>JARJIL010000001.1:97844659-99295493 GCA_038502395.1 Dittrichia graveolens | reverse complement strand
ATCTTAATATTTCAATTTTACTTTATTGTGTTATAAACTTAACATCTAATACGAGTTATGACATATATGAACAAATTATAACATTTAAATGAATATTCCAAACAAGATTTGATATTGTGACATTTATCTTATCTATATTTATATTACTATATAAACTATTTAACATTCTATATTCTTCTTAACTTTAAGAGTTCTTAAATTTCAATCAAAAAAACATCTTAACCTTTCATTCTTTTTAAATTAATCTCATCCACTCAATCTTTAACCATTCCACTCTTTCTCCTAATTTACTTTAACTTTTTATTCATTTAAAATATACTTTTACACAAACATAATTATTCACTCACGTCAACATAATTTTTAAAATCTTATTAACTTCTCAAGTTAATTATCAAAATCGTTCTTTAACTTTGTCATTTCTTCCGATTTGGTCCTTTAACTTCAAAAGTGACCAAGATGGCCCTTAAACATCCACTTTTCGGTCTGAATGGTCCTTTGGTTAGTTGACCGTTAGTCAACTTCGTTAATTCAAGGGCATTTAAGTCTTTTTATCATTTTTAATTTTTTATAATATATCTTTTTATTTACTAAAAAAATATAATTTATCTTTCCTCTCCCTCATATCTCTAACTATACCCTCTCTCACACTACTTTCTCTCTCACTACACTCCCTTTTATCAAACATCTCCACTCCACCGTCGCTCTCCTTCTTCGTATGAGTGACACCACCACCTCACTTCGCCGCCGCCACCATCACAGCACTTCGTCGCCGCCGCCGCCATCATCTCGCTTCGCCACCAGTCCACCACCGCTACACTTCATCGCCGAGTTTGTCTAAATATACTCTCTCTTTGAACGCCACCAGTCCACCACCGCTACACTTCATCGCCGTCGCCATCACAAGCACTCCACTCCGCCACTAAAACCATCACCACCAAACACGAGTTTGTTTGGTTAGGGTTTCAGATCGTATTTGTGGCTAAAATATGCGGATTCTCATTCAGATTTGGCTTCAAATTTGGTTAGGGTTTCTTATCTAGGTTTGATTTTGTGTGATTGATCTAGTTAAACCAGATCTAGGTTTGATTTCAAGAATGGTGGTTTGATTTTTTGTCTAAACTTTGTTTTGTGTGATTTCACCTTGTTTTCGTTGGCGGTGGTGGCGGTGCGGAGTAGAGAGAGTGAGAAAGGTGGCGGTGGTGGTGGAGACATGGACTGGACGAGGCGGTGGTTCGTGGAGATGGTGGTTGCGCTGGTGGTTTGCCTGAATATGTGTGGTGGAAAGAGTAGGGGGTGAGGGAGAGGATGACCCGTGGTGGTGTTTTTGTACTTGTAGAGATGAACTCTTAATGTATAAAAATTGATTTATTATTTTATCTTTAAATAATATTTAATTATTAATTAATGAAAATAAGTAAAAGTTAAAAACAAAGAAATAAAATATAAACAAAAGGGTATAATGGTCATTTTACCCTATTTTAACGGAGTTGACTAACGGTCAACTAACCAAAGGACCATTCAGACCGAAAAGTGGATGTTTAAGGGCCATCTTGGTTACTTTTGAAGTTAAAGGACCAAATCGGAAGAAATGGTAAAGTTAAAGGACGATTTTGACAATTAACTCTTAACTTCTCTCTCATTATTTCATAATATAAATATTTTTTGCTTATTTTAATGTCTTTTAGAATTTATTTTTAATATTAATAAAATAGTTAATGCAAATAAAAGAAAATTTGAGAAAACGGACATTTTTTTCTCTAGACAAACAGACATTTTAATATCTGTGACATTGAATCGGGCTAAAAACATATCATTACATTCTTTAAAGTGATATTTTGCAAAACAAAAACTATTCGTCGCCGCAGCATTGCACGGGTACGATGCTATACTTATATTATAAAACATTTAGGCTTTTTGTTTAAATGCTTAAATTTTAAGTATTTTGAAATTACTAATTTACCTCTCATACAAACTCAATGGAAACTATTAAATGGAGTAACAATTAAATGAATTTAATAAGATTCTTAGATTCCATCTTAATAACTAAATCTTCTATATTAAAAAAAGTCAAGTTAATACAAATTAACTTAATTATTAAAAGCTATTTGAATAACCAAACCTTCAATTTAAAAATTCTTTTATATAATAAATATTTAACTTAATTATTATAAAATATGTATAAGTAGAACTAATAAATATGAATAACCTATAACTAGAATTAATAAACTTTTTTTAAGTTTTTAAATAGCTCATATAATTAAAAGGGTTTAGTTTATCATGTAAGTTTGTGGGGTTCCAGCTCAAAACCAATTGGTTATGAGAGGAGTAATCCAGGACCCTTATTAAGCATATTACAAAGTCACTCTTCGTCCGATGTAGGAGATTACTCAACACGCTCCCTCACGTGTGGCGTTCTTTTTTTCTTTCTCGCACCTAACACATGTATACTTATGGGTTACGTGGAGTTCGTGTGGTCTTTGACCAACCACGGGTGAACCTTGCTCTGATACCATGTAAGTTTGTGGGGTTTCAGCTCAAAACCAATTGGTTATGAGAGGAGTAACCCAAAACCCTTATTGAGCACATTACAAAGTCACTATTCGTCCGATGTAGGACATTACTCAACACATCAAAATATATCCAAGTTGTCATGTTTTGCTATTGTATGTATTGAATTTAAAAAATTTCTATTGTGTGTATCAAACTTTTAATTTGTTACAATTAGTCAATTATGTGTATTAAAGTTTTTATTGTATATACTAAACTTGTAAGCTTTTTCCTTTTTTATATAAGCAAAATACATACAATGGAACAAATTAAAAGTTTGATATGTATAATAGAAACTTTTAAAGTTCGATACACACAATAGCAAAATGTGACAACTTGGATACATTTTAGTGAACTAACCCCAATTAAAATGAACTAGAATAATCATTCACTATTTCTCTCTATTTTCTTAATATCTTATTTTAAAGTTGTTTCAAATTACTAATTTACACATTATATGTAACAAAATGAAAACTTAGAATCAGTTAGATCCTTAATATACTATATTAATAATTATACCTTCAATTATAAATGGAATATTTATAGAAATTAAGTCACTACAATAAATTCAAACAATTATTACTTATCTATAAATATTATAAAGTATTTAGACTATTGTTTAATCTCTTGATTTTAAGTAACTCAAAATTACTAATTTCTCTCTCATAAATGCAGATAATTGGCTTCTTAAATTAGTATCATTTTAATACTAAATCTTCCACAATAAAGAGTTTAAAAAAGACAAGTCAAAGCAAATTATATTATAACCTATAAGTACTAAAGATAAAAAAAAATCTTCATTAAAAACAATATTTTACATATTCTATATAGAAAATACGTATAATACTATAACTAGAACTCATAAATCTAACTAATATATAACCTAAATTTATAAATATTTTCAAAGTACTCATAATCAAAGTAAAACCTGAACTTATAAAACATAAAATATTTTCTCTCATACTTTACTAAAACTCAAAAAAATTCGTAAATAACAATATACTTTTAAATATCCATACATTTGTTGAAAACATACCAAACCACCAATACGCTCTCGCATACCAACACAGTTCCTCGCCCATTGTAAAACGACTCCTAGAACCATGTTATAATTTTATCACCTTATTTTATTGTGGTTTATATTGCACCAAGCCACCAAATACAACGAATTTGCATAAGTTGTCAGGATAAATTACATACAAATACAATAAACTTGTCTTAGCTATTGTATACATTCAACTTTTTTTTTCTTAAAATTAATACAATTAACTTTCATAATCTTTCTATTATATGCAAGTTATTGTAGCTAGACAATTAGAACTATGACAAAGTTCATTATATACAATGGTAACAAAAAATCAAGCACTGAAAAAAGTTGTTTACATATAATGGAAAGATTATGAAAGTTGATTGTATTATTCTTGGTTGTATACATAGTAACTAAGACAAAGTTTATTGTATTTTAATGCAATTTGCCCAAGTTATTATTGTAAGCAATAAACTTTATTTTTTATAAATAAATACAATCAACTTTCATATATAATAATCTCATTTTATATAGACAACTTTTTTATATGTCTTGTTTTAAGTTATCATTATATACAATAAACTTTACCTCAATAGAAAAATTATAAAAGTTGATTGTATTTATTACAAAATATAAAGTTTGTTACATGCAACGTCTTATAGAGTAAATAAAGCTGATGGAGAACACACAAATAAAGGAAATGGAAAAAGAGAAATAAAATAGACATGTTACCAAATAAAAATTATTCGTTGTCACCGTATTATGTGAATAGCAAACCCTTATGTCTTATAGAGTAAAATTTATTCGTTATCACCGCATTGCACATATACCATGGTAGTGAAGATTAAAATAATTAGACTATTAGAGTAGGATCATGAATTTGGACAAACTTATATATATCTATATTCTATTGTTATGCAATAAATAAAAACTACCAAAAAGATTTATTTGAGGGAAAACTAACTCTCTATTTTTAATAAGTTTAGCATTAATTAAATTACTTAAAAGAAAAAAGAAAAAAGGAGGAGGGATTAAAACAGTTAAAGTAAGATTAAGGGGTGTTTGGTTCGTGATATTTCCTGGGAATCTTTGGGATTAAGATTTCAAATCCTGAGAAATCTTGTGTTTGGTTTGTAAAAATGGGATGAGATTTTAAATCCCAAGAATCCTTGAAATCCCACAAATGAGGGATTTATAAATCCCCCCACCCCCCATTGTATTTAAAAATCTCACAGATGAGGGATTTCTTAATTCTGTGCTTCGTTCGTCGTTCGTCGTCAGCCATCATTCGTCATCCGCCGTCGTCCGCCGTTGTTCGTTCGTCGTCCGCCGTCGTTCATCGTCGTTCGTCCGTTGTCGCTGTCGTTGGTCATCCGCCGTCGTTCACCGTCGTCCGCCGTCGTTCGTTCGTTGTCGCCGTCGTTGGTCATCCGCCGTCGTTCGTTCGTTGTCGCCGTCGTTGGTCATCCGCCGTCGTTCACCGTCGTCCGCCGTCGTTCGTTCGTTGTCGCCGTCGTTGGTCATCCGCCGTCGTTCGTTCGTTGTCGCCGTCGTTGGTCATCCGCCGTCGTTCACCGTCGTTCGTTCGTTGTCGCCGTCGTTGGTCATCCGCCGTCGTTCACCGTCGTCCGCCGTCGTTCGTTCGTTGTCGCCGTCGTTGGTCATCCGCCGTCGTTGGTCATCCGCCGTCGTTCATCGTCGTCCGCCATCGTTGGTCATCCGCTGTCGTTCACCGTCGTCCGCCGTCGTTCGTTTGTTGTCGCCGTCGTTCCTCGTTCGTCGTCGTTCGTCATCCGCCGTCGTTCGTCCGTTGTCTTCGTCGTTGGTCATCCGCCACCTTTCACCGTCGTCCGCCATCGTTCGTCCGTTGTCTTCGTCGTTGGTCATCCACCATCATTCACCGTCGCCCGCCGTCGTTCGTTTGTTGTCGCCGTCATTCATCGTCCGCCATCGTTCGTTCGTCGTCCGCCGTCGTTCGTTCGTCGTCCGCTCGTCGTCCGCCGTCGTCCGCTCGGCGTCCGCCGTCGTCCGCTCGGCGTCCGCCGTCGTCCACTGTCGTTCGTCTTCCGCCATCGCCGTCGTCCACCATTGTCCGTCTTCCGCCGTCGTCATCGTTCGTCTTCCGCCGTTGACGTCTTTCATCGTCCGCCATCTTTGGTTGTTGATGGAGTTTAGTGGTGGTAGAAATCCCACATAAGAAATATGAACCAAACACAAGATGGGATTTTAAATCCCATTAAATGCAAATCACACAAAATACCAATCTCATTTAAAATCCCAATCCCTTCAAAAACAATACTTAAACAAAACACCCCCTAAAACGATTAATAAGATCTGATTCTAAACAAACTTATGTTTATTCCTAATTTATTGTTATTCAATAAAATAAGAACTAATAACAAGAAGAAGAATGCTAATCATATCTCTTAAGACTATAGATAAGAATAAAAAAAAGTAATTTTAATTTTTAAAAATGGTAATCACAACTTATATCATCATAATTAACTTTTTACAATTTATATAGTTACCTTTTAATTACTTTCAACTTTTCATGCATGAAACAAGGTTGCCATTTTAAAATGAGAAAATGTACAAAAATACAATTAACTTTGTCTTAATTGTCATTATATACAACTATCTTTAAATTCTTAAAAATAATACAACTAACTTTCAAAAAAATTTCATTGTATACAAACAATTTTTTTCTGTGTCTAGTTATTAGCTACCATTGTATACAATAAATTTTTTCATAATTTTCATAGTATATAACAACTTGCATACAATGGGAGGATTATAAAAGTCGATTGTATTATTTTTTAAAGAGTTAATTGTTAAATTGGTCCTTTAACTATCTCATTTCTTCCGATTTAGTCCTTTAACTTTAAAAGTGACCAAGATGGACCTTAAACATCCACTTTTCGGTCTGAATGGCCCTTTCGTTAGTTGACGTTTATCAACTCTGTTAAATCAAGGTAAAATGACAATTTTACCCCTATTTTTATTATTTATTCATTAAAAGTAAATCATTCATCATCCATTCTAACTTGTTCTCCAAAATGTAAACTCTCTCTGGACAACAACGAGGACGACGACCACCACCGCCGCCGGCGCCCTACACCGGCAACAACCACCACACTGCCGCTACTATCTTCTCACGGTGACATCGACCCATCTCTCTCTGTTTCTCTCACAATTTAACCATCACACTACACCTCTGTGCAACGCACAAACCCTAGATCTGTAGTGGTTAAGGGGTTTTTATGGTGTTAAGGGAAAATTGATCTTGGATTTAGCTTCACGAAGGTTCTGGGTAGCGGTATCGTAAGCACGAGCAGCACCCTCTACCGTATCAAAAGTGCCCAGCCAAACCCTAGCTTTCTTTGACTAATCTCTGATTTCTGCAACGTACCTACCCCATGGTCTCTTTCTCACACCTCTAACTTGATTTCCGTCCCAGATCTTGAACCAACAACCACTGTAGGTACCGCCTTAGATGGCCTAGCCGCCACCTCCGTTGCTCTACGACCTCCCACAGCCGATAAAAATCTTAGATAGAAGAAATTGAACAACAAGGGTTCAAATTTGATGAAGGTTAACAACAAAGAGTTAATTAAACACTCTTTTTTATCTTGAGAAGAGGGATTCCGCGTTTGAATATCTGTTGTTGGTGTGTGAGAAACAGAAACCGAGAATAGGGTTTTTTGTGAGTTGTGAAATGAACCCTAATCAGGAGGTTCTGCCCTCTTTCCTCTATTCTTGATTTTCATTTCTTTCCTAAAAAATAAAATTGCGATGGGAAATGATCGAGGTATGCATAAAAACCAAAATACCCTCGGTAGCGGTGGTGGTTGGCGGTTGAGGGTGGTGGTGGGTTGGGGGTGGTTGAGGATGAGAGGGAGAGACCACAGATGAGAGAGAGAGAGAGAGTGTGTGTGTTTAGGGAGAGAGAGAAGTACCTTGATTTAATTCTAACAATAATTAAATATTATTTTAATTAACAAAAAATAGTAAAAATGGTAAAAGGACCAAAGTACCCCTGACTTAACAAAGTTGATTAACGGTCAACTAACAAAAGGACCATCCTGACCAAAAAGTGAATGTTTAAGACCCATCTTGGTCACTTTTGAAGTTAAAGGACCAAATCGGAAGAAATGAGATAGTTAAAGGACGATTTTAACAATTAACTCTTTTTTAAAAAATAAATTTGATTGTATACAATGATAATTAAGACAAAATTAATTGTATTTTCATGTAATTAACCCTTTTAAAATTAAAAATAACATTTATTTTATTCTTATCTACGGTTTATGCTTAGCATTTTCTTAAAAAGAATTATTAGAGAAAAAGTTCTCTATTTTTATAATTCTAGTAATATTTAAAAGAAAAAGGAAAAAGGAGATATTTACGTTAAGTCTTAACCTAGAATTACATTTCAACGATTTCTTCTTTCTAATTCCACTACTAAAATTTTCATTTCCCTCCTATTGATAACAATTTCCCCCCTTTTATCTCCCTAAACCCTTTTTCCCCTGTCAAAAACACTCCCGGCTATTAATCATGTAAAATCCAAAATCATATGACACAACTGCTCCAAGCATGATTGTGGGATATCCATGACCAATTCTTGAAAATTGACCTTTACATGCATTAGAACACTTATGTTATGTCCAATACATGCAATCAATGCTTTCAAGCATCATAAAAAATACTTGAATCTCTTCGTGTTTAATATATATAATTGTTTGATGATATCATACATTGTTTTTCTCATGTATTGCTCAAAATATAGATCGAATACACATTTTCAAAGATTATCCAAGTAATCACTAATAGTCCGTTCACGTTCACCTATAAGTAGATACTCATTGAAAGAGTCGGAAGTGGAGCTGTGCGCCAATTGACGTATGAAAGTCGTGCATTCTTGAATGATAGTAAAACTAAGATTCCATGTACAATCAAATTGTTGCACAAAATATTTAAAGTGATTGTGAATAGTCAGAAGCATGGATCGTTATGGTGCTAAAGGTGGTCGATAACTAGCTTGTTATTGAGAAAGATTAAAAATTGAGGGGGTTAAAATGAATATTATTGTGAAAGACAAGAAAACGTGCAGCAGAGCGGAAGTACGATTACCCCCGTGTCGGTCACTTGGTCCCCTGCTCCGTCATCAGTATTTTACATGTTTAGTTATCTACCTGCACCCTGCTCCCTCTATTTTTTGGAAATGTCAGATATACCCTCCAAAACACTAGTGTTTATTGAATTATTTAGTATATTATATAGCATACCATATATACCATGTTTATTTCATGGTAAATTTCTTCCCAGGTAAAAGGTTGCAACATTTTTCTTAGTTTTTATATAATAAGATTTACCTCCTTCAGTAGTAAAGTTCCAAATCAGAATTGATTTTTCCATATTGTAGTTAATTTTTGATATACGATCTTACTTTGTTTTTATAGATTCTTGTTTTATTGTTAATAATAGTATTTTCAATTCGGATGATAAATATGTCGGTTGAACCCGGAACAAATAGTGATGAGTTGATGATCAACAATGAACATTCGGACCCAATGAAGAAAAATAAATTGAACTGATGATGAAGCAAACGGTTGAAAATCAAGAGTACGTAAAAAAGGAATGAAACTAGCGATGAAGGTTGACTACGTAGAGACCATGTGGCTATGGCTATGGTGAAGGCGATGTTAATTGTCGGCAATTGAGAGGTCAGGGTGGTGATGGTGATGATGATGGTTGGCCATGGTCATAGTGACGACTATTGTGAGGTGATGAAATAGAGACGAGGGATGTTGTAGTATGAATGTGTTTGTATTTTGGCAAGAATCTCAACAAAATGTTCCTAATCTACCAATTTTGCTAAGTATTTGTGGATTCCTTTAGATGTGGGATATCAAATGATTTGTGAATTTCAGTTCCTTTCGTTCTCTGAACCAAACCCAACTTAAAAGGAATACTAAATTACAATTCCCCCCTAATTTCGTCTAACCAGACACCCCCTTAAAACCATTGACAATCAAATGTCATTTTCTTACTAAAGCTTGTTTGTTTGTAACATGGCATTGATATATCCTAATGTTATTGAGCTTTAATGATTAATTATGCTTATTCTAGATAAAGTTTATTTAGTCTGATTAGAGTTGGTTATGGTTACTTTATGTGATCTTGACAGTTCTGTAAAGGTCTTAAATAAATGTATTTTATAGACTCTAAGAGCATACAGAGTAGTCTCATCATGACACCCATGATCACGCCATGATGACTTGACGCCTCCTTTAAATTTTTTATCACATAGCGATGTTTGAAATAAATAGCAACACATACTTTTTTAACAAAGCTAGAGTAACTTTTTTTAATATATAGAGGTGTAAACAAACAGAGTCTACCTCGAGCTTGGCTTGATATGTAAAACTCGAGCTCGACAAGCTTCGGTTTTCAAAGTTGGGCTATAGCTTGATGATGTAGTCGGGCTTGAACTTGTTTAAGAAACTGGAAGATAAAATAAGTCACCGGGCGGTTAGTGTTCATTTCTGTCGCTATGTGATCTGATTTTGGCTTGTGAATTTAAAACTACATAATAATTTTATTTGTTATACATCTATATTACTATATTAAGCATACAACACCATCTCTCCTATAAAAATTAAGAGTTCTTAAATTTTCAATCAAAACTAAATCTTCACCCTTAATTTTGTTTACATTAATCTCAACTATCAATTCATTAAACCTTTCAACTTCTTCTCTTCTTTAACAAATAAATATCTTGATTACGCGGAATTATAATTTTTTCTTCTAAAAACATACATTTCAATTTTCTTTTAAGTATAAGTATATAAACAATATTAACACACTATTAAATAAAAACTTTCATATAACATAAATTTTATAAATAATACTAAATAATTTATTTCAAATTTGTTGTAACATTTAATCTTCATTTGTAATCATTATTCTCTAATAATACTACTAATTAGAAAAAGTAGCATGTGTGAAATTCTTCTCAATTTTCTAATAAACTCTTTTGTAACTTTTACTACTAAGCATTTGAAATATTAATTATTTAAGTCAAAACTTAATCCAAATCATAATTAATGACATTATTTATTAAGGAAAATATTTAGTACGTCTGCTTAATAATCCTTGCAGTTTACCTCGATAATAACACATGCTAATTGTCTATAAATTTATTTATAAATTTATTTATAAAATTAAAAAGAATAATAACTACAGCCCGCCGTAGTTAAGAGTAAAAATATATGGTTTTGATTTTTAAAAATAATAAGTATATCTTAAGTATAAAAAGTTTAAACGTAAAGATAATTTTTTTACAAACATAGAAAATTAATCATAAAACACGAGTTTTTATTGCTATTTTTAAATATTACTTTTACATCTTTCACTCTAGTCATGTTCTTTTAGACCATTCTCATACAAATTATTATCTTTCTTTATTGGAACGGTCGATTATTTAGTCCTAAAATCAGTACAACAAGTAACAAAACAGCCTAAAAATCTCAACGCTTAACTACTCTCATCTTAAGATCTATCAAGAACAAGGCTGGGTCCATGGGCGGACCTAAGGGTAAGAGAACGGTGGTACGGGACACCATTCAATTTTGTTCGCGTAGTGTAAATTTTGATTTTTTCGAGACGGTGCGACCATCCATTTCAAATTTTAGGTCCGGTGCTATTATCCATTTCAAATCTTGGGTCCACCCCTGATTGGGTCACGTTAATCCAATATGCTTATTATTTTTTATTTTTTCCAAGGCTAATCTATAGGTTTAATTGTACAATTTCATGATTCACGATAAACTCATGAAGTTCTTTAAAGTTATGAAACCTCATGGAAAATAATTACGATAAACTATAACTATTAGTGAATTTTAGTCTTATTGTGAACAAAAATATAAAAAAGACGTATGTAACGTGTTTCTCATTAAAAAAAGGAAAATAATAGGTTTTCCGCAATCTTGATGGCCTATAATGACATTATTGAATATGTAGTATATGTTTCGTATTAGTATCAATCACCTTATTTATCTTGTTCATTTTGTCACGTCAATTAAGCGAAGGAACCCTATGGTTTTTCAACCCTAGATTCGACTTCAGAAATAGGAAGCATCGGCTCTTTTTTTTTCTTAATATTAACATTACAAAAACAAATCGGATATACGAATTTTTAAAATAAAACTAAAATATCAAGGATTGGTTCATGATTTAATTAAGTTCATCTCATTAAAATTAAAATCGGCATTTGTTTGCAGTTTAAGAAAACAAAGAATTTGACCTAATCATTTACATCGAGAGTAGCATAAATGGTTTAACCCGGAAACAACAGTCTTTGAAAACAAAAGTTTAAAATAGTGTCATGTGGTTAAAATGAGGACAAATTGAATGAAAATACAATAAACTTTAACTTAGATACTATTGCATACAATCAATTTTAAAATTTTAAAAATAATATAATTAACTTTTATAATCCTATCATTGTATGAAAACAACTTTTCTATATGTCTGTTATTTAGTTAACATTGTATACAATGAATTTTGCTATAACTTCTATAGTATACAACAAGTTACCTATAATATAAGGATTATAAAATTTACTGTATTATTTTAAAAAAAATAAGTTAATTATATATAATGTTAATTAAGACAAAGTTTGTCATATTTTAATAAAATTTGTCCAAACGAAAACATTAATACTTTTGGGCCATTTATGTAATATTTACTGTTGATTTATATATACGCCCCTCGCTCCCAAGCATGCATTTTCACTGTAGCAGGCTCTCCTCTCTTTCTGTCGCTCTGTCTGTCTCCCTCTGTCTATGGAGCGAGGTTTCCAGTCGCTGCTTCTCACCGGAAAATACTCAGTCGGCGATGATGATTTTTCGCCGGTGTCAAATTCCGACGAGGTGTATACGAATCGTGAACTCAATTTTCAGTCACTAAGTTACGATAAATCTCTGATTTCGTCGCTGCACTATCCATACGGTTCATCGCATGATCAAATCATCGCCGGAAGTATTCATAATAAGAAGATTGATGAGATTTCGAAGGAATACGGCAAATGGAGGTCCGTCAAAAAGCTGAAAAACGAACCTGCAACGGAGCAACTGAACTTTCCTCCGGCGATTATGTTCAGTCAGTTACCGGAGCTCCGATCAATGGAAAAAGTGTATCAAGAGGAAAATCGTCTCAAACAGAAGTTTTCGCCAAAATTACCTACCACCAGTAATCACATTCTCGAACCGATGGTAACGAGTTTTCAATTGACGGCGAACTACTTCGCTCCGGCGCCGGTACTGCAACCACTTCTACCTCCTTTACCTCCTCCGGCAAAAATGTCGTCTAGAGATTACGCGCGTAAAAAGCGGAACACGCTCAGCGATAAAACGCGGTCGTTACAGAAGGTGCTTCCATGGGATAAGAAGATGGACATGGCGACGATCTACGAAGAAACTTTCAAATATATCAATTTTCTCAAAGCACAAATCTCTGTTTTGGAATCCATGCCCATTGCTTCTCCTTCGTCTTCGAATTTCGGATCTGGAAACCCTAGGTTTTGTAACCTATATGGCGGATTGGGGAAATTGAACAGGCAACAATTGCTGGAGGTTCTGGTTAACTCTCCGGCTGCTCAGTCGATTCTGTACTCTAAAGGTTGCTGCATTTACTCAATCGAACAGTTGATTTTGTTCAAAGATATTGCAGAGAAGAGGTTCTTCATCTCCGGTTCTTCAATTTTCTAAGGTAATTTTTAAACATTTAATTGATTCTCTTTTTAATTTCTTGATCATTTTATAGGTTTTGATAAAGTTGATCTTTAATCATCTTCTTTTCTCATTACAGAGCAGAGTCATATTTCCGGTGGTGTTTAGCAAATGTCCGGCGCCGGCAGCTATAGGTTGGTAAGTAGGTTAGTAGCAATAGATCAGATTTAGCTCGGATGGGAAAAGAAATAGAAAAAAAAAAGTATGCACGAATTTCCTCTCTACTCATTAGGTTAGGCTTATGTGTAAATCATATCAAAATTACCATGCACGATTTCATCAATCATACTTTTGAGTTTTGCTATCAGTTTAAGAATCATATTGGGCTTTTGAAACATTTGTAACTAGCGTAATACACGAGTGGTGCTCGGAGTAGATAGTTTCAAGTCGAATATTTATATAGAAAAAACTAAATTAAAAAAGGAGACAAAATATTTCCGTCACAAAAAATATATATAATTAAAACTGTCTACCGAGTACCGGTCTCGTATTACACTAGTTTGGATGAGACTCAAGATGTGTATATAGAGTTTTAATTATATATCTTCAAACTCGGTTTTAATTATTGCATTATATATGTCAATCTTAAAAAAAAATAGAAAGATAAAGTAGATTTAGCACAAGTAAATATAATCTTTCAATAATAATATTAAAGTAATAACTAATAACCTCTTTCATTATGTACTCACATAAACAAAAATAAAAGAAGACAAAAATAACTCAAGAGTAGTCACTTAAAGCCCAAGAACCCACGCATAATGACGGTATTTCAAGAAGGGTAATAATTTGTGCATAACAATTTTTTATCATACAAAATGAAAAGTTATTTTTTAAACTATTATATTCTCAAACTTGTAAAAGAGAATAAAAGATAATCGATTGGTAGGGACATAAAAATCTAAATTATTTCGTAGTGAAAAAACTTATTGTGCAAAAATTATTATGCTTTTGAGGAGTCGTATCTTCTAGTTTTTTCAAGTTCCACAAGTTCCGTAGTCAGAAATTATTCTTTCAACATGTGAGACAAAATATATTGTTTAGTTTTTGGATTTTTATGGTTCTTGTACATCAAAATCTATAATACAATTTATCAAATGTAAATATACTTATTTAAATTATAATAATATCATGGTTTTCTGATTCTTTTCTAGCGACGAAATATTATTAATATTTAATTATTTATTTATGTACACAAGTTTTAGAGATCAAGAAGAAGGATTACAATGAATGCATTTATTACAAGCTAGAATTAAATCATTAATGGATTCAAAAGCCATTATCGACCCGAATGGGTCGGTCTCACCATCTGTTTAGTGCCAAATCAAAGGGGTTAATGGAGACATCAAATAGATGACCCCGAGACTAGGGGTGTTCGCGGGGCGTGGCAGGTAGTTGATTTTTTGCAAACCGCGACTGCGGGGCGGGTACCTAGTTTAGGAACCGAAACCGAACCGCAAACAGCGGGTACTCGAACGGGGGCGGGTATCCACGGTTCGGGTTGCGGGTACCCTAAAATTGAACCGTTTTACATTTTTGTTATTTTCAACAAGTTTAGGTTCATAATAAAACAATAAACAATGGTACAAACAAGTCAATAATAATGAATAAATCACTAGTAGAAATCAAATAGATCTTTAATGAAAGCCTCGTAGAAACAAAAAACCGATATGATTAAAGTTGACACTATTAATCGATTTCAGTGTCTGCATGTTGAACTCTCGATCGTTGCAAGCTTGCAAACTCTCGATATCGAAGCTCAAAAAAAATTGGGGGAGATGGTAGGGGCTATTAGAGTTAAGTTAGGTAGTTTTAAGGAATTTAAGTTTTCTAATGGTTTTGTTATTTCATATTAACACACACACACACACACATATATATATATATACACAAAAGTTAAAAGCATACGGGGCGGGCGGGTACCCGTGGATATCGAATTCTAAAAACCGAACCCGCCCCATGTTTAGCGGGTACCCTAGTTTTCGGGTTTTACAGGTATCGGTTTTTTCGTTTTCGGTTTATACGGGGCAAGTCGGTTTTTCGGTTTTTTTGAACACCCCTACCCAAGACGGCGAGACATGTAAAAAGTAAAACAAAATAAATTCATAATAAATATACCTAAATAAACCTCTTGAAATGAAGACTACTTGGATACATATAAAATTAAATTAACCACATTTAGTATAAAATAAAGTTTCTCCATATACAAACAACGACAAAATTTTACCTAAGAAGAAAATATATACACAATAACCTACAATATTCAAACATTTCCATATTATATAACTACGGAGTAAATATATTAAATAAGTTGATAAATAGCATTATAATATTATAGCTAATAAATAATACCAACCTGATAAATAGAAAAACACACCAAAGTATGTTGTATACCAGAGTTGTAATAACTCGTTCCACATAGATAAATGAATAAAAATTGAAATACTTAAGTTTAAAGTTGTGAGTCATTTACCTTCCACTATAGTTTTAAGATAATTTTAAAATTTTTGGGCTAGTCATCGCTTTGAACTTTGAGGTGTTACGAGAGTACCATGCCAATTTTAAAAAGATGGAAAAACTACTGTAATTGCTACTATCACTACCTCAAAATGCAAATTGTGTTTAGATGTTCTATAAATTCGATGCAAAGCATCATAAGCAAGACTACCAATAACTCAACTTGTGCTCGTCCTTGACAGTAAAAAAGAACACCATCATGCCCTCGGTATGTGAGAGCATACACACAACTGTGTTACACTCTAGTAAACAAACCATCTTTTTTTGTTGTTGTTGTCTTGGTGTGAACCTTTTTAGGTAGCTATTCTATATCCTTTTCAATTCCTAAAACTCGAGTGAAGTTTTTTGTTACTTGTACTACTTTGAACCGATTATGTTTGCCAACGCTTTTAATAAAAAGATCCCAATTGTTTCTTTTTCTCTTTCGATGCTTACTTGAGTCTTCTCTTAAAAAAGCACAAGTTGTCACAGTATCCTTTTCATATTCAATATCGAATTCTTCTAATACTTCATCATTTCCTTATGGATTCTTATTATGTTCTTGTTCTTTATTCATCTAGGATATAGTTTATGTAGCTTTTTGAGCATCTCTTCCATTTACAAGATCGCCAAATACAAGACAAAGGTCCTAATAATGAGGGAATTTTCTACCTCTACACTTGGCTACATACTTGTGTACCTAACAAACCAACCAATAAAAAATAATTATATTTACTAAAAGATATGAACAAATCACTAAGCATACATTAGGTCAAAATATTTAAAGGGAAATATGCTTGTCAAACTGATTGTGGTGCTCCAAGCATCTTATGTAATTCACATCCAAGACCACTTATGTTGTTCCATCCACAGTGGTCAATAAAGATGACATGGAGAGCATGAACGTATGCAACATACTCTTTACCTTTCGGTAAAGCAAAAAATAAGAAATCAAGATAAATCATTCTCCCAGTTCATCACCCAAGTTCACTAAAAAACAATCAAAAACCCATGAAAACCGTCATTAGAAGGTTAATGAACCGCATATTAAGGTATTCGAAACACATTTCCATAGCTCATTTGAAAACATCATTGTGGCCTTTTTACAAACACTTGGTGGGCATGTGCAACTCAACCTAGTTATTGGAGCCTGATATAAAGAAAGAATAACCGATGACAAATCAAGAAATCTTGAATTGAACTCACTTGAGATAGGGCATATTCGCCACTCTTCATCTAATCTACACATGAAATGGGGAAAAAAACAAACGTACTTGGTTGAATGAAAAAATGGGAACTTGAAGGATTCAAATTCTTCTATGTAGTATGTTTTTCCTTTCCCTAGACTTAAACAAGCAGCCATTTACAAACATCCGAATGGTGTTTGAATTCATGCTTCCTGCCTAGGCCTAGTTGCTCTAAGTTGGACCCTAACCGATTTTCCTAATTTCATCTATGATCTATGTCAAGGTTCAGGTAATTAGTAGATAATGCTAGATAATAAATTCTAGTTCGAATCCGACCTGTGCTTTAGTCTCCCAGGTGGTCGACGCTACTCCTTGGGAGGTACCAAATGACTACTCAAATCGGGATTTGAGCCTAAAGATTCTACTGACCTGTAAAAAGTGGTCTCAATGGAATCTATATTCTCAAAATCCTGATTCAAGTAGTAATTTATTTGGTTCTACAACACTTAACTAATGTAATAATATTTTAACTGTTTCCAACTTCCAATACAATTAAAATTAACTTTTTCTGAAAATTACAATTTTGTTTTACTCAATAAAAGCAGTAAGTCGGCCTCTTTACTAATAACTCGATGAGAATGGGTATTGTTGTTGTTGTTGGTAGACCCGGATTATAAACCCTGAATATGCAATAGCATAATAGAAAGAGAAAAGAAATATGTGTTAAAGTGTCAACATAATACCGTTTATTTCATTTCCCACAATTGCATACACATTCAAATATTTGTCAATCCCCCAAAAAAGGAGTCCAGATTTTGACCATAGGGAGCACCAAGCCCGATCTAAACCACATAGTTCTAGGCAGAAACCACTGTACCGTACTGATTCATCAAAGCAGGTTTTAAAGGTACAATAGGCATGAAAATAAGCAATTGCAGTTAAAGATGATGACATGGATGATCAACAACCAACGTGCAACCATAGATTCCACTGTTTTTGGCTCAAGAACACACAAGAAATAATGAAACCACAATCAACAGAGCAAAGAAGCTATGGATCCTACTTTTAGTTCCTGAACATATGATCCGATGATTAAATGTGGTTAATAATGATAATAAATGTACTAAAACAAACAGTAAAAACATATTTAACCATAAACCACGTCATATAACTAGACTTCGCAAATAGCAGACCAGCGTAACCACTTACACCTTACTCAGTGGCGAACATATTTGCATGTTGGTACAGGAATAAAAAGAACATCCAAACATTGCAAAACACATAATAAAAGACAAAAACAATGTTTCGAAAGAAGTTGTTTGCGTTATATTCACAAGTGGAGGCAGTATGTAGTGACCATTACACTCCATCAGACCGTCACGTTCAGTATTTTCTCTTATTACACTATCTAACCCAAACGGTGTTACCCACCAAAGATTTTTGTTTCATTTTTATAATTAAAAATAATTACAAAAAAAGTTTGCTTAATTAAAAAGAGAATAGATATTCAAAAATGTGCCATAACTTAGAAAAATTACAATTAACAAAAAGAAATAAATTTTTAAATAAATAAAAAGTTATGAATTCCATTTTTTACTAATCTCTTCTTTTTGTTTCGCAACCTCTACATATTCTCCGTTCAACCTCTTTGTCCTGGCTGCCAGAAACTTCAGATTATGGAGATCCATTTTCTTTTTGTTTATCTATAATCCTCTACTTTTTCCAAACTTGAGAATATTGTATTTGTATTGTGTTTGGAGAGGATAAAGAAGTATCTTTTTATAAGCTAAAAGTAGCCTTTGAAACTTGAAAGAGTTGTTTTATTTTAACTCGATATGACCCATGGATTAAAGAAAACCAATAAACAGAGCGTGATGCGATCACACCAGGCCGACCTCCCACTCTGCCCCCTCTAACATCATTCGCTAATTGTAGTGTAAGAAAAGAAATTACTAACAAAGAAATGTGCACAATAACTATTAAGTAGATTATAACTTCATTCATAAACTATAAAATATATAATCATATTCAAATTATGAACTGTTGAAAACAAATTGCTTAAGTGAAAATACTTGGCAATAAATTCACTTTGATACATAAACCCGCTAAAAGTATCAACTCTTGAACCGATAAATAGTTAAAAGAACTCGTTAATTTATATATGGACCCAATGCCAACAAAGTTTCCCATCTAATACTGGAAACTATTTGGTAGCTAGATAATTATATACCTTTTAGGCTTTTACTCATATATCTTCAAGAATATAGCAGGTGTTTGATGATTTCATTCATCATTCCCAAAGCAATTTATATGCAAATGACCAGGTGTAATTAAGGAACGGGCGATTGACAATGGGGGCTTCAATCCACCTTTCTTTTTCTCCTTATTATACAAAGCCAGAAAAATAAAAGTTCAACATCATACTATTATCTGCTTCTTCAGCCCAGGAACACTAAAAAACAGAAAATTAAACCAAATCTCTAAACATGCTATGAGCAAAGAGGCAACAATGTAGTTCCTAACGTAATTCTAGACACAGAAATGACCAAGAGATGGCATAATTTTCATAGTTGCGAGTGAAAAGATAACTCACTTACCTTGCTGTCTCCACATCACCTATGTTACTCAGCAATGCGATCCTCTTCTTATGCAACACGGCCTCATCTGCAAAAAGTGCTTTCCATTTCTCATCCATTTCTTTTGCTTTATCTTCTCCAATAAAACCCAAATTTTCCTTGACCAATGTGACAACACCAGCAGGAAATTTCAAAGATGATGAAACTTCAGCATTCAATCCAGCATTCCAGTATACATACAACGCCTCAAAATCCTCCGTTTTTGGCATCTTTTCTGCATCTTCATCCTTGTTTTTCACTTCGATTTTGGGCTTGACTTTAGAATGCCTGATTTTGGATTTTGCACTTGATCCACCAGCAGCAGCCATTGTCTCACACCCACCAATTCCCCATATCTTCTTTGAAAGCTCGAACAGCTTACGCTCATGAGGCTTAGGAAACACAGGATCTTCACCGTTATCACTCACTTTCTCTGAGTTAACTCGAAATTTCTTCTTCAATCTCCTTATTTTTTCATACAATTGACTCTTTGAAGCATTCCCTGGAATAGATTTCATGGTAAACTGATAAAAGCCGTCCATATCAGATAAAGGAGAACGCCCGTTTCTGGATTGATAATCGATAAATCCTTGCAACAACGTAAGCTCGTCCTTGTCGCTCCAAATCCTTTTCATTACAGATTTCTTTTCATCGTCAACGTCGCCGTTCAAGACCTTCATTTTCTTTTTGTCCTTGAGATCTAATACAGAAGAACGGCGCTTCGATGTGGCTGTCTTCTCAGGGGTTTCAAAAGGATTAATTTTTTTCGAAGGTTTGATGGCGAAATCTGAAGCAGTAGGTGATATCACATCAGATTCGAATTCGAAGATCGATGACGATTTGGGTGTTGGTGTTTTTGGCTTTTCAATCGGATTTTTCACGCGAGTAGGTGTTTCTTCTTCCGATTCGGATTCTATTTCTTCTTCCGATGATGATTCCGCTGCTTTTGAGTTAGGGTTTTGTAATTTGGGTTTTTGAATGGGATTTTTCACAGGTTCAGGGGTTTCTTCTTCAGATTCATCTTCTTCTTCTTCATCATCATCATCTTCTTCTTCGGATGATGTTGATTCTCGTACTGTTTTCTGTGTGATAATTTCTTGTTCTTGTTCGTCCTCTGTTTCATCATCATCGGACGAAGCAGATGGAGGATCATCTAGAGGAGTAGAATGCTTGGAAGCCATTTGCTGATTGCAGATCTGGTTAGAAATTAAACGAATATTACCAGGGTTTGAAGGAGGTCGTAAGAGTTCGAAGCATAGTTTTGATTTTTAGATCAGCATGAATAAATTAGGGTTTTATTGTGGGCAAGAGTGTGTCCGCTGATTTTTACGGCACTTTTGCTCACTGTTCTCGAGTTCATGCGGTGTTGGACTATTTGTTTTAGCTTATTTAGACTTTAATTTTAATAAGCGTTTTTTTTTACGCTTTTTCTTTTTATGATTTTGGCCCTTTTTTTTAAGCTTATAATAAGCTTAAAAGTCGAAAAATAAATCAAAAAAAATTAGCTTATAAAAAATAAATCTTATATAAAGGGTGTTTGTTTTAGCTTATTTACGATTTATTTTTTATAAGCTAGTTTTTTCTGGCTTATTTTCTGACTTTTGAGCTTATTATGAGTTACAAGAAAAAAATTAAGCCGAACTCATACAAAATAAGACAGAAAAAACGAGCTTATAAAAAATAAGCCCGGAAAATAAGGCTTAAATAAGCTAAAACAAACACCCCCATAAGCTTATAACGAACACCCCTTTCATTAAAATAAACCTAAACTTCTTCTTTAAATTTCTTCATTTCCTTTTCTTTCATTTATTAAATAAAACTCAAGAACACCTTTTAGAGAGATTTTCTTTTAAATCATTTCCTTTTTTTCCAAAATAAAACTCAAGAGCAACGGTGCTGATCCTTGATTTTTAAAATTTACAATTTTAATCTCTAAATAATTAAATCTCTTACATGTTTAGGATCACACTAAAACTAAAAATAAAAATTTATATCACTTATTTCTTGGGAAAAATTCACAAAACAGTAACCAAGTTTGAAAATTGTTTCATCAATGTTACTTCCCTCTTTATTTCACATTATGAAATTTTCATGAGCAACATTGATAGAACAGATTACTATCTACATTAAACCTTATAACCACCATAAATCCATCACCATCTACTAACCAACCACCATCATCCACCACCCACGGCCACTACCATCTACCATTACTAGAAACCACCAACCACTACCATAAACCACCAACCAAGTCGAAACTCACCAGATCGGATGTAACACCGTGCTTTTGAGAATCAAATTTTTCTTTTTAAAATACAATTTAAGTTTTCAAACCGCGTGGGTTTGACTGTAAATAGAACATTTACACCTGTCTTATGATTTAAAAATGCAGCGGAAGTAAAAACACGTGGCAAACTATATAAACAGTCAAAATGTTGCCACAAACAACGTTTGGTGTTACGGATACATAACCGGTTGACCATTATCTTTAAACAAACACAAACATAATATAACAGAGTCTTAAACATAATAGTGTTCCTCCCAAAGCATTTAAACTACCCGCAGGCTTCCAAGCTCACTAAGGATCACCTGCACATGTGAGAGGTAGTATCCGTTAGCTATAAAAGCTAGTGAGTATTGAATAGCATGCAATCAACATAAACCTATCACATATCATCAATCATGCTCAAATAGTGTTATCCTAGCATCTCGCGATGAGCTGGCGTACTCAGAAGGCGACATATCTCGCAGGGGAGCTAACCCGTCTCAATGCACCAAACTGTGATACCAGACACATCAACCGCTCAGGTGGGTGAGCTATAAAGCGGTCCACTATTGCGTTTTGGAATCAACCAATTCCTCTGTGTACAGCCATAAGCTATACCCAAGAAGGACTGCTTAGTCCTTAATGTAGAACAACTTTGTTTTTGTTGTAGGACAGCTTTGTCCTTAGGGTCCGGATCGTTCACAAACACATATCTGATCCAATCGGATCTTCATTGCGCGCATATAATCATATATCATCATAATATACACCTAATCAAGTGCATACTACATTGTGTCAACATGTTAAGTCCAACCTCATCATGCAACCTACACTGAATCAAGTGTGTGTACAAATCATGGTATACAATTCTCAAATCATTTGTTAATATATGTTATAGATATATTAATTATTATGTTATTCGACACTCACCTGATAAGCTAAAATAATCAAAGACCTTGCTTTGGCACTCACGGTTTGTCAACTTGACCTATAATACCAATATCTACGCATTAATCACTTAAACACGTAAGGAACGTTTAGAATACTTGAAACAATACTCTAACGGTGTTATTTGACTATTTATTAACTTATTATAGTAGTCCAAGCAACAACACGCGAACGAATAGCACAAAATAGCAAAACATGCTGAAACAGGGTGGACGCGTCGCGTCCTGTGCAGTAGTGCACAGAACCCTCTTTTGCACAGCAATGCCAATTTACCCCATTTCAACTCCAAATCAACTTTAGTAAAATTCTAGTGTTTCATATGACAATTTGACACTTGTGGAAACTTTCTAACATCAAAAACTCCTATCCAATAAATTCATACAAAAATCACAATTAAATGGACAAAGAGGTGCGCATATTGGCCAAAACTTGGTATTGACCAATTCTAACACTTGCAACACACCATATACACTTAATATGATGTATTGAAGGTGTTGCAACTGACCAAAACCTTTAAAGTTGTAACACCGTATTTTCATACAAAAATTTTTCACTTTAAATACATTGCGGAAGCGATTAAATACTAAAAGTATTTACAACTAATCACAATCCACTGTTTACAAAACATCTTGTTCAAAATATCAGTATTACAAAAACTACGGCTCGTCACAAATACACATCAGAGGCCTAGGTGATTACTCCCCAAGTTAACCACTCTCAGCCGAACCGCTGACTTACCAAAACCTGTAAAAAGAGTGAGAGGTGGAGGATTAGCACAAAGCTAAGTGAATGGAGTAAAGCCACAACAGATATATCAGCCAGAACCGCATGATATCAACAACCACAAATAAACACCCTGGGAAGACCGGCGGTTCTGCAGGAACCTACAACCAATGCCGGCCAAAGCAAAGGTTTACGGATAGTTCATTTGCTATTCTCACACAGTATTACCTTAAGTTGCAACAAATGCATCAAAAGATCTCAATACTGATTAGCCGATAGCAAACAAACCCAGCCCATAAGCCCAGTCGTAAACTGACTTCCCAACCATCATGTATACATATCACTAACGCAACAATTAATTAACAATCAACCAGTTAATCAATTATCAGACAATAAGTCTATCCATGCATCAAACCAATAACAGTTGCAACCAAACCAGTACAACTAATATCACCTATGAGTAAACATCCACTCACCTCAGGTTCTCAGGTTCTCCACTCAGTGATCTAATTTTACTGAGCCTTGTTTGTGCCTGAGAACAAAAACCAAACATCAGTATCCAACTCATAAATATATATCAAACATATATTTATATCATCTTTAAATCAAACATATCATGTTAGATTCACATATGCATAAACACTTAACATATAATATCAAACAATCAACAAACAACACAAATCATCGGATTTCTTTGAAATCCGATACCACTATCGGATTTAAGAGAATCCGCAACCATCATCGGATTTTGGGGAAATCCGATACCCTTGTCGGAATTGAGTAAATCCGCAACACCTGTTGGATTCAACTAGGAATCCACCATCGGATTCAAAGCTATCGGATTTCAAGACATGTCGGATTTCACTTAGTTCCGGATTTCACAAGTTTCAGATTTCACAAGTTTCGGATTCATCACTGTCAGTTTTCCCAAGTTGTCAGATTTATCATCATCTTTAATAAGAATCCGTCAACTTCATCATCTTCTCAAACCAACAACCCGATAACTTCATAACTTGCATGAATCATATTTCCAGTTTATACAATTCATATAAAAGCTTGCCAAAACATATCTAAACATGATAAAACATGCTATCATGCATCATAAACACCATTAAACCACATAATCACTTGAAACATAAAAAACCCACTAACAAAGGTTTCTACCATGTTCATACTTGGTGTTCATAAACAAAACTCGGCTTGTTAATAACAAAACCGTAGCATGTTACTAAGATTTAATATAAACAAAGGAATCATACAAACCTTGTTCTTGATTCTAACAATTCAAAAACTCCAAATTCCGATTGCTCTTCTATGCTTTGCTCTCGGTTTTCACACAATTCACACACACTATCAATTTCAAAGTGAAGCATATGCTTCCCGATGATAATCCTATGTACACATACTCAACATGACAAGCATGAGGTGGCAATCTCACAATTTGCTATAACATGCACACACACGCATACAACCGTACATATATATATATATATATATATAACACTTAATCAATTGTATAATTACTAATAATAAATCAAACATATCAATTAATAATCCACGTAATAACTTACCGAAGCCTACGTATCTACTAGGCCTAATCTCAGAATGTTACAAAAGTCATTATTTGATACCATTTTTCAATTTCTTGCCTATTTATGGCTTAATTTTCACTATTTTAGCCATTTCAAGCAAAACTACCATTTCAATTCAAAACCAATGTTCTAATCAATTCATACAAGTCATATGAACCTATTAGAACATTAAAAATCAGTTCTTGATGTGTAAAAACAGTTTGACCTCATTTTGGCCATTTTGAACCATTTAGGCCAATTCTTGGATTTGTGCAAAAACACCACTTCTAATCCACCATATGAGTTCTAATCAATCCTAACAAGTTATAGGAACAATTAGAACACTAAATTTCAGTTCTTGAAGGTCAAAATCAGTTTGACCCGTATTTGACCAATTTTGACCCATTTGAGCCAAAATTCAAAACTCATCAAGATCACTACTTTAATTCTTGGAATTGATTCCTATGTACTTAGAAATGATATTAGAACCTATTTCAATCATAAATTTCAGTTCTTGATTGCTAAATCAAAGAACCCACTTGAAACCTAAAATTTCAAGAATTGAAGAACACCATCAAGAACAAGGATGAATATGAACTTACAATGATCAAAGGATGATTAGGAACAACTTGTAGGACCAATTTGAACCTCAATTCACTGCTAGAACAAGGATTTGTGAGTTTTCTTTCAAAACCCAAAAATCAAGAATGAAGAACAACAAGAGGAGGAAGCTTACTAGGTTATAGAGATGATGAAGATAATGATCTTGGACTGATTTGAGACCTTAATTGCAGCTGGAATTTGTTGCTTGATGATCTTTGCTTGAGTTATTCTTCCAAGAATTCAAGAACAAGAGGTAGCGAGTGTGTGTGTGTGTGTCTGATGAGAGAGATATGACCAAACTGACTTGTGGGTTATTATTATCCACAAGTGGGTATTTTGTTCCCCTTTTCAACTTACAACTCATCTCTCGTTCCCCTTTTCAACTAACGAGGATATTTTTGGAATCCTCGTTTGAAACCGTTCGATATTTTATAATCTTTATCTATTTTTATTAATATTTTTAATAACCCATTTATTTATTATTTTTTCATATTTTATATCATTTTCTATAATATATTTCAATTAATTAAATTAAATAATCGACCTACCACGTTCGCACACGTTTAGGCCCGTTTTGAGGATGTTACATCGGATGACCCCCATGAATCAAACACAAAGATTGAAAAACCACCATGATCGAAAACCCATGAGAACCCCCGATCAAAATCCATTAGAACTCAAATTGAAACCCACAAGAAGCCACCAAGAACCAAACACCAAATTGAAACCCATCACCATGTGCAACTCGAACCAAACCATAACATCAACCACTGTCTACCACCATGTGATCCGAAAAGATCCACAAAAAAAGTAGATATGTGGTGGACAGTTCACGGCGGTGCTCAATGGTGGTGGAAATAAACAATAGGTGGAGATGGCAAATAGAAATCCTACTTCAGATGTAATGGATGGTGGTGCGATGATTTTCTCCGACGAGGGGGTGTTTGTGCCATAAGCAGTGCTAGTGTTTGTGTGATGATGGTGGTGGTGTGGCAGATAGTGATGATAGTAGTGGTGGTGTTATTTGGCATGGCAGCGATGGTGGTGGTGGTGGTGGTGTTCTCCAGCAAGGCACCAAAGGAGAGATGGATAGAGAAAAGTGTAACGTCATGGTTTTGGAAATTCACAACTTATTTTTTTAAACTTCGCAACAAAATTAATTAATAACCTTTATTAAGTGCTAACCAGTTAAAACCGTTAAACAAAACACCGTCATAAAGAAACCACTACGTTATCACGTAGTCAAACCATCGTAATAAAAGTTTTACGGTCAATTCAAATAGTCAACCACAAGTTCGTAATAATAAATAAAAACATGTACTAAAGCATCTTTACCCTGTTGTGCCCACGCACATCAGTCAACACACCTACTTCACCTGTATGAGTACAAGACATATTTCAAAGAAACAAGTGTCAGTTTTCGCCTCGTGAGTCAGCAATAGATACAACAAAATCACACTTTAAACATTTGTAAAACAAGCTAGGTTTTAAGCAGTAAATTTCAACCTGTAACTTGACCCACCCGCATACATCTTAATATCCCCACATGGTATCATCATTTATTATCATCACATACATCCATGTTCATCATAAACATCTTTAAGCATCGTCAGCATCTTATACATCTTCTCGTCTCTATCCATCGTTAGTCCACATCATAATCATTGTTCTTAGATGGGGTTTGTCATCATTTATCATTACTACCTCAAGTCATCACATATGTGCCCGACAACCACTAGAGTTTCAAAGTTCGTACCTACCGGTACCACACGCATGATCGGCAACTACTACGTCCCAAGGCTGTCTTCACTGACATTGGTTCGCTTGGCGTGCCCGACAAGTCTGGTACCGAACAAGGCATGACTCCCAATCGTACCCAAACTCCCACAATCCCTCCGCTTTCACTACTTTGACAATAGTCATTCAAGTGGAAATACAACCAGTGCCCCATCGTTAGGCCCTCTTTCCACCCTTGTGGTGCAATGCGTGTTGACCTCATCGTCATTGGTCAAACACTACTCCAGTGTACAAGCACTTAAAGCACCGGTACACCATGTATTGCAAGGTTGTCTAGAAAACCTGATAACTAACTATCGTCATGCTAGCAAATCCTAGAAGACATAATCTACCTACTAGGCATTATCGTTACATCTTAGGAGTAAGTCTACCCCTACCCCAACTTCATGTCATCATATTTCATGCATAAAATTAAAAAGCTCACATCATAATCATCATAATAATCAATCACATTGCATCGTTAGGTAATTTATTAAATACATCGTAAACAATTGTTTAATTCAATCAATCGTGTAGATATTTAAAAGTCATCTAGAAGTTGTAAATCCTTTCAAAACAATTTTGTCTTCGTACTCGGTTTTAGAAAACAACTGAACTCGCCTGAGGCCCAGCTAAAGCAGCCGGAAACAAGTCCACAAGAAGAAAACCGAGCTCACAAGATACACTATAATCGAATTCCAATCATAAGTCATGGAATCACGATTATGGGGAATCGCAAATCACATAAATTGAAAATCCCCCTCAGAATCGAAAACCTCCGATCAGAAACCGGTCAGGTTTTCAATTTTGCCAATCGAAAACTAGTCCCCAATCGCAAACTACAAGGATCGAAAATCGCAATTGAAAAACCCAATCGAAAACACCAAATTGTAAACCATAATCGAAAATGATCCAATCGTAAACGGGTAATCAAAAACACCCAATCGAAAACCACAGGGATCAAAAATCGTAATCCTAAAGGAAGGCCCAATTCGTGAACTTCAAATTGAAAACCGTGAAAAGGACTCAACCTTACAATCGAAAACCTTGGTTAACAATCAATCTTCATAAAAATCCCCGCAACTCAATTCTATCATCTTTAACAATCAATCTTCATAAAACTTGGTTTTAATTCCTATTTCTTGCACCAAAATAATCATAAACACATTACTAATGCACCAAAATCATCATAAACACTTGACTAATGCACCTTAATCATCAATTTCATCTTTTAACATCATTTGATCAACCAATTTCATCATTTTCTATTTGGTTTCGAAGAACACATATATTCGACGGTTACCATCTAAAAATCAATACTAATGTTTCCAATTTTAATGTTCCTTTGCAATTTTACAAATTTCGTAAAGACTGTTGTTGATTTGTGTATTTTTTCATTTTTTAAATGAAAATGTTGAATAATTGTAAGCAAAATTATAGTAATTTTTCCCAGCTTTAATATAACTACAGGATATTAAAAAACATTAATGAAATGTCTAGTTTATACCAACAAGAAAAGTTGATTTAGTGATAAAAATAAATTAATAATATTATCGAACAATAAAATACGAAGGCAAACCTAACTAATGAAACGAAACTCTAGCGAATAAAAACCGTAATACTAATTCTTTTTGGTACTATCCCTTTAAAAAATAAACCGAGATACTATTATCTCTCTCTAATGTTGACAAATAAGTTCGTCACATAAACACAAAAGAATTTGATGCAACCACTATGTTAACCAAGAACATGAATTGTTGTCGACACCATTAAACCTTTGCCAAACACACTTGCAAAACAAAAGATCTGTGATTCATATATAGCAACTTAATCGACGATTAAAAGTCACCATATAATAGACTTTGGCCAAAAAAAATTGAAAAGCAAAACAAAGATAGATATCACATGACAATGGCTTAGCGGTCAGAAACATATAACATAAAATAGAGGTTCATGGATCAACCGATGGAACCATGTCTTTTATATAGTTTACGTAATTTACTATGTTTGACCTACGTCCAATTGATACGGGATCCAGGATGGGTTATAAAAAAAAATAAACAATAGATGGTACAAATCATACATTACTTATCATCACCATGGATGAAAGAATGAAGGTCTCTAACACCCCAAACTTTGCGTGAGCTATACTTGACATAATTATTTCCTTACCCAAATCTATACTTGTGTGCGCTCATGCCACATATCTTGCACACGCTTGCCCGACTCATCAACATGGACCCAATGCTCTAACACAACCCTATAACCATTTATCAGACACCTTCCCGTATCCACGTAGTCAAGAAGGAAGTCCATTATATGTTTATCAGCACGATCCAATGTCTCCACGGAAGGGACCTAACTCATCTATTTCATCATTGTGGTCGGAATCATGAAGTCAAGGTACTCTGAGCAATCAGGCATACTATGCCTATCAAGTATGCCTATCAAAATCCTGGAGAAGGTTGAAGCCAAGAACCCACTTTTCACCATTAGGGTCTCTTGTACACATGGTCCCCCAAGCACGTAACTATAGACATAGATTTATTTGGGTCAGGAAAGAGCGTGAAAGGGTTATAAGGAAAGGCAATATACTCGGGAGTTATACCTTTCAAGTTTAACTCCGAAACCACATGTTCACCATGGTCAGAGCGAGGCACCAATGCAACCCATCAGTTTCTTACACTTACATCTCCCCTTCGCATACTCAAGTCCTCTTTTGCCTCTTGGTAGCACCCATAGTAGAAAAGCCCCAGGTGCAGACAGAATTGCCACCTGCACCGTCCCCATCAAAAATTACTATCACCATCACCACATGTATCATCACCACCAACACCGCCAAAGTAAAGTTTGAGAAAATAAGGGTAAGGAAAAACAAGAACTCACAACTCCGGAGTAAAGTTTGAGAAAATAAGGTTATTCCAGGTCACACAGAGAATAAAGAGTTGCAACAAGAGGCTATTTGTAACACCAGAAAACTCAAGCCATTTTTTTTAAATTGCACTACGGAAGCTTTAATTAAACAAACTTAATTACATATAAACCAATATTAACAATTATACAATACAACTACAACAACTACAACTGTTTGGTGTTACAAAAATAACTGGCTCGTTTCATTTAAACAGAATATCAGAGTGGGGTCAACTCTTCCTTTAACAGCCTCTACAACACGAACCTGCAAAACATCAACTGAGGGGAATTAGCACAAAGCTAAGTGAGTAGAGGCTAAACACCAAAAGCAAACATTCACAATCAATATCAAAGCATGTAATCACATATCCAAGAAGACCGGCGGTTCGGCGCAGAACCTACAACCAATGCCGGCCAAAGCAAAGGTTTACCGATAGCTCTCTACTGAACTGGCACAGTGAAATCCTCCTCTGAAGCAACATATGCAACAGTAAGGCTAACACTGTTCAACCAACCAGTAGACGAGCCCAACCCAATTCCACGTATAGCTGACTTCTCAAACGCAACTCAAAATCATCCTAAGAGCGCGTATCGACCAAATAGTCATGCAGCAGATATCAACAATCAATAATCATAATCGACAGTTCAATCAATCAATCCAATCTAAATCACATCATGCATCACATCAATAACATTAACCGAAATCTTTACCATCCGCGATTAACGTCCACTCACCTCAATATTAGCACGAACTCAGATGTCTAATATTACTAAGCCTTTGGATTGCCTGAAAACACAGCAATAACCAACCAGTCTCAACCTCATAAATATATTTGTCCACATATTTATAAGTTAATCATTCTACAAATAAACAACAAACAATAAACAATTGTAACTCCAAAGTACAAAATTGTCGGATTCTTAAACCATCGGATTTGGCACTATCGGATTTCTAAGAATCCACAACTCTAAGTATCGGATTTCACATAATCAGATTCTGAGACTCGGATTTCATATTTTTGGGTTTCACTATATACCGGATTTATGGACTATTGGATTTTAGGAGTGTCGGATTTCAAGACTTCCGGTTTTCATGTTTTTCGGATTTACAACAATCGGTTTTGAGGTATCCGGATTTCAATCCATCGGATTTATGAGTGTCGGTTTTCATCATCTATCGGATTCTAGGTTCCCATAATGAAAGTATCGGATTTAGGCTTATCATCGGTTTTGGTCTCGGATTTCATCAACTATCGGTTTACATCATCTTCTTCATCAAATCTGATAACTTCATCATCATCATAACTCAAAACCCAGAATTCATATAATTCATCAAAACATACCAGAAACATGTTTAAACATATTTAAACACATATTCAAGAATCATAACATATAACAAGTTCATATACCATAAGAACAACAAAAAAAACCCATAAAATCATATTTCATCAAAACCGATCATAGTGTTCTTCCTAGTTCATGTTTATTCAACATAGATCACTCCAAGTTACATTTAACCATGTTAGAAATAAAATCTAACCTTGAACTTGAATTTAAACACACCAAACTTGAAAATCCGATTCTCTTCTTGTTCTTCTTCGGCAGAGAGAGTTTACAAAACACACACAACACTTTCTTTGTTTTGATAAAAATGATCAAGCAAACCTTCATTTTACCATATACATACACATACACATACTTGTTTAATTTACCAAAGCATGAGGTGTATATACTCATGCATACGTATACATTTAAATACATACACACATACGGTTACTAACATACATACACAAAATATCATACATATACATTAACACATACTTAAATTAATTAATCAAACAAAATAATCACATTTAAAACAAATAAGCACATATCACAAACCTGCTAATCTCCTAGCCCAGGTTTGCGGGTGTTACACTATTTATAGACGAGGATGGAAAATTCTATCGGTATTATCAACCCTGATAGAGAAACTCAATAGTCATAATGGGGGCAAAATTCAAAAAGACAAAATGGCATGTGATATGTGACAAATATAAAGTGTCAAACCGCATACACGCCCTTCAAACCCGCATAACGCCCCTAACGTGCTCACACGCGCGATCCGCATTTAATACATTCTGAAAAGGAAAATTAGACAACCTAGACAAGACAACAACAAAAAAATCAATTAAAAAGAAGCCATAAGCAACACCAACATAGGCCGGAGAGCATCTCATAGCTAGCTACGACATACTAGACTGGGGACTTAATGACGTAGGCAACATCCAAGTCAACAACACGCTACATGGAAAAATCTAGGCAACATTAAATAGGAGCATGCCTAGAGTATACGAAACTAGGCTCCAGGCCACGTGGAGCACTACTATTGGTCAACACAGATAATGGGGAGAAAGAGTGTAGATCAGACTCATTACGACACATAGGTCCTCCATGATTGGAGGGCACTAATAGTGGGGAGCAAATCCTGCTAAAACTACCAAATACAACATTGTGGTAGAGCAAAAAAACATCACCTTTATAGTCCCCCATGAAGATTTGGATAGATGTCCACCTACACTCACTCTAACGGGTCACACTAAGGATCAACCCTTGCCTATAAATAGAAGACCTCATCTTCTACCTTAGGTACCCACCTCTCACAAACCCTCCCCTCAAAGCATTTCATACCTGGAGCTATGATCCTAGCTACCTTGAGCATCGAAGTGGGTTACATGGTCTCGTCCCTGTAAGCCTTCTAACATAATGTCTTCCTGTTGTCTTTGTAGATCACTATTAGTAGATATAGTTACTATTTAGTCTTTATGTGTTTATTAAGTATATAAAATAAAATTTATTATTTACTACTTAGTAACCTATTTTTTACTTTATCTTTGTTACATCTTTATTCATAATTTTTCTCCCAACATAATTAATTGATAAATAAATAAATAAAACAATTCAATGTTTTCTAAATTTCTAATTTAAACATTGTCCATATTGAGATATAGATATTAAATTATGAAAGTTTTTATTTTATAAATATATTTAGTAATTAAAATGGTTATTTGGTTAATTGAAAAACCAAACCGAAAAGACCAGCTAACCAGTTTTTTCAATTTAGATTTAGGTTCACGAAAACTACAAACCGATATTTCAATTAATCGGTTATCGGTTAACCAAATGATCGATTAACCATCTATGAACACCTACCCTAACCGGTAACCACAAATCCAAAGCTGAACCTAATGCAAAAACATGGTAGATCCCTGTCGACTGTCTAGGTTGAGTCAAACAACCTAACAACTAAGAATGCTCCATAGTAAAGCGTTTTTAAAATTTTAGTTTAAGTTACTGCCTTACTAGGTTTATGTTTTTAATTATTTAGAATATTAGTTTTACGTTTTATTTATTTATTATTTAAATTAGTAACTAAAAACTTAAATAAATCAATAAACATCACTTACAAATTATAGAAGTTAATTGAACTTTGTATAGGATTTAGTGAATTATATATAGAAAACATGTATAAACGAGATGAGTCGAGCTCACCATCCCCAGTCTAAACGAGCCAAGCTCGAAGCATAAACAAACTCGGCTTGGTAAATACCATGCTTAGCTCAACTCGTTTACATCCTTTAGTCTCGTTGACGTTCTTAATTGATCAAACAAATAACATAATTTAATTTATATTACATTGATCAAAAGTTATGGTATTGGATACATGTTCCCCTCATGATCTAAGCTCAGCCCATCCAACTCCTCATCTTTCATGGCCAGGGGTGGTAGCTGTACTTTCCCTGGAATTTTCTGTTGGCTTGTTTCTTCAAAAGCAAGTGGCTCCTGCATACTCTGCATCTCCTTCTCATCACTTTTCCTTGTTACACCATCTACTGAACTCCAACCATCCGCCTCTGAATCATTTGTCCGCTCATCGTTGTTGAGCAGTGGCAGTGGTTCATCGTTAGCGGCCACCACCCGTTGGCATATTTCTTCTGAAACAGGTGATTCTTGAATGTGTTGTGCATCTGAATCATTCATCTGTTCATCTTTGATGGCCAAGACTGGTAACTCATTGTCAGAAGCAAGTGGTTCTGGTGTATAATGTAGCTCATTTCGAGTCTGCCAACTTCTTTCCTTGTCATCGTCTGAATCATTCATCCGTTCATCTTTCACAGCTGGGAGTAATCGTTCATTATCAGTATCGATTAAGAACCGCCAATTGGCTTCTTGAGGTTCCTTTTTCTCATCATCGGAGCTCCAATCATCTGAATCTGAATCATCGGTTTGCTGATTGTTCATCGCCAGGAGCACTAATTTATCATGAACACTTGGCATAAATGATCGACTTGCTTCTTCAGAAACTGATGTTTCTTGAGAATCACTTGTTGTTGGCATATGATCATGTGTCTCATTTTCACTTTGCTCTGCTTCATCATCATAAATGGATTCAAGTATCATTCTAACGGCATCCTTCATTATTAGTATCTTATCTCGAGTGTTTTGCCAATACCGCTTGTTTGATTTCCCAGAAGATTGAGGTGATTGTTCACAGGGTGCCTTTGCCAAAGTTTTTCTCACTTCGTTACACGTGGTATCCAAAAGTTTTAAGAAATCCCGAACAATGGCAAACAATCTTAAGCCCTCATCTTTACCAGATTTTCCGTGAAAATAATCCCCTGTGCTCTTGATCAACATTGTTATCCGTTTCTCTTCTTCAATCATCCACTTGATATCAGCTTCTGCATATTCCAAAAACCGCGTGAGGGCGTTATTGAACTCAGTAGCTCCTTCTGCTGTTTTCATATCTTCGTTCATAAATTCTTTTGTTTTCTTCAACATGTTTCCCAACTTAGAAACAGTGGATGTTAACATCTCCCCATCAATAATGGCTGCTTTTTTCACATCGTTGAGTTCCTCGCTTAACTTGGAAACAACCTCCATACCTAATTTCTTGAGATATTCTGGTGATTCGTTGTTTGGTTCAAGACCTCGATTTCTAGCCACTTTGATTCCTTCATATCGGATGATTTCTTGAACCACAAATGATAAAAGAGTCGTTTTTCCATCCGTACCTTTGACATCAGAAAGTTTCAAAAGGGTGTCGAGCTTAAATGCCTGGGCCCCACCACGGTACGTTCCATCATTCATTCGATTACCTGTCTTGAGAACTGCTTCTAGAAGCCTTAGGAAGAGTCTGCTGCTTGTAAGCTTGTTGCAAGCAACCTGTAATTCAAAAATATGGTGTGTGAAAATCGCACGCTTATTGTAGTTGAGGGAGATAAACAATGTAATAGCTAAATGAATGAGATGTGGTACCTCCAAAGTCGCAAATGATTCTTTAGCCATATAGTAATCCTCGTGAAGGGAACTCATAAACAACAAGGCTTCAAGACGTTTGAATGCAAAGGGGATCTCAACCAAGTTTTTAAGGAAACGTTCTGAAGTACCGAGTTGCTTGATATCACCATTATATAACCGAAGTTTTAGCTCTTCTTCTTGAGTTGGTGCCATTTTCAACAATGTTGAAATAAGCTCAACAGGAAGCTGATTACCTGATCACACATTCAAATCTCAATAAACAAGGAGTTCAGTTGAGCAACACAAAAACCAACAATCAAATGTTCTTGTGATAAAGCAAAACACCTTTTTTAACCGCATCACAAACTTGTTCCGTTGTTACATTCAGTGCTCTTAAAAGAATGGCTAAATTCTGAGATTTTTTTGAATCAATGATCTGAATCAACTTGGTTTGGGACTGTAAGTTTGAATCAATCTTCCCACGCTCTTTCTTATTTTGAGCAGCCACGTAACCAAATAGACCCACCATCATCTCCTCATCAAACCTGTTTGTTTTCGAAGTTGTGAAAATATACAAATATATACAACAAAGGCATAAACTGTAGCTTGATTTAGTAATAAAAAAGAAAAGATATGAATAGATTTAAAGCCTTACTGGAATGATCCGTCTCTAAGATGGTGCCAAACCATTGAACGGTTATGAACAGCGTTCACCTTGTCCCAGAAAAACGGCTTTAACTTGGTTCTCGTGCCATCAGAATCTCCATCTTGTTTGTTTTCCTCCTTAACCGTGCTACTCCTTGGACTACCCGGCCCTTTTTTCATATTATTAGTGTTTGGTGGAGGTGGACGACCATCTTTTGGCGGCGGTGGTACTTTCAAACCAGAAGGATTAGGTGGTGGTGGTGGAGCAGCTGGAACTGCTGCAGGTGGTGTTGCTAGTCGAGCAGTTGGTGGTGCTGCTGGTGGTGGAGGTGGTGGAGGCGGTGGTGGTGGCGGTGGCGATACTGGTGGCGGTGATCGAAAAGCAGTTTTTCCTGGTGGGAGTGGTAAAGATATGTTTCCTGGTGTATCAATGTTATCAAGCAAATTGTTGGTGCTGGGAGCACGAATCGACACTCTCATTGATCTTTGTAAAGAACCTAAAAAGAAAAAGGCAACAACTTTGATATGAGAAGAGTTTATATTCACCTAAGAACTCACAAAGTGCACTTAATTTGAAATTACCTAGTTTGCCTTTATAGCTCTTTGACCGTATGTTGACAACAAGTTTATCTTCTTCTTCTTCTTCTTTTTCTTGTTGTCCGTTTGTTGGTCTAAGTGCATCACGTCCAAGACAACAAAACAAGATCAATGCGAAAAGGCCCAATGTTACCACCATAGTTGTCACTATAACACCTATCAATAATGTTCCTCCACCACCATTAACAATTGATCCAATGTCAGCAAGTTTACGAGAGGGCCTAGCATAAGAATTTTCCAACTCATCGTGTGATGTAAGTAGGGCCCGAATAGGAAGACGCTTGACCACAATTGGGGAGTTTGTGGGCTCATGTGTGTGGCCCGACGATGTTGAACGTGGGCATGCCCTCCTTTGTAGATGATCATTAAGTTTTCTGAAAAATGTTGTTTGGTGATCGTAGCGATATGAATTGGAACGATTTTCTTGGCACCCTTCTGTTTCACAACCATTGGATGTAGATCTTCTGGGGTGTAAGCACAATAGGTTAAAATCATCATTGGATATTGTATTTTGCTTGAACTCGTTCAGATAGTATGGTGTCCGCTGCACAAGCAACATTTCATTAGATTCAGAAAGTACACATGAGAAGTTAAAGAGGACGTCTCAAAAATACTGATATAAACCAGCAAAACAGTGGCAGAAATGGCCAAAAGAATGGAATGCAAAACTAAATTTCTATTTAACTTGTTCATCAATGTCCAACACATGAAGCTTTTAACATGGACTTATAAAAGTTTATGGGAATTCAAAACAATGTATTAGGTTTCATTCATGTGAATCATCTTCCTTCAATTAAGGAGCTAAAAATGAGTAAATAGTACTTCTTGTCACATCTTCAGCTCTCTTTTAAGTTTTAACATCAACAGGATCACAACATAAATCATGAAAAATGTTTTTGATCAATTCAAATCGATCAAATTCTCCATTTTGTGAGTCGTGTCTTTACTTTACCCTTCTTCCATTAAACGTTATGGGACTCGGTAAGCAAAAATGTATCACTATGAATGCTTGGAGTATGAACTTTCTAGCATATAGCATTCTAAAGATTTCAAAATCCCATGTGCACAAATACTTAATAATGTGAATTCTCATTTGGTTTATTATCTGATATTTCTGCAAAATTAAAGCTTTGTCTAAAATCAATCCACTTGATCAAATAGAATGTCTTCAAATGACAATGAATAACCAAATACTATACAATAACTATATAACATGTGAATAATATGGTTAAGAATATGAACCAAGATCACAATAATACACATTGCATGCAAAAATGAATCCAAATAAGCACAGGATTAATGGGAAATCATACTGCATTCTCTTCGATAAATGGAGTTATCAATTCGGCTCCATTGCCATATGAAATTTCTTTATGGATCGAGCGATTTCCTTCCAAAAGATCTACCAAAACCACACACAAAAGAGCTACAAAAACACCTACAAAACCAAGCCTTTTGGCACAGCAGACTATTCCATTCCATAATACCACCCTTCTCATTTGGATAGATATTTTGTTTATACAATTACACCAAATTCAACATTGACTGATTGACACAAGCCTCTAATTTTACCCCCAAACAAGCTCAAAATCCTTTTTGCTTCTGCAAAATATAAAAATTCAAAACCTCACTAAATTCCCAACAATAATTTGATCTTTTCTTTTGTGTTTTTAAGACCGCAAATTCAGTCTCCAATCAAACCCAAAATCCCTTCTGCGTTTAGATGAAGAGAATATATAAAATTTCACGGATTTCCAATCTTTTTTTTCGTTTGTGATTATTGTCTCGAAATGCAATCTCTAAACAAAAACCCACAATTTCGTATTCGGATAAGTTCCACAATGTTCGTCTGCAAATTGAGAATTAGAAACAAAATCCAAAAGAAACCCACAAATCTTTTTGCCTTCAATATGATTTGAAAAGATTCAAACCTAATTTCAGACAAAAAGAAATGAAATCCCTAGCCCATTTCTGACCCTCAAATGCAGAGCATGATGAATCGTTACGGGAGTTGATTGAAGAACTTAAAAGATGGTTGATCCGTAAAAGTAAGAATGTTGGGAAAAAAGTGAAGATTATGAAAGTATAACGTTGGAAGAAATTAGCTGTTAAGGGAAAATTCTCGAGGCGTTGGTAGAAATTGTTTGTATTTTAGAAATACAACTTAAGAAACCAGAAAAGAGGAGCTAACCACACCCTATAACTTGGTTTATTAATTAACGGTTTTATTTGAACAGGAAAAAGAATGTATTATAAAATATAAGTTATGATATTGGAGGTGGAGTCTCTTATTAGTAACAAATGTTTTAATTATTTCGATATTTTAATAATTTAAGTAATATATAGATTAATAACATATACATTAGTTACTACTAGCGGTGCAAACCATTCACACTTACACAAGGATTCGTAACAAATTTGAAACACGGCTTTACGAGCATTTTCTTATTTAATTTGGAGACATCGCAATAAATTGGTATTTTAAAACAAGCAAAATGAAGGTGTATTCTTTGTTCTTTGATTTCTAGTTGCAAAATTTTAATTTGATTGCTATTCGAGTAAAGGTTAAGAAATTCTTATGAGTGGATTGGTTGTCATTTATTGACTTTATTTAATCTTTGCGGTGAATATTACAATCTGCTGATTGGAGATAGAAGTTGTCCCAAAACTTGTTCAATGTATAGGTGCTAGTTTTTAGGATTTTTAAGTTCTGAATAGTGTCTACTTAAGGTCATATTTACTTGTTCTGAGTAGTTTTGGTGAAGTTTTTTTAGTTAAAAAAACTAGTCTGATTGTTATTTGTTTGGATCATCGCTCTTATGATGTATCCGAAGAGTTAGATCAATTAATATGACATGTATATATAAAAGTAAAAAATCGGTTGTTAATCGGTTTAGGGGGTGTTTAGGGGTGTTTTCCCAAAGTTATTTTCAAAAGAATTAAACAAATATTTAAAGCCAAACCACCCACGCTGTTCTGATGGTCACGGCGTCACGGGAGGCTAACCGATGTCGATACTTCCACCGAGAATACCTAAATTGGCTTCACGTGCCAACACTGCCAGCGCATCCTAATTTTCACTTTCTATATCCAAGCAAACATTCTCCACCCTCTTATACCTTACGCATCAAAAACTGTACTCTTTTCTACACTTATCAATTTCGGCTCTGGAAGAAATATCCATCCACCCTCTCAAGGCTTGAGTGTGATAACAAAACGAAATCCGCCATTTTCATAACTTCCGACCTGCAAATTTCTTAGAAAGAGAGAAAGAGGGTAAACCATTATGTTTTGTTACATCGGTAAAGCAACGAAGATCTTCATCTTCATCATCGCCGCCATTGTCGTCACCGGCCTCGTCATCGGATTCGGCCTTCTCGGCCGCAACATTCATCCCAAATCTCATAAATGCTCCGGCGAAGACTGTTCACTTTCCGATTACTCTCCTCCGCCTCCACCGCCGTTGCAGATTCCTGTCCCCTCCTTACCTGATCCTAATGCGTCCAATCCTTCCGATCCAACCGTCAATTCCAACGCACCTCCGCCACCACCGCCGTCGGAAACCGCTCTGCCACCACCGCCGTCTGCGTCGCTTACGAATCCATCGCCGCCGTCTCCTTTTCCTCCGCCTCCTCCTGTCTCTGTAGTTACTCCTCCGGCTGCAGTTACGGCAGCTCCTCCACAGACGGTTCAGGTTTCTCCAGGTCCGACGAATTCTTCTTAATTGTATCCATTTTCACATGAATTATATTCATTTATTTTAATTTAATTTTCAGAAATTTTTCATTGATTTTGACATTGATGATGGAAGTCTGTCTGTTTTGCTTCAATTAACTAATTGACGATGAATTGAAGTGTGGTTGAAAATTGAAATTACCGTTTGACCGAGCGATCGGATTATCAGAGATTCTTTGTTTCAAAGTTGTCGATATGGGAAGGATGAATTACTGGGAATTATCACCGCTTTTGCTGATGAGTATTTGCTTGAAGTCAATGCAAAAAAGGAAAAAGAAACGTTTGACCATTATTGACTCATCTAATTTAAATTTAATGAATATGATACAATTAATATGATCATGAAAAATGAAAGGGTGCTTAGACAATCAACCTATTTTATGATTTTAAACACTAATTTTTATAATGTAACTTAGTTTATGATTTTAAATACTAATTTTTATAATTTATTGATGTCAAAATTACTTAAGAAATATAAAAAGTGAACCTCATAACCGATAAAAAGTGATAAAAGTATAGACTAAGATGTTGAAGATCTTTAGCATAGGATGTATGAATTATTAACCAAAATGAAATTACATCATCATAATTTTTTTCCCATATGAGATTGAAAATATAAATGCCAATAGCAACTTTCAATTATTCTATGCAAATGAAACACCGCTCACATTTCATTGAAGTTATTCATTTTTTTTTTAACAAAAAACGTATTCACCTACCTAATCTAAGACTATCTTCGTAACAAAACTTGAGCCCTTAATCTTATAAAGAAATCGACACCTTAACCAATTGTAGATACCGCTAGGCTAAAGGTCTTTTGATATTGTTTTACATATACTAACATAATATCCGAGTAATAAAGCGAAAAACAAAATCCTAGTGTAAGCGATGGATCATGACAATGAATGGGTGACGACATAGGTGCTCTAGTGAAGAAAGTGAGTCGAGGTTAGAATTTGATGGTGGAGGAAGTTTTTAAATGTAAACTCTTAAAATTATAATCTTAAAAGAATTTTATATTAGATCAAAACGTCATATTACTTTAGACCCAAACGTCATATTAGACTGTAAGATAACTTGATCAATGACTTGTACCTCGTTGCCTATGTTCACCTATCGACCGTTAATGCACAACTTCTATGGTTGTTCCCCTTAGGAGTTCCTAAATCAGAGCCACTAATCTTCTTCTTAGAACTGTTAACATTTTATTTGCTTTTAGTTTTTCCAATGGATTTAGAAGGTTTCACCCGGGAAAAAAACAACGGTTGTCCCTGTTATATGCTTGTTGAGACCCCCTTCACTACCACCCACGCATAACCCATCACAGCAAAGCACCACAACCATTTGCCTCGTTCAACATCTACATAGATGTTACATATATGCAACTAACGGGTAAACACAATATATTGCACATGTGTTTTAATTCTCTATTTCTCAATCTTTGTTGATGTTTACATATTAAAATTTTGACCTAAAGTTAGTTTTTTTTTACCCTAGAGTTAGTTTGATGAATTTATTTTCTTTTTCTTTACAGTTTGGAATTAAAGAAATACGAAAGTTGAACATCAATCACTAGATTTCACACTTTTTTCAAAAATGGTGGATGGTATTACTCTCTCATGACGCGTGGTTTGAGACTCGCATACTGTTCTTTATGGATGTCACTACGGACCAGTCCACTAACTTAACGTCACTTGAGAAAAAAACTAGATTTCACACTTGCGTAGATATGTATTGCACATAAAAAAATATTCACAAACACACACACATACATACATACACATTAACAAATATCCCCATAAAGCATCTGATAAATATTATATTTTAATTTGATTATAGTGGTAAACTTAAATGCACATTGATAGACATCCCTTCCTCTTCCATTTAATTTTAATTTTTTCTTTTTTATAAAACTTTAAAAAGTTTTATTCTTCTTTTGAAAATTAAAACAAACTAACGTATTTTTTTTTTGTTAGAACACACACATTATATACATTTAATATTTTTTTTTTCATTTTTCAGCTAGGTTTTTGAAAATATAATATGTAAAACACATGCGAAATATTATATACAATTATAAATTTTTCAAATTTTTTACAGTCTAATGTTTGAATTTTATTATTATGAATTTGCAGGTAACTAAATTTTTTTAAGATAGTCTTATAGTTACATGTAAATGATATATATTATTTTTGGTGAGTTCCCATATTTAAAATTATGTGTAATTCCAAATCAGTGTGAGAAAAACATAAAAAAGGAACTAAGGCTAACTAGATACATAAAATAGAAGTATTTGAAAGTTAGATATGTTTAATAGTACATGCAATATTAAAATACAAAGTTAAATACATTTCAAATTTTCACAAAGTCATCCTTTATTCTAATACATAAAATAGAAGTATTTGAAAGTTAGATATGTGATATAGATATATTTGTCCTATCATTGTCCTCTTGTAATCAACTATCATTATCTTCTTACAATTAATTCCCAAAGTAATTATTATTCATTTTAAATTTATGATTTTAACCCTTAATAACATTTTATTTTTTACCCTTATATTTATATAGATTACATTTACTCTCAAACATTACTTATTATTATTTATAAATCAAAGCGTTTTTTATCGTCAAAGTAAATTATCCTTTTATAATCAATTCCCAAAGTAAATTACTATTAATTTGATATTTGCAATTTTTGATCCTTAATAAAATTTTATTTTTTACCCTTGTGTTTATATAGATTACATTTGATTTCAAACATTACTTATTATTATTTACAAATCAAAAAGTCTTTAACCACTAAAGTAAAATATTATTCATATCATATTTTCAATTTTAACATTTAATAAAATTTCATTTACTCTTATGTTTATATAAATTACATTTGATCTCAAACATTATTTACAAATTAAAAGGTTTTTATTGGATATCTCTCACTTTTTGAGCTTACATAAAACTGCTATTTACTTCAATTTTCATTTTTAAGCCCTACTCAGCTTTCTTTTTTATCCAAACCGAAGCTCATTTGATTTAGTAGTATCAAAGTTTTATTTAGGTGTCCTCCCTCTTTAGAGTTTAAGAACTCAAGTTTTGTTACAGACGTAGATGTGGATTAGAGAGTTTGTGTAAATTGTTGAAGAAAATATTATTATTTACAAACTTATTTATTCATAATAAAACGCTATTCATTTTATTTTTATTTTAACTTGTACTAAATTTTTATTTTTCACTTCTAAATTTATACAAGTTATATTTAATCTCATAACATAACTTACTAATGACTATTAGTGGTAGTAGTACTATTATGCATACACATGTTTTCTAAATCTATAAAAACCAATGACATGTAAATTAAATAGTGTCTTTATATGCTAACTTTAAACAACCATTCTATCTTATCTTATATAGAATATCCCATATAGTTTAAATTGCTAAGAATATGATTATTTAGATAAATCTAGGCTAATCTATTTTTAAATCGCAATCCCAAACACCATCTTAGAACAATAAGTGAGATGAATTGTACACCAATACTATTTTTCATATCTAAAATTCATGATTTTTATGTCATTACAAACCCACAAACTATTTTTCTCAACCACATATTCAAGAGTATTATAGTATAAAAGGTAAAATGCGCGAAAATACAAAAAACTTTGTTAATATTGCCATTATATGTAGTTTAACTTTATTTTATACCTAAAAATACATATAAGTTACAAATTTTATTCATTGTAAACAACTAGTAACCTGTACCAGGTTACCAGTTATCAATTGTATACAATGAACAAAATTTGAAAGTTTTTATAGTTTTAGATACCAAAGTTCTTTTATTTTTGCTGGATTACCGGTAAGTTACCTATTGTCATAAGTAATTTGCATACACTGAACCAAATTGTAAGTTTTATGTATTTTTAGGTACAAAATAAAGTTAGTTGTCTACAATGATAATATTGACATAGCTTGTTGTATTTTCGTACAATTTGCTCTAGTATAAATGATTATGACAAATAAATGTTGTGCACCCAAATCAACCTCCTTAATGTTAATATAGCGAATACTTTTGGCATAACTATTTTGAAAATTTAATTTGTCATGTAGTTATTGATAATTATAAATAAAAACAATGGTTTTTGGTTTTGGTAAATAACGTGTTGTGTTTATAATCTAAAGTAGCTATTTTATAATAGTTTTCTTTAAGCTCTACATAACTTGTATAAATTTTATTTATGAGTTCTGATTATTAAAATTTCATAAAAGCGATAGCTAGTTGGGTTTTTTTCAATATAGTTCTTATTAAAATTATAGTCCTGAGGGACAATTTCTAGCCATTAGATTTCAAGATCAATGGTTTAGATTTAATCTTAGATAATAATTAAAATTGATATAAGGAAAGACAATTCTGACTTTTTACATATTGGTCCCCACTTTTTCTTTCCTCTAATTTATATAAAATTAATTATCTCACAAACCGTTAATCGTTAGACGAAACCAATTATACCGTTGCGATCCCCGTGTTCCCCTCTTTTATTAGAGAGGTCGCTTGATATACTTTTAACAAACTTTTTTTTTCATTTTTTTTGTTGGACTTAAATTTTATTAATGTATAATCACATGTGATTCATAACAATATTCAATGTGTTGTTTTATTAATTTTTTTATCTTCTTAAATTGTATATCATTTAACGTTTATTAATTTTGAATGTTTGCTTAAATAAATCAACGTTTGCTTAAAACCGTTTATACGTGTATGTACGTATTCAATTTCACCCAATCCAATTGCATTGTCTACCCATGAATGCATATATTGTGTACTAGCAACACCCTATCCCCTCTATCAAAGGTCTAGATGTGTTCTCCTTCGAATTCGATGTCTTTTATATTGGTTCTCGTAATAAGAATGGTTCTCGTTTAAACAATCCTCTATGCAATCATATATGATTGAATACCAAATCTCATGTTTTTTGGTATTCATTCACATTTGAATCTGTACAAACTCTCATGTGATTCTGTACAAAATCCCATGTGATTAAATATGCAATCATATGTGATTGAATACCAAATCTTATGTTTTTGGTATTCAATCGCATGTGATTTTGTACAAAATCACATGTGATTGAATACGCAATCATATGTGATTGAATACGCAATCACATGTGATTGATTCTGTCAAATATGTGACATAAAAATGTTACATTTAATCTAATCACCTGTAATTATGTGCATGTATAAGAGATAGATAATCACATGTGTTATGAAACAACTAATAACTTAGAATCACTTTCAATTGTTGATTTTTTGTTACTAAACCATATAACTTTGCCGGATTAACAAACACCAAATTATAATTTTATAAATACTATATTGATCACACCTCTATGAATCACATGTGTGATTATACTTTAATAAAATTTAAGTCCAATCTAACAAAATGAGAAAAAAAAATTTGTCGAAAGTATATCAAGTGACCTCTCTAATAAAAGTGGGGAACACAAGGATCGCAACGGTATAATTCGTTTCGTCTAACGATTAACGGTTTGTGCGATAAATAATTTTAAATAAATTAGAGGAGGGAGAAAGTGGGGACCAATAGTTAAAAAGTCATAAATGCTTTTTTTTATTCAAATATACCAATTTTATTTATAATTTAAAATTAAATCTAGACCATTAAATTTTAAAATCTAATAACTATAAATTAAATTAGTAACGATATTTCTCGGCTAATTAAACCAAAAGTAGACGACATCCAATCGTGGCTTGATGGAGGAATCAGTTTATTGTGGTAGGGTCCACCAATGAATTTACCCTCCAATCCAATGAAGTGCTAAAAAAACAGTTACTTCTTTTGGTAAAGCGAAACATAAAATGAGTTAATTGGTTAAATAGTATTTTAATTTAGGATAAACTCCTTTAAAATGTATTAAACTATATCTCAAATATTAATGTGTTTATCCATCTTTCAAAAATGTTATTGTGTGTATTGAACTTTTAATTTGTTGTTATTGTATTTATTTTTATTACATAAAAAAACAAAAAAGGTATAAGTTTAGTACATACAATAGAAAGTTTAATACATACAATAACACGTTTTTTGAAGTTCAATACACACAATAGCATTTTTGAAAGGTGGATACACACATTAACATTTAGAGTATAGTTTAATACATTTTGGTAGAGTTTCCCCTTTAATTTAATTATTTCTGTTGATTTAGTTCTTTAACTTTAAAAGTGGTGAACGCTGTCTTTTATGATTTATTTTGTGACGAGTTTGATTATTTCTAACGTTAACCGTTAGTCAACTCTGTTAAAACAAGGACAAATGACAATTTTATCCTTCTGTTTTTATTTTAATTTTTAATTTATAACTTTTACTCATTTTATATATTAATTATTAATTAAATATAAGATAATATTATCTTCTCTCTGCCTCCATTAATATTCTCTCTCACTCACTTACTCTCTTTATACATACTCACTCTCTCACTGACCCCATCACCGGACAACACCTACCACCATCACCTGACACCACCACCACCACAGGACAGTCGGACACCACCATCACCACATCCTTTTTCTCTCTCACCTCCTTATTCTCTCTCTCTCTCTCTCTCTCTCTCTCTCTCTCCACCACGTACATTCAAACTAACCACCACCACAATCAACTGAGACTATGTCACCACCATCGCCAACACTTTTCTTAACTCCTTTCTCACTCTCTCTACTCCACATCGCCACCGTCACCAACGAAATCAAACCAATGTTTAAACATAAAATCGAAGCTACGGTTCTTGAAATCAAGCCTAGATCTGCTCTAAACCATATCAATCACACACTTAAACATACACACATACCACGAGAACTTACCACCACCACCGTCGAGATCTTGTATTGAGACGGAATGAAATCCCAGACGTCGAGATCTTGAATCGGGACAGAGTGAAACCCTAGGCGTCGAGAGCTTGAATCGGGACAGAGTGAAACCCTAGGTGTCGAGATCTTGAATCGACGGTGGTGGCGAGGTATCCTATGGTGGCGGCTAGGGTTTTCTACGGTGGCAGTTAGATTTTCTTTGGTGGTGGCAGTTGGATTTTCTTTGGTGGTGTCGGTTGGATTTTCTTTGTTGGTGGCGGCTGGGTTTTATGTGGTGGTGTTAGGAGTGTGTGTGTGAGAGAGAGAGAAAGTTGGCAGTGGCGGTGCTAAGAGGTTGGTGGGGGTGGTGGTTATTGAGAGTAAGAGGGAGGGTGGTGATGAGGCGATGTTGTGATAAAGTGAGAGGGAGAGAGAGGGAGGGAGCTGTGATAGAGTGAGAGAGGGAGATAGAGTTTGTGTTTGTGTGTATAGAGAGAGAGAGAGAGAGCCAGAGTTGACTAAAAAGATTATATATTGTTAGACAAGTTGGTAAAAAGACTAAAGTACCCTTGTTTTAACAGAGTTGACTAACGGTCAACGTTAGAAATGATCAAACTCGCCACAAAATAAATCATAAAGGACAGTCTTCACCACTTTTGAAATTAAAGGACTAAATCGGCAGAAATAATTAAGTTAAAGAACTATTTGACCAATTAACTCAAAATAAAATAGTCAAATTAGACGGTTCTCAAGTCGAACCTCATTGAAAATAAAATAAAAACTTACTGTTTAAGTATATAAACTTCAAATACAATTCTAACACATATTACTAGAAACTATGCATTATTAAAAGACGTTTGGTAAAGGAGCTGGAATGGAAGGATAAGACAAAATGACATAAATGGCATATGAATAACAAAGCAAATTTATCAAAGCTAAGGTAACATGGTAATTTTAATTGTCATACTTTTAATCCTCGTTCATAAGCTATCTGAAAAGATTATTTGTTTAGCGGATCATGAATGATTGTATTTTCAATAATTCCTTCTAGATTTTGATACCTAAATGAGGCCGGAGATCTTGTGATTATAAAAACATTTCAATTCCCCAAAATCACCGTAACAAAAGAGGCTTGAGATCTTGTGGTAAGGTGAACCTCCATGACCACAAGCGGATTTTTTTTGCTCTTAAGATTTGAACTTGGAACATCAAGGTACTTTCACCCTTAAAGTCCAAGTCTTACCACTAGGCCACTACTTTGTGGTTATTAAATATGGTGTTTTTGTGTTACTACAAGTTGATATGGACAAGTTTTAAAGCTACAAATGTTTGGTTTTAAGTGTTTAATCTGGCATAAATGAATTTTGGGTTACATGTTTTTCTGATAGGATTAAGGTGGTGGCGTGACTTTATGGACAAGATTATGTTTCAAATTTAAGGATATCATTTTTTGAATGTCCCTTGGTGGTACGTTGAAAGTTGTGAGGTGATTTCGTAGTCTCATGGAATGTGGTTCACAAACCACACTTTTCTTTAAAAATTGCACATTATTTTGGTCAATTCAATTTCGTGAGAGACTAAAAGTACAACAAGTTTCTATCGGTAGGGATCCATTTCATAACCTTTGGAACTTAGGGACCCATTTAATAAAAATCAACAAAACACAGAGATCAAAAATGTAATTTATTCTAATTAAAAATATTTCAAATAATTGTAAGATACGGGTGGGCCCTTCCTTACGTGGCTTACCACGAATAAACTTCATTGAAGGCTTTTTTTGTAAATATATTGATAAGATAGCTTGGTATCCAGACTATATCAATGACACCTTTAGTTTTTGAGTGAAGGAATGGAAAGACGATAGACCGATAAATTTAAAATGATTATAATTATTAAAAAAAATAAAACTAAGAATTTGGTTAAATATAATATTTTGAAATGGTATAGAGAGAAAATATGATATTTGTAAATTAGTGAAAGTAAAAAAATAATATTTTAATGTTTTAAAAAGGTTTTGTATCATATACTTTCAAATAATTTTGATTCAAATTAAAATTTTAATCTAATTTTGATAAAACAAAAAGTTAAATAATTTCATTCTTTATTAAAATGGATGGTTCAGATTTAATTTTTATCTAAATTTGTTTTTAACGTCATTTATAAAATCATTTAAAAATAATTTTGTTATAAAAACTAGTTTCTTTTATAAATTATACATCATTCAAATCTTATTACATCGTTCTTAATTCTTTTTAATGTTTACCTTATTATAAACTCTTTCATACATTATAAGCAAATAAAAAAAGTCATAAACAAAAAGTCAGGCCGATCCTCGATTAGGACCAAACATACCTAGGCCCGGGCCTGGCCCTGATTTGTTGAGACTTACGGCTTACCTTAGCTCGTCTTTTTTATTCCTTATCCAATCCTATAAAATGCTACACCTAAGCCATGTTTCTTTTTAAAAACAATTGCCAACATAAGCATCAAATTATGTACAAGAGTAAAAAATAAGCAACAAAAATGGGTGATTACGAAAATAAGCAACGGTGTCACCGATGAAAGAGGGGTTTGTCGCCGACGGCACTCCATGTCGCCGATAAAAGCGACCCATGTCGCCGCTAAAAGCACCCATCGGCGACATGGGGTATCGTGTTGTTAAAATTTTGATGTGGTGGTAAGAGTTGTCAAATCACATTAAATCTTTGATCGGTGAATGGTTTACTTTCTTCGGCGATATGAGTGCTTATTTTCGTAATCTCAATATTTTTTGCTTATTTTCATAATACTACTTATGGTGTTGCTTATTTTAACAAAACTCTCTTTTTTAGTTATTATCGTAATACTACTTATGGTGTTCCTTATTTTGACAAAGCTCTCCTTTTCTTATTAAAAAAAAGTTGAATGAAATACTCTTTTCTGGTTTATATTTCAATATTAATATCAATGATCTTATTTTCTCTGTCATCGATCATTATAAAATTTCCATTACTTTCAATAATAGTTTTATCAATAATCGTAGTTTATCACTTTGGTGCTACACCACTTCCTCTTTATCATTGTAACACTAAGAATACCTATAGTGGTTCAAAAGTAGACTTCGAACCAAATTTTACTTTTTTCTACATTTTTAAATACATAAATAAAATTAAAAAATAAATATTTTATAATTAACATCAAATAAATATTCTATTACAATTTAAATATTACAACATAAAAAATACAATATTATCATCAAATAAATATTTCAACTTCTTGAGCTTGTTCTTGCTCATGTAATTCATTTATCGAGTATACTAATGTCCGAACTCTGAAGCCAATCAATAATAGCATCTTCATCATCGGACATACAAGATGAACCAAAATTAGACATTTTTTAGTAAGAAAGTGAGAAAGGAAATTGAGGTCGGAAAGAGAAAATGTTTGTATTCAAAAGGTTAATTTAAATATGATGTAGTAGTTGGTTATTGGAAAACTTAAAAATATGGCTCAGTGTGTAACACCCCTCGCCGAAAGATGCGTGTATTGGTGATGTCTGCCACGCCATCACGCTACACCACACAAGCATCACATCCATCAATCCTCACATTCCATCACATTCAGTACACTGTCGTATCAGCTTTTCACTTATACTTCTCTAGCGACTGACCTGAATAATCACTTTTCATCGCACCAAATTTTAAGTTTCACTTATTATGTACTAACTAACCAATAAAAAATTTAAAAAACAAAGAAATATATATATAGAGTGAGAAACATATCTTAGGCTCACCATAACCACCACCCCCTTCTTCCACCTTTCAAAAATCTCTAATTATAAAATCGTCAAAAGAATACTTTAAGTATGTAATTGATATAATTTTTAGAATACTTTTAACATTGTAAAGCCATTGACGTTGTTATCGAAGGATTACTCCTAGAATACAGTTTGAAATTCATTATTGACGGAACTAGCGACGAATACTCTGCTGTCGCTAAATCCATCAAGTATGACCAAAATTTTAATAGTGAATCTTATAATTATGCATATATAAGGCTTTTATTTAGTGAGTTAAACCAAGGACGGTCCAATATATTTCAGGGCTCGGGGCCGAAACTTACAAGGGGCCCTTGAAAGTAAAATTACTATACTCAAATACGAACATTCACGTATGATAAGTGTTGCGAACAAAGTTTAAAGAAACTTATATTTAGGTGTTATGAAATAAAGTGTAGATGCAGTCTCATTGGTAAATCCTCACTCTTAAGTCTTCAAAATTTGCTACATGTAACCCGGAAAAATAAAATTTATATAAATATGTTTCTTCAAGCTTTTTCAAATTAAAAAACAGATCAACTCATAAGGTTAACAGTATCATGTATACAATATAATTGACACCGAGTAATTTCATTTGTCACGAATTGATGGTATTTTAAGAAAAGGTGAAGTTTAAAGTAATACTTAGTCTAATAGTCATATATGACTAATATGTAACATCAACTAAAACTAGGAATGGCAACGGGGATCATCAAAATCATCTCTGTCTCCGTTTAAAATAAATGGGTTTCCCCGTTTCTGTCTCCGTCCCCGCTCTGTTTATGTCGGTTTTTGGTTTTTTCGCCATTTCGTTTTTTTTTTTGCCATCCCTAACTAAAACAAAGTTAATGAGATATAATATCAAGCTAGAGGCAAGTAAATCATTCATTATTTAGGGCCTGTCAATTAAAACATCCTAAAATAAATTTCCAACCAAAATAATTGCATCAACATTCACTCAATTAAAATATGAATATGGAAGTGAGCAATTTCTTGATTTCAAATATTAAGATATAAAAAGAGAAGCAAGCAAAGTACAAAAGAGAAAGTACTCTTAAAAGATGGATTAGAAAAGCATTTGTATATAACCCTACAAGCTGTCCTTCATTTCCAAATCACTGTGTTTTTCTACCATCATGTAATGGGTGCAAACCTAATTAGATTATCTACCAAAACTTCATAATGACTTCAATGAAAGAAATTAAATGGGCAATGGTGCTCACCATAAGAAACTTATGGCAGGATGGATGGTTCGTTCGATTGATCAATAAAGAAGAGACGCATTCGCTATAGCGTCGTTTAATTTCATCATCATTGCCTCCTAGAGTACTCTCCCTACCCTTGCATCATTTCATTTCCGGTGTGCCCACTTTCCCTTGGCCTCCTCATTTCAACCCCACCATGTACCTCGGCTAAATCTACTTAATTTGGGCCAAATATACACATACATATATTCATAGTACACACAAAATTTGGGCCCTTTTACCCTATGGACCTGGGCGGTTGCCGGCCCATGGGCCGGTCCGGAGTTAAACTCTGATTGATTAAGATGTAGTTAATATTCAACTGCATGTGGTTTAGCTAGGCTTTACTTTATACATATATATGCTGTGATTTTGAATAGGAAATCTACTGATTATTCGGTTAAGATATTTGGCTGCATGCCTGTTTCATTTCGTCCGTATATATCCATGCATTAATGCTACACACGAAGTATGTCTAACTAGCTAAGCTAACTGATTTTCCTAACAAAAAGAAACGCACGTAGGTTAGCTAAGGAAGCGATAGTCAAAGGTAAACATGGTATGCTTCTTTAGGATTTTATAATTAAGGTGTATATGTATATATATAGGTGAAAGTTCATTTGAAAACCGTTTTTATTACGAGAATCACGAGAACCAATCATAGCCGTTCATTTTTTATAATGGAATTCATGGATGAAGAGCGTGGAGGGATTGAGTGTGGCAGGGTGCATGTAAAGAATTCATGGGTGGGCAATCCAATTGAAGGAGGGGGAATTGGACGGCTAAGATTGGTTCTCGCAATAAAAACGGTTCTCAAATGAACTTTTCACTATATATATATATATATATATATAGGGGAGGGTTCAAACGAGAACTGTTTTTCGTACGAGAACCAATCTTGACTGTTCATTTTGTGTGTAAAGATGAGATGCCGTGTTTTTAGATAAATGCAGTGGTTTTATGTTAGCTGCAGTGATTTTTAAACAAGATAAATTGGTCCTTAAATGGGAATCCACCGATTAATTCACGCATGATGGACTAGTTTTAAGTTAACTCCATGTTTTCTAATAAGATGTAATGATTTTAAGTTGGATGCAGTGATTTTATAGATTAGACGCAGTGTTTCTACCGTTACGTATTTTAAGACTATTTTTATTGGATCCTTACCATATATATATATATATATATATATATATATATATATATATATATGTTTGTGTGTGTAAAAGTTCAAACGAGAACTGTTTTTTGTGCGAGAGCTGTTTTTAGTACATTCAAGTTTATTAAAATTAAGAGTTTTTAAGGTTGTAAATGTATAAAGAAGTAAGATAAGATATATATCCCAAAAATACACATTTAATTAATTATTATAACATTGTATTTGCAAACAATTAAATAAAACCTTGTACCTGGCTTGTAATAGTATACTTTGTTTCAAAAGAATCATTTATTATACATTTGATTGAAGCACACTTTAGCACCTTAGATCATTCGTATCTAACCTATGTTACCCACTGCCATATCAGCATCCATATCATCTTTCATCTTCAACCCAACTTACCCGACAAACCCCCACATCCAACCATTTTCAACCTTATATCTTTTCAATTTTTATTTTCTTTTTTTTTAATTTAAACAATTTACTTATTTCAAAGAAAAAAATATAAAATAAATAATAATATTTCATATTAATGTTTCATTACATAATTTCAAATAAAAAAAGTGAAAAAAATACATAATTTAGAAAATAAAAAACTACAATCTACCACCCGTGTTATCGTCGAAGCTCCTTTTTTGTTTAAGAACGAAATCCAATTGCTCACCCGAGAGATGAGTGTGTGGAGATAAGAAAAACTCGCGATCTTTTCAAAGCTCTCTTTTTTTGCCGCCTCTGCTCTCATAATTGCCACCTCAGTTTTCATCTTTGCAGCTTCGGTTTTTTCCTTCGCGAGTTGTAATTTTTGTTGCTCCACGCTGATCCGTAGTCCACGCCACCGCTTTTCTTCTATTGGTGATTTTTTTTGTGTCTTGACTACGCTCGGGTTGTGTTTCGGGAATCTCATCATCCTCGGGTTGGGTCTCGGGAATCTCATCATCCTCGGGTTGGGTCTCGGGAATCCCCTCCTCCTCGTCCTCGGCCTCATCCTCTCCCGGATATGTTCGGGTGTGAAGTAGTTGTTGAAAGCCTCCTTGAAACCCGCTATCAAATTGTTGAAATCCGAGGTTCTATTGTTGAAATCCCCCGTGTTGGATGACACCCGGCAAGGGAGTAGGTGAATACAAGGGCATTTGTTGTATGCCTTGGTAAGTTGGGGGTGGTGTTGAAAACCCGAACATATTCTCCGGAGGAGAGGGTTGCGAGCTCGTGCCTCGTGATTTTGATACCCACCGTGAGGTTTTGAAACCTTGCTTTTGTTTTCCTTTGTCCATTTTTTTAATAAAGAATGAATATTTGAAGAATGAGAAATAGTGTAGAAATGAGAAGATTGAAGAATGAGAAGATGTGTGAAATATGTGTAGATTCGAATGGTATTTATAGGAGAGGAAAAAAAATTAAAAAAATGTATATAATATATATATATATATATATATATATATATATATATATATCATTTGACCGTTGGTAAACGGTAAAAAGAAAAAGAAAAAAAATTCAAACACCCGATCGGGTTCCACAACTAGACGGGCCACGAACCCATCGGAACCCCATGTGGGGCGATGGTGTTCCCGGCCAACCCGCCACAACCCAACTTCGGGTTCCACATCCGATGCGGAGGGTCTTAGAGCTGAGCCGACTGGTTTAGACCTATTTGTATGTGTGTACGTATTACTAGGTTATTTTCCCTCTTTTAGAAAATAAAAAAAAAGATACTGAGTTAAATAGTAATCTTTCGGTTTCTTCATTTTTACTGGTCCTATGTTTAATAACTATAATATTTATACCGATAATAATACAATGCTAATCCTAACAAGTATATATTCCAATTATCAAAATATGGAATCAGACAACTGAAGTTTAATTAATCATCATATATACTACTTAATTTGAGAAGAAAGTAATGAAATGTTTACGAAAGGTAAATATGAAAAAAAAAAGATGATTATTTATTATTAGACAACTCCTAGAAATAAAATTTTAAACCCACAAACGAAAAGAAAACAAGAAGCATACAAATTGTACAAGAAATACTAATAAATATAAACATTAACGACTCATATCATCATAAGAAACCCAATCCCCACCATAGAAACCATCGTCATCTTTACCGTCGCAGCTGAGGATGGGGATGGTGATGGCTTATCAGTTTCATCACCCTGGACAGGTTTTCCCGGCGTGCTAACTGCAGGTGGTGCTGGTTTAAGATATGATGGAGGCGCTGGTGAGTCAGATGACGGAGGACTGGTGGTTGATGGTGGTCCGGAGGCAGCTGCTACCGTCTTAATCTCAACTTTCATTCCTTGATCACAATGGCCAGCTGTTCCACAAATAAAGTACCTATTTCCGGCTTCCTTTAGTGAGATGGTCATAGGGGAATTGGTGTTGAGACTTTTCGGATTATTTACTGCGCAGGAATCATAATCGTCCTTCGAGACTTCTAACACGTTGTGGGTGCCTGTAAACGTGAAAACTGCAACACCAAAAAATAAAATATGAAGCTACACATAATATATATGATATCAAACAATTTGCTTATATACGAAGAACATCAAGAATCGATAATAGCTAGGTTACCTAAATTATCGCCTACTGTAAATTTTTCGGATGAAGCCCATGATTTGAGGTCGGTTGACGTGTCCCAGCCGCCTACGGGCACCCCGACATCGTGATCCACGGCTAACACCAGTTGAAGGAGCATCGTTATGCTCACAAGAAGTTTCATGATCATCATTGCACGGGCCATCAAATGTGTTCTGTTGGTCGAATAGTTGAGTATGAGGTTAATGAAACCACATATTTATAAAAATGGAGTTGAAATTAGTTTATGTGTTCAATTATGACATGAACATGCATTGATTCCAAAGTCGTGATCACCATTTTGAATTTGGAATTGATTTGGTAGATGAAAGGTGGAATTGTTGACTTCCAAACAAACATATCATATCTCAGCTGGTTTGTGTATATATTTGGAATTGAGAAATGATTTTCGTATGCAAATTGAGATAACCTCGATTAAAATTAATTAATGGCTAAGATTTTTGGTGACTCATTAATAATTCATTAATGGTTCATTAATGATGCATTAATGAGTGGTATTTTGGAAAAATCAAGCCTGGCAAAATAATGACGGCTCATCCAAATGCAATGCATGGTTGGGTAATATATAAATGACCAAAATACCCCTATTAATTGGTCATTAATAGTGTTACAAACAGTTCTTGCAGTTCTCGTACAGAACACATTTCTTGATTGAATTTCTCCACACACACACACACACACACATATATATATATATATATATATATAGAGAGAGAGAGAGAGAGGGGAGGATGGTTCATTTGAGAACCATTTTTATTACAAGTACCACGTGAATCAATCTTGACCCTTTATTAAAATAAATCAATAGCCAATAAAAATGACGGAATGACTCATTAATGGCTAACTAGTGCATTAATGAAAGTTATTTTGAGAAAATCAAATTTCGCTTTTTAATGATCGTCCATCAGGACAATTCACGGTTGAAAAAAATATATAAAAGACAAAAATATATGATTCCATTTATACATGTTAGTTTAATTTATAGATTTATTCTTTTTAGCGGATATGAAGCAAATTATTTACATACTATCTTACTCAAATACTCGTCAAATCACTTTTTCCTCCTCTTTTACTTAAATATCTACTATAAAAATATAACAAAATAATAAAAATAAAAATTTCAAAACATTAACCTCCGCCTAAACATATCCATAAACAGAGTTAACTGCAAAGTAGTCATTAATAAGCCGCTCGTTTGTAGCTATCCAGCCTCTTTCTATGTTCCCATGTACTCCTCAGTTTTGCTGACGACTCCGCGGTCTTACCATAAATTAAGTTTGCCATTTTCGAACCAACCCTATAGAAATTTTGTTTTTCTGCTCGATGAGCTCGTTGGTTGATATGGATGATAATCGATGAAGCGGGTTGTGATGAAAATCATATTTTGTAAAAACTAAATATTTTTCGTAGTAAAAGAGAAGAGAGATAAAGAGAAATATAAATTTTGAAATGAAAATTTTAAAGTGTGTAATGATGTATTTATAGGAAGAGAGGGGAAAAAATAATTTTTATTATAGCCGTTGAATAACGGATATATTTAAAAAAACCGTCACATGTGGGTAGCCGAAACGCTACCCGTCGAGCAGCAAAGGGGGGTAGTACCCGTGTTACTAGTCTCACCCGAAGAACCTGAACTCCTTCGGGCCTACTGATACGCATGTTCTTACACATTGCTTAATTCTATAGGAATCTGTTATATATGCACGGAGTTCCTTTGGATTTTTAACCACAAAAGAGTATTATTTACCATATGAATCGAGACATTATTTACCTATATAAATTGACACAAAATTAAAAATGTTCGTGTAAATGCTGAATCGAGACATTATTTACATAACCTAAACTAAACTAATCCAATTTTTTCTTAAATTTTTTCAGTTATTTTATTATATATTTAATTATTAAACAAAATAAAATATTTATAAACTGTAGAAAAATAAAATATAACAAATAGTAAAATTAAATTTCATAACATTAAAACTAATAATTATAATATTTCGCTTATATTAATAATAAAAAAAATAAATTTCATATTCTCATCTGTACAATTTTTTAATTCTCTTTTTCCTCGTCAAAGTAGCCTTCAAAACATGTATCGTAAGGTGATTATGGGGGACAATGTAAAACTCGAAGTCTTTTTTGAAACGGACCTTTTGTCGTAGTTTAAATTCATTTTCTTTTAGTGTCAACACTTTTCTTTCACTTCTTATCAAGTTGTTGTACATGGCGGCAAAACACGATATCTTCTTATTCAGGTCGTTAAATTTGGAGGTGATTTGATAAACGTTTCAATACACTCCACGACCTATTTGTTGGTAAACTAATCTCTCGATTTGACTAAAAAAACTTTCTACATTTGAATAATAATAATAATAAAAATAAATTAGATACCACTTGTTTGCGTGTTTCTAAGAACGTGGTTCTCCGAAACGTTAACCCACACTAAAACTAACGCCACTTCCTCCTCTTTAGTCTATGCTATTGCTTTTGCTATTTTTCAAACTTTTTTTATTCGATCGTGGTGTTACCGGTTGTTGGGTTTCAGAAACGTAGTCGTCTACTTGTGATTGTGGTATGTCCGGTTGGGTCAGGATTCTAAATTGGATGTTGAAAGACGGGGGAGGAAGCTAAAAATTACTGTGAGAAAAACATGTTGTAGCATCCCTTAATACGCAAATTTTAGCGGAATATAACCGTGTTACATAAATTATTGAAAGCCCATGGACGTGTATTGTTGCTGAATATAACATCGTTACACAAACTGTTGGAAGTTGGGGGATGGATTATCCAAAAAATGCAGGGTTGAACCCGAATTTTTTGCTTAGTTGGGACGTGGTGTAGGTGTGGTGAAATTTGACGCCATAATAAAGTAAATATATCAAAATTTGATGAAATAAATATAGAAGAGATTAGAGAAGTAACAAGTCTTTGGTGTGAAAATAATGAGTAAAAATGTGGATACATATCTAATTATCTATATAGTATGTAATAAAATGAAGAAAAAAAAAGAAAACTAGCCGTTGTTAATTGCTACATTTTAAAAGAAAAAAAATAGGAAAATGCATTTAGGTTTAGGGACTTGAACCCCTCATCTTATCAGATAAGAGTGTGGGGCATATGGGTGTGCTCAAGAGGTACCCGAAGATCTTAGGGCTTAGTCATACGGGTTGTGGTCTAAAAATGAATCATCTTTTAACTAAAAAGAATGAATTTTTAATAAATCTATACTATATTATAAAGCATTTAGCGATTTTGTTTAAACTTTTAATTTTTAAGTAAGATGATTTTACCAAAATGTCCCTATACATCCACGACCATCAATGAGAAAAGGAAACTACAATTAGTTATTAATGTTGACATAGTTCTAGCTTTTCATCTTACTAGCATTTTGTGAAAATAGGAAATTAGGGTGGTAATTAGAGAATAAATGAAAAATCATATAGTTACATAAATATAGAAAAATGACAATGAATTTTCGGTCTTTCTTGAGATAAAATCAGTTGCTTTTATGAAATGTTTCCTTCCTCTTCCCTTTTGTGATGACAGGCTCGCTTCATTCCATCATTCGAAACCAATAGTTGCAGCGTTGCAACCTCACCTTCATCCACACCAATAGTTGCAGTGTTGCAACCTCACCTTCATCCTCACCATAACACCATCCTTTCCTCTAATTAACCATATCTCTTGAGCTTCATCGACAATCTCTGTTTGACTTATTAATTCCTGTGTCGGTGATTACTCATATTTGCATCTTAAAATATATATTCTACTACTTTAGTTAATAGGTATGTTTTAAGCCCATTAATTATACGTTTAAATGCATACCATCGTACACATACTAACTTGAATGCAAACCATCATCGTTATTTACAACCATGTCATCCATTTTTACTACTATTGTATAGCTCAGCTCGTACACATACTATAAACCGTAATCCACAAAAATGTGATTCAAGACATTAGATACTTAGACATCCATCTTTATTAAATTTCACTTTTTACTTCCTAATGTCCATTAAATATGGCATGTTAACATTCGTACTTAAACTTTAAATTTGCTATAGGTTTATGTGAAGACAATGTGGTTTCAATAGCCAATGTCTTGTGTCTCTATATGTTCATTTAGTTATGCGTGTTACTCTATGACATGTAACCAACGAGAAAATATTCGCTATCGTCGCTTTGCGCGGGTTTCCTGCTAGTACTTGATAATATTGAAAATGTAATTTCATTATAAAAATCTATTTAAAGGCACGTATATATGATCGTGGGTGAATATTGGCTGTTTAATTTTGGGTTTGACATACGAAATGATGATCTGTTTTCGTGCCTCCAATTATATATTGTTGTGAATTTGTGACGGTTGACCTTGCTGCTTTGTTGGCTCCAAATTTAGTATTAGTATTATCCTATAACACGTTAATTTAAAATTTAATCTAGTGGCTATTATGAAACCACTTGTTATTATAGTTTAGTATTAGTACTAGATCTCAAGCCCGTACACGGCCAGTTTATAATATGTATTTTAATTTTGTTTAATATTAATGTTTTTTAAAATTAAGTTAACAACTACACATTTCAAATAAGAAGAGTACATATACTATCATTCTACACAAATTTTATAAATTGTCTTGCCCTGTTGTGATTTTTTTTCAGTTTGTTACGTGCTTTAAACAAAGTCATATTTATTCATTGGTATATGAAGAAGGAACAAAATGTTTCTCAAAGTATAATGCATTACCATACAAATATCTTATTTGTTTAAATAGCAAAGTAATTATACTATCGGAATATATTTCAAAGTAGACAATGTTTGATATATATGGTTATTATTATGCTAAATTAAAACTGTTTGTTTGTAGAGCACTCAAAACAATCATACTCATTTGTAAGTATGCTAGCAGGGACAAGAAAGTAATCAAAAGCCGACCTATTGTTAATGGTATGGTATTTGATTCCTTAGTGAAGCCTGGAATTTCTATAAAGAGTGCAATTCTTGGTGGTTTTGATCCCATTAAGTCTACCCAAAATCCAACTGCTGGGAGATTGGTTGCAGATGGTTTTTGAGCCCATTAAGATTTTTAAGTGTGCTAAATCTGGATTGAAAGGAAACAGTAGTAAACCTATAGACACTCTAAATGTTGCTGATTCATTGAATGCACTTGTTATTGGAGGCTGTGGATCTTTTGATAGTAATAGTAACGTGGATGTTAATAATGTTAAAAAAAGAAAGTCTTCATCGAAGAAGACCGGTTGCCATGCAGATATAAGATTAAAACTTATTGCCAACTAATATTGCGTTTACCGAATTAGGGAAGAACATAACCACTTGTTGGTTCATCCTGATTATGTCAAGCATCTAAATATTTCTCGTAAGGTTAATATTCTAAGAAACATATGCTCCATAAGACTAATGAAGCAAGTGTTGGCTCTGGGCATTGGATTTTAACAAAGGTCTTAGAAGAAGTCGGGTTTACAAAGCTTAATGACAAAAACTAGGGATGTTTTGGCATTCATTGAGAATTATGATGGCCAGATGGTTGTGGAGTTGTCGAGCAAAAGGAAACAATGTGTCAGCTTTTGATTACTTTCTTGATTCTGATAATAGACTTGGCGGTTTCTTCCGGGCAAATGAGCAATCAAAAAGAAATTATTCTGCATTTGGGGATGTTTCACTTGATGCTCCATACATGACAAATAAGTATGATATACATTTTCAGTTTTTGTTTTTTATTTTATGTTTTAGTTGACTTTTTTTTGTAGATATGATATGGTTTTTATACCATTTACTAGTATAGACAACCACAAAAAGTACATAAATAAAGGGAAGGTTGTGAACACCCAACACTAAAAGTACATAAATTAACCGAATTAGAAATCAAAAGTAACTATTTTAAAAAAATAATAAAGTTAAAATATATTGTTATACCTTCGGAACCCATACAAACCTGTACAATGTATATGTTGGAACCACACGTTTTGCATGTCGCTTCCTCCTTTTCACGTCTAAAGCATCGTAAACTTGTTAATACGTGTAGCTCCATAAATACGACCCCCAATGGGAAGGCGTTCCATGCCTCCAAATCCTCTCTCATAAATGGTGTGTCAGGTGTATGATCATTAAACCTAACATGTCCAAACCTAAGCCCCGTTAATAATCAGAACTCCCGACGGCCAAAACATAGTAGGTTTCCCGCCACATTGAAATAGATATTTTCTCACTCGTTTATTCCATTAACTACTTGGGTACACAACGTGTGTGTAACAATTTCATCATTTGTGGCCCCTTAACATTAAAAAATGGTCCAAAACACGTACGTCTAAATATGTTAAGACTATCATTTCTTTCAGTTAGACGGCTACGGATCTCTTTGCCGACACGAAGTTTGTTGCAACAAGTAAGTTGCGCGTTGTACAGACCCTAATAACAATAACATATATTTTTAAGTGCGTACTATTAAGGTAAAACCATTAATAAAACGGGAACAATAAATATTGTTGATCGACCATGATCATATATTTGTACTTGGTTGTTAACAAGAATGCACTCCTTTATAAAATTACAATATCCGTTTGTATTTTTTTTGGTTCTAATTTTGTCTTATGAGTAATAAATAATGCCATAAATCAAAACTAAATACATTTTCAATAGAAAAAAAACATAAAATTACGTATTATATGACAATAGCTTCAAATAAAAACGATTACACTAATATAACTGTTTTCCAAAAAAAATTCACAGTAATATAACATACATTTAAGCACATTAGTAAGGTTACCCGCGCAATGTGGTGATTGTGATCAAGAGGGTGTAGACGATGGTACAAACAATATTATTCTCTGTAAACTTTAACTTAAAAGAAATACAAATGAATCATTTTTATTATTAGCAACATGTGAGTAGGATTATCTATTCTTAAGAAATAAACAAATTAATTATCTAAATTACTTATCAAAATAATACTCTAATAAAAATTAATTTTTCATCGGTATTTATCTGAATATAACAGTGATTCAATAAAATAGGAAATTATGGTTTCCAAAAGTAACTAAATTTTAATATCAATAGTTTCGATAATTATTTAATTTATTCATATATATACCAAATAATGTTAATTAAATTTAATTAAAATAGTTTCAGTAATTATTTAAATTATTTATATATATACCAAATAATGTTAATTATATTCAATTAAAATATTAATTTTTTTTACCTTTTGGTATACACTTTCATTTTATGAAATTTTGACAAAAATAATATTACTTAACAATTATTTAACTTGCCAATATTTAAAAAATTATTTCCATTTTATTGAGTTATTTTTTTAGAATTTATTCCTACGTATGTAAACAATAATTTCCATAATAGTACAAAGCCTAACAAATATTCACAAAACACATATTGACTTTTATTGTTATCACTTTTTATCGTAATGTGGATTTGTTTGAAGAAGGGTAGTATTGTATTTTTATCTCACTTAAAAATTAAAAGTTTTAAAATGCTTAAATGCATTATAAAGTAGTTAACAATCATATTATAAATTTAAAAAATTACTACATGAATATAATATATTAAAAAACAAGAGATGATAAAAAATATAAAAATACCTTCTTTGACATGGTTGACAATAAAAAAATAATGTTGCCCGAAAAAGTTTTACCGGTAAAACTCCTAGTCGCCGGAACTGAAGTCATCGGGAAAAATCCAACTCGCCGTAAAAATAACGAGACTCGCGGAGAATGCTTTTAATTCGCCAGAAAATGATAATTTTTACCGGATAAAAGAATGAAAGTCCAACTCGCTGGAAAAAGTACAATCTTGCAAGAAAAGGTCAATATCGCGGGGGTGGGAAGTGTTCAACATTTTAAAATTTTTAACTATTTCCTCTAATTTATATATTTTACCCAACAACTTTTTTAAAACTTACGATAAAAAAATCAAATCATTAATTTTTTTACCCATTTTCAATACGAATTACACATTACCCAATATTAATTACACATTACTCAACATTGATTACACATTATACAACATGATTACACATTACACAACACTAGCCACACACTTTCCAATAAAACACTATCACCATCTCGCCAATACGCGCGATTTACCGAGACATATTTTTCTTTTATCGGCGAGATCAAATCTTCTTTTTGCCACGTGTCGGTCATCCATTGGAAAGACTAAAAATCTTCATCTTGCCGATTTCGTATTTTTCCGAGATACTTTTTATCTTTTATCGGCGAGATGACATATATATTGGTGAGACCGGTTAATTTTTTAAAATTTTTGCAATTTGTCACGGATATATTGATCGGCAAGGTGACGGTGCATCGGCAAGGTCTATAAGTGAGATGGACGCTTAGATTCGTAAAAAGGTATTTTTTTTGCTTTTTTTTTGCTTGAACACTTGTATTGATACCTTAGGTAATTGCTTCCGTAACAAACATGACCATATTCACCCTTATTATAAATAATCAATTCAATTCACAATAAAGTGAATACATGTTAAAATTCTATGTTCTAAAAAGAAACTATGTTCATTACTGATTTATGTTGTTTGCCAGAGTTTTTTTTTTAAAAGATAAGGAGATAAAACACAGTTAAAATTAAAATTAGAGACTAATTTTGTAAGTTATTGAAATTTGACAGTGTCATAATGACACTGCTTACCTCTTTTTATTTTATGATGTCGCTGGCTATTCTTAAAGCTCAGAAAAACGTCACTTGATGTCAGTTTTTGACCAGCCGGGTGGATGTCCACCTTCGCCACTGAAGTCCACATCCGGATCTCAACTCCGGCCACCGATTTAACTGGAACACGAAACTACACAGATTTAAACCCATGAGAAAAATGCAAACGACACCCTTTAAACCACACACCGCAACTTCAGTTTGAAAATAGAAAAAGTTGTTACCGTCGTGAGAGAGCGAGCGAGTAAGAGTAGAGTGAGAAAGAGAGTCGGCCAGGCCAGCTGAGGAGAGTGAGAGGGTGCAATGCGAAGAGGAGAGAGTGGGGGTTATGATGAGAGAAGAGAGAACTGTCAGTATACATACATATATATTTAATATAACTTGTATAACTATTTTTTTTAATAGCAAAAAGCTTATGAACAGACCACTTTTTACTTATATTTTTGTAGCCTATGAATAGACCACTTTTCACTTTCTATTAAGTAATTTAAAGCATATATGTATGTTTGACTAAACGAGAGTTTGTAGCGGTGGTAGAAGGTTTATTTTCCTCTTTTGCTTCGTAACCACATACAAATCATGGTTTACATAGGGTTTAATTCAGATATCGCATATCCCAAAAGTATACGTAGACATGGAGCGTGGGTTTCGTATGCCTTCGGTATACTTATGTGGTATGGTATTATCGAGAGCACACTACCCCTTTGACCGGTATCGAAAAAAACTTAAACATTTCGGTAGTGAAATCATGGGCGTGTCGTGAATTTTTTAGGCCTCGTGCAAAGATGAAAAATTGGACCCTTTTACACACGCATGCGTACACACACATATATATAATAATTTTTTTTTACTGAAACTACGATATTTATTATATCAATAACTAAAACAAAATATAGTAATATAAATACTTTATCCTACATAATTATAAAAATTATAAAGTTCTCCTATCATTATTAGAAGCAAAATTATTAATTAACTCTTTATAATTAATTCTCTCCAAGATATTGTCTTAATAACTATTGTTTTTAATACATTAAGTCATGTGTTATACCCTTCTTTTTTCTTTCTCTTACCTAATGCCACTTCATTCCCTATTTCATTTCCTTTATCCTATCCAAAATAAGTGGCACACCTTACCTTTTTTTACCCAAACTTTTTTCATATGTTTTATATCTACCTTCTATATAAAAAGAACACTATCCCCAAAAATGCAACACCTGTCTACTAAATAAGTTAATACTTCACACGTCATATGTGAGATGAGACCATACTTGCTTCACCTGTTTCCATCTTCACATGCCATTAGTGAGAAGTCACTATTCCTCTTTGCTTTCTACATCTTGCTACGTTCTTCCATCAAAAAATTTAGGTAAATTCTTATTTCATTTTCATAAAGCTTCTTGCTGCAGACATTGTTTCGTAATTAGTTGGCGACCCGTGGTGATTTATTTTGTTTAATCGGTTTTGCAACACCAATTATGGAAACCAACACCATCATTCTCAAGGTCTACAACAGGTAAGTTACAACATTCAAATTTCATATGAAGAACTGATTTTTGCTCAAATTAAAAGCATCTACTACGGTTTTTTAGGTTCCATTCGATTAAAATCGTATACCTCTAGAGGTATACCTCTAGATTTCTCCATGTGACAAGCATCAATTTTTTGGGTTTTTGTTTCCAACCATCAAAAATGACTCTTAGCCGACCCGTCGTTACTATGATCTCCACTATCCTTGTCTATTCTACGCTACTGTGTTTCTCGATCTTGTACTTCAGAGTATGTTATCCTCTGCAATAATAGTTATAGTGTTCTTCAATTCAATATGGTTTGTCTTCATTTATGTAAGCTTGATGTATGTTTTTTAGTTTCATAACAAGTGTTAGATATAGTGTACACAAAGTGTTCGACAAATTGCATGAATGAGTTGTGCTTGAATTTTTATAACTTTTATAGAACCCTATGTGCTATGCATATACTATTTACCATTCTTTGATAAATTCAGGTTAGAAGAAGCCATTTTGTTCAGGTCATACATGGTTTTAAATTGGCTCGAGCCAAGATGACCCATATGAGCCATTTTATTTGATACAATAGACAATGTTTGTGGAAGATATGAAATTATGTTGATCTTCTATTTGGCTGTGTGAATTGAATGGTGTATGGAGATTATAGAAGAATTATTTTAAGGAAAAATACTTATATGAATATTCTATAATTTGCTATCATTATTAACCATAATAGTTATCATTGTTAATCTTTTACATTGGAGTAGGTAAATGAAGATTTCTAAGCCGTGAGCGTATATGTGAAGCAACATTGCACCTCCTATGATGCTCTAATTTGAAAAAAAAAGTATGCTACTTGTTGGACTTCCTTGACTAAGTGATAGTCTTTTTGGTACGTGAAGTGTATTAAAGGCCACATGTTTTACTCTTACATGCATTATGATAGTTCATAGAATTGTATACAAGTGTGTCACTTATTAAAAAGCTTACAAGTAGTGCATTTCTCTTGATTCAATTGACTTCAATTACCATTTAAAGCAGGGAGGTTTTTATCCTGCAAAACTGGAGGCTACATCAACGAAAGTGTAATGATAAATTATCAATAACTTGGACATACATTCTTTTATTATTTATTATTTTTTAAATCAAACTCACACACCCTGTAAGATATAGGCATCAAATATAGGATCAACTTCTCAATCTTATCCATAAACTTAACCTTAGGACTTGTAACCTGATTACTTTCATAACCTTATATAGTCGTATCGTATACGTATGAAAACTTAAATTTTTATTGCAACTTGATTGCAGGTTGGTGTTATACCTTGGTTGATATTATCCAAGAGGGTTAGCAAATTATCTTTGCAATAGAGTCTTGAAGTAGATTAATTTCATAAAAATCTTGAAGTAAAAAGAAGAAAAAAAAGGTTGTGATAATATCATTAGGGCTCTAAACAATATCTTTGATGTTATTTTTATTCTTTCCAGCTGATACGACAATTTGATATGCCTATTTGCTCTTGCGATAGAGGATTATATATTGTCTACGTCAAGATTTATATTCTCATGCGTTAAAGGTGATTAGTCTTGTGAATGTTTGATTTAAATATAGTTCTGAGTTTTTAATGGAAACACATGCACTCACCCACGGCCCACCTAATCTACACTTTATATCCTTAACAGAAGTTGAATCCTCAACCTTTAAGGGGACAAATAGTTTAGTTACACCAAGACAGTTTAGTGACACCTTGTACCATTAGGCCAAACGCCTTTTACTATACAGTTTCGAGTGTGTTCCGAATAGTAGAATCAGGTACTCATATAATTTTAGTGGCTAAAGATATATTAATCTTTTATTTTCCATTTCTATGTGGCTTAAGATATTTTGCCCGGTACTAAGGTGTTAATTTTGACATTTACTCATGGATGGGTTGATACAGGTTATTGTTATTTGTTGTGATCTATAGGGGCTCAAATGATTAATTTAAAAGATAGGTAAATAGGAACAAATGATCGTATGATTGAAAGTCGTGAAGAGTCAAAGTGATATTGTATTTTTTGATGTATTTCCTATAACTCAAATCATACACTACTTCAACGATACTTGCTAAAAGTATATGATAATAATTCGTATTGTTGTATATTTATTTTTTAAATTATTGGTTTTTTCCCACTTGCACATGCAGCAATAGAAATCTCACTTCAGGAACTATAAAGAAAAAATAGATAAGTGAATATGCAAATTTAACAAAAAATAATTTTGCATTATTATATGCAGGATATGTTTTAGAAAATTTTTTGAATGACACATATGTATCGAATATTCGTGTATAATTAGTTCCTTTTCCAATTTCCATAATATAGAGATAAGTGTGACCATCCTCTTAGGTTTAAGTTTCCGACTTGCAAATTAGTAACTCAGAGGTGTTTATAAAGTTCATTTGGGTTTCGGTAATGGAAATAAATCTACAAGTTTTATGCATTTAGTATTGTCGGTTTATTAAACTAAAATTGTCATACACCTTTGGTATTATTTTTATAAATAATTTAAATCTTAATTAAAAAGTCAACGTAAAATGTCATGGGCTGTGCGTAGCACAGCTTCGAGGTCTTACTAGTATATATATATATATTTTAAAAAGTGCCGTTGGAAGGGGGTGGGAGTGGGGTTTAGTCTTCTCGATTGAGTAGAGAAGCTCGATTTACCTACCTGACATATGTGTTTTGGTGTTCCCTGCCCTACCCGAGCATACCCGATCGCGTTGAGTGTTGTATAACGCTCGGTCTCAACTCTTTTTGTGACATTCTGGATAATAAGTAAGACGTTTACAACCTAACATTATTCGAAAAGTCAACAAAACTCTATATGTAATAATTGCATTAGGAAAGCATCCGACCTTTTAACACACCATTATGTTTGATAGTCTCACCGAGTAAAAACGTGTATAACAGCTTCAACTCCATATTAAGTTCATTTGTATTAAAATCTAATCGTCCATCATACTTAAATACAGCTTCAACTTCATATAAAGTTCATTTCTATTAAGATTTAATCGTCCATCATACTTAAGTGCAGCTTCAACACCAATACAACATTATTTAAATTCTTTGTCATCAAACCCCTAATATATATTTTTAGGGCTTATAGAATAAGTATTTTAAATATGAGTTTCTTGGTATTCCTATTTTATTAAGTGAACTTTAAAAAATTATAACATTATATATAACATGTATATAAATATTTGGGCCTCCTCTGATACGTGAGCTCTGTGTGATCGTACCCTCTACTCCCTTAAAGACACCCCTGAGTGAAATGTCGATAGAGAGACTGAGAGTGAAAAAACCTCAAACATTTCTGACGATAATACAAATCGGTAGTTTTCAATTGTTTACGAAAAGTTTGTGAAAATGGCTTTATATAAGGGGATTGATTTATGCATAACAAGATTTTACCATAAATAACAATTATGACTTTTATAGCCGTAGAATCCCACTATTTTTATTCTCATTCACATATTTAAGGGTATAATGGTCCAAACAACAACTAATTATTGTGTATGACAAAAATCTGTTATGTACATATCATCTCCCTTTATCTAAATATGTTTGTATCCACCAAGGATGATGAATAAATTTCGATTCTTTTTTATATATTTGTTAGTTTAATACTTTAATATAATCTTAAATTTCTTTATGTAATATTTAATTAATTAAATAAATATTAGAGTTTATTTTATTTTAATTTTTTACCTATTTTTTATTAATCTCTCGATTTAACTAAAATTTGAAGGGTTGAAACGTGATAATACTTGAATTTAAGCATGTTTAAAGCATAGAGTAAGTTATGTTGATGTGACACTGATGTAGCACCGAAACATCTTATTTTTTAGAACGACAAATGTACACCTACTAAATCTAATCCTAAATCTACTCTATTATTCATAATAATATTTAAACTCATAACCACTTAAAAGAAACACTATTTCATAACACCAAATATAGTTGATTTACAAACTTTATTTAAGTAACTAATTGGTTTAGAAGTGAAGATATTTGAAGAAGTAAGAGAGGAGACAGAGATTGTACTGTGATTAAATCTCAACTAAGTAAGTAACAAAACTAGTTACATTCTGTCATATAACATTTATAATGATTTGATGTAAAGCTGTGTGCTAATCGAAAGCTATACACTTTATGACCTGTCAGTTGACTTTTTCTTTGTCCATGTCTATTGCCTTGACCGTATCGTATATTCGTATGTATATAAAATCATTAAGAAGAGCAGAAAAGGGAAAATTAAATTAAAATATACAGCTGCACTTCAAATTGGAAAATGGGCTTCCATTTTTTTTAAATCGGTAGGATTTCTATTTATTATTGTAAATATTTTTAAAATATTACTTAAAATGTTTTGGTACAATCATGAAGACCGATGCATCTAATATTACCGGAAAGTGTTCTAAAAATAAATTATAATCAGTTAAATAAGTTCTAGAAACAATAAGTGTATGAAAGAAGTTGAAGACCAGAACAGTTGTTCTTATGTGCTGAGTATCCATGTGAAGGTGAAACAACTTAAGATATGATTGAGTAGCTAGACGAGGTTACTGCATTATATCACTGGCTTTATCATGTTTTTGCTTTAATACCAATAATCAACATACAAAGACTAGTAGTAGACGTAACTACCTACATAATTGACGGATTTTGGTAAGGATCAATTTTTATCTTTTGATCTTATCTCACTGATATTTTTCAACTTCTCCCCTATAATCCTTTTGAGAATGATGTAAATGTTTTGTTTTGATACATTCTCTCACTTCCAAGGTCATTAGTAGCGTCACCTTGAAACCAAATCAACCTAGCTGCCATGTCAATTTTTTTTACTTTTTCCTTTCCAACTTAAATCAACTTAAAACTCAAGTAGCATCCAACCCTCAACTCAAATCAACTCAATCTTTTTCCCATTTATTTATTTATTTAATTATACATTTATATATTAAACAAAATAAAATATCTAAACAATTGTATAAAAATAAAAAAAATAGCAAATAATAAAAATATAAATTTCATTAATAATAAAATAAAATAAAAATTACGAAACTCTAAATCGAATAATAAAAAAATACATCCCATTACTCCCAATCGTATTGTTTGGCAAGTTTTTTTTTTCTTGGCTAACGTTTGCTTTAAAATGGGACTTGAGAGGTGTAAATGTGAGCTACAAAAAAACTCGAAGTCTTTGTCATATTGTTGGGCTTCTTGTATTTTCTAACGACTTTTTCTCGACTTCAAGTTTCTTCATTCTATACGTCATATTTTGATCTACCCTCGCATTGACAAAGATATTTGTCCCAACAACGTATCATAGGTTTGGGTCGGTTTTTCTTGAACTCGATGGCCTTTTTCCTTGTTTCTCCCGATAGGCTGTTGAGGCTCCTCTATTTCGATATCGTCGTCCTCATAATGATTGTTGAGCTTAAAGTTAATATCAGCATCGGATGATGGGGTCGGAGGGTTTTGCTCGAAGACGTTTTTGTACGTTTTGTAGGCCGGGAAGGAGAGGTCATCGGTGCTACCGTGCCCCACTTTGGACCATCTTTTAAGACGCTCCATGCTTTTTTGTAGATGAAAGCATTCCCGTTGTTTTCATCCCGATAACGATTGTGCACCAAATTTAAAATATCGGTTTCACTTTGAACGCTACGTCTTATATTTATTATGTTGTTATAGATGCCTGCAAAAGCCAGTATTTTTCCGATTAATGAATTTGGATGTCACTCTCTAGAAACTATCTACACGTATATAATAAAAAATGGTAAGAGTAATAATAATAGATAGTAATAATATGGTAAGACTAATAATATATAATAATAATACGTAAGAATAATATAAAAAATGGTAAGAGTAATAATAATATATAGTAATAATATGGTAAGACTAATAATATATAGTAATAATACGTAAGAATAATAATAATATATAGTAAGAATACGTAAGAATAATAAGATATAGTAATAATACGTAAAAATAATGATACCACCGATTTGAGCGTTTTCAACCATGGGGTCCTTGGAAACGTCGATCCAAGCTTGAACAACGCCACCTCTTCGTTGGTCGTCCATTTATTAGTTTTGGCTCGATCCTCGAATTTTTTCGTTCCCTTTCGTGGTGTCGGGATTTCTTCTTGGGTTGGGTTAGATTGTTGGGTTGGAATGGATTGGGGTGTCTCTCATTGTTGAGTTTCCAGGACGTATTCAATGTCGTCAGCATCTTGAATCGGGTTTGGATAATTAAAGGGTGCCGAGCTTGGAAGGTTAAAATGTGCTGGAACAAAACCCGCTTGTAACATTACTTGGTACGTCAATTGGGGAGGAGGGATGAAACGTTGTTGCGTATATTGTTGGAAGCCGGATGCTTCGGGATTGAAACCGGGTTGAGTATATTGTTCAAACCCGAGCGGAAAACCGATCAAGGATGGTGTTTGCAAGAACCGCGAGAACCAATCTTAGCCGTTCATTTTGGATAATGGAATTCATGAATGAAGAGCGTGGGGGATTGAGTGTGGCAAGGTGCATGTAAAGAATTCATGGGTAGGTGGGCAATCCCATTGAAGGAGAGGGAATTGGACGGTTAAGATTGGTTCTCGCGGTTCTCGCAATAAAAACGGTTCTCAAATGAACTTTTCAATATATATATATATATATATAGGGGAGGGTTCAAACGAGAACTATAAATAGGGGAGGGTTGAAAAGAGAACTGCCATAACCAATATTGGCAATTCAAGTGGTAAGTGGAATTCATGGATGAAGAGCGTGGTGGGATTGAGTGTGACAAGGTGCATGTAAGAAATTCATGAGTAGGCAATCCAATCGAAAAAGAGAGAATTGGACGGCTAAGATTGGTTTTCGCAGTTCTCGTATGAAAAACAGTTCTTGTTTGAACTTTTCCCTATATATATCTATAACGGATATATATCTGTTGGGATGGAATATTTTTTAATTGTAGTCGTTACACACACGCATTAAAAAAAAGAAAAATCATTTTGTGTCTTAGTTTGTCGGAACCGAAGTGAAGAGGAGGGGTCGAACCCGAGGGGAACTCGAGACCCTTAGGTGTTCCCACTTCAACCCAAATGGACCGAAAGCCGGCCCGAAGGGCTACAGATGGCCTAATAATTATGTAGCTCCTTGGGTAGTTCTCGAAGAAAAAAGTTGTATAAACACAAAACACATGAAATGATATAGGCCCCATTTTTAGTACAAGTTTATAAGCAAAGTAGGATGAGATTTTTTTATGTTTTTCAAAAAAATTAGAATCAAAATAAAATTACGTGAAAATACAACAAACTTTGCTAATATTGTCATTGTATGAAAACAACTTTATTTCATACCTAAAAATACAACTTCTTATAAAATTTGATTCATTGCATACAGTTGGTAATCCGATTACTAGGTTACCGGTTATTTTTTCAATTTTTGAATTTCTTTAATTAAGATATTCATATATTCTTGTTGTTCTTCAAAGTATTCTTCAAGCTTATCATTCAATAGTTGTTGATGAAGAACAAATCCAAACAAAATTGATTTATACAACTAACAAGAATATGCAGATATGTAAATCATAGTTGGTGATGAAGAACAAATCAAAACAAAATCAATTTTTAACTAAAGCTACCTATTACAGATCTTGAAGCAACAGATCTTGAACAAATTTGGATTACAAAATAGTAAATCGAACAAATTTGAATATGTAGATATGTAAATCAAACAAACACAAAACCTCGATCTAAAAACCTACCTCGATTGAAGCAATTATACATAATTTATTATACTAGATTTCCTGCATTTTGGCACCATTATTAGCATATTTACGCGATTTGATGCTTAATGTCTTATAAATTTGTTTTGTAGGTTCATGACAATGGATCGATGATAAATGAAGTAAAAATGATGAAAATCTGTCAAGATACCGAGTTTGGCGAGAAACCGCAGCTAATACACCCTCTGATAAGTCCATATTGCTCAATATGGCCTCAATACAACCGTATTAAGGCGATATCAGTTGCCTCGAATTCCCCGATCAGTGAGCTAGTCTGGATAAGGTCAATACGGCCGTATTATGCACGTATCAACAAATACGGCCGTATTATAAAGGTATACGACTGTATCAATCTGTTTTCAATTGTTAAAACCGGTGGCTCAGCCGCAGAATAGAGGATCTTCATTTTTCTCACTGCAGCAGCCATGGAGACGAGTTCTCTTGTCAAAATGACAAGGCTTTGATCCTTATGCATAAGGAAGGTGATTCAAGCTTAGAAGGGAGTATGTAGTCCATTGAACACCTCATTTCATCTTCCTTTCGGGTTTGGTATAATCTTTCCTACCTTGGTTGTGTTAGATCCGGATTTGATATGTGATTTGGATTAGTTTTAGGAACTATGAGTTGAATACTTTAATTCATTCGGATTAGACATGTTCTAATTGTTTGAATTATGTATTTATGATGGTTTGACTTTTGTTGACTTTGATGATATTATGTTTTGGTTCAATGACAAGTATATTTGGTGATAATGATGTTATTTCCATCTCATCTGAGTGTTTTATACATCTATGTTAGGTTGACTTAATGTGTGAATTGTTTATCTTCAGGTGTATGTATATTTAAATATGTTTAAACTAACAAGAGCCATATCTTGATAACTCTTGTAATACATGTGTGTATATGTATGTATATATACATACACATATATATAGGACATTAAACGAGAACTGTTTTTGGATGAGAACTGCGGGAGCTGTTTGTACCACTTGTAATCCATGTATGTATGTATGTAAATATACATTAATAGTTCTCGTTTGAACTTTTCACTATGTATGTATGCATGTACACATACACATATAGGGGAATGTTCAAAGGAGAACTGTTTATCGTATGAGAATTGCAAGAATCAATCTTAGTTATTGATTAAAATTAATTAATGGCTAAGACTTTTTAGCGGCTCATTAATGACTTATTAATAGCTCATTAATGTTGTATTAATGAGGGTTATTTTGGGTAAATCAAGTCTCGCAAATTAATGACGACTCATCCGGACGTAATTCACGGTTGGGTAAATATATAAATGACTGAAATACCCCTATTGAGTCATTAATGATGTTATAAACAGTTCTCGCAGTTCTCATACGAAAAACAATTCTCTTTTAAAGTTATCCATATGTATGTGTGTGTGACTTAAATTCTTTGAATATCAATATGAGCTCCCTCCCTTGAATATCAAGATGAGCAAGGGACTTAAATTCTTTGAGATTTTCAGAAAGACACGAATGACCAAATTGACACAAGTTATTTATTGCATATCACACGATCTTCAAGTAATGATCTACCAAATGCAATATAGAAGGATCAAGCGGGTTAACTTTTCAAAACAGGTTGACACAACACTTTTGCCTAAGAGAGCTTGGAGTGGGGGCTAGGGTGAGCGGGGGGTCAAGCAACAACGGCGTTGTCAGAAGACCAAGACCAGCCACACCGCCGCGCTGTGGTGGTCTTGGGTTGAAAACCACGCCGTGAGGTGAAGCTGGGTGGGCATGGCAAGGTTTTTTTAACCTTCTTTACGATCTTCCACCTACGCTCCACCTTCAACCGGCGCCGACCAACCTCCGATATTCCACCTCCACTCCACCTTCATATCTGTCTCTAGCATCTCCAAGCTTCAATCGGCCTTGTTTTGTATATAAATAGTAGATCGCCCCTACTCTTCGTTCGGAACCCTCGCTTCTAATCGGATCGAAGTTTGATTATAGGTATTTCTAACAATTTATTCTCGTAGGTTTATGTCTTTCAAGGCTTTATTGATTTTATTTTCAACAGTACATTTATACATCTTGTTGGCCTATATACATCTTCTTTTCATATAGAACCCTAGCCTGTTGCCGCCTCCATTGCCCTACATATATATTGTTCTAATTTATTGTGTACTATTAAATTAAATATGAAATTAATAAAAAAAATGGGGGTCCTAAATATGAAGTAACCACTCCCACCACTCTAAATGCTCTACTAAGCAATCACCGTGCCAAATGATTACAAATCACTATGAAACATTGTTTCTTAATAACGCAAAACATGGTAAGCAACTGACACAGATCAAAACCTATAAAATAGAGGACAATGAAACACAAATGTTAAAGGAGAAAACATTACATAAACGACTTGACATGTATTCTGCATAAGAATTTAATTATCCTCGCCACAAAAAAAGAAGTAGAATTGATTATAGGTCAATCAAAGTGCTAACTAACCAAAGATACACATGCATATACTGATGCATGAATTCAACAGGAAAAGTAAACTGTCCGTCGTCACATAAGAAATGCAATGTTTGACTATACATGCACAATAACAAAAAGTGTAATGAATGGAGAAATGTGAAGACATACCCAGAGATGATTTCAGTAAATGAAGGTAGCAAGCAAGTCCATCTGAATCCAATGTTTCCTGATTCGATAGATGTCCAGTTCCCTGGAATATTATGAAAACACACATGATAACTTAAGTAAATCCAAAGCTGTAAGCAGTAGCATAAATATGTATGTTGCTGATCCATATAATGGGACCAAGATAATCAAAGGGATCTTACAGAAGAAGCAGCAGTAGGGAAGCAATGGATGTTTGCTCTCAGAGATGATTAAGGACAATTAACAGGGAATTAGTGAAGACGATAGATTGTAAAAGTTTTAATAAACAAGCAGTGAAGCAATTACTACGATTGAGAACGAAATCAACCAAGAAAGACTGAAAAATAGGAAAAAGAAATGGGATGATTACCTGGAAGAATTAAACCCTAATTTAGGAATCAAAGTTGTCTGGAGAAACTGAGAACAGAAACGATCAAGTAGTTAAGAAGAGTGGGAATTAAGATGGAGGGATAATTAGCGTGAAAAGTAAAGCAATCAAAGGCTTGGATCCGTGAGTGCAGAGGTCACGGATTTTGGAATCGACGCTGGCTGCAAAAATCAGCGACTACAATGAAATCTAACCTAATCAATCAAGAATGGGGGAGAAAGCGTGTCGAGTGTGGGTGCAGTGATAAAGGATTACTTATGACTTTCGTTTTTAACAATTTGATATTTCAATTAACGACTGATGATTATTTAAGTTAACAGAAGCGAAGCATCAAGAAAATCAACAGTTAAATTGGACTACAACATGTTTCAATGTCCTCTGTTATATGTTTACTTGAAGATTCAACCATACAGAATACGTTCTATTGTGAAAGGAAGGAATGAGAAGCTGCCAAGCTGGTACCTTAAATTTTTGAACTACATATAACCATACCTTATATATTGGTAAGTGAAATTCATGGACGAAAAGCATGGGATTGAGTGCGGCAAAGTGCATGTAAAGAATTTATGGGTGAGCAATCCAATTGAAAGAGAGGGGAAATTGGACGGCTAAGATTGGTTCTTGCGATTCTCGCAATAAAAACGGTTCTCAAATGAACTTATCACTATATATATATATATATATGGAGATTTATGCGAAAAACTTCTTATTTGCGGAAAGTGTTTAGTAACCACTCCCCCCATCATCCCTCTTCTTTCTCTCTCTCTCTCTCCCGCATGGATCGAGAATCATAGCCCCCTTCTTCCTCCTTTGCCGCCCACCGCTCTTCCTATGGCCAACCTTCTGCCGACCAGCGCCCCATGATATGTTTCTCTCCATTGAATGAGCCAACGCAATGTGGTGGTCGAAAATGGTGACCGATGCCGACAATTAAAGCCAGAGAAGAGGAAGTAGCGACTGAAACCCGGATCTCTATTGCTTCTCTGATTTTCCATGGCCGTCTAGAAAAGGTCGACAATGGTGGTTTTCCATCAACCGATTAACCACCACCGACCGACAATCGTCGCCCTCTTGATCTCATGCAGCCACGAACACCATCAACGACTCCCACATTTTTTTCTGGTAAGAAATCGACTTTTACATAAGAAATCGACTTTTACAAATCTTGTTTTTGTCTACTGCAGTTTAGTGAGTTACATAAATAAAATACAAGATTTGTTGTTCAGTTTTGCCGGTGAACACAGAGCACCGCTTCTATCAACCAAGAACAAGATCGTCCCCCTCGACTGAGAACACCCTATCGAAGTATACTCTTCTCTGTTCTTTATTTTCGTTTTCATGGCAAATGAAAGAGATAATGTTGTTTATTTGGTGTTTACTACTGAACTAGTGGATATAGGTGAATGCATTGGTTAATTTTGGATATAGGTGTTTAGTTTTTATGTGTTGAAATAATAAGTTTAATTTTGGTTTCTCTTTGTTATTAGTTGTTCTTTTCTTGGGTTCACCGGACAAGGTTGTTTAAACTTGTTTTTTAGTTTGTCTTCATGAAAACACAGATTTTCTACACTCAAAAGGTTGAGTTTTTTTAAAATTTTCTTGTGTTTACACGTAAACCTATGATTATACAGTAATTACAACAAAGAAGGCTCACCTATGAATATTTAATCTTTTAATCTTTAAAAGAATAGGGTATCTTATTTTTAGAATTTTTTTCCACCAATCATCTCTTTATTTTCTCAATTGCCTTTACAATTAGTTGTTTTTACATAAAAAAATTAAGCATTGCATATTGTTCAAAAATTTTATTTGTAGGTGATTTAGTTTTTTAAAATTTATTTTAATCATTCCCGTGTTGATAGACGAGGTGTTAAGCTAGAATAAATAATTAGAACAAGGATGGACACTAAAACTTGAAAGCAAAAAATTGTTCATTAGTGAATACATAATCAAAATATAAAGTTTCCCCATGGAAAAAAATAAACTGTTAAATTGATTGGAAAAATGAGTAGAATGAAAATTTTTTGTTTTACTAAATTACCCTTTTCAATTAAAGGAAAATAATAAATGTGATTATTTTGGATCATTAAATCAAAACGCGATCAATGTCTCGTAAAGCTTCTCGCATTTTTTGCAAATAAGAATTTTTCGCATGAACCCTCCCTTATATATATATATATATATATATATATATATATATATATATAGGGGACGGTTCAAACGAGAACTGTTTTTCATACGAGAACTGCGAGAACCAATCTTAGCCGTTCATTTTGGATAATGGAATTCATGGATGAAGAGCGTGGGGGAATTGAGTGTGACAGCGTGCATGTAAGGAATTCATGGGTGGGCAATCCAATTAAAGGAGGGGGAATTGGACGGCTAAGATTGGTTCTGGTGGTTCTCGTACGAAAAACAATTCTCGTTTGAACTTTTCCCTATATATATATATATGTGTGTGTGTGTGTGTGTGTGTGTGACGCGGGGTACTCTTAGAGGCTTTGTAAATCCATAGCTGGACATTCAAATTAACATACTCAATAATGATAAGACCATCTAGTAGCTTTTCTCTAATGACAGTCGACCTCAATATGTTTTCTCCTCTCATTAAACACTAAGAGGCAATAATGAAAAGTTGCTTAATTATCACATATAAGCTTCATTTTAGAGACCTTGCAAAATCTTAATTCCTCAAGAAGTTGTTTGATCCAAACTAGTTCACATGTTGCATTTGCCATGGCATGATTTCGGCACTCGATCTAGCAACCACATTCCGCTCAGAAGTGGATTTTTTACTAAAAGGGCATTCACCATAATATTAGTGTAGCAAGATCTCGGTGCTCCCTTTGTTCTCATATGGCAAGCCTTTCCTTGGAGCTCCTTTGATATATTTTAGGATTCGTAGAGTGTTATAGTGAGACAATTGAGCCGCCCAACCTATGTTACAGTAAGCTAGGTGAGCCACGCAAACTGTCTTCGATGCTTCCCTTGATCGGCCGAAATCTCCCCGACCCGAAAGGAGTTTGACATTAGGATCCATTGTAGGCTCATTGCAATGAGTTAGATGTGCTTCCTCTAAAATGCCTAGAGCATACGTCTTGTGAGATATTGAGATCCCATCTTTGATTTTGCAACTTTAATGCTTAGGAAGTATTTGAGGTTGCCACATCTTTTGTCCAGAAGTGTTTGAATAAGTGTGTATAACCCTTGGCTACATAGCTTACCATTGAGGCTAACTTTAGGAGTGAATATCCACCGGCATCCGACTTTAGATTTGCCAAGAGGTAACGAACTAAGTCTCGTGTCCCATTCTCATTTAATGTTGACATCTCATCTACCATTGCCTTGCGCATCTTGGATGAGATAAAGTCTCATTAACTGTCTTAGGTATAGTCACTATTTAATGTGTAGTTAATGAGCCTTTTGTAGTCTAAAGTATAAGCAAAATAGTTAATGGAGGGTCGACAACTGGACCTCACTTGAGTATAAGCAAAATAGTTAAGCCGATGAATGTTACATCGGCAACCATGATCAAAGAATGTTACATCAGCAACCATGAAATATATATTTGTTCAGGGTAAGAGAGTAACATTTGTAAGCCTTCTACAATCTTGAGTAGCTGAGAAAGACACACTTGACTGCTTTAGGAGCAAGTTTATCTCGCTTCAGCTCTAGACAATGGACAAAACGAACAAAACAAACAAAGCTGATGGGATGTAAGAGAAGATGATACGGTTTTTGGTTAAAAAATAGGATAGAAAAGGGACTTTGATTGTGTAGACAAAAGGACGGCGTACGATTGACCATATAACATGCTGTCATTACAGCATATACTAGAGTTAAAGTGGAAGATTGGCATGCAATAATAAGGTACATGTTGTTTCAATGAGATATCTATTTTTCCTCTCGGCGACGCCATTCTATTGTGGGGTTCGAGGGCCGGATGATTCATGTAAAATGCCATTAGAGGACATAAATTCCTGAAATGGTGTAGAGAAGTACTCAAGAGTGTTACCGCTCCTAAAAAACACGAATAGTAGTACCAAACTGGGTTTTAAATTCAAAACGAAAATTTTGAAAATTTTTAAACAATTCAAAACGATGTTTTATTAGAAATAACCAAGTTGAACAAGAATAATCAATGGTAACAAAATAGGAGAATCAACTTGACACATTTAAGCAAAACACCACGAGTGTGTTCCCTAACTTATATGGCTCACATTCTAACGACTCTAAGGACGATAAACTTAGCATGATCTTCTTTAACTTAACGAGGGAAGGATGGCCAAATAGGTGATGTAGGTACGGCGGTGACATGGAACTGGCTGCAATGAAAGGTCGAGATCCACCAAAGTAGTAGTAACCTTATAATTCATGTCGTTTGCCAATCATTCGTCCCGTCCAAGGACAATGAAGAAATAGGTTGGGTTGTGCCTATTCCAATAACAACAGTCTTATTGCCATCGGAGAGAAGATATTTGCCACCTGAATCAATAATACAGGGCCTTATATTCGGCCTTGGCACTCGGGTCCAGATAGTAAATTAAAGGGACTTGTAGGAACATATAAAACTGAGTCCAAGGACAATGAAGAAATAGGTTGGTTGTGCCTATTCCAAAAACAACAGTCTTATTGCCACCGGAGAGAAGATATTTGCCACCTGAAACAATAAGGGCTTTATATTCTGGACCTGAGTGCCAAGGCAGAAGGAGTACAATGTGGACTAGTTCCGGTGGACGTTGAATGTTGTGCTGCTTGAAATTTCAAAAAAAGCTTCATAACCCGATAGTGACAAATTCACTATTGGATCCTCTGTGTGACCAAAGGGCGGTAAAAGTGTAAAACACATGATGAGCGCTTGTTATTACCTCCTTTCTTCGGAACCAAAGCAAATGGAGCCGGGGTCAAAGTTAGAGTAGAATTCACATGAAGGCAAAAAGAATTGTCCCTTTGTTGTAGTAGTAGTACATGTCATGTTTAGAGGTCTTGGAAAGGTATCCTTCATTGTGAGAACTAGTAAGAATTTGATGGCTTGCGGATTCAAATTAGGGATTAAGACCAAAGAGAACTACAATCATAAAGAACTTCTCTCGTTGTGCATTCTGCATCAAGGCTTCAAATTCGGGTTTAAGACTGGAGTTTACAAACGGCACCAGGGCTTCAAATTCTTGTATCATGGCACAAACAAGTTCAAGGTATATGTCTTGCCTCAAATGTTGTATACTATGGACAATCGTGTCAATCGTTGGATGTCATTAGTATAGCCATTCGGCAGCTTCCGTCCACACATCATAGCAAGTTTCAAATGGTCCAGAATATAGTTACATAATTGATGAATCTATAGATTGCCACAACATATTGCAGAGTTGGGCATCAATTTGTTCCCATTTTGCCCGATCAACTTCGTAACATCTGTGACACATTTGGTTAAGTGATCACTTCGACCATGACCTTTGAACCACATTTAACTGCAGCAGCCCATGATAAGTAGTTAGCTAAACATGTCAGATCCTCTGAAGTGATGGACTGGCTGCCTGTGATGTTAAACAAAAGATGGGGTAGTACCAATAGGAGGATTAACATCACCCATTTTGTTTAGTGACAAAGGAATGCGCAAAATTTAGAAGTTGCTAGACTATGCAAAGAGCCTGTGTGCACAATGCGAATTGCACAAGGAGAATTGTGTATGGCATAATGAAGTGAGCCGGAGGCAAAATGAAGTGCACAGTGAAGCTAACTGCGCAGTGCAATGGAATGTGGAGCCAAGTGTGCACCGATGAAATGCGCAATGAAGAAGCTACCAATCGAATCGGTAACTCTAGCAATCGGTAACCAGTTGATAAATATAATCAGCCCGTAGCAATCAATAATAAGTGGAACACAATAAAACAGCAACTCAATCAAACCGAGAGATTAAACACTTATATCCATCGATCAACTAAGAAAAGTCAATAGATCAATACTCTGATAAGGACCTTTGGAGGTAGAATCGACAAGAGATAAGGGCAGCAGAATAGGGTTTCACCTTGGCTCTGATACCATGAGAAATCAGAGAGCGAGAGAGGTGAAAGATACGAACTTCCATTAATTTTGAAAAGGAAAGGTATGGAGGATGTATATACGTGACCTATACAAGGAAAGGCCTATTTACAATACTCGTCCCTAAACAACACAAAGACGTTAAGTATATACAATTCTGTAGGATTCATGTTTAATTCCCAACATCATCTATCTACTTGTAAGTGAGCTCTTAATAAATAACAAATGGTCATTAACGCAACCACCGGCACCAACATTTCATTCAAGTTCTACTTGCCTACTTATGTACTAACACCAAAAATTACTCATCCAGATCAGATTTTCTCCCATAATAAATTTTGAAAACTATTTTGAGCCAACAGATATGTGCAGAAAGCCAGAAACAAAACAAAACCAAAAATTCTTCATTCACGCATAAAAACATTACAGGTTCCAACCAATGTTTGTTTTATCAAACTGTAGTCCTTTAGACAAGTAGTAGTATTGTACCTGAGTAAGATCATAATGAATTTCCTCATGACGAGTCAATGTATGAGAAAATATTTCTGACCCACCAGATGACAACTGGGGCAGACCCAGGATTTTTGATGGCTAGTAGCACCATATAATGGCAAAAGTAAAATTAATTACGATTAAGGGTGTTGTTTGGGTTTTTAGTTAATCGGGTCGCATTAACAAGGTTTCAGTTGTTCCAGTATTTTAGAGCCAAAATCTAAAACAAAACACAATTTATATGAAGCTATGTTATTTAATTTGTTATTTTTAGGGTAAACTAAAGTATTTTAAAGGTATAAATCGAATATTGAACTATATGAAGCTATCTTATCTTTTTTTTTTATTTAATTTTTTATTAGATTTTTGTGGCATCAAAAAATCAGTGGTTCACCCAAAAATTTGAGTGGTGGCATCGGTTCGAAAAAGTTGAAATTTTTCACATCGTTTACAAAATTGACCGACCGCCAGACCATACATAGGTCCACCCCTGGATGACACCCAAGCTTGCATTTGTGATATTACTTGTAGCTGTTTAAGTAATTGTTCTATGCTAGATCCAAGATTACACTCATTACCTTGTCAACTTTTGTAGGTACCAGTTTACAATACATGCACATTTGATCATCCAACTCTGCTTCAAGATTCCCTGCCTATAGTACCTATATATAAAGCACAATAAGCTAAAGTTATGTGAAGATTCAAACAACTTTAAAAGAATAAATATGCAGGGAAAGCTATGAGATCTCAAGAAGGTATTTCCCCGTAACACTTCTTTGAAATGCTACTTTGTGAACTGCACACACCAAAACTGGGAAGAGAAACTGAAAAATAGATGACAAAAATTAAACTACAGAGAAATGGAAGAATATTGCTTTGTTTCGTCTACCTGTGAGTCATAGCTATTTCAACACTGAAATACCTAACCAAGATCTAATTTTAGCAATGACATTTAATGAAGTACAAAGAAATAGCACTTTCTTCTCACTGGAATTGTAATTGATGAATTATTGAGTTTTTGTACAAAAAAAGGTTTTTGACTTGAGTCCTAGGCCATCAAACGAAGCTTGAACAAGTTTTTGTCCATTCAACATCATTAAACTCCATCCGTTTTCGTGCTGCCTGACAGTAAAAGCTATGAACAATAGCCAAAACAAACAGTAAAAAAAGAGAACGGAAAAGAAAACCCAAAGATAAAACATGCCCCAAGCTTCGAAATAATTCTAATCTTCAGCAAAGCTCCACGGCCTCTTTGTTCGCCCTGCAAGAGCCAAGAGTATAAGAAAGTAAAATGATATGATAAACTTATTTGTACAGATAAAAGTTACATTAGCTTTACTTAGGATGTCTTGTACCACCAGCTATTACCATTGACAAAGTAAAGATCTTTTATGGAATACATATATGGGTCTACATTTGATAAGAGCATAGATTCTACAGAAACGGAAACACGATCTGCCAATAATGGCCAGGGATCCCAATATAAAAGATAATAAAACCACCATGGATCTAATCAATAATGGTCCCAATAAATGGGTCTGGATGAGTTCAGATTTTTGACCAAATGGATTGAGAAATCGATGCCCCTGGGAACTTCATCATATAGTGTGACATTTGATCATGTCATAACTGGGACTCAAAAACAATGAAAAATATCAATCTTCTCCATAACTAAGCACCATAAATCCCCAAATCCTTCAATTGTCCGAATAGTGAACTATAGTAGTTCATCTCATAAACCCAACTACACTCATTGTGAGCACTAATCATTGGTACTAATAAACAATAACAGACATAGAAACCTCAGGAAATGAAGGGCAAGCAGTGAGAAGTGTTGAAATCCGAAGCAAATCAAGTTCATCTAAGTTAAACTTGGTAATCAGAAATCGTAATATTGTATTTGATTTGTTGTGTAAATCACGATTATGTTAGGTACATATATAGAAGAGATAATTACACTCTAATCCCTCTAATATATTAATATATTAAATGACGTGTAGCTTGGACCATAATAGAAGAAATCGTTGCGAGGACGGTGGCTTGGTGAACACATCTGCATCATCGGTAGTTATGAATTGAACTGGAAGCTGCCGTTGTGCTACTCTTTCACGAACAAAATGAAAGTCAACTTCTACATGTTTTGTTCGTGCATGAAAGACAGGATTTGCAGATAGGTACGTGGCTCCAAGATTATCACACCATAAGGTGGGAACCGACTTAACCGGAACACGGAGCTCACGAAGGAGGTCTTGAAGCCAAGTGACTTCTGCAACAGTATTAGCAAGAGCCTTGTATTCAACTTCTGTTGACGACCGAGAGACTGTCTTTTGTTTACGTGTAGACCATGAGACTAGGTTTGAACCTAGATATATAGCATATCCCCCCATAGATCGACGATCGTCTGGGCAACCAGCTGAGTCAGCATCAAAGAAACCCGTGAGTGAGCTGTAGGCTGAATCAGTGTAGAAGAATCCTCTTAACTGCGGACCAATGGTTTTGGGCGAGTGCATAAACTGGCAGACTTTGTTCAATGCAAATATAATGTCCGGCCGAGACAGTGTGATATACTGTAGGCCACCCACAACCTGACGATACTTGACAGGATTATCAAAAAGAGCACTATCACCTAGAGCAAGGTTCGCATCAGTGGTCATTGGTGAGGCACCCGACTTAGCATTGGACAACCATGCTCGTTGTAAAAGTTCCGGTATGTATTTTCTTTGAGACAGAACTATATCGGAGCCCTTGTTAGTAACCTCAATACCAAGAAAATAAGACAGAGCGCCCATATCCTTGACAACAAAGGATTGATTTAGACTCTGAATAACTTTTTCAATAGCCTGGGGGTTGTTTCCTGTCAAAATAATGTCATCAACATAGACCAACATATACAAAAGAGTGTCTCCGTGAGAGTAAATAAACAATGAGGGATTCGTTTTAGAACCCTAAAAACCAAGAGAGTGAAGCGCCGTAGACAACTGATGAAACCATGCGCGAGGGCCCTGTTTTAGTCCATACAAGGATTTGTGAAGCATGCAAACATGATTTCGTTTTGTTGGGTCAACAAACCCAGGGGTTGTTGTAAGTAAACAATTTCAGTGAGGTTACCATGTAAAAAGGCATTTTGCAAATCCAGCTGTCGAAGGGAGCACTTTTGAGTGACAGACAAAGAGATAACGACACGGATGGTTGTTGATTTCATGACAGGACTAAATGTTTCCGGATAGTCAATGCTTGGTTGCTATCGAAAGCCTTTGGCAACCAATCTTGCCTTGTATCTCGTAACTGCCCCTATTTGGTCTCGTTTTAATTTGTAAACCCACTTGCAATCAACCACATTGGAATTCGGAACACGTGGAACTAGAGACCAAGTGCCATTCCTCGTAAGCGCCGAATATTCTTCAACCATGGCGTTACACCAGCGAAGGTCCTTGTTAGCAATGGTAAAGGTTGCGGGTTCAGTGTCTACGTGGGACTGGGTAGAATATGAGGTGGCATTGTATGGTGTGGTTTGTTTGGGGTTTGGGCGAAGATTAGGTGGACAAGTATGAGAGGACTGAGTGGTGGTAGTAGATGGTGTGGGAGGAGTGGGTTGAGATGTAGGTGGGTTGACTTTGGGTCGACGTTGATAGGTGTGTAAGAGAGGTGGTTGGGAAAGGGGTTGTAGTTGTGTGGTCATGTGGATCAGATGGTGGAATGGGAGAGGGGTAGGTGGAGACGTAGGGGTTGGAGGGAGTAGTAGGTATGGGAGTAGGAGAGGATGGTTCCCCAAAAGGAAAGGATTGTTTAGAAAATCAAACATGACGGGCAACATAGATACGATCAGATTGTGGATGTAGCAATGATGGGTGGTGTTGTACCCCAAAAACACACAATGACGGAGATGAGGATAGCATTGACAACCAAAGACACGAAGAAAAGAAAAATCGGGTTGACGATGAAACACATATTCAAAGGGTGAGGTGTTTGAGTTTGTTCTAGATGGCATGCGATTAATAGGGTAGACTCTTGAGTCAAAGGCAAAATGCCAGAAACGTTGTGGAACACAAGATTGAGCAAGTAAAGTAAGACCAGTTTCAACCACATGGCGATGTCGACGTTCAACGAGGCCATTTTGTTCACTAGTATGAGGGCAAGAAAGGCGGTGAGTGATTCCAAGAGGAGAGCAAAAATGAGAGAGATTTCGAAACTCTCCTCCCTAGTCAGTTTGAACATATTTAAGGGTGGTATTAAATTGTCGTTCAACCATTGCTAGAAATCGCTTAAAGGTGGGAAAGACATTAGATTATAATTTTAGAGGAAAAATCCACATAAAGTGAGAATAGTGATCAAAACACAATGGAAAATAATTGTAACCATCAAAGGAGGGAACAGGTGTAGGCCCCGTACATCACAGAAAAATAAATCCAAAATATGAGAACTTTTATAAATAGAAGGTAACAAATGCAATTTAGAAGATTTTCCAACTGAACACGAATCACAAAAAGTGCTAGAACAATTATTTTGTAAAGGTAAACTATATCTAGATAACATAGACTTCAAAAGTTGTGGATGTGGATGTCCAAGTCGTTGATGCCATGTGGTGGAAGAGGCACGAGCTGTGGAGAAAGCAACTCTATTGGGAACGGACTAAGAATAAGGTAGATGAAAGGAGTATAGACCTCCATTACTGGGACCCGTGAGGAGGATAGTGTGTGTAGACTTGTCCTTCACACCAAAGAAAATTTGAGTGAAATTCAAAATAGACATGATTATCAAGACAAAATTTTTGAACAGAAAGCAAGTTTTGTTTTATTTGAGGTACATGGAGTATGTCATTAAGAGAAAAAAGGTTTTGGTTGATGAATAAAGACGAGAGGAACCAACGTGTAAAATGGGTAAACCTTTACCATTACCAGCATGAAGATTGTCCTCACCATGGTAAGCCTCAGAATTATCCAAGCTAGAGAGGTCTGGTGCAACATTATGGCTAGAACCGGTGCCCGGAAGCCAATTGTTTGACGCTTGTGAGCGGTAATTGGTGAAGTTGGCTGAAGGTGACTGTCTCGGTCTTATGGTAGCAGGATCACGATTAGGACATTGAGACGGTATATGACCAATCCCACACCTGTTGCAAGTACGAAAAACAACATTTTGATTAGAAGCCTAACTAAACTGATTTCAGTTACCTCCTTGAGTCCTGTTGGTGGAATTTCCGCGACCACGGCCACGATTTTTTCCAGATCTGTTGGTGTAAAAAGCTTGAGCAAATTGTTGGGTAGCGGGCTGAACCGAAAGTCCAAGTTGTGACAGAAGGTGCTGGACAGCCTATAATGGATCCGGGATCCGGTTGAGGAGTAGACGAGGTTGAGCCAAATCCTGCGGAAGTACGGGTGTTAACAGCAGCCGTGAATGCTTGCGCTGGTGGAACTTCAGGGGTTGATTTCTTAAGCATATAGTCATGTTCTGATAACAGACCATGAAGTTCAGCAAAAGCAGTGGGAAATTGGCGGTCAAGGAGGGTGGATTTCAGTCCATTGTACTTTTCTGGAAGACCAAAGAGAACCAACATCACCAAGTCCTTTTCTTTCACAGGTTCGCCAATATTAGCAAGAGCATCAGAGTAATCCTGAGCCCTAGTCAGATATGCAGAAGAAGTTTCATCAACTTTCATCTCTAACTTTAGGAGTTGAGTTTTCAAGGTATATTCTCTAGAGGACATATGAGGGGCATAAGCACGTTCAAGAGATCTGCCAAAGATCACGGTATGTGTTCCCTTGAACATGTTGGAAAGACGTCTCGGAGATGGTAGAAATAAGTAGCAGGCGTACATGAGCATCATTGGAAATCCATGCAGTGTAATCAGGATTTGGTTGTGAGGCAGCTTCTGTGTCTTTGTCTTTTCCTGATGAGGAAGAGGTGATAGTGACTGATGGGCAGGGAATTGAGCCATCGATATATCCAAACAGATTATTGGTAACAAGATAGGGTTGAACCATGGCCTTCCAGTAACCATAATTGTTTGGAGATAAGGTAAAACCAAACGTATGGTGACAATTGAGAGTTTTTTCGGCTGATGTAAAGGCTGTAATTGCCATGATTAGCAATTGTTATGAAGCAGAAGAGAAGAAGTTTGTGATCAGCAGTGAGCACTGTAGGCTTACCGATTTGTTGGTGGCAATCACCAAAAACAAAAATTGATCGATGTCAATAGCAGAAGACTGATCGATAATGGCAATCACAGAAGACTGATCGACTGTCAATAGCAGGCACTGTAGGCTTATCGATTTATCAGTGGTACTCACAGAATGTTGATCGATTGTCAATGGCAGGCACAGAGGGTGATTGACGGAAACTTAGGGAGGCAAAACCCTAGCCGCAGGTTAGGCTCTAATATTGTATTTGATTTGTTGTGTAAATCAAGATTACATTAGGCACATATATAGAAGAGATAATTACACTCTAATCCCTCTAATATATTAATATAATTATACACCAAATGTCCTAATAATCTACAAAATCGCACATAGGTTTATCCAGCATCATAAGCAAACGGCTAAAGAATCACGGGAAAAAAATATCAAATTAGAAAAATGTAAGTAAATGGGGTTGAAGAACACCTGCAGTAGACTGTAGAACTAACTCCTTAATTTATGTAAGCAGTAAGAAAAGATAGATCTGACCAGATTGTAGTTGAGGATGGCAGAAAACTGTGATCCAACCACGAGCTTAGATTACAATGTCTGTAACCAGTGGTTATAAACGCATGCCCAAATTCAGGCACTTGTAACATAATTGAAGATAACAGATACTGTGGAATTCCGAATTAATTAGATTAATTAATTTTAAATTCAGTTTTGTTATCTTTTGTTGTCCTTTTTAAGAGTTTATCTCTTGGTTGTTAGTTGTTCCTATTTTTATTGCTTTGTTTCCTTTATCTTCCGTGAGTTGTATCTGGATTTTTCATTTTTTCATAGTGAATAAAAATCCTTTTTCCTCCCAAATCTCTACATGGTATCAGAGCTAGCTCTGAAAACCGAGATACAATGGTGAAACATGGCATGACTTCAGGGAAGGAAGATGTGGAACAACCACAAACTGGTGGTATTCATGGAGGAACAGAAATTACCTCTCCTCTAATCACCAGTCACAAGTTAAATGGCCACAACTATCTCCAACGGTCACAATCTGTGATGATGTATATCTGTGGAAAAGGTAAAGATGACTACATCACCGGAGAAGTCTCGATTCCTCAGAAAACAGATCCAAAGTTCAAAAGCTGGAAGGCTGAAAATCAAATGGTGATGTCTTGGCTCATCAACTCGATGAACAATGACATAGGAGAGAATTTTTTGCTTTATGGAACAGCAAAAGATATATGGAATGCAGCAAGGGAGACCTACTCAAGCACTGAAAATACAGCAGAATTGTTTGAGGTTGAAGCTAATCTGCACGATTTGCACCAGGGAGACCTTACGGTCACCCAATACTTCAACAAACTTTCATCCTTATGGCAGCAACTCAATTTGTTTGAAGTTTACGACTGGAAGTGCTCGGACACTGAAGAGTAATGGGAATGAAACCACTTCCAAGACCTCGAGAAGTCTTTTCTGAAGTTCGACGAGAAGAAAGTAGGAAAAAGGTAATGAAGGGATCTCAAACCTCTGCCTCGAACCAGGAAGGATTGGCCCTTGCTACCCATGGTCAACAATACAACACCAACAAGGAAGATCGCCAGAGAAATGGAAGACCTTGGTGTGACCATTGTCGTAAGCCTGGGCATCTTAGAGAGAACTGTTGGAAAATTCATGGAAAGCCTGCTGATTGGAAGCCACGAAGCACAAGTGATCGTGAGAGATGTGGAAATCTCACCAATGTCACAGATGGTACTACACAGAAGGATGATAGCCCATTCACCAAGGAACAAATTGAGATGCTGCACAAACTTCTGAGTCAGAATGCAAGACACAACCAAACACATGGATCATTGATTCAGGAGCTTCAGATCATATGACGGGTGATATTAATTTGTTTCATAAATACAGTCCATGCACAGAAAATTATTCTGTTCGCATTGCAGATAGGTCTCTTTCACGGGTTAAAGGAATGGGTTCAATCATTCTTTCGAATAACCTGACCCTGAAATCAGTCCTTCATGTACCAAGATTGGATTGTAATCTACTCTCTATTAGTAAGCTGACTCGTGATTTCAATTCTGTGACTAAATTTTTTCCAAACTCTTGTGAATTTCAGGAGCTGAATTCGGGGAAGATGATTGGCAATGCTGAGATGCATGATGGACTCTATCTCCTCAAAGACCAAACTACTTCTAGAAGTCAAACTCATAGTGCTAAGTACACATCTTTTGTGGGTCGGTCCTATAGTGAGATTTTGTTATGGCATTATCGCCTAGGCCATCCAAATTTCAAGTATCTTGAAAAGTTGTTTCCTTCCTTATTTATCGAGTCTTTGAGTTATGAAATTTGTCAATTGGCCAAACATACTCGTAACAACTATCCGAACATTTCATATAAACCATCTAGTCCGTTTGCATTGGTTCATAGCGATGTTTGGGGTCCGTCACGAATCAAAAACATAACAGGAGCACGTTGGTTTGTATCATTCATTGATGATCACACTCAGACCACTTGGATATTCTTGATGAAAGAGAAGTCCAAAGTGGGTTAGATCTTTAAAAATTTTAATAACATGATACAAACTCAGTTTCAAACAAAAATACAAGTGCTTAAAACCGACAATGCCAAGGAATATTTTGAGTCCACCCTTGGTTCATATCTCTTGAGCCAAGGGATCGTTCACTTAAGCTCGTGTGTGGACACACCCCAACAAAATGGGGTGGCAGAAAGAAAAAACAGACACCTGCTGGAAGTAGCAAGACCTTTAATTTTCACAACACACGTCCCAAAACAATTTTGGGGTGAAGCTGTTCTCACAGCTGCCTATCTGATAAAGATAAACCACGTAATATTTCATTGTATTGGAAGATTACATCATATCTCTAGTTATAAAGAGAATGTTACATCATAATCTAACATTTCCCCGCAAGTTGAGGGCGGGGAACGACCTGCAACTTGGACCGTAAAAACTGGAATCTCTGAGAGGGTAGAGGCTTTGTAAAGACATCTGCAACCTGATCATTCGTGGATATAAATTGAACATTCAGTTGACCTCTTGCTACTTGCTCACGAACAAAGTGAAAATCAACTTCAACATGTTTAGTCCGAGCATGAAACACTGGATTGGTTGAGAGATAGGTAGCTCCTAGATTACACACCAAAGAACAGGAGGGGATGCAGCCGATATGCCAAGCTCATGCAAAAGAGCTTTCAGCCAAATCAATTCCGCAACAGTATCAGCAAGAGCTTTGTACTCAGATTCAGTTGATGATCTTGAAACAGTTTTCTGTTTACGGGCAGTCCAGGAGACAAGGTTCGATCCCAAATAGATGGCAAATCCCCCGGTGGATCGGCGGTCGACTGGGCAGCCAGCCCATACAGAGTCAGAATAAGCCTGAACTGGCGAGGAGGTAGAATCTTGCCAATGAGCATCTGTAAAAGCCTGTATAGAAGAGCCTGATTGTTGACGAATCAAGAGACCAAAATTGGTTGTGCCTTTTAAATAAAGCAAAATGTGTTTAACCGCAGAGCAATGATTTTCTGTTGGAGCATGCATGAATTGACATACCCGGTTCACAGCAAAAGCAATATCGGGGCGTGATAAAGTAGCATATGCAATGCTCCAACAGTTTGACGATATTTGGGGGCTATCATCAATGTTTAACAGCTGAGAAGAACTCATTGGAGAACAAACTGGCTGGCAATCAGAGAGACCCGACCGATTGAGAATCTCGAGAATATACTTCCGTTGGGATAATACAAGGTTCTTCTCATGATGAACAACTTTAATGCCTAAAAAATAATTAAGCTAGCCGAGATCTTTAAGGGCAAAATTAGAGCTTAGCCGATTTATAATTTGAGTAATAGCTGCCTGATTGTTACGTGTGATGATAATATCATCAACATAAACAAGAACATAAACAAGAATGCCCCTAGAGTTTAGAATGAACAATGAAGGATATTTTTGGAGCCTGAAAAACCAAGTTGAAATAGAGCCGTGGACAACCGAGTAAACCACGATCGTGGGGCTTGTTTGAGCCCATAGAGAGACTTGTGCAGAAGACAAACATGGTCCGGTTTAGTTGGATCAATAAAGCCAGGGGGCTGCTTCATGTACACTGTTTCTTGTAGGTCACCATGTAAGAATGCGTTTGTCACATCCAGTTGTCGTAGATCCTAGTTGTTGGTCACAGCAAGGGATAAAATAACCCGAATGGTGGTTGGTTTGACCACCGGACTGAATGTCTCGTGAAAATCAACTCCCGGTTGTTGAGTAAATCCTTTGGCGACAAGCCGTGCTTTGTAGCGAGTAACATTGCCCTGTGGATCTGTCTTTAACCTCTACACCCACTTACAATCAATCAGGTTAGTATTTTTGACAGAAGGAACTAAAGACCATGTCCCATTCGTCTGAAGTGCTTGAAACTCCTCAGCCATGGCAAGACGCCACTCGGGACAATTGTTGGCAACGGTAAAGGAAGTGGGTTCGGTAGGAAGAGGGGCACGAGTTGAAGTATAGGCAGAAGGATCAAATCTAGAGGGGCATGTAGGATTTTGACGAAGGTTAGGAGGCCAAGCCCTTGGAGGTGGAGGCGGAGGATTTGGGAAAGTAGGAGCAGTCGTGGAAGAGGTGGGAGAATGAAGGTGACCTGTGGAGATAGAATCAGAGGCCACAGTCGGAGATGATGGTGAGGCAGAAGTAGTAGGTGAAGGAGGTGAACCAGAAGCCACGTTTGGAGGTGGTGTAGGAAAAACAGAAGTATAGGTAGGAGATGAGGGGGTGGGCGGTGGTGATGGAGAGACATGAAAAGGAAAAACATGTTCATTGAAACGGACATGTCGGGCTACGTAGATACGTTCTGTTTGAGGATCAAAACAGCGATAGCCATGGTGAATGGGACTATAACCAAGGAAGACACAAGAGGTGGAGCGAAAATCAAGTTTGTGACGGTTGTAAGGACGAAGATAAGGAAAACATTGACAACCGAAAACACGAAGAAACGAGTAATCGGGCTTTCGGTATTAAAGGTATTCAAACGGGGACTTGTTGGATGAAATTCGGGATGGTAAACGATTTATGAGATAACCAGCAGTGTCAAAAGCAAACTCCCAAAAGCGTTGTGGAAGATGGGATTGGGCAAGTAGAGCAAGTCCGGTTTCAACAACATGGCGGTGACGACACTCAACAATCCCATTTTGTTCACTGGTGTGAGGACAGGAGAGTCGGTGAACGATGCCAAGTTTTGTGAAAAAGGGAGTAAGGGAATGAAATTCACCTCCCCAATCGGTTTGTACATTTTTCAATTTGGTGTTGAATTGACATCCAACTATGGTAGTAAAGTGTGTAAAAGTAGAGTAAACATCAGACTAATGTGCAAGAGGATAAAGCCACATGTATCGAGTGTAATGATCAACACATAAAAGAAAAAATATATAACCATTAAAAGAGATTGTGGGAGATGGTCCCCAAACATCACAAAATACCAAATCCAAAATTTTATTGCTACGAAAATTAGAGTTGGATAATGTAAGTTTAGAAGACTTGCCCAACTGACAAGAACCACATAAGGAAGAACTAAGTTTTGTAGACACCGGTAAAGAACAACTAGAAATAATGTAATTAAAAAGACGTTGATGAGGATGGCCAAGACGTTGATGCCAAGTTGTGGAAGAAGCTTTGGTTGCTGTGAAGACAAGCTTAGGAATGGGCTTGAGTTGAGGAAGACGAAGAGAGTAGAGGCTGTTATCACTTGGACCCGAAAGGAGGATAGTGTGTGTAGACTATTTTCAAGGCTAAAGGTTTTGTTGGGTGAGAAAATTTTTGATGAACCAATATGAAAAATGGGAAGAGGATTACCATCACCAACATGAAGTAAGTCATTACCATGGTACGTGTCGGAGTTGTCAAGGTTAGACAAATCAGGAGTTACATGACTATTAGCACCGGTGTCATGGAACCATGTGGCTGCTGATGTAGATCCAGAGTCCGAACAGGTTGCAAAATTTGCAAAATTCGCTTGAGGATTGTTCCTGTGAGACGTAGTAGATTGATTCGGACATTGAGATGGCAGATGACCTATACCACAACGGTTACAGTGACCATACACAGTATTCTGAGTTGAGGCCCACTGAAATTATCGAGTGGGATTGTTGTCACGACCACGATTGTTTCTGTTATTAGATGGACGAGAGGCATAATGGGCCTGTGGTTGAGTGTTTTGCGAACCAATAGGGTTTAATTGATACCCTAATTGAGATGCTAACAGATGTAAACTATTAAGTTGAGACAGAATAGTTGTGAGATAAGGTAAAGAGGTAGATGAATTACCTCCTGTAGAAGCAGCAAACACCTGTGGGGATGTAGCAGTGGGTAAAGTGGTTGCTTTGTTGATCATGTAGTCATGATCAGATAATAAACCATGCAGGTCGTGAAAAGTAACAGGTGGTTGACGAGCCAGCAGGTTTGATTTTAAACTGTTGTATTCATCAAGTAGGCCAGAGATGGTAAGCATAACCAGGTCTTTATCCTTCATTGGTTCACCAATATTGGCTAGGGCAGAGGCATACTCCATTGCTCGGGTGAGATAGGTAAGTGGAGTTTCATCACCTTTCATCTCTATTCGAAGTAATTGTGTTTTTAACGTGTATTCACGAGAAGCAGTATTTGGTGCATATGCACGTTCTAAAGAAAGCCACAGATCTTTAGAAGTTGTACCTTGAACATGTTGAAAAGAGGCTTCAGCGATGGTGGATAAGATTAACATTCGAACATGAGCATCGTTGGCAACCCAACGAGGATAACTAGGGTTATCAGTCACCGCATTCTCTGTTGTAATCGTCGATTCAGGACACCTGATGGTACCATCCACATAGCCGATCAAGTGATTTGTGATGAGGAAGGGTTCAAGCATGGCCTTCCAGAAACCGTAGTTAGTAGGAGAGAGCGTGAAGGCGAATTTGTGGGTATTGTGGGCTGTTTGCAGCAGTGAAGGTAGCGATGGTTGCCATGCTTGATTGGCTGGCTTTGTTTAATCGGAAAATTGCTCAGGAGGAGGCTGCCGTTTTTAGGGTTTAGAGGTGGCAGGAGGTTTTCTTGGCTCTGATACCAAGATAAACCACGTAATATTTCATCGTATTGGAAGATTACATCATATCTCTATTTATAAAGAGAATGTTACATTTAGGACCCTCTACTTATTATAAATATAAATTACATAATCTAACAAATAAATAGGATGCCGTCACGTGTCTTAACATTCCAAACCCCATGTCAAACCTTCTTGCAAATATTTCCAAACTAAAAAATAGTCACATCCTTAGATCAAAAAATCTTTGGGTGTACTGTTTTTGTTCATATCCAACAGCAACATCGTAGCAAATTAGACCCAAGATCTGTCAGGTGTATATTCCTTGGATATTCACCAAATCAAAAGGGGTACAAATATTATTCACCGCTTACAAGGAAAATATATAACTCCATGGATGTCACCTTCTTTGAACATCGGTCATATTACCACAAATCTTCGTTTCAAGGGGAGTATATGAGTGAACCTCAGATTTGGAATAGTTACCTTGACATTGATTCAGATCCCTCATTGTCATCAGTATCTAATACCACTCCTATATTCCCAAGTTCCCCACAGGTCACCCAAAATTCATCAGAAAGTCCAAGTCACCCAGAAACTTCACTCGATAATGGTTCTGATTCTCCTCAAAATGCCAACAAAGAGTTTCAAGTTTACTCTAGAAGAACCAGATCTCAGAGAAAGAGTCAAAGCAGCCTCTCAGCATGGACCAAGAGTCGGAACCAAGTTCAGAAACTGCCCAAATTCACTCTCGTGAGGAAATCACTAGTCATTCGGAAGAAACCGATTTGGAGAAACCTATTGCATTAAGAAACGGTGTTAGATCGTGCACCAATCATCCTATCTCCAAATTTATATCATATGAGAAGCTATCACCGAAATTCAGACATTTGTTTCTTCTCTTGATAGTGTGCAGGTACCTTGCTCCATCCAAGAGGCCCTAAATGACCCTGCATGGAAGATGGCAGTAAATGAAGAAATACGTGCCTTGGAGAAGAATGATACATGGGTAATCTCTGATCTCCCAGATGGAAAGAAATCAGTTGGTTCTAAATGGGTGTCCACACTTAAATACAAAGCTGTTGGAAGTGTTGATAGACTAAAGGCCCGACTTGTCGCCAAAGGCTTCACCCAATCCTATGGAATAGATTTTCAAGAACGCACCGGTGGCAAAACTCAACACTATCCGGATCTTGCTCTCAATTGCAGCCAATAAAGATTGGCCCCTACACCAATTGGATGTAAAAAATGCGTTTTTGAACGGAGATCTAGAAGAAGAAGTGTACATGGAGATTTCACCAGGGCTGGAAAATTCATCAAACCGCAACAAGGTATGCAAGCTTAAAAAATCCTTGTATGGTTTAAAACAATCTCATCATGCATTAGGTTTATGCGCTCAATTGTAGGGCATGGGTATACTCAATGTCAAGCTGATCATACACTTTTTGTGAAGTACTCACCAGACAAAGATTGCAGTTTTAATAGTGTATGTGGATGATATTATTCTAACCGGTGATTATGATGATGAACTAGTTAGAATAAAAAATTTACTTTCCAAGGACTTCGAAATAAAGGATCTTGGTTAACTAAGGTACTTTCTTGGCATGGAGGTGGCAAGGTCTAAAAAGGGAATATTTGTCTCTCAACGTAAGTATGTCCTTGACCTACTTAAAGAGACTGGTATGCTTGGGTGGAAACCTGCAGAAACCCCTATGGATTCAACTAAGAAGATTGGGAGTGATGGAAACAGTGTACCTGTTTAGACAGGGGGAGATATCAAAGATTGGTTGGCCGTCTTATCTATCTATCACACACCCGACCAGATATTGGATTTTCCATTAGTGTTGCAAATTTATGGTTTGCAAGCAAATTTTGTACCTTTGTTATTCTAACTAATCGACAACAATTCGTGTTGTTTTTTCTCTTGCAGTAACACAGAAATAGCCCCGAGACATTGATGTATGAAATGCCTTGTTGCATGGTGACCTTACCAAGACGGTTTATCTACAACAACCACCTGGCTTTGTTGACCTTGGCAAACTTGATGACGTTTGTCTTCTTCACAAATCATTATATTTAAAACAGCCCCAGAGCGTGGTTTTCAGGGATCAAAAACAGATCCCGCACTTTTTATTTACTCCAACAGGTATACACTTTTGTATATGCTAGTATTATTTTGACACGGAACAACCCACAGGCTATTGATAAAGTGGTACAAAATCTGAACCGATCCTTTGTTGTCAAGGATATGGGTCCTCTCTCATATTTTCTCGGTGTTGAGGTCTCTCGCATGAGTCATGATTTAGTTCTCTCCCAAAGAAAATACATACTTAAACTTCTACAACATGCAAGCTTGTCCAATTCTAAACCTGTGTCATCTCCTATGACCACCACTGCGAACCTTGCTCTTGGTGATAGTGTCCAGTTTGATAACCAAGTCAAGTATCGCCGGGTTGTAGTGCCTAGTTTGATAACCAAGACAATCTTGGTGCTACGTATCTTTTAGCCAATCCTGTCTTTCATGCACGTACAAAGCATGTAGAGGTTGATTTCCATTTCGTTCAAGAATAAGGTAGCCCAACAAAAACTCTCGGTTCAATTCATATCCACTGATGACCGGATCACAGATATGTTCACCAAGCCAATGCCCTCACAATGGTTTCTCCTTTTATGCTCCAAGCTACAGATCGTTCCCCGGACTTGGCTTGCGGGGGAATAATAGACAATTAAGTGTACTTATTATACATTATTATATTAGAGGGTTCAAAGTGTAAATGTATTTCTTATATATGCTGCCTCTTGTAATCGTGAGCAATAAACAATACAATTACTTTTGTGTATAAACACTGCAGAAATACCTCAGGATTTTACTTTTGGCCACCTCCATGTTCATGGCTCCATCCTTCAACTCTTTGTAACTCTTAATCAGATGTGTATAAACACTGCAGAATCGGATTTCATTTGTAGATTGCAGTTAGATGATTAATCAGATTTGCATTCCAGCAAGCTAAAGAGACCATTGTGGACAAGAACAGAAAGAATAACAGGCAACTAATGTCATATGACACACAGCAGAAATCAAAGTAGATTGCAAGACCCTTTTTTGCATACCATTTATCTAATTTAAATAGTTTAAGATTGTTCATCAATACACTCACTAAAACAACCATAGATTTATCAGTAAACTCATATCCACAGTCCACAGACATAGACAACAAATAAACCATGCATCAGTGATGCCCCTGTATGCTACACCCATGTTCAGTAGCATCGAGTTTAACCATTAAAATAATCACCACACTAAATAAACTTAGAAACAGATAACAATACCTTCAAACTGCTGATGGTTAATCGTATAGGCATTCTATTAAGCACTCGGTGTGTAACTAACACTACCTGCTTGTCAAATGAGTAACCATTGGCAAATCCCCTGAAATAGTGTTAGGGACTTCAGAGAGAGAATATTGACAGAAGTACAAAAATATACATACCTTCTCTTGACCATGGAGAATCAATCCAACTGACAATTTTTGTATTAAAGTTATCATCGTGTGTGTCAAACACGTACTATCATCCCTTTGAACAGGATCACAAACAGCTTCGCTTCAATAGCCTTATAAATGATCTGAAATCACAAAACAAAGAGAATGATATGATCTGCAATTGCAAAATAAATGGATTTTCTCAATTGCCATGGTTACCAGAAAAGTAGTGATACACATTCAAAATGACCGTCATAGCCGACACACCCTTGATTTTCTAGATTTCCTTTTATAACTATTTAGCAATATAGCCGTATTCTGATCAAGAATTGAAACACACAACAAAACACTTTCATTCCACGAAATCTAAATCAATGGAAACAAAAATTGACACTATTTATTATGGGATTTTCTCAGATCAAACATAATAACATATATAGTCCAATGTGGTAAGTAAGCTGCATTTATTTTGGGAGTTTATTTTTTATATCAAATTTCATTATGACATGTAGGTGGTTGTTGGGCATTTTCATCTATGGCAGACATGGAAGGAATAACCCAACTGAAAACAGGTAAACTAGTCTCTCTATCAGAGCCCTGATAGATAAGCCATGATGATTACTAAAACAAAAATCAAGCAAAACGATTTAGTTTACTGTACTGACAATTACATACCTGATCAAGCAATCACATATAGATAGTCTTAACCCAGTTAGATAAACTAAGGTGCAGTTATCTAAAGTCATCTTAGTCACCAATAATCTCCACAAGAACACTCTCCATCCTTGAAATGATGAAACCGATTGGCATCCCTAACAACTATCTCCCACTTTTCAAGTCTTGAAATCAGTTTTATTGCAGCGTGACAATTAACGCATGCACGTAAATTCTTAGTTATTCTAAGTGTAGTTCCAGAAGGAGTGCTGATAAGCCCATATGCAATTGCAAGCCTTTCACTGTGATTGCAAAGACTCTCCTCTTTGTCTTCATAACTCAAATCATGCAAAGCAGACTCTGCAACAAATCCGGCCTCTTTCAACCTCACATCCAACCTCTTATGCTCCTTGAATATTTCATTTGATTTTGGATGTGAAATATCTCCCATACGAAAAACATTAAGCTTTCCTTCGATCTCTATCATACTACACCCCATGTCTTTGGCCAATCCTCTCTCCTTCATCAATACTCAAACCCTTGCTACACCACTCCACATATATACAGAAGCATAGAGATTGGAAAGCTGTACATAATGCCCTGTATTATAAGGGTCTAATGAAAAAAGCTGTTGTGCAGAATATTCTCCTAGTGCCACATGGCGATAAATCCTACTTGCACTCAAAAGTGCACCCCATATCGACACACCAGGTTTGATTGGCATCTTTTTTACAAAATCATAAGCCCGGTTTAAACACCCAGCACGACCAAGAAGATCAACAACACAAGCGTAGTGTTGATGGCGGGGTTCAATACCATAATCTATCATACTTTGAAATATTTTCCAACCTTCTTCTACAAATCCAGCATGATTGCAGGCTGTAAGAAGCCCGATAAAGGTGACATCATTTGGGCCCACCCTGGCTTGCTTCATCAAGTTGAATAGATTGATGGCTTCATGTGCCTTACCATGTAAGCCATAGCCTACAATCATGGCACTCCAAACAACAATGTCTTTCGTTTTCATTTGATCAAAAACTTTACGGGCCAAATCTAGGCTTCCACATTTTGCGTACATGTCAATAAGTGCTGTGCAGACAAAGACATCAGTTTTGTACTCACTATTGTCTATGTATTCACCCATCTTTCTTGCTTCTTCGAGCGATCCAAGATGGGCACAAGCCAAGATCGTACAGCAGACTGTGACAGGATCTGGTTTTAAGTTTTTCGATAACATTCTTTGGAAAAGTGTTATAGCTTCATTGTAGAAACCATTTTTTGCAAAACCTGATATCATGGCGTTCCACATAATCACATTAGATATCTCCATTTCATCAAATAATGATTTTGCAATCATAGCATGCCCACATTTTGCATACAAAGTAGTGAGAGCAATCCGCAAATCGGGTTCGAACTCAAGTCCCATCTTGATTACACAAGAGTGAAAAGATTTCCCTTGTCCCAAGTCGTCTATGTCAGCATAAGCGCTAATAACACTAACCAAAATAATCCAGTCTGGTTGCAAACCACACTTTCTCATCTTTTTAAAGAACTTTAAAGCTTCAACTGGCCGCCCATTTTGCGAATATGCTGAAATGATACTAGTCCATGACACGATGGTTTTATCATCCAACCCATCAAACACTTTTCTAGCATCATCAATTCTACCACATTTTGCATACACTGCCACAACCCCATTCTGAACAAACACATCCGCTTCAAAACCACGCCTGAAGATATGCCCATGTACCGCCCGACCAATTGCAGAGACTGCAGCTCCTCCACACGCCTTAAGAACATGAGGCAGTGTGAAGCAATATGGATCAACGCCCGCATTTTGCATTTGGGTGTACAACGCAATAGCTTCATTAAACATGTTTTGCTTCGAATATCCCCGAATAATAGCATTCCACAAAAATACATATGGTTCAGGAAATTTATCGAACAACTTGCGTGCATAAGAAATCTCCCCTAAATTAGAGCTAACATGGATAAATTTGTGATAATGAACCCATTGTACTGAAAGCCAGTAACAATTATCTGTGAACAAATTTGATTTAGATGCCGCCTACAAGTTGATCTATCAAGAAGGGACGTGTAGTAAGATTCAGGATTGAAGGCACCATTATAGATATTGCTACGGTTGTACATGCTATGAGATGTTGGTGGTTGGAGGTCTAAAGTTTGAATCTTTGTGGATAGAGATATTCGGGGAAAGATCATCAATGCTTTGGGAAGGGCAAGATTTAGAGCCATAGTGAACAAGTGTAACTAAATTTTCAGAAACTCCAAAGCAACCTAAACTAACTCGTCTGAAGTGGGCAACAAGGTGGGCTAACTTTGCAGCAAAACTTCATCACTTCTGCATTTTAAACATGATATTGACATTTACTGACAAAAAATAGTTGTCTTAATATCAACACATTGGTGAAAAAACACTGGCGACCATGAGATCACATCAAGGAAATAGAAAACTTATAACATGATAATATTTAATGATAACTGGGTTAATATAGAGTATACTAGTAGGGATTTCAAGGTTCAAATTCAAAATGACTCCGGGGAAAGGGATACTTTATGGTAAGAATGATAAACGAGGGGTTGAAATATTCACAGATGCTGATTGGGCTGGAGATAGGTCAGATTCGAGGTCTACTTCAGGCTATTGTTCATTTTTTTGGGGAAATCTAGTAACTTGGAGAAGTAAGAAAAACCCGGTGGTATCAAGAAGCACTGCCGAGGCTGAATTCAGGGTTCTTGCACAAGGTATATGTGAAGGAATGTGGATTCAAAGGCTACTTGGTGAGATTGGGATGAATAATGAGGCACCCATCAAAATATTCTGTGACAATCAAGCAACTATCAACATCTCGAAGAATCCTGTGCATCACGACAGGACAAAACATGTTGAGATAGATCGCCACTTTATCTCTGAAAAAATCGAGAACAAAGTGATAGAGCTAATGTTTACTCCGAGCAAGTGTCAAACTGCAGCTATTCTCACCAAAGCCCTTCCAAGAACAAGTTTTGAAGATCTAAGAAACAAGCTGTGTATGTTCAATATCTACAACCCAGCTTGAGGGGGAGTGTGGAATTCCGAATTAATTAGATTAATTAATTTTAAATTCAGTTTTGCTATCCTTTTAAGAGTTTATCTCTTGGTTGTTAGTTGTTCTTATTTTTATGGCTTTGTTTCCTTTATCTTCCGTGAGTTGTATCTGGATTTTTCATAGTGAATCCTTTTTCCTCCCAAATCTCTACAGATACTAAGAGGTTTCAAAACACATAGTAATGGTAACCACATGGTTAACTTTTCCTAATTTCAGCTTAAAAACCATTGACGATGTATGGCCCAAATTATATTACTCCTGCATCTGCCGCTTTAATCACATAGAATTGAGGCTTCCATTAAAATAGTAAGACTGATCAAACGTATTAAGTTAACTAATTTCATATCTAAATAAAATGGAACAAACAGCGTCCCAAAAAAAAACAAATTGAGAAAACAGGAATGAAACAACTTTATTTCAACCATAAAACAGTTACTAAACAGAAAGGGGAACTAACCTCCGCAATGGCGAGCACCATCTTGATGGAGTTGCTTTCACTAACACAAATTGAACACTGGTGCCGCCATAGCCGAGTAACACGAACCTTACCTTTATTAGCATGCTTACCATCAACCAAATTCAGCATAGTTATCTGAGTCTCCATGGCTAAACGTCTAAAACAGACTAAATACACAATATAATATCAAATCCACAAGGAGATGTAACACCAAGCAACACTGCAGGACTGCCGTTACAAAACATAATACCCCAAAAAACAGAACACAAGAACCCTAGATGACGACAGACTTCTCAAAGACGGGTAACGAAAAGGCACAGAAGACATATCGTCGCTTTAATTAAGAAATACCAGCTCACACACATACACCACAGGCAGAAACCTTCAACATGCAGCCATTCACGTGGCCATGGGAAAACCTCAAATAAGAAGAGAAAAAAGGGGAGGATGCCACTTCAGCATATCTCCTTTTGTTTTATTAGGATATATAGATATAGATATAGATATTGAGAAAGATGGAACACCTGATATTCCAAATGATTTGAAGTACGACAGAATTGAATGATAATTCAGATGCTGGTGAAGTCACAAGTTCTTAGATTTTAATTCACTATGACACTATGTAATCTGCTCTAATTTGTAGTTTTATTAACAAAATTAGTCTTAACAGAGACGGATGAAGATGTGTATGCCTGAAAGAAAAAGATGGATTGACATGAAACTGGATGCAAACCTCATAATACCTGGTCCACATGATCGAAAAAACCTTGGATACTTTGTCGGAATTTAAATGTCATGTCATTTGTTCCTCCATTTTTGTTTCAGGCTTCACTTGATGATGACAAAGTCATCATCCTTCTTAGAGCTATCACTGGTGTCTTCAAGTCCGTCTGAATAGTACTCGATGATGCTTGGATCTTCTTCCTCGCTGTCTTCTAAACCTTGAGTTGTGCTTGCTTTGGCTTGATTAGTTATCATCATTCCTGCAGTGCTGTGATCTCCCTGATCTTCGGTTCTGGTAACCCCAACTAAACCTACACTGCTTTGATCAATCATATATCCTGATTGACCTTCTTTGTTGGTAACCCCAACAATTCTACTTGCTTCATTCGCCATATTATCAAACCATTTGATAGAAAAATTGGACAACTCTTGAGGTTGCAGCAAATATTGCTCAAATAACTCCTTGAAAGAGCCCGAAACTCATAGCAACTTCCTTCCACTTTTCATTTCTTGATACAATGTTGTATCCTCCCAATGCAATTACCAACTTGTAGAAATGAAACAAACAAATTTCCAAACCGGCCAATGTCGGTCGAATTTTCACTTCCTTTCCACTTTTCATCTTGTAGAACCACACAATCATTTATTCAAATTCCTTTACAAAGAACTCCTTGTTCTTGTAAGCAACTTGGTTTGCATTTTCTAAAACCATAAAGACAGTGAATTCATCAATAGTTTCAATTATTAGGGGTACCTCGGTTCCTTTGATTTCAATCTAGATCTCCTTGTCTTCATGTTCCTTCATCCTTTCTTGATCATCTTCTTGATCAACACACATATGGGTAATCTTGTACTTTGACTCATTAACTTCAATCTCAAAACCTTGTAGTACCAATTGTCTCAAACTTAACACATTTATGTTGATCCCCGGTGTGTATGAAACGTAAGGAATAGCGAACACTCTTTCATTTGTTGTTAAATTGATTTCACCAACACCATGTACCGAAGGTTGATATTCATCATTAATAACGAAACACTTCTTGAATTTGGCAATCAAATCTCGATTTGGTGTCATGTGCTTGGATATTTTCAAGTTGACATACCAAATTGTATTCCAACTTTATTTATTGGTTCATTCCAACATATAATAGCCATTTATGATGATTCTTTCAACGTGTGATTGGACATACGGTTTCAATGATTCAGATTATCAGGTTTCTTGCTTGATTCTGAATTGTTTTTTATTTCATTTTTATGTGCAGATTGCACTCTCCCTCTACGTACTGATTTTCTTAGGCAATCCCACTCGAATTGTCCTTCAAATCTGCATCGATAACATCTTGTTCTTCTATTCCTTTTCCCACTGATTTCGATGGCACCGTTGTCCAACCGATCTTTAGATAAATTCACAAGTTCCAATTTCTTACTGATCACACATTTAAGGGGGAGATTGTTGGAATTTAAATATCATTTGTCATTTGTTGAGTTATTGGACATTATTATGTATTAATATAGTATAAGTACAATTTATTAAATGTGTCACATGACACATTAAGTGGGCCGGATGGTGGTTAACCACCGGAAACCACCACTACACCGTGAACCACCATGTAACCACCAGCTAAGACACCTATATATATGTATGTATTTGTAGTGAATAAAATCAATCATCTTCTCCAGAATTGTTCTCGTACATACATATTTATATACACACTGCACTGAATTTCATTCTCAATGGGATCAAGGCTGTTTCATTCGAAACAGAAGACAACACAAGGCAGTAACATTGATCGGATCCAGTGGGATTAGAACAACAGATTGATCGCAAATTAAAAGGATTAGAACAACATACTTTCCCTTTCAGGGACTAAAAGGGACACATTAACATAAGAATGAATCGAAAGAAAGGTGAGAACGAAAAACCTAAAAATTTGGATTACAAATTTCCTAAATTTCTTAGTTCACCCTGTTTCCTTCTTTTACATTTTCATGCTTGGTTGTATAACGCTGAGGTAGTATAATACCACGATCAAATAAATGCAGACATCAATAGCTTTAGGCAGGAAAAAAACAAGATGAAAGAATAAACAAGATCAAATCAACAGAAGAAGGCAGCCAGAAATTGCTAGTTAGCTTTCGGTAATAAAAGTTGAATACAACTACAAGAGGTTTGTTATAAACCTCTATGGAACTATTCGATAAATCTTGATCCAAATTGGCTAGTGTACGTAAAAACAAAAACTGCCATGGATCCATTACCTAGAAGACTAAATAACACAAAGTGTACTTAAGAACAAAAACTAGACTGACTTACACAAAGTGGACTAACCTATGAAAAAAGACTGTGCATGTACTTGTTTTATAAGCAAGTCAGCTTTTAAGTCCACTCTCAGTTATTCAATCCACGACCGATATGCCAACAATTCTTTTAAAGCATTTTACACAACCAAGAGGGGCAAAATGGGTCAGATGTGTTGGGCGGTAGTTTATTGTGGCATAAAATTCCAATTTGACCACTTAGTTTGATCAAGTGTTGGCTACAAACACCATGTTTCACCTACCATAGCTTCTTCTATAAAAGGCTGAGCCATTGCTCGTTTCATGCGATCCAAAAACACAAAAACACAAGAGAGTTGTTTGTAAGTGTTTGTAAGGAGAGAGTTTGAGAGAGTCTTGTAGTAGAGACAAGTTTAGAATTGTTCTACAAAATTCTATACTTGTGAATTGAGAGGAGAGTGTAAAATCTAGTGAGAGTTATAGCCTAGATTTGATTGATACACTGTAACCTCGATTTCTCCATATTAGCTAGTAATATTCCTTCTCCGCTTCCGCCCATGGACGTAGGCCTCACGCCGAACCACGTTAAATTCTTGTGTCTTTATTTACTGTAAAATTGTTCCATTAGATTTGTATGTCTCAAAAGTACTCTGATATTGTTCCATTAGCTTCAATCGGATATTCGTGTGGGATCTTGGAATCATTTAACCACGGGTTAAATGAGGTATGCGAATCTTGTTTATTAGGCAAGATGACTAAAGCACCCTTCACCAGTGTTAGTGAGAGGAGAAAGGACCTTTTGGAAATTATACACACCGATGTGTGGTCCTTTCAAGCATGTCACAAAAAATAACACAAGATACTGTGTTACCTTCACGGATGATTATAGTAAGTATGGATATGTCAATTTGATAAGACATAAGTTGGAAACCTTTGTGGTGTTCAAAACAGTCAAAAACGAAGTTCAAAAAGGATAAAGATACTCCGATCAGATAGAGGTGGTATCTTAGTTCCGAATTTATCGACCATCTTAGAAATTGGGGGATTGTCTCACAAATAACACCTCCTAGGAATCCACAACTACACGGGGTTGCCGAGAGGAGGAACCAGACCTTGCTAGACATGGTCCATTCTATGATAAGTCGCGCACAGGTACCCATTAGTTTTTGGGGTTATGATCTCGAAACGGTAAGAGTCCTTAACCTTGTACCAACAACGAAAGTTGAAACACCACCTTATGAGTTGTGGCATAAGAAAAGGTCCACTCTTACATACCTGCGAGTATGGGGATGTCAAGCTTATATGAGACGTGAGGCGGATGACAAACTAGAACCCCGATAGGAGAGGTGTTACTTTATTGGCTATCCCTTGGCTGGTATTGGATATATTTTTTATGAACCCTCTAAGAACAAAATATTTGTTCTCAAAGAGTGATTTTCCTATAAAGGAAACTAATATCCAATGTACCTAGTGGAGAGGAAATAGATCTTGAGGAGGTTTAAGGATCAACCGATAAAGAACTTGATGTTGGCACTAGCACTCAACCATCTATGGTTGAAACCGAGCAAGATAATGTTGCAATACCTGACACACTTCCATTGTCTACTCCGCGTAGATCTGGTAGAGCTCACCATGAGCCAAAGAAATATGGGTTTCTCATATCCGAGTGCAATGAGCTATTGGTGGATCATGATGAACCCACCAACTACCAAGAAGCAACAGCGGGTCCAGAGTCTACAAAGTGGAGAGAAGCTATGGAAAGCGAGATGGAATCCATGCTGGATAACCAATTCTGGGAATGGGTTGATCCAACACCCGGCTTTCGACCAGTAGGGTGTAAATGGGTCTTCAAGAAGAAGACCAGCATGGATAAGACCTCGGATACCTTCAAATCCCGACCGATGGCTAAGGGTTTCACACATACAGCGGGAGTTGACTATGATGAAATCTCTTCCTCAGTGGCTATGTTGAAGTCCATTAGGATACTCCTTGCCATTGCTGCCTTTTATGGTTATGAAATCTGGCAGATGGATGTAAAAACCGTCTTCCTTAACGGGAAGCTTTCTAAAGAGGTGTATATGACGCAACCGGAAGGTTTTGTACATCCGGAGCATCTTAACGAGGTCTGCAAGCTTAAGAAGTCCATTGGACTTAAGCAAGCATCTTGTGGTTGGAATCTTGCTTTGACGAAAAGATCAAAGAGTTTTGATTTTTGAAAAGCAATTATGAACCATGTATGTATGTCAGGGCTAATGGGAGTCTTGTAGTTTTCCTTATCTTATATGTAGATGACATTCTACTAGTTGGGAACCATGTCCCAACCTTGCGAAGTGTCAAGGCTTGGCTTGGGAATTGTTTTTCCATGAAGGATTTAGGAGATGCAACACCCATTCTGAGAATCAAGATCTATAAGGCTCCTTGGGTTGAGCCAAAGTGCATATATAGACAAAGTCATAAGACGATTCAAAATGGAGGATTCCAAGAAAGGGAATCTCCCCACGATGCATGGATTGACATTGGGCAAGACTTAGTGACCTAGCTCCTTAAAGGAGCTTGACGTAATGAGGCGAGTTCCATACGCTTCGGCCATGGGATCGATCATGTATGCCATGCTATGCACTCGTCCTGATGTGTCATGCGCCTTAAGCATGACAAGTAGATATCGGGCAAACCCAGGAGAGGCTCACTGGAGGGCAATGAAGAACATTCTCAAGTACCTTATGCATACAAAAGAGATGTTCTTAGTATTTGGTAGTGAGGGAGAGCTAAGAGTAAAGGGTTACTCTGATGCTAGCTTCCAAACAGATAGGGATGACTGCCGATCTCAATCGTGGTTTGTGTTCCTATTAAATGGTGGTGCAATCAGCTAGAGGAACTCAAAACAAGATCAAAACAAGATACAGTAGCTGATTCAACCATTGAGTCTGAGTATATTGTAGCAAGTGAAGCTGCTAAGGAAGCTGTGTGGATGAAGAAATTCATCAAGGATTTAGGAGTGGTTCCAAGCATCGTTGACCCTATTGAGATATTTTGTGACAATGAGGGTGCATTGGCGTTGGCAAAGGAACCAAGAGCTCACAAGAGGAGAAGACACATTCTACGCAAGTATCACTTCATTAGAGATGTGATCGAGAATGGTAATATTGCCATCGGCAAAGTATGGAAACCTCGCAGATCCATTCACTAAGCCGTTATCACAAGCAGCTCATGATTCTCACACTAGAGCCATAGGTGATTGATTCGCTAGTGATTTGGCTTGAAATATGTATTTAGTATGTTTGATACGTATTTGTCTTTTGTGTTCATTAAACCGGTATTGCATCTTATGTTTGCTTCGATATATAATAGAGATTTATATATACGCGTGTTGCGGTTACATTCATTTAGTCTTTACTGTGTTCATCTTAGCATGTTTAACCACTTCCCTGAATGTTAATACATTCTAAAACTTCCACAGTCGGTCATTTTTCAATGGAAGGAAGATTGAAATAAGACTGAGGTAAGTGGTTGACCCAGTATTCACATTGGTTTGAATAATGGATGCGACACTTACCTGTGCTTGAAAAGAGTTTAAGTGACTGGAAGACCTACACCTGAGTTCACTTCATGGATTATAGTCCCAAGTGACTCGGGATGATAATATCATTTCATCCTTAGACCAGAGATGCATGAATAGCTGGATCAAGAATCTGCTTTGCTCTAATTGTTCTCAAACGCAGTTCATAAGTGACTGTTATAAAGGGAATTATTGGGTAAAGTATGGAGCATGTAATGGGACTATGTAGTCAAAAGGATTTGTTCCTCTGTTTAGAGAGATATCCCTGGCCCTCGATGATTGGGATCTGACACCAAATATGCATGGCCGTGCTCGAGCTACATTGATTGTAAATCAATTGCAACTCGTTTATTTGGTCACCACCAATCTAGAATCGAGAAATATAATCGTGAACGATCTGGAGATTGGCAATCATCCATGTCTCGTGTTCACTCGTGTTCACATGGGTATGACGTATCATGTGCAAGTGGGAGTCTGTTGGCGTCTGCCCACTGATACACATATATCGGCATCACTACTGATGAAGCACGGGCCTATTGGGTCACACGCCAAAGGTAGATTCTGACAGCACAATCTAAACAAGAGAAAATATGAGATTAGGGTTTCTGACAACCTTCAAGGACCCTCACAGGTCGTGGAGCGAAAGCCTACACGAGGCTTTACCACCCGGACAGGAAGTCATGGGGGTGCAATGTTCACGAGGGCTTCACGGCCTATGAGAGCCCGTGAAGGCAGAAGTTAAAGTGACACTTTAATCTTATTGGACCTTTTTGGTTGGTCCAATGAGAGGGTGGCTTTTGTGAGGATCGATTAACAAAAAACAGAGAAACAATTTGCCAAAGTTCTGTTATTTCTGTAATATTTCGACCTTTGAATCTGTACAAATGATTACATATTTATAGGGTGAGTTTTGGCGGTTTTTCAGCGGTTACTCACCGTTTTGACGACGGTGGTTGGCGGCTGACGGCAGTCGGGGGTTATCTCCGCCCGTGGGGATATATATACATAAATTCTATCTACTTTAAATAATACAACTATACTATTCTTTTTGACAATTATTCCAACAGCTTTTAGGCTAACCCCGGTGACACTTGGGCTCCTTAAGGGTCTATAAATACCCCCTTTTGTATATGAACGGTTGAAAAACACATACAAAGCACACTTGTGGTCTTATTGAGCAAAGTTGGTGCATCAAATACAAAGGTCTTAGTGTTGTTGTCGTTCTAAGAACTCGATTCCACCGGTAGGAAGTCGGGTTTGGGCCATTAGCAAGGTGGGACTACGTTTACTTAGTGTGGATACCGGTAGAGGAGCTCGTTTCGGGTTCAATCCAAGTCCTCAACACTCTCAACCGTGCAGAGACATCCATGGTATTGGTCTCCTTACCTTTTGTTTCTGTTCTTTTGTTGATATACTTGTTTGTAGTCATGATCCACTCATGGGAAATGCATGCTTGTTGCTTGAAACTCCCGGAAACTAGTTTTTGTACTTGTTGCCTCCGTTGTGCTTGGGTATTTGAGGTGCATGATTCCCCTTCACAAGCAACGCATCGCCACGCTCCAAACGGATGAGATCTTGGAATCATTTGACCACAGATCAAATGAAGTATGTGAGTCTTGTTTATTAGGCAAGATGACCAAAGCACCCTTCACCTTAGAAGTGAAAGGGCAAAGACTTGTTGGATATCGTTCACACTGATGTGTGTGGTCCGTTTAAGCATGCCACTAGAAATAACTCAAAATACCTGGTCACGTTTACCGATGATTTTAGTCGGTATCTACTTAGTAAGACACAAGTATGATACCTTTGAGGTATTTACGGCTTTTCAAAATGAGATACAAAATCAATTGGGCAAACGGATCAAATTACTCATATCGGATTATGGTGGTGAGTGTCTAAGTTCCGAATTTCGTGATCATTTAAGTGATTGTGGGATTGTCTCACAATTTAGGGCCTAGGATGCCACAACTAAATGGTGTCGTCGAGAGGAGGAACCGGACATTGTTAGATATGGTCCGGTACATGATGAGTCGTACAAATGTACCCATTAGTTTTTGGGGCTACACATTGGAAATGGCTGCTAGAATCCTTAACCTGTGCCAACAAAGAAGGTTAAGAAAACACCTTTTGAGATGTGGCATGGAAAGGTTCCATCGCTTACCTATCTCAAGATCTGGGAATATCCCCCCTACGTGAGACGTGAAATGGAGGACAAGTTAGAGCCCAGAGCAGAAAGGTGTTACTTCATTGTTGGATATCCTACCAGGTCTATAGGATATTTGTTTTACAAACCTTCTAAGAACAAGGTATTTGTTGCTCAAAGGCAAGTCTTCCTTGAAATGGAGCTAATATCCAAGAGCGCTGGTGGGAGAAAGATTGATCTTCAGGATATTCAAGGATCAACCGTTGAAGAACTTGATGTTGGCACCAGTACACAACTCAGCAAGATGATGCTAACCTAAGTCTTATTAACTCTTAGAAGGTCAGGTAGAAGTCATCTTGAGCCAGAGAGATATGGCTTTCACATGTCTGAGGGTAACTATTTAATGGTGGATCATGATGAACCCACCAGCTACTAAGACACCGTGGTAGACCCAGAGTCTGCCAAGTGGAAAGAGGCGATGGGAGCTGAGATGCAATCCATGTCGGATAACCAAGTATGGGACTTGGTAGATCCTGCGCCTAGGTGTAGATTCGTAGGGTGCAAGTGGGTCTTTAAGAAAAAGACTAGCGTGGATAGAGAGGTAGACACCTTCAAAGCCCGACTGGTAGCTAAGGTTTCACGTAAACTCATAGTGTAGACTATGACGAAACCTTTTCCCCAGTAGCCATGTTAAAGTCTATCCGGATAATTATGGCCATTGCCAAATTGTTTCCCTAATAAAGCAAACAATAATTTGAAAGTTTTAAGAGGTAAATAGTAGTGTATGTCGGTCTTCTTGATCGTGGTGCTTGTCGTCACTGCTTACGTATCCTTCAAATTTTGTTTCGTTGATGCTTCTGTCTTAGAGGTCTTTGTGAGTCCCATCTATCGATGGCGCTGTAGTTGTATCATCTTTTAAGGAAAATTCATCATTTTCTTCGTTGTTAATGTGTTCTAATTTCATGGTATCTCTTTTCCCTGAAAATGGAAGAAACATATTCCAATTCTTGTGTGACTATATTTGTACATAATGTCCTTCTGCAAGTAACTTGAAGCTTTTCCAAAAGAAGTCGGATGGTAGATTTGGGGTTTGCTGAAAGAGTGTTAATTGTTCGCAAATCTTTCACATGCTCCAAAATTTATTTTTGTAGATGATTCGAGTTGCTTGAACATGTTTTGTGTAGCTATCCTGTGAATGCTGGTAAAATTTTATATATGTCATTCCATAATTCTCGTATGTGTATTTGTTTAGAAGTTGTTATTACGAGTACATATCATGTGTATATAGAAGATTTGGAGCAGTTCAAATAGGAGATTAGGAGCAGCCCATTTGTACGCGAAAACGTTTTTAGTAGCCCATTTGTTAATGCCGAAAACCAAAAACCGAAACCAAAAATTAGAAAGGTTTTGATTTTTTCAAAAACCAACATTTCTATTTGGTTTCAATTTTACCTCAAAACCGAACCGGGCACAACCCTACCACCACAAATGCGTGGCGGAGTAGCATCCCCATTTGACCACATTGTAGTTTTCTACCTCCATGACCATCATTCCATTACAAACACTCTAACAAATATAACTCGTATCAACATTGTGGAACAACCTGCAAATATTTTCAAGATCATGTTCTCGTCTGAGTTCAAAGTTTATTTGAAAATTGCTTTTATGGAAGACTATAAATTATGGTCATTGTGATGATAACTCGTGTTAGAATTTATACGATTTTGTAAATTTTATTTAACAATAGAAGGTGTACAACAAATTTAGATATTTTAAAACACTCCTAACAAGATCCATATGCATGTATGACGAATTAAAAATTACATGGGATGTTTCAAAAATACAACCTTTATATCATGAAATCAAGAAAAATAGATCAAATGAATGATAAGGAACCAAAGTAGCATGTGACATCATTCTAGTAAATTAAAAAAAAATCACCAACAAAACATTCATGGTACTAATAACAAAAAGAGCACTAAGAAAAACCTTTTCTTCATGTTATACAGTTAGAAAACTAAATGGGGTTGTAAAATTGTTTTAGCAAGTAACTCACTAAAACTACCACCAAAAACCAACACTATAATGAACAACAAAATCAAGTGGCCCTCTCTATGTTTAACCTTAGATTTATTTATTTATTTATTTGTTTTAATTAAATGAACACAGAAAAATAACATGTATCGATAACCTTAGCTATGTAAATTACAAATAACATGTTTACTTGAAATATGAAATTAATTAAGCAAATTACACCTAAAAAAACGAAATTTGCACTATTTATCATTGTGTGCTATGAAACTTTATTTATCGAAACATATATAACCAATCTTTTAAAGTGAATCGTTTCACGCAAGAACTTACCTCGTCAAACAATTGTTAATTATTTAATTGATGTTTAAAAGAGGAAATTATTGATATCAAGAATAGTATCTTGCTAATTATTGATATATATATATATATAAGCAAGGTACCCGCGCAATGCTGCGACGGCAGATAATTTCTATTTTACATCATGTTCTTTTAAAAATGTAATCATATGTTGCTTTTAAATATATACAAAAATTAAAATAAATTATGAGAAAGAATGAAATGGTTAAAAGGGGGTATTTTAAAAATTAAAGTAAATTATGAGAGAAAATAAAATGGTTAAGAAGTAGTATTTTAGTACATTCAAGTTACTTAAAATTAAGAGTTTTAAGGTTATAAATTTAGGGAGAGGTTTAAACGAGAACTGTTTTTCGTACGAGAACCGCGAGAACCATTTATGGTCAATCATTTAATTTTCTGTCTTTTTTATTTATTTTAAATGGGAAAGGGTAGTATGAACATTTTTACATTCCTCCATATTTTCTAAAACTAATATATCTCTCAAATGGAAAGGTGTTACATTACGAAAATTATACTAAATTAATGAGAAAATTGTGCTATTTAATTTGAGAGCGATCTTGCTATATTTTCTTGAAAAAAAATTCACGTTTGCTGTTTTTTTACACGGCTCTCGACATGTGCACATGTGCAAAATTTGCACATTTGCATATCTACATCTGTGTTGAAAAAACTAGGTGAATTTATGCATTTGCACAAGTGCATTTATTTGCACATATGCAAATTTACACATGTGCAAATGTCGACTGTACTAAAAAAACCCAACAAATATTAAAACAAAATTTCGAAAAAATATAGCTAGATCGGTCTCAAATTAAAGAGCATAGTTTTCTCGTTAATTTGATATAATTTTTGTAATTTAACACTTTTTCATTTGAGAGATATATTAGTTTGAAATAAGTGGGGTAATGTAAAAATATCCAAATTACCCTTAATTAATTAAGGATAAGTTTGATTAGTTTAAGGTTATCCATTAACAACTCTTTAATCGGACCATCCATCTTTTTGATCAACGGCTATCATTAGTTCTCGCAGTTCTCATACGAAAAACAGTTCTCGTTTGAACCGTTTCTTATAAATGTATTATAAAGGAGTAAGATAACATTAGATACTAATATCTGACATATGTGTTATGCGTCTAGTTTTTACATCCGTTTCATCAATATAGATTTTTGTTTTAAAAGTTTTTTTTGTTTCAATGTTATATCAGATTTCAAAATGTGAATATTTTTTTTGACAATGTTTCAGATTTTGCTTGTGTTCTCCATATTCTTCCTAAGAGAAGTGTTATTTCTAAAATCTTACCTTATACGTCATACACGCACACGCATACATATACATGATCAATGAAGAACTTCGTAAGAATCGTAGAAACTAAGAAATCGGATGATCATGTACATCATAAATTATTCACTTTGTGAGTATGCATCTATACTATCTTATAAAGAATTTAGGACTTTTGTAATCTCGTAATCTTAAGTAATTTGAAATTGCTAATTTACCCTTAATATTAAACTAAATAGAAAGTATTAAATAAAGTAACTATTTGGTAGAGTTAATGACAATCTTATATACCATTTTAATAACTAAACTTTATAAAATAAAAAATATTTAAAAAATCAAATCAATAGAAATTAACTTTTAATTTAAATAATTAATAATTAAATCTTTCATAATAAATATTCTATCATATAATAAATGTTTTAACTTAACAATTAAAAATTACGTATAACCAGAAGTATTAAATCTAAATAACATATAATCTACATTTATAAAAATTTTGGATTTTTAAATGGGTAATATAATTAAAATTAAATAACATAGAGTTATAATGTTAACATATTTGTTGGATTTTACCATCCATATGAAATTTTACTGACCCATTATAATTTAAACAAGAAACACACTACTCATGTTTTAAAAACGGACAAGTTGTCGAGAAAAAAATATCTTAATCGCTGCATTGCGCGGGTACAATGCTAGTCTTAATTAAGATGTCTTGTGACTTTTCGGAGAATATGAATTCAAAAATTGATCTATCTGAATTAATGTTACAGATAGCATGCTTATATTAAAAGGAGATGTTATATATCTTCAACTCCAGCTTATTTTTTTACTCCCTTGATAGAGACAAGTGTTAAAATTAAAATATGAGATAAAGAAAAAGATTGAAACACTCTCGAGTTTTGGTCAAACAAGACCATGCGACCAGCCATATTCTCTAATAAACATAGGAATGCCTTTTATTTTTGTTATATATTTTATATATGGTTTACATCAACAACAAAGTAGTTGTCATCTAAAATTGATGTAAAGTTATGTTTACCTTATTTCACCAAACAGTTTATAAATGTTCTAAGGTATAAACAGAAAGATATTATAGCATTTATTTCAACCTTTGCTCTAATACACATCAACTTACAACTACCAACCAGAATTAAGATATTATAGCATTTTCCTTTAAAAAAATAGTCTTAAAAATTTAATATTCAATCACGGGTGATTCAATATATAATTACATGTGATTTGTAAAATCATCACATATGAATTACGAAAATGTCACTCCGCCTAAAATTTTAAAATGCAATATAAGTAATTGATGTCATTGATCCAAAGTCTAAAATTAGTCCATTAGGACTATGAATTAAATATAGACTTATATTGAACATTCTTCTAAGTTATAAATATGAGTAGGACTTATGAAGTAAACTTAATTTTAATTTAAATCAGGAGACTCAAATATCATATTTATAAAAGAAAATATCTTATCATATTTAATCAACCCAATTAAAAATCAATGTGTCAACCTAATTATAAATATTGCTATGTTTATGTATAAAAATAAAATTTATGCTTAACCAATCAAGTGATTAGTGATAATTGACAAGTTATTGTCGACTCAATGATAAATATAAAAATGAAAAAAGTGGATACAATTTTGAGTTAAATCAAAATTATTAGAGATAATTTCATATATGCTCTTCTTAAACACTAAAATATTGTATTTGTTCATCTTAATTTACAAATATTATATTTACCTTTTATATGTTGTTAAAATATCATATTTAATCAAATTTTTTAGTTTTATCATTCTAAAAATATTATATAATGCATTTTAAATTCGTTTTAATTATAACCCATAAACGTTTAACCTTAGTGCCCAAAATTATAACAATAATGATTGATGACTTGTACAATAAATACATTCACGTCTCTTCGTACTATAATACCAAGTTTTTATCCTCACGTGTGCACCTCTCCTCGCCTCGACGTTTCCACCACTGGTCCGAGTCTTGCCGCCGTTTATCATCATTTTTTCATTCACGTTTTATAATTATCTAATATTTTTCTATTAATATTTAATATTTTTTAAACCACCCGTGTATCATAAAGACATTTAATCTAGTTCAATCGTATAAAACTATTTAAGTTATGATTTAATTAGGGTCCATTTAAAACCCAATGCGATACAAACTTAATGAGAGGAAGCCTTTTAGGTTTAATCAGGTTTAATTGGGAGCCATAATTACATATCTATATAAACTAGCATATTACCCGCGTAATGCGGCAGCTATAAATAATTCTTACTCGATAACATATTCGTTTATGATAACGTAAGACTATTATATTCACGCATTATGATGACATCGAACAATTTTTGTTTGGAATATATCTATTTTTTCTCCTTTTCCTATTTCTCTTTTCTTTATATCTCTTTTATTAAAAATAATGACACACAAAAAGAATATTAAAAATACTATAAATTAAACCTCTTGTATTGATTACACGAGTCGTTTAAATAATTCGAAAATGTCTATAAATTTATGTTACATGTTATTAGGTTTATGAGTTCTAGCTATACGAATTTTTAATACTTAAATTAAAATACATATTATATGATAGAATTAAACTATTATTTTTATGAAGATCCTTTTTATTTAATCTTCAATTTGTATTTAAAATCACATAGGTTGAAAATTAATTTTCATTGATTTGATTTTTTTAAACATTATTTATTATGGAAAGTTTAGTTATAAAAATGGTATTTTAAGAATCTAATTAAATCCATATAATGGTTTCCTTATAGATTTAAATAAAGGCTAAATTATTAATTTTAAATTACTTAAAATTAAGATATTATAATGACTTAAATGCTTTATAATCTTCTAATATATATAAATAAAAGACTAATTTAAATCAAATTTATTGGATGATCTTGACCTTTAATTTAATAAAATTACATAATCTTAACCATTCATTTAATCAAAATTAGAATTCTAATTTTGACTTTTTTAGTCAAAAATGAATTAAAGTTATTAGGAGAATTGCATATATGTCCTTCATAAACATTAAAATATCATGTTTGTTCACCTTAATTTAAAAAATATTATATTTACCTTTTATAACATTTAAAAATATTATATTTAACCAAATTTTCAATTTTATCAATTTAAAATATTTTATAATCATTTAAAGTTCTTTTTAGTAATAAATACTTGATCTTATTGCACTAATTGTAATAACAATGATCAATGACTTGTACAAGAAATACAATTATTTCTCTTTGTATCGTGATACCACGTTTCAACCGTCACGTCTACCCTCAACCTCGCGTCGACGCTTCCACCGTTAATCTAGTGTTGACGATGCTTGTTGTCACTTTTTTTTAATTCTCATTTTCTTCATATTTTATAATTATTTTAATATTTTTGTTAATATTTAATATTTATTTATTATTTTAAACCCAGCCCGAGTATAACACGAACATGTATCTACACGAACATGTATCTAGTCTAGTATAATAATATAGATATGATTGAGGTTATGGTTTACTATGTCAAAATTAAACGCGTCAATTATCTGTCAATTGAAAGAACATTGAGGATTTACACTTCTAACTAAAAACTTCTTGCTCATGTATTTTTAAGAATTTAAGTTTTTTCACTTTTAACATGGATTTACTATTATAAAAATAAAATATGTACTAAGACGTACATAAAGTTTTAACTTCAATGTGTTTATAAAATTATTAGCTTAGTAGATTAAAAACTTCTGTTACATGAGTGATCTAAGAGATAATATCATAAAATAAACGAAATTTATTGTATATAATGATAACTTGTATATTCAAAGTTTATTATATTTCGTTGCAATAAACCCTAAAGATATATAGGTTGGACATTAATTGAAAATAGAAAAACATAAAATAATTATTGAAAATACAAAATAAACAAATAAGTCTTGAACGTAAATTCCGTTAGAGCGGCACACTACATAACATCTTCTAATCTATACTATATTATAAAACATTTAGGTCATTGTAATCTCTTAATTTTTAAGTAATTTGAAATTACGAATTTATCCATTATTTAAACCTATAAGGAAACCATTATATAAAATTAATTAGATTCTTAAATTATCACTTTTATAACTAAACCTTCTATAATAAATAAAGTTTTAAAAAGTCAAGTCAATGAAAATTAATTTCCAACTTATGTGATATTACGAATTAAAAATTAAATAAAAAGATTGTTTATAAAAATAATTATTCTAAATATTTTATCATATAACACATATTTTAATTTAAGTATTAAAAAATACGTATAGCTATAACTCATAAACCTATAATATGTAACATAAATTTATAGACATTATCGAATCTTTTAAATGACTCGTATAATCAAAACAAAATATTTAATTTATAGTATATTTAATATTCTTTTTGTTTCTCATTTTATTGTTTTAAAAAAAATCTCATTTGAATCGCTCTTATAACAAAATTATTGAATGATTCTCGCACTTATCGTACGAAAAGTAGTTCTCATTTGAACCGCCCATATATATAGGGGAGGGTTCAAACGAGAACTATTTTTCGTACGAGAACTGCGAGAACCAATCTTGACCATTAATTTTGGATAATGGAATTTGTTAAAACCTAGAGGGGGGGTGAATAGGTTATATGCCCACTTTTTAAAGTTTTTAACAATATTTGCAAATAATTAAAGAGTTTAAGGAAGGAAGATATCAACAATGAAGTAGTTTGGACACAATGATTTATAGTGGTTCAAGCAAGGGTTAACAACCTTGCTCTACATCCACTCCTTGGCCTCACCCACCAAGAGTTGCTCCACTAACTTCTCTCTTTGAAGGTAGAGATAAACCTTTTACAACTTCTCTCTTTAGCTTACAAGAATTACACTTCACTCTTGCAAACAAGGTTAAGATAAACCTCACTTCACTCTAATTGGAATGGCTAGAGTTGATCCTCACTTCTCTCTAATTCTATAGGCTAGAGATTATCCTCACACTATTACAAATGTATATGAATGTAATGAAGTATATGAACTTGAAGGCTTTCACTCTTGCTTGATTCTTGATCTTGAAAGATTGAATTATCAAGGAATATGAGCTCACAAGATTTTTATGTATTCTGTGTTTTTTCAGATTGCAAGAAGTGAGTAAAACACAAGACTTGAGTTGCTTTAAATAAGGAAAAAGTTTGATGCTCAAAAAGTGTCCAGACGATCCACGGTCGACCGTGGAATCGACCGTCGCACTGCTGGAGATTTTTGAGCCTTGTGCATATAGACGTTGGGATTTTACCAAAACCACACACAACCCATTTTTACTATAAAAATGCACTGAAAAGAAGCTTTGGAAAAGTTAGGTAAGTGCCATACTTCTTAAGTTTGAATTTAATCATGAAAATGGTAGTTTGGAAACCAAATGCACAAAGCATGTTGGAAGTTTACCTCTTTGGGAGATTCCTTTTGCTAAATATGGTTTTGGCTTATTTCAATATAAGATTGTGTTTAGTATTTGCCAAAATGGGAATTTATGTTTTGACTTCCAAGCTTGTGATTTTTATAAAAATTGTCTCAATTTTTATAAAGGTTTTTATAAAAGTTATTTTATAAAAATTTAAACTTATTTGATTATTTATTTTGTAAGCTCATAGACTTTGAATGTTTATTTGTAGGAGGCTTCAACATCGACTTCTACTTAAACTCGGATCTTGACGATTGAAGCTTGGCCATTTGATGAAGCTTATTTTGTAGATTATGGATTAGAATATATTTGATTGAATATATATATGTATATGTGCACATATGTTAATGTTAATACATACAATTATATAAACAAGTTGTATACTTTTGTGTCAACAAAAGAGGATTTATTTATAAGCCTATTTTTCCCAACAGAATTGATGGATGAAGAGCGTGGAGGGATTGAGTGTAGCAGGGTGAATGTAAGGAATTCATGGGTGGGCAATCCAATTGAAGGAGGGTAAATTGGACGGCTAAGATTTGTTCTCGCAGTTTTCATACGAAAAACAGTTCTCGTTTGAACTTTTGCCTATATATATATATATAATTTCTTAAATAGATATATACTTTCGCAATCATTGTTTATTCACATAATTACTTATCTTCTTCTGATCTAAATCAAAGACTCGTGGATAAAATTTATTAGATAATTATAGCCATTGATTTAGATAAAATTTATTAGATAATTATCAAATTTGAACCATCAATCTTAGTAAAAGTTAAAATCCAATTTTAATTTTTTTTGTTAAAATTGGGTTCAATTTTAACTTTAACTCGGATCAAATTTTTTATTGAGAATTTAATATAAGATCTTCTTTAATCTTAAATATCGTATTTGTCCACCATAATTTACAACTATCATATTTTCTTTTATAATATTTTAAAATATCAAGTGTAACCAAATTATTAGTTTTATTATTTTATAATTATTTAAAATCTTTTTAGTTATAACTAATAAAGACTTGAACCTATTACCCCTAAATGTAACAATAATGATTTATGACCTGCTACTATACGCATGTTCAATGCAACTCTGCAATGGGTGGAAAAATGATATATTTAACTAGAAAAAATTGCAAATAACTATATAATTACTTATTTATTAGATAATATAGATTATTTTATTCTAAGCATATATATTGTTTATGATTATTATAAGATGTTTATAAACAAAAAAAATTATATGTAGAAATTTTTTATTTTCTACTACTAAATTTTTATACCAACTACTTTATGACATGTTAAATTCACTAACTTTTTTTAATTTTATTAATTTAACATTTGTTTTTACATGGATAAATAAGAGACAATCCTAGGTTTGCTTCGGAAACCATTACCTCGATGGCCTACCAGATAGTAATTTTTTTCCCATAGGAGAAGTCAAGTATTCGAAAATCGGGGGGGGGGGGGGGGGGGAGGGGGGGGGAGGTCAATTAAGGGTTGGCCATGGGGTTGCTTCATAAACAGTCATAGATAACATCGGTTAAACTGCGTATTGTTGTGTAATGTCCCACATTATACGAAAAGTGACTTTGTAAGAAAGGCTACACAGAGTTCACGTAACCCATAAGTATCCATGTGTTAGGCACGAAAAAAGAATGCAACACATGAGGGGTGTGTTGATTAATGTCCCACGTCAGACAAAAAGTGAATTCGCATTGTGCATAATAAGGGTCCGAGTTATTCCTCTCATAACCAATTGGTTCACCTCTGGTTGGTAAAAAACCACATGGTCCTCACGTAACCCATAAGTAATGTCTTATATTAAACGAAAAGTAATTTTACAATGTGCTAAATAAGAATGACGAAATACTTTACATTTAACCAATTAATTTTAAGTTAAAATCTCATAAATTTACACATACATCTAAAATTAGATATAGAAACTCTCTATTATATATTCGTAATTATACCTATGAATTGAAAATCAAGCTATTGAGAAACGGCCAATGGGAATAGCGTATGACAAATGGTCAAACCATCAAGTACGGTGGCTAATCAATTATTATATAACCATGATGCCATGTGATGGCTTTGTGAAGTTGAAGCATACCTCCTTTTCCATATAAAAATAGAAAAACTGTTTATTTTTTATTTTATTTTCCTACTCGACGAATAATAATATCTTTTTTTAAAATTTGACACAAGTTATGATATAAGAAGTAAGAAGATGAGTATGCAGATTTAATAAAAGTGTATACATCTCTCATAAAAATAACACTTAATTATAAATTACTTCTGCAATACTCTAAATTCTATGGACTCTTTCTGGTTCCCATAAAAATGACATAGTGAACAACTTATCAAAATAGACGAACACCGAAACACAACCAACCATTTTTAAACCTCTCCGTATTATTTTCCATTCACTTCGAACTCTTTTTGTTACATCAAAACTACTTTACTTCAGCCTAATTATTGTCTTCCTTTGTGTGTGCTTTGTCTCCAAAACTCATAATCCATTATCAATTCATTTGTTTTATAAATATTTGGTCAACATTTACTGGTGTGGTATTTACATAGTAACATCACAAAAACATATGCAATATTGAATGGATGCTAGTTACCGGGGCATTTGAATCAATTCGTCTTTCTCGCATTCCCTTATGCCAATTTCCAACTTTTCATGTCTTGATGATGGCAATACGTCGCAACACTGTCGTCTAGGCGCCTGCAACTATTTCACAAAACCCAAAATAAGTATAAGGACTATTTTGAATAATATTCAATCTTTTGGTGGCAAATAGTATTTTCCTATTATGGATTCTAAAGTACCTAGTTACCTACTACAGCTTATGCTGCTTAGAAATGGAAAACTAGCACCCACAACAATTGGCAAAATGACTAATATGGCACATTACTTGTCCAAGTTTGTCAAATGAAGCCTTGAGCTTCATCATTATCCCTAAACAGCCCATTTTTAAGAAATTATTCTAAATTGGTCAAAAGGTACTCCTTTTTCCCTCTTGAAATCTTTTTGAAAGACCTACTTGTCAACTTTAGTAATTTGAAGGTTTAAATTGTTTTTTCAAGTCATATAAATGATAAGTAAGCTCATGTGTGATACCTGTTTCGTGTCGAGATTTAGTTTTTTAGCATACACTTTGATCATTTCAATTCTCCTTGGAGATCCAAGACTAGATGTGCAATTCCCTGGTTCCATTAACTTGTAAATGCTTATAGTCTGATCTCCCTCAGCCGTTACTGTCTTGTTCATATGAAACACAACTGGTCTTCTACAAGGATCCTTATTGTGTTCCCTCATGTCAAAACTAAACAATGAGTTCAACAAGCCACCTTTTCTCCATGGCCTAAATGTTGCAGGTACACGAAGCACGTCTGGCAAGAGCACATGGCTTCCAAACACTTCAATTGCATACCCCCATGAGATAGAAATTGTCCACGAAAACCAACGATCATAACAAACTGTTTGTTGTAAGATTCTATGAGGATCTAGTTCTGCAGCTTTGTATAAATGGCGCATAGCATCTCTATTTGTCATATATGGGAAAATTGGGTCTAAGTAATCGGCATGGTGAAGAGTTACCAATGGTGCTATTGGATGTGCTGCCAATACTCCAAATGGGTCTCCACTCATATCCATCTAGTTCAATTTAAAAAGAAAACGAAAAAACATTAATTGAAACTATATCAAAAACAAAAATCTAAAACCACCACATACCGATAATCTAAAACATTAATTTAAAAACATTATGTGATGCTACTTAATCCAAGACTTAAGAGTGTATGTAAATTTTGGTCTTAAAAGCAAGAATAATGGACAAAAGATAAACCGACACATTTAATTGTTACTTGAATGTGTTACAAAACAAACTATAGAGTACGATAATTAGTTGGGTAATGTTTTCAAACTTGATTTTAAATATGAATTTTCAATAGCATTTGACTAGGTTATAAAGGACTGAACATAGTTTTTTTCGTTTATTTAGATATGAATATCCGTGTGTGATCGTAGTCATATAAAATTTCATGATTTGTTAAAAGGAAAAAGTAGATGATTCTTAATCAAAAGAAAAAAATTTATGTTTTATTAAAAAGGCAATAATAATTGTTATTATTTATATGAATCATTAACATGATTAAGCACATGCGTTCCAACTCTACCCGAATAAATACTCCAGGGACTAATTATACAGTTTTCGAAACTTCGATACTCAAAATGTAAATCCCTATATCTTTAGGATCTGAAGATTTTTATTTTACTATTTTGAGTTGGGGAGAAGATTGCAACTTGCCATTAACACAAGCAATGAAGGACAGAGCTCGAGAAAGAAAAAGAAAAAAAACAGAGGATTAAGGATATCAATGGTGATGAAGGAATTACCTGATGAAAACCAGCTTCTCTGGTAATCCCAACTCCAAGTTCAGCCAAACACGACGAAATCCTCCCATCGCTTCCATACAAATGGGGGTATCTCTCCAAACACGAATCCAAAACCTTAGCCAATGTTCTCGCCAATGGATAACTAATGGCAAATCCAGCTCCACCAAACGCCATTGAAAACGAAAAGAATCTGTTCTGTGCAAAACTCTCTGAATTTGACCCGATGAAATACAACAGATCATGATCGTATTTTGATAGCGTCTTCACCAGATTATCCACGAAGAACACGGTATCATCGTCCCCAAACACAAACCATCTGAATATTAATCAATCAGTGACGATTTTGATGGTTGACGGATGGTAATAAGTAAGGGTTTTTAGGGGCTCTGATAAGCTTGTTTTTTGGACTTAATTAATAATTTAAGGAAAATAAGTCGATAATAATTTAAAACAAACACCTCGCTAGTTTTCGACTATTAAATTTACCTGACGTTTGAATGGTTTAATGCCACCGTTTCCGATACGACACGAGCGACACGTATGGCTGACCGGAGACCACCACGCCAAGTATACCGGAACCGGGAGGTATCATCGGAGATACAAACCGGCGGGAGAAGAGAGACGTCGGAAAGAACGGTGTTATTATCCATCGGAACATCGAGAAAAACACAACCTCGCATTTTATCAGGCTTCCACCACATCTTAACGTATTCTTTCCTTTTCGGCCATGATTTCGCATTGGATGCAATGCCAAAAACGATGTGATCGAGGGAAGTAGGAGGAGAAAACGGGTCACCACCCAGCAACAAGATTCTGGTGTTCGGCAGAAGCGAAAACGAAGAGAACAATAGATAAACAATCAAACAGAGAGAAGACGAGATGAAAACGAGGTTTATTAGTCGAGAATTGAACTGGGTTTTGAAGATCGACTTTGAAATCTTCATCATGAAATCGAGTTGATCGAGATCGATGAATTTAGAGGTGTGAAAACTGAGGAAAGATTTGATTAATTAGATGATTTATAAGGCGCAAATGGTGGAGTGCTGGTGAAGTGTTTGAGAAAATGCCAAGTAGAAGTAGATTTGAAGGTAGAACAGAAGAGACTTTGTGGAAGATTTGGAAAGAAAAATGAGAAAGTGTTAGGCAACCAAAGACCAAAGGTGGATTTTAAAGAGGATGTGTTAAGGGACAGGTGTTAAGTGTTCATGAGCAAGAAAAGTCAACTTCAATGGAGACCGTTGACTAAGAATCAACAAAGAAAGAAAAATCTTTAATACAGTATTAATTCATACTAATGCCTTTTTTACCAGATAATTACTCTATCTTCTACTCTATTTGAAATATATTAATGCGTTAATTTTAACGGCTGATATTAAAACTTAATGTTAGAATTTGTGATTCTGTTACATTTATTTATTTTTAATAAAGGTAAATTCATAAAGTGACAATTTATTTTGTTTAATTTCAATTTTGATAATTATTTTTATTAGAAACTAGATTAAATTTTTGTGTAATATATTGTTTAACTTAAAAAGTATTTAATCTATTAGCATTAATAAAAAGATATTAAGTAATTATAAAATACGAATAAAATAAAATTTTAAAACAATAGTTATAGATGTCGTCAACACTCAAACTAACGGTGGAAACGTTAACACGAGTGGGAGTACAAATATGATACGAAAAAACATGTTTGTATTTTATACAAAACCACACTATCTCACCCTAGATATTAGCATATCATCAATCTAATTTAACCTCCATAATATAAAGTTATCATCTTTTTTTTTTCCTCTGTAATGTTTGACTCAATAAATAACAACATTCGGATACCTCGACTCCGACGATAATAAGTTAATAACAATAGGATGACTTTGGATGACCATGGCTAAAAAAAAAGATGTGATATATCTTTCTATTTATCCTTCTACTCACAAGATTAACATATGTGTCAAAATCAATGAAGAAAGTGAGAAAGAGAAATATATTAGTGGATCTCACGTATCATCTTGTGGTGAATAAGAGGAAAAAGTAGGAATATATCATTTTTCAAAAAAAAAAGTTGAAGATCAACACATGTGTCAAAATCAATGGATGAGGCGAGAAAAGAGAATTAGTAGACTCCACATGTCATCTTGGGTGCCGAGTAAGATGATATATAATTTAAAAAAAAGAGTTAACAAATAGACAATGTGATGTTAATTCCTTTTTGGGGTGGAAGGAATCAAGGAGTATGAATATAGATATTGTAAAGTATAAGTTACATATTAAAATGTCATTAAAAGGTAACAAACTTTAGAAGAAAAGCTAAAGACATAAAGCACGGATCTAAAAATATTCCACATTAAGATGGAACATTTAAATTATTCCTTAAGTCATAGTTAACAAAATAGTATTGATCGAAGAATTAATTATGCTTTAATTAGATTTTATTTTATGTTGTATAATTAACCATCTTATATTTATATATTTGAAATAGCTAATGGTGCTAAAAGTTAAATGAGCATTGTGTTGTGATATGAGTTAGTGAAAGAATATCAAGCTCCTTATAAGAGTTAACCGGTGAGTGTAAATATGTGGTTGGGTATGGTTTCAATATGATGCTTGAATAATATTTACATTCGGTAGGGTAAATCGGAGCATATGTCATCTATTCTCAAACCCTTACGATTTTTATTTTTATGTGTTATTTACAAATTTTATGAGTTACTTATATTTTTTCATAATTAATATATCTAAGTTTTTTTTGGGCCAAATGAAAACCGTTTTTACCTTATAAGGCTATTCACAACAATCTCTTACTACTCTTATATTTCTTATGATGTCAGTATCACGTTATTTTTCCTTTTCTTTTTTAATATTTCTAAACCTGCAACCATCTCTCTCAACCCTCTCTAGTTAAAAAAAATCTTAAAAAGAGCAAAGAGAGAAAGAGACAGAAGAGGGCATAGAGGAAAGAGATTGGTAAGCCGGGGTGGGCTGTGAATGGCCTAGTAGGTATCAATTGACATGTGTTATGTCAAGTCATGACATCACCCATCGACCAGTCGACTACTAGAGGTGTGGTTAATTTGGTTTGGTTTGGGTATAAAACTAAAAAGAAATCAAAATTTTGGTTTGGTTCGGTTTTGGCATAAAACCAAAGTGAAATTTTCGGTTTTTGGGAAACCAAAACCATCTGACTTTTAAATGGTTTGTTTCGGGTTTTTTCGGCATTTGGTTCGATTTTACAGATTTTTGGTTTACTATTTAACATTCATTTACAGTTTAATACTAGGTTTGGGAGTTTAAAATCAACAGATCACAAAGTCTTGGAACATAAATGATGGGTCAGATTAAGTCTTGAAAGCCTAAGTGATAGTCTGTAATCGAAAATTATGAAGAACAAACAACTAACAACAACTACCTTCAAGACGTGAATAGACAATTAGACAGAGTTTGTAATCAAAAACCTAAATGACCTCCTTCAACCTTTAATCCTTGTTTAATCCCTAAATGACCTCCCCCAATCCTTTCGTCATTCGTTCAGACAACAACTGGGTAATTGATAGTTTGATGTCAGTGAAAGCATCCTTCAATCCTTTGAGAATCGAGAATTCGAGAGCTTAGCAATGAGCGACGATTGGGGGGTTGGGGTTGATAGTTTGAGACCCTTAAGTCATGTTCTAGAATAAAGTTAAAATGGAGTATTGATTTTAAGTGGGGGAATTGATTTGTAGATGCTCTTTTTACAATTACTAGCTAAGCGACCCGTGTGTCAACACGGTGATGATATAAATCAAATTTAAACTTATATAGTTTTAAGGAGTACTAACACGTATAGTAAAAATAGTTAAAAAAAAATTAAAGCAATTCCGATTAACAAACAATTATGGTCGGCAGATTCAAGAAAAATGTTGATTATGACAGTAAGTTCAAGTTCATTAGTTTATTATAATTCATATCTTTAATTTTACTTACAAAATTTCATTAACGTTAATATATACCTATTAAAAATCATTCGAAGATTAAAATAATTAGTGACTATAAAATGACGATGGAATCATTTACTCAATCATATGTGTATATATTTACACAGGTATATATATATATATATACTAGTTAGTTCTTTAGGCTGCGCTATGCACATCCCACGACGTTTATGTTGATTTTCCAAGCATGAATATATGATGTTTTAGGAATAATATCAAAAGTATGATGCTTGTGGTGTAACATGAATAAATATTAGAATCGGGGGATTCTAAGGAAGGTGTGCGTTTTGACGTTTTGTTTGTTTTGTTTTGTTCACATCTTAGAAGAGATGGTTCCCTCTTTTTCACTTGTTCATTAGATCTATTTTATTGTTTGTTAGTTGTCTGGATAATGTTTTGTTAAGGTTGGGGAACTAATTTATCCAACGAGATTTTTCTTGAAAATTTAGTTGATGTATTCCACATATTTATGGTTGCTAATAATCACAGTCTACAACTATTATCAACCTCAATAAACACCACAAAACAAAAAATCAATGGACTTACAAAAATATTAGAGTTCTACTTTTAGGTAGGATTTTTTTAAAGGCAATGAAAATTTTGTTATATAACAGTACATTCATGATGATTACAAGAAAAGTCTCCTATGAATAGACTTTAATCAAACTTGAGACTAACCTAAAAGAAGAGAAAACAACAAACTAAAACACAAGACTAAAAGGACTGAGCAAGTCATTAAACCCACAAAAAATCCAAAATCTACACTACACCAAATGCAACACAGTTGAACTTAAGATACCAAGATGAATACTCATATTTTGGAAATAAAAAACCTCAACCTGCGTAGAAAAGCCTCTAGGCCAACGGCTATGAACTGTCAAAACAGAATTGTACATTCAACACCCACTAAACATCCAAATTTAGGTAGGATTTAACTAAAAAACATAGTGAAAATGTTAAATTATCTAATGCATCATGAAGCATTACCTCCTAAAAATTGATTAGAAAAATAAGATACATTGAACTTTAAACCATGTATGGCCAACCATAATGCTCAATATTGGTTTCAATTGAGTAAATAATAATAATATTAGCTTTAACAAATATATAGAATGGAATAGTATCATACTACTGGACTTTATGTAAATTTTGAACTAATTTCTAATTTGAAATTAAACGCATCGTTAGATATATCATTTAAAGGAATCCGTGAACCAGTTCTATCATTTTCAATCGTTATTGAACTATTATAAACAGAGTTGTCATGTGTAGAATGAATCACCCTTAATTTCTTTCTTTCTTTTGAATGCTCTTCCAATGAAGGTCTGCTTCAAGCCTCCAACACAATTTTTTATTTTTTTAACGGGATGTCGTGATTGGTGGAAATTTAGTTTTGTCATCATATTACAATAAAACTTACACCAAAACGTAGATAAAAATGAGACGGTCACAAACATATAATTATTTTTTCTCTAAACAAAATATATCACAAGTTACTAAACATAATTTATAAACAACCTATAATTAATTACATTAATTTATAATTTTTATAAAACTCTCTCACATTTTCTTAAAAGTCTCTCACATGTTTTATAAAAGCCCCTCACAATTTTCATCTAGCCCCTCCCAGTTTAAAATAAGTTTTTTTTGCAATATGACATCATCATTCTTAAAAACATGATTTTTTAAAAATGATGATGATGTCATCATCCTTTTCTTTTAAATATGTTATAAGAAGATACCATTGAGAAAACCCTAATATCAAGATTTGGTTCAGTTTTGCTAGTGTTCGGTTTGGTTTTTTTGTTGGTTTTTAGATTTGCAACTGAACCAAACCGAAAAAATCGGATTTTAAAAATTTGAAAACCAAAACCCTTGGTTTTTATATTGGTTCAATTTTGTAGGTTTCTTTTTTTTTCAGCTTTTAGTTCGGTTCCTATTGACTACACAGAAAAGAACAAACTTTCAAAAAAAATCAATAAAATTTATTTATTTTTTCTAAAGTAATCGTGAATACAATTAATTGTGAATACAACCTCAAATGGATTATTATATAAGCTTAATACTTTGTTGCAATTAATGTGATATTATTTGCTTACTAGGCCGATTACCTATTTAATTAAGGTGTAATTAATAGAATCCTTATTAATAATGAAATAAAAGTTCAATAGGAAAATTTACAAATGAATTTATTATCTGAAACATACAGAAGAAATGTATTAATATTAGGACGTGATGAGATTATTATTTTGATCATTTATTTATATGTTTTTAAATTAATAAGTGTAAGGGTACTATGGGGCTACTAAGGATCAAAATGAAGCATTTGAAAACATAATAGAAGATACATAAAAACCAAACTAACTCGAGGCTAAATTGTAAGGTTATATTATAAATCCAAATTTGACAAAAATCTAACTCATGAAACCAAAGGCGGAGTGTAAACCCCCAGGCCAACTCTGAGTCTAGGGCACAAGGGCAACCACTTAGGGTCCACTTTAAAGTATTAAAGCCTTTATATTATTCATGTGTAAATCCTATTAAGAAGTAGTAGTAAAGATATTAAGCTAGTGAAGAAAGCCCAAAACGCAGGTCATGGCTCACGGATTTGCAACACAAAGGCGACAAACAACCCCTTGGAATTGTAAATGACTTGATGAAAAAGAAACCGTAAATCAATCCGTCGATGATTTTGTTGTTCGTCTAAATTCTGAAATTTGAAACTTGATTTTATTGTTCGTCTTTTCATGAGTTCACCGCAATCGGCATTTGAAGCTTGAAACTTCCAATTTGTAACTACTTAAGTTTATATAGGTTTTCTTCTTTATATGGATAAACTTGTAAACAAAACAAATTCTTCTAATGCTTTGAATACGTGAGAGTTAAGGTTAACAACAGCGATAACGTGAATTGATCATAAACTTTTATTATACATAATATTCACTTAGGGATATATATGTTTTATGTGAATTTTACTTAATTTGATTTTTTTTATCTTAAGGCTCCTTTTTTTAATTTATGTACAGGGCCTAAAAAATGATTGGACTGACTCTGCCTACCGGTTCCAAATTTTTCCAAAGGCAATACGAAGAATGATATAAAAAATATAGTGTTTTGAAGATTCCTGAATAACTGAACTGACCAAAAAACACACCTTATTATATATATATATATGTTATTATTTTATTTCTACTTATAATTTTTTAATTCACAAACAGTAATTTTTTATTACTTTTTAATAACAACATTTACTTTCTCTAAACATTAGCAAAATAGTTTCTAAAAGATTATGTGCATCGTTAGTTTATTTTATACACCTCGAAGAAGATTCGAAGAAATAAATTAATGGGAAAGTAAGAGTAATGCTTAGGAGAAATAAATTGATTGTATTTTGACAAAATTTTCTTTAATGAGTGTTTGTAAGAACAATTACCATTCCGTTAATTATAAAGGGTAAATTGTATAAAAATATAATAAACTTTGTCTTAATTATCATTATATACAACCAACTTTATTTTTTTAAAAACAATACAATCAACTTTTATAATCCTCCCATTATATGCAAGTTGTTGTATACTATGGAAATTATGAAAAAATTTATTGTATACAATGGTAGCTAAAGACTAGACACAAAAAAAAGTTATTTGCATATAATGAAATATTTTTGAAAGTTAGTTGTATTATTTTTAAGAATTTAAAATTAGTTGTATACAATGATAATTAAGACAAAGTTAATTATATTTTCATGCATTTTGACCAATTATAAAATGCTAGCATTATGTCTGGGTAATGCAACGGTGACTAATGTTTTTTTTTTGACGACTTGTCTGTTTTTAAAACATGGATGATATATTTTTTGTCTAAATTATAATGGGTCAATAAAATTTCACATGGATGGTAAAATCCAGCAAGAGTGTTGACAATATAACTCTATGTTATTTTAATTATATTACCCATTTAAAAAATCCAGAAATTAATTTTTATAAATGTAGGTTATATGTTATCTAGATTTAATACTTCTAATTATACGTAACATTTAAAAGTTAAGTTAAAATATTTATTACATGGTAGAACATTTAATATGAAAGGTTTAATTATTAATTTTTGTAATTATTAAGTTAATTTGCATTGATTTGATTTTTTAAATACTCTTTATTTTGGAAGATTTAGTTATTAAAATGGTATATAAGATTGTCATTAACTCCACCAAATAGTTAATTTATTTAATAGTTTTCATTTAATTTAGGGCAAAATACATGAAAATACAATTAAATTTGGGGTAAATTACTTGAAAATACAATAAACTTTGTCTTAGTTACCATTGTATACAACCAACTTTAAAATTTTAAAAATAATATAATTAACTTTCATAATTCTTTATTGTATACAAACAACTTTTTCATGTGTCTTTTGTTTAGTTACCATTGTATACAATGAATTTTGTCATAACTTCCATAGTATACAACAACTTGTATACAATGTAGGGATTATGAAAGTTGGTTGTATTATTTTTAAGAAAATAAAGTTGATTGTATATAATGGTAACTAAGACAAATTTCATTGTATTTTAATGCAATTTACCCTTAAATTTGTCTTAATTATTATTGTATACAATCAACTTTAATTTCTTAAAAATAATACAAGCAACTTTCAAATCTCTCACTGTATGCAAACAACTTATTTATGTGTCTAATATATAGCTACCATCGTAACTTTTTCATAATTTCCATAGTATACAACAAATTGCATACAATGGAAGGATTATAAAAGTTGATTGTATTGTTTTAAAAAATAAAGATGGTTGTATACAATGATATCTAAAACAAAGTTTATTGTAATTTAATGCAATTTACCCTTCAGTTTAATATGAAGGGTAGATTAATAATTTCAAATTACTTAAAATTAAAAGATTAAGACAAAAGACTTAATTACTTTATAAGATAGTATAGATATACAATTACCATGCATTTTTAAGAAGCATCATTTTTGTCATTCTGTAGGAGTTTTTTATATACAAATAATAAATAGAAATGAAGGCGGTACATAAAAGAGTAAAATACACGAAAATACAATTAATTTAGTTTTAGTTTTATTGTATAGAGTAAACTTTTGATTTAAAAAAAAAATAATATGATCAACTTTCACAATGCTACCATTATATGCAAGTTGTATACAATGCGAATTATAGCAAAAGTTCATTGTATAAAATAGAAAAAAGTTATTGGATACAATGAAAAAATTATAAAGTTGATTGTATTATTTTTAATAAAAAAAATTGATTGCATATAACAAACACAAAGTTCATTTATTTTAATACAATTTATCCTAAATAAAATGGTTAAGGATCTTATTTTAGTTATAGGGGCGCATCCCTGGCTCTAAACCACCACAACCTCTTTCTTTATAAATAAACATTCTATATCTCGATTTTAAACTTATGATCTTATGGTTTCATTTATAAAATTAATTAGATCTTTAGTTGGACCTTGCAGACATATGATATGATATAAGAAGATCTCTATTTTAAACGTAAGATTTTAATATCTAGATCTAATTCGATCTTACTTGATCAGAATTAGCCAAATAAAAATTTCGCAAACAAACTAATATTTTTAATTTAACATAAAAAATAAATACGTTTTTAATAAAAGACGAGATCTATAAACATAAAAAAGATACAAAAATGCCAGCCACAACAAACTAAAAAAAGAATTTGTAGATATTTATAGTACATATAAAAGGGTGATGATTTATACGAAATACTTTTGTATCAAACGTAATATTTATAAATTTTTTTACCCCTATAAACCTATTAACTATTTTTCTTCGATCACATATTTAAAAGTATTGTAATTAAAACATACACTTTTTATTATATATGATAAAAAAGTATTGTACACATATTATCTTTACATACAAATATGGCATGGTACAATAAGATTTATAACATAACATTGATTTGGTAATGATAATTAAAACCACATGACAGTGATTAAACATTAATAACAAGCCAACAATGAATTGAAAATTCAGTTTCATCATTACGATTATGATAACTATATACGAATAAATAAATAAAAACTAAAGTTTTTTTTAAAAAAATAACAAATAAAAGAAGTCTTTTAAAAAAAAACTTTAGTAACTATATACGAATAAATAAAGGGTAAATTGCACGAAAATACAACAAACTATCCAAATATTGTTATTGTATGCAACCAACTTTATTTTGCACTTAAAAATACACGCAACTTACAAATTTGGTTCATTGTATACAAGTTACCTATGACAATAGGTAACTTACCGGTAACTTTGTTAAAAATAAAAAAACTTTGATACCTAAAAATACAAAAAACTTTCAAATTTGGTTTATTGTATACAATCGGTAACTGGTAACCTGTTAATCAGGTTACCAATGAGCAAAATTTGTAAGTTGTATGTATTTTTATGTACAAAATAAAGTTCCTTACATATAATGGCAATATTGACAAAGATTTTTATATTTTCGCGCATTTTGCCCATAAATAAATGAGTTTTTATATCCATGTCATTTCCGTTTAGCATTTAGGTTGTTTGTGTTCGTTTATGTTTGTTTTTTTAAATGCTAAAAGAAAAATATACGAAGATAAATATAAACGAACGAACACGTATATAAATATAGGGCAAATTATATTAAAAATACAACGAACTTTGTCTTAGTTACCATTGTATACAATCAACTTTATTTATAAAAGAAAATACAATCAACTTTCATGCATAATCTTTTCATTATATGCAAGTTGTTGTATACAGTGATAATTATGACAAAATTCATTGTATACAATGATAAGTAAGAATCAGACACAAAGAAAAGTTGTTTGCATACGATGAAAGGATTATGAAAGTTGATTGTGTTGTTTTTTATAAATAAAATTGGTTGTATACAATAGTAATTAAGACAAAGTTTATTGTATCTTTATGTAGTTTGCCCATAAATATACTACAATGCAAATCCAACATGATCAAACATAAACAAACAGATTATATATACATGAACATAAACATTTTTGGTTCATGTTTGTTTATTTATTAGATAACGAACTTCTTGCCACATGATTCACCGACAGTTGATCAACTTTCGATTCTTTACAGCCTTCAACAATTATACAAGAATATCAATTCAACAAAATTTTCACCTTGACTATACCACCATCGTCATCTTCATACAAGAAATTTTCACCTTGACTATACCAGTTAATTTCAGTTATAAAACTTTAAGTGTGGTTAATTTTTGTATTTTTTTAAGTTCCACTAAAACTACTAAATATAGAAATAACCAAAGGTTCAAAACCAGTTAATTTCAGTTAGAAAAATTATACTAGATTGCATATAATTTTAAGTTCATAAAAAATGGTAAATTGCATAAAAGTATAATCATCTTTGTTTTAGTTATCATTGTATACAATCAACTTTATTTAAAAAAAATACAATTAACTTTTATAATTCTCCCACTGTATGCAAATTATGTAAATTATGGAAAAGTTTATTGCATACAATTATAGCTAAATATTAGACACAAAAAAAAGTTGTTTGTATATAACAAGAGAATTATAAAAGTTGGTTGTATTATTTTTAAGAATTTAGCGTTGATTGTATACAATGATACTTTAAATAAAGTTGATTGTATTTTCATAGTCCTTGTATTTACAATTATATTCTTTATAACGTGATAAACATAAGAAGAAATAACATCTAATTACTCGTATATTTTCTATGTAAAAGTTGATGCTAGATATTTTTTTCATCATGAAACAATTCGGATATTAGCGTACGAGGAAGTATGTGAAGGTTGCCATTAGTTTGTTGAGTATTGTTTGTAGAGAACCTTTGACGAACTTATAGAATCAACTTGGATAATCTTTTGAATCGTGTATAAACAACTTACAAAAGTAATTATTTGTCCCTAATGATACGGGTTTCACTAATTTACTTTGGGATAATCCAACTATTCCTTCTTCCTGTGTTAGAACCACTAGTAAATATGAACAAGAAAATCGATATATATTGTCTTCAATTAGGACGAAAAAACCGAAAATAATTACCAACCAACGGTCAGTTTATTTTCGCAGGAAAATATGAGTTGCGTCTTGTGTTCAATTAACTAAAACGAGTGTGCACTCCACACGTCTTGTGTTACTTCACTCATAGCCAATTGTTTGAGTTTGAACCGACAAACTTACGTTAAGTCTATGTAGGAGAACACCTAATTATCAAAACCTTACTAACCCTTAAGACTATCATGTTCAGTTAATACGGAACAAGTGTTTGAAAGCGTTGTTATTTAAAGTGATTTTAAGAGTATAGACTCACTTAGCCCAAAAGAAAGACATGATCCTTTTATTTGTTTTGATGAATATCTTAATGCTCTTTGTGAGTGAGTCTATATGTTCATATATAATTAGGAGTATAGTTATAAGTGTCGTTCCTTGCACTTAAATCCAATACCCACAACTCTACAAGCTAAAGTCATGGAATGACGTTAGGGACAATTCAATCAACTTTTGGGTTCTGGGCATAAATTTTAAAAAGGACCCCTAAAGTAACCTGCATATACCATAGGGCTGCCATAGGTTTGTTTGACCAAGTGTTAGTCAAACCAACACCAACCTGCATATACTATAGGGCTGCCAAATTTCTTCCTTCATTTTGATCAAGATCAGTAGATTTCAAGTGGCTCAGGATCTTCATAGCAACCCTCATCTTCAAGTTATGAGTTGATTTATTTCTTGTTCTTCAGGTTTGGGCATGCCGGGACACGGGCGTGTTCGGCCCAGTACATCCATGTTTAGAGGGGCCATGCTTTGGGCCAGGATGTGGGGCACGGGCGTGCTTAAGCTCTATGCAGTTTATTAATTTACAGAAATTGCTATGTGTTTAATACCATAATTGCATATTATATGTAGGACATTATTATTGACATATACTTTGAGATATTTGTGGCATAGCATTGTGTTTATAACTGATTGCCGAGGTGGGTTTCCTAGACTCTGATTCATATATGTGATAAGTATGATGCATTACAATGTATATTATTATTGATTCTGCGGATCAACGTGAGAGTAGCATGTTGCTTTGTGTAATAGGGGCTACGCTCAGCATGTAGCCTTATGGGCGGTGCTAAGATGGTGCAGTTCTGTATCCATAAGAACCATGTGACATCGGTATATGATTATGCGTATGCTTATATGATTTACAGATTAGCATCCCCATTAAGCTCTTGTAGTTTAGCAGGTACTGTTTTCTATTTTTGCAGATTGTGATGACACCAAAGGCAAGGCCCCGGTTTGACTATTGGCCGAGTAAAACATCTTCTGTAACAATAATGCTCCTTTGGTGCAAATGAAATCATTTTGTTGTAAATACGCATATGCCTCTTTTGTACAAATCCGAGGGTTTAAACAATTTATGCTTCCGCTAACTTTCAAAATGTTTACGATTATTCCAAATGAGGTTTATTTAAGTATTATTTGTGTTTTGAAAATTGGGGCGTTACATTTAGTAATTACATTAACATAATAACATGCTAAATATGCAATTAGGCACATAAATAGAAAGTCACATTTTTCGATTTTGATTTCTTAGCAGGTTTCTATGAATATCAACAATCCAGATAATCAAATTTTCGATTTTCTATCTAAAGAACAACTAAAGTATCAAAAAGAAGAACATTACTACATTAGAAGTTTACATCCGAAGAACAACTAAAGAATCAAGAAAAAGAACATTAGAGCAATTTAAAAGTTAACATTACTTACAAGTTACTAACTGATTTTTGATTGCCGCTATTGTGAATCTCTGATAATCTGATTTCGAGTGTCAAACTGTCGATTTCTAATCTGCCATCCGCAATTGTGTTCTTGATTCTGATTTCTTGCAAATCTGCCACTTGCCATCGATTTCTGATTTCGTGCGAATTTGCCGTCTACCATCGATCTCTAATTTTGATTGTGTTCTGCGAATCTTCCATCTGTGACTGTGTATTTGTGTTCTTGACTTATCGACTTCTCGTCATTTCTGACTTCTCGTCGTCTCGATTTCACGATTTGGTTTTGCGCCTTTGCAACTGTTGATAGACCTGAGAGGGAAGAGACTCGAGAAGGACCGAAGGAGATGAAGATTGAAGAAGAATAGGCTAAACAAATGGAGAATTGGAGATGAATGTAATACCCGAAATTTTGTAAAATTATAAAATATATATAAATGCAAGTTTTAGTAAGAATTAGTAAAATTATGTGTTTTGGTGGTATTTATTTGTTACTAGTGTGTTTATGTTTTATATACTAAAATTGGTAAGTAAGTGTAAAGGGAAAGGAATAGCAAGGGTTATAGTGCAAATGTTTGATAAGTGGGAAGACCTAAAGTGTAATGTGTGTGAGTAATATTTAAGTGAAAAATTGAAGTCAAATACTTCAATTTCTCTGGAGGAAAACGTGGGAGAGAAAGAAGAAGAAGAAAGAAGAAGGTTCTAGAGGATTGCAAGGAGAAGAAGGAAAAATCAAGAGAGGTTTATAGTTTATGTAATTAAATCCAAGATTTGGAAAGTTTGCTCTTCATCTTTTTCAATCTTGAGCTTGGATTTAAGCAAGGAAGTATCAATAATGTTTGGGTTGCAAATCAAGTAAGTTTTAACTCGTATTTTTGTTAATCTTAAACAATATGAGATGTATATGATGATATAGTGATAATCCATGTTGAAGTTTTAACATTGGAGTAACAACCGGTTAATTCATGGGAATTATATAAGATCCTTGTTCAAAGTGTTTTGGATTTGTTTTCATAAATGAAAGAACTTTTAGAAGTTGTGAATATGATTTGATTAAGTATTTTAATGTTGTTGTTAGTTGACTTTTTAAGTCAAATGGGTCAAAAATCTCCATATGGGAGATTAATCACCAAGTTTAAGTTGTATTGTAGTTAGAAGGTTGTTTTGGATGTGTTTTGGTGAATAGATGAGTAAATTGAAAGTCACAAAGAAGAAATGGTTGATTTGGGTTGTAAAAGATGAGTTTTGGACTTGAAAATAAGCAAAATTTGACCTGCAAATGTCTCGCGGCGCGAGGACATCGTTTGGGTGAGTTTTGAGGTTTCAGAGATTTTCTCGCGGCGTAAGCCCGACGGTGAAATTTGGTCTGTTTTGTAAAAATCATATAAAATTAAAATCGTTAGAAGCCATACGATATATCGTTGGAAAGCTCTTTGAGTCTACTTTAATTTACTTTCAGACATCAGAGGCTAAATCAAACGTTTTAAAGGGTAAAAAGTTGATACAATATATAAGGGTCGATTTTGATGGGTGTTTTCATGCAAGCAAGTTCAAGTTTCAACACGTTTGAACTCTAAAATCCCTTTAAGCATCTTGGATTGCATTGATACAATCTTTATGGTATATTAAGAGTCCTTAATATCTATTAGGACTTTGTTCATATGGGTTTTCGGCTTGGACATTATTGAATTGTCAAGCGATTAGGAAACGAGTCTTATGGAAGGTTTAGACATTGTATAACCATAGATGGAACTTGAGTCATTCGTTTGAGTAAGAATGATTAAGTGGTAAATGGTTTTGCTCTTGTGTAGATATGAGAGTTTATTGGAGCTACTTGTAAGCTTATTGCCTTTGGTTTGGGTGGTGATTCTCATCACACCCTCAGGTGAGTACACCCTGCGGATACCCAAATGTTGTTAAAGTTTATAAGTAATCATGAATGTGTTTGATATGTTTAGCAAATGTTTTATGAAATTTAGTGATTTTAAGGATGTGGAAACTTTGTATTCATTATATGATGTGTTTAAAAATGGTTTTCAAAACAAGACCATTGCTCCATTTTGGAGATGGTCTATGTTTATGTTATGATTTACTTGATGGTTTTGAAACGGGATACTCCATGCAGGAGAGTAAGTTTTGATATTGAACAACACCTATGCTTTTAAGTTAATAAAAATTGTGTTTGTACTGTGATGTGGGCATTGAGATGCCAAATGTGATATTGTTTGTTGAGCATTTATGCTCAAGTGATATGAATTATGACACTTATGTGTTTTGTGATAAGCTTATATGCTTGAGTTACTTGGCCTTATGGCATGTGATATATGTGACCCTTGTGGTATGTGATTTGGTCCGGACCACTGTGTGATATGAACTTTGTACCATAGGGTTCCTAGCCATTGAGACGTGCATAGGTTCATGTGGCTTCGACAATTGAGGAACCGCGATGTACGGGTGGTTGAGGAATCGGTGCAGAGAGTGGAGGGGTATTTCAGTAGCCATCATGACCGTGTGGGTTCACTGGGCTGACGAGCCACCAAACTCGGGGCAACACGAGTAGATTTGGTGAACAGGGCTTACACTCCAGATAATCGTTGTATGGTGGACTGCTTCGTGCATCCCCCACCTTGACGGGGTGATGTGGTTATCCCCCATGTGGGCACGTGTTGACCGTGGCTAGCTACCACGTGGAGACATTGTGGCCCCATGGACAGACCCGCATCCTTATGTGTTTACGTGTATGATTTTGAACTATATGGATTGCCAAACTTGTGTTTTCAAAAGAGAAAAATGATGACTTGGTTTTGAAAAGACAAATAATTTTGGTTGTACTCACTAGCTATGTTTATAGCTAACTTTGTGTGTAAAATGTTTTGTATCCGCAGGATGTCAAGAGGTCTTGGTGAGGCGGGTAGATGCCTTGGGTTTTGTATTGAATTGGTTGCTTATCCGGTAATCTTGGATTTCCTACTCTCTTGTTGATGGTCGTGAGATTGACTGTGGTAACACCCAAAAGGTTTTGAGTTATATTTAAGGATAAAGTTTACTGTTAAAATGTACTGTATTTTGTTGAAACACTTAAAATGAATTACAATGCTTCCGCAATAAATTAAAGAGATTTGAATAAAATATGTTTTACATTGAGAATTGAGAAAGTTTAAATTTGGACTGAAAATCAGGGTGTTACAATGAAGATGCAAAATTGAGAATCTAAAAGGACCGAAGGTTGCCGTTTGTGTTGCCTGACTACCGTTTTCACTTGTCCACGCCAAAATAAAGTAATACTAGCAAATGGGTTTCCTTTTATGTTTTTGGTCTATTTAATAGGCTAAATCTTTAATTTTATTGTGCTTACACACGTATATATAATAGACTACTTTTTAAAAAATGGTCCCCTTTGCTTAGATTAGGAAGATATTAGTAGGTTGATCATGTGTAGAGATGAACCACACTAAAGGTTCCATGATGTAGAAGTTTCTTTGTGCATTTACAAAAACTCCCACTAGTGATGTACTTAATTTTTTAGGATAAGTTACATAAATTAGAATTTATTTCATCGTCTTTCCTAGTAAGGATTTCTTGCATACTTTATAAAACATTATAAAGTACCACTAGAACCCCCCGTGAAACCACACCTTGCAAAGCCACATGCCCCATGAACTTGCTTCCTTGCTTTGTTGGCTTCGAAAAAGAAACCGACATGAGAGATTGTGAGGCTTATGATGCTAGATAAGGAGGAAAAGAGAAGTATTTTGGAAATATGTTTAGATTAATTTGGTAAACTAGTTTTCTTATTATACAAAACCTATTTACTATTGTAACCCTGACTTATTGATAGAGTATCAATCAAATGAAATTTACTTAGAGTCTTATAAACAACTTCTTTCATTTAATATTTAAACACATTAACTATTATACAATAGTTGATTAAGTAATTTAATAGTTATTTAATTGATCAATATTTTCAATTAATCATTACATATGGAGATGTAAACGAGCCGAGTTACTCGCGAGCTACTTGAGCTCGGATCATTAAAAGCTCGAAACGAGCCCGAACCCGAACCTTGTGTCTGAGTCTCTTTTAAGCTCGCAAGTTTTGATATAATATATATTTTATATTTATTTATATAATTATATTATATGTTTCTATATTATTAATTATGAAAAATATAAAAATTCAATATTTAAATTGTTTTAATATTAAAAAAATAAAAAATAAAAAATAAAATTCAAATTGTTATTTATTTATTATATATACTAACTATTGTTAAAAAAACTTATATAATTTAAATGAGTTTTAACGAGTTTATCACGAACTTTCATAAAATACCTTACTAACCAAGCGCAAAACTCAAAATATAAGCTCCTTCATGAGCTCGAACGAGCTCAAACTCGAGCTTTAGCTTTTGTAATCTTAAATCTCAAATTGAGAAAACATGAAACGGAGGTTAAATAATAAATGTATGATTGTGTCACAACTATGAATATAACCCGACCCGTTTGATGAGGCAGCCACTTTCACCGAAAGGGTTTTGCACAGGTGACCCGCAAGGGTTTAGAACAAGCAGACGCCACGACAAAGGAGGAGACGAACACCCAAATCCAATCGGAAAACCAATTAGATCGAGATCGATGTGGTAGCTACTCATGGGGTTGTGCCCTAAAATTAGCAACAATGGCGGAGCATTTGGGATTGATAGATGAGTCTACAACAAATCCTTGTTGTAGCGCGGTAAGTTGTTAGGTTTTTGTTTAATCAATCATGCTGACTTTCTTTATCGAATGTACTCATTCAAGAACCGCGTTTCAGTTCATGAATTCATTATCATTTGATGGTTCCTGGTTGATTTTTTTATTTATGTTTAAGAGTTTCTGTTTGTGTACTGATAAATGCGATGTGGCATCAGTGGAAAGATAGAGTTTTTAAGTTGCAACATAAGATTAAGAAGGCGGAAGATGGTCGGGCAGCGCTGAAGAGGGCAGTCGAGATTTATCGGCAGCAGTTTGACAAGGCGCAGGATGAAAGTCTGAAACTCAAAAAGGGTAAGAATACGCTGGTTGTGGACTCCTCTTAAATCTTGATATAAATATATAACTTATGCAATTGTATGTGTGATACATACGTGTATGTAACCTGGGAATTTTAGGAGATAGATTAAAGGGTATATATATGAAACAAAAGGGACAAAGGAAACATTCATTTTGACATTCTAGGGTTAAATGAGCAGCTTTTGGGATAGAAATGTGAAATTTAATACTTGTTCTGAAACCAGATAACTCTAGCATTACTGAGTTACTTACAGAACGATCTAACCTTACAGAATGAGCTAAGTTCTATTGTACGATCTCGTTTGAGTTTCTAATGAAAATAGCATTATTGAGTTACTTGCAGATAATCAACCACTGAGTTTTGTTCATATTGAAAATGTAGCGTCTACTCTTAAATTCATTGTGAAAGACAACTATAGGCTACTATATAAAAGTGACTAATAGTTGGATTGATTATTCTGTACATTGCATGGTTTGCAGCTTATGAGGAGGAGAAGTTGCAGACTGACCATGAAAGGAAGGATAAAGAAAAAGAATCAGCTGCAAGAGTTTCATTGGAGAAGGAGATATGCGCATTGAAATCTGAGATTTTATCATTGAGACAGAAAGGAGGTCTAATACCTGAACACGTGAATGAAGAACTTGTACTTCTTAGAGGGCGTGTTGTTAACAGTGAAAAGGAGATAAATCGCTTACGAGAAGAAAAGAAAAAAGCAGATGAGGCATGTGAAAGTTCAAATACGGAGAAAAATAGGGTTGACCAGGAACTAAGTAATCTTAAAGCACAGTTACTTAATGTGGAAAAAGAAAAGAAACAGCTAAAGAAGGATCTTCAAAAAGAGAAAGCTAGAGCAGATTCAGAGAAAAGGAGAGCTGATGAAGTTATAAAAACTGCAAAGACTGAGCAAAAAGGAGGTCTAATACCCGAACACGTGAATGAAGAACTTATACTTCTTAGGGCACGAGTTTCTGACGGCGAAAAGGAGATAAACTGCCTACGGGAAGAAAAGAAAAAAGCCGATGTGGTGTGTGAAACCTCAAAGACTGAGAAAAACAGGGCTGACCAAGAATTAAGTAATCTTAAAGCACAGTTACATAATGTGGAACAAGAAAAGAAACAGCTAAAGAAGGATCTTCAAAAAGAGAAAGCTAGAGCAGATTCAGAGAAAAAGAGAGCTGATGAAGTTTTAAAAACTGCAAAGACGGAGCAGGCTGAAGTTGAATCTTTAAAGGCCGAGCCAAAAAATACGCGTGATTTGTCTTCTTTAAAGTCCCTGGATCAGAATTTGGTTGTAATTACATCCCTTAAAGGACATGTCTCTGAAATGGAAACAGAAATACGTCGGCTGAAAGAGCTTCTTGACAAGGAGAGAAGACTAATGGATAATGAGAGAAAGAAAGCTGAAACAGAGAAGAATAAAGCCAATAAAATGCAAGAAATGTTTAAGAGGGAACAAAGTACAGCTGCTGAGCAAAGAATGCTAGTTGATGTTGAAAGGAAAAAGGCCGAGGAATTAGCACACCAGTTGCAAAGAGTAAAGTGTGAGGCAGATGAGGCAAGATCAAAGTTGGTTTCAGAGGGTTCAAAGTTAAAAGAGGCAAACAAGAGGCTTGATGCTGAAAGGAAGAAGACAAGTAAAGAGAAAAAGAAAGCCCAAGAACAGCAAAAGATTGCAGAAATGAGTACAAAACATGCTTTGGAGAAGGAACGTGATGCTGACTGTCTTCAACAAAAGCTAGAAGAGAATCAGAAGATGTATGAAAAGTTGAAGAAAGATACCGAAGAAATAAAACTCGGGATTCAGGAAGAGAAACAGAAGACAAATAACAATGCAGATTTGGCAAAGGAAAATGTAACAGAGCAGAAAAGGGCTGCAGAAATGTATAAACTGGAGGCCTTGAAACAAAAATCTCGTGCTGATAAGTTAGCACTGCAGCTAGAAGATATCAAAAGGACTAAAGATGCTAGTAAAGAGATTAGAAATTCAACCGACCCTATGAAAATTAGATCTGCTGAAATGGAAATTTTAAAGAAAAGGTTGAAGCTTGAAAAGGCGAGAGTAAAGCATGCTAATCAAGTAGCTGAGCTTGAAAAGAAGTGCAAAAAAGCAGTGGAAGAAGAGCTTTGCCAATTAAAGCTGGAGTTTGCTCGATTTTCAAATCGCGTAGGTCTTTGTAGCTGTTTTTCCTCCTGCAATGTAGGTACATCTTGCCTAGAAAAGGTTCGTTTCAAATGTTTTTACTTCTCATTTTTTACAGTTTTCAACATAATTTTTAGAAAAGGGTATTTTCAAATGTTTTTACTTTTCATTTCTTACAGTTTTCAACATAATTTTTTTGTCATCTATTATATCTCAATGAAACTCAGGAAAGAAATATTGATTTTTGTTTTGTCTTCACAGAATGGCAACGGAAACTCAAAGAGGAAAATTACGCACTCCGAGAGCGGAAAAGAGCTTATGAAGCCTACTCATGCAGCTACAAAATCATGTGAACTTTTTAGACCAAGTTTAGACAGTCCTTCACCGTCACTTCCTATATCTGGAACTTGTACCGAGTCCACCTCAGGTACTGCTTCTAAAATCGAGCCTCTGCTTGGAGGCTCAAACAGAAAAAATTTAGACAATTTTGCCCTACTTTCAAGCATGGCATCTTTTTCTGATCGACAGTTGGTGGGCTCACAGGGAAATTTTCATTTTTCCAACTCAAAAAAGAATTCCGATATGCAGTTGCATATTTCCCAATTGTCCAGCAAGGCTGATGATACCACCAAAAGTAACAAAGATGTAAACACCAAGAAAAGAAAGCGGCATCTCAATGAAATTGAATCTATTGAGCCTTTGTCTACAGAGGGCCATGCAAATGTAGCAAAGAACGTGTCTGCATCGCTTGGTATATTAGATAACATGGATAAGCAATTGACAGAAGTATGTATGCAGCGTTGTTGCATGTCTGTTGAGCATAATGATGATGTTGATTTAGCTACTTATACATGCGACAATGATCTCGAGATTTTTAAGAGAATGTTAGACGGTGATTGCATGAAGTTGCTTAATTTGGATAGTGAGGTTGAGGAGGAAAGATATCGTGTTGCAGTTAAAAGGCCACTTTCACCTACTCTTCCAATCATCGATTTTGAAAGCAACCAATCAGATGCTTGTGGACCAATTGAGGTTAACTGCTCATATGGGGGGTTGCCAAATCAGTATGATGATTCTTCTCAATTCATTGTTGTATTTCCAGAAATCAGGGATGATAGCAGCAGACTTTCTAAGATAGTTCACATGACAAGAACTTGCTGCGCAAATTCTCAGAGTGATTATGTGGTTAAAAATGTAGTGTCTGCTCTTTCAACAGATGAAATTCTCTTCCCTAAGTAAGTGCTCTATAATCACTCTTTATTAGAATGCGCACTTATTTGTTTTTGTTTTGGCGTTAAGTATTAATTATTATTTGAGTTTGCTCTATCAGGGAAAAGGTCTGTGTGTTCTTCTCTTTCTTCTTGAAGCAATTCTCAAGCATTGCGATGACTAACTTCAATCATGGTTTTGATGCGTTTTTTTGGAACAATATAGATAGCTTTTCTGAAAAAATGAGGAAAGGTATGAACTGTAATATTGTTATCTTTGTTTATACTTCATTTTTACAATTTGCTTGATTATTATTATTATTTGTGTGCAGTGATGTCAGATGTAGAGACAAGGACCATGTTTACAGAAATATGGAATTTAGATGATCTTATCACTCTCATACAAAATTTTACTATTGATGGAAGATTACTGGTCTGCACTGATGTAAATTCCGAGACACAGAAAGCTTCATTGAATCAGTTTGTGATCGGGTCGGTCCTTTTAGCATCAGTTTGTACAGCTTTTGACCTCATTGATTCTATATGTGAGGTGTCATACACCATTTCTCGCATCACAACTTCTTCAACTTTGACTTTTCTGCATGTGTTTGCTTATGTATGTGGAGAAAAGTTATTATCCCACGGTGATGACAGTTTGATAATTACTGTAATAAAATCTTTTGTCACATACTGTGAGAGGGAATATTTGTCATCGGGCTTCCCTCCATGTGCTAAGTGTCCATTTTCTGATGAGACTGTTTCCATGGAAGAAATTGCTTCACTTCTCTTAAAGAAACTTAGAGACTGCTGTATGCAGAAGTTTGGGACTCTAACATATAAATCAACAACATTTCCTGATGATACTTTGTCCAATTTGGGTGATGTTTTGTCTCTATTGGAGCTGTTGGCATCTAAGATGGTATAAACTTCAAGTTACATAATTTCTTAATTTAACATTTTTGTTATTTAATACTTTATTGTATATCTTTTAATCCCTTTGCATTGGTCTGTAAATTTAAACTTTTATGGTGTGCTGTATTCTTGATATGCAGAGCTGGGGTTGGGTTTGCGAGAACATCATCTGTTCATTGTTGAAATTGTTAGAAGTATGTGTTATGGAAACTCCTTTGACTGCCATTTTTGTTCTTCTAGGCCAAATGGCAAGGTAAGTTTTAATCGATTTCTAGCCCTCAGAGCAAAATTTGTATTACAAGTTGATTCTTATAAATTTGATCCACTGTCAAGTTTTATACCCACCATTGTTTTAATTGCATTTTCGTTATATTGCAGACTTGGTGTTGATTCTAACGGGTTACAAGATGCCGAAGTTGAGAATATTAGAGTCAAATTAAGTTCATTCATATCCCAAAGTACCTCAAGCAAAATCAATTTAGCGGTCCAATTTGCTGCTGTAAATGCTTTACTGGGTACAACGCCTTACGATTTCCAAGAAGTTTGCAAGAACAGCTTTGAGTTGCCTAAAACTGCAACTGATTGTATACAAAAGTGGTTTTCTTTGCTGAGTGAAGAGCACAAGTCCCTGTCGGTTAGACTCTTAACTGCTGATGATTCTTAACTGCAGAAATGTATAGCCCATCATTGCTGCAAGCAATCAATTTTGTACTGTAGATTTATCCGAGTATTTTGATGGTTATTTATGTAGTGGCAATCGGGATCTTGATTTTGCTTTTTGTCCTTGTTGACACTACGTGTTCAATAGCTGAATTGGAATATTTTCTTGATTTGCCGCTGTGCTTGTCGACTTTAGCTCGTGCTTACAATTAGAGGTTAGGACCAAGTTGTAGTTTAGCGGTATCAAGGTATTTGAAAGGTATTTTCATTGTTATGGATTTAGAGTGTGAGCGAATCTGTTAAAAAAATGTTGGGATCTGCTTGGTTTTAGATATCATGAGTAAAGCCTTCTTCCTTTCTTCGAATTCTAGTAAATCTCCCCATTTAAATAAATCATCAAAATCAAGAATTTGGCCAGGATCGATTGCCCACCATACACACTTTTCTAAACAGGTCCTGGGAGGAGGGAGAAAAGTTAATTAAGTAAACGATAAAATGAGTTAAAAAAAGTGAGGATTAAAATATGATTAGACAAACAAAACGGATACTTTTGATCGGCATGAAATCTTTTGTCAACGAGTATCATTCATTCATTATTATGATTTATGAGTATGTCAATCGGAAACTAGTGTTATATCCATACGGTATTCGGGTAGGTAAATAAATTTTTTATATCTAATATTATATGTACTTTTTAAAAATATATAAAATTATATTTCACTTATAAAAGTTTTTAGTGTAATATTAATGCATTTCTCGTGTTCACTATTGTTAATAAAAGTAATATTCATGTAATGGAGAAATCAAAAACCACCATTATCATGTTAGAACGCGTGAATAAGAAATATCAGGATAATGGATTTTTGTTATTCCCAAGATGTCCTTTTATGTATACGGATGCACGTCAATTATCAATTATATACATACATATACATAGAGGAGGGTTCATATGAGAACCATTATTATTGTGAGAACCGCGTGAACCAATCTTAGTCAGTCAATTGATAAGTGGAATTCATGGATGAAGAGTATGAGGGATAGAGTGTGATAAGATGCATATAAGAAATTCATGGATGAGCAATTGAATTAAAGGATGGAGAATTGGACGGCTAGGATTGGTTTTCACGGTTCTCGCAATGATCTTCACTATATACATACATACATACATACATACATACATACATACATACATACATACATACATGCATACATACACACATATATATATATATATATAGGAGATGGTTTATTTGAGAACCATTATTAGTGTGAGAACCACGAGAACTAATCTTATCCGTTCAATTGGTAAGTGGAATTTATGGATGAAGAGCGTGGGGGATTGGGTGTGGCAAGGTGCATGTAAGGAACTCATGGGTGGGCAATCCAATTGAAGGAGGGGGAATTTGACGGTTAAGATTGGTTCTCGTAATAAAAACGGTTCTCAAATTAAACTTTTCACTATATATATATATATATATATATGAGGTTCATGCGAAAAACTTCTTATTTGCGAAAAGTGCGAGAAGTATTTTTAACCTTTAGATAATGAGTTGTGGTATTTTTGTAATTAAAACAAAATAAAATAGTATTAAATTAAATACAAGAAGGGTAATTAAGACATTTAACATATATCCCATTTTCTCTCTCCACTAGTCCACTTGATATAACCGATCCCCCCTTCTCTTCATACCCTAACCCTATTTCTAATATCTTTTTCTTCTTTTTAAACCCGTAGATGAATCCTGCTGCCGTCGGCATCCATTCTACAGCCACCACGTCAAGGTCTTACCACCGTGGGCCTCATGTCTACCGCCACCGTTCATCACCAACCCAAATCTAACCATCTACATCAAGCCGCCGCCTTGCTTCAGAGTCGTCGACCCACCTGTAGCCGCCGCCTTGCTTCAGAGTCGTCTTACCACCTGGAGCCTTGCTTCTCTTGTCCATCGAGCACCACCATTATCGCCGTCTTTCTTATCTTGTCCATCGAGCACCACCCTTACTGTCGCCTTCCCTTTTGCTTCATTTGTTTAGATAGAGATGAACAAATCTGAGTATATTTATATTTTTGGTTTTTTATTATTTGTACTTTGTTTTAAGTTCTCGTATTATGATTATGTATATTTGTAAATCTATCGTATTTATAAATTCATGTATTGTATTGAAGTATTACCGTGCAAGTTCTAGATATATGATTTTTTAATATGTTGTTAAGTAGTGAACAATATTCCGGATTGAATAATTAGAGAAAGTTGGATGTATTCAGTATTGAATATTGTAAAGTTATTATAAAACTTGTATATCATTGACTGTATTTAATATTGAATATTATAAAATTATCTTGAAACTTGTATATATTTTACTGTGTTCAATATTGAATATTGAAAATTTATCTTAAAACTCGTATATCATTGATTGTATTCAATATTGAATATCATAAATTTTTCTTAAAACTGGTACTTTTTGGTCAAATACAAAGAAGAATGAAAAACTCGTAAATAATTTGGTTGTGTTTATTATTGAACACAACAATGATAAAAAAACTCATAAATATTTTTGGTTTTTGTTCACCAGTGAATTCCGTAAAAATAAATAATTTACTGTAAATAAATTTTAATCTATTTTTGTTTTTATTTATAATTTAGGAAAGAGAAATAAGTAATAAAAATAGATTGGAGAGAGAAAATTTTTTGTTAATATAATACCCTTTTAAATTAAAATTAAATAAAAAATATGATTAATTTAGACCACTAGATCAAATAGAAATAAGTGGCTGAGATTGCTTCTCGCACTTTTCGCAAATAAGGTCCTTTTCGCATGAACCCTCCTATCTATATATATATATATATATATATACCTTGATTGATAGATTTGATAGTTCATAAAAAACATATAAATTTTTCTAAGAATTACATATACACTGCTATTGATGGATAACAAAAGATTAAGAATATACTAATTTTTATGAAAATATCATATTACCATAAAATTTATACCAAACCTTAGATGTATAATAATTTTTTCTCTAAACAAATGTATCACAAGTTATTTAATATAATTTATAAACAATATATAATTAATTACATTAATATACAATTTTTATATAACTCCGTCAAATATTTCATAAAACACCCTCACAATTTTCATTCAGCCCCCTCCCAATTCATTTTCTCACTTTGTATCACATCCTACCAATCAAAACCTATGATTTATCTAATTGTTCATGTGTATCACATAGTACCGATCAAAACTTATCATTTCTTCATGTCATAATTTTCGATCATCATTTAAGATAAATTTGAATTGTGAAAAAATAAAGTCATAAGTCATGGCTTAAAGAATACGCGGACTCCTTCCCGGCTTCCCGCCCAATATATATCATTATATCATACTTTACGACTTCGTTGTTCATCACTGCACCCACGCTCCACTGTTCTACACGCTCTCCCTTCGTGGTTTCTTCACCATTCTTGATTGATTACCTTAGGTTACCTTTCATTCTAGTCGCTGACTTCTACCGCCAACATTGATTCCACATGCCGATAACCTCTGGCACTCATGGATCGTTTCTTCCAAGCCTTTGATTGCCTTACTTTTCATGGTAATCATCTCTCTTAATTTTTAATGTTTTCTCTTGTTCTGAATTGATCTTGTTTATTTCAATTTTGCAGGCAGCATTGATTCCCGTTTCTCACCCATTCTTGATTGATTGATTAGGTTCGGTTTTGTTTTCATCGTAATCGCTGTTTTCTGCACTCACCGATCCTTTCTTCCTCGTTCTCCTTAGCTTCCAAGCCTTTGATTGCTTTACTTTTCACGGTAATTATCCCTCAATCTTGTTTTCCACTCTTCTTAATTGATTGATCGTTTCTGTTTTCAATTTCTGCAGAAATCAGGGTTTTGTAGATATAATGTAATCACAGTTTTCTATAGGCCACACGGATTTACAGCAGTTTCTATGGATTTACAATCTACTGTCTTCGTTCCACTCATTCTTCCCTCCTGACGGTAATTATCCCTCTTAATTTCCACTATTTTACATCTGTTTCTATCGAATTTTGTTTTTACGTGTGCTTTCTGAAAATTCTTCTGCTGACTACATGCATCGCTATGTGTCATGTGTGTATGTCTTTGTGTGTATTTTTACTTAAACAAATTATATTATTTCAGTCAGCAATTTGATTGACTTGTAGTAAAGAAACAATACTTTTTGACAAAAGTGTTTTGTGTCAAACCGATTCTAATTGTCTGGAAAAACTTCTACATTTCTTTCTCATAAATTATGAGTAGCTGTGAAATGGAAAGTTAGATTGTTAAAAAGGAAAGTCATAAGCAATTCGTTGAAAGAATATGCGGAACGATCCATCTTAATTCTTAGTTTCTTCCCGCCCTAAACCCAAACACAAGTATATGAAAAGCGATGTTTATTTGACTGATTTCCTTTTTCATAGTAATCATTGACTTCAGCTGTCACTTTATTGATTTTTCAATTTGTTTACATATACAAGGTTTTGATAGACATATAGTGAAATACTTTTTGTAACATGCGCATAAGTTCAACATCTTTTTATATTTTGCGTTCTTCTTTAACATTTGTGTTTTGTAGGTTCTGATCTGTGTCAGTTTCTTGGTTTTGATTTTAATAAGAAATAATACTTCCTAGATTTTCGTAATAATCTGAACAGTTTATTAAAACTTCTTTAGATATAAGTGTTTTATGTCAACCCGATTCAACACCTGCATAGAATTACCTGTTTTGAAAGGTTACTTATGCAACCCCTCTCGACCTTTCCATCTTGCCACATCTACATAATTTTGTCTCTCCAGTAAACATTGCAGATTTTGGCTCACAAGTTGCCACCCTCTTTTAAGATTGGAAACTTTAAAGAACTCAGATCAACAGACGAGGTGAAGGATCACTGCCAGTATTAAAATCTATGGTATATTTGTCCTCTACTTTTAACTTTAGCATAAGCTCATATGATTCTTGAATTTTTAGCAGTTTTGAGTTTACTTGGCTGAACATTTAAGAAATTAGCAAGCATTCGCTCAAACGAGTTCCTCTCAAGACAGGAATTTAGTTCCATGTATTCCCCCACCCAACCTTACGCACACTTACAAACACATATCACTTGTTACCTAAGAATTTTAGTTCTTGTTTTTTCATTTCACTAATGATATGTACCTTCCAAGAGACCTTTTTTTCTAATAATGTCCTCAACAGGGAGGAGGTAATCCTAATCGTTTTAGTTGTGCATCTAATCAAAATACTGTTTATGGTACTTGTAACAGGTGTGGCATTGGTCATGTTCCCTCCTAATGTCCTAATCGTGATCCGACTACTATAGGACCACGACAACAGCCGTCTGCTAATTTTGCAGATCATCGCTCTCAATCATCAACGACATGGCTTCTAGACACGGGCTCTAATTCTTCTCAGATGTTTACAACACTTTCAAACAATTTCTAGCTACAGTCGAACGCCAATTTAAAAGAAATTAAAATCCGTTCAAACTAAAATTTTTTTTGGGGTGGGGGGTAAGGTTGAATTCATGAACCTTTCTCAATTCTTCTCGTCCTTAAGCATTAATCATCGCATATCTTGTCCTCATACAAGTGAACAAAACGGTTTTGTTGAGAGACGCCACCATCATGTCGTTGAAACGGGTCTTACTCTATTAGATATTAAACTAAACAATAAGTATTATTATGTATTTAGATTAGAAAATTGTTACCACCACCACTGCCGCCGGCATAACCACCGCCGGTAACCATCAAATGGTCGTTAGCCGCCGTCAGCCGCCACATAATCGCCATTCTCACCCCTATATATACATGTATCGATTGTACCAAAGATATACCGAAAATTACAGAAATATAACAAGTTTGTTGGTGGATTGTCTTGTGTTATTCCTCTTTGATTTCCAACATACTCTACTTGCTCAATCTTGTGTTCCACAACGGTTCTGGCACTTCGCCTTTGACACAGCGGTTTACCTCATTAACCACATGCCATCTAGAACAAATACCAACGTCTCACCCTTTGAACTTGTGTTTAATCACAAACCAGATTTTTCGTTCCTTAGGGTATTCGGTTGTCAACGTTATCCGCATCTCTGTCCATATAACAAATACAAAATGGAATTTCGATCTCTCCCGTGTGTCTTTCTCGTCTATAGCACCTCTCATCATGGTTACCGGTGCTACGATCCTGTCTCTAATTGGGTCTATATCGCTGGGCGATACGTTCGTGACCACGAACAATCTTTTCCATACAAACTCACGCCTCCAATCGACTCCCCTTTATCATCCTCTACTCCCCAATTCCCCATACCTCCTCATACCCGATTCCAGATCCGTCCATTCCTTCAACTACAGCTAACCCTATGACATCTCCGTCTCCACAACCTTCGGCTCAACCTCAACCCCCTCTCCTTCACACCTACCAGAGATGTCCCAAACCCACTGCCCCCAACACCCCTACTCCTCTCCCACCACGCTCTCGACCCTCTAACCTCCGTCCTAATCCTAAAACAACACAACCCTACAACGCTACATCCTTCCATACTCATACCTCTCCTAAAACTAAACCAGCTACCTTTTCCGCTGCCGACAAACACCCTGAAGGGCGTCAAGCCACGTCTTGATTCTTCCTACTCACGTTAAATCCTTTTCAAAATTTGTTAAAAATTCTATGAGTTATTTGAACCGTGTTACAAGGTAACGAGTGGTATGATTTTCTGTATTTTATATTGAACAAGGAACATTGAATTTATATGAAAATAACTTGCCTATACTCTGAAAGTGTAGAAACTATACTAGGATTCTAGGAAATTTATACATAATGTTTTAACTTGCAAGTCAAAAAGTTTAGGCCTGGTGTGAGTTGGGTTGACACATAACATATTTGTGTTATTTTTATACATAATGTTGTGTTACTTACTATCACAGAAGCATTAATATTACAGGTAATTATATAGAACGATACAAGATTTTCTGTAAATTTCAAATGAATTTCAACATGTTGGACTCGTTATCCTTTTACTTGCGCTTTTTCTCTTTACTTACATGTTCAACCTATTTGAGATAATGTCTTACCAAAATTAATCCGTTCATAAATAAAAATAGATTGAATTGAAACCTGCTATACAATTCTTGAAAATCACCCAATATATGTTAATTTGTGCTAGTTTCATGTATTTCATAATTGTGTGTCTCAATATATATGTTGTAGTGTGCATATTGTTTGTGGAAAAATTGTAGCAAAGGCATTGATTCATCATTTTCAATTGACAGATTTGTGAAGCAAAGGCAAATTACGCTAATACCCTCTACTGTGCTATATTTGAGTAAATATATGGACTAAATATGATGAAGTGGGATACTTTGTTCATCTCTGAAGAAGTTATCTGGATCTACTTTGCTCTTAACTTGTGTCAACCTCTTGAAGTTTCCCTTGAAGTATTTCTTACCCCACAACCTACCTTCCATGTTGCTCTCTTCTTGGTTTGTTCCAAGATCCAAATCTCTATAATTAAGGTATGCATGTCTCGGTTGTTTTGAAACGTAAGGCTCCATGTACTTGTACAATTTCTTGAGCCAATCTATATGCTCCTTTGATGCTTCGACACCGTTGACTTCCCATTTTACCAAGTACTGTATGTTATACAAATTCCCTCGTCGGTGTGGGAACGGAATGTGAGATTCTGATATCTGACTCATCCGTCCACCGTATGGATCCATTATCATGAAAACAAGTTTTTGTTGAAGAAATTTCTTTTGTATCCTTACAAATACCTTTTTTGGTATAGGTTTTGTAACGAAATCGGATTTTGCCTTGAAGTAGTTAACGTAGAGGTCGGTTTTGTTCCCTAATAACACTTTTGGGGATTTCTCTAAGCCAGCAAAGTAGAGAACAGACTCTATCCAACTCATTTCAGTGCAGTCTTTTGCGTCTAGACCTAGTTGAGGGAACTTTTTGTTCACTAAAGAGATTAGGTCTTTGAGTTCTCCCAAGAAAAGCGAGTTGAATAATGCTTGAACTGGTGTATTCTTATCATCATGCACGTATTGAATTATTAATCTAATGAAGAGCTCGTTTTTTAGCTCGTGCACAATGTGTTGCCAATGGTGAATGATTTCGATGGTGTGTCGATCCATCTTTTTGTTAATGTTGAAAACCGTAACTTTTGGTGGAACTTTAACAAGCTTGATTTTCCACGAGACTATAATGCCGAAGCTTGCCCCTCCACCGCCTCTAATTGCCCAAAAAAGATCTTCGCCCATTGCTTCCCTATCGAGAAGACGCCCTTTGGCATCAATTAAGTAAGCATCTAGTACATTATCAGCTGCTAGGCCGTATTTTCGCACCATAGCACCAAACCCGCCACCACTGAAGTGCCCACCAACACCAACACTTGGGCATATCCCCGCTGGGAACCCGTGAACTTGACTTTTTTGTGCGATATTGTAGTAAAGCTCCCCGAGTGTTGCCCCTGATTGGACCCATGCGGTTTCTTTCTTGATGTCAACGCTTATCGAGCGAAGGTTTCTCATATCAATGATCACAAATGGTGCTCTACAAAGATAAGACAACCCTTCATAGTCGTGGCCCCCGCTTCGAACTCTAACCTGCAACCCATGCTCTCGACTACAAAGAACGGTTGCCTGTATCTCAACTTCGGTTTGTGGTGTAACTACTCCGATTGGTCTTTGATACGCTGTTAAATTTGAGCATCTTGGATTGTGTTGAGATGACACGAGGGATGAATACATGGGCATGTCTTGTGTGAACACATAGTTTGAGGTATTCTTGAATGGGATAGTATAGTTATCCATACACGAGACGAATTCGTCACGAGTTGCAATTGCATCGATACATGTAATCGATGCAATTGCAACCCATAAAACACTTGTTGCCACTATACCCATGATCTTTTTGATATGATGGTTTACTTGATTCTTGTCATAATTATAATTAGTTGTAATATAATTATTATAGGATGAGGTTGGAATATTTGCAGACAAATTCTTCTAGTTTGGGAATTTGTCATGGACCATAAAAAGAAATTAAATGATAATTACAATGCAAGGACCATAAATTATAAATAATAATATTATTTATTTATTTATAAAAACAAAAGTAGATGATTGTTGTTCGGCAGAGTAACCTTATTTTATTCTTTGGTATGTCTCATTCATGATTTATTATATTTGGGAGAATCATTGAAAACGTCCAATGAATTGGCCTGAGAAATTATCAAGAAAATTTCTTAATTCACACATTGAGAAGTGAAATTGGATTTTAATTACAATAATTTATCAGTTTTACTAGTTTAACTGTATTTTTACTACAATATAACTACTATGAGACTGATTTTATATTTTTTAAATAGGGAAAATAATTTATGTTACTAATCAGTCACGTGTTAAAAACTAAAGGTTTAAGAACGAAAATGAAACCTCCTACTTGATGAAGTTTGATTATGCTTGTTTCAAATGAAAGATTGACGTGTTTCTCACATGAATGAGCGAGAAATAGACAAAATCGTGTATTAAGTACATTACGAAGTCACTCTCCGTCCGATGTGAGATATTATCAACAAATCATACCAACTTGTGATGTTTGAAACTAAAGCTCTAAGTATGAAATTGAAAGGCTACGCGTCATAAAATTCGATGAACAAAAACAGCTAAGAAATAAGTATGAGATAAAAAAACCCACCAACCTATGGTGTTCAAAACTAAAGTGTTAAGTACAAAACTTAAATACTATACTTGATTAATTGTAACAATAACGATTAATAACTTATATAAGAAATACAATCATGTCTCTTCGTATTATGATACCATATTTCTACCGTCAAGTCTGCCCTCCCACTCCCGTTGATGTTTCCATCGTAGGTTAGAGTGTTGATGTCGTACGTCGTCATTTTTTAAATTCTCATTTAATTCATGTTTTATTATTATTTAATACGTTTTTATTAATGTTTAATATTTATTATCTTTTAAACCAACCCGTGTATCACACGGTCATTTAGTCTAATTGTATTATAAATTATTTAAAGCAAATGTTTAATCTCTTAAACATTAAGTAAATTGAAAGTACTAATCTAGCCCTCTCGTACCTCTCACACGGTTGTAAATACCACAGGTATTTTGTTGCTCGCATTTTGCTACGGGTTTTATAAACTTAAATGCTTGTCGTCAAAATAAAGGATCTAATTAATAATAATACTGATGTTGTCAAATAAAGTAAAACTACTATCAATTTCAATGATAATATTAAATACTTAAATAATTACAAAATATATATATTATAAATATATAAAGGCAATATTTTATATAAAATTAATACTTTTAAGTTTATTTCAATGTTATCATCATATAAGAATTGTAAAATATAAAAATATTGTAAATAAATATTAATAAAAAGTTAAAACTTTGAGATTAATATGTCAAATAATAGAATTTTAAAATTTTAAAGCAAAAAAAAAGCAAAACTCTTAAAAACCAAAAGAAAAATGCAAATGCACCGAAACATATTGCAAAAAAGATTAATATGTAAAATAATATAAATTAAAAGATTTGAAATTAACTTATAGAATACTAAGAATAAGATCAATTACAAAACTAATAAGAATTTTAAACTTACATAAAGAAAATGTCTCTAATGCAAGGTTTGAACTTTGAACATGCATTACCTCTTCCACCATCTAACGCCTATATTAACTCTACTAGCTCACATTTGTTATTTCAACTTGTTTACGGGTATATAAAGGGAACGGTTTAGTAAAAAGTAAAAACCTTTTCTACAAATTATTAAATTTAGAATCAATTAAATTGGCAATGGATTTAAATTGAAAGAAATAAGGTTGTAAAATGGGTAATTCACATGGTTGGGAACCCGTAAAAACAGGAGCTAATAATAAATTAAGGCTTTCAGTATTATAGGTATTATTATATTAATATGGGGTTGTTTCGCATCTAACCTTACACGCGAAACCACCAAAACTACGTAGTTTTGTTAAAAAAACAAATCCACAGTTTACCTATAATCTCTCGATCTAAAACAATCGGAGTTTCATACTCAAACAGAGTCGACTAGTAGCATCTGTGATCCATGATTATAGCTTTAAATGAATTAGATTCAAATTGCTTATTTGTTTACATTTGAGTTCTTCACCATAAGATCTCACATTGGGTTCTCAACATTTCTCCTCCACGAGTCTATTTCAACAAAGTAAACAAAGGTACCAATTTTACTTCAAATTTGATGTTTATCTTGCATTTATTTCTTAAGTATATTGTGATTGTAATGTTTCAATTTAATTGTATCTTCATCATATTGCATTTCCTAAATGCTAGAAATATGTGAGTGATCAATTGTGATTGATAGTAAGTGTTTGATGAAATGCATGCCAAATGTTCGATGAAATGCTTTAGTAAATATTTCATAATTTCATCGGTTTTGTCTTTGTTATTAACCACCTATTTAATTTTAGTTTGCTATTGAGCCATAGAAATCTTCCAGAGTTAGTAACTTTCATCAAATTTGTTGCTATTTTACAATCCTGCCTTACTTGTAGGTTCTTGATGATCATGGAGTTGCTTACCAAATTTTCTACTCATTTATGCTATATGTAATGAACACACCATTACCAAACACAAAACAAGGGATCAAATTGTCCTTCTCATATGGATGTAGAATCACTAATATCATGAAGGCTATGATTATTAAAAGAAACTTACCTATCACATATAAGGAGCCAGAGACATTTACTATTGAGTAACATATGCATTTTGCTTATGAATTGTTATTTAATTTCATCTAACTAGATCACCCTAACATTTTGGTATCAAATTTAGGTTTAAACACAATAAACACGAAAGCATGATAAGTAGAGGAGATGGCTAATATGAGCATGAGTTATTCCTCATGGCACAGGTAAGAGATGCACAACCTCTATCCATGTATTCAAAGACAAAAGAGCCAAGTTTTGAAGCAATAGAGTGAAGACTACTATGTTTCCAATATCATTGAGAACTTGTTGTGTGGGTTAAGATGACCTAGATGAAGAAAATACAAGACTAAAAGAGAACTAGAAGAAGTATTGTTGGGCATCTTGATATGATGGAATGATTTGTTTTTGTAAATTTTGTAACTAAAGTATTCTTAGTTAGGCTAAGTTTGTAATATGTTTTGCTGTAACACACATGTAATCTTGAGAAATTATGACAACAAGAATTTAAAGAATTATTGTTGGGCATCTTGATATGTTTGAATTAATCAAAGAAAGTAGTTGCATCAGTTTTGTATATAATGACTAAAAAAAACTAGTCTTTTTACCTTGTTCTTGTTACTTCTTGCAATGGGTGTGTTTCATCTTTAATCGGTCGAATGGGTATGATGCGCCTCTAAAGACCCAAATATGTATGTTTCATTATTTTTCGACCCATCTAACTTAATTTGTTACTAGGTGTCCATTTTGACCTGTTTAATTTAAATTCACTATAATTTTAACCCGCACACCTAAATAAGTTTATTTGGTTATTATTTTCGACCCATTTCACCCGTCTAAAAAAATAATCCATAGTATCAACCCGTTTGACCCATCTAACTTTTTTCATTACCGTTTCATTCAAGTTTATTTCAATATATTTTCAACTGTTAACCCATTGATATGAATAGAAAAAAATCTAAAAAAATACAATGCAACCAAAGATGAAATACTTGTTTAACTCAACTTAAGTATCCCAACCTATCACTTCTTATCTTCAAAACTACAATGACTTAAAGGGTTCATGTTTATCCACATCTCATTCATCTCTTTGTCTTGAAATACCATCCGCCTGATAAAAAAAATGAGTATAAGTCTACGGAAAACAGAAGAAAAATAAAAGGAAAAAATGTTATTTATACTTTCTTTTTTGGACATCCGCTGATGTAATGACCCAATCCTTTAAAAGTAAGAACAAGTTCTCTTTTTTGTTACTTCTAAGGATGATTTGATTCTCGTTGCACTTTTAGGACGTCCTTTAGTATTGGTAAGAACTTGAGGATCACGAATAGATATTTGAGGCATCATATTTACTTGTGAACTCTCCACAATAGTGTCTTGTGACACATTTTCAAATTGTTTTGACTTTTTTCGAACCACTTGCTCTTCCAAAAATTTCATTAACATGGTATTTAGTTTCTTTACCTCTGAAAGAGAATCTCCAGCTTCTTTAATTGCTTTAGTAAAATTTGCTTGAACACCCCATAGTGTTAAGCCACTAACTTTATTTTCGTTATCCATATCTTGGAGTATCATATTACAACTATCTGCTTTATACCTTACATCAAGTGTCCACCTAGGTAAAATGTAATGATCAGCAAGGGTTTCAATATGTCTCTTCTTCAAGATATATAATATGTGCTTGCATAATATCCCATGTGTTTCAAACTTAGCACACGAACATGTGACATCAAGATCATTTGAGACACGAAAGCTAACAACTCTCCAATGAGTTTTTTCAATATTTATTTGCCCAACCTTATATACAATCTCTTCTGAACACTTACGTAAAGTCTCGTGAGTTAAATTGCTACTAGCTTCTATCCATTCTTTTTGAAAAACCTCAAACATCTTTCTTGTATAACGTGCACCTGCTTTTGCTTCAATTGGATTGATAGATGAAAGAGTTGGTCTTGTGTTCATGGTCTTGAAGTCTTCATCTTCTTCGGCAGCCCTTCGAGACTCAAGAGCTCTATCATATTGAACGACAAACTCATTTAACAAAAAAAGAATGAATGAATGAATAAACTAACGATTTAATCAATAAAGATGATGAACTAACGATTATCAGTTGATATATATACCGAAAAATAATCAAATAATCATCCATTTTACTCTTTTTACTTTAATTTTTTTTACTTGATCTCTACCCTATATATATATATATATATATATTCATATTTTTACTAGTTCAAAAGTTACGAATGTAAGTGTAGACTTTGACCGCTTGTAGTGGTATGTTATTGCTAGTCAACCACATCAGAGGTTTCGACGACCCGTCAATTTAGTTTATCATTAAAATGATGAATATTCAAAAGATGCACCCTAAGATCTTCATTTCATTAGAAAGATGAAGGTTTATTCGTTTTAGTAAATAATAATAATGATATAAAGTGTGCATAATAATAATAATAATAATAACTGATTTGGTCCATGTGGTTTGTTAAAAATAACTGATTTAGTCTTTTAAATTAAAAAATTATTCAGATGGTTTTTCAAATTGATAATTTGTTATAATTTCAGTCATTTAGCCATTAAAATAATGGTGTATGTGTTAAAATTTTCAAATTGACAATTTTGCCCTTTTATAACATCACAAATTCGGTCCCTATGATTTTCAACTAGTTTCGCATTTAGTCCTTTAACTTTTTTTTTAATAATTTACTCTATACATTTATTTATGTGTGTCTATATGTGTACATATATAAAGTATTTTTATTCTAATACTATAATTATATTTTATTCTTATTCTTCTTCTTATTTAATTTTTATGATTTTAATCTATATCTGTTATCGCACAGCAGTTCATTCGAATTATTGTTATAATACACTATTATATACTACGCTTAATTTTGTTTGTTTATCATTTTTCAACGGTCAACATTATTTTAATTTTTTTATTGATATAAATACCTCTTAATCTCAAACTTTATTAATACACCTTATCTTTTTTTCTCCATCTTATTTTATCTTTTACATAGTAATATACAATTTTTGAATATTAATTGATAATGGATTATCTTATTTAATAGTTTGATATATCTGTGGGATTAGATAGACTATCAAATTAAGTTTAAATACGGTATTAATTCTCACGTAATTAGGGTTAAACAATAAGAAAGATCTCTCCATCTTCCCTTCTTGATGTGCGTCGACTAAGCACACCAAAACCGGAAATTTGTTAATTGTTATTAAAGCTTTGAGATTTAATAAATATCATTTGGGGTTTTAAAATGTTTAATATTAATTTGTTTAATTTTATTCCAAAACCTATTTTTAATTAAAGTTTTGATTTTTTATACTTAAACAAAAGATTATTTTTCTTAAGACTCGTGTGTTCCAGTTTGTGATTATGGGTTAGTTTTGATCGTTAAAACCCAACAGGAAATTGTATATTAATATATATAAAGCAATTAGTATTAGTGATCTAATTAGAAAATGAGAATTCTTACATATTATTTCATAGGATGCCGTTTGAGATAGAAAAAAAATTGTATAAACCTTGAGAATATAATATATGGAAGATAATATAAGAGAAAAAAGAGAAGTATAGAAAAATTCATTATATGGGAGTTTAGATACTTTAGGAGGATATTAGTGTAATTTGAGTTTTATAAGAATATATACGTAATTAATAAGGTATGCAAAAATATATATGGAATTCCCACTTAAATTTATGGTCAATTAACCTAGTTACTTAATCTACCAAAAGACTTGTAGTCTAGCGGTATCAATGTTCTTAAAGGTGTCTTTTATGGTCTATGATTATGGGTTCAAGTTCTGCTGTGAACAAAAGATACAAATTTATGACTAAATTAGTGTGTGTTAGTCCATAATTAATTCATAGTCTTAAAGACTTAATTTTAGTTTTTGGATTAATTACATCAATTGTGCGGATTAAATTTTAAAATTTGGATAAAGTGACATTTTTATAATTTATCATAATTCACATATAATACTTTTACAAATCACATATAAAAAAATATGACATTAAATATTAAAATTTTAAAACTATATTAAATATTAAATATTAAAATATACCGAATCATTTGGGTCGGACCACGTTACAATCTCTAGACTCCCAAGGGGTTACTAATTCGCTCGAGAATTTTGGGGCCGGCGTGAAGCGTGATTGATTACCACCGCATCGGAGTTTCGACTTTTCATCCGCACCACTTCATCTTCTTTGCTTTCTTACGGCTTTCATATCTTCAACGCCCTGATCTTGATTAACTGAAATTCTCTCCATCTCTCTGTATTCATCTACTTCTGGAATCTAATCGATAATGGTGGGACGGAACTTGTTCAAAACGAGGATATGTATTCTGTATAGAAAGGGCCAGTGCCATCGTCAGAACTGTTCTTTTGCCCATGGCGATGCTGAGCTCCGTCGCTATAATACTTCTTCCTCCTTCAACGGTAGGCATACAATATACCAAGTTCAAATTCTTTTTGATGTTTTTATATTTGCTCTTTAATTTATACCGTATAACAATGATCGTTTTTTTTTACATTTTGTATAATAACTGCATCAATTAGCAACAATTGTGTTTCATATAGGGTTAGGATATACGACTCGATCGTAGGGTTAAGACTTTGTGAATTTCATGCATATGATCTAGAAAAGGGAATATCAGGGTTTTAGGGTTTTGTATCTGTGTGTCGGATAGAAGATTAAATGTTTCCAGGTGCGACTAGGGGCAGTAACAGCAGGGATTGCTAGTTATTTGTTGTTTTCTTTTGACCAGAATATAAGTGATGAGTACTGGTACCCCTTTTTTCTCTAGATTGGGGTGCAATTTTGTAATAATAACTTCATAGAAATAAATTTCAATGAGTGATTAAATGTGTTGACTGCAATGACCTGAGCTCCATTGGTGGTAACTTCTATCACTTTGATTAATCAATCATTGGGTTCGAAATTTGAATCTCCAAATGGGGTTCATACATGTTCAAGTAGCAAATTATGTATGCTTTTGCAGTTTCCTTTCTTTTGTTAGTGCGCCTACATGGCTACATTGACGTTGAAGAGTTTGTTTGTATAGACAAAACTTACGAAATAGGAATAGTGGTGTATAATGTAACCTTTTGTTGTCAATCATTGTCCTGTATAAGAAAGGACACTCACGTGCTGTAAGTGCAAATTATATCCAATCCACCATACTTTTACCTTCCTAATTGAAACATTCTTTTTTTCTTTTCTTTTGTCTGGCTTTAATCATTCTTAATGTCTGTCGATATACTATGGTTGGCTAAACTTAATAGATGGTAAGAGCATGCATAGGCTCAAGGTTTGTGGGCTCACTAAGGAAGTAAGGAAAACAACTATCATTCTAGTTACATATAGGCCTCCTGTTTCTAACTATTTCTAAAGCCATTAGTATTTAGTATCCATTACATTATTATATCATATCCTATATCATTTACCTCATTCGTAATATATATAACTCTTATTTGGTGTTGATTAAAAGGCAAGGCACCACTTTATGAAAGTTTGATAGGATGGGGGACTTAAAAATCATATGCTGATGAATTTTTTTGGTTAATTTGATTAAGTTTTTTCTATTATCATTTCTTGAGCACTTAGCATGGATAATTTCTGGATTTTTTTGCCTCTAACGATCTGACTATTTGCATTTGAAAATGCGATTCGATATCTGAGCTACTCCAGTAGGCACATGCCTGCATTGTGGCTGTTTCTTGAGTGGTTTTCTGATCCTTTAAACGCTTTAGGACGTCTACGACACTCTTTCGGCTCTTTAAGTTGGAGTTGGAACCTGTCTTACATTTTGCTTAACAGCTTAAGTCAAACAGGTTGTTGCCCATAATGCTATTATGGGTATTTATAAGACAACAAGCTCCCACCTTATATTTGATTGACTGGAAATATGTCGTCAAATTTCAAATTGAGACACATAATCGTATCAGCAATTGTGTATCTCATTATCAGTTATTAAGACATCATCTGACGGGCCTGGTATATCTTTATCAGAAGGAATGATGCTGGTTGTGGTGTTGACTGCTGGTATTGCATCATCATTTTCTCTTATGGATCTATGAAACAGCCTTTTTTCTGAAGATCCATAACTTAGATGTCAGAAGATGGGTTTATTCATATATCCAAATACTTCTGTTAAGTTGTTGCTTGCATGATGTTGCAGTTTGTGCTACTTTCTTCCTTTGACTCCTTCATGAGCATGATACTGCCACAGAATCTATTGATGAAAGTTATTTTCGGAACAAGCAAATATATAGCATGAGAGATGGACTAATATCTTTATTCTATGATTTCAAGTAGAATATCAGACCATTTTGTATTCATATTCTTCAAGAAGAGAAGTATCTACATCCTTGTCCATTCCACGCCATGCAAAAAGTTTTCTCAATGTTATACGTCAAATAAGGATATAGTCGCTCCTTTAAATGTATTTTTGAGAGCTGTAGTTTCAAATTTCAATGGACTGTGGCCTCCTTTGGAAGTTGAAAGAAGGCACCATAACTTTTCATTGTTGTGTTAGGATGTGGTTCCATCTAATGGTAAGGTGTATCTTTGTTATTGACTATGGACTGTATGGTTATCTTGAGTTCAAAACAAGGGGATGCTGGTCTTCAATCTACTGGAAATATTTTTTTCACATTCTGCAGGGAGGCGTGGTTATCGTGCTTCTGCTGATTTAAGAGAGAAGCTAGGCAGACATCGTTCGCCACCTCGAAGAAACTCTCTTGAAAGAGACTTGCTCCCATCTCACGGTCAGAAAGAATGTCTAGTCTTGATACCTGTTATCTTGTTTAGAAACTTACTTTATTTTTGAACTTGTACTGTTTTATCATGCAGGAAATACTTCTCCAAGATTAGGGAAAAAGAGGTGTGTTTTTATGTTACTTGTCTCTTCTGCTTGCATTTTTTCGTTTTGCGGATTTCGTTAATAGGTTAAGAAAATATGATTTTGTGGTGCTCATATTTGACTTTGTGGACTTGCTGTGCGACTCCTGTATCAGATAGAATTTTTGTAAAGATCTGTTTGAGGTTACCCTCATCTCTTTGTTATTCATATCTGTATTTCTTTCTTGTATCATAGTGTCTGGGGTCACAGAACAAGGCAGAAATTTGATGGTGAAGATGATTTCTCTGGAAGCTTGAGATTATCAGATGGAGCTGAACGACAACCAAGAGAAAGAAAACCCTCATCCTCAGAATTTAAGGATATTCATGATGAGCAGGTTTGATTTTATTATGCTGGTTGACTATAAAGTTTGTGTTCTCAGTGCTTACTCTTTCGTGTTTTCTCAAAACCTATGGTGCAGTTGAAGCAAGTGCAATCTGAAATTGATATGCTAGAGGATCAGAAACAGCAACTACAGGTGCCTGCATACATTTTTTGTTGGTTTATTCTTTTTAAATGTTGATGTCATTCCTTTAATTAGTAAATGGATTCAAATTATTTCACACAAAAATTAGATATATGTCAAGTCATCTTTGTTATGCAGACTAAACGATGCTTATCTTGGGTCTGTGGCCTAATATTAATTTATTTATTTACTTGTTACATTTTCTTATGCATTATGGTCTATCCTCTAATCGATACATGGTTCATAGATCTATTTGGAAGAAAGCATCCAAGAAGCAGATAGTTTAAATTCGAAAATTGAAGAGCTTGAGATGCAATTATCCACTGAGAAAGAGGAATGCAAAAGGTAGTTGATGAATCATAGCCAATCTTTAATCTTATTCTTGCTTTCAAGCTTTTAAATTGCCTTTCTTGTTTTCTTATAAATTCTGCTTGTAATCATCAGAATTTCTTCCAAACTAAGGAGGTTTGTCAAGGCAAATAATCGTCATGCAAGGATACAAGAGGAACTGAAGAGGCAAATATCTCTTATATATTGTCAACTTGCACATTCTTTGGGGATTAACTATTATTATTATTATTATCATTTTTACATTTGTTTTCCCTTTTAATGTATTTGAGAATCTTACATGATGTAGGTCGCAAGCTCGTCTTCAAAGGCTTGGGGATCAGCTTGGGTCAGACGCTAGAGCTGTTGTTAGTGAAGAAGATATAAACATTAATATATTAAGCGATGAAGAGAATTTTGGGAATCTCTTAATGAGCCCCAAAACTTATAAGGTTTCACCAAGGAAAAATGAGACATTGGGAATGAGCATACGGAAGGATCAATATAAGGCTTCTCCAAGCAAGAAAAGAATGAGGGCCGACATGGTAGAAGCTGATGAAAGATCTAAACAAGGTATCTATCATTATAACATCCCTTGCTGGAGGACGTTCATCAGCTCTTCCTGTATTTCTAATGATTCAAATTGTCTTTATTGATAACCAGCAAGTTTTGCAGCAAGAGAATGGGTTGGTTCTGGAAATATGAGATCTGAAAGGCATTCCAGGTGGGACCCACATCTTGCTGAAACAAAAAATACTGAAGATACAACGACAGATGCTAATGGAATCAGCAATACAAGGCCTTTGGTTAATGATGGCAAGTCGATACGAAGAAAGAACAGTTTCAACAGCGCACCCACCGGAGATGAGGTACCTTTTTCATAATCATATACTGGCTTGCTTTTTGTATTTTGTTTGGTTCCTGTGTATTATGTTTCAACAGAACCCCAAATAAAATTATCTAGTCTCCACACTATTCCTGTCTACCATTTTTTGACATGTATAATGTACAATAAGTCTGAAATCAAACAACTAAAAGAAACAAATTGTTTGCATAGCTCATATAACGAATACTTAAAAAACAAAAGCCAACTCTATTTCTAGGTTAGGCTGGAAATTTGGGTCGGGTTCGGGTTATTGGGTTAGTGTCAATTCTGTGTCAGCCTAGTTTTTACCCATTTATATTCACGCTGGGTTTGAGTCGTGTCATTTTTTCACATGGGTTTTGGGTTGACCCATTTCGGCCAAATGTGTTCGAAGCGTAACTTTTCGTTTTTTGAATACAATTTTCAATTTCAATTTTCAAAGTCTTTGTTTATTTCGGTACAAATTTTGAATATGATTTTCTCTAATACATTTCAAACTTTACACTTTTCATGTGAGGTAAATTAACTCGGCGAGTAAATTATTTAATTTCTTGACTTTAGAATATGATTTCTTTACACCTTTCATGTTAGGAAAATAAAATATTGAACTTCTCATGCTTGCACCTTCATTTTGTGGCGATCTTTCTGGTCATTTTTTATGTGATGTTATTTATTTAAATTGAAATTTTTCATAAATATTCTTACAATCAAACTTGCATGCTGTGTGGTTGTGTGAAAATTTTGATAAATATCCTTTGGCGGGTTACAGGTGCCGTGCCGCCCCAAAACTTTATTCCCAATCCTCATTTAAATTTTAAAGACTTTTCATTATTTTTCCCTTTTCTGGTCATTTAGGTCACTACCGGGTTGTCAGGTTGTGACCTGAACCTGACCTGTTTTTGTCATGTCGATATGTTTTTGACCCATTTCGGGTTCGTGTCTGGTTGTTTCACTGTTTTCATGTTGGGTCACATTTTGCCAGCCTCAATCCTAGGAGAGGGGTAAAAATGTACTTTATAAAACAAAAGGTAACAAACAGCAATGTTTTTAGAACAAATGCAGGAAAACACATAAATAGCATATATAATGTATGTGCGTAAAACTTTAAACCTTATTTTGCATTTAATTGTTAATTAATTTGTCAATATGTGTCTAGGCTGTTAATGAGATAGTTGTGTTGTCTCTACTTTCCTTGCCTTGCCTCTCTCAAGAAGAAAACTCTAGACTTTAGTCTCAAGAAAACCACATGTTGAACTGTTAATAAGGGGGCCTGTCGTCTCAGAGTTTAGGCTTCATACTTTCAATAAGGGGGCCGATACTTTAATTTTCATGTCTGTCTCAGAAACCACAGTTGAACTGTTAATCAGGCAAATGGTCCCTTAATATAAGAGATTGGAAGTCGAGTTTTGACTTAATGAAATAACTTTTAGGTGTCAATTTATTATGCTAAAACACTTTGAATGAGCAGTTTAAGGATACAAAGTCAAGTAGAGTGGCTGCAAATACGGTGGATGAAGTTATTTTGAATGAAAAGCTCGAGTCAAAAGAAATCTCCTCTACCAGAATCGAGGGAGGCTCTACACATGACAATACATCCACCTTGCCATTTCCATCACCTCCACCTCCTCCTCCACTAGTTGCCCCCAATGCTCATTTACAGGTTAGCCTATAAATATTCCCGGTCAATTTGGTAGATGTTTTCCTTTTATGTTATTACTATTTCTCTATTTCTTTTTTCTTGAGAATTATAATTAGTAAACTTCATGCACAAATTAGTTGGAGTGTTTGACTGACTATTAATCAAGTGTCTTATATTATAAATGACTTGGGTAACCGTGTAGTTTTTCACTTAGAAAATCCTACTTTCTGGCCAGTTTTTAAGCTTTCTTCATAAAGAAGTTATGAGTTGAGATTACCTAGTTCAAATCCAGATCTCCCTAGTTTATCTTGTTTTAAGTGAAACAATGTCTCTTGAAAATTTCCACTTCTTTCTTTCTTTTTGGTAGATTTCTGTTGTTCTGTGGCAATCATTTATGTGCCATGGTCATTATTGCACTCTGATGCTCTTGATTTAGATTATTCTATTTTTGCCGTATTGTTGTTTTTGAGCCAAACATGTTCCAAAAGCTGTGTACTATCAAACTTTGTAATTTAGTAGAACGAAGTTAGGAAGGTGCGGTTTTACATTAGATGTAGGTAACTAACTATGAGGATTTTACTGTAGATGGGTATTTAACATGATGCCTTTCATGAGAGTTATATGACAACTAAGATTATTGGCCTGCTATTATGGCGCAGAAATTATTTTTTAGCAAGATTATTGGCCTGCTATTAGTGAAAGATAAGGAGTAATTGATTGGCATTTGATATTCTGTTTTGCTTGCTGTACAAGGGGAAGAATGAGACTCTGGACGTGGTTAATGATGATGATAACGACGACGATGACGATGATGAGTTGCTGGATGTGGATATCGTCTGACTCTCAATTTAGCTAACACAACAAAAAAAAAAGGAAGAAAGAAAACAACCCCACCAAAAAAAAAGTAGAAAAAGAGCTTGCAGCATGTGTACAAACGTTACTTTTTTTTTTCAGCTCGCATGTTTCAAAGTGTCGTAGAAATTCTCAAGTTTTTGCACTTTTATTTCAAGGATCACTGAATTTGGTTTTCCTCACAACCTGGCTTATAGCCATAGCCCATATGGCAGGGTTTTCTGTTGCAATAAGGTTGGGGCATTAGACCATCCATTATACCGAAGCCGAATGGGGTGGCTGGTCCAACTTGGACAGCAGGTAAAGTTGGGAACACCACACTCCTTCTCCCTACCTGTTGCAGATAATCCTTTCGGGTTTAAGAATCCTTTCTCTCTCTCCAATCCTCTTTGACACCCTTCTCTCTCTCTCTTCTTCCCCTCTCTCTCTCTCTCTCTCTTCTTCCCCTCTCTCTCTCTCTCTTTAAATGTTAAATTAAAAAATAATGACAAAGAGGTAAGATGATAGAAATATGTGTATAACGGAGTTAGAAAGTTTGAAGGTGGAGTGATGGGAGAGCAATACAGGGAGAGGGAAAGGGAGGTAATGAGATATAATGGATCAGTGTCCTAAGCATGTGTTAGGTGTGGTGTTACGCCCTAAATGGGGAGTTTTTGAATGAGTGTTGCACAGGAAATCATTTTATTTTAATTGGACCTTTTCTTTTTGTATCCGTTTTGCGATAGAGTATATTGGACTTTTATAAATTTGTTTTTGTAATTTATACATCTCACTTTGCTCCTTGTATGTGTATCTTTGTATAATTTTTATATAAATCGCATATATATAATTACCCCCTTTAAGTCACGCTCAAAAAGCGTCATAGCCACTAAAACTTAAGGCTTGATATCGCCGTCACATCACACATGTTATTTAAAACTATCTAAAGCATATCCTTATACGACAGTTCTGGTGATACAGTTCAAAATATGCTTTATCTAGTGTCGGTTTAGCTAAAAAAAGAGAAACAAGTGGGTGAAAGTGGCTCATAATTGTCTTATCATCAAAGTCCATTTATCAGAAATTCAACATTACTATTTGAAAGTGACAGAGAGATGTGAAATACTTATTGTAGCAGTGATTTGCAGGCGTTGCCATTGTTAAAATTTGTGAGTTAGTTTGAATTTTTTATTATTTAATGATTTATATGTGAAACGGTCCCATATAACCTTTTAATAATCAGTTTTGACAAATAAGTTTGTTGGTGGTACTTCAATTTTCAATTCACATATTCAAGTAACACAAGTCTTAAGCATCATCTTGAAAATTCTTAGAAAACGCGTAAAAAAAATTCCAAAAACGAGACTATTTGATCAAGTCGAATCCTTTTCTAATCCAAAAAAAAGACTACTTGATCAAGAAACGAGACTACTTTTCTTTAAAACCCAATACCATTGATGAAACCCAATTATAAGCAAATGACACCTTACACAATCTAGGACTAGATCTATCGCACTGGTCTTCATGTACCCTAGGTTACATTGTAAGGTGTAGTAAAACACAAACCCATATGATGGATGACTAGAAATAGCTGTGTATGTGTTGACTTTCTTTTCAAAAGTCAAACCTGGAAAAACTGTTCCAATGACGATGAGCTGAAAACATTTGAAGCAAATTGTTCCGTTTTTGTTGAAATATGAAGCTGGTGTTTGACGAACCTCTGTGATCAAAGGGAAAAAAACCATAAATATTAGCATAGTAGCATTAGTGTGTATGTATGTACTTGTGTGTGTATGTAGGTATGTATGTATACACACTAACACACATACAAGTAGCTGTGCATATGCACAAAACACATGTTTAAAAGCATAATTTACTTTCCAAGAATACGTTAAAACTTGGTAACAGAAATATGTTACTACTCATAAGAAAGTTGTGTATACCGCCAATTGAGAAGTAATTTCTGGATTCGAGTCTATATGCCAATCTGGCTCAAGCTGCCGAACAAAAGACATTCGTCCATTCTCTGTGCTACAAAATAGCACCTACAATTGGCACATAATATATAAAATTAACAAATGAATAATGGGTCTGAAAAGGTGCCAGATTACTATATACAATAAGTAATGAACTGGTTATTACCTTCTCCTTGACCAAACCCCGTGATGTAAATATCCCAGCATTTTCCAAAGCCGTTAAAACTTTCTTCTGCAAACACATGATTTTTTTTTTTTGTAGAATCAAAAGTGTTAGGTTTCTCAAGCGGGATTATAATCAAAGTGTTGGCAAATCAAAAGTCTCTCAAGCGGGACTCATAAACTCTTTAAACTTCATATGCGATTTTTTGTGAAAAATTATAGAAACAGGGAAAAGGGAAGTATTGAGCTCATACATACTTCACTTTCGTCATCCAAAACTCTTTCCATGAGATAAAGGTCATAATATTTTGTGATCTCCAATAAAACTTCCAACACAGAGGATTTCACAGTTGCTTGATTCTGCTAGTTACAATTAAGATCAGAATCAAGTCAACATCTTGATATTTTTATGTGTAGAAAAAGAAAGACACACGAAAAGTATCACAACCTGAAGCTCCTCGGGACTGTTTTCCTCTAGTATAACCCCAAGCAACCGGCAAGTTACCTTCACAAAAATATATTGATCGTTAGCATAATCATTAACGCTAACTTTATAACTTGATTACTGAAGAGTACAAGTTTAGATATTTAAAAACTAATCAAACAATTGTTTTGGATCAAGTTGGTTCTAAAAGTATACCTTTCTTCCATCACTTAATCTCTGCCTGATTATTTGTTCCAAAGTAGGCTGCATCAACTACATATAAGTAAATGGAAAAAAAGATTCAAGATAAAAGGTTGGTTAAATTTTCAGTTTACCTCTGCAGGCTGAAAGAACTCGTCAATGGCACCTCGTGCTCTTAAATCTTCAGAAGTTAACAAATTTTCATTTGGATGAGTATCTAATCCAGATCTGCTAGGTGTGGAAGGTTGACTTTTGGGTTGGCTTCTTCGAGATCCATTAGGCGTTCTCAAAGCTCTCCATGTAAAAATTACTGCAACAGCAAATCCTGCTATAGCTGAAATAGACCGAAGATCCTGAAACCAGATTTTATAATATATTACAATGTGTGGCTTGATTACAAACATAAATATCTTTAGATATTGACAACTTAGGACACCTAAATGCACTATATATTTCAGTTTGCAATGTTCATGCATTGCAAAATTAGACAAATTAAACTATTATTATTACTTTTTGTCCAATTTGGATGAGATGTATTAATGTATTATGATGGAAGTATTTGACAATTAGGTCCATATCAGAAACATGGGAATAATCTTGATCACGAAACTCATCAATAACTTGAAATTGATTATACAAAAGAACTATCCCTAAGTAATGCCTCACTTGTAGTCCTGCTTCATGGGTTATACTGTGTTGCAACATGGGGAAACATAAATGGATATGATGAATGAAAAGTACAGCAATTCATGCATGGAGTACAACCCAAAAAGGACAGTAAATGATAAAACCTAATTCTCAATATCCCCAAATGAGGTTTTCCAACTTCACAAGCATAAAAACTGTTATAATTTACTCAAATCATGATCAGAAGCAGAAGACAACAACTTAATTTCATCCTAAGTTGATAAAAGTAACAGTTGCAGTTACAGATTAACAAAACAAAAGCATCAAAAAATTAGATTACGAAGAAGATTGGAACCAGGGTATCGGAGATTTTAGAAATCTTGGTGGATAGATAAGCCCCAATTCTCTTAATAAGTTGTAAAATATCTTTCTTTAAGTAATCAGCCATGGCCGTGATTCTTGACGCTAGTTTTGGGTACCACCCAAACAAAGAAAACTGTAAAGATCTCACGGGTGTTTCTGATCGGAGCAAAATGGGGGTTTGATTGACGAATTTATGTTATGGTGATTGAGAGAAGAGCTGAAGAAATAGTGATGGATAATGTGACCGAAAGTCGATAGAAATTGCATCAGCATCAGCATGGGAAAGAAGAAACGCGAACGAAAATTCAAAATTGGGACCATGTTTTTACCTCAATCTAATTTAGACGTTACTAACATGGTTTTTATTTTACAACATGTCATTTTTAAGAATGTAATGATACGTAATTCACATAATTTAATGTTATAAAAAGTTTTTTACAACAATATGTCTGTTTTTTCTTTTATTTGTATCTAACTATTTTATTAATTTAAAAAATAAATTCTAAAAGACATTAAAATAAGAAAAAATATTTATATTGATGAGATAAAGAAAGATGAGTTAATAAGATTTTAAAATTTATGTTAATATTGGTAGATAATTGTGTTTGTGTGAGAAAGTGTGTTAGTGTAAAAGAATATATTTTACATGAATAAAAAGTTAAAACAAAATAGGAAAGAGAATGAAATGGTTAAAGATTGAGTGGTTAAGATTAATTTAGATAGAATAAAAAGTCAAAATTTTGTCTTGATTGAATTTTTAAAACTCTTAAAATTAAAGAGGAGAGAGAATGTTAAATGGTTTATATAGTAGTATAGATGTATATTTATATATTTTTTAATAAGTAAATATTGAAATTATAAAATTACTCTTTATTAATAAAGTATGTGAGTATGAAAGTATCTAACTTAAGTGTTGTAATTACACACGTCATTTTCTTATTGAATAAAGTTTGAACAACTAAATTATTTTCAGGATAAGTTTAAAATATAAAATTTCGCATGAAACCAATTAGTTATGTTTTAATGTTATATATAATCAATTTTTTAAAGAAAAACATAAACAACTTTTATAACTTTTTGATTGTATATAACTAATTTCATATGAGAATTAATACAAAGTTAATATGTACAATTTTTTAACAACAATTTCATTTAGAATGGAACATTAACAAGGAGCTAGTGGCCAAGATATACATGTACATATGCAATACTGAAATAAATAAACAGGAGACTACACCTCAAGTGAAGGGATATCACATCAAGTTATCCAATTTAGACTCCGACACGAGTTTCCTCTATTTTAATCCAAAAAAAGGAAAATCTTTGAAATTCACTAAAAAGATCGGATATTCGATATGAGAAAGAAGAGAAGACCTTCTCGTTTTGCAGCTTCCACAATATCCAACAAAATGTGAATATCTCCGAGGATAATACTTTCAATCTTCTCCCTTTAACACAAGATCAACCCCGCAATTAATCATAGAGGATAATGAACCATTCATCAGGCCATAAACATTCCACCAACACCGACCTCAATGATTTTTACAGCAACTTGACATTTCCAGAAGGCAAGAATTCTAGTCTTAATGTCCAGATTACACAACAAATAGTTAGAGGAATCAACTTAAATCCCAAGCCGAAGGAGACTACAAAATGTGGAAAGCCTTTTGAGTTGTAGCCGCCAAATTAATACATTTACTTTGCTCAGAATGGATCAAATCTGGATAATCAGTGAAGGATAGATAAAATTTATTTATCAGTGCTCTTAAAAAAACAACCTACAAAATACCCAACTCTCCAATTTCCAAGACCATCTAGCACCACCAAGGAGAAGAAATGACTCTTTTTTAGAAAGTGCATGAAGATCATTGTTCATCGATCTTCCAGCCATAGAAATTTTATTCCAAACGCACTTTTTTTTTAGTTTTAAGATAATGAATGGAAATATTGCTTTTAAAACCATGTAAATAAACTACTACCTTTCGGCAGTTATAGATGAATTATGTTTGGTTTCTTGAAATAACCGGTTTTAGATAGTTAACACGTGAAATAGGATATTCGGTACACCTCTAATAAAGACCATCACTTTCTTTAGCAGCTAAAACCCATTTTCAAGAAACCAAAGATAATTCATCTATAACTGCCAAGGAGCTTTGGACATTGAAAAATAATACATAAAATACCAAAGGGACAAAAAACGAGTTTTCGCCAAAATAAGTATTAATGAAAAAAGTATTTATAAATTTAGTTTACTTTTAAAAATATTTACCACACTAGTATATCCGTTAAAATATTGATCAAAGTAGTGTTTTTCTATTTTTTTTTAAACTTTTAGTTTTTATTACTTTTTTTACCAATTTTTTTAACTTTTAGTTCTTTTTACATTTTGGTAAAAAAACTGAAAGTTAAAAAAAATTGGTAAAAAAACAACAAAAGCTGAAAGTTAAAAAAATGAAAAAACACTATTTTGATAAAATATTTTAATTACTATACTAGTTTGGTAAATATTTTTAAAAGTACACTAGATTGATAAATACTTTTCTTAATAACGCTATTTTGAACAAAAACTCGACCAAAAACATAATTACAAAAAGTTAACTGAACTTGCGTTGATAGCTTTTTTTCTACGGCAAACATATACACCCATTAAATCTACTCCTAAATCTGCTTTATTATACGTAACGAGACTTGAATCCACAACCGCTTGGGAGGGAACATCACTTCACAACACTATGTATCGCTGAGCTATAAGCCATTTGGTCTTCAAACTCAAATTATTCTGACTTCAAAGTGTTTTGTTCACCATTGACTATGTCTCCATCTATTCAAAAAAATCTATTTATATTGGAACTAAATTGTACATGGTTTTGTTTATGGCTAGTTAACCGAGCATATAGCTGATTTTTCAATTAATCATCTTTTATAACGTCTCGACATATATTGATTAGTGTCTCTTGTAAAGATTTATTCTCAATCCACAGGCTTATTTTGTTGACATTTTAATTTAGCTAAAATGCATGTGTTTAGGCATAAAATAAATTCTATTTTATAGCTAGGAATACCAAATGCGCAACAACAACATTTACAACATGAGGTTTTGCAATGTGAGAGTAGTCATACATGGCAGAGTACGTCTCGAAGGTTACGACGTCGTTTGAGACTTTGAAAGGATAAGATATTGAGATTCACAAACCATCATCGAGACTTCTAGACTCCGGGAGAGTGTTATTTACGAAGTTGAAATTAAACACTTGGTAATGTCTTGCGAACAAAATGTATAAATGTTTTTGGGAGTTAAAAAATAAAAATAAATATACTATATATTATTTATTAGATGTAATTTATGAAATACAAAGGTTTATAAATATAAACGGTTTGATTTGGTTATATGGGTTAACCAAATATTTATTATTGTAATTGTAATGTAATGAATCATAAAATTCAGTTTTAAAATGATGGCTATATGGGTAAAATTTTGACTAAAAATTCAATTCTGGTTATAGAGTTACGACTATATAAGTAGTCCGGTTTTCTAGCTTTATTATATGGGTCACATATAATATAATTAAGGCTTTGTTTGTTTTATTTTTACATTATATCTATGTCGACAAATTTTTTACTATAAAAGGTGACGATTTAACGAGAGACTCTCACTACTTTTTATATACTATAAATAATTTTCAATCAACCTTTCTAATATTGCATAGTTTTGTGGTGGAGATTTTTCAAAATATAGTTTCTTAATCCTCGGATATATATATATATATAGGAAGGTTTATTTGAGAATCGTTTTTATTGCGAGAACTAATCTTAGCCGTTCATTTTAGATAATGGAATAAATGGATGAAGAGCGTGGGGGGGATCGAGTGTGACAGAGTGCATGTAAGAAATTCATAGGTGGACAATCCAATTGAAAGAAGAGGAATTGGATGGCTAAGATTGGTTCTCGCGGTTAATAAAAACGGTTCTCAAATGAACTTTTCAATATATATATATATATATATATATGGTTGTTTACATCATAACTCTTTCATACCTTAATCAAAATTAAAATTTCAACTTTGACTTTTCTTGGTCAAATTTGAATCAAAATTCTTAATTTTTTTTCATATATATACTTTTTAAACTTTGAAATATCACATTCGTCACTTCTATCTTATATATATCATATTTACCTTTCATAACATTTCAAAATATGATATTTAATAAAATTCTTAATTTCATCATTTTAAATATTTTATAATCATTATAAATTCTTTTTAATTATAACAAATAAAAAAACCTAAATGTTCTAATAGTAACAATAATGATTGTTGGTTTGTACAGAAAATACAATCATGTTTCTTCGTATCATGATACTTCTGCCGTCACGTTTACCTTAACCTCACATCGTTATTTTCACAGCTAGTCTGAGTATTGATGCAATCTGTCGTCATTTTGTTTAAATTTTCATTTCTCTCATTTTTTATAATTATTTAATATCTTTTTATTCAAGTTTAATATTTATTTTTTTAAACCGATTCATATATTAAACAGACATTTGATTTAGTTGATTTTTGTTATAGTTGTTAAGTTTTCAGGTAAATAATAAAATAAATAACCCTTAATAAATTAAGAAATTTCCTAATTAAACAAAATAAGTTAAAATCAAACAATATCTTATTCTTAGTCTTGTACTCTTGTTACTTAAATATTGTATTCGTTTTTCATGGTAACTTAGGTAAATCGTAAGTTTTTGGTTAAAGAGGCCATGAAGTTGTCAGATGGAGGACTGGAACTGTAAAGTAAACAAAGTAGAAGGGCATGAATGAAGTCATGGTACAAGTACGAGGGCTGATTGGTAGATCAGCAAGCAGAATTGCTTCGATATTTCTCTGATGCTCTCGCCTCTCTGTTCAGTCTCGCTTGCTTTCCGACGGTTTTTTAGGGTTTCTTGATATTGTTCTTGTGTCCTGTAATCACTTCTATTACAGGTTTGTTCTGTATTAAGAATCGTTCGATTACAGTAATAGTGAGAGGTTTATAGTCGAAATTAATGTTCTTCTTGAGATTTTTGTTCTAGTAAGCTTTTGCAGCGTTCATCCGGCACCTCGGAGACTTCCAGCTTGACACTGGCAATAGTATCAATTTTCCGGCCAGGTAACTTCGAAACATTTTTAATTTCTATCTAACTTTTTGGTGACAGTAAACTTTGTTATTGTTTTTCTCGGTTACTGATTTACCATATTTGTCATATGCTATTTGAACATGTTCTCTACCTTTGAATATATTAGAACTCGTGTTGCGACAATGTGTGGGACCAGTTTTTGAAAAAGCTTCAACCAAGAACCAACCCGAAAACATGATTTAACGAAAGTTAAACCAAAAATCGAATTGAAGATAGCTGGTATCAATACCGTGATCATCTAAAATTTTAATTTTATTGATAACGATCGAATTTTACAAGCCCCGTTATAAAAGTGGTGGACCTTCGACTAGCATCTGGTCCGAAGCTGAACTTGTACTACCAAAGTTATCATGTCAACCCTAGTAATTTGCTTATGCAGTATTAGATTGATGTGGATATATAAGGATTATTATTTCATTGGGTGTTTATTATGATATTAATTTAGGGTGGCAATCTTTTTAAAGTCATAAATTCAAGTTCCATTATGAAGTTGAAAAGCATCTGTGCTTGTGTTGATTAAGTTCGACTAGCACTTTTTCTTTCTGAAAAGTTTGTATTTGAAGTTGACAAGCATCTGCTTTGACATCCAAAAAGGAGTGTTGGTGCATTCAAATGATTTTTCTACTTCTCTTTGCAAAAACTTTTCCTGGTTTGGGTTTCTCGAATGTATTGGTGCATTCAGATTTAATATTGATATTTCAATGCAACAAGAACATAGGCATGTATTTTTTTGAAGATTTAATACGAATACACCTGTATGAAATAATGAATATTATGGACTCCACAAAGTTTTCTCTAAAACATGCGAGTGTGACATTATCGTGTTAGACTATAACAATTGAGGTGTATCTACCTTTTTCATTGATTGTTAATTTTATATTAAGGGTTGCTTAAATTTCAATGAAAGATCTTCCAAATAACAAATGTAGCTCCTAACTTGAATCATAAATCTCTCTTTCAGTATTATCTATATGAAATCTCTCTTTTTATAACACGTATCATTAACTTCTTTAATTCGCGAATTCTAATTTTCTCATTTCTTATATGCAACAAGATCTGGGCTGAAGATTTTTGAAAAGCATGGAGCATGTTCCATGCTTAGGGGGTCCGTCCCCAACAATTCTGCGATCATTTTCCACACCTAGGCAGCATAACCAAAGCCAGATTTTCTATAACTCTAGTTACCAGTCTCATTATCCGCAGGCCAATGATAGAATTTCTTCCCGCTTCTTTGATAGATGTCACCAGGTACTCTGATCTTTACTGGCAGTAATTTTTTAAAATTCATCTTGATTTTTCATTTTATATCAAAACATTGGTGTTAGGCAATATTATGGTTATGATTGATTTTTTTCATCACTATGATGGTTTTTACTTCATTTTCTCAATATTGGTGTTAGGTATCTTTCCTGACTATGATGATTAGGCTTTGTTCATGTTTGTATGTTAACTATATTGTAGGTCAAAGTTGTATATAACACAACTTTAGTGGAAGGAAGAGGTATTCATTTGTTGATAGTGATAGTGCTCTGATGAACTATTTTGTAACATGTATTATACAAAGTTGTGATGATGTTAGAATCAAATATAAAATGAAAGACGACTTTGGTGGATATTAGGTGGTGTTTGATTTTGAGTTAATTTGGTTAATTAGAAAATGACTTAATTCGTTAAGCTATAAATGTTGTTTGGCGTTTTGCTTAATTGAAAAATACTGTCTTAGTATGAAAAGTCATGTGGTGACGGTTCCCCATTAAGTCATCACTTTTTCCAACTCTGCCATTCTATCTTCCCATCTTCAACCATGCGAAGATTATAATGGTAATTTATTGTAGTTCAGACAGTATATTCAGCACTAGAAACAGACAACAGTTATGCATTTTCAGCTTATTCCTAACAGACCTCATATATACAATCAGACACTATACCTAGACAGAACTTAATGTAAAAATAAAACAATCAAACCCTTAGTCTCAGTCAACCTGTAAGAAGTAGTGATAAGAATTATAAAAATATTTAAGAGATACTACCTTAATTATGGTTACTACATTGTAAGATCTTAGATCTCTTAGATACCTGATATTCTGTAAAGTTGCATATTCAAAATTTTCTGAAATGAACTTATTTTTAATCAAGCACATGTAACAATTTCATCCTTTAGTAGTGTATATCTCCTATGCAAGTTAACTGAAAGTCAAAATATCTAATACATAAACTCGGGGAAAAAGAAAAATATAATAATTCAAGAATTTAAGGGAAAACTAAAGTCCCTCCAAATCTAGTTTGAATCTATAATATGGAATGAAAAAAGAAGCAAGAAATAGGAAGTCAGTTCCATTTGGTGAGATGGTCATGACAAGCTCTCATGAGATTAAGATTTATTTACTACAAACTGAAATCTCCTGAACTTTCTATCATATATAGAATATTTCAAAGTTTCGTTGAGTAGTTGTATGTGCATACTGTGGTAGCTAAAACATTTGATTTAGTTGCAGTATATACATGAACGACATTGGCCACAAGCATCAAAAACCACCATTTTTGCTTGTCAGACTCCTGCTCATGACAGGCATTACAGCAAGAAACGGGTAAAGCACCCTCAAAATACAGATCTTCCTCCCATATTGCCTAGGAATAAGAAGAAACCTTATCCAATCCCTCTAAAGAAGATCTTGCAAGTTTCAAGGGCTGACAAAAAGCTTGCAGAAATGGGCATAGAAAAGCCACTTGAGCCTCCAAAAAACGGTCTGCTTGTTCCTGATTTGGTTCCAGTTGCTTACGAGGTTGTTGATGCTTGGAAAATCTTGATCAAAGGACTTTCACAACTTCTCCATGTCATTCCCGTTCATGCTTGCAGGTTTGTGAAAAACCAAAATAGTTGGCAAGACTTTTGTAAATTAAGGATATTAAATTTAAATAGTTTGAAAAAGTTATGCACCGACTGTTCTAACTTTGAATCTGAGGTTTCAACCCGAGTTGCACGTTATTTCTATCTTTTATTCTTCTTTTTTTATTTTGAACAAGAAACAGTCCACTTGTCAAATGCATTTCAATTTTATTGTTAAATAATTCACAACTCTATTGACTGTCTGTGTTTTCAACTAAATAATTAACTTGCCATTAGTATATTAACACTTCTACGTTATTCTGACATCCTGGACATCACACTCGCAGAGTGGCCTTTCTGTCATGGTGCTGCTAACTTTTCAGTTAGAAGTGACTAATAAATGCTTTGATTTTGGTTAGGTTTTATCTGTAGTTCTGTACCATATCAAATGGATTAAGTGAAAGGATTTAACTTAGAAGGAGATGTGTCATGTACGGATTTAAAGTCATCCAAGCGTATCAGATGCATAAAAACCTCATAAATTTGATCTAATACAAAATTATAGATTGATTTTGTAATAATGTAGTTTTTACTTTTTACAATCAATATTTGCACATCAACCTGTTTTGACCTATAAACCCTGTCAGCTGTTACCTGACCCGTCAATTTCACAACCTGTAGGTCTGTGTGTTTTAAATTTGCCTTCACTTACTAAATTTGCCTTCACTTACGGGTTATTATTGTGCAGTGAGTGCTCGGAGGTCCATGTGGGTCAAACCGGCCATGACATTCAGAACTGCCGTGGTCCAAACAGTGCGGACCGGAGAAGTTTCCACTTATGGATAAAAGGGTCAATTAACGACGTTCTTCTCCCTGTTGAATCATACCATCAATATGATCCTTATGGTACCCGAGTTAAACATGAAACTAGATTTGACTATGATAGAATCCCAGCTATCGTGGAGCTCTGCATCCAAGCTGGTGTTGAATTACCAGAATACCCTTCACGGAGAAGGACCCAACCGATCCGAATGTTGGGCAAGAAAGTGATCGACCGAGGTGGGATCATCGAGCCACCCAAGCCACCACAACATTCTAATGAAATTTTGGAACTGGACACGCACCGCGCCCTTGAGCGGTTCCCTCCTCCAGTCAATGTGGTTGCAACTGCACAGGCAACCCTAAACGCGTATGAGAAAGTAAGATGGGGAGTGACCAAACTTATGAGGAAGTACACGGTCAAGGCATGTGGGTACTGCCCAGAGGTCCATGTGGGCCCGTGGGGACACAATGCCAAGCTTTGTGGAGAGTTTAAACATCAATGGAGAGACGGGAAGCATGGGTGGCAGGACGCAACAGTCGACGAGGTTTTCCCACCAAATTATGTCTGGCATGTTCGGGATCCAAAAGGGCTGCCATTGAAGAGTTCGCTCAAGAGGTTCTATGGGAAGGCTCCGGTTGTGGTTGAAGTTTGTGTGCAGGCTGGGGCTCCGGTTCCTCATAAGTATAGGCCGATGATGAGGCTCGATATCGTTGTCCCAGATAACGAAGAGGCTCGGTTAGTTGCTTAGTAACTTAATAAACCCAGGGTAATCAAGTGTTTTGTTGCTTGTATAGAACTGAACTAGGACTTTTGTCGTTTTCATTTATAGCAGTTACATGGGATAGCTGGGTACGTAGTGTTGTAAATTTTATAAACCATTTGGAAACCTTAAAATATTGAATATTGATATACTCACATCTACGTCATCTTAAAACATTACTTGTATACAACTGTTGTTGTTCTTGTTCATACTTAATATCTTACTCATTGTTACTTCATTGGATCTGCAACAATTTGTTCATGTTTTTGTTCTTAAAGGTGTTTATACTCAAGAATAAAAAACAACTAACAAAATAATAATAATAACAACAATTAATTTTAAATAACCAGAAATAATTAAAAAAAATAAAGAAATAACTGAAAAATAATAAAGACAATCATCCTTCGATCTGATATCCTTTGTCTTACTTACATGAAAAATAATTAAAGACCATACAATGATATCTAAACTTGGATACCCTATAAACCTCGTTCACTTCTCTCCTTTTTCACATTTATGGTTACAATTAAAAGTATATATTTTCATTTTTCATCATTACGTTAAAAAAGAATATAAATATATATATATATATATATATATATATATATATATATATGTAGTAATTAATTAATTAAGTCCACCATTTGAGAGAGGTGAAGAAAAACTTTCCATGTCTTCTACAGAAATTTCCGCAATATCATCGATGGTGTTTGCATGAATTATTCCAGCTTCAATCTTTAACGTCGTCGTACCCTTCCACATTATCATTTCCCTTTCTAAATGCAAACAGTAACTCTCGAAAATTCGAGACGTAACCGTCAGCTTAAAATCTAACATGAACACGAACTCCAATTCTAGCCTGTTTAACTCCACATTCGTTACTCCGCCAACTCGAGCGTAGAACGCGTTGTTGTAATGCCTGTTTTTACAATTAATTAACGTAAGAAATAGTCGGTCATACCTCTTTCAAAAGCAGAGAGACCGGTTCTTAAAAACCATGACTTACATTTTTAAAACAAAACATGTCTTACACACATGTTGTTCATCTTGGAAAGCTTATACAGTTCACTCTTCAAATCTTGATTTCTTTAAAGTTGGTGACAGTTTTGCTATTGTATTATAGTTTTAAGAGAAATTAAATATAGTCGAAATTAATAAATTGTTTTTTAATTATATGTTTTGAATTGTATATATTATGATAAGATGTAAAATAGAGACATACTCATCATCAAGAATCTTAGCAGCCACCATAATACTCGTAACAAGCAGCCGATGAACATTTAGTGACACCACCAATGAACCGGGGTGTCTGTGAACCAACCGGTCTATATAAATATACCCCACAACAAAACAAGCCGGGCTACAGTTGGTGTACTTGTATATCCTGTCTAGATATTTGGGAATACTGATCGCCGGCGGTCTTACGCCGTTAAACGCCTCCAAGTTCTTACCCAGCCGCCCTGCTCCACCGCCGCTTAAGCTCAGCATCTCGTTCCGGTTCACGAGTCTTTCCATAACAAAAGACAAGATTGTTAATACTCTTGGGGTTGCCGTGTCCGGTTCGGTCTGTTCCGGTAGCAGGTTCGGGTCGTCATCGGCGATGGCCAACATTTATGAAGCAATTGTGGGGCTGGGAAAAATGGGTGAAGAGAACTGATTGGGTGGGATATTGTTCTTTGTGCTTGTTACTTTAATTGGCTGGCTATTGCCTATTGGGAAATATTACACTTACACCCCTTAAACTATGTCAATAGTTTCTTTTAATACTCGATTTTATTTTATTTGCTTAACGTTGATAGGAAATCATGATTAGACCAAACATGGACGTACGGAGAGGATTAATTTCATATATTATCTTTACGTACGTCCCCTTCGTTATAGATTTCTAATCATCCCAATTGTTCTCAAATTTCCCTTTCTTAGACTTATCAAATACCCTAAATATTCAATCTTGCTTTCTTTCTTTCATTAAAATTTCGTAAAAAAAACATTTAAATTATGAAGGTTGCTACTACTAAAATGATTTATTGCATCATAAAATACTTTCAAGTGTTCTTTTATAGTAGTTGTAACTTCTCATTCTTTATTAATAAGATTAAACTTGTAAAGCCTATTAAGATCACTTAATCGTTCAAGTATCTCTCTTATAGATAATTAGATATTGCAACCTTAAACATTAAGTAGATAGAATTCAATTATTTGTTGAGAATATTAATAGGTAATTTCTTTTTACCCGTCAATCTTACTCGATTAACTACGGTATCAAAATTTTATTTTGTATATGTCAAACTGTTTAAGTATCTTATAGTTTATCTATTTTTTTCAACATGTCCTTGAATTACTTTTAGACCAACTTGCAAAATCAAATTTAGTACATGAAATAAGTTTCCGTCTAAACTTAATAATGACAATATCCCAAGTCAAGTCTTCAACAATCTAAACATGACATCTTTGAAGATGCATCGTCAACAACCAATGCAAAAGTTATATTAATCAATGTTCCACTCCAAGATCAAATCACATATAAACTTAATTAAGTTTGATCATCATGAGGATAATTTAAATGTCTATATGCAAGAATATTTTTAACTCCTAATCATCATCAATAAAGTGAGCAGTCAAACATATGTATGCAATTTTTAATTTTCTAAAGTCCAAATATTGGTTGTGAGAGTTAACTTGGAAGAAAGGTTCTCCAAGAATGCTTACATAATCTCCTTCTTTTCTGTATGAATGCTTATTATATCCGATTTCATTGTATTTGTAAAAATTATATTGAAATCCGGGTTCAAACCACGAGAATAATTCTATAACCAATGATGATTGACAAGAGATTATCGATACACTACGGAAAAATCATTATTATTGTCTGAAAGAAAAATGTCCGGTAGCACAAAAATGATCATTAAGGCTTAATGTGAGAACTAAAAGATTTAGTTACAAAATTGATTTTGAAGAACGACGGTTCACAATGACGAAAGGGATATTCTAACAAAACATTAGTTGAGGATTATGTTTAAAAATATGAAAAGAGCAATTTAAACCTTTTGACATATATTCCCAATTTTTACAATTAACATATCTACAAAATGCAAAAACTATGCGAAAAAAAAGAATTTTATGCTTACTTAATTTGACACTGATACAAATATACTTGTTTTGAAGAAAAAAAAATCTTCTTTGCTAGTTTTTTTCCAGAATAGATGCGAGATGCGAAAATGTAAACATGAGCATATTACTAAGTCATTTACACTAACTTCTATTAATTATCACTGTTAAAGTAACGGTATTTTAGTTAGGGGGTGTTTGTTTAAGCTTATTTTTTTGGCTTATTAGCTTATTATATTTTAGGTGTTTGGTTAAGCTTATGAGCTTAAGCTTATTAGTAGGGGTGAGCATGCGACCCGATAGATCGAAAAAACCGACAAACCGAACCGAACCAAACCGAGATTGGTCGGTCCGGTCTTCGGTCCTTGTTTTTTATAAATTTCGGGTTTCGGTCCGGGCGGTCCGGTTTTGTTTAATATAGTGTATAAAACAAACAATCGACCGAAAAAACTGACTAACCGGACTTGACCGGACCGAGACCAGTCCGGACCGGGACTGGTCGGTCCGGTCTTAGTTTTTTATAGATTTCGGGTTTCGGTCCGATCCGGTCTTTTTCGGTCCGGTCCGATTTTTGAACCGTGCTCACCCCTACTTATTAGCTTATTTTTATAAAAAATAAGCCATCTTGAACTAGCTTATTTTCTTTCTTGTGAGCTTATTTTTACATTTTTACCTTTATACCCTCTTTTTGGTTATTTTACATTAATAAGCTAATCTAGGAAAGCCCTTTTTGGTCATTTTCCACCTTTTTAAAAGAAGCTTATTAACTCATATGTTATAAGCTAATTCAAACACTTTTTTATCTCAAAAGTTTATAAACTCGTAAGCTCAAAAGCTCTTAAACTCATAAGCTTAAGCCAAACAAAAAAAGCTTACACAAACACCCCCTTAATTTCCATCTTATCCTTATTAAAAAACAAACACCCTCTTCATATAAGATTCCCTCCTTCCTCTCCCCGCCGAGTAAAGACCGCTTCACTCAAACTCATCAATCATCATTTGCATCTTTCTTTTAAAAATTGTGTGACACCATACATAAAGACTAGCGTAATACGGTGATAATAAATAATTTTTACTCGTTAATATGTTCCTTTTCACGACTTATAGAGTATGGTATTTGTTGGGAAAAATAGGCTTATAAATAAATCCTCTTTTGTTGACACAAAAGTATACAACTTGTTTATATAATTGTATGTATTAACATTAACATATGTGCACATATACATATATATATTCAATCAAATATATTCTAATTCATAATCTACAAAATAAGCTTCATCAAATGGCCAAGCTTCAATCGTCAAGATCCGAGTTCAAGTAGAAGTCGATGTTGAAGCCTCCTACAAATAAACATTCAAAGTCTATGAGCTTACAAAATAAATAATCAAATAAGTTTAAATTTTTATAAAATAACTTTTATAAAAACCTTTATAAAAATTAAGACAATTTTTATAAAAATCACAAGCTTGGAAGTCAAAACATAAATTCCCATTTTGGCAAATACTAAACACAATCTTATATTGAAATAAGCCAAAACCATATTTAGCAAAAGGAATCTCCCAAAGAGGTAAACTTCCAACATGCTTTGTGCATTTGGTTTCCAAACTACCATTTTCATGATTAAATTCAAACTTAAGAAGTATGACACTTACCCAACTTTTCTAAAGCTTCTTTTTAGTGCATTTTTATAGTAAAAATGGGTTGTGTGTGGTTTTGGTAAAAGCCCAACGTCTATATGCACAAGGCTAAAAAATCTCCAGCAGTGCGACGGTCGATTCCACGGTCGACCGTGGATCGTCTGGACACTTTTTGAGCATCAAACTTTTTCCTTATATAAAGCAACTCAAGTCTTGTGTTTTACTCACCTCTTGCAATCTGAAAAAACACAGAATACATAAAAATCTTGTGAGCTCATATTCCTTGATAATTCAATCTTTCAAGATCAAGAATCAAGCAAGAGTGAAAGCCTTCAAGTTCATATACTTCTTTACATTCATATACATTTTGTAATAGTGTGAGGATAATCTCTAGCCTATAGAATTAGAGAGAAGTGAGAATCAACTCTAGCCTTTCCAATTAGAGTGAAGTGAGGTTTATCTTAACCTTGCTTGCAAGAGTGAAGTGTAATTCTTGTAAGCTAAAGAGATTAGTTGTAAAAGGTTTATCTCTACCTTCAAAGAGAGAAGTTATTGGAGCAACTCTTGGTGGGTGAGGCCAAGGAGTGGATGTAGAGCAAGGTTGTTAACCCTTGCTTGAACCACTATAAATCATTGTGTCCAAACTACTTCATTGGTGATATCTTCCTTCCTTAAACTCTTTAATTATTTGCAAATATTGTTAAAAACTTTAAAAAGTGGGCATATAACCTATTCACCCCCTTCTAGGTTCTAACAATTGGTATCCGAGCAAGTTGCTCTATATAATTTTTGAAAAGTCGTTTTAAATCTTCTAAAAATATTTTTCAAAATTTTTTGAGTTGACAAAATGGGACAAAATTATATAGAGGGGAATTCTATGGTTAGACCTCCACTTCTTGAAGAAGAAGGGTTTTGTTATTGGAAACAAAGATTCATGACTTATGTCAAAGCCAAAGATGTTGATCTTTGGGATATTATTGAAGAAGGGGATTATGTACCAAAAACCTTTGATTCCAAACAAGATGCCTTTGTTCCACTTCCTAAAGAAAAATGGGATCAAGAGGATAAGAAAATGGTTTCTAAAAATTTTGAAGCAAAACTCTTTCTTTACAATGCTTTGCCTAGAAAAGAATTTGAAAGAGTGTTTATGTGTGAAAGTGCAAATGCTATTTGGAAATCTCTTGTCACCACACATCAAGGAAATGCCCAAGTTCTAGATAACAAAATTGAATTACTTGTGCAACAATATGAACAATTTCAAATACTAGATGATATGAAAATTGATTAGGCTTTTGCAAAGTTTAATACTATTGTTACTAGTCTCAAGTTACTTGGGACTACTTACTCTAACAAAAAGATTGTAAGAAAGTTTCTTAGGGCTCTTTCACCAAAATGGAGGGCAAAGGTGACGGCTATTGAGGAGTCAAAAGATTTGAACATACTTCAAATGGATGAGCTAATAGGAAATCTCAAGGTGTATGAAGTGATCATGCAAAAGGATGATGAGATTGCCAAGCTAAAGAAAGAGAAGAGCAAGTCCAGTGCACTTAAAGCCAAACATGTCAAAGATTCCTCTAGTGATGAAGGAGATGAAACAAATAGTGATGAGGATGAAGAGTATGCCATGATGGTGAGGAATTTTAAAAAGTTCTTCAAAAGAAAAGGCAAGCATGTGAAAGCTCCATTTGATCCTAAGAAGTACAAGCAAGTCATGGATGCCAAGAAAGAAAAGAAATCATCTAGAGAATGCTATGGATGTGGGGACCCTTCACATCTCATAAGTGATTGTCCAAAGGTAGCTTCAAAGAAAAAGGAAAATCACAAATCCTTCCTAGGAGGTGCATGGAGTGATAGTGGTGATGAAAACCAAGAAGAAACAAAAGAAGAAAAATGTCTCGTGGCCTTTGAGACAAGTGAGGTACACTCCGATTCTAGCTACTATAGTGACAATAATGGCCATCAATATGATCAATTATGTGATTTTAGCTCAAAAATACTTACTAAAAATGAGGAGTTAAAAAATGAGAATAAAAGTTTGAAAAAGGAAAATATCAAGTTGAAAAATGAAAATGATGACTTAGTTATAAAGATAAAGGATCTAGAAAACAAAATTGCATCTCATACACATACAAGCATAAAAGATTTGGAGAGTAAACTAAAAACAAACTTGGATACAACCACACTGTCAAAATTTGAGAATAGTTCAACAAAGTTAGATGAAATGTTAAAGATTCAAAAATCATCAAAAGATAAGGGTGGCATTGGATTCTCTGGGCACTCAAACAACATGCCAATAAGTCACTTGAAAACCATCCAATTTGTGAAAGAAAAAGGGAAAGAAAAAATCCAGGACCTCCACGGTCGACCCACGGTCGATACCGTGCATCGACCGTCGGGTCACTGGAATTTTCAAAAGAACAAGAATGTAAACATTGTCTCTAGCTCTTCCACTTGTATGCCCAAGGTTGCAAGTAATGAGTTAATGAGAAAGTTTTATACTCCAACAACAAAGCATGGACTTGGATTCAAGAAACCCAAATCAAATGTGACTCAAAAACCAAAATACTCTCAATCCATAAACCTAAGAACACATGGTATCATAAAAGTTTTAGAATCACACAAAGATGGATTAGAATAGGAGTTTTTGATGCTAACCATCCAGGACCCATGAAACATTGGGTACCAAAAGCTTGAATGAAAACTTCATATGTGTAGGGCTGCAGTAAAAGTGAGAATATGTCTCATGAATGGATTCTTGATAGTGGTTGTTCAAAACACATGACCGGTAATAGAGAACTCTTCACCTCATACAAGGAGTATGATGGAGGACATGTTGTGTTTGGAAGCAATCTAAGAGGAAAGGTGATTGGTAAAGGTAACATTCTTCATGACAATATCAAATTCTTGAATGTTGAGCATGTTAGTGGTTTAGCTTACAATTTAATAAGTATTGGTCAACTATATGAAAAAGATCTAAATGTTAAATTCACCAAACATGAAAGCTTAATATGCAAAGATGATAAAGTTTTAGTAAAAGGTGTTAGGAGAAATGGACTATATACATGTAGACTTGGTGATAATCCTAACACACAAGTATGTCTTGCATCTATAATTGATAATTCAACATTATGGCATAGAAGACTAGGTCATGTCAACATGAGACTACTACAAACGTTGACTAGAAATAAGCTTGTTAGAGACTTACCAAATATTAAATTCGATAATCATTTTTGTGATGCATGTAAAATAGGAAAACAAGTGCATTCATCTCATAAATCTAAAAATGCTATAACTACAAAAAGATGTCTTGAACTATTGCATATGGATCTTTTTGGCCCTTCATCAATTCAAAGTTATGGGGGAAACTTCTACACACTAGTTGTTGTAGATGACTTTTCTAGATATACATGGACACTATTTTTGAAAAACAAAAATGAAGCTTTTGACAAATTTAAAACTCTTGGCAAGAAAATTCAAAACCAATTTAGTTGTACGATCATTTCAATTCGTACCGACCATGGAAGAGAATTTGACAATGAAGCGCAATTTGGAGCATTTTGTGAAAAACATGGAGTGTCTCATAACTTTTCGGCTCCTCGCACTCCCCAATCAAATGGGGTTGTTGAAAGGAAAAATAGGACTTTACAAGAAATGAGTAGGACAATGCTAAATGAACAATCCATTCCACAAAAGTTTTGGTGCGATGCGGTCTCAACGGCTACATACATCCTAAATAGAGTCTTGATTAGACCAATGCTAAATAAAACACCCTATGAAATCATCAAAGGTAGAAAACCATCCTTAGGACATCTTAAGGTATTTGGTAGTAAATGCTATATCCTTAATACCAAAGACTACTTGACAAAATTTGATCCTAAAGCATATGAGGGTGTCTTCTTAGGATACTCCTTGAATAGTAAAGCCTATAGAGTATTAAACAAATCCACTATGGTTGTGGAGGAATCCCTTAATGTCACATTTGATGAATCTCCACTTCCTCCTAAGACTCAACCCTTAGTAGATGATGACAAATTAGAAGAAGAAGCCATAGAACAACAACTCTCAAAATTAGACATAAATCATCATAGTGCTCAAATCCCAATAATAGATAACAAAACCACAAGTAATGAAAATGAAATTAAAGAAAATAGGAACCATCCAATAACTCAAGTCATAGGAAACTTGAATCAAAGACTCACTAGATCCCAAGCCCAAAACCTTAATACTTTCTTTGCCTTTGTGTCACTCATAGAACCCAAAAATATTAAAGAGGCAATTAAAGATGAAAATTGGGTAATGGCAATGCAAGAAGAGTTAAATCAATTCACTAGAAGCCAAGTTTGAGACTTAGTACCTTTACCTAGTGGTCACACAATAATTGGAACTAAATGGGTTTTTAGAAACAAAGTTGATGAAAGTGGAAATATCACTAGAAACAAAGCTAGACTTGTAGCCCAAGGATATAACCAACAAGAAGGGATAGATTATGATGAAACCTTTGCTCCGGTTGCTAGATTAGAATCCATAAGGATTCTACTTGCTTATGCTTGTGCTCAAAATTTTAAACTATATCAAATGGATGTCAAAAGTGCTTTTTTAAACGGGTTTATAAATGAAGAAGTTTATGTATGTCAACCTCCCGGTTTTGAAGACCCCATTCATCCATCTTATGTATATAAACTTAGAAAAGCATTGTATGGCCTTAAACAAGCTCCTAGAGCTTGGTATGATAGATTAAAATTATTCTTGTTGAAAAATGAATATAATATGGGTAAAGTTGATAATACATTGTTCACAAAGAAAAGAAAAGATGACATCTTGCTTGTACAAATTTATGTGGATGATATCATATTTGGATCAACATGCCAAGACTTGTGTGATGAATTTTCAAAACTTATGCATAATGAATTTGAAATGAGTATGATGGGTGAATTGAATTACTTTCTTGGACTTCAAATAAAACAATATGAAGATGGTACATTCATAAATCAACAGAAGTATATTAAAGACATGCTTAAGAAATTCGATTTTGAAAATGTGAAACCAATGAGTACACCTATGGCTACAAACACACACTTGACACTAGATGAAGAGGGTGAAAGATTTGATAGTACAAGATATCGTGGTATGATCGGGAGCTTGCTTTATCTAACGGCAAGTCGTCCCGATATTATGTATAGTGTATGTGTGTGTGCTCGTTTTCAGGAAAATCCAAAGAAATCACACTATGAGGCCGTCAAACGAATATTCCGATACATTAAAGGAACAATCAACTTGGGATTGTGGTATCCAAAGTGGAGCGGCTTAGATATAATGTGCTATGCGGATTCGGATCTCGGTGGATGCTACTTGGATAGAAAAAGTACAAGTGGAGTATGTGCCTTTATTGGATTGGCACTTACCTCATGGTTCTCGAAAAAGCAAACATCCGTTGCCTTGTCAACAACCGAAGCCGAATATGTAGCCGCCGGAAGAGCATGCGCTCAGGTCTTATGGATGCAACAATCTTTATTGGACTATGAGGTACATCTATCCGAAATTCCTATTATGTGTGATAATAAAAGTGCCATTGATTTAAGTAAAAATCCTGTATTGCATTCAAGAACTAAACACATCGAAATTAGACATCACTTTCTACGTGATAATGTGCAAAAAGGCAATATAAGCTTAGAAAAAGTTACGTCATGTGAAAATATTGCTGACATATTCACTAAACCACTAAAAAAGGAAGTATTTGACACATTAAGACTTGGTTTGGGAATGATGGAACATGTACCTTAATAGATAAACACCTAAAAACTGAAAAACAGCAAAAAAATGTTGTCCAGTGGCTCCACGGTCGAACCACGGTCGATACCATGTATCGACCGTAGGGGCACTGCCACAAGTTTGAGAGACACGCGGTCGATACCACGGTCGACCGTGTCTCGACCGTCGGGGCACTGCCAAAAGTTTGAGAAACACGCGGTCGATACCACGGTCGACCGTGTATCGACCGTGTATCGACCGTTATACACCTGACGAAATTTAACCCTACCTTCCCTTTTTCCTCTCTCTTTCCTCCCACTTTCATCCTCCTCATCTTCCTCATCAAACCCTAGCCGCCATTTTACCATTTTACTCTCTAAAAAGCTTTAAAAAATCATTACAAGCAAAAATTTTCACTTACGGTCGAAGGCACGGTTCTGCTCACGGTCGATCTACGGTTGAACACGATTTCCTCCTTTCTTCACGGTCGATCCACGGTTTTCTCTCTCTCAAAGGTATAATTTTTTTTCTTTCTTCTTCATCTCCTTAGGATTCTAATTTTTTTTTGCACCAATGAATCATGTGTATCTCAAGATTTTTGTTATTTTTTTATGATTGGGCTTGATTTTGGGAACATTATTTAGTAGTTTTTGTTATAAATGGCTTAAGGATGATAAAGTAGGCTTTGTTTGGGTTTGGTTTAACTTTTGTAGTAGTTTTCTTATACATAGGTTTGTTGATGCATCTTAAAGTAATAAAATCAGAGCTTTCAAAAAGGACAAACAAAACCAAAAATTTTGAAAATCGTCTGGCGGTCGATATCACGGTCGACCGTAACTCGACTGTAGCTATTGTACAAAAATCCAGTCCAACCACGGTCGATCCACGGTCGATACCGTGCATCAACCGTCAGCAATCTGGAAATTTTTGAACTTTTCATCTTTTAGTATTTCAACTATTAATGCTCAAATTCACTTTATTCATGCTTCATATACTCCAACAAACACTTGACATCGCATGATTCATCAAAATTTTCTCACACCTAGGACACAACCACATCGTATGGACATATTCTCAAAGAGTTTGCTATATTTTTTTAAGCACACTTTCAAATATGTCTCATCTACATTGAAATATCATATATCTAGTTATAAATTTCCAAAACCAAACTCTTTTTCGTGTCATGACTAGATAAATTGAACTTGTCGTACACATTAGGCACACACTAGTCCTAATACTATATATTTGTACTTAATCATATAATCATTGTCTCTATAGATAATCATGCCACGTGTTCGCACATCGGCTTCAAGAAAACCCGACAACCCTACCCCTCGTCAATCCGCCAATGCTCTAAAGAAACGGGCCATAAACCAGGGTCGTGTAGTTGCGGTCAATCAACTTGACCAATATAGGACCCAAGCCACCTTTGAGGCTATTGGGTGGACTATTTTCCTTTCTCTCTCAAATGTCATTTATAAAAATCGTCTCTATGAATTTTATGCCTCCTTCATCTATAATGAGGATGATGAAGTCATCACCTTCAACATTGAAGGTAAGGACTTTACCTTCACTCTTGTCCAACTAGGTAGGATTCTACACATCCCATCCTCCGGCCTTAAATACTATCATACCGGTCATAGTCTCACAAACCTTCCACCCGCCTTCACCATTCCTGAAATCATTGAGTCAATTTGAAAACCAAATGTTCCCCACACCACAACCAACCTTTTCGGACGAGATCTTCTTCCCGAATGTGCCGTTTGGAACAAAATCATTGATTCCAATATCTTTCCCAAATCTGGGAATCATTCTGAAATAAGTGCTATTCAAGTTGTTCTTCTTCATGCTCTTAAAACGGGGACCGAGATCAACCTCACGCACATTCTTGCTAAACGCATGAGTGGTCTCGTGACAAGTCGTAGGGATCTTCCCTATGGCCGTCTTCTATCTCTTCTTTTTACAAATCTACCGGATGTTTCTCGCATTGTCTCAACTCCGGGATCCTCCATGCCTATCGACCTTGCGACACTTCGCAAGATGTCTTCTCATAAGGGGACGAAACGGGCACACTCTTCCTCTTCCGGAGATACGGAAGCCGAGATTGACAAATTCACCTTTGGTGAAGAGGAGGAAGGTGAAGCGGAGAGTTCAATTCCTCCGGATTTCGGCATGGTTGAAGGCACTACCGATGAACGAATTGCGGCACTAAATCGCAATGTGAATGCTTTACGGAATGAAACTCGCTCTCCGTAAAGAAATGAAAGGGGTAAAGGGCATGTTGAGATCAATTATGAATGCTATTAAATGTAATTCCGGAACCGATGGAGGTGAGCCGTCTCAATCATGAGTCGATGTTTTATGATTACAACATTTGTCTTTCAAACAATTTATTTCGATGTATTCACACAATATGATATTTATGTTGGTCATGTGCTACAATATTTTATGCTATGATGTACGTTTTGTGGTTTGATATGCATGCTTTCCATCTAACATATATTGTGATTAATATTGGCTATGCTCACATCACTCGTGCAAGTCCTCGGTAAAATTTTGTATGTACTCTAGCTCATCCAAATCAAGATATGGAGATCTACATTCAAGGGGGAGCTTATGCCAAGGGGGAGTCTCCTTTTTGTTAAGACAAAAAAGGGGGAGAAGATAGTAGAATATATACATATGTGTGTATATATGCACATGTTAACATGTTAAATGTACATATACAATTCTTATACAAGTTATAAATTTTTGTCTTCAACAAAAAGGGGGAGATTGTTGGGAAAAATAGGCTTATAAATAAATCCTCTTTTGTTGACACAAAAGTATACAACTTGTTTATATAATTGTATGTATTAACATTAACATATGTGCACATATACATATATATATTCAATCAAATATATTCTAATTCATAATCTACAAAATAAGCTTCATCAAATGGCCAAGCTTCAATCGTCAAGATCCGAGTTCAAGTAGAAGTCGATGTTGAAGCCTCCTACAAATAAACATTCAAAGTCTATGAGCTTACAAAATAAATAATCAAATAAGTTTAAATTTTTATAAAATAACTTTTATAAAAACCTTTATAAAAATTAAGACAATTTTTATAAAAATCACAAGCTTGGAAGTCAAAACATAAATTCCCATTTTGGCAAATACTAAACACAATCTTATATTGAAATAAGTCAAAACCATATTTAGCAAAAGGAATCTCCCAAAGAGGTAAACTTCCAACATGCTTTGTGCATTTGGTTTCCAAACTACCATTTTCATGATTAAATTCAAACTTAAGAAGTATGACACTTACCCAACTTTTCTAAAGCTTCTTTTTAGTGCATTTTTATAGTAAAAATGGGTTGTGTGTGGTTTTGGTAAAAGCCCAACGTCTATATGCACAAGGCTAAAAAATCTCCAGCAGTGCGACGGTCGATTCCACGGTCGACCGTGGATCGACCGTGGATCGTCTGGACACTTTTTGAGCATCAAACTTTTTCCTTATATAAAGCAACTCAAGTCTTGTGTTTTACTCACCTCTTGCAATCTGAAAAAACACAGAATACATAAAAATCTTGTGAGCTCATATTCCTTGATAATTCAATCTTTCAAGATCAAGAATCAAGCAAGAGTGAAAGCCTTCAAGTTCATATACTTCTTTACATTCATATACATTTTGTAATAGTGTGAGGATAATCTCTAGCCTATAGAATTAGAGAGAAGTGAGGATCAACTCTAGCCTTTCCAATTAGAGTGAAGTGAGGTTTATCTTAACCTTGCTTGCAAGAGTGAAGTGTAATTCTTGTAAGCTAAAGAGAGAAGTTGTAAAAGGTTTATCTCTACCTTCAAAGAGAGAAGTTAGTGGAGCAACTCTTGGTGGGTGAGGCCAAGGAGTGGATGTAGAGCAAGGTTGTTAACCCTTGCTTGAACCACTATAAATCATTGTGTCCAAACTACTTCATTGGTGATATCTTCCTTTCTTAAACTCTTTAATTATTTGCAAATATTGTTAAAAACTTTAAAAAATGGGCATATAACCTATTCACCCCCCCTCTAGGTTCTAACAGTATTCATATAATACGATAACAACGAATAAATTTCGTTTGGTGACATGTCTATTTTCTTTATCTTTTTTACATTTCCTTTACTTTTAAGTTATCCATAATTGAAAAAAAAAGTTATGAAAATATTTTTTAATAATTAAGTTAATTTGTATTGGCTTTAACTTTCAAAAAATGTATTTGACTTTGATTTTCTTAAATGAATAATGTTCAATATAGTCCATAATTAATTCATAGTCGTAAGAGACTAATTTTAGCTTTTGAATTAATGACATCAATGGTCCATGTTAAATTTTTAAATTTTGGACGGAATGACATTTTCGTAATTTTTCGTAATTCACATGTGATTGTATATTGAATCACTTTGACTGAATATTAAAATTTTATGACTATGTTTTTTAAATAAACTTTATTAAACACAACTCTTTCTTAAATGGGTAAATTGCATTAAAATACAATGAACTTTGTCTTAATTATCATTGTATACAACCAACTTTATTTTTTTTAAATAATACAATCAACTTTTATAATCCTCCTATTATAAGCAAGTTGTTGTATATTATGGAAATTATGAAAAAGTTTATTGTATACAATGGTAGCTAAAGACTAGACACAAAAAAAAGTTATTTGTATATAATGAAATTTTTTTGAAATTTAGTTGTATTATTTTTAAGAATTTAAAGTTAGTTGTATACAATAAAATTAAAACAAAGTATATTGTATTTTTATGCATTTTGCCCTTCTTAAATATGTAAAGTTTAGTTATTAAAATAGAATATAAAAATCTTTTAGTTATATTTAATAATTACTCAATTTAATTTATATAAAGACTAATTTAATAATTTAATATAATTAAAATTTAAAAATTTAAATAAAATAATTAAATATTTTATAATATAGTATTGATAAATTAAGAGGATCACTCTACTCATTTGCATTCAATAGCGTAAAAACGTTGAAACAAAAACCATCCATCCTAGAAAAAATTTCACCTTTCGGAGTTCGGACCCCCTTGTTTATATGTTATTTCTTGATTCTTCGATCCATGAATCATTCAGTAATCTACTGGCCAAATTATCGCGAACTAACGATCTTAGACCAATCAAGAAACTCCATGCTCATTTACTTAGAACTGGGATAATCTTCGTCTCCTACACCCTTCAAACCAATCTCGTATACACATACACGAAATGCTCTCACGAAAACAACATTCAAACCCTAACCAAATTCTTCAATTGCTCCGTTCTCACACACCCTGTCCCCTTTAATTCAATCCTTTCTTGTTTTGTTAGAAATGGGCATCCATCTACTGCTCTCAAAACCTTCTCTTTTATGCACGTTCATAGCGTTTCTATAGATACGTACGCATTGTGTAGCTCGTTAACAGCTTCTTGTTTGATTCGAGGTGTTGCGTACGGGAAACAGATTCATACCCATGTATTGAAATCTGGTTGGGGTTCTAGTGTGTTTCTGGGCAGTGCTTTGGTTGACTTCTACTCGAAATCAAAGTTGGTTGTTGATGCAGCAAAGGTGTTTGATGAAATTCCTGTGAAGAACACAGTTTGCGCAAATGCACTTTTATCAGCTTATTCTGATTCTAAGATGTGGGTAGAAGGTCTTGAGTTGTTCCGAAGTATGCCTGGTTTGAATTTGTGCTATGATAATTGGACATTTACTGCAGCTTTGAGTGTATGTGCTGGTCTTTATGCAATTGACCTTGGTAGCCAAGTACACGCTAATGTTATTCGAACCATTTATGACCCAGAAACCGATGTGTTTCTCCTGAGTTCCTTGATTGATTTATATGGAAAATGTGGGCTGCTAACCAAAGCCAAGCAAGTCTTTAGTATGGCAGGAATGACCGATGTGGTGTTATGGACATCAATGCTTGGCGTATATGGTAGAAATGGGCATCACAAAGAAGTTATTCAATTGTTTAAAGATATGTTATCAAAGAATATTAGACCAGATGGGGTGGCATTTGTTACAGTCATCTCAGCTTGTGGTCACACAGGCCAGGTTGATCTTGGCACAGAGTACTTTGAGTCCATGGCTCGTGATTTCGGGCTAAACCCAAGTCCTGAGCACTATGGGTGCTTAGTAGATTTGTTTTGTAGGGCGGGTGAGTTAGAAAACGCATGGAATGTAGTCAACAAAATGCCAAATAAAACGAGTGCTAGTGTTTCTGTCTGGGGAGCGTTGTTGAGTGCGTGTTGTGATCATGGGCATGTTAATTTGGGTAAGCTTGCAGCTCAAAGGGCACTGGAATTGGATCCTATGAATACTGGGGTTTATGTTTTAGTGTCGAATATGTACGCCAAATATGGTTTATGGGATGAAATCGAAGAATTAAGGGAGTTGATGCGTGATAGAGGTATAAAGAAAGATATCGGTTGTAGTTGGATTGAGGTAACCAGGTGATTTTTGGTTAATTTTTGTCATCTTGATGCTAATGCAGCCCTTGATCATCTTTTGTGATGCACGGGCTCTCGCTAATTGTCATCGTAATTTGAGCGTGGGTCTAACAAGTCGATCTAAACCGACGAGTGGGTCATACACACGTATATTTGTCAGCTACTTTTGTCAAATATACCCGAAACTAACAAAGAAAATACTATGTAAACAGGAATATAGCAACAAATGCAAACCAGCAAATGCCATTTTCAAATCTTTTTATTTAATTTTTATACATACACTCCCAAACACACTTTTATTTCCTTTCCTCGCATAAACTTATAAAAGATCACCCATACTATTTAAATACAAAATGAACAAAACGAATAAGACCTAATAATATTCAACACTTTTCAACTGTTTACAACAGCACAATTCCTTCTTATTTCACCCGAGGTGCCCGTTTTCACCTCGACTTGACCCATTTTTTCCATTGATAACGCAAACTCGCTGAAGAAGTTCTCGAGCGAGCCTTGAAGGAGTTGGTTTATGAATGCTAACGTGTTAGAGTTTCTAGTCAAGGCCGAATCAGACTCGAACAATCCCCTACGCTTCAACAATAGCGTGTAGTAGCTGAGATCAAAACTTTTTCGGCTCCCAGGATCCATCTCAACTTTTGTTGTGTTATCGTTCTGCGTCCTGCATTTTCTCGATCTGAGATTGTCTGCATACTCACTATCGAGCGACGGGTCTCGATCTCCAACACCCGTGAAATTGTATAGACGGTTTGAAAATGATGGACAGTGTGCAATTCCAATAGTATGAGCACCTGAAAGCAGAACAAGATCCTTCAAATCAAGACTTTTATTCGCAAACTTTTGTATGAGGATGGTGATATTGTCGAATGGAGCCGGGATTTGCGATAGTGCCTCCGATGAATTCGATATCACCCCGTCTCTTCGACCCGTAGGAACTTTCCAAGAAGGACCACCCTATAACGAAACAAAAATCAACAAAAATATTTATAAAAAGTAGAAAAAGGAAAACTTTGTCTCATTATGTATTTATATTTTTATCGGTCTCATATTAAACAAGAAAAGTAAGTTCTTACAGTGACAACAATTGAATCTCTAGCAGAAAGAGCAACAATATCAGCACAAGAAACAACCCCAGGGCATTCTGCTTCAACTAAACTCTTCAATCTATCAATGAAATCAAACCCTCTTACAGTTTGGTTTGGAACTGCCACTTTCTCTGTTTGATTCCCTGTGCTTGAAGTAAAATTCAAAAGGACTGACCCATCACAACCCTGTCAAAATCAAAACAACTACAATAACTTTAGTAAGGGCAAAAACGTCATTCAATGCTTAGGGTTAAACTGGTCATTTCAGATTTTTCAACTATGTCCGTCCTACACTCCCACGTGATTTGGACAAATAGGTAACGAAGGACCATTGTTTGATTTTCCTATTAAGGGAAAATCATTTGAACACATAAAATTATTGCCGACATAAATATTGGATTTTTTTAAACGGTGTTACACTGCTTATTTTATTCCTAAATCTACATTTTTTGTTTATCATCAAATTTAAACCCGTAACTTTAAAAAACATCAAAATGTGTGCTTATGAAGTTACAGGTTCAAATCCTTTGGTTGAGAATAAAGAAAGATACAGTGAAACCCATAAAAATGAAGAAAAAAAAAGAACGAAAATCCGCACACAGAGTGATAATCGAAGCAATAGAACCCGAAAATAAGACTGATATGTTGTAAAGTGTAAACTTCATACAACATAGCAATCACAGTTCGGGTTCTCATTATATATGGATAGAAGAAAATCACACTAACCCGGACAAAACAGTCATGGAAATGCATTCTTATGAGAGCAGCCGCAAGCGATGGAGCATTCGGGATATGCTCGTTCACGTAATCTTTCACGATCTTTTCGGCTTTCGGGCATGAACTCGCGTAAAACCCCATCTGCAACTGGCCTCGAACGGATCCAAGAACCGCTAGAAAGACCAAAATCAAGCAAAAGCCTTTCATTTCTTCGATCGGGTACGTCTTTTTTGACTTCTTTAATTAACCAAATATTTTCCTCTGCAGAGCTTGAAGCTTAGCTAGATCATATATAGAGAGAGGGAGGGAGTATGCAAGTAAGACCTGGATCATATCACACAAGCCAGATGGATAATAATTAAATGAAGCTGATCATCATCATCATCGATCTTCAGATTATAAAATGATTGAGAGTAGTTATTAGACAGACGTCAATGGGTTAATATTTAAATTAGTAACAAACCTCACCTAATATATGCATGAATGAGTGACATCAGATCGATCCAAACACACACTAAAACGCACACAGTTGATTTTCATGGATATAAATGTGTCGTTCATGGAGAAGATATAGTATGAGTGATTGAGGGTTTTTTTTAATATATATATATATATATATATATATATATATATATATATATATGGGATGGTTCATTTGACAACCGTTTTTATTACGAGAACCAATTTTAGCCGTTCATTTTGGATAATGGAATTCATAGATGAAAAGCGTGGGGGGATTGAGTGTAGTAGGGTGCATGTAAGAAATTCATTGGTGGGCAATCCAATTGAAGGATGAGGAATTGAACGGTCAAGATTGATTCTCGCTGTTCATGAATAATGTATATATATAATTTAATTAAGTAATATTCGTTTGCAAACTGGAAAGTGTGTAAATTAATAAAGGTGAAGATCGAATATTAATTAATAATAGTGGTTTTGGTAACCTGCTTCCTTGGACATGAAGGACATGCGAATAGTTGTACATGTTCCCTTTGTCTATATATAATCATGATTTATTTATTGAGATGAATTAATATATATTTTTAGAAAATGATTTTTTTTACTATCATTCACTTTTATCGTAAATACATAAAATTAAATAAGGGTTTTTTTTTAAAAAAAATTACGAAAATAATCAATAAATTAAAGTTTTTATTATTCACTAGCTAGAGTCAACAGTTAATTAACAAATCAAAATTTCAATCTTTAAATAATAGATTTTGGTGAAATAATGAAGGAAGTGTGATTGCTACATGTAGTGTACAAGTCAAGTAAAGGTTTCTTTAATAACCTCAATTGCTCAAACCCAATAATTTGGTATGCTTAATGTACGTAGTGATTGTGAAAGTTCGAGATTGTGTTATTTAAAAACTCAAATCATATCTTTCTTTCATTTTTTTAAATTTCAATTAATAATTAATTAAAAAAACATTAAAATAAATCACACATTAGTTAAAATATATAATAAAAAAAACTAGCATAAAGGTCTGTGTAATCATGGACACTCACTAATTTACAGACGACCAACTTCTAATATGTTTTGTAAATATCTAAAATCTCTTCTAATGACCATATAATCACATTCTGTCTTCCCTGACTTTTTGTGACGAACCATCACTTTTGTGATGACTTTTGAAACTTGCGACGACTTGTGAAAAATTGTGACGATATGTCGTATCTAATGACCTGCTGGAAAATCTCCCTCTCAACTACGTAGTGCGCGAACGGAAAAAAATATATTTTAATCTATTAGCGACGATGCACGTTGTCACAAAAGATTTTTAAAAATAATTTCTAGATTAAACTAATGCCTTTGGAACGTAATTCAATGTTTTTTCAATTTTGCGACGACTTGTATTCCTGACCCGACCCATAAACTAGTCGGGTTCGGGTTGTTTTACCATCCCTAATAAAAATATTAGTGATGAATATAAGTATTGAACACATAATTAGTATTTAATTACTAGTTAGTGATAATAAAGTAATTAATTTTAAATGATAATAGTATAGGCCGGTTGTGATTTTTATTTTTTTAATAGCAGACCACACGCTAACTTTCTTTTAAATCTAAATTTTTTTGTCTATTGCGAAACTTAAACTCGTGATCATAGATTATAAAAAACATTTTTCTAACACCTTGATATTGTTAGACTACAAGCTCTTTTAACAACCAGCTGTGATTTATACGCCATTTAAATTTTGTAAAATTTTACATTATATCTTTTAATCACAAAGAAATTACAAAATAATTAAATGATAATGATTAAAATTTCAAAACGTGAAGGGGTATAGAGGTAATTAAGTTGATAAGGTTCTTACACAACGAAAGGGTACCCACTCTCCCTACTCTAACCCAATAATTCCTGTTTTTATTTTTAAATTTTTTATATTTTTTTCATTTATTTTCGTATACTTCATTTTTCTAATCATAATTAAATAATATATGTATATAATAATTTTATTTTTTATCTATTTAATTAATTTTAACACTTATATTAATTTTTTTATATAAATTAATAAATAAAAAAAACAAGAATGACAGGGAACATCTCTTTTATTTGTACACTTGATTTTACTTTCGCTTTTGTAATGATATAATACTAAAAAGTAATGCTTACGCATGTATATATTATTGCATGGAGTCCGCAGCAGCCAAGAAAGGTTGAATATATTATTATAAGATATATTTTATATTTTGAACAAAAATCATTGGATTTTACATATATAATTTCCGATATATACGTACATAATGTTCTTATATGTGTTATATAATACCATAAATTTAATTATTTATTTATAAATTTTTTATTAGTGATAAATATATATATATATATGTAATATGTGTGTGACAATTTTATCATTTAAATCTTTCACTTATTTACTCTCACTTTATCTATTACAATCGCTTCCAATACTATTCAAATGCTCCTTCTTGCAAACTTCCCATTCATACTTTATAAATTTTTTATACCGACTACAAGAAAAAAAAATACTTTTAGCTACAACAACTTTCGTTGACGACAAAGTTAACTACCCGACAAAAACAACACCTTTTAGCAAGGATTTTTGTCGTCGTTGAATGTCATTTTTCTTATAGAGTGTGTTAAAAAGTAAAAAAAAAAATAGAAAACACGTTTCAGGACATGGATGGTGTCACAAACCATGAACCACCATATATACAGTAAAATATTAAAAATTTAAATATATTTTGGTAGATTAAATATTATTAAAAATTAAAAATTATCGTCGGTTTTAGATTCTTATGATAATTTCATGAAACGATCTGAATCATATAAATACAGCCAAATTTCTGTTGTTAATTTCTGATATTAATTTCTTACACTTTAGTAATAGATTTCAAATTACAATTCAACAAGTATCTAGCTATATGATTAAGGAAAGAATATTACCCTTTAATAGGGCCAGTCTATTCTACAAGTAGTTTTCTTTTACTTTTAACTATTTAACATGGCTAGTCTACATTATCACTTCAACAACACCCTTTGGTTTTTTGTACCTCTACGAAGAAAAAGAACATATATATATATATATATATATATATGGGAGAGTTCATTTAAAAACCAGTTTTATTGCGAGAATCGTGAGAACCATTTATAGCCATTTTTAATCAAAGGTTTATATTAATTGTGCCAAACATGTAATTAATTCAAAACACAGCCGTCATTTTTAGTTTTCCAAAAATGTTGGAAGGTTATTTTAGGCAAATTGCCTAATTAAAGGGGGACCACTTACCCCAAACTTTTTAAAACTAAAATATCTACCAAACATAAAGGTATTAGAATACGAAAATTATACCAAATTAACGAGAAAATTATGCTTTTTAATATGATATCCATATTGCTATACTTTTTCAAAGAAATTTTTTTCATTTTTGCCGGATTTTTTTTCAACACAGCATTAGATATTTGCACATGTACATATACCACTATATTTTTTTGGAGCACAGGTGCATATAGGTGCATATGTGCAAATTACATTAGGTGCACATGTGCATATACCACTGTCTTTTTTCAACACATACAATAAAGTCACATGCATGGTGCATATGTGCACAACCTTTTATACTACTATCTTTTATATTCACACAGGTGCGTCTAGGTGCATATATGCACATTGCACATGTATACCTAGATGCATGTATGCACGTGCAACTCAAAATTGGCTTACTCAAACTCATTGTTAAGGCTATAAACAAACCGAATGAACACGAACGAGGCTTGTTCGTATTCGTTCGTTTATCTTTCGCCGAACAAATAAAAGAACATGAACGAAATTCTGTGTTCGTGTTCGTTCGTTTAACTTTAGTCGGATAAAGAAACGAACACGAAAGTGAAACGAACGAACATTTGTGTTCAATTATTTAAAAGATTGGTTCGTTCATGTACATTTTTGTTCGTTTTTAAATGATAAACAAACATAAACGAAAGAACACATGTTATAATACAAATCTAAACATTATTAAACACAAATAAAAACACTATATATACGCGCACACACATATAATATAAATATATATAATATAAACGAAAATAAACAAATGGACAACCGAATGTTCATGAGCATAAATGAATGAACAAGAGCTCTGTTTGTGTTCGTTCATTTAATTAAAAGAAAGGAAAATATTGTTCGTGTTCGTTTTTTTTCGGCTAAAGTTAAATGAACGAATACAAACAAGCCCCCGTTTGTTTTCATTTAGAACTATAGTGCACAAGCAACTCAAAGTTTGTTTAGTCAAACTCATTTCTAACTCTAAAAATTCTAACAAAAAAGATCGGTAGAGTATAAGTATCTAATATATTACTAAAATTCAATAAAAATACAAATGGTTATGATTAATAAATAGAGAAGATAAAATAAAATAAATAAAGTATTTCTTACGACTTATAAAAATTGAAAAAAAAGAAAAAAAATTAAATATTTTGAATACATGCAAAAAGTCAGCCGCCATTTTTATATAAATACTAAAATAATTTGATCTTCTAAGGGCTACAGCATGATGCTGCGCGCATATGTATATATATATTTTTAATTATAATTTTATCCTTTTGATATAAATAAGGTTATCAAAACATTATCTAAATTGATTGGTCCATAATGGTTCTCGTATTAAAAACGGTTCTCAAATAAACTTTCCCCTATATATATATATATATATATATATATATATATATATATATATATATACACACACACACACACTAGCACGGTACCCGCGTAATGCGGCGACATCAAATAGTTTCTACTCGATAACTTGTTCGTTTTCGGTATTTATGTAATACGGTAACAATGAATAATTTTACTTTGTTAACATGTCTATTTTCTTTATGTTTATTCTATTATCTTTATTTTTTTTTTGTTCTCAATCAACTTTTTTATTATTTTTAATTAAACATTGAGAACAATTAAATAAAAAAAAGTCTTTACTTATAAAATAGGGTAAATTGCATGAAAATACAAAGTATAAATTAGTAATTTAAACTATTTAAAATTAAGAGATTAAGAAAATAGAGTAAACTAATTTGAAACTATTAATTATATGAGCTATTTAAAAAAATTTAAATATATGTTTATAAATTCTGATTATAGATTATTCAGATTTATGAGTTTTACTTGTACATATTTTTTGGTAATTATGTTAAAACATTTATTACATGATAGAATATTTAATATAAAATGTTTGGTTATGAAAATATTTTTTAATAATTAAGTTAATTTTTTAATAAATTGAAGAAAGTGAGAAAACTTACACCTTTGATATATCATTATTATTTGGGAAGTGATTTGTACAGAGTTATATTTTGTCATAAACAATAAAAATACTTTAATTGGACAATTATACCCTAGGGATAGAAATAATTAATAATGGAATTCTAAGGATATAAATGTCATAATTGTTGTGTAGTAAAACATTATTATGTACAAATCACCTTCCTTATTATTTTGGTCATATCTTATCATAACCGTTTTTATTGCAAGAACCGCGAGAACCAATCTTAGCCGTCCAATCTCTCCTCCTTCAATTGGATTTTCCACCCATGAATTCCTTACATGCACTCTGTCACACTCAATCCCCCACGCTCTTCATCCATGAATTCTATTATTCAAAATGAATGGCTGCGATTGGTTATCATGGTTCTCACTCTAATATTGGTTCTCAACGGAACATTCCCCTATATATATGGGAGAGTTCAAACGAAAACTGTTTTTCGTACGAGAACTGCGAGAACCAATCTTGGCCGTTCATTTTGGATAATGGAATTTATGGATGAAGAGCATGAGGGGATTGAGTGTGGCAGGGTGCATGTAAGGAATTCATGGGTGGGCAATCTAATTGAAGGAGGAGGAATTATACGGCTAAGATTGGTTCTCGTACGAAAAACAGTTCTCATTGAACTTTTGCCTATATATATAAAGAGAAGGGTTGTGACATCATCATCGTTAATTAATGGTGACTCCACCATTCAAAACCATTTAATTAATTAAAATTTGACTTTTCATTGTTTGCTTACGTTATTCTCTTTATTTTTTTGATGATTATTAATACTATGTTGTTTTTTATTATAGACATTTTATTTGGTTAATTATTTTCATTGGACAAATCTATAATTTAATGATTATTAATGTTGCATATTGTATTCTATTTTGTTAATTAAAGTTGTGTTATAATCTTTATGATTCGTTTATGTGCTATATTACAAAAATATATATATATAATGATGATTTTAGATATGAATTTCTGATTTCTAATAAATATACTATTTTTCGGCGATTGTATATCACTGTGTTTTACTATACCCATTAACACTATTTCACCCATTAACAATATTTCACTTGCAAATATTTAAAATTTTTATTTATTATCCTATATTTATACACAGAGTATTAAACTAGTTTTAGTTATACAAACTCGACGGAAAAGCCTTAGACAATTTGGAAACTTGGCCGAGAAAATGGAGGGAAAAGAAAAACCGTAGACAAAAATTGTCTTTTTGGTGATGTAAGGCCTATATATATAGGCAAGAAAGATGAACAATTTGTTGGGCCTGTAATAGTCTTTGATGGCTAGCAATTTATTACTTCTGTGCATGTTAGCGCGGGGCCAAAATTAGTAGAACATATTCTATGGGTTGGAGGTTTTATTAAATTATCTCGACCACCACCGTCCACCGTCCATCACCTCACCACCGTCCACCGTCACCATCACCCTCTCCCTTTCCTTTCTCTTCGCCGTCTCTAGACATCGCATCCTCACCACCCACTTTGCCGCCTCACACTGTCCACCGCCATCACTCCTTGAATATCTCTCACGATCCACCCTTGGGTTATTTATTCTTGAGTTCATATGGGTTTTCGATTTGCTTCAAATGTGATTTCGAAAAATCAAGTCAAGTCATATTATACTTGTTCAAGTTAACTTTGTGGTAATATGGAGAAAGTCGTCTCTCTCCTCGTCGCACACACCGACCACCACCACTAGCGATTCCTCGACGAATCTATAAATGGTTTTTTTATGTAAAAGGTAAGTTTAAAATTTGATCTATAAATTGGTTTTGATTTTGATATGAGTTTTCGATTTGGTTCATATGGGTTTGGGTGGTGGTGGTAGACGGTGATGGGTGGAGGCAGAGAGAAAAACATTTACTTAGAGATATCTAAATCCATATTTGGGCCGACAATGGAGACTTGTACACTCTAAATCAATTTAGAAGCGTTTAAAGTCTTGATGAGGTCAATTCAACATCAACTTACCAAATTGAATCTAATACAATGGCAACCCATGCTCTTATATTAAAAAATGGAGGCCAATTAAAAATTTTATGTTTTTCATTTGACTCATAAATCACAATCCAATCAGGCTACCCCCAACCAATACAGACTTAACAATTGAGGTCAACAATTCTTGACACTTCTCGAATCCAAAATAGCCTAAACACGAATGAATTTATAATAGATTGACACAAAAAGTTTCGTCTCGAACTTTAAGTTGACTTGATAACCTGAAACCGACCCTCATGGGTTGTTTGTTAAAACAAAATAATTAAATACCGGATGATTCTATAAACTAAATAATTCAAAGGTTCTGTATGAACTGCCTCTGAATGTGACATGTTCTTTGTTAAGTGTTCTGAACAATCTGAATAATGCAATTTACCATTTTAACCTTAATATTGATTTATTATATTATAAGATATGATTATTTAACAAGACAACATGTGAAATAAGGGGTACTAGTGTAAAATACTCGGTGCTTAATAATTAAGAATGTACTTTAAGGTGGAATAATTCAACGACGTTCTTTTGTTTCATTCAGTTACAATTTTCATTCGAAGACAGCTATCAAACGCGCTAATTAAAACGTTGAATGCTATTCAGCGCTGAATGCCTGAATGATTCAATTCAGTAGCAAACAAAGTAACAAACGGTACCTTAATCCAATTTACTTTAATAGCTTACATAGTAATTAAAACTTAAACTTTTTATAAAAAGTTCGATTTGCTGGTTTCAAGAATACCACCCCGCCAAAATGAAAAGCAAGAAAAAGTACCATACGAAATATTAAATTTAATATATACACTATTTATATAGTCGAGAAAACTCTGTATTTGAAATTTAAATGATGACGTTAACAGTAACTTATAAATGTGATATGACGGGTGCACATTGACTAACTCAAATTAACTACAAGATTTATCTTGCTAAGATACATATAATATCAAATCAAACATTACCCTTATATATTTAAAACAAAAATATCCTTAACATTCAAGAATTATAAACTATAAAAGTTATATCAAATTTTTAAGCGTTTTATTCTTTTTAATTTGACATCCATATTATTATATATATTTTTCTCATAAAATGTTGACCACATAAAAAACTAAAGTCATATATTACTCCAATGTTTGTAAAAATATTGCTAAGATTCAAAACTTTTAAATTATAAAGATAATGTTAAATTAAAAAGTATTTTTTTTTTTTATTATTGTTGTACTTTTTCTAAAAATGTATTCTTTTAAATAAAAAGTTACACCAGTATAGTATGATTATCCATCATTCCATTGAATAGGTACACATAAGTATCTAACAATATTAACATAGATAACACATGTGTAACCCAACATCATGGGTCATAAATTTATGTACAATGGTGGTTGAGTTTTTTCACTGAACGATCACTATGTGCAATTTAGAGGTGTGTTTGCGACGGTAACAACAACGGTGTGGATATCAATGGCAGTGGTGCTAAAGTAAAATGAAGAGAAAAAATCAATATAAAACATATTTAACAATTTCCCTCTTTTTTATTATATAAGAAAATCAAAATGATTAAAAAACAAATGGAGGGTCACGATTGGTTATTGAATACAAACACACACACATATACACACAAAATATATGGGCGATTAAATTAAGAACCAATATTATTGCAAAATCCGTGAGAAACAATCTAGGTCTTCAATTTATTTTCTAATCATTTTGTTTTTAATGAAAAAAATAAAATAAACAAGTAAGCTCTAAATTGTTTTTTTAATTCCGTTCAACACCACTACTGCCAACGATGACAACCACACTGTTGTGTGTCACCGCTTTCGTTGACAATTACCATCGTATTGCACATGTGTAGTTTTTCGATAGTTGATCGTATTGTAGGGTAGCACATATGCAATCTTTAAGTAAATACAAATTTTATAATGGTTTATTCTCATGTTAATTTAAAGTTGGTTCGTTTTATATTTTTGTCCATAACGTACTCGTAGTTTGTATTGCTTAACGACCTTTTTATTCATCTTTTCAATTTTAAAAACATGCACGACTTCATAAATTTTTATAAATAATGTAATGTCGAAACCCTCTCACATTACACGAAAATATATAATAAAACATGTTTTAAATATTTTAGATTTATTAATGACATTAATCACCAATAAAAAACATACATCTCTCTCACACACGTGTGTGTATATATATGTATTAGAAAAACTGTCCCAAATAAAAGACGGGTGTAACATTAGTTATTATTTATTGGTAATAGGAAAATAAAATAGAAGAACTAAAGACAATTTGAGACGAGACTTTGACACTATGAAGCGCGACCATATGCATGAAAATTTTGAGAATAAACATTCTATAAAAAATTAATGGTAGTGACATGAAGTCATGAACAATACAATTTCTATAAAAACTTATCATTATTTGAGTTATTCGAGAATTTAAATATGAAAAACTTCAAACTGGAAACCCAAGCCGTTATCCGATTAAACCAAAACTAATAACAAAAAATAGAAAACCAAATAACCCGAACTCTTTTTAGAAGGGTTTCATCGATTAACCTAAAACCTGACTGAAACTTAATACGGATAAAACAAAGTTAACCGAAGAAGACACAAAATAAAATTGGATAAAACATAGAAACACATGCATAAATATAAAAACTGTCCAAACAAGTCAATCACAAGACTCCTTTTTTTTATCCAGAGAGGTTATTAGTAACTCATCAAAGTTGTTGATGGAATTTGTTCTATGAAAACGGCAAGAAATTACATCAAATAATTGTTCATAATGTTTTACTACCAATAATTACAGGTTTATTGGCAATGCCACTGCTTTCTTCTCTAACAATGGACACTATTTATGATTATTATAATTTTCATTTGAGTATATTATGTAAATGGTTCACTTGATTTATTAAATTTCCCATCAATATTCCTTAAACTTCAAAAATTACATTAATTGTCTTCATGATTGACATTTTATTTTAATGTTACCCTTTTCTTTTTTACTTTATGTTTTTCTTTTAATTCATATTAAGTTCAAAAATCAGATATGATAGCGAAGTTATATCGATAAAGATTAGTATATATAATTAATAATTAGACATGATAGCAAAGTTATAACTATAAAATGTTATGATAGCTTATCTACATAATGTTACGAAAGTGTTATCATTTGATTCGTTAGTTATTTTTTAATTGAGCATCTCCAAATCATTTAATTAATTTCTAAACTGTGTAATATAAATATTTTTTTACTGTTTAAACATATTATTATCTATCTAATAACCTTATTAAAAGAAAAGAATGTATGGCACCAACATCATTTTTTTACTAGTTACAACCTTCTATTTCATAAATTTTCTAAAAGACTCTCTGATAATTACCAATCACAACCTTCTATTTCAATATATCATTTCCCTTATATCAAGGGTGATCATTCAAAATTCAAACTAATTTTAGATACTAAATTTTTTAAAATTTTCGAACTTTCCATATTTATAGGTGATTAGTTTTGATAAACAATATATGTTTATTATCCAACAATATATATGTGAATAGTGACATTAAGTTTAAAAACTTTCAAATGCTATTATCTATTAGTTAAAAATATATTTATTTTAAAAATAATTAAAACTGTTTAAAACCATCACCACATTAATTGAAATGCTAGCCGTCAATTATTTTATTTTTAAATTACTTTTCAAGTATGGATATTTATTAATTGGAGGATCGTAACTATTGTAGACCTTTATATCTTTATTTTATAAATATTGTTCCACCTCAACATCACACATGTTGCTCTAATTCTTCTTCATTTTAATAGCTATCAATTATGGAGAATTAACAACCCTTTTTATCATCTTCAAAGAGACCTTTATTGGGACAATCTTCAACTTTTACAAAGAAAACGCAGTTAAGAAATTATACAAAAGACAATTATGTTCAGAATACATTTTATATTATTATGTATGTTTTACAATTGTATTTTATATACATGTTAATACTCTTAAAAACCTAAAACGTTTAAAATTAATTTTAATCATTCCTCGTGTTTATATACGGGGTATTAAGCTAGTTTATTTATTATTAAATTTTATTTTTTCACATCTTATAATTATTTAATATTTTTTATTAATATTTATTATTTATTAAACCTATTCGTGTAGCAAACCTACATCTAATCCATTCTCCCTCGATACAAGAACACCGCAAAAAAGGCGTTGTTTTTTAATCTCAATCCCTGCCACCATTGTTGACTTTTCTTGCATATTTGGGGCCTCTGGTATTTTTCTTTTTATTAATGCATATTTGCAATTGAATTCTTTGGAACTCGTCCTCTTTGATTCACCTCACGTCTTGAAAAGCTAATGAAAAACTAATTCTATTGTAATTTATTTTTGTTGTTTAGTATCTAATTTAAGAATTTAAATGTATTTAAATCAAAATGAATAAAATACTTTTTATTTATGGTGTAGAATTAGGTGGTTTTGTATGTTTAGCTATTAAAAGAAAACCCTCATTATTGCACACATTCACATACACACGTATACATGTGTGTTAACACACACAAACAAGCGCACATAAGATAATAGTGACACCAGCAACAGGAGGAGTCGGCGGCGATCGGTGTCGGTAGGACGGTAGCGGCCCTTACAACCATTAACATTAGTAGAGAGCAGAGGAGGCGGTGTCAACCGATGTTGGTGCCGTGGCGGTGTTTGATAGCGACGATGGTTGGTGGCGATGGCATCGCCAGTCAATGTTCACAACACCGTCAACCGATGGTGCCTGTGGAGACCGACAGTGGTTGGTGGCCAGTGGCGACTAAACTACCGGGTTTTGTTTTTTTCCCTGTCTAGTTTGAGTTCTTTTGTCATCCATAATTTAAAGTCCATTTTTCTCTTTTTAAAAAACAGATTTGAAAATTTTTAAGAAATCCATATATCTCTTTTAAAAAACCAGGTTTGACAACCATTAAAGAGCTCATTTTTTATTACAATAAACCGGTTTGCTTATTTTTGAATTTTAAAAAATAGAGCTCCTTTTTCTATTTAATTTTTTTTTGAATTTTATAAGATATTTTATCTAACATGCTCTAAAATCCAATATATACCCATATCATATCACCCGTAAATATTGCTTTAATATTCAATATACCCAAATTTCAACTTTAAAAATCTCAAATATATCCATAATTTTAAACTAAACCTATAAATTTTAAACCCTAGAAATATATTTATAAAATAAAATGTAATCTAACCTTAATTCCTTAAAGAGTTAATTACAAAAAAGGTCCCTGTAGTTGTTACTGATTTTTACTTTTAGTCCTTTAACTTTAAAAATTACAAAAATAGTCACTGTGATTGTCATTTTGTTTCACTTTTAGTCCTTTAGGCTAACTGGTATTAACTTTGACCGTTAGTTAAAGAGCATTTTGCTCAATTTCCTTTTTATTCTTGTAACCAAACATGATATTTGTTATTACTATTTCCAAACATATTTTTTAAAGAATCTTTTTATACTTTTCTACTAAACACATAAACACACTTACTCACCATTTCTCCATCTCACATTCTCTCTCTACCTCTCTCTATCTCACATTCTCCCTCCACCGGAAGCCACCACCCTCCACCGGACACCACCACCTCCGCCATATGCCACCACCCTCCGCTGGACGCCGCCACCACCAACATCAACATGAAGTTCCGGTACGCTTTTTGATTTGTCGACACATACCCAAATCTGTGACCACTAACACCACCATGAAGCTCCGGTATGCTTTTAGATCTGTCGACACACACAAATTTATAACGCCGCCACCACCATCTCTCTAACCTCTACCTATGATTTAAGGTTTTTCGCTAGGGTTCTTCGACGCCCTACGGATGAACAGAAAAGGGAGAAGGAAAGAGGCCCGGGCAAACTGTCATAATTAGCAAAACCGACATTCAAGGATTGAAGATGTATCTGATCCCAAGTGATTTTTCTTTTTCAAATTGAATCTTTTTGTAGAGTAGGCGAGAGTGCCTTTTACAGACAAGTGACATACGATCCTAGTGCGATCTTTGACAAGAGTGATACGTCCAGGTGGGTGGGTGTGTGTGTTTTCTTCTGCAGATCCAAATGTGTGTGTTCATCGACAGAACTAGACGCGACAAATCCTTGTGTTTTCTTTGGGTTTGGGGTTTTCGAGATTTTGGTTATCTTCCATGTAGTTATAGATTTGTGTGTGTGTATTGAGTGTGATGAAATCTAGATTTAGGCTTCTCTCTATGTATTTTAACTTTATGTTGTAATCAAGATCCAATACGTTTATGAGTTTTGTGTTTGTGTTGTAAATCAAGATCCAATATGTGTATGAGTTTTGTGTTTGTGTTGTAAATCAAGATCCAATTATGTGTATTTGATTGTGTATAAATCCAAATTAGGGTTTTTTGAAATTCGAAGATGTTTTTTTGGATGAACACCATTAAGTACATTATGAAATTAAGAACATAAAAGAATAATACCAAGAACATTATTAAATTTAAAAATAATTTTTTTAAACTAATCAGTAATTAATATGTATAAAAGTATTAGTTAACATTATTAATTTAATTAATTATTAGTTAATTTTGATAATAGGTTCATTAATCATTAATCTTAAGAAAAAGGGTAGAAAGGCCGTAGAACTTGTTTGGTTACAAGAATAAAAAGGAAATTGACCAAAATGCCCTTTAACTACAGGTCAAAGTTAACACCAGTTAGTTTAAAGGACCAAAAGTGAAACAAAATGACAACCACAGTGATTATTTTCGTAATTTTTAAAATTAAAGGACGAAAAGTGAAAATCAGTAATAACCACATGGACTATTTTTGTAATTAACTCTTCCTTAAAAGGTGTGGGGATTTTTGTAGCTTTTCGAAAACCATAAGGGGGTTAAATGCAAATATCAAAAGAGAAAAGAGGGGTAATAGAGAGAGATTAGAGGTGCAGCACGCAAATCCTCCTTTCATCTGAAAATCATGCCCTCCCCTCTCTGTCGTTCCCGATCCGCCCCTTGGTGATTCTTTTTCAATTTGTCAATAGGTATGTTTTTTGATTTATAATCCGTATGTTTTTAATAATAATTTCGAATCAGATCATATATTTGATCTACGTGCTGTTTAATTCGTCAGTTTCAGTTTAGGGGTTTTTTGTGCGTTTGTACTTATGTTCAAAACTAACGGAATTTGCGCACTCGAGATGAAACTTGATCGTTTCTTGCGTATGACTGGACATGTGATTTCTGTTGATTTGGGTTTTATGGTTGAATTCTTTTATCATATATATATATATATATATATATATATATATTCAGTTTCTTGAAGTTTTAATCTAATTGACATCTAAAGTAATTAAATCTCAGAACTATACTCGCTTAATTTGCACTGAGAAGTATGTAAATAACAGAGCAATACAAACATGATCAATTTATGAAGGGGATTAGGTGAATAGAAGTGCGAAATAAGTATGTATCCCACATAATTTTCTTTCTTAAAAAACTGCGGTTTTGGGGCAGGCTAATGTTTCTTGATCACATCAATTCACAGCCTCGATGGTTGCTGGATGTTTCAGATTGCATATTTTCAGCTTATTCTTATTTTTCAAGCTCTTTCAAAATGAGCACTTTCAATAGAACTTATAAAAAGTGATTATTTAGCACTTATTGTTTTTTTCCTCTGCACACTTTAATAATGATTTTTGCTTATAGAAATGCAATAAGCTAATAAAAACTTCAGTAAATGCAATCCTAAAAACCCTCTCTGTAGGACCTCAACTGTAAGATTGGAATGTAATGTTGTATTCTATGTTCATTTTCAACTAAGAAGTGCACTTCAATAGGATTATTTGATTAACTTTTGTGTCCAATTACATGTTGGGAAGAGGAATTTGCGAGTAAATAGGGTATTTTATTAACTTTTGTGTCCAATGCACTTTTGATTACCAGGAAAGGTAGGAATTTGACTCCTTTGCACTATGCCACTATGGCTCATATGTCTTGAATGTTTTTTAAAGTACTCCCTCTGTCCCCAGAAAATGCAATTTTAGGCTTGGCATGTAGTTTATTAAAAATGTTTACTCAAAGAAGATTATGTGAATTAGGTTTGAACCTTTGACTTGGCATTTAACTTTCATACGTCAGACAATAGGCAAAAACAGTAAAGAGAATTGGAAGTTTTGTTTAAACTTTAAAGGAAACCTTTGTGTTTCTTCGGGACAGCCAAAAAGGGAGGGTATTGTATTTTTATATTTATTTGTTTTATTCAAAGACGTTTTTAATCTTGCTGAGTTGACTTGATTAGTCCTCAACGAAGTTTTGTGACTTTCCTCAAAATCATGCATATGACTTTGTTAAAATTCCACCATGTCAAATCCATTGGACTTATCATTCGATTGCATCTCATTATATTTAAATAGCTTGTAAGCTTACTTGTCAATCAGTGGCTTATATAAACAGCGAGAAGAACCTCGGCTCCTATTCGATGGAGAAAAGAACAGCTTCTAGTCTATTTGTTAATGATGGTTCATTCATGGAGAGGTTTAAACAACTTCAGCAAGATAAGGAATCTAAATCAGATCCAACTTTATCAGGGCCTGCAAAACCTAAGCCTGATATAAGTAATAATGGCTCTAAAGCTAGTAGTTCTTTTAAAATCAACAAGGCTCCTTCATCTGGAAAACTTGCATTCAGCCTGAAACAGAAATCCAAACTTGTGGCACCTGCTGTTAAGTTAAGTGAAGATGAGGATGAAGATGAGATGAATGGTGGTACTGGTAATGCATTAGGTGATGGACCAATGAAAAGGCAAAAGTTGGACCAGCCTGATGCCTACAAGCAGTCACTTAAACAAATTGATGTTGGTAATTATCTTATATTATTCTATCTATTTCTCATTATCGTCTTTTGCCCGATTAACACTTGTTCTTGCAGCTTATACATGAATGATTTAAAAAGTGATTTTTTCTGTAAGAGATTATCTCATTAGAATGAGGGGGTCTAGGCATGTATGTTTCGTGGTGTAGGTGAAAATGGCGAGAAAGAGGACAAAACATTTTTGAATTACTTTTGTGTGATGAATGCAGCTAATACCTAATACCAGTGTCAACATTGGTGGAAAGAGACAGATTTGGAATCTGTGACAGCCTGCTACAAGAGTAAATTTAGATTCACTTGTTCATGCTCTTGATTTAATCGGTTCTTAAGTGACATGCAGCACCACCATGTCCAAGTGATACCATAATAAAGAAGGCAGCTGATAATTTAGCAAGTTTTGTGGCAAAACATGGAAGGCAGATTGAGCATATCACACGTCAAAAGAATCCTGGAGATACCCCTTTCAAGTAATTAGATCCTTCTTTGTACTACATGCTCACAACAGAGAAGATTTTAACATTGTTTTTCTACTTGCTTACAGATTTCTGTTTGATGAAAGCTGTGCTGATTACAAGTATTATGAGTACCGACTTACTGAGGAGGAAAAGGTTCTGGCAGAATCTGTGGACTTGCAAAGACCACATACTGGTTTGTGAATAGCACTAAATGTTTTTTTTTTGTTGTACTCTGCTCATATATTTTTTAAGCTGCAAGATTTGTGCTGAAAACATGACATAATGCATGTTGAATGGGCTATAGTGAAAGGACTCTTTATTGTTTAGGACTTAGGTTTTAGTTTGATGGTCATGGATTTGATATTTTGCAAAGACATTTGGTGATATTCTTCTCCTAAGACCATGAGTCCATGACAAACCGTAAGTCTTTTATGGATCAGTTCTTGTACACATTTTAGCATGTGTTTCATTTTGTATAGATTTTGTTCCAGACCTATAGGAAATCCTAGAAAAAAGTACCTAGTATCTAGACAAACTATTCTAAAAATAACCCACTTGGACTAATTTTGCTCGCACCCTGATTCGAAGAGCTTAACGTCTATAAGCAAAGGTGGCTGTATGGTTGTACCTTTTTCTGCTTTAGAACACTAGTAATAAAATTTCTAGCCTCCGAGCAGCTGAGTTGGTTTAAGGGTGGAGGCAACTTGCAGTCTTAACTAATAGAAGGTACAGTGTTCAATCCTCGGGTCGAGCCCTCCAGCGCCTTGGCACCCAATGAGTCCTATTTACCTCCCAATTGTTGGGCTTGGGCCCTGGGGCGGTCTAGTTGGGGTATCCGAAAGAACACCTTTTGTGCAGTCTTAACCAATAGTCATAGAATTTCTTGAATGCCTTTCACGCTTTTCCGGGGTTGACTAGGTTTTGCACAAGGGATATGTGTGCAAAAAGATAAACTTGAAAACGTCCCAGTCAAGAATTTCAGGTATAATCACAATGAAATCTGTCTAGTTAGTTAGGAAAGCTAGAGAGTGATTGGTTCAAGTCTAAGAACAAAACATGTACTGTTTTTTTCCTTTATTATTATTATTATGATTCTGAGGCCTTCATAGAACTATTTGCTATTTGTAGAATTTGGACCGACTTTTCTTTGTTATTGTTACTGGACCATCATAACTTTACTAGCTGTATATCAAGTTGTATATTCTTTATATCATTTGTTCATCGAGTTCTAGACAGATAGATCTTTTCTTTATTGAAGGTAGGTCTTCATTACTGCCTGAAAATTCATATTAAAGTGTTCAGTAAATTACAAGTAATATAGCCTTTCTTTTCTCTGATTAGAGTAATCTCTTTACATTGTCGCAACAGGTGCTTCCAAACCTACTGCAACGAACAGATCACATCAGCAACGTTCAAATTACCAGACCCCTGCTTCAGCTTTATATGAAGCGACTGAGAGTGAAGAATCTGATCATGGTAATTGACTTGTTTTCTTTTCTAGATCATATAAGCTTATTGTACAGTAATTATTAATGGTCGTTTTGCAAAACTGACATATTATGTCCTTCCCCACCACCTCCTCATTTATGTCTTCTGTTCGGTTTTCTTCTTTGTAATTATCTCCTGAACAACTTCCATAAATCCATGGAGAATATGGTAAGAAATCTAGAGCAAAATGCTGTAAATACCTTTCTATTCAATGGAACCAAATCGATGGGTTATTATCTCATAAGCAGAAAGATGTATAGGAGAAGGATATAGTAATTAGGGAGAAATGGGGGATTATATTGGTTGGTTAACAAGGAAAAGAAAGACAAAATCAGATGAAGATTTTCAGCCCATTGGAACTTCTCTTTCGAACACAAGCCGGAACTAGTTATAAGAAAATACTAAACCGAATAATTCAATCCTAAACAATCAGTAGCAGAAACGAATAAGTACTATTCTCTCACTCCTCTGCCTTTAACGACCTACACGGCTACACATGCTTTTCATCCTGGCTCTACTCCCTTTGAGCCTCTTTCTGTAATCCACTAAGCAGCAGGCCCGTTGGGCTTCTTGTTTAGAATACCTGTTGTTCAGGATCAGGTAGAACTTGCTCCTGCTGGATTCAGTTGTAATATTACAGTATGGTTTGATGGTGAAAACACAACATAAACATGAGTTCAGTTCTTCGTTCATCATGTATCTTTGACAATCGTGTAACATCTTAGTTGGGCTTGCAATTTTCTGTGGTCTATATTAATGAATAATGCCATCTTCTTTGTTTAAAAGCCACAAGGCCAAAGATTTGTTAGTCATGGCCAATGCAACTATATGTTTGTCTTATCTTGTATGATTGGTTTTTTTAAATTAAAATATGCTAAAGGCTCTTGGTAGTCAATAAGTTACCAGTCAATTACCTTTCATTTTCATTGAAAATAAGGAAAATTGGGGATAACTAGAGGGTGCCATGGACAGATGTTTGCCAATTTTGTTTCATTCTTCTTGATGCTCTTGTTCAGATAGTTGTTTCTGATGACTGCAAGCTGCATTCTACTTGATTAAAATAGATTCCAGTCAGTTTTCAAGAATCTGATAGGAACCAAACGTGTTTACTGAATAGAAGTAACTACAAACAAAAAGAGGTATTCCGTCTCAGAGGAGGTGCCTAATCGAATTCTAAAACTTTTATCATAATCAAGGTTAACATATAATGAATCTCTCCTAATAAATACACACACACTCTTCACTATGGAACGTAATTTAATAATTAACCCTAGATGTAGTCCCCACATAGGCCAAGGCCCATGCATGGGGCTGACAGAATCAGTAGCCAAACTTCATTCATTTCTTTAAAGGAGCTTGCTTAGCTATTTTGCATGATTATATTGATGTTTGTTAGTGTGCCAGTTCATCTTTTCAGGTGAACTTTAGTTGTTGCATCAGCTTGTATTATTTTATAAGACTTGGTGAAGTGTTTGACAAAGATTTTCTAATCCCTACCATAGGTGAAGCAGCTACAGCTCCATCAGGTTCGGATCCAATAGCCATGATGGAATTCTATATGAAAAAGGCAGCACAAGAAGAAAAGAAGAGACAACCCAAATACTCTAAAGATGAGATGCCACCTCCTGCTTCTCTCCAAGGTCTTTTTTTTTTTAAATTGAAGTGGCTGGATAGTGTTGTTTTTGGTCTTTTTATCCTCCAATTCTTATGTCGGCTTCCTATGGAAATACAAAATATATGTATTTATAATCATTTAATGTAATGGGATGGCGTGATTGACTACAGGTGCTGGTAAAAGGGGTCATCATATGGGTGATTATATACCTCAGGAAGAGCTTGACAAGTTCATGGCCAGCTGCAATGATGCGGCTGCACAAAAGGCAGCCAAAGAAGCTGCACAGAGAGCAAGAATCCAGGCTGACAATGTAGGCCATAAACTTCTCTCCAAAATGGGTTGGAAAGAAGGTAATCTTTCTTCTTTCTGGACCTTTCAGTTCCCTTATGATTTGATTGAGCATTCTTACTTTTCCTTAAGTGTAAAAGTGTAATTATGCTCTTCTCCATAATAAATGCAGGTGAAGGACTTGGGAGTTCAAGAAGTGGGATAGCTGACCCCATAATGGCGGGTAATGTGAAGAAGGATAACCTGGGTGTTGGTGCTTCTCAACCTGGTGAAGTAACACCTGATGATGATATCTACGAGCAGTATAAAAAACGTATGATGCTTGGTTACCGTCATAGACCAAATCCTCTCGTAAGAATACTCCGCTCTCTCTCTCTCTCTCATTTTATGAAATCAGTTCCAGAACTAATTTTTCCAATACAACTAATGATTGACTTTTCAAACCATCATACTTTGCTTTTTGTTGCAAAAAGTAGCTATTGTTTTTTGTGAGAATGCCAAAAGCATGTGATGGTTTGCAAGAGGAAACAAGTTTGATCATGTTCGATTCATCTGGAAGTTTATCTACCATTTCTTATCATATAAATTCATGATGAAGCATAAATTGAAAATTAAAGTTCCCATCACATAGCATTCACGCCTGCTTATCTTTTTCTAGATTAAGCCTAAAGTTGAGAAACCAGGACTTATCATTGGTAGTATTCCTGATCAAGCACATTAGATGATTATGATGATAAAATATATTAGATAGCAATAGTACATAAATATCTATAGAAGTTTGATAAATTCAAGAAACTCAACCCTTGTTTTCTAACCAAGTATAATGCTATATTTTACTAGTGTTGCTGCTAATCTTTTTACAGGGCAACCCCCGAAAGGCCTATTACTGATTGATATTGATACGAAGGGCTTCAATTGCTATTAAGAATTCATCCCAAAAGCGAAAGGAAGCTCGATTTGTTTACTTGTTTCTAGTAACTTGTGTGTGTGGCGCAACAGGAACAAATGCTGTGTTTTTGCTTTTGACAGTGTATTTGGATGGTTTACTATTTATGGATTAAAACTCAAAACACTTGCCTCACTACACATGCGTTTGTATCAACTCTATTCTGTTATACTCATGTGCTTGAATCTGGGAAGAACCTATTATGTTGGTTTATACTTTCGAATCGAGTCGAAAAGCTCATGGTCATGGTTAGAACAGTTTTTTTATTTTATTTTAATTCTTTTTGTTACATAAAAATGAATAAGAATTGTAAATCAGTGTACTCAAATTGGACGTGGACCAACTACGTTTGTATGGTATTGTTGTGCCTTGGGACGAATTTGGTCAAATAAGTCATCTAAATCCGTTTCACTAAATATTCATATTTGCTCTATGTCCAATATTCATCTCTTTAACTTCATCTATATCCGGTACTAACAGAAAGTATCGGATCGGGTGGATGATCATCGGATCGGTGTGATAATTGTCATCCCTATTTATTTGGGATGGAGGTTGATATTCTCAGTAAAAATAGCGACTGTTCATAATCCTAATAAGTGTTATTATATATAATTCGGATTTTTGGGGTTAGTAATTGTACAACTTATTTTGTATGCAACTTTCGTCCAGGAAGATGGGTCGGCACTAAACCCAACCTGAAAAACCAATATTTTCCAAAAATACAACTCCAGCTTTTTTTACGAAAAATGGATAGACACGACCCATTTAACCTGAACACAACTATGGATGACAGAAAAAATTGAAACTAACGTGGAAAACTGAAACCCGATTCTTTCTGACGAGGACGGTGATCCCCGCCCCGATTACCAATTACCCGGTTCTCGATCTCTCAGACTCACACTCACATTTAGCTTCTTTGGTCATGTAGTTCTAATGGTTGATTTCCTGTAATGATTTTGTGATTCTACATATATGTGTCGCAATGTATATATGTATGTATGCATATGCAGCATATCTGCTGTGATGTTTCCTGAACTATCCAATTCTTGATTTGAGTTTGAAATGGTTAGATTCGTACATGAATTTATAAAAATTCTAACCTTGTAATATTTTATATAATAATTTTAGCTTATCATTGTTAAAATATCAGATTTTAAATAAATCATCATGTTAAAAAAATTATTTGCAAATAGTTCTTTTAGAGTTTCTACTGTAAAAAAATAAGGATTAAACACTAAAATGTATCAAACTTATATTGTTTTGCTATTGTGTATCGAACTTTAAAAATTCATATTTTGTGTATCAAACTTTTAATTTATTGCTATTGAATGTATTAAACTTTCTATTGTATGTACTAAACTTATACATCTTTTTCCTTTTTTATATAACGAAAATATATACAATAGCAACAAATTAAAAGTTTGATACACACAATAGAATCTTTTGAATTTCGATACACGCAATAGCAAAACATGACAAGTTTGATACATTTTGGTGAATTAAAACCTTAAAAAACCCAAAATCCCATTAAAAAGAACCCAAACAGTTGTGCTATTGAGTGGATCGGACCTGCTAAATGTAGTTATTCCATATTCGCTAAGGGAGATGATTTGTTTATAACTCGTTTCAACTATACTATCCTTAAACATACGAATGAGAAAAATATATAATAGGGTTAAGATTCTCTTATGTTATGATTAAACATGATCCATCATATTCTCTCACTTAAATACATGAGAGTAAGTCCCTTATTTTAAGTCAAGAATAACTCCCTTTGTAGGACGCACTCTCATGTATATGAGAGAACATGACGAGTCATGTTTGACTACAACATGAGAGGATCTTAATTCAATATAATAAGTTCGTAGAAACATAAAAGTCGTATGTTTTATGTATTACAAAATTGTATAATTACAAATTGATTCACTAATTAAAGTTATTGTTAGGACTTTGTAAGAAAATCATGATTATCCTTGTAAACTTTCATCTTAAAAAGATTAAACATATAATTACTTCTAAACTACATTTTTGTAATCTACTCGGATTTTAATAAATTGTTATTATTATAAAAGTAGACGCAATTTTTATATTTGAAGGAGACAGACGAATAATTATGTGGAACAAGGTATAAGAATTTGTTGTAAAGGAATCATTAAAAAAGAAGGTTAAGCTGTTATGGGAAGCTGCTGTTCGGTCTTGTTTAAACTTGATCTGGAGGAACAGAAATTCAGTAACTCTTAAAGAGAAGAACATGGATGGATGTGTCGGATTTATTCATGGACTTCTATTAGTGGTCGTTTTGTTGTAGAGTTGAGAGAGGCGTTGCAGCGGTGACTGAAGGCAGACTGTAGACAGAGGCGGCCGGTGGTCGTGGCAATGACCGGAGAGAGAGACATTGTTGGGAATGAGGGTTTAAAATGGTATTTGAAAAGATAGAGGAGGTAGGTGAGGAGACCAAATTCTCTCTCTTTTTTACTAATATTATTAAACAAAAAGTTTTTTTTAATTAGGTAATGATTATATTTATTTATAGAAATTCCAAGGGATAATTAGGGGGTCATTTTAGATTTTACAAAGCGGTCTAATTAGATAGACCCCTTGTTATTCTAATAACTTTTTTTATTATTGTTTTGTCAATAGGACTTGTATCTATTGGCTCTTTGTTACGGCCATTTTAGAATATAACCCAATAACCATTAGAGTTTTTGTCATGGTTTTTTAGATAACAATATTTTTATTAAATGATAGTCAACATTCAACACATAGAAACTTGGAATTGCATTATTGGTCTTTATTTTTTATTGGTAATTCAGTATTGGTTTTTACCGCAAAAAATTTGTATTCATTGTCAGATTAAAAATTCAACCTCCAACGAAAAAAGAAACTCTAACCTCCTACAACCCTTGACAAGAATAGAAAACCTGACCTCCGGTGACCTCCGACAAAAATCTGGCCAACAAGAATACTCAACTTGACCTACAGACTAAAACTGACTAACCTTCGGCAACCCTAAACTCAAAATGCATACCAAAACCATAAACAAAAACCGTAGATCTACACACACAAACCCGCATTCGAATAACAAATGATACACACAAACACATACAAAACCCTACATCTACACACACAAACACATACAAAAACCCTAGATCTGCAAACACAAACACACACCCGAATGGCAAAGAAAACACATAAACATCGGAGATGGAGAGAGAGAGAGAGATACAATCTAAACAAACCACGAAATACACCACACTTAACCGTTTGGAGGTTGCATACTTGCATGCCTAAAGAGAAAGATGGTGGCGGGAGGTGGAGAGTTGAGAGAGGCTGTAGCTGTGGCAAAAGGCAGAGCATAGATAGAGGAGGTCAGCGGTCGTGGCAGTGACCGGAGAGAGAGAAGGATCATAGAGAGGGAGGGAGGTTGTTGGGATGAGAGTTTAAAATGGTATTAGAAGAGATAGAGAAGGTAAGTGAAGGGAGGAATTGATCTTTTTTCTTTACTAATATTATTAAAGAAAAAGTTTTTTAATTAGATAATGATTATATCTATTTATAGTAATTCTCAAGGATAATTATTAGGGGATTATTTTAAATTTTAAAAGGTGGACCCATTGATAAAGTACACTTTATTTATGTCCATTAATTTATTTTGAATCAATATTTTTGATAAATCTAAAGCAACTAATTGGTGTTTTTTTTCTTCTTTGTTTTCCTGTAAACACTAATTTGTAGGTAGATTTCATATGCATGTTTCATGTCTCCCTTGTTTCTTGCACCTCAAGAAATCTCATCCCTAAATGTTCTCATGATTCATCTTCTTGCAAAATAAACTTTTGGCTACAAACATATACTCATCTTTACCATCTAAAATCCCATTTTGATGAATTTTGGAATCCCATAATCTTTTCATCCCTCCAAAACCGAATGATTTGAAGACGAAGAACGCTAAAGGTTTCTTGATCAAAACCAACATTAGCAATTTCATCATTTCTGCTGTTTTTGTTTTTTAGAAACATGGTTTGATAGGGACTGTTGTTCTTTATATGTGGATATAATTAACTAATGACCGAAAATGGAGTCTCATGTCAACTCGAGGGATCAATCGATGTCGATTTCACAAGGCGAAGACCCTCCAACATCAACAAAAACAGCACAATGCACAGTTACATGCATGTATCAGGCACACATTGGTGGTTATTGGCGGACCGTGGCGGCTCTTTGGACCAAAAACATGATGAACCACTCGTTAAACATTTATGTAGACAGTATGGAATCCAATCATCGACAAAACTGCAAGATTGATCTCAAACCTTGGCATTTTTGGGGCAAAAAGAGTTACAAGACATTCGAGGTTGATGGCCTTCAAATAGACGTTTATTGGGATCTTCGTTCAGCAAAGTTCTCAGGATCACCAGAACCATGCTCAGATTTCTATGTTGCGTTGATTTGTGATGAAGAAGTTGTGTTGTTAATAGGTGACCTGAAGAAGAAGGTATATAAAAGAACAAAATCGCGGCCTGGCATAGCTGATACCCTCTTATTCTTCAAAAAAGAACATGTTTTCGGCAAGAAAAGCTTTACAACAAGAGCAAAGTTCGATAAGAACAGAAAAGATTACGAAATCGTGGTGGAGAGTTCCACATCAGGGTCTAAAGACCCTGAAATGTGGATCAGCATAGATGGGATTGTGTTGATCCAAGTAAGAAACTTGCAATGGAAGTTTCGTGGTAACCAAACTGTCTTGGTTAACAAGCAACCAATTGAGGTGTTCTGGGACGTACACGCATGGCTTTTCTTGAATCCGGGCTCGAGCCATGGGTTGTTTATTTTCAAGCCTGATCAAGCCAACTCAGAGAGTGATAAAGAAGAAGATAGTCATGATGAGACCGAAGAGACTGATAATAGTAGTGTAAGCAAATATCATTCAACATGCAGTAGTTCAAAAATCTCACAATGCTGCCTTTTTCTTTATGCATGGAAGATTGAGTAAGCAATATACATATACACTGATACATATTGTACAACAAAGTTTAAGAAAGCATATGACTCTGTATTTCCTTTCTGCTTTCATTAATGGAGACCATTTTAGAATAACATAGCTTAAAGTCCTTAACAATGTTCCACAACAATAACACTAAAACAACAAATTAACATGATACAATTGACAACTACAACTAGCTTTACATGTGATTAGATGGTAGATTACATAATGGCACATTGCCTTAAAAATGTTAACATCGTAATGATGGCCATTTTATGATGATAAATGAATAATAAATTATAGATTTTCCTCAACTATTGGAGATGGGGATGTGACTATCTCTAGATTTGGAAACTTCTTTGGCAAACTGAAAACGGGTCCTTCGGTGGTTGTACCTTTGCATGACATCGATAGTGACTAGTGAGTAGCCTAATGCTTGAGCACCTGGAACAGCCACTGCATTTCCAACTTGTATGTATCTACAAAAAATTTATAATATCTTTTATATCTTAGACAAATGGCTAAAACTATTCATCTGATGTGCCATGCTTTGTGTAAATGTATAAAGTTATAACAATTTACATAAAACTACAGTTAAAAGTTAAAACCAAGGTTTTGATAACCAGTCAAGACTAGCTGGTTCAAGCAGTTAAACTGCTAGCAATCAAACAAGTATGAGCTGGCAAAAACCAGTAATCTACATAAAACTACTGTTAAAACCAAGGTTTTCTTACTTAATGTTTACCTTTTCTTGGCAATTTTATCCATTATTAATATAAAAGCTTTTAAAGAGATAATAATGACTAATTGTTGTTACCTTTCTTTGATGGGACCAAGAAGTTTATAGTTGTCAAGGAAGCCTAGCATTTTCACGAATTGACATAACTAGATCTTGAACGGGGTGGAGAATTGCCTAGAAAGGTATCATAATTAGTTCAGAAGCCTACTAACATGCCTAACTTAAAAAGATGAATAACATATATCCAATCCCACCTAAACAAGGTATGCAAAGGTAAAATGTAGACAGTTGTACCTCTAAGCAAGAGTCGAGAGACTGTTACTCTAAAGATCTCAGCAAATCTTGGGTAGTTTAACGTTGTAATTGATGGGACTGGTATAACTTAAGAGGATAACTATTCTCTAGTTACATAGTTTACCTGATTGTGAGGTTCGGCCCTCGTGACAACTGTAGCCCTGTAGGTACAATTTCATCCGACCATAGCCGGCCAAATGGTCTGCACGTTAATAGTATCATAGAAATAAGAAAATGAAGATTGAATAATGTGTTATCAATAAAGTGATGAACTCATGTAGAATTGTTACTTTGATGATCGCCCGTCAACAAAAGTCATGGCATAATCAGGAACCTGTCATCAAGAGAAGAAAGAGGTGATTCAGTTTTTTAAGAAATATGAACTAACAAGTGTGTGTGTGTGTGTGTGTGTGTCACAGGCAAGAAAAGGAGTGCAAGACTCACCAGTGGTTTTCCTGAAGGTAAATATACTCTCTGAACATCAAGATCCCATTCAACATGGTTGTCACTCCGAACATGAACACCCTTCAAATCCCTAAAATTTGCACCCTGAAAAGAATAGCAAGTGAATAACAACGATACATGAGAAGTGAATTAACACTTAAAAGGTAGCAAACCTTTCTATTGGGAATTTGGCAAACACGCTGGTATCGTCATTATCATTATTTAATTTATAAGGATGGTGATCATATAAAAGATGGTCCGAAGGCTCCACACCTGCTGTTGAAAATCCAGGCATATCTGAATAACAAATGAAAACAAGCTAAGTTATAAATTGCATCTTTACCTTTGATTTATAATTAATAATGTTCAAAGGATGTATGAGATGAAACCATAAGATCACATAAAATTGGATCTTAAAATGTGGTAACATGAGAATGTAGATAACTCACATGAAGATATTAATCTAGAAAAAGAGGGGGGAAATGAGTATTTTAAATTGGATCTTAAAAAATGTGGTAACATGAGAATGTGATAACTTGCATGAAGATATTAATCTAGAAAAAGAGGGGGAAAAAGCTCTTTACATAACGATACGGTGATCCTGCAAAACTAATGTTCACCTAACCTTTTCTTCTTGAGCCTAATAAACTTCTGGAATTCTGTCTTCGGCAACTCTTCGTAGGGGATTTCATCTCTTTCTTCATCATTTGCCACCTAATAGTAAAAGTAAGATCATGGTTTATTTCCAATCGCAAGGAAGCCTACTCTTGATTAATAAGCAAAAAAACAGCATTCACGTCATCAGAGTCATAAGACTCATATCAGAAACAAGATGTTGTGGTTTGGTACATGTTGCCACACTAAAGATTATCTTTGTGAGAACTTAAGTGCTAAAGGGGTGTTTGGTTCACATAATGTTTCTGAATGAACTGAAATTGTAAAAGAAATTGGAATACAAGGAATGGGAAATCTGAAATCTGGCATGCATTTGGTTGGCAATATGAAAGGAAGTTTAGTTCCCATTCTTTGTCATGCATTGTTTGGTTGGCAAAAGTAGATTTAATTGGTTTTAGGGGTATTTATGTCAAATATTATGAATATCTTTGGAATTTCAAACTTTAAAGTCCATGTTAGGAAGGAATGTTAATTTGATAGAATTTTAGATCATTCCAATGCGACCCGTTTTTCAATCAAAGAGCCCATGAGATGGAATTCAGATTCGAATTCCACCAAATTCTAAACCATACAATGGATCAAGGCAAAAAAGGGGGCACTTCAAAGAAGTGTATGCTTACAGTAGGAAGATCAGAATTTGCATCACCAAGAAGCAGTTCCTTTTCGAACACAGCTCCATTGACATCATCATTATTAACCGAAGATATTTAATTATATCTTATTTATTGTATTATATTCTGTTGTAATTAGTTTCCTATATTAGCTGATAGTTTGTTATCATTTCCATAATTTCCATTCTGTAAATCTATATATATTCCAGTCCATATCAATGAGAAACATCGATTGATTCTCTGAGAATTACATGGTATCAGAGCCACACAGGCTCAATACCGATCCTCTCCTCGGCCACGGCTGACCTTCTTCTTCGTCTTCTATCCAAGTCGCCCAGTGTTCTTCCATGGCCGACAAACCTGAAGCCAACCCTAGCAAAGCCATCCATCCCGTATACACAGTAACAAACATCCAAAACAAGGTACGAATCCTTGATGGAACCAAAGTTACGTATTCCTCTTGGGTGCGCCTGTTTAAGCTTCACGCACAGGGATACAAAGTACTGTCGCACATCGACGGGACTGCCCCCCCTGCTGCAACAGACCCGACTTATGAAGCATGGTCAGAAATCGATGCCATCGTCCTCCAGTGGATCTATGGAACGCTGTCAGATGATATTCTCGTCCGGGTCCTAGATTAAACCACTGCCCTTAGCGCCTGGAACAAGGTTAAGGAAATCTTCCTCACAATAAGGGTTCTCGTGCAGCTGCCTTAGAACACGAGTTCAATAACTTAACCCTTCGTTCCTTGCCTTCTCTTGAGGCTTATTGTCAGCGCCTCAAAGATCTCGCCAGTCAACTTCAGGACGTTGAATGTCCCGTTGCTTCTAATCGACTGGTTTTGCAACCGGTTCGTGGGCTACCTTCTGAGTTTGATACCGTGGCTGCCTACATTAACCAAACCTTACCTTCATGGGACACTGCCTGCTCGATGTTACAGCTGGAACATCAACGCCAACGTGCCCGGGATTCTCACTCTTCTGCTGAAGTTGCTGCTGCTGTTTCACAGGATCTGCCGACCTCTAACCCGCGATAAAGGAGGTGAATTCGATAATCAAAAATTTCATGATTTCGCCTCCTCTACCGGTCTCCACATCCGTTTTTCTTGCCCACACACTTCTCAACAAAACGGCACTGCCGAACGCATGATTCGCCGTCTCAACGAACTCATGCTCTCTCTTCTCACTCATGCATCGATTCCCCCATCTTTTTGGGTCGATGCACTCCACACCGCCACATACCTACATAACATTCTACCCACTTCCACTCTCCAAAACTGTACCCCCACTTCCATGCTTTACCTCAAACATCCTACCTATGACCACTTACGTATCTTTGGATGCGCATGTTACCCCAACCTCACTGCCACCCGCCCACACAAACTAGCCCCACAATCTAAACCTTGTGTTTTTCTCGGGTACCCGCCTCAATACCGCAGATACCGTTGTCTCGACTTGTCTACGGGCAAGGTCATTCTATCCCGTCACGTTACTTTCGATGAGACCTCTTTCCCTCTCGCAAACACCACCACACCACCCACTTACCCCTTTCCCGATTCCGATCCTAACCCTCTTATATTCCAACCCACCATTTCCCGGTCCAGCGCGGAAGCCGAATACAAAGGCGTTGCAAATGCAACGGCTGAAACCACTTGGCTGCGTAATCTTCTTCTAGAGCTACATCTACCAATACGCCAAGCCACGGTCATATACTGCGACAATATTTCAGCCGTTTATCTCACAAAGAACCCGGTACAACACCAGCGTACAAAGCATGTTGAAATAGACATCCACTTTGTTCGGGAAAAAGTTCGCATGGGCACTCTTCGTGTCCTCCATGTTCCTGCCGATTACCAATATGCGGACATCTTCACAAAGGGTTTACCTAGACAACTCTTCACTCGTTTCCGCTCCAGTCTTTCTATCCGACAAGCTACAGATTCGACTGCGGGGGAGTATTAACCGAAGATATTTAATTATATCTTATTTATTGTATTATATTCTGTTGTAATTAGTTTCCTATATTAGCTGATAGTTTGTTCCATAATTTCCATTCTGTAAATCTATATATATTCTAGTCCATATCAATGAGAAACATCGATTGATTCTCTGAGAATTACAATCATGAACAACAGCATTTGAGTGCAGTTACCTTGTAAAATTTCTAATTAGATACAAATAAACATTAATAACTAGCAAAACAAACTGATGACATAAACACTTCAAAAAAGAACTTACTAAGTATAAAACCCAAATGAGCATTTGAGCTAGCTAAAAGATATCATGTTTGATTAAATAATAACATACTGCAATGGCTCAAGATAGGACTTTGTACCGGATTTAAGGAAAATCTTTTATTACCAAAATGGTAAATTCATCCTAATCTTCCATTACATAACTTAATAAATAACTTTTCTCACATCAAATTTCATTATTTCATTCAAGTAAGCTCTAGATCTCTATTTATCATTGCATCTTTCTCACTCATCTATTATCACGCAGTCTCAACCATTTATGTAATAGAGGGTCAATTTTCAAGAAAGCAATTATGATATATATGTTAAGGTTCAACAAGCTATAAAAAGTCAATCGTCTGTATGTTGAAACAGTCAGAAGCCAAACAACAATTTAACGAATTTAAGATATCACACACGAAAAGAGTCCGTCTCTATTGGCTTCTCATTTTCATCAAAGCAACTATAATTGTCATGATTCAGTTTATCACAAATTTATTCTTTTTTTCCCTCACAATCCCTTGATCAATAAACTACCAAATCATACCTCAAATTCCACAGGAGACACTCCCCTTGAAACCACATTGTGTGTGGGTAATGGGTATTGTGGTATTTTCTGCAATATAAAAATAATACACAAAAAACGATTTAAACTACAAAATCAAGAACCCGGTACAAAACCCAAAAAATAAGATAAATAAAAGGCACCTCATTGGGCCTGGCACCCCACATAAACATTCGCATCCGGAACCGAGGGAGTCCATAAGAAGATTTTCTTTTGTTTCGAAAGGAGTGGCAGAAGCTTTGCCAGTCTTTTTCCTTAGTTGGGGGTGATGATTCGCAGAACAGTAGTGATCCTATGAGTGTTGAAAAAGATGAAATAGAAAATGCAGAAGACGAGGATGATGATGTGATGGACATGATGAAGAAGTCTTTGAAGTTGAAAAAATATTGTCAATTTGCTATGGTGACCCAAAGGAAACCAAGAATCGTGGTGATACGAGACCGATTCAAGATGGTCAATCTCTAAGATAAAGCCAATTAGAGTTGGCTAAAATCCAAAGAAGAGAGAATAAGAGATAGACTTTTAAACAAATTTTCTCATGATTTCCATTAATACTCAAAAGTCTTGGTTCTTTATCTCTCTTCTCTACAGTTTAGCCAACTCTAATCAGCTTTATCTTGGGAGATTGACCATCTTGAATCGGTCTCGTATTACCACGTTTCTTGGTTTCCTTTGGGTCACCATAACAAATTGACAATATTTTTTCAACTTCAAAGACTTCATCAAGTCCATCATCATCATCCTCGCCTTCAACAGCATCGTCTTCTGCATTTTCTGTTTCATCTTTTTCAACACTACTGTTTCATCTTGAATCGGTCTCGTATTACCACGTTTCTTGGTTTCCTTTGGGTCACCATAACAAATTGACAATATTTTTTCAACTTCAAAGACTTCATCAAGTCCATCATCATCATCCTCGCCTTCAACAGCATCGTCTTCTGCATTTTCTGTTTCATCTTTTTCAACACTCATAGGATCACTACTGTTCGGCGAATCACCACCCCCAACTAAGGAAAAAGACTGGCAAAGCTTCTGCCACTCCTTTAGCAATAAAAGAAAATCTTCTGCAGACTCATTCCTCACTGCAAAAAAAAAGTATTGCAATGCCATTAATGAAAGAATAAAAATGCAGATAACAGCAGTAGGGGCGTAGGGCATACAACACACACCTCCGTCTCTGGATGATTCAGCTTCAAAATTTCACATGCATATCTATTCAAATCAACAGCCCATCTCTATTATGAAAAATATATAAATTAAACAAGAAAATTAAGTACACATAAATATTAAAAGATATACACCAAACGTAATTGATAATAACCAGGTCCTACCGTGACAAGATTAAGATTTGCCATATTCGCACCCAAGCAAAGCCCTGTAGACATCGCACCACATCCTGAATAGAGGTCTAGCATCCTTATTTTAGATCTTTTGTCCTTTTGAATTTTTGAGACCTCAGTAACAGCTGCTGCATTAGAATCAAACTCAGAAGATATTGCTGAATCTGGTTCATTTCCATCTGCCTCGTTATCTGTATACAAATATAAATGTTGAGAACCAGTAGGATTTCTTACTTAAAAATTCTAGCACTAACAGTCTAAAACTACCGATTGATATGCATGCATATACTTCCAAAAAAAGTTTGGTTTAACACCACTTATCAGGTGGTAAGTTTTGGTATGTTAAAAATGGTACCAAATATGACATGTCGTAATATAGTCTCAATGTGAAAGCATAGCCCTCTTAGTAGCGACATCTGCCTGAAAAAACAACAAAAACTATACTACATGCCATGAGTAAATAAATAAATACTGCTAGGATCGTAAACAAACCGAACGTTTGGCGAACCGTTCGACGGAAAGTTCGTCTATGTAATAAACAAACAAACACGAACAAAATCTTTGTTTGTTTAGTTAAATGAACGAACACGAACAAAGGCCTTGTTCATTTCATTTATGTTCGTGAACGTTCATTTGTCCATTCGTTTACATGTATGTATCTATATATATGTGTGTGTGTGTACATAGATATATATACATACATGTATATACACACACTCTCTCTCACACACACACATATATATACGTAGTTAGTGTTTGTTTATGTCCAATAATGTTGGGTTTGTATTATATTTGTATATGTGTTCGTTTATGTCCGGCTAAAGTTAAACAAACAAACATGAACACAAAAATTTGTTTGTTTATCCGTTCATGTTCGTTTATTTGTTCAGCTAAAGTTAAACGAATGAAAACGAACAAGCCCCGGTTCGTGTTCGTTTACAACCCTACATACTGCCATACTGGCAGGTAATTAATCATGTCCTTATATCTAAAGGAACCCACACTACTTTAAGCTTCTCTATAAGGCAGTCAAGAGGATTATCATCCTTTATTTCAGAAAGGAAGACACTCTTATCATCAATAAGGTTAGAACAGGCTTGAATGCTCTGCTTGTTGGAATATGGATTACTGCATCTTTGGCCCTATACCATTGAGCACAAAAAATAGGGTGCACCATCCACTCCTTCAAACATTTCGACTATTCTACAGATATAACTTTCTGCACCCTCGCCAACCTAAAAAAAAGAAACAAAAGTTATACAAAATGCGTATCAAGTTTTAAGCAATAGGAAATCAACGTTGGAAGAAAACTTACCTGAACATAACCATCGTCACCGAGTTTGAAATGTATGCAGCCATCAATGAGTGCTTCAATGAAGTGTAGATTAGCTTGAATAAACTCTTTTGGGGGTTCGGTCCTTACAATTCACAAACAAAATTCATTTAGATAACAAATAGATGCCCTGTATCAACAAGACTTCACAGCATAAATGCACTAATCTTACTACACAAAACTAATCACGGGTGCTTACCCTTTGGGGAATTGGGGGTATCCAAATTGCCTGACATTCTTGTCTTCTATACCCTCCAAAACAAACAGATTAGTGAGTAAGTAATACTTGATTTATCAAATACTTGTGGGAAAATAACGCACAAAATCGCTAGTGGGGCTAAAGCAGTAGAGTTAGCATTTAGCAATGCTTCAAACCTTTCAGAAGAAGTATTGACATAACAAACTTAGATAATATAATTTAGCTAATCTGCTAAAGGTTTCAGTAAATTGATATCTAACATATATTTTGGCAGTTATTACCAGTGACTAGTGACTACACCACAGTATAAGTGTATAACATAAATGCTACTTGATCAAGTCCTTTACTGTTAGTTCCTAGTTGTGTCCATTTTAGTATGGGGTTTATTTGGTTTAATACCTTTTGATATTTAAACAATGTAAGCAGTCATATTACGCCTTCTCTGTAGCTCTTGTCCCTTTCATACGTTGATATACATTAATCGAGAGTTAATATCATTGTGTTATTGGTTCGTTATTATACTTGATACCGTAGACCTACATGTACTTTCCGAATTAAACCACAGAATAAACACGCGAATCTAACAATTAGTGGTTATCAAACAAAACCTCACATTTTTTCCCAAATGCCGATGGGGCCATCGCTGTCGAGCTTCAACATCAAGGACCGGATCGCCTATCAATCGAATCTCCTCGTCATCATTTCTCCGATCTGCGGCCGGAGCTTCTCGATAGAGAGACTTGATCACTAACCGCCGAAACTTCAACGGCATTTGACATAATGTCTCCACCTTCCTCTTCTGCCTCTTCTCTGGATCAGCTGAAGCAGCCAAATTGGTTTTCTTGCCTAAAGCAGACGACTTCCTTTTGCCGTTCGTCGTTGTTTCCGGCAGCGATTAGAGGAAATACAGCGGGAATGTAGAGAAAAAGGACGGATTCATATAAGGCCAAGGGTTTTACTATTGATGAAAGCGTTTCGTGGAGCGGGTTTTATAGGCGGGGCCGCGGGAGGAAGTGTAAAAACCCAATACATGAAACGCTTTGTTTTGATGAGTGTAATAATATCGATTTGATCTCAGATAATAAATTTAATATCAAACAAATCTAATAATTTAATAATAATAATTATAATAATTACAAACAATCTTCATCCATAATAATAATAACAAATGTATGCAAAATGATGAAACCACAAAGGAAATTTAAATTTATGATTAACCTTAATCGGGACACACCATTACATGATCTCAGATATACCACTATAAGTTTTTCTTCTTGTAAATAGGGATTTTATATAATGATTAAATTTGAAAATAAAAAAAATCATAACATTCGTCATATCCCCTAACTCGGTCTCATTCACTTTCTTGATCTCCTTGTTGATAGAAAACATAAAATGAAAACCCTTTACAAGTTTAGATGATTATGTAGAAGACAAGGATAAGTTAAAATTGAATTTAGAGTTTGATTGTATAAAATTGTCAAGCAGTTAGCTTACAAGTGAGAGATACCAAAAGTAACTAAAGAAAAACCTGCTTGTAATTTCAAAGTGTACACGTATTCCTCTAATCATGTATGCAATAAGAGATTACAAAATTGATAACTATATCATTGGTACATGTCTTAAAGTTCTAAAAAGTATTTTCTTTTCTCCATTTACGGAGGAACGATCAAAGGGTATTTGACCCAGTGGTACCAGATGTTTAAGGTGTTATGGGTTCAAGTTTCATAGTAGATAAGGTGTAGATTTAGGACCAAGTTTAGAGGAAGTGAGTTTTGCTTTTAAAGCGTTTTAGGAGAATCGATATTTCAAAGAGCGGTCATCATTGACCTACACTACTTGTGGATGGAGTATTAGTTATAATTGAAGGATGAGAAGGTATGCAACAATGCATGAGTAGATCATGACAACTAGCGATGGATAACCGAGAAGCCATGTAACACCCAAGGTTCGATATTCCTTAAATCATTATTTAATAGGAAGGGTTATACGTTTTTACAAGTTGTCTTTATGTGTTTAGATATAAATGCAAACTAGAGGGGCTTAAATTGTCATTTTATAAGTTGAAATAGTCCAGGGGCTGTTATGTCAATTATTGAAACTATATATATATATATACACCAACTTTGACTTAGAAGTCAAAGTCTGTCATTTGCTTCCTGCCATTCACGAACACATACATACCAGTCCATAAGCTCTCCATTTTAGTAAGCCAAATCAGAGTTTCAAGTGCCTATAGCCAAGATCTAGCAAGTGTATAACACAAGGTAAGCTTTTAAGCTTTGTTTTTGAAGTTTTATATGTTTAAACACATTATTTCAATGGTAGAATCATGTTAGGGTTGTTTTATATAGTTTAGATTGTGTATATCAGTTATAGGAGGTGTAGGAAAACACCTCTAGTCGTTTTATGATGAAGTTATGGGATTTCTTGGTGAAATCCGACTGTTCTTGGCAAGAACAGTCTGCTGGTCTGTAGTGTACGCGGCCCGTGTAGCGGTACACGGCCGTGTAGTAGTTGTGGCGGTCACAGGACCATGTAAGGTTATATGGTCGTGTAGCATAAGAGGTACACGGCCATGTAGTAGTAAAGGCGGTCATAGGGCCATGTAAGGTTACATGGTCGAGTAGTATAAATAGTACACGGCCCGTGTAGAGGTACACGGCCCGTGTAGGATGACTAGACCACACTGGCCATGTTGTCAGCTTAGGTCGTGTAGCATTAATGGGACACGGCCCGTGTAGGCCCGATTTCAGATCAGAATGCCTTATGTATTATTTATGTATTGTTTATATAGGAGGTGATTGACATAATACCTGTATCAGTGATCTGTGAAGTATTGCATATTACAGTTATAAGGTAAGTCTTCTAGACTTCACTTCTATCAGCAGCATGTGTAGTTTCATATCAGATTGCTAACATGCTATGTTATACATGTGAATATGTAAGCATACTGCTATGTGCGGTAAGGCTCAGATGCGGTACAATACTATGACCTACGATGCTGCCCTAGGTCTAGAACCAGAGGCTAGCTTTGATTGTCAGACATGCGTGTATTGTCTTCATGTGATTGTATACGTGTGCTCATATGATGTTATGTTTAGATTACTCACTAAGCTCTTGTAGCTTATCAGATACTGTTTTTAAAATGTTTTACAGGATGCAGCAAGGGCAAAGGCAAAGCTCCTAGTTGACTGCTTTTCAGTTTTAAACAATAAACTCATAACGCCCGGTTGTGTAAATATTTTACTTTGACAATATACTACGTTTGTACTTAAAGGTGTATCTTTTGTTACTAGCACAGTTGTACTATGAAAACGTTTCCGCTTTTGTCTTTTAAACCCTATAGGTGGTTTTATGACAAAATATTCTACTTTTACTTTCTTTATTAAAATTGGGGCGTGACAAGCCAATTAAAATCTGTAATGTAGTTGTAGTGAGAGACCAAAAGTGTAGACAATGAAGTAACTTGAGTTCTCAAAATGGAAAGAAAGGATGCTAGGTAGAAAAGGAGACATGTATGTGTGACAAGAAGATAAAGTAGCCCTAAGCATACTATAAACACAAAGATTTCAAGATGACAAAGTAGTACGAGCCTCATAGATTTGAAGATTTCCTATGTTCCATTTGTAGGAAACCATACATGTCATATTCAAAGTATATACGATGGGAAGATCCTTCACAATATATGTTGATATAATTAAGGCATCGTCCATACGATTGTAAAATTGTTGTGAAGTATTGTATAGATATTCACGTTTTGAGAATATTACTGTTATCAAACCAATACGAAGAAATTAATGTCAAGTCATGGAAACATAACGAGGCTTAAGAACTAAATAAATAGTTTATTATACAAACAAGGTTGCTATCGTCCACCAAAGCGTAGATGTTCGTAAATCATATTACAAATATCATCGAGTATCCTAAAAAAACGTAAAACATATTGAATTCGATCTCAAAACATAAAGTAACGACTAGTGATTTTAAAAAATGACTTGTTACACGAAAAATTCAGATATTTAAGCATCAAATAGGTAAGAAAAACACGTGCGTAACTAGAAGTTTCAAGCTTACCGACACTTAAACGAGTAAATTATTAAATTGATGATATGTTATAAAATTTGAAAGTACAAAATTTCAAAAATTACAAGCAGGTGAAAACAATGTGGAAGGAGTATTTGTATGGTATGGCATTTCCCACTAAAATTACTACCAGATTGTTCATTGTTCCTCCAACCTCCATCCCATATAATATTATCCACTTCTGCTAAAGAATAATAATCAAAATGGCAGCTTCAACTCCTCACTCCATTTGGTCTCTCAGGCCATCTTCGTCTCAACAGAGTACATCTTTCACCCAACTCGTAATTCTGGTTATATCAGGGATACAGATACTTGGGCCTCTATCCTTCTACTAATTTTCGCTTATTTTTCAGGTGGTTGTAGTTCGAAGGAATCGATTTCAAGGGTCGGGTTCTGCAACAGCGTTATTGGAATGCAGTCTGGGAAAAATAACTGTAAGCCTTTTGCTGACCTTGAACTCACTACTGATTTGAATTGAAACCCAGGGTTTCTAAATTTCATTAACTAAGGTGTCTATAATTCGAAGAAATCGATTTCAAGAGGTGGGTTCTGCAACAACAATGCAGATAAATTAAAATCAAGAAAGGGAATGCGATTTGAGAGGAGCAATTGTAAAGGAAATTCAATCGCCGATGTAGAAAATGGGCCAAAACTGTATTCGGGGATGGATTTTGGTACATCTGGAGCGAGGTATGCGATTATTGACAAGGAAGGGATCATACGGTCGGAAGGAAAGAGGGATTACCCTGTATTTTTGGTAATTCTTACTCTCATATAAACTTTGAACTTCATAGTCATGAATAGAAAGAGGAGAAATCAATATATGATTACAAAAGGCCTATTTACTTGATCTAAATGTGAGAATAATGGAGAATGCTGATTTAAATACAAGGCTTCTGCAGTCTGTAGAGTTCTTGTTGCATTCCATCCTAGAGGCATAATTTTGTCCTGACTTATAATTTCAAACATATTTTTTTCGGGTCTACGATTGACCGTATTATGAATTCAGCATGTGTGTTATAACTTATAACTGTTTAAAGACTCCTTAATAATGAAAAATGATCCAACAACCGAAAAATATCGTGCCATTTTGAAGATGAATGTCAATCCATTTGACCTTGATAGTAAGCTTATATACATATGGATGGAGATCATAATTTCTAGTTGTATGGTCCATCATCCATGGACTTGAATTACTTTACGACAAGTTCAATGGTGGGTATGCTTAATTACGAAAACGAGTTGTTAACTTTAACACATATGTTGACATTTATAAATATATAAACATAATTGGTATCGTATGAAGATTTACTGAGCTTAAAAGAGTTGTTATTTATGACTTTGGAATTCATACTTTCAAAATTGTATTCTTTGTTGTAAGTTGTAACCCTGATAAAACGTTAGGGGGTTAACGGGACCTGTAGTTGTATGTTCATTTCTTCTTTGATCAATTAAATAGGATCCATAGCCACATCTACACTTTTTCATGCGTCAAGTAAATCGGTTCACAAAAAAAAAGTTAATTGTTAGTTCTCATGTTTATTGATGAAAGGGTATTGACAGCGGATCTTATTTGTATAAACAACCTTATGAGCTTGTTATTTGTTGTCTAGGAAGAATGGTGATGCAGTTGATTGGATGCGATCATGGAAAACAACTCTTTTTTCTCTTTTTGAAGATATACCAATTACTTTACGTTCACTAATCACTTCCATGTCTATAGATGGGACTTCTGCAACAACTCTCATATTAGACAGGTACTAATTTCTTCCATTCATTTTTTACATGTAAAGAGAGTAGGTCTACATTTGACTCAATAGAGTCAAATTGAAATTTATGAATTATAAGATTACTAAATTATGCTACAACATATCATGTGTTAAGATGTATTATGGGACTCACAGAGTGTTTTTGTAAATGAAATCCTATGTAACAAAGTTTACCTTTGGCCTAATGCCATCCATCCTGCAAAAGTAAAACTGATGTTGACAACAAGGTTTCACAAGATCCACGTCTGTTTCACTGTTTGTATGAGTATCCACCAACTACAAAGTGAACTTCAAAATCTTGTCTGTTATTTTTATTTTTTAGTTGTTTTTAAGAATTCGTATGCCCCGTTTGCGATATGTTTAATTCTGGTTGTTCATAAAAACGACATTTCCTTTTCAAAAACTATTCAAATTACTAGTGCTTCTTTGTTTCTTATTATCATTACAAATAGTTGAGATATTGATTTAGGTTTCCAAGATTCCAATATTTTTTTGGTAGCGAAAGGTATTTCCGAATAGTCGAACATTTTACAAGTCCCTTTGACCTTAAAAGTCTAATTATACTCCTTTTCTTTATACCGGCAGCAAAACAGGAGAAGCTTTAGCAAGACCTTTACTATACAATGAGAGTTGTCCTGATGCTTTACCTATTGTAAAATCAATTGCCCCTTTAAACCACACAGTATGCTCGAGTTCTTCAACCTTATGCAAGCTCGTTTCATGGTGGACCTCAAGTGATTCGAGTAAAGAGTCTGCAGTGCTGATGCATCAAGCTGATTGGCTTTTGTGGCTTCTCCATGGTAAGATTGGAGTATCTGACTACAATAACGCATTAAAGGTATTATTCTACTCTCCATAGGCAAAAATTGACCTTTGAGGTCACTTGGACTATTTTTGGAATCTTGATATGGACTGATACAAATTTAGCACCAAAGTTTTCTTGCTAGTTGAAACATTTTCATACACCAGACCCTGTATCAAGATTGAACTGTAAAAGAAGTAGCACCTTTGACCTTAAAAGGTATTATTTTGTAGTCCAGGGATACAGTTTGACCTTTTGAGGTCAAACGGGCTATTCGGACATCATGACATGGCTTTCTTCAAAACCTTAACACAAAAAGGTTTCTTTTTGGTCGTGTTTGTTATGAAGTTAAATGTTGTTTCCCATTTTCACGTGTATTTAAATACTTTGTGTCAAGTTGAACTTTAAAGTGAAAAGTAGTTTGGTTGACCTTACACATTAGTTGTTTTTCTCCTGAAGGAATCTTCCAATTTCCATTGCTTAGGTGGGTTATGATCCTGAACTTGAGTCGTATCCACCATGGCTGAAATCTCAGCCGTATTCATTTGTTCTACCAACTGTTCAAGCTCCAGGAACTATAATCAGTACCCTCAAAGAGGAGATAAGAACAGAACTTGGTATATTTTGCTCTCTCTATTGGAAAACAAAACTTGATATGCACAGTTGCACACGACTAAAACCTTTTACAATTACAGTTTTGCTCTTTCTTTTATTTTTTGTTCTTGTGATGGGAGAACATATTTGTAAAGCTCAAAAGTTTTTACGGTGTACAAAACAATTTTCATGGTATACAAATCATCTCCCATTTTGCAATAACATGGTCCTCTATTTATTTACAATTACACGAGTCAAATGCTACAATCCATTAAAATGGATACCTGATCTACAGGTTTTCCTGAGGATTGTGTTGTGGGCACTGGGACCACAGATAGCATAGCCGCATTCCTTGCAGCCCGAGCTACTCAACCTGGGAAAGCGGTGAAATATATATGAAACTTTACAATCAATTTGCTTTTTCTTCTCTGTTTTCCTCATTATTTTGTGGGTCTGGTCACAATTGATGTACTATATTGTTTATAGGTCACATCCTTGGGCTCAACACTTGCGATAAAGCTATTGAGCACCACTAGGATTGAAGATGCACGATTCGGGGTGTACAGTCACCGTCTTGATGACAAATGGCTTGTAGGAGGTGCATCAAACACTGGCGGAGCAGTTCTCCGCCAACTTTTTTCTGATGAGCAACTAGAGAAGTTAAGTACACAGATAAACCCAATGGAAGCTTCATCATTGGATTATTATCCATTACCCGCAGATGGTGAGAGATTTCCAATAGCGGATCCCAATATGGTTCCAAGGTAAAGTAAATGCCTGGGCCGGACAAGTAACTTTGACCAATTCTTGTAGTTCGGTATAAATAATTCACCTCTTAAATATGTTTACAAAAGCTATATCTTATATTATTAATCTAGTTTTTTTTAATTAACGAATTCTTTGGTGCTCCCTTTTATTAATTAATTTAATCCGAGTAAACCTAAGTAAATGAGTTGAAATTGCCACCTCTAGTAATTTGACACCTACCAGTTGTCAAGTGTTTGGAGACTACTCTTCTTCAGGTGAGGTTTCTCACATCTTCTCAAATTCAAAATTAATACTTCCTTGGTTACGAAAAATTGCAGCAAATTTGTTTTCAGATTGATCATAATAAGTAATAACCGCAAAAGTACCTGTTAAGCTTATTGCTTTCACTCTCTTAAAGTAGAAACATAGTTGTATTTCATTTTGTATATATTGTCTTTCATATTATAGGTTGAGCCCTCGACCAGAAGATGACGTGGCGTACTTGCATGGAATTCTAGAATCAATAGCACGCATTGAGGTAATACAAAAAAAAAGATTTGTATGTTTTTGTAGTTCTTTTGTACTTTTTGAGCACGCCCGTTTGTAGCACCCCAAGACCCAAGTCTAAAGTAACAGACTAACCCAATAACTTCTAAATCAACTGCAAAAACCTTAGTATAAGTTACTATTAGCTTGCAACTTAGATGTTTTATATTTGTTTAGGCAAAAGGATATGCTTTGTTGAAGGACTTAGGAGCTACTGAAGTCGAGGAAGTGTTTACAGCGGGTGGTGGATCCAAAAACGATAAATGGACAAAGATTCGAGAGCGGGTGCTTGGTTTGCCTGTGAGTCGAGCACTACAAACGGAAGCGGCTTATGGGGCTGCTGTATTAGCTCTAAAGGCAACCCAATGACAATAAAACGACTTAGGGGACATATTATTCTCACTTTCTAAAATAAGAAAGTATATTGTTGAACACATGTTAGAATGTTATTAACCAACTACTGAAGTTGTGTTTTGAAGTTAAAACCTATAAATCTTGATTTTATGGTTGCCTCGCATTTTTCATCTTTTAATTGTTATTAACTTATTATTTCTTATATTTTTCAGTTTCCTATCATTTTTCTTATTTTCATTTTCTTTTTTATTTTTGAAAATTGTATGTTTTTTCTTATGGTTAATTGCCACAGATTTCAAGTTTTGTACTTGACATTTAAAACAACACCAGAAATGTTCTTTTTTTTTAATAAAAAAAGTTGTCTCACTTTTGATTTTTAGTTGGATAACAATGTGAGGCCTAGCGTGTGAGCATAGTCAAGTTTCAATTACAAGTCATGGCGAGACGACATCGTTTTTAACGTGTGACTTAAACGACAATTTTGTATATAATTTTTTATTACCTAGATACAAATTGCAGATAGTTGTATAGATGCACATGTGGGAGCAAAGTAAGATATACAATTTACAAAATAAAAGCGAATGGAAGTTCAATGTATTTGACCGTAAATCTAATACAAAAGAAAGTTCAATATTAAAGAAAAAGACTGTATGTGTGTTATGTCTTTAAAACACTGTTTATAACGAGTAACTATGCATTTAATCATGTCTTGGCATGCGTCACACATTAACACTTCACTTGTTTCTATGAAAACCCTAATGCGAATCGGGGTGATATGATAACTTAACGTTGATCAATTGTGTCCAAACACATAAAAAACATAGCGGAAACTAAGTTGTGCCAAACTTAATGGGTTTCGTTATTTTAGAATATGGCCTTAAGTTATATTTTTTATTGCTTTATAGTTTATAGTAGCAACAAATTTGGGCCAAATAATTAATTATTTTCTATGACTTACAAAACACATCATTTTTTATGACAAATATACAAAATAATAGGCTAGAGTTATATTTAATACACAAATTGGACCTGATAGTACACACCTTTTGGTCTCCATCAATTCACAACTTGTGAATTTATTTTTAATATATTTAATAGCCCCATATGAAAGAAACAATCAAGTGTTCAACATATACAATGACTCTAGTAGTCCGGTACATGAATGAGATGACCTAATAAGTAACAAAGTTCAAGCTTTTATAAAAATATAACTTGCATGATGCACCATAAATGAACAAGTATTTAAATAATTGAATAATAAATATATAAAATTATTAAATAATAAATCCTTATCGGTTTGGTTTGGTATCGGTTCAGTTACGTGTACAAAACCGAAACCAACCAACTATCTATCGAATGAAATTTTATAAACCGAATCATCGGTTTTCATTTGATTCGATTTTAATGGTTTATTAGTTGTGATTCGATTTTTTAGTTAAGATGTTCATCCCTAATGCCTCTTATGTGCCAAAATAAAAAATCACGTACAACCCGAATTCGGGTGGGGTTGGCAGAACTCAACAAGAGAGATACTATGATTTAGGTTATATAGTTTTTAAGTTAAAATTACATTTTATACTTAGAGGACTTTAATCCAAATTAAAGCCCTTGGCCCTTTAATAGGTATTTAATTAATTAATCTTTTAAGCCTAAGACCCAAAAACAAATTAATTAAATAATACAAATTACTTGCACTTAATACAAATTAATCCAAATTACTTAAAATCTCTCTTTATTTGATTAAAGTGTGTGTATACACGTATATAAAACTTATCGTGGTCTTTATAGGATGAATATATATATATAGAGAGAGAGAGATAGAGAGAGAGAATGTGTTTCATTGATGACAGAGATAGAAGGGAGGCGACATGCAGTGGTGTATGTGAAGTTTGGCGGAGCAACGATGATGTAGCTAAGAGAGAAAGAGAAATAGAGTGAGGGGTATATACATAATAACACGTTAAATATGCAACAAAATTTAAATGTGACCAAAACAAACTTTACAATAAATTATTTGGCATAAGTAAATATTCAATTGTGTGACTGGTTGTATTTCCACGAATCACCACAGGTGTAACTAGAGATGTAAACGAATCGAGCCGGGCTTTACATTAATCAAGTTAGGCTCTTTTAAAATGCAGAAGCTTGAGCTCGAGTCGTAATTTGAGGTTCGAGCTTGGCTCTTGAAGTGTTTTACAAAGCTCATGATAGACTCGTTAAAGCTCGTTTATTCCTTTTGCTTTTTAAAATAGTTTTAATAATATAAATAATAAAAAAACAATTTGAATTTTTTTTCATATTTAATGATATGAAAATATATAATACAATTATATAAGTAATAAATAAAAAGTAATAAGATAAATATTATATCAAAGCTCGTTTAAGCTCGCGAGCTTAAACAAGCCTAGTATACAAGGCTCGGACTCAAGATCGTTTAATAAATAAGCCTTAATTTAGTCTCGAGTTTGTTTAAACTCGATTCGTTTCAAGCCTTTAACGATTAGATCGAGCTCAAGTATAGTATTGGGACACTGTATACCCAAGCACCATATGCAAATATAGGGCCAACAGTTAGTTGTGTACTTGTGTTCACAAACCTACAACCATAGCTGGTCTTGACCCACAAACGTAACAATCATTCTACCTCCTCTAGATATTTATAAATTCACACACATGTCACAAACCCAAACCCATGTTCCCATATTATATGATTATTTTAATATCAAACAATAACAATTAATAATCATATAACTAACATGCCACACTTACAAACATGAAATCATCCAACGAACTATCATTCCAAAGCCCATCCATCTTAAACATTAAGAAAAAATGACACGTGTAGCTTAAAACATATATCTTGCTTTCATATTTATAAATACTAAATAATTAAATAATAAAATAATTAACATACACTTTATTTTAATGTTTGTGAGTATGATAACATTTAAAATTGATACTACCAAAAACATATATCTTATTAACAATAATTAATCTATAACAGCGTATAAAATATGTTACATGTTTGATTAAAAAACTCAAGCTTAATTAAATAATAATAATAATAATATAAAATCCTAATTAACTTTGAAATATATATATAATGAAGCCGGTCAAATACCTACATCCGTAATTTAAACAAAGTCGTTAGACGTACATTCAGGAGACTCCAAATCGATCTATTAAAGTTTATTATTTTAAATCAATAAAAATCACCATCTTCAAAATCTGCATGCTTCAAATATCATGATCAATTTATTAATATCTAGAAGAACTGAGTCGCGCTTCGTTGCTACGGGATTCTTGTGTTCAGTATATTCTTTATTTACATATTTATGAAAAGTAATGAAAATCATAAGTTTTGAAAGTAAGAATTTATATACTTGTTAACTTCTAAAACTAGTTATATGTGAGATGTGATATTAAATTTTTCATTAGTAAACTTTGTTTATCTTTCATTTTATTAATATATCTAGGCAGTTTTTTTAAAACATGTCACATTTTCAAAGCATTTCAAAGGATTTACAACGTTAAAAGTTTGGTTTTTTACGACACGGGGTTTAAAAAAGATTGTATATAACCAAATTTTTTGTTAGGTAACACTGTTTATCTTTTGTTTCATTAACATATTTAGGGACATTTTTTTTAAGATTTGAAGTTTGGATAAAATTTTATAGGATTTACAGCATGAAAAGTTTGACTCTACGAATTCCAAAAAGAAGAGAATAAATGAGAATGAAGTTATTGTCATTTAAATATATATATATATAGAGAGAGAGAGAAAGAGAGTAACTTGCTATTAAAGGCCGAAAAGGAAATGAAGTAAAAAGTAAAGAAAACACAACCAAAAATAATGAAAGAGAATAGAGAGCTATTTGAACTTGGGACCTTTGTAACACCGGGATTTCGAGAACCAGATTTTTCTTTTTAAAATGCTTATTTATCTTTTTCATTTATAAACACGCAGCAGATATAGAAAACATGTGACAAATATATATTACAATAAAAAGTTGCCACATACAAGTTGGGTGTTACTGTTTCTTATCCGGTTGACCATTATCAAATACAAATAAACATTATATCAGAGTTATTACAAACACAGTGTTCCTCCTAAGAAATCAAACTACCCGCAGGGTCCCGAGCTCACTGAGGATCACCTGCACATGTAGGGTGTAGCATCTGTTAACTATAATAGCTAGTGAGTACTCAAATAGCATGCGATCAACATAAATACATCACATATCATCAATCATGCTCAGATAGTTCTATCCTAGCATCTCGCGATAAGTTGGCGTAGTCAGGAGGTAACATATCTTGCAGGGGAGCTAACCTGGCTCAATGCACCAAACTGGGGTACCAGACACATCAACCGCGCCGGTGGGGGAGCTATACAGCGTCCACCATTGCGTTTCAGAATCAACCGATTCTTCTGAGTAAAGCCCTGAGCTAAACCCACAGAGGACAAACCTTGTCCGGGGCAAACCTTGCCGAATAAGTAGGACAACTTGGTCCGGGGCAAACCTTGCCCAATAGATCCGTACCGATCATAAACAGATAATATGATTCAATCGAATCATCAACCAATCAATCAATGCGCGCATATATTCAACTATCATCATAGCATACACCTAATCAAGTGCATACTATACCGTGTCAACATGTTATATTCTAGCATCATCATGCAACCTACACTTAAATAAGTGCGTGTACAAATTGTAGTATACAATCCAGTAATCATTGTTAACATATGTTATAAATATATTAATCGTTATGTTATCAGACACTCACCTGTCGAGCTAGAATACTAAACGCTACTTTACAGAAGCTCCGGGATCAACTTGAAGTACCTAAACAAACATCCCGTATATCAGTACAACCCGAAACAGCAAACTGTATGCTGGAACAGGGTCCTTTACGGCCACAAGCAAGACTGCTTGCGCCCACAAGGGCTTGGAACCGCTTGCGCCCGCAAGGAGGTCCTTGCGGCCGCAAGGCAATCCCTTGCGCCCGTAAGCCGTGCCTCTTCCGGCCGCAAGGGTGGTCCTTGCGCCCGCAAGCATGTCTGCACAGACAGTGCGATTCCAGCCTCCTGCTTTTGGCCATTTCAACCCCAAAATACATCCAATCGATTCCAAACCAATTTCCAGTGTTCACAAACTAATTTGGCACTTAAACTAAGTTAGAAACAAGTATCAATTCACACTTTAACATCAAATTCAAAGATTGGGATCAAAATCTCCATTTTGACCCATTTGCACTTTAATTCAAGAATTCTATCAAGAACACTGTATTAATTCAAGAATCTGATTGATTATAACTTAGAGATGGTACTAGAACAGATTGAAATTAGTAGAACAAATTATAGAGGTCAATTTGCCAATTTGACCCATTTGACCTAAATGGTCAAAAATACAAGAACATGAACTTGGAGCTTACTTGAACAAGGAGATGGTGAAGATGATAATCAACAGCAGATTAGGAGTTAATTTAGCACTTGAATCCAGCAACAAATTGAGAGCTTGATGATTTTCTTCTTCAAAAACTATCCAAGAACACAAGAGGAGTTTGAGATAAAGCCTATGTGCTTTGTCTGTGTTTGTGAAGAGGTTACTCACGTGAGTATACAGACATATGCCCACTTGTGGGTTAATATTATCTACAAGTGGGTATCTTGTTCCCTCTTTCCAACTTACAACTTAACACACGAATACCCGTTTTAACTAACGGGAATATTTTTTGGTAACCTCGTTCTAAACCATTTAATAATTTATTATTCTTATCTATTTATCATAATATATTAATATTATCATTTCTTTATTATTTTCTGATATTTTTCCCAAATAATCAATTATATATATATATATATTTCCTTTTATTTAATATTTAATTAAAATTCTAGACGTACCAGATTCGAACACGACTAGGCCCATTTTGAGGTTGTTACAACCTTTGATTTAAAGAGCAAAGTCTTAGCCATCTCGGCTAGAGAAGAGATTGGTTATAGCTACTTAGAATGAGAATATATTATGAAAAAACGCAGGTTAGAAAATTTATTTATGAACCGTAAAAACTATGCATGTTAAGGGCTTGCACAATGTATATATTATAAATATAAATATAAATATAAATGTGTCACTTTTTACTAAGGTGGCACCTTTGTGTTATATATCCCAACTCAAAAAGAAAAAAAAAATTGAAAAACGGTTATGATGATTGAAACCGGATACACATAATGTATTACAAGGTTTAAGTTTTTTGATACAAATTAAATTAACAAGTAATTAAAACGAGAATTATTTTTCATACAAGAACTGCGAGAACCAATCTTAGCCCTTGATTAAAATAAATAAATGGCTAATAATTTTGACAGGTAATGATTAACTCATTAATGGCTCATTAATGGCTCATTAATGACACATTACCTAGGGGTATTTTGAGCAAATCAAGCCTTGCAAATTAATGACGGCTCACCCGGACGCAATTCACAGTTGAAAAAATATATAAATGACCAAAATACTCTTATTAATGATATTACAAACAGTTCTCGCAGTTCTTGTACGAAAAACAATTATCGTTTGAACTTTTTCCTATATATATGTATTATATTATAAAGCAATTAAGTCTTTTGCTTAAACTCTTAAATTTTAGGTATTTTAAAATTACTAAATTACCCCTCATATAAACTAAATAAAACCTATTAAATAGATTAAAGGATTCTAATATTCCATTTTAATAAATAAACCTTCCATATTAAAAAAAATAAGTCAATACAACTTAACTTAATTATTAAAAAAAATATTTTCATAACCTAACCTTTCATTTTAAATATTCGATCATGTCATAAATATTTTAACTTAATTATCAACTAGAAATTATTCAATACCGCCACATTACGCGAATATTATGCTAGTATGTATGTATGTGTGTGTGTATATATATACATGTGAAATGTTCAACATGGTCCATATTTAATTCATAGTCCCGAGGGACTAATTTTAGCCCTTGGATTAACGACATCAATGGTCCAGATTGTATTTTAAAATTTTGGGCGGAGTGACATTTTCGTAATTCACATGTGATACTTTTACAAATCACATGTGATTGTATTCAGAATTTTAGTACTATATTTTTTATATGGACTATATTGAACACAACTCATATATATATATATATATATGTATATAGGGGAATGTTCATTTAAGAACCGATTTTATTGTTAGTACCACGAGAAACAATCTTAACCATTTATTTGGTAAGTGGAAGTCATGGATGGAAAGCGTGAGGAGATTGAGTGTGAGAAGATGCATGCGATGAATTCATGAGTGGGTGATGACATTGAAGGAGGGAAAATTGGACGGCTTCGCAGTACTCACAATAAAAACAGTTCTCAAATGATCTTTTCATTATATATACATATATATAGGCAAAAATTCAAACGAGAACTGTTTTTCGTACGAGAACCGCGAGAACCAATCTTAGATGTCCAATTCCCTCTTCTTCAATTGGATTGCCCACCCATGAATCCTTACATGCACCCTGCCACACTCAATTCCCCCACGCTCTTCATCCATGAATTCAATTATCCGAAAGGAACGACCAAGATTAGTTCTCATAGTTCTCGTACGAAAAACAGTTCTCGTTTAAACCCTCCCCTATATATATATATATATATAGGGAAGAGTTCATTTGAGAACCATTATTATTGCGAGAACCAAACTTAGATGTTCAATTGGTAAGTGAAATTCATGGATAATGAGCGTGGGTGATAGAATGTGACAGGGTGTATGTGATAAATTCCTGGGTGGGCAATTGAATTAAAGGATGAAAAATTTGATGGTTAGGATTAGTTCTCATAATAAAAACGGGCTTTCAAATGATCTTTTTCCTCTCTCTCTCTCTATATATATATATAGGGGAAGGTTCATTTGAGCACCGTTTTTATTGCGAGAACCAATCTTAGCCGTTCATTATGGATAATGGAATTCATAGATGAAAAACGTGGGGGGATTGAGTGTGGCAGGGTGCATGTAAAGAATTCATGGGCGGACAATCCAATTGAAGGAGGGGGAATTGGACGGCTAAAATTGGTTCTCCCGGTTTTCGCAATAAAAACGGTTCTCAAATGTACTTTTCACTATATATATATATATAATAAGGTCACTACATATATGAAATAAGGTAAAATATTTTAATGAAATAAACACTTCATTATAAAATGTAATTGGCTATAATAAAAACAAGGGTTAAAATATGTAAATGAGGATTGTGAAAATACCCATTAATTAGGGTTATGCGTTGTATTTATCTCGATACATATAGTTTATATATGTTACAATGAAAACGCTACACTATACATAATGAATATATGAGAACAAAGTTATGAACTATGTAACTGAAAGGACAGAAAAATTAATATCATACAAGCATGTGTGCTATTTGTGTGAAAATGAAATGTTGTAGACTGAAAATCATCTTTTTCTTGACTGTGAGGTTGCTAGATCAATCTTGCTTGACATTTGCAATTGGTGGAGGATTGATTTAGATTCTATTGTTGAACTTGAAGATCTATTCAAGTGGGGAGAAACTTAAAAAACTAAAGGTTACAACAAAAACATTTTTCAAGTGTTATTTACTCCTTTTTATAGATTATTTAGGGTGTCAAAAATGACGAAAATTTCGGAAGACATGTAATCGTATATATCATGTCAGCATATCACTGGTTATCTTGGATGATTAACTTTTTTTTGGATCAACATATAAAGTATAAAGATCTTTCGTTTAGTTAGAACTTTCGGTGTTGTAACCCTTTAAACATGTAATTACTTTTGTACTTTTCTAAAGTCATTGTAGTTTTTATATAATCTTATTTTTACCGTTCAAAAAAATAAAAAATAAAATAAAATAAAATAAACATGCCATAGTTGACAAAAACAAAAAAACGTAGTTGTTCTTTGTCTTGTATCTAAACAACCAATCATGCAATAATGAATGCCACGTCATATCATAGATACATCCAAACCATACATTAATTGACGAAAAGTAGACCTCAATTTTTAATATATATTTTTTAATTTTAATATTAAATGTTTTATTTGATGAATAAGAAATGCCTAAATTTGGTCTAACTGTCCATTTAATAAAGGGTAAAATGTATAAAAATAAAATTAATTTTGTATTAATTATTATTGTATATAATCAACTTTAAATTCTTAAAAATAATACAATCAACTTTCATAATTTACTTATTGTATGCAAATAACTTTTTTCCGTATCTAGTATTTAGCTACCATTGTATACAATGAATTTTTTAATAATTTCCATTGTATACAACAACTTGCATACAATGGGAGGATTATAAAAGTTCATTGTATTATTTTGAAAAAAATAAATTTGATTGTATATAATGATAATTAAAGCAAAGTTCATTGTATTTTCATGCAATTTACCATTTAATAAATAAATAAGGTCTAAATTATGTTTTGTTGAGTATAATTGACACACTTCTTTTAGTCATAACCATACTCTTTGGTCTTGGGTTACGATTCATCGATTCCATATTGACCATGAGACCATCCAACGAAGACCCACTAGCATATGTTACCCGAAACCCTATAATCTTGACCAAAACCGAATCAAACTAACCAAACTAAATATCGCCTTCGAATTACTTTTTTCCAACTAATAAAAGCTCAAAGATTAATAAATCATGAAAAAACATAACTTTTTAGTTGGGTTTTGATTTATGCAAGAAACAACAAAAAACAAACCATGCTCACTCGTGTCATATTCAAATGAATTACAATCGTTCATTGAAGAAGAGGCGTCAATTGCATCTTTTTGTAAAATGCAAAAATTTCCACTAGCATCCTGGTCCACCTTATTGGATTGCAATTCCCGCACGCTAGGCAATTTGTCATTAGCATTGATTTTTATTATAATAAAATTACTAACTTAGATGCTCGTGTGTTACACGGGTCACTGTAATTATTTTTTTTAAAGTTATAAGCTTTTATAACTAGTTAAAACAACTATTGTATACTTTATACGTGAGTGATGAATTACTCGAATATTTGATTATGAATAGGTAGTGTGCATCTTGAATAACTTTTTAATCAAGAAAACACAAAACCTATTCCGTCAATTAAGTGTATTTACTCTTATCTCTCATTTAATCCATAGGTAAATGATTGAATGATTACAAGTACACCATATTTGATAATTATGGAGTAAGTAAATAGTTTCAAAGTTTGGGTATATACGTGAGTTTATAGGTTTTATAAAGATATATATGTAATTTAATTAAAGTTTATAAGAATATATACGTAATTAAAGAAATTTGTAAGGATATAAACGGAATTATCCCTTTAAATAAATGGTGCTTAGTCATTTAAGTATTTAATTGATTTAAGGGATATGTGTGTGCAACAATATCTAAGTGAGGTGTTGTGTAACACCGTAAAATCTAAGTCATTTTTTTAAACTGCGCTGCGGAAGCTTTAATTAATTAAACATACTTTTCATTCACTAATAATTACAATAATTTACAAACAAAATATCTGTTTTCAAAATCCAACAAACATAATTCTGTGTTACAAAATAAACTGGCTCGTTTCGTTTAAATCAAGACATCAGAGTCAAGTCAACTTTTCCTTCCACGAGCACTCAAACACAAACCTGCAAAAATCAACAACTGTGGGGAATTAGCACAAAGCTAAGTGAGTAGAGGCTAAACCCAAAAGCAAACATCAAGCCAATATTAAACATGTAATCACAACCACTAAGAAGACCGGCGGTTCGGCGCAGAACCTACAACCAATGCCGGCCAAAGCAAAGGTTTACCGATAGCCCTCTACTGAATTGGCACAGTGAAATCCCACTCTGAAGCAACATATGCAACAATAAGGCTACCACTGTTCAACCAACCAGTAAACGAGCCCAGCCCAATTCCACGTATAGCTGACTTCTCAAACGCAACTCAAAATCATACTAAGAGTGCGTATCGAACAAATAGTCATGCAACAGACTTCAATAATATTCACAATCAGCAGTTTCAATAACAAACCATCACATACAATCATGCCTCACATCAGTAATATTAAACACAGGCTTTACTAGTCGCATCCAACGTCCACTCACCTTTCAAATTCAGACGAAGTACTCAGAAGTCTAATGTTAATGAGCCTTTGGATTGCCTAAAATAAAATAATAACCAGTCAGTATCAAATCTTATAAATATATCTGACATATATTTATAATTCATTCATAATATCAACAATCAATAAATAGATAAAACACAAAATGTCGGATTTCAAAAACTATCGGATTTACACTCGGATTTCTCAAAATCCGCAACTCAAGTGTCGGATTTGGTCAATGTCGGATTTGGAAATCCGATGGATTCCATAACTGTTGGATTCACCTTAATAGGATTTCAAACACTTGGTTTCAAAGTTCCGGATTAGGATATCGGATTTCATCATTCGGATTTCATTGCTTTGGATTTTCAACCATCCGGATTCTATGTGTCGGATTCTGACTTAAATCACTTTCCAAGTTTAGGATTACATATCCAATTATAATATTCGGATTTGGTCATGGATTTCAAGTTTCGGTTTTCAATACTTCCGGATTTAAAGATTCGGATTTCATAAGATTCGGATTTTAGCAAGACTCGGATTTCCTCTTCTCAACAATCCGAGAGCTTCATAAAATATCAAATCCGATAACTTCAACATATCATAATACACAACCCAGTTTTATACCATCATTCCAGAAACGTACATTTAGCATTTCTAAATACATTCTCATGCAATTAATCATATGAACATTCAAAGCTATCAAAATCATATTCTTTCAAAAACCGATCATGATGTTATTTAACATGCAATCTTTAAACTAAACATGAATCATGTTTTAAATCATATAGCATAACAAGAAGGATCATAACATGTTAATTTATAAACACCAACCTTAAAATCTTGACTTAATTCTCACAAATGGGAATTCCGATTCTCTTTCTTTTCTTCTCTCGGTTTTCTTCTTGGCAGAGAAACAAAACACACACACATACACTTGAATGTTTTGAGAGAAAATGAGCAGAACTCACACACTTGTTCACATGCAAATTAGGTGGCACAATATCACCTAACACCCCCACGTGTAATACAGTTACACACTCATGCATACATACACACACACCTACGGTCATACATACAAATATACATACTTATAATTTTTAATTCCAAATGATTAATAAGTTAATTAATAAACTAATACCACTTAGTTAATCACTTAATTAATTAAAGCAATTAAAACACAAACAAACACATACCGTAAACCCGCTAATCTACTAGCCCAGGTTTGCGGGTGTTACATGTTGTTGACAACATATATTATTTAGGTCAAAATGCATGAAAATACAATTAACTTTGTCTTAATTATCATTGTATACAATCAACTTTAAATTCTTAAAAATAATACAACCAACTTTCATAATTCACTAATTATATGCAAACAACTTTTTTTGTATCTAGTATTAGCTACTATTGTATATAATGAACTTTTCTATAATTTTCATTTTATACAACAACTTGCATACAATGGGAGGATTATAAAAGTTGATTGTATTATTTTTTAAAAAATAAAGTTGATTGTTTAAGACAAAGTTCATTGTATTTTCATACAATTTACCATATTATTTATCTTATAAAAATAGAAAATTGATATTGTATTTCCGGGATAAAAAAAATACGCAACAGTCTACTATTTAAAATTTATTAAAATAACCATTAAAATTGCAACGTGATAGAACACATTGTTATTAACTATTTTTACTTGTAATGAAACTAACAAGGTATCATGTTACCCGCGTTTCGCGATGGGGTTAAATTAACTTTATCTAAATTTTAAATTATATTATTCTTGTTAAAGAATACCAAATACAAATTCGGATATACAATCACGTTTTTGTGGCCAGCTTTCGTAAGCCAAAATAAGGGCAAGTAATGGTCGACTTTTATGTTGTGTTCGCGAGTTAAAATTAGGAGAGAAAAGAAAGATATAGGAAGAAAATTGAATTTTAGTTGTGTTCCAAAGTTTGTTAGGAGAGAAAAAAAAGATTATAGAAGAAAAATTACCCTTAATTTCTTTCCAGATTTTCCTCGAATATTTGAAAAGGAAACCAAAAAACATTTCATATTTCACTCATCATTTTATTTTCTTTCGAACTCTGGAAAGCTTAATATTAAAAACATTTTCCTTTCTCTCATTTTATTTTCTCCGGTTAATTTTTATCCTTCCATTTTCTTTCTACGTATAACTAAAAAACACAGTGTAAAATACCTTGCCATCCACCATTAAAGAATATTTTCTTCTATTTTAAACATATATAATAAATATTTTTGGTGGAGAGAGAGATAAAGCTAAAAAAGGGTGAATGTTTAACTCATGTCATGAGATAATGTCAAATTATCTTATCATGAGATATTGTTAAATTACCATTTTATCCCTCAATATATCATGATAATTTGGCAAAGTAGTTTGCAAATTCATATATAATGGTTTTATCTAATATTTTAATTTCACGTTTGTTTGTTAAGAAAACAAACCTTTTTGTTTATTTTTATTTAAAAAATTGATTGTTGTATTTCTTAATACCTTATAATGTAGCTGTTACATGTGAAAATAATGAAGATAAATAAGGTATATCAAGTCTGCGTGTTATGTCATGTGATATTTAAATAATCATATTTAGTAATTTAATTTAAATATAATATTATATATAAGATAAGATTGTTATTCAAAGTTAGCATACGTAGACAATATTTAATTTAACATGAATGTAATATATTTACTGATTACATTATGTACATGAAACTATGTGATTTAATACTGTTATGAGAACATATCTAACTTACATAAATTGAAAGGTAAAATGTGAAACATTATTAAGAGTTAAGATTGAAAATTTGGAATGGACAGTACTTTTGCTTTGGAAACCATATCTTTTTCCATAGTAGAACTCAAATCCTAAACCTCGAAGATGGATGCCAATTTAACAGATGTTTAAATTGCCAGACAAATGAACTTTGGTTTGGGTAAAAAGCGTATGTTAAGCATGGATTAAAATTGCAAATTAAAAGAATAATACTTTCGTGTTAGCAAATAAGTTTGTAGATAATAGTAATAAGTTTATTTCTTAAAGGGCAAAATGCGCGAAAATACAAAAAACTTTGTCAATATTGTCATTGTATGCAATTAACTTTATTTTGTACCTAAAAATACATACAACTTACAAAATTTGTTCATTGTATACAATTGGTAACCTGTTTACCTGGTTACCGGTTATCGATTGTATACGATGAATAAAATTTGAAAGTTTTTTGTACTTTTAGGTATCAAAGTTCTTTTATTTTTTGTCATGTTACCGGTAAGTTACCTATTGTTACAGGTAAATTGCATTATAATGAATAAAATTTGTAAGTTATGTGTATTTTTAGGTATAAAATAAAGTTGGTTGCATACAATGACAATATTGACATAGTTTGTTGTATTTTCGTGCAATTTGCTTTTTTTTTAAACGGTTAACACAAACTCTCTAATATACACTTATGTGTATAAAAGAACCAAAACCCTTAACCTTAAAGTAGGATGCACAACTTAATAAACATCGACACCGCTAGGGCAGGACCCATTTGATTTGTAAATAATAATAAGTAATTTTATGAGATCAAATGTAACTTATATAAATTAAAGGGTAAAAATTTAAATTTATCAAAGGTTAAAAATGAAAATTTAAAATGAGTAGTGTTTTATTTTGAGAATTGATATAAGCTGATGATATAGAGGGATTGATGTAACATTCCTAAAAAAGGTAAAAACATATAAAGTCTCGGAAATTATTCATCTTACATTTTAAAAAAAGTAATTTAATTTATTTATTTTTCATGATAAGGCTGGTTGTTGTTAATCGTATCCAGATTTATCACTTTTCTTGCACAATACAATATTTAAAATACAACACATCATAGTCATACACACTTTACATCAAACGACACATTATAAAATGCGAGTGCAATTATCCTTTCACTACTTGTGTTCTCGAGTTTAAGAAAGCGAAAATAATAAAAGAGAATCATTTTCTTTCAGACTCTCTTGTTGATGGGAAATTTTTTTTGGACATAAGCATATTGCTCTTGAGTTTTTTTTAATAGAGGAAAAAAGGGATTTCAAAGAAAAATACAAAAAGAGATGTTTTTAGAATGATTTAAAGTAAAAGACCTCTCATTCTCTTTTCTTTTCGTCAACTCTTCAGCTCAAAGCGAATAAGCCTAAACTTACTCTCAAATCTCTTAATTTACTTTAATTTCATTCCAAAAATTAAAGAGATAAGATATACGTTTATAGCAACACCTATTTTAGATGCTTTCATGCTTACATACAATTTAAATAAGAGATATATTAGTCATTTTATCATTTAACCATTTAATTGTTTGTGAGTGCACACATCCTTCTCCCTAAATTGAACCCTTTAATTTTCTTCTCGATCATTCCTTAAACTTTTTTAAGAAATCTCTAAAAATACAAATGATAACATTGTCCATACACAATAATTTATTTATTATCAGCTTGTATAACGTGTTGTTAAATGTTTGTATCTATCGTGTATGACTAAATTTTAATGTTTACGATCCAACTTCTAAAATTTAGTAAAAGGAAAGTAATTTGTGTACAATATAAATTAGTTATACATAACAAAAAATGATTGTTTTAATTATTATACTTTTAAATTTATGGATAAAAAAAATAACAAATCAATAAAAACATGAACTTTCCAACTATCCTTGATTTAACGATTTGTGTTTGAAAGTTCAGTTAGGTTACGGAAGGAAAAAGCTGTTTGAATTGGTTCGCTGAGAGTCAAACATTCTTTCATTACCGCGAGAAATACCAACGTGTCCCAAATCTTGTCCAGATATTCAATCCCTCGCTACTTTTTCTCCATCAATTCATCTTCCCCTCACTTCTCCAATTCATGAATACCCAAATCATGGATTCTAAAACCCTAATTCACCACAATTCCTACCTTAAAACAATTACTGTAAGCCGCAAATTCAACCCATTACGCGTCTATTTCTCTTCTTCACATTCCCGCTACAGTTCCAGCGTTCAATTGGGTCTTAAAGCATCGCACAATCCGCTTTTCACAAGAAATCGGTTTGGGAACCGTTTCTTTACTCATGTTAACCCTACCCGAGGACTTTCAGATGAAGGAGATTACAGGAGTGACCGGGCTTTTGCTGCGGTTTCGTCAATTAGTGATAGCGGTGAAGAGGAGGAGGAAGTTGGTAAGATGACGGTGATAGAGAAGGATTTGACGGGGAATGAGAGTTTATGGGATCAATTGGTGGAGATTGTGAAGTTTTCTGGGCCAGCTGCAGGGCTGTGGTTATGTGGACCGTTGATGAGTTTAATTGATACTGCCGTGATTGGTCAGTCGAGTTCCGTCGAATTAGCTGCTTTAGGTACGTTTTTTTATCTCTTGTGTCTTTTGTTTGAACATCTGAAATGAGCGGAAGTGTTTGAAACTTCTCTATGTGCATCTACGATCGCCCACAGATGTGGAATTTGAACTCTATATGCTCTTGCTAATACCAGCAAAGGAAGTGAGATGAGAATGGTAAATCATTGTTTTTATATGTATTTGTGTGAAAAATGAGTGTTGATGAGTATAATATCCGGGACATTGGAAGGTGTTATTTTAGAGGTCTCATGTTTTGTAACTGATCTTTAAGTTAGAGGATGTTGGAGTGGAGTTGTGGAGCTGATTTAGTGTTTACTTGATATTCACAGGGCCAGGTACGGTGCTTTGTGATTATATGAGTTACGCATTTATGTTTCTTTCAGTAGCTACCTCAAATATGGTGGCCACTTCACTCGCTAAACAGGTTTCTTTATGTTTATTTTATTGCTTTGAAATTGATTGCTGTTAAGCTGATATAAAATATTGCAAGATTGATAGCAACCCGTTGTTCATGCATTTGGTGTCAGATTTATGAGTAAAACTGATGGATAATGCCATCCAATTTGAAGTAATTCGTTTCATGTATGAAACCATTTAAGTCAAAGTATTATGTAAAATGCTGTTTGTTTGTATATATCAATTAGGATTCTGTTTCTTTTTTTCCTTTGATACTCTGCAAAACTTTCTGGACATGGCTGGTTAGTCAACAAAATTGGCTACATGAACTCCACAGTCTACAAATTGGAATCGGAACATTATCAGTTCAAGATTTGAATTTTATTGGCTTAAACATTCCATTGACTTCTCTTTTCATTGTCTCATTTTTTGAAAATTTGATATCAATAAATGGTTTTCTGTAGTCTTGTGGTAAGTCTTCATGATCTCCTTAAACACATAACTTAGTAATGAAGTAGTTCAATTTGTGCATGAAAAGACCAATACACCAAACCATATAATTCAACACCAGACTATTTGTTTGACTTTAGGACATGCAATGATACAAATATAGCTTTATTAAGCTATCAAAAAACTAATGCTACATCATCATATATTGTCTTTAAGAATCAATATCTTTAGACTTTAGATCCTAGCATTTCTGAACTTGAGCAGCTCATATACGTCTATAATCATCTAGACATTCTTTTTAAACAATTCTGACATGTTGAACCAGCTAGTCTGATATTATCCTGTCAATTATACAAGTCACCCATATCCCATAATATCACATTTGCGGTTAATAACCTCTGTTGGGTAATGGGCCCATTCTTATTGTTGCTTTGTACTATTATTTCCTCTCTTAATGACTAACGTTAGCATCCAATGAAATAAGTTACTGACCCTCTCCTCTTTTTACATGTTTTTGTAACATCGACCCCTTATCTGTTCTCTTGAATTATCTGACTAGTCAACTTGTGCAGGATAAATCTGAGTTGCAGCATCAGATATCGACTTTGCTTTTTGTTGGATTGACATGTGGTATACTGATGCTTTTCTTTACAAGGTTCCGTGGAGAATGGGCACTGAGCGGTAATAAGAACTTTTTTTTGTCATTTTGTTTTTGGGTGGCCTTTATTTAGCTGGTCAAAACTATTTTGATTTTCTACTATATATAGAGTAGAAGTAATGAAAAGGTTGCTGATCTTTGAAGCACAAATTAAAGTATGTTACTTTTGAATTCAAACAGTGCTGTTTGACTGCTAAATCCGTCTCTAATTTTTGAATTGAGGAATTATCTTTTGTAATTTGCTATTGATAAGTTCTGTAATGCAATACTTTCAGCTTTTTCTGGAGCCAAGAATGCACCTATGTTATCAGCAGCAAACACATACGTTCAGGTTCTTTGGATTCTACAAACCTTTTGGCATAACAGTTACTCTTCTAAGTTTTGATCTTGGGTGGATTCTGGGTTCTTGCTTTTGATCAATAAACTTAAAACTTTAAAATGTCATTTGTGACTTCCTTATGCTAAAAAAATCCTTTTTCATCTTCTTGTTCATATGCTTTTTTATGCTCTTGTCTAATCGTTAAAGAAATCTGTTTGTTATATGTTAGTAGATTCGAGGCTTGGCGTGGCCTGCAGTTCTTGTTGGATGGGTTGCTCAGAGTGCAAGGTAGACAAAAACTGGTTCATTCCCACTAATTGATGGTTTTTCTGGTAGAATCTAGCATATATCTCAATTATATATATATATAGGGGAGGGGTAATGCGAGAAGCATTATTTTTGTGAGAAGTCATTTAAGCCTTTTATTTGTATTTGATCTAATGGCTTAAATTAATCATCTTTTTTAATTCAAAAGGGCATAATAGTAAACTTTGTTTTATCTTTCCAATCTATTTCTCTCTCCAAAATTTTAAATAAAAGCAAATTGAATTTAAAATAATTTACTGGTAATTTATTAATTTTACGGTGTTCACTAGTGAACACAGCCTTAGATTTACGAGTTTTTTGTCATTAATATTGTGATAATTAATGAGCACAGCCACACATGTATAAAAATATTACCTAGTCTGATCAGATTACCTAACTGTTAAAATTGTGTTTTATAGTTGTTCTTTAGTGAACATGTTGAGCTTTGAATGAAATTTTGTTTCTTTTTTTGTTTATCAGTTCATGTTTTAACTGGTTACTGGAAAAAAAAAATCTGAGTCATAAAGGTTCATTCGCGAACATATATATAAATAACACAATTAGAACAAAAAATAGAAAATATTATTGGTTTTGGCTAGTTCATGAATGAACATTTGGTTTTAAATTATTTATTTGTTAATTTTTATGTGAAAGAAATTTCTGGGAAATTAAAAAAATCATATGTGAGAAAAGATTTAGGAAGTAAAAGGTAGAAAATTGATAGATAGGAAAGAGAATATATTTTGTTTACTTTTTTGCCCTTTTTAATTATTTAAAATAAGTAAATGTTATTAATATGATCCATTAGATTAAAATCATATAAATGGACTGGATTACTTCTCGCACTTTTCGCAAAAATAAAGCTTCTCGCATGAACTCTCCCTATACACACACACATATATATTCATGCAAAGTTGACTACCTGTTTAATGAATACCCCATCATACAATTTTAGGATAGATCTACAACATTATAAAAGTTGTATCATAAATTAAAGTTCTGAAGGATTAATAATAAGTAATACCTAGATGATGTTTTTCTGAACTAGTGTCTTGATTTTTAACATAGATGTACAATGTAATTCTATTATTGAGCAGTCTTGGAATGAAGGATTCTTGGGGACCTTTGAAGGCTCTGGCAGTCGCAAGTGTTATCAATGGGCTTGGTGATGTAGTCCTATGCTTATTCTTAGGCTATGGTATTGCTGGAGCAGCATGGGCAACAATGGTGTCACAGGTATGCCGTTTAAAAAATGTTTTAACTTGCTTCCTGATAGCAATCAGCCCATTACCACATTTAAATACCCAGCCCAATCAGCCCACTACTTGAAAGGTTTATACTAGAGGTGTAGGGAGTAGATGGGTTGAGTTTGTTTTTTATACATGTTGAGAGGGGAGAGTTGATATATCAACAATGCATGTTCACTATTCAGACTTAAGAAATGGCCTTAGGCTTGGCAGGAGGATTCCACACGGTGGTCCCTCTTTGATTATGTAACCTCTTCCATTTCATTAATGAAAATTACCTCCACTTCCCCTTTGATTCTCAGATTTCCATAATTTCTAGTTTTATTCCTTACCAATTGGTTCTTTTGCCCAACCCAACCCAACCCAACCATGGTCTAATAGAAACTCAAACTCCTCCTTCAATAGGCACATGTTTATAGTCCAGAGTTGAAGTTCTCGAGGAGAAATCCGATCAAATCTCCTCTTAATTGAAGGATCTTATTAGGATTGTACTTTCCATGTGAGTTATCACGGGAAATGCTTCCCGATCCTTATTGTGTCCAAACGAGCGATCACAATTTGAAGACGGCGAGTTTTTGTTCCAACCTCCATCTGTGAACAATGACAGTGGCTTTACAATTAAATCATCCCTAACCTCCACAAACTCCTCCCCTTCTCCATGCCAAGGTGAAGCTTCCCCTATTCGATGGGACTGGCCCTCGTGGCTGGATCACCAAAGTAGAGCTTTATTTCCTCTCTCAAAAAAGTAGCAATTGCTTTGGGGTTGACTATCACACGGATTGACCCACTCAGAATTCTATTAGGCTATGGGCATCAAATTCATTGTTTGGTCGACACTCGGGTTTATGGCGTGAGAAGCCGGGACCCCTCGATTTCATTCTGGGCATCGCATGGCTAGATCGACTTGGGGATGTCATTTTCAACTGGCAGACACAAGAAATTTGTTTATGGGACAAGGGCTCCCTGTTTAAACTCCAAGGGGTTAACTCCCTCTTATTCAGTCAAACCTTCCTAAAAGGCTGCTTAGAAGGACAATGCCACCGCCTAATGATTTACCCACCCGTTTCCTATTTGAAAACAGATAGACTCCTTGTTATTTCCGTTTCAGACTTTGTTCCAGGACCCGAAACCTCCCAAACGATCCATCAAACACGTTATTAATTTGCAGGAGGGACATAAACCTGTCTGTGTTTGACTCTATCGTCACCCCCATTTCCACAAAGATGAGATACAACAGCAGGTGCAAGTGATAATAACTATGGGAGTATGGGCATAATTAGAGTTATCCATAGTGCTTTTTCCAGCCCCGTAATCCTTGTCAAAAAGAAGGATGATTCATTGCGTCTATGCATCCAAACAAGGCTATGATACCAGATAGGTTCCCCATACCTGTTGTGGAAGAGTTACATTGGTTGGTCTTCTTTTCTATGATCGATTTGAAGTCAGGATTTTACCAAGCAGAGTTAGGGAATCTGATATCAAGAAGACATCTTTCCGGACGCATGACGACCATCACGAATTTCTAGTTACGCCATTTGGCCTACAAACCCCTGACAACATTCCAGGCCTTTATGAGCCATATTTTCCGCCTCCTTTGTAAAGGTATGTTCGTCTTCTTCAATTATATTCTGATTTATAGCCCTCCTGGGAACACCATCTTCAATTATTAGCAGCAGTCCTTCACCTTTTCAAGCAACATCAGCTTGTAATAAATAAGAAGAGTCACTTTGGGTTAATATCTATTGAATATTTGGGTCATATCCTCGACAGCCATGGGGTATCCATGGATCCAACCAAAATTCGTTCAATCTGCAACTGGCCGGTTCCCACAAACGTGAAAGGGGTATGGGGATATCTAACGGGCTACTATTGCAAATTTATCAAGGGATATGGGATGTTAGCCCAACCTTTAACTGAGCCGACAAGGACAACTTTTATTGGCCTTCCTCTCAGCAAACTGCCTTCAATACACTCAAGCGATGTATAGCTCAAGCCCTGGTGTTAGCTTTACCCAATTTTTTGACAGCCTTTTGAAATAGATTGCAATGCCTCAGGACGCGGAATCGGGGTAGTTCTTATGCAAAATGGAAGGCTTATTTCTTACTTTAGCAGGGCTCTTGGTGATCGGAACCTTATTAAGTCCGCCTATGAGAAAGTAATCATGGTGTTGGCCTTATCTAATTCGACATTGGAGGCCTTAGCTGTTGGGTAGACACTTAATGGTCCACACAGATAAAAAAAGCTTGAAGCATCTCCTCAATCATCGTACTACCACTACTGATCAGCAGAGTTGGCTATCGATATTAATGGGTTACCAATTTACAATCTGCTATAAGCTGGGTCATTAAAACCACCCAGCGGATGCTTTGTCTCGTATTCCTGAAGGGGCTGAATTATCACAGAAGAGTTCACATCCCCAATGGTTAGATGGTGGCACCTTGAGTGAAGGATATGAATGCGACCCGAACAATACGGCCTATCATGTGTCCACTAACACCACTCTCTTTGAGATTATCTATGGTCACCCTCCGCCTTCTGTTTTACACTTTGCACCTGCTGATATTCGTTGTGAGGCTGTCTTAGACGATCTCCTTGACCTGGATGAGGCCCTCAAGCAACTCAAGTACCATTTGTCTAGAGCCCAGGACTACATCAAAGCTTCCGCTGACAAACACCAACGAAATAGGAGATTGGGTCTATCTTAAGCTCAGACCATACTATCTACAATCCTTGGTTAGATGCATCATTGAATGAATTGGTCCTGCTGCCTATAAACTTCAACTACCTGATTCTATCAAGATAACCTGGTTTTCCATACTTCCCTGCTCAAACGTGCTGTGGGCAGCTCCCTCGTTGAGGCAACCCTACCCCCGGCCTCGAAATGGACTCTTCTTCCGCGCTTGTGCTGGATAAGTGCTTGGGCTCCGGTACTATACATCAGAATTGGCAGCAGCTTCATCAGTGTTTAATTCAGTGGCAATACAGCTGTCCGGATGAAGCTACTTGGGAAGACTCTTTTTCCATCCGAAGCAACTTTCCTAACTTTCAGCGTGAGGACAAGCTTGATCTTAACGAGACGGCAGTTGATGACAATCAACCCATTACTACATTAAATACACAGCCCAATCAGCCCACTACTTGGAAGGTTTATACTAGAGGTAACAAGAGACACGTGTAGGGAGGAGTGGAGGACCGGAGGAGATGGGTTGGGCAAGAGGATCCACAAGCAGTTGATGGGTATTTAATCAGAAGGGAGAGGTGAGGTATGCATATTTAGACTTGAGAAACGGCCTTAGGCTTGGGCAAGAGGATTCCACACGGTGCTTCCTCCCTGGTTATGTAATCCCTTCCATTCTATTAATGAAACTTACCTATTCTTCCCCTTTGATTCTCAGATTTCCATTATTTCTGGTTATATTACTTATCACTTCCTTTTATTTGGATTTTTATTTGTTGGTGTTGTGTGACAATTATTACACACATGTAGGTGGTTGCAGGATTTATGATGATTGAAGCTCTCAAGGATAAAGGGTATAAAGGTTATGCCATTGCTGTTCCATCAGCTACTGAACTGCTTCAAATATTCAAACTTGCTGCTCCAGTCTTTATAATGATGGCATCAAAGGTACATATCCCTAAAATGATAACTCTGAGGTTGTATTTTTGACCCTTTTACTTATAAATGGGACTTATATGGGTCCAATAAAATCTCTCAGCTAAAAGAGGGGAGCAGGTCAAATGCACCTAATGACCATTGCCCATGTTGCCAACATCCAGGAAAGAAAACCCTTCAACATTATAACGTTGTCTGTCTGATGTTTTAGGTGGGATTCTATTCTCTTCTTGTGTACTTTGCTACCTCAATGGGCACACAAACTCTTGCTGCTCATCAGGTTAGTTTTACTTTCAGCATTATGGACTTCTCTTTAGGGTTTTCCTTTTCTTCCTTGCTAATAAGGCTCAATTAGGCTTCGTTCGACTCTAATAAAGTTACTATGAGTTTAGGTCCTTCTACAAATATACTGTATGTTTACAGTATGGGGTGAGCCATTATCTCAAACCGCACAATCATTTATGCCAGAACTAATATATGGCACTAAACGAAGTCTGTTAAAGGTACGGGTTTCTGCAGCCATTTTAGTTTAATAAATATTAGTCTTTTGTCTTTTTTGTCATGCTTTACTTTCGTACTATGCATCACAATACTTATATGATGATTTTTCACAAAATCTTCGCCCAGGCAAGAATGTTGTTAAAGTCGCTGGTGATAATTGGCGCATCATGTGGTTTACTATTAGGTGTTGCTGGTACAGTTGTACCCTGGCTCTTCCCCAAAATTTTTTCACCTGATCCACAAGTCATAAACGAGGTCAGCTTTGCTTTTTCTTTCTTTTCTTTTATGGAAAAAACTGCTACAATTTATTTTGGGAGTCCAAGGAAATGTTATATTTTGCAATTTATTTAGAGAGACTCTTCCAAATTTACCTATTTCCGCGTTAGCAATCATATCATAATATTAGTCAGATAGATTGTGGTTTCAAGTGTATGGATTGATAGCAATGGGGTAGGACTTAGTACACATTCTTATGAAAGAACAGAGTTAACTGTCTGTTGAATTTTTACGTTTACTTTCCCTTAATGCAGATGCACAAAGTTCTACTTCCATACTTCATTGCTTTGTGTGTGACAGCTAGTACTCACAGCCTTGAAGGAACATTGTTGGTAAGCTTATTTTAGCTTGAAACTTCGAATCTTGATTTTTTTCCTTTGTTTGTTTGGTTTACTAAATCTTAATTTCTGGTCGATTCAAAATAATCACAAGTCATAACCCTATGAATCATATACTAGAAATTACTTCTTACCTGTAACCAGTACACCGACAATATTAAATTTATCTTAAACCCGTCTGTGCTGGCTTCAAATGTCGACTAAAGGTTTTTGGTTAGGTTGCAAAGTGAAGCACTTGATTTTTTTGTCTCATTGGTTTTTTGTGAAGATACTACTTAGTACTTACCAAATTTGACTTATGGCAAAACATGAGCTACATCATAATTAGTAATTACACTTATGCAGGCTGGACGTGATTTGAGATTTATCAGTATGTCAATGAGCACGGTCTTTTCTTTGGGTGCTCTTCTCCTTTTGGTAAGGAATTCAAAATTTTTGTTCTGGCTTTTGTTGTCAGTACTAAGAATTATGAGTATCTTTACTTTAAGAATCATCAGAGTTAACTTCCGGAGGTCTCTTGGGAAGTAGTCTCTCTACCTACGGGTAGAGATATGATTGTCTATATCTTACCTCTCCATCCCCACTGAGGCGGGATTGTGTATTGTTGTCGTGTTGTGTTGTTCATGAATCATCAGAGTTCCTTCCTCGTCTGTCTCAAAGTATGTGCAATATTCAAATCTTCATGGTTTAGTTAACTTGTTATAAGTTTGTATCAAATAACTACGATACCCCTCAACAGTTAGAAAAATTTGGAAACATAATAGATCAAAATCAATGATATCAATTCTTGTACTGATCACTGACATTTTGCATGGTAATTATATATTGAAACAGACTGTTTCTATTTATTTTTGAGCTACAAGTCCTCCCTCCTCCCTCCTCCCCCCTCTTTTTTTCTTTAACTTTTCTGCATTCTTATTATCTTCTCTCTTCCTGTCAGTTTCTTAGCAATGCAGGATATGGTCTACAAGGGTGCTGGTGGACATTAGCATTGTTCCAATGGGTAAAGTTTTACATAAACCAACACAGAACATCATGTTTTCATGCGTTCAAATTATAAACTCAGATATCTTTATTTACTGTGGTTTACAGTCTCGGTTTACTGTTGCTCTCCTACGTCTCATCTCACCAAATGGCATCCTTTACTCTGAGGATATGACCCGTTATGAAATTGGGAATGTTAGGACCGCCTAGCATGAACCCTAATTGGTAATTTGAATTCCATTAACATCAAAGATGGTTAAAGTCTGTCCTTTTGATACCCTGATTGTTACCATAGATTCTGTACATGCTTTACAGCATATTATCTGCTTAAATTAAGCATTTAGAAAACTTTAAGTCTTTGAAAATCAAGTTTGAATAGCAATGGGCACACTTTAAGTCTTTAAACTGTTACTATACCAAATCCTTCATTGTGCCACATATTTTTGGCCGTGTGTATGCAATGATCAGTTGCCTCGCTTGAGACTCGTAATGTAGTTTAGCTTGGTCAATCTCAATCAAGCAGCATCGGGTTTATTCTGTTTGGTCATGTATATAATGCTCGGACTGTGACGTCCTCTAAGCAAATGTATACATCAAGAATTACATCAAGTTTGCTTTTATGCCTTTTATTCTTTGCTTACAGGAAAAAGGTAGAAGACTAGATTTGTATGGATGATTGTAATAAAATATGTTTTTGCGTTTCAAAATAAATTATAAAAAACCTAGTGTGCAAAAGCAATGATTATTATGCACATCAAACTGGTTGCATGACAAAATCAATGATGTTTTATGTAGAATCAAGATGATTCTAATCAATTTTGTAAATTGGAATTAATGTTTATTATATAACATCTTACTTTCATGAAATTAAACTTGATAACTAGTTTCTTGGAGTATTTAGGTTGGAAATCAACCTTTGACTTTATGGAATATTTATAAATGTAATCTGTAAAAAATTGGCTGTTTAGATGTTAATTTTAGTGTTTATGGGAGCCTTGTGCGAAAACAATTAAACAAATTAAAAGAAAAAGGGTTGTCAATTAGGGATGGCAAAAAAACCCGAACCCGACGGGGAAAACCGAAAACCGAGCTAAACGGGGCGGTTTCGGGGATGTTAAACGGGAACGGGGATGGTGAAAATCCGAATAAATTAAGCGGGGACGGGGATGGTGATACCCGCCCCGATTACCCGATTAACCGGCCCGATTACCCGATTATATTTTATTTTTATATTTTTTATTCTATTTTTAAGTATATATTATATATTCATATGAAGTTGGAAGATTGATATAATTTATAATTTGGGTCGTCCTTGAACACTTAATGTTTTAAAACCATTTGTTAGGATACATTTGAACACTTAATCATTATAGATCGTTTTGTATGTATTTGTTGAAAATGTATTAATGTTGTATAATTTTAGTATAATTGTTTTTTAAAACTCGTGACTTTATCTTAATAGTGACGAGAATCCCCGCGGTGAAAAATCACCGTTTAACTTTATACGGGTATCCTCGCGGTGAAAATTACCCGTTCACATTAAACGGGGATACCCGTTTCCCCGCGGTTTTCCCCGGTTACCCGATGGGGATCCTCGTTTAAATCCCCGCGGTTTTTTAAGCGGGGACGGGGACGGTGGGACCAATCCCCGGCCCGAAACCAACCCGTTGCCATCCCTATTGCAATGTACTTAAAAAATAAGCATGTTTTTATTAAATCGGTTGGACCGGTCACAAGAAAGAACAACGATTTCTCAATTCGTATAATAAAAAAAATTAGATTATTGAAAGCTTCAACGATTTCACTTTTCACACACCCAACCGATGTCTCCTCCCTGCTCGGGCGCTGCTTCGTTGTTCATCTCGTCCCGTGTTGGTTAGCTACATGTTCGCCGATAGTTTCTTATAGTTTGATGTTGGCATAACTTAACATAGATGTTGTTGTATACATAACTTATTTAAATCATTATATATGAAATCATTTAAGTAATCTTTATTTAATAGTGTTATGAATGCATCAATACCAATGTTAGATGCTACCAAAAGTATGTATCATTTCTCCTATGGAAAAATCACCACCCATTTTCATAAGAGGAAATGATATGTGCAATCGCACCTAATTTAGGTATACCTAAATTCACATACCACTTATATTATTAAAAGACTCAAATGACTGAAATACTCTATTTTTTAAATAATATGTAAATATAACTGTACTCACCATTCCTCTTTTTTAGACCATGAGTTATATCTTTCCTTTTCTTTTCCCTTATCCAATGCCACATCATTCTCTCTTTCATTTCCTTCTCCCTGTTCAAATTACGTGTTATACATTTCCTTTTCTTATCTAAACTTTCCTCACTTTTTTTATATTAACAATAATTATTTAAGTAATAAAATTCATTCATTAATTAATAAATTTTCATACAATACTAATGATAAAAACTTAATTAAAATCTTAAATTGTAAAATAGAACTAAAAAATCACATAACTTTAAACTTAAAAGTAAATAATAATATTATCCGTGCTTGGCTCGTATATTCTCCTTCAACATCATCGTCGTCTCCAATGCACCTTCCGAAAGATGAGCCGTCGGCTTCATGTAAAATTCGTAGTCTTTCAAAGTCTGATCCACTTCTTGTATTTCCAATTGTTTTTCACGATATGAGAGAAAGCGGTCATTTTTTGAATTTATCGATGCTAGTTCGTCCAACAACGACATGATGCTCTCTTTTTTCGACCCGGTTCTGGTTGATGCCGATGCCAACCGCTTCCCCCGATTCCTACCGATGGGCTATAGGTTCGTTTGCCTCAACATCCTCGTCTTCTTCTTCATCATCGTATTTGTTGAGGTTGATAGGAGCTTGTGTATCAGAAGACCCCGTAGCGGATCGAGGATTGGATTCCGAAGTTTTGCTTATTTTTGAAGGATGGGGGGTGGCTTTCACGGGAGGAACTTGGTGCCATTTGGGAGAACTCCTAAGAATTGCCCAACATTTTTGTGACCAAAAGTTGTGCCATGATTATCCTCTCCATAATGGTTGAGTGCGGTTTTTAAAATATCCGTATCACTCATTCCACTACCTCTTGTATTGAAGAGGTTGTTGTAAATTCTGACAAACTTTGTTACTTACTTTAGTGTTTATATATTTAAACTTGGCATTCAGTTGATGCACGTTGCAGTAATTGACGGATTTGCCGAGTTAACTTTGAAACGATGCCAAGACACAGTTCCAAAAGTTTTCTACATATGACAATAATAATAATAATAATAATAATAATAATAATAATATATTAGTAGTATTACTAACAATAATTACGACATAATAATAATAGTAATAGTAATAGTAATAAAAATAATAATATTTATTACTACTACTACTATTATTATTATTATTGTGAAATAATAATAATAATTACGAAATAATAAAAAATAATAATAATAGTAAAGAATAAAGAATAATACTTTGTTTTTGTGCATATTCAACTACGAGATCCTCCGAAATATTAATCCATGCCTTGACCAACGCAATCTCTTCCTCGTTTGTTCACGAGATAGGTTTAACTATATTGAAATATGTCCTACTCTTCTTCTTTTGTGATGGTCCCTCTTCTTGTGTTTCCGGTTGCGGTTCCGGAATTTGTGATGGTTCTTGATGTTGTTGTTGGGTTCGGGCACATAATTATAGTATTCGTCTTTTTGGGTGAATAGAATTTGTTATTGAATCGGGTAGCCAAGATGTGAGAAAGAAATTTCTTGGGGTTGATTGAGCATTTCCGTATAAGTAAACTGTGGTGGAGCAAAAAACAAGTTTGGTTGATAGGTGGGTGGCGACATGTTTATAAATAACGGATTGTCGGGCCTTTGCGGTGTGGAACCCGTAACCCTTGATCGGTTAGGTCCAGATAAAGGGGGAGTTTTAAAATTTTGTTGATCCATGAGTAGTGTAGAAGAATAAAATTTAGAAGAAGAGTATTTGTGAATACGGTGAATTATATAAAAAAAATATGATGAATAATGATAGTATATATAGGTGAATATTTTATTTAATAAAGAAAAAAAAAACTTTGACCGTTCAACGGTCATTAAAAAAAAACTTGGAGGAGGGGTGGGGTGCTTGCTTCTCGATCAAGCCTCTATACCTACAATCTTTACTCGCTGGTGATACCCGATTTCACGTTTTGGTGTTCCCAAAAGTACCCGATTTTTTTTAACAACGAAGTTATGTTAGTGGGTTAGGTCCACAGTGCCGTATGCGAGCCTTAAACCATAAGCTTGAAGTCGAGACCAAGGCTTTCATCGAGTTCACCATAGGTCTTATTAAATATTGGAAACCGGGTAAATAATCCTTTATCCATGACGGATACATTCTTAAACCCTAACCTTTCTAATCATTACCGTTTTCGTCGAATCTGCTTCTTCCTTTGAGGCTAGGGTTTTCTCCCGTTCTTCTGTAATTTCTTCTTGCTGCAGGTAAATGACTAGGTCTTTGTTTTATTCTCTTGTTAAATATTTGCGGGAATTGATGATGAAACGGCTCTGTTTTTGTGCTTATTATCTGCTTCAGTGATGCTCTGATTTAGGCTCGAAGTTAGCATGTTCTTTTTGTTCTTTTTCTCTGATATCTGTTTTATGTTGATAAATTATGCCCATCTTTAAGGCTAAAACAAGCCCTAAATAAGCTAACACAAACACCCCCTTAACTTGTTTCTTAATATGTGTATGTTCACTGGAGATATTATCCGCAAATCCAACAGATGTTTGTGAAAGATGGTTTTTTAGAAAGAGCGGCGTTATCTAATTGTATTTCGCTTTCTCACCAAATACTAGGGTTTATGCTGGTTGTTTCTATAAATTTCTCTCTGTTCATGGATTGTGTAGGAATGCAGGATACCAATACTATGATAGTTGATTTAAGCAGAATCGACTTGAATTTAGATATGATGACTATCAGTGGATCGTTGAGGCAATAGCAATGCACACACAAAAAAGAAAAAAAAATCCTGTTTATTGACCAGTTTATGCAGATTTTTTGGTTTTCTTTACGAATGGTTCGATAGGCTCTCTCTATTATTTTTCCTAGATTCTAATTGAAATATTTCTCATCTTCTATACAAATGATTTCTTTACTGGAGCCTGTACTTAACTACTTATTTACTTTTTCAGTGGGTTTGTTAATGCTTGTAATTCGCTAAACCCTTACCTATGTGTTATATTTACTATCAACACTCTTCTATAATGCTGCACATGCTAGTCAACCTTTTACATGTTTACTTCTCCAGTGACCAGGTGCACCAAATGTATTTGTTCTTAATTTTGGAGAGTCTCTCTTGTTACTAAACTTCATTAAGGTCTCTAACTCTTTATATGGAATTTCTGAGTCAGTATTCATTATCCTCTATACATTACTGACAAATATGTCAACTTAACTGAGCAAAAAACGAATGGTTCATTAAGTTGTATTAATGATTTACCTAGCTATGAACAATGAGATTCCACATGCTTAAGCCAAATGATTTCTTGAGTGAAGCATATATATGTTTACCTATTACTGCTCTGTTTTTTTATTTGTGTATTATCATGTTACAATTTCTGACACCAGCTATGGTGTTGCTCACTCAATTCTTTCATTTTTTCAAATTCATTGCAGTTGATTTACATGATTTACCTAAGTACAAACTGAAAGAGTCTGTGTATGGCATGTTACAATCACCGAGAGTAGCTAATGTGGTACCCACTAAGTTTTTTTTTTCTTTTACGTCTCAACAACCTGGGATTGCTCTGTTTGAATGCTTACTAGCATTGTCCATTTTTGTATTTGAAATAACTGCTGTAAAATTGAATTGAATAGTCATTCCAAGGTCTTAACTGGAAATTTATACATATTTAAACATTTATATATGTTTCTTTTTCAAACAGCTTTTATGATTCTTCGTGTAGACTTGAGATGCTGTCTCTTTAACACATGCACTTGGTTTTCAGGTTTCAGCCACCAGCACCTGAGGAACACAAACTCCTACCAAAACTTGTCTCTCTTTTTTCTTACAATGAAGAAAAAGCTGCAAAAAGGGGCACTATCCTCCTCTGTTGCCACCTCCACTGTTGAACTCAAAACCTTAATACACGACCATGCTCAATTCTTTGACAAGCTAGTCGAATTAATCCCTGCAAAATTCTACCTTCCCGTCGATGAAGATTCAAAACCCTGGTTCCAAGGACTCAGCAAAGACAAAAAAGCCTCTCTCAAACAACAGACACGTGACAACATCAAGAAATCCCGCCGCGATCGCCTCGACCCAGAGAAAGCACAAACCACAACCCTAGACCTCCTCAAGAAAAGCATCTTGAATCATAACAAGGATTCAGATGAAGAAGAAGACGATGAAGACGAAGAGGAAATTGAAATTAAAGTGAAACCAATTTCGAATTTTGATGGTGAAACCGGTAATAACAAGTCTGTTACTTATGAAGAATTACAGCAGAGATTGCATTCTAAGCTTGAAATGCTTCGTGCAAATCGGGGCCAGGGGAAAAGAACAATGATGATGAATGAGAGGAGGGAAAGGGGCGATTTTACTGATAAAAAACGGAAGAGGGAAGATTATGATGGTGGTAGTGGTAGTGGTAGTGGTAAGGACAAGTTTGAGGCTGATTTTGAATTTGGGAAAATGAAATTAGAAGACGGAGACGCGAATAAGAAGAAAGGGAAGAAGGTTTCAAAAGTAAAGGAATTGGAGAAGGCAAAGAAGTTGAAGGAAGCTAAGAAAGAAGATTCAGTAGTGGCTACAAAGCATTCATGGAAGGCTGCAACCGAAAAGGCGATGGGGGTTAAAGTTCATGATGACCCAAAGCTTTTGAAGAAGAGTCTACAAAAGGAGAAGAAGAGGCGTGAGAAGAGTGCAGGGAAATGGAAGGAAAGGGTTGAGACTCAGGAGAAGATGAGGGAAGAGAAGCAAGCAAAGAGAAGAGGGAATATAGAAGAGAGGGCTAATCAAAAGAAAATGAGGAAGATTGCAAAGAGAGAAAAGAAGCTCATGAGGCCTGGATTCGAAGGCCGAAAACAAGGATATATCGGTGAAAAAACGGACTAACAGGTTGGTTGTTCATGTTGTTCTAGTATTTAGTTAAATGTTTTTACTTGCATTTCACATTTGCCTTAAGATTTCAAGTGGATTTTTGATTGAGAGGAAAAACTTCGTTCTTAATATAATGTGGTTTTAAGAATTGGCAATATGTTTATGAAACCTGTTACTTGTGGTGTGAAAAGGCTAGGATATCAATTGGTCTTGGATCAAGAAATAAATAAAAAGGTGTTGCGGACACCTTTTTCTTTCTTTTCTTCTACTATTGATATATTTATATTAACAGTTTTTTTATTTTTTTTGGGAACTGCATACAAAAGCAAACAAATCACAATCTTCCAAATTTGGTAAAAACTCACACTACTATATTATATTTTCAAAGTCATGAGTCGTCGGGAACCTGTTCGACTAGTTTAACCGTAAAACTGAATGGTTCAAAACGAGCAGGGTTCATCTGGTTTTTCAACATTGCTTGTGACATATAATAATATACAAATACAAAATAATTAGAAACAATCCAAATTTTAGATAAAACGGGTCTCGTATACTATCAAGTTTTTCTAAATAATACTTAACGTCTTACCCTGATAATTAATTAGCATACACTTTAGTATTTTAAGATACGAAATTATCAATGCTTCAAATTTCGAGAATAGCAGATTAAAATTTTAATTTACATTTAGCAATAAAAAGTTTGACCGCACCATTCAAAAGATAGTTCAAAAATAATTTTATTATATGGTAGGAAAGATGTCCGTAAAAAAAGTGGTCACAAATCCATCATCTCTACCCATGTCTCATAACCAAATAACTTGTAGCTTAGCGATATCAAAATGTTTAAAAGATATTTTTATGATCATAGATTCTAGTTCCATTGTGAACAAAATGTGTAGTAAGAGAATCCATTAACATTTCATGATATACATGACTTTCTCACAACTCACAACCAAGAGTCGGGGTAAAAGGATTAAGCACACACATATACATGGCTTTCTCTCAAAGAGGCAATAGTAAATCATAGGTTTTCATAAAGTGTTCGAGAGATGGTTTTGTAGCTAACACCAACTATGGTTCTCGCAGACTTCTCTCGCACACCCTAGGGTATAACAAAGTTTTCTCAAGGATAATTAATTGATATAACATATCACAACTTCGTGGATGAAGTAAGAGAATCTTGTAGGAGGAAATATAACTTTTCTTGAACGTCTACGATGATCGAAAGTGAATATCCGATGGAATTTCCATCTACATTTTTTACGAGCATATTTCAGACTAGTTTTTTTTTTCTTTTTGCAAAATCTCCTTGTTTTTATTATATGTTGGGGCTGTTAGGTTAAAAAAAAAGATATAGCATGGTTTAGACTAAATTACTAAAAGAGCAATATCTATTCTGTATGGGAGAAATGCACAACAAAATATGTTTGTTTAGACTATATAATACGCTTAAATTTGTGAATGAGATAATAAATGACGAGTTTATACTTTATAGGGACATAAAACTATAAAAGTAATAATTATGTTTATGACAAAATAATGTTATACACAAATCAACTCTTACTCTTTATAGGTGCTACATAAAATAACCGGTACATAAAAAACTAGGAAGACAACATCTGATACATAAAAAAAAAGCTGGTAAACATATTGAAAAATTCTATTTTATCCTACGATATACTTTTACACTTCTACTTCACTCTCTTACACACTAAATAATAACATAAAGTTCACCAACTCTCTTTCGTTATCTCCCCTCTTGATTTTAACACTAATCATGGTGTAATAAATAGAAAATTTTAATAGTATGATATAGAACCTCTCTAACATATTTTACTAGTGTTATACCCGTGCGATATTCGGGTACGTAAATAAAACTTTTATATTTAATACTTTTTATACATATCTTATAAAAAATGTAAAATTATATTACACGTCTAAATTTTTTTAGTATAATATTAATGTGTTTCTTGTGATGAAACTTTATCCCAACATTGTAAAGACATAACCATAATATTATTGCTGATGTTATAATATCAAATGCTTAAAAGACATTTTTATTAATTAATTATATATTTGAATCTTTGGAATTGTAAACTAAATTTGTTAAAAATTAAATAATGGTGCTAAGTATACACAAATTAGATCACATAAAAATAAGATCTTAACATAGAATAGATGATGTTTATAAATGCGTAAATTGCTTAAGTATAATTTATTATTTAACTAAATATAATTGAAAACACAATATAACATTGAATTTAAATATGCTTGTAATAGTAACCTTAATTAAGTAATTAGTTAAAAAATAGGTCAATAATGGTTTAACCATCAAAGTTTTACTTCAATTTCGGTTTAATCATCAAAGTTTTTTTTCAAACAGTTTTACCATAAAGTTTGAATTTATAAATATTTAATCTTCAAAGTTACACATTCTTTTTGGTTAAAACCTTAAAGTTTTTCGCAAATGATTTAACACCTAAATTTTTGTTAAAAAATGATTTAACCCTATAAGTTTTGTTAACTTTTTAATAAAAAGTAAAATGCATAATCAACTAGAGAGGGTAAAATTAAAAACAGTATAAAACTTAAATGATTAATCAGTTTTTTATAACAAAACTTCAAGGTTTAAATCATTTGAAAAAAAGTTTAAGGTTCAAATCATAACAAATTCAAACTTTATGGTAATTTCGTTTAGAAAAAACCTTTGATGATTAAACCAAAACTGAAAGAAAACTTTGATAGTTAAATCATTATTGACTCTTAAAAAATAAGAAAACTTAGATAATTAAAATCTTTTTATAACATTTCAAGTTGGGGTTTAGTTCACCAAAATGTTTCCAACTTGTCAAGTTTTACTATTGTGTGTATTAAAGTTTAAAAGTTTCTATTGTGTGTATCAAACTTTTAATTTGTTGTTATTGTATGTATTTTGATTGTATAAAAAAGGAAAAAATTATAAGTTTAGTACATACAATAAAAAGTTTAATACACACAATATCGACAAATTTTATGTTTGATATACACAGTAAAAAATTTTAAAGTACGATACGTACAATAGTAAAACGCGACAAGTTAGATACATTTTGGTGAACTAAACTCATTCAAGTTGTATGTGTAGTTACAAAACACACTAGCATGAAATGGTTGCTTCATTACATAGTAATTATGTAGAGTTATAGTTTCTTACGATTATTTACTCAAACACTATCAATCAATTTTAAAGAGCTCTAAACTAATAGTGATAATTTTGTAAACAGCTTTATGCCACAAATAAATGGTTTTAAAAGACTCACTAAGTGGTTATTAAATATATAAATTTTATCGTAATACGACAAAAATTTAAAAAATAGTATATTTTTAATTCTTTTTATCGAAAGACCAAGAAATTAGTGATTATATCGATTATATTGTGTAGAGAGAATAAATATAAAAAATGAATAAAATATCCAATAATTACCTACCCGTTGCTTTCGATGGATAAAACAATTAAATTATACTAATTTAAAAAAACATCATATTACGATAAAATTTATATCGTAGATAAAAATGAGACGGTCACAAATATATAATTATTTTTTCTATAAACAAAATATATCACAAGTTATTAAACAACCTATAATTAATTACATTAATATACGATTTTCTTAAAACCCCCTGACATATTTCATACAACCCCTCACAATTTACATCCAAACCCTCTTGAATTTAAATGTAATATATTTTCCTCTCATTATCTACCAATCATAACATACTATTTATCCATGTCATAATTACACGTCATCAATGACGTCACCATTTTTTTACCACATCACACTTTCTCTCAACTTCGTCAACAATATATATTAAATTGAGTGATATATATGACATACTTTTTAGTATAGTATGACACGTGGCATAATGTAATTGGTTAGTGAAAATTCTATAGTTGACAAAAGGAAAATTATATTTCCTCCCATGACATCTTCCTACTTCATTATTCTACCTACAAAATGATGACATGTGAATTTTTATGGGATATGTGAAGTTTGGGTGATCTTGACCAACTACGGGCGAACCTTACTCTGATACCATGTAAGGTTGTAGGGTTCCAATTCAAAACAAATTGACTATGAATAGAGTAGCCCAAGACCCTTATTAAAACACGTTGCAAAATCAATTTTTGTCCGATTTAATACATTACTCAACCGAATATATATGAATCAAGCAACCTACCCAGTACCCACACACCAAAATCCATCGACTGATCATTGGTTGTAAGTAGACAAGGCGATAAGTCGATAAGATAAATTGATTGAAACATTAAATTCCCACCCATATATTTATTCAAATTCCTCAATTTGCAGCTCATCGATCCATCCACCCATTACTTGCATTCATGATATTAATTTATCTCCAAGTTTCATACAACTTTTCACTTCTTGCTAATTACTTTTCACCTTTCATACATACATACATACATACATACAAAGAGTTTTTTATTTTAATATTAAACTCAAAGATATATTATAATTTAAATTTTATATATTTGTTGCTATTTTACACCCCCTACTACAATATATTCAATAGGCGAGGGTTTCAAACGACACCTGGCTTGTTATTTCTTGTTTACCAATAAAACTACTGTAGCCCTCCTTCTTTGCTCCATATTTTATTTTCTTTATATCTTGTATTCATTGCAATAGTAGTTGCCTTCAGGAAATAAGATTATTTTATAAGAATTATTTATTACACAAATTTTTAGTTTATTAATTTATACATTTTTGGTAAAGACTTATCACACTACTTTTATAATTTATACATGTAAATTTTGATTTATAAGAAAATATTATATTTAAGATTTATGTTACAAATAAAGTTGTAATTAATGATAGAAATTTACATGAATTAATAAATGTAAAAACTATAAATCTATACTTTTATGGTAAAGACGATTAAACTCATATGTAAAATTTTTATATAAGTATAGAACTTTTGTCACAGATCAAAGTGTAGGGCAACAATAATATATCTAAAATTTATAAGTTTATATATATTTTTTTCAAGCCTGGATGTAAACTTTGTTTAGTGAAATTATTTTGTTACTATTATTACTAGATTTATTTAATTTTTTGTTTATTTATTCTAATTTTAAAAAAAACTATTAACAAAATTAAGACATATGTTTTATCCGCATCAAAGCACAAGTCACTAAACTCGTTGATAGACACTAAAGGCTACTTATCTAATCATTAAAACTTGAGGTGAATGAAAAGATATGTTCAAGTCCTTGTAAAACCTACCGTATAATATAATCCGAAGAGTCTAGGTAACATTTTAGGTTCATTGGGTTGGTGGGGAACACCCATGCGGATATTTTCAGTTGCATTATCTTTCCACCATTTCGGGTTGGTGAACCCGAGGTCTCTCCTCCCTCTCTCTAGCTTCATCTTTCTCTCTCTTAGATATATATAATAAAATACATAAAATGTACGAATAAGATTGAGTTAGGTTATACTAGCTTTTATGTTAAGAAGGGAAAGAAAGAAAAAGATGATACGATGCTTATTTAACATTCAGAAAAGATAACCCAATTTACATATCATATGAATTGTCTAAGCCACACACCATATATATACTTTAAGTCCTTATAATTAAGCCTTAGTGTCTTAATACCATCCCAATAAGATTATAAACTTTAGCAAGTAAATCCTAATGTCAAATACCTTTCATAACTACTTTTTTTAGTTATTTATAGAGTACATCACAAATCTGGTCCACGAGATTTGATCAAAATTATAGATTCGATTCTTTAATATTATATATAGATTCAATTCTAGTCCATGTGGTTTGATAAAAAAAATTTAGCTAACGAGTAAAGGATAATTTAATCATTTAAAGTTAAGCAAGTAACAAAGTACAAGAAGATTAGATCGGAAGAGACTACGGTTTTGTTTGTTTTTATAAATAAGATCTTATTTTAAGAAATGTTTACGGACGAGCAGACGTTCCTTCTAAATCCTCTTAATTTTGAAGTAATAAGAACCGAGAAAAAATACGCTTAAAACTAAACCTCCCCCCCAAATGTAATTCACTTAACCCACCAATTTCATATATCTTGATCGATATACATAACATTATTGAAAAAAGAAATACAATTTAATTAATTAATTAATTAAATCTAATTAATTTGGCAAAATGAAAGCATCTCTTTGTCATTCTGAAAGATTTCCATTTCTTCCTTTTCCAAAATCACATCTGCTTCAATGCCATCGCAATCTGGTGTATCCATCAGCACAAAACCATTTCTATCTGCTGATCTAACTGCAACACTTGTAGCCACAGGCTTTCCCCATCCGAAATCGACTTTCTTATATGGGAATCCACATAAGCTTGTACACGCATACGATCTCTTCATAACCGCCTCTAAATCTTCATTTCCCATTAATTTAAACCGCAACAATTTCAAGTTTTCAGCTGCCTGCTGCACACTTTGGACACCTTCAAGTTGCAGCTTCTCTTTCTTCATCTCTGAAACCAACTTATCTAATGAAGTTTCACTTGCATTCCTGGTCGACACCATCATAACCGATGCCAAATTTCCCATGGCAGTTTGTGGAAGCTTTTCGACAAATTTATTACGTATATCGACCATAGTGAACAAGTAAGATGGCATAAAGCTGCCTGATATAGTTGTAGCCGCTCCCACTGCAGTTTTGTAAAGTAGAGAGGTCAGCACTTCGACCCGTGTAGGATTGTTTATAGTTATTGTAGATTTTGATCCATCTGCAGCCAATTCGATGACCCTTTTCTTAAGTTGGCTTAACTTCGAGTTAGGAAATACGAATTTCTTCATGACACGATTGCTAGACTGTTGATTCACGACCTGAGGTTCAGGCAGAAGAGAGTCGGTCCTTTGGTGATGGAGGAGATAAGGGCTCAAGGACAGTACCTAAAGTGACAGATCGAGAAATATTGGTTAAAGATATCACTAATATATAAACTTTTAGCAAGGGTTGCATCAATCTTTATAAAAAAAAAAGTATGGTTATGCATAAAAAGTCAAGCCCATGCTACATACTAGGTCTGTCACCGAGTACCTGTTTGTGGTCGATGGACCCATAACGAGCCACAGAAGCCCAATGACTGAGGAACGAGCCTAGAGTACAACCATCCCCAATGAGGTGTGACATAGAAACACCCAACCCGATACCACCACAGGCAAAATGGTTAAGTTGAACCCCAATAAGACTCAGGTTACGAGGAGAGTTGTAGCACACCATATCATCAGCAAAAAGTTGGTCAAGAGTTTTATCATCATGTTCACTAATACGCAGAAAACTATCGAGTTTCACATCGGTTCTCGCTTCGAGAAAAACGACCCCCTCGTCATTACAATCAATGTAAGGTTCTGCGGGTTCAGGTAACCTGCCCGCGAAAGGATAGTACGGCGTTAGGCTCTGTGACAGGGATGTTTTGAGCAACCTGGCTTTGTGTTGGGCGGTTAAACTGCAATTGTCGTTGTTCGGGTAATAGAGAATCAAGGGCATATACGCTTTTTCCGCGACTTGATCCAGAGATGAGAGATTATACGTGGGGGGATGACAAGGGGTTGCGGGTGTGAAGGATGGTTTGATTACTTCACGAGAGATGATTCTGTGAGCTTTAAGTACTTTTAGGACCTTCTCTATCGCCATTTTTGAACTTCTATATATGCATTCATCAAGTTAAGTTTGGGAGTTGTTTAATTTATAGTATGCAGAACATTATGGATAGTTGGCAATGGATTTTAGGAAATTGGGAAAAAAATTAATTCTTTTGGAAATAAAATATGTGAAGTGAAATAGTAAAGTTTTAATTAATTAATATATAAAATTTCGTAGAGTTAAACTTAAAAATAATTTACCCGTTACTCGTTAGATTGGGTACATGGACCCCAGCAGATGGATTGGGTAGTCTCGTGAAGACAATTAATTTATTATTTTATAAATTGTATCTTTTGTATGTTATGTTTTTCTCTAGATTATATCTTTATAGAATTAGATAAAATATTTTTTTCCTTTCATAAACCATACAAATAGTAAATTAACTTGATTTCTTTACATTTTGAATTAATTACTTTTTTTATCAGTGTAATTTTAGGATTTTACGGTTTTAGATCTTAACTTTATGCTTTTGATATAAAATGACCAAATATTTTATGACTTTGGTTACTTATCAAAGTAAAAAAATTAAATTGCCCATACTTAATCTTGTATTCATTTTCTATAGTTCATTTTTAAATTCTTTTACGAAAATAAAAAAGTTATTTTAATAATATCTTCAAATTAAAAAATTCATAACTTCTCTTTTTCTCTCTCTCTTTACTCTCTCATCAGTCTTATCACCCATCCGTATTAAACACTTAAACCTTAGAGTACACACAGTGGTAACCAAGGTGAGGGAGGGGTCGACTGATCTCGCCATAGTAGGAAATCCGGCCACACCACCGTGCCGTGGTGGTGGCTTTAGGGGGTGGCAACCACGTCAAGGGGTGGGAGGGAAGGTGGGGTCAAGAATTTTTTTTTTCTGGTCAACAATACAAAAAAAACCAACACAAGATTTTGCATATAGAACAACGAAGAAGATGATTACCAAAGAGAAGCAAGGGGCTAGAAGAAGCGGCTGGATCAAAACTCTCAACCCTAGTGATATTAAAGGTCTTGGGTTCAAATCTCACTAACAACCTACTCTGGGAATGATCCAGAGGGAAGGGTTGGGGTGTATTGGAGTGCAGACCTGACACGGCGGAATTAATAGCGCCGGGGATGAACTGGTAGGCGTCGGCCGGGTGTTACAAAATTAAACTACCACCCACCACCATCTACCACCACAAGATCGAAACCTACCAAGAACCGAACACCAAATCGAAACCCACCACTATGTACAAATCATACCGAACTCTAGCACCAACCACTGTCCACTAGCATATATAGATCTGAAAAGATCCACAAAAAGAAAAGAAAAAAGAGGAGAAGATCAGTGGTGGCCGGTTCACGTTGGTGCTCGATGGTGATGGAAATGGTGAAAAAATGGTGGAGATGGTCAAATAGTCGATAGAAATTCTAAGTCGGAGGTGGTGGATGATGGTGTGATGTTCTCTATAGAGGGGATGTTTGTTCCACAAGCTGTGGTGGTGTTTGTGCGATGACGGTGGTGACATCGCACACAGTGATGATAGTAGTGGCGTGATGGGGCAACGGTGGTGGTGGTGTGAAGAGAGAAATAGAAAGGTGAGGTTGAGAGATTGAGAGAGAGAGAGAGAGAGAATGAAGATGAGAGAGAGTCAGAGAGATATGAGTGTGTGATTAGGAGAGAGAAAGATGGTGATTATTATATTGTTTTTAATTTGCTATATTATAGGGGTGTTCAAAAAAACCAAAAAACCCCTCATGAACCGAAACCGAAAAGACTAATATCCGTAAAACCTGTAATCCGAAAAACCAGAAAGTTAGGGTACCTGTGAACACGAGGCGGGTTCAGATTAAAATTTTGAAATCCGCTGGTACCCGCCCCGCATGATTTTAACTTTTATATATATATGCTTCGATATCGAGAATTTGCAAGCCTGCAACGATCGAGAGTTTAACAGACACCGAAATCTATCAACAATGCTGACTTCAAGCCTATTGGTTTTTTTTCAACGAGGCTCTCATTGATGATATGTTCGATTTCTGCTAGTGATTTATTCATTATTGTTGATTTGTTTCTATCATTATTTATTGTTTTATGATGAATCTAAACTTGTTGAAAACAACAAAAATGAAAAACAACTCAATTTTAGGATACCTGTGACCCGAACCGTGAATATATATCTTTCTTCGGGTACCCGCTATCTGCAGTTTGGCTTCGGTTCCTAAAACTAAGTACCTACCCCACAGTGACGATTTGCAAAAAGTTCAATACCCACCCCGCTCCACCCCATGAACACTTCTTACTTATATAATTAGAAAATGAATTAAAATAATTTAAAAATGAAATAGAATTGAGAAAAAAAGAAGGCATGCGTATTTTCTATCTTTTTAGTTTGATTAGGAACTAAACTGTAAGAGGATTAATGTTTAGGGACTAAATATGTAAAAATAAAGAGTTAGGGATAAACAATTGTAAGAGGTTTGATGTTTAGGGACTAAATATATAAAAATAAAAAGTTAGGGATAAAAAACATAAAAATGGTGGTTTGACACTTTGACCGAACATTTAAATAACGCATGGTTTGGTTGTGTTATATTTAACTAAGTTTTGTAAATTCATTTACTGTGTACTCTATTTTATGAAATATATACTAAATTTCATATCTACTATTTTTTATAGATTATTAAACTTGATTTAACACGTATTATATTTGGAAATATCAATTTTATAAGTAATCTTTAACGTCATTTTCCGATAAAACCAAGGTTTTTTCATAGTAATCCACTATGAATCAAGAATTTGTTTGCCAAGTAATCCAAGCTAATGTATGCCCATTATCCTTAGGTGTGTTCCGTAAGTAGCTTTTTATAACTGAAAGGGTTTTTAAACAAAAAACTCTAAAATAAAAAGCTTCCTGAAGTAGCTTTAAGAAGCTTTTAAAACTAGCTGAAAACTTTTTATATATAAAATTACCTAAATTAGCTTCTTTAATGTTTTACAATTCTTCCTGTTGTTATTATTTGTCATTTTATACTATTCAGCTCCAACTATCAGTTATTTTACCAAGCACATATACAAATAAACGATACAAGCTCCTGCCTCCTGCTATCAGCTAGTTCCATTATACATGCCCGTAGTCTTAGAAAAACGGCTTCCGAGTAATAATTGAGAAAAGGGATAGTAAAAGGGAAGAGATAGTAAAAGGGAAGAGAGATTAAGCATGACTTCACAAGGATTGAGGCATCCAGCGATTGATAAATTGTAGCCATCACGAGGTAATCGAGAATAACCTAATTAGAATGGGTCCAAGAATGTCAATGTTATAGGCAAATAGGTACAATATTATCTAACATTCAAAGATGTTATATGCACACCATCACGTTTATTTACACACTACAGAATTATTAAGGTGTTATCCATGACGTATTAAAGTAGTCGGAATAACGGGGATAACAAGGTTATTTTCCTTTATCACCCGCTCGTTATCCTCATGGTGCTTCTCAGAGGTTGCTCGTTATCCTCATGGCACCGAAAATGTATTAGGGCTCAAGTGATTCACCGAAGCAATGAGACTTTGAAAGCATTTAAGGCTGTGAGGTGTGATTTAACGACTTCAATGTAAAAGCAACCGTTTCATAAACACCAAAGAGAAAGGAAACGGATACATAATGGACACCAGAATACATACAAAAGTGTAAAAAGTCGAGGCTCTACAACTGCCAGTATCCAACCAGAATAAGAGCAGGCAAAAATGTGTTTTCTGCCTTGTGAGAACAAAAACGAGCAATCTTTTTATATCAAAAGCCCAAAAATAGATACAAATATATTTGTTTAAAACAGAAAGCCAAAGTAGAGAGAACATACTCTAAAAGACATCAGTAACCTTGCTTGCAAGAACACGCTCACGTCTTTCAATGTATTCAAACGGAAACCAACCTGCTTTCCCTTTGCATTCACCTTCCGCCCAACCATTATTTGATACCTGTAAAACGTTAATAATGTATAGAAGCTGGGTAATGAGTCATGATGGTAACATGAACAGTAATAAGACACATAATTCAAGAGCAGCATATATACATACCTTTCTGATAACAACATAATCACCTGATGACAAATTGAGCTCCACATCTGACTCCGCATTATAAGGGAACATAGCCTGGAAGAAACAGGGAAATTTCCAATGTCAGGACAGAGGTCCATTTTAGAAACTATTTGATAACAAAAATAAAAACGAAGCAGGATTTGGGTGCTTACCTCTCCTAAAAAGTAATCCACCCCATTATTTGAACCATTTTGCGTAGGAGAGGTAGGTACGTTATTGACTTCTTCATATGGTGGAGGTGGAGGTGGCGATGAAGGTGTTTCAACAGTTGGAGCAGGAGCTGCTTCAATTCGTTGTCGCTCAGATGTCATCTAACAATTGACAAAGCATGTTATCCAACATGGTTGACAGAAAAAAGAAATACAAATAAAAAATTAAAAAAAATTCTACCAAGGGAAATACATATTTTCTTTTAAGCAGGGTATATTCGGAAGCACTCTTGAGGCTTGATGAAGGACGTTGAGTCTGAGGGTTTAGGGAAAGCAATACGGAAATAATGTTTTGCAGAAAAAAACATGGTGTGCGATGTACACGCAATCGATAGATAGGTCTAAGAACCAAACAGGATGGTGAGATGGACTACATCCAAGAAAGACACGAAACAGATTGAAAATCCATTTTGTGAGTATTGCATGGGCGCAAATCCAGAAAACATAAGAGCCGTAACGAAATCGACGTGTATGGTTCTATGTGATGGCAGCGGTGGTTGAGATTGAAGGAAAGTGAAAGAAGACAGCAGCTGGTAGAGTTTCACGGTTAGGTTTATGACTCTGATAACCATATCATAACATAAAATTGCTTGTATATTGATGGAATAATGACAAGTGCATGACAAAAATAAATACAATTACACCTCACACTTAACTACCCTCTAACCATCTTAAATATCACTATATCAGAGTCTGATGCGCATAACATCAAGATACAACAGTTGCTCACAGCGACTGCCAGGGGGTCATACCTTACGCAAGTTTTCATCATTGCTCACTAGCTGGAACTTTGTCTATCACTGATGGCCTACCGGGTAAGCATTGGGGAACTAGGAGATCCACCGTTCTAGTCTCATGAGGGTTTCAATCAGGATTGGCCAATAGTAAGGAAACGACCACTGTAACAGTTAGGCTGTGTACATATGGGCAAATGCTTGATCCCAAGGGAGGAGCCCTAAACGATGAAACCTCCTTTTAAAAAAAAAAATTGACGCAGAAAGTATTTGGAATTTTGGACCACATTCTGCCTACATTTGGGTCATTATTTGCCTACCCTACCCGAAGCAACTTGAAATTAAAGCCTGTTTCCTTTTATGTTAAATATATTATACGTTCAAGCTACTTTCTCTCCCCAGTTACCTTCATCCACACTCTACTCACTTCCTGCCAACTTTCTATTACAACCGCATAACATATGCAGACCCTATTTACTCGATCATTCTAAATACCTACAAGGAAACTGTGTGTTGGCTGACGATTGTAACAAGGAAGCTTAATTGTAAATTCTCAAAAACCGAATGTATATGAAGACCATTATTTGTTATTAGTGGTAGAAAAAGAGGTTAAGCCTAGGTTTGTTAAACTGCTTGGACTGAACATGGGAAGGCAAAGATGAAAGCGCAATTAACACATCATATTTTATACATCTAAAAGTTACAAAATAAAAACCCTAGGTGCTACTGTAATATCACATCCCACTTAGGCAGCCCCACCCCTGCAAATCTCTTCAAACACCAATTTTATAAGAAAAAAAAATGTGCAGACGCAAGGGTGATGGCATAACTGCATACCTCCCCTTCAAGATGATCAAGAATCTGAATAACCTTCTGGTGGTAAGCACGTTCTGATTCAATCTAAAAGAAAACATATTTCAGACAACATATCATAACATGTGAAATTTATTTAACCCATCAGGCGGAGATGTTTACCATGGAAATAAGTCTCTGCAGTGTCATATTTTGCTGCTGAACCTCAACTGCAGCCATCGCTGATGCAGCTTCCTTTCCCAATACTGCCATGTTTGACTTCAAATCTTGCAATTTTGTTTCGGCTGCTTCAAGTCTAGAAAATAGGTCAGGATTCCCGTTTCCATCCATCACTTTTGCTTGTCGTTTAGAAACTTCAATAACCTACCACATTTCAATATATGAAATTGAGCACAAACTAGATTTTGAGTAACATGCATCATGCATGCGATTAAAGAAAAAAAATGTAGCATGCCCAAAATTTTGAACTAGAATTTAAAACCTGCACTTCAGCTTCTTGCCGCATTCTGTCATAACGTTGAGCAAGATGTCGAGCATCCTCAAGGGGAGCTCCCATGACCATTGCTCTTAATGGCTCTGCAACCTGCACAATTTGGTAGTAAAATAAAAACTGTGCACAATGAGTGCAAAAGTCAAAAGCTTCAGCAATTAATGAACCAGGAAACAGCATTGCGATAAAATAAACTTTCTACAAAGGGTTTTTAGGGGAGAAAGATACAATTTATTCCAAACCTGTGTCCCAAACGATTTCAGAAGATTTCCTCTTTCCTTCTCCATCTGGACTCGAGCTCGTGAAAAGTTGACTGCAGCTCTTGATAGTGTATTTCCGCTAGTGCATGTATTCTCCGTACCATACTTTCTGCTATCTTCTGACAATTTAGTTCCTGCCAAAAGTTCCATTCATGCAAACTTATATTATGCTTATTTCAAGAAATTCAAGTAGAATTGGGAAGTATCACCAACTTACCAATTTCAACTTGCTTGGAACCAGTGACTATATATCCTTCAACACCACGAACAATGTCTCTTTGAAAATGCTGAAAAACAAAAATTCAGCAGATTTCAAAGACAAAGAAAAATTAATTATTTTATCTTCCGAATTAAATATAAATAATTATGTTCATGATTCACAATAGAACTACTGGTAAAAGTTTGCAACTTAAAATATATTTTACTTTTGCTTGACTTATTACCACACGATATAAGTATAGTTTATGTATGAAAACATATACCACCAACACGTGAGGGTAGCAACCTTAGCAGCACGTGTAGATATGTATAGCCTCTCGAGCTTCTGGTGAAGCATGAGTTCTTCCTCATCAGTCACCACGTTATCTGAACCACCATAACCACCACCACCAAACTGCTTAAAGACCGCCTGAAATTGAAACAGCTTTCAAGATATAATCGTGTATTGTCATTAGTATTGGGGAATCGGGAGGAAATTAACGAAACTTGAGAATTTGATAGCCTGGATAATTCAAAGGATCATGTTGAGTTCACTTTCCGAAATCAATAATTTGTCTCTATCAAAGTTGCACAAAGTGTTATTTTGGGATAATCCACAGAAAAATTCTGTTCATTATAAATCTCTCTCAATTTATGTTTGTTTATCCTATATATAGACCAACCAAGAGGAAGTTCGATAACTGCCTCATAGCGGTTGTAACTGGCAAAACCGCCCAGTTCACTCATTGATCGCTAAGTCTCTCACTGGTGTACAGGTGAAGCCACTCGCTGAACCATATGCTGAAACCACTCACTGAAATCTAAGTTCAGCATCTCTCGGCTCCAGTGCTTCCAGCCTCTCAGCTGCAGCGAGTGTATTATCAGCGTGTGTATGATTTTGGACCCCACTAGGGGTGCTGCCCCTTGACCCCTACTAATTTGGGTCTAGAACTTTAGCAATGCCATCAATTTTACACTCCATACCACCTAACTTGTTTACCACTAATATCCTTTAGCTTACACTATTCTAACAATTAGGTCGTATAATATCAATTTATCAAACCAGTAACAAAGAATAAACTTTCTGAACATGTTAAGCTTCATGGTAACCATATATTGGGGGTTAATATAATTTTATAGTTAATGATTATCTCCATGATGTTAAAAGAATGCAAATGGTTCCAGATCGTAAATCCATTAACTGTCAATAGTTTGCTTATGTTATTAATGTTAATTGTTGATTGATGGCTCTATAATTAAATGAGATGAAATAGAATCATATATTTCAATGATTTTATAAGAATACTAATGGTTCCTGTTCTTAAATGTCTCGTCTTTCAATGGTTTTCTTATGTTCTTAATGTTAAATTCTTGATTGATGACTCTATAATAAAAGGAGATGAAACAGAATCATATTATAATATAGATAGGTTAATCCACCTTCTCATATTGCCCCTAGAAGCATCCAATCAAGCATTATGCTAATAATATCCTAAACATTTATGTATATATGTCTATGTATTTATGTACGCATATTTACATTTGAAATGGGATTACATTCATTTTTGTAGCTCTCTACAACTTTTGATATCAAACCAACTCTAAATACGAATACAGAAAAGAGGTTGGGGAACGCTTAACTTAAACATTTTCTCCATGACTACAACATTGCATACAAATATCTCTATCTCATGATCCATAAGTTAGCATATGAAAAATTAAAAGAAAAACACTTAATCCCCATGACCTCTTAGTCTGCTTAAACGACACTTAATCATGAACGACACCTAGTACTTCACTTAAAAGGAAACTGGAACGAATTAGGGACAGCCTATCTATGGCGGCTACTTAATCCCTGTTTTAGAACTCTGATCACACTCACATATTGATCCAAGATATATGATGACCTTTACGCGATTGAGTTCTTAGGAGACAAAATTTGCCTCTCATAGCAACCCTAGCATGAGCTGATCCATGCTGGATCTTTTACACAAGTCCAGGATTGATCTTTAACAAAAGATGCAATTTCACTGACCTAGAGTGGAAAACCTACCCAGAACATCTAACGATCACAATTATTCTTTAATTCTAATGTAAAATTTTTGTCCAGCTATCTAAAAGAAAGATAGATGAAAGAGAGAACTCTTAGCACAACATGCATTCGGTTTAAAATGAATAATTGCAAGCATTAATCTACAGGATACCATGTTTGTGCTAAATATGCAACCAGTAGATGTTGTGATCAAATGTTAACAAGTCTTAATTTAGTTGGGCTATGGGCTGTAGGTCATTATTCACATAACAAAAGCAAAATGCCATTAAATCACTTGTCTATTTTCAAATTGGTTGAGCTCAATTTACAAGTGTTGTCAGCCATGTTCTAAAGCTAACTAGACATTTGCATTTGCCAACTTAGCATCTTTTAGAAACCATATAAAGAGTGCAAACATGCAAGAGATCTTATATATTGGTTAAAAAAATGGTATGCTCGATGATTTGGTGATTCTGAGAAGAAATTTTTAGATTATAAGGATGTGACCTGGATGACCAGTGGTGATCCTAGCAAGGACATTTTATTAGTCCCTTCTGTTAGTGTAGTTAATTGTGTTCAACCAATCCTGTTCAACTTGGAAGCACAAAAGGTGATCATTTCAACAGTAGCCTCCAAAAGATTTGAGATAAGGCCACTATAAGTCATCTGATTGGGTAATATACACCAGACTGTATGTTCCACCCATTATGCAGGATCTTTAGTTACACTTACAATTGCAATCATGTGCTAAAAAAATGATACTAAATCCCTAGAGAGGCTCCAAATCACCCACAAAGGTACAAAAAATTACCAAAGATGCCTCTTCCATTAACCAATTTTCCTTAGAAAAATTTGCAACACTATATTTCTACTTGCAACCATATCAATGTTACAACACTTGCCATAACAAGACTTCTAGTACCAAATCCTTTTCTACAGAAGTAACAAAACAGATATACATCACTTTTGGGGTCAACGATAGCTTCTATGAATATAACAGCCTAAGCATTAGGACTACTAGACATGACATATGCAGCTTGGAATATGAAAACGCAAATAAATTTGGAAACTAGACAGATCCTAAACATGAAAGGCATAGGTGGATTGTTTCTAAACACCAATAGTACAAAGTTCATAGCTGTTGGATCAAGCATATCAGTCTAAAGTAGATCTTCTATACAAAAGAAACATGTCATCTTGATCTAACGTTTTAACAAGTACTAACCCCTCGTGCTAATTATGCAGATGCAAACTGCTAGGTTTAATGTCAAATATCTCTTTTTTGGAGATATAATTACATAAACTGATTAAAGGAATCAATCAATTTCATCGTAGATCTTCGCCAAATATATTGTTAAAACTGACATGAAGGGAGCTTCGTCGGCAAATAAGTTGAAACTGAAAGCAAGTAATTTCATGGTTGTACCTGTTGTTGTCTGGCAACCTGTTCCCGGAGCTTCGTCGCCTGTTTCCTGATCGCTTCCATTCACGAACTGGCAAGGATGACAAATGAAGAAATTGACGGATGTGCAAGTAATCGGACGAAGATTCGCCGATGACTTGTTCTTATGATCTGATTAATCGATTTATTGATTCAGTTTTCGAATACGAAGTGTTGATTTGGTTTTTACGATGTTGAATCAAAGTTTCATCTCCACCAAATGCTTTGATGCCGAATCACCACCTCTCCGATTGAAGGCTTGAAGACCAATTTGCCCTCACGGCGATTTGTACCGGGTGGAGAAAACGGCTTAACGAGGGGTATTCGTGAGGTCAATTTCGGACGAATAGGAATAAAAACGGGTTTAAGTTTGAAAAATATTTTATTAAGGTGACTGGTTACTATTTTATGAATGAATTTTTCTCCAATAAAAACTAACTAATTAAGGTTTAAACTTCATAAATTTTAAAACTGATTCGATTTGGTCCAAAATAACTCATGAACAAAGATGGTAAAAAAAACCTATAAAGTTACAGATTCAAGGAGTACTTAAGTTGATTTGATAGAAACACGGATAATGATACCTCTCGTTTCCTAAACTTGTACCCAAATACTTCGTCTATTAGATTAGATGTATCAAATGAATAGAATATGTGTTTAGTTTTTCTAAATGTAACAAAACAAGCAAGTTGATCAAGTTAGGTAACGGGTTGGAACGAATAAGAATATACAAGAAGCGTTTAAAAAAAATAACAATAAAAAACCTTTTTTGTTTTAAGAAAAACTTAAAATAAAATAATCATACAAAACAAAAAGAACTTACTAAGTTATCCATTACAACTATCATCTAATAACACTCTAAAATCTAACTATTCATGCAATGTTATTCAAACTTTTAATTGCCATTCAAAAAGAATCGAACTTTAACAGTTCAATATTCTTTCAAAGAAAGAAAAAAAATATTCTTTTTTAAAATGACATAAAAATAACAACAATCATATAAAAATATTACAAAAAATAACATTTTTGAAATTAAAACCATATTCTTATGTTTAAAATTGATAGTTACGATAATAATAATAATAATAATAATAATAATAATAATAAAATAGCAACAACAATAATGTTATTCTTGTTACTACTAATAATAAAAAAATCAAATGGTACTCAAATTAAAAAATGTTGATAAGAATATGTTACACAAATTGAAAAGTTTACTTATCGTTTAACACGTTGTCAACATTCCGTATTGGGTTAATAAAGAGATAAAATTGCATAATAACGAGCATCGGTCCTCGTCACCTTCATTGCAGTAGTTGAGTGATGAACTCGTTACCATCCGCTCATGTTCACAGCAACGAGCCAAGGTGCTCGTCATTTTCTTTCTTTTCTTGTTCGACCAATATGAGTTAATATAAATATTTGTGTGTGGATTCAGTAATGCTAGTAATGGCAGTTATGATGGTCGGTGATTAGTGATGCTGATGTGACAGTTAATGATGACAATAATAGCAGTTATGGACTTATGGTTGTGGGTGCTCTAAGCGTTAGAGAGGAAGAGGACCTCGTAAACTCTACTAAACCACAAACCATTTCACAAACTCTGCTAAAGGTCAATCTTGCACGAGGAAAAATCCAGACTTTAATGTTGATGAGCTCTTTAAGGCAACGTTTCACAAACTCTTCTAAACCTCGTTTCACAAAATCCACTAAACCTCAATCTCATAAGCGATCTATTAGAAGGAAATCGTGGCTTCAACTTCGAAGACTCCAGACTTAATTAGTTTGTCTAAGTTGTTGGTTTTTTGTGCACTAAAGCAACTCTAGTAACTAGATGTCTATTTAATTGTAGACCTTTAGAGTGGCACACAAATTCAACTTATATCATAGAGTATACGGTATATTTATTTATGATCAATTAAAGAAAGATCGGTCCTTACGATTTTAGGCTTTGGAGTCCGAGTAAAATTAGTATTTAATTAATTGACTTTGGTCCTTTATAAACAAGTTATTAATTAAATGTTCATTATTGGCTTGTGGGCTCAACCCTAATTACTGATTTTGAAATATCTCTAAATCTTTCTCACCATTCTCGGTTGTACTCCCCCCCTCCCTCTTTGGTTATGGTTGAATTTTCCAAATGTCATTCACAATCAAAATTTTAAATTTGAGCTCATGGATTTATAGGTGATCGTATCCGGTTAAAACTGGATATACATATGTGAAGCTGTGTTTATGAGATCTTTAGATGTGTGGGCTCACTCGTATCACCAGTTGACTTTGTTCTTTCTTCACCATGATTCATATTTTCCATGGATACTACCATTTGCAAATTGACGACTGCATATGGGTCTGAACACCCACAGTTTTTTTGATCAGTGCTCAACCAACTTCAGTTTTTCTGATAGCACTTCTTTTACCATTAGTACATCTTTTATAAGTCAAAAATGTATTAAAATTTAAATGTAAAGTTAAAAATGACATTGTCACAAATTAAATCTTACAATAATTTTAACTGTAAGAAAACTAAGAGTATATTAATTACAAAAAATTACAACCAAGAGGGAGTCTACTTTCTTTTTCCTACATTGCATCTAAAATAGCGCAAAATGTTGAGTGAGTAAGAATACATTCTCCCACATAACCGCTTCCTTTGCTGACTCCTCCACATGTACATGTTTGTTCCTCCACTTTCAAATACCCCACATGAGTACACATATAATGTGCTCAAAGATTTTCCTAGGAGCGGCTAGTTTTGAGCCAAGGGAGTTAAAAACAGCAGCGATGTCGGAGAAAGAAGCAATTTGCGAAGGGGGAAGTTTAACCACGCCAAAGTTTTCTTCTAGGCGGAACCACCTATGGGCATCTAAAAAAGAGACGGTCTAAAGACGATTCTTCTTGATGACAGCAAGGGCAACTGACATATTGGATCTCAACTCCTCTCGATTCTAGATTAAGACTAGTAGGGAGGGCATTTTGATGAGCTCTCCAAAAACAAACATTAACTTTGCTTGGGAGCTACTTAATCCAAAAATCCATGGTGTTGAAGGTTGCGGATGGGAGCAGCTTTCCACGCATGAGAGTTGAGAGTTTTTTAACAAGGTTTGCACTAGAAGTTCCAAGTCTAATAAGGACCTTCCCGCCAAAGGGAGTCATGTTCGGTTAAGAAACGGGCATTCCCACTTCCCCAAAAGGGCAAGGTTGGAAGCTCAAAGGGAGCCAATACCTAAGCCTTCCATGCTTTATCATTAATGACTTGATTCCGTTTAACCTAGCTTATTTCCATTGAATTGTTTGAAGATTCCTAAAAGAATTTCCTCCTAATTGCTTCCAACTTCTTGCACACCGCTTTTGAAACTTTAAAGAGATAGAATTGGTAAAGAGGGAGGGCTCATAAGACTGTTTTGTGAGCAACATTCTCCCCCTATAGAAAGAGATTTTGATTTCCAACGGTTGAGGCGATTTGAGAAAGATTCCAGCACTCGAGACCAATGAGACACCATATTCATTGACTTTCCAAGATGGAGAAGAGGGGAAAGACCCCACTTGACATCCAAGTTGAGAGGCCAATAGGGTGACATCACCAAAAGGGATTCCAACACCAAATAATGAGCACTTTTCAATTTGAGGCGGAGACCAGAAGCCTCATCATAACAATTCAATATGGAAATGAAGCGTGAAACATTTCCCTTTGACCATCCCCCTAAAACCACCGCATCGTTTGCAAATTGAAGCAAGGAAAGATTTAAACCTTGGTTTTTCAAAGTGAGCCCATGGAAGATCTTCTTATGACAAGTTTCCACAATTAGCACTTGTAGAGCAACCACAATTAGAAAGAGAAAAGGGGAAAGGGGGTCACCCTATCATAGCCCTCTCTCCATACTAAATTATTTGGCAGGCGATTCATCAACCAATACCATGATTAAAGAAGAAGAGAAACAACCTTTAATCCAATCAATCCATTTAGAGCCGAATTCCATTTGATCCATAACCCCAAGGAGAAAGGCCCAGTTAATTGAGGCGAACACTTTCTCAAAGTTTGCTTTGAAGATAAGTAGTGTTAATCCCGATTTCTTTACATGCGAGGCCACTTTTAATCCCAATTTCAGCATGTTACAAAAATAGGGTAATAAAAAACGTCTTTTTTGCTTAATCTCGGATTGTTTTACTTAATTTTTTTTGTAAATTCTTGTAGATAATATTTTTACCTTTCAAAGGATATGATAAATATAAGAACATGATAAGAAATATAAATGTTATTCATATTTCTTTATATGATAAATATAAAACAAAATATGTCTGTGATATAGGTTTTCTAAAAGATAGCAATCCAATTTATTATTTTAATTATTTTTAAAATTTTAATATTGAAATTGTGAAATTTATATTTGAATAAAAATCTAGATTATGAAGATTGATTACAAATGCGAATGAAAGTTTTATATGTTAAAAACAAATTTAATAATGTGTGTTATATATGTTTCTTTTATTAAATATTAAAAATAATAGAAATTAGTTAGTCTACTTATCCGAATATTTAAAATCGTACACATATAAGGAGTTTGAAAAAAACAATCCTACATTAAACTTTTAAATTAGGTTATCGTTAGTTTGAACTTTAAAAGTTAAAATTGATTTCATCAATTTGAGTAAATAAATGGTTGTGATTATATAATTAAAATTAATTTGTTAAATTGAAGGCTAGGATTGTACAATAAATTTTATCAAATTTAGTCTTTTATTTATATTAGAAGTTATGAAATTACTTACCAAATCCAACTTATGGGTTAAGGTTTTTATTAATAACATGTTCAAAGTTAATAAACTTAAAACCATCATGCTCACACTCAAAGTCTTCTACAAATTTGACGGTGGTTCTATTGTTGAAGTTGATCTTCCATTTATGATCAACTTGACGAAACTTTTCTTTGTTTGATAGTACATTAAACTTGGATAAAACACGATATCCTTCATCCTCAAGCAAATCTTCATATATATTTATTAGTGACTTTCTAATAGTTGCAAATATTCAGTCACCCTAAAAAATTGAAAAAATATGATTTACAACATAGATTTTGATACAAATATAAAGATGATACAACTTGTTATAAGATGTGTTACCTTCTCATCTATTAGTATCATATCCATACTTGCAAGAATTGACATATTACTATTTTTGTAATATGATTTCCAAAGCAATATTCTTTTAACTTTGAGAACCAAGTTGTCATATTCTCCATCAATTTTAGAAATAAAATTGAATTTTATGGATTGTGCCATGATCACGAAGAGAAAACACAGAGATTATAATGCAACCAAATTAAATATTAAATGAGAGAAGTAAAATATTTTTTTTTCATTAATGCTAATGGTTTTATATATTCATCACTAATGATTTTGATAAATATAATTAAATGGAGGTTATACTTATATCTTAGTCAAATAAAATAAATCTACGTGATACAGCAAAGCAAAGGATAAGCATATGAATAATTTTGAAACTATAAATGTTTATCTAATAACATAAATCGTAAATAAATATCACATGGAAAATAGGTGTATATGAAACTAAATAACTTCTTAAATTAATTTGAAATCTATGGGACACAAATGGATTATCTACACGCCAGCTAGTTATTTTATAAAATTAGAATAAGAGTTTGAATTAGTTTGACTTTAAAAAGTTAAAATTGATTTTTTAATTATAATAAAATAATTAATTTAAATTAAATCTTTTATAAAATAAAGGGGTCTAATTAATCTTTTTTATTTTAAATTAAATTAAAAGATTACTATTATATTAATATTAATATTAATTTAATTTAATTAAATTATATCAGAAAAGGCGTGTTGCTTACCAGCTACAAGTCCAAAGAGCAAAGACACGACTATTTTAATTTGTCCGCCACGTGGACCTTCATCTACGAATCGCCGACTTCTCACACTAGTAATAGTAGACTTTATCACGTGCCAACATTTGTCTAACTTATGAGTCGAGATGTTCATTTTTTAAAGAAAAATCACACACACACACACATATATATATATATATATATATATATATATATATAGGGGATGGTTCAAACGAAAACTGTTTTTCGTACAAGAATTGCGAGAACCAATCTTATCCGTTCATTTTGGATAATGGAATTCATGGATAAAAAGCGTGGGGAGATTGAGTGTGGCAGGGTGCATGTAAGGAATTCATGGGTGAGCAATCCAATTGAAGAAGGGTGAATTAGACGGCTAAGATTGGTTCTCACAGTTCTCGTACGAAAAACAGTTTCCTCCCATATATATATAGAGGTTGGTTCATGCGAAAAGTGTTTTATTTGCGAGAAGTAATCTAGACCCTACGATTAATAAATTGATGGTTAAGATTAAGTATGACAATTTAGTAAATAAATCAAAAAGGATATCAATTAAATTAATAAAAGGGTAATATAGTAATTAAAAATCCTTCTCTCATATCCCGTATAACTCTCTAACCTCTCCATCTTTTCCATTTTTACCTCACCCAATTGTTACCCTAATTACTTCCTCTTTAAAACCCTGCAACCTCCCTTACGCACAAAAAACTAGACTTTCTCTGTATTTAAGATGTCATCCAAGCATCACCTCCATCCAAGTACCGCCGCTTCCCCTTTCATCTCGGTTACCACCGAGCACCACCGCAGTCCCCTTTCTTCTAACTCGCTCTTTTTACACCATAACACCATCACCGAGATTTGCGATCTGTTCGCCACCGAGCACCACCGCGGTGTAGCACCACCATGAACTCATTGTTGCCGTCACATGTACTCAGAAACATCACCGCGATCGGGATTTGAAATCCGCCCTTTCCAAAACACTTTATCCACCAAAGAGCACCAACATCGTCGTGGCCGTTGTTTTCCTTATCTTGATAAATTCTACTTTTTGCATTTAGTTTTATATATGTGTCAATTTGGTATCTTTCATGAGTGTTAATATAGCGATGAACAGATTTTTTTCTTTTATATTTTAGTTCATTATTTAATTGTTTTTGTTAATGTCGATAATTGTAGCTGCCACAGTCCATCACCGGTGTATGCTTACCTAATAGATACAACACCTATATTTCTTTCTTTTTTTCTCCTTTTTCTGGTTGATAGACACAAATGTTTTTTTATTTATTTCTTTTTTTTTCTTTTTAAATTATATATTTTTTCTGTTGTTTCTTGGTGAACAATCCTATATGGGGTAAATAAACCAAATTTGTAGATTATATATAGTTTTATATGAACCATAGAAAGAAAAACCCACAAAGGAGAAACAGGGTGTGAGTTTTTAAGATTGCTATTAGTTTTTTATATTATTATTAAGTGAATATAAGAATTATAGATAGATTTGTATAGATGTTTGTGTGTTAATAAGCTTAAATTCATTAATGAACAAGTAGATAATAATTAACTTAAAATAGTAATGATTAAAAAACTCACATGTATTTTAACTTTGTTCAATATTGAATATTGTAAAATTTATTTTAAAACTCATATACTTTTAGCTGTGTTTATTATTGAACACGGTAGACTTTTGGCTGTGTTCTTTATTGCACACAGTAGTGATAATAAAAGATAAAAAATCCTACCAAAATTTTATGATTAATCAATGAATAATTAAATATGAAGAAATTTATGGAATAAAAAGAATTAATTTGGAAAAAAACAAAAACAAAAAAATAAACAAAATCTAGAAAAAAAATTAATTAGAGTGAGAAACATTAATTAGAGAGATGAGAGAGAAAATACTTTTTGTTTACTAATTTACCCTTTTGAATTAAATAAAAATATTAATTATGATTAATGTGAACCATGAGATCAAAAACTAATCAATTGCTGAAATTACTTCTCGCACTTTTCGCAAATAAAACACTTTTCGCATGAACCCTCCCCTATATATATATATATACACACACACACACACACGCACGTTTAAATTAGAATATGAAAATTCACATACACAGGCCGTTAATTTTATAATTAATGATAATTTTATAATGTTTGACATGTTTTATATCTGAAACAAAACATGTTTCATATCTAAAATGACATTTGTTTGATTTTTATTTTCCTTGTCATGTTTCATTTCTCAAATATCAAAGAAAAAAGTTATCGTTTCATTTTTTTCTTTGATATTTCATATCTGAAATAATACTGTTTTATGTCTAAAATATCAAAGAAAAAAAAGTGAAAGCAGTACTATTTCATGACTGAAATATTAAAGAAAAAAAGTTACCGTTTCACTTTTTTCTTTAATATCTCAGTCATGAAATACTACTGTTTCATGATGGAAATATCAAATAAAAAAAAGTCACTGCTTCACTTTTTTATTTGATATTTCAAAACTGAAATACTATTGTTTCATGGTTGAAATATCAAATAAAAAAATTACCGCTTCACTTTTTTCTTTGATATTTCAGAGCTGAAATACTATTGTTCCATGACTGAAATATCAAAGAAAAAGGTGAAACAGCTAGCAGAGTATAAGCAAACATATACTTGACTTATATCTGAAATATCAAAATAAAAATATGTATCAATAATTTGTAATACCCGAACTTTTGAAAAATAAATAAAAGAATATTTTATTGAGAAAATAATATTGTGTTGAGTTGTGAAATTTATATTGGACTAGTTAAGTTCTATTGGGTTAAGTATGTATGTATATGTTTGGGCTTGAATGAATTAATTGGATAATGGACTAGACTTGTGTGTATGGTTGGATAATGTTTCTTGGGCCATTCAAAGGGAAATGGGCTTAGGCCTCTTAGAAGGCATATATATATTCAAATAGGGTACAACCTCCAACAATTCTTTCAAAGCATTGTTGCATTGAGAGATAGTTGGTGTGTGTATGTGTGTGCTTAAACCTCATGAGAGAAACAAGGAGAAAGAGAGCCAAGAAGCATCTAGAACTTGAAGAATTGTTTAAAGCATCATCAGGTAATGTTTCTTAACTCACTAGGATATTGTAGGTATCAATTTTATCTTGTTTGGATGATGCTAGCATGAGTTATAATCTGGGTTTTTGGGGTTTTGGGTTTATGAAGAACAAGAGAAAGAAATTTGAGATATAAGCTTCAATACTTGATAAAATGTAGTTAAATCTTGAAGGAAGTGTGTAAACGAATGGAGAAATGTTTTGAAACAAAAATAAAACGATTTGGTTAAGTTTTGAAAGAGTTTGATTTTGACTATGGAGTCTGGGTTTGAGGAAAATGATGAACTGATGAAGAACTTATGCTGGAAAGTCGTGCGACTGTGTGGTTACCCCATGCGACTTTCGCATGGGTAAGGGGAGAAATGCTCATGCGACTTTAAGAAGTGTTCCATGCGACTCTTTGTAACTTCATGCGACTTTGTAATACACCATGTGACTTACGTATGAGATGATTCATGCAACTTATGTGAAAAAGGTGTCATGAGACTTTTGTAAGAAACACCCCATGCGACTTTCGCATGGGGCACTATGTTAGTATTCATGCGACTTCCTAATGTTTCGTGCGACTTATATGTATGTAAATACACTATGCGACTTTTGAAATGGAGTCATGCGACTCTTGGTATTGGTTCATGCGACCTTCAGTTAAGACCCATGCGACTTTGAAGTGCATCATGCGACCTTGTACAGCCCATGCGACTGTCGCATGGGGCACTATACTAAGTACTCATGCGACTTACATTTTCACTCCATATGACTTATGCATTGGTTGAAATCCGATAGTTTCCACTTATGAACTGAAATCTGATAGCTGAGTTGAAATCCGACAGTCAACCCGGATTTGTGAAATCCGATACTTTTACACTCGACGCGACGCTCGGTTTGATGGACGCGACGCGTCCCCGACTTAATGGACTTTAATGCATTTTATTATTACATGCCTAGCGAAAACCGGATGTATTACGGGGATGAACGAACGAGGGATTTGTACACGGTATTGATTATTTAGACCGATTGTAGGTGACGGTCGAGTGGCAAGTAACCACAAGCGTATTAGTGAACTAAGTTTGGGAACTAAGACTGCAAACAGGTGAGTATTCTTACTTACCATCTAAACCTTATGGTGTATGTGTTTAATGTGCTACATGCTATATGATTTATGAATGATTAATTGATGAATTGATGAAATGGTGAAATGATGATTGATGAATTGATAAACGGATAATGTGTTATGCTATGTTATTGATTAGACCGTTCACTTCGGTGACGGGAATGATGAGACCGTTCACTTCGGTGGCGGGAATGATTAGACCGTTCACTTCGGTGACGGGAATGATGAGACCGTTCACTTCGGTGGCGGGAATGATTAGACCGTTCACTTCGGTGACGGGAATGATGAGACCGTTCACTTCGGTGACGGGAATGATTAGACCGTTCACTGCGGTGACGGGAATGATGAGACCGTTCACTCCGGTGACGGGAATGATGAGACCGCTCACTTCGGTGACGAGAATGATTAAACCATTCACTCCGGTGACGGGAATGATGAGACCGTTCACTACGGTGACGGGAATGTTGGGACCGTCTACTACAGTAGCGGGAATGAAAGATGTAACATGATTGTGAAACAGATGATTTGATGCCTTATGGTTGATTGTAAGTAAGTGTACTCACTAAGCTTCGTGCTTACGGTTGTTGTTTAACCTTCTTTTCAAGTGATGGCCACGGTAGGGCTCCATTAACCTGAAACAACATTAGTCATCATTACAAGCTCATATTAAGCCTAAATTTCAATTTAGAACATTTTAGAAGCCAACACGGCCCCAACACTACATCAACACGCCTTTATTGTGGTCGTGTTCAATACTAAACTCAATTAGCGTTCCAGACGGACGTGTTAGCCATGTCCCATCATTTGAGACGACTGTTATTTAAAATGCCTGTATGAGTTAATGCTCAACACGTACGTGTCAAAATCTTCCACGTGACCATGTAAACCTAGATGGCCTAGCCAACACGGCCTCGGCTTTCTAAACACGCCGATGTTCACAAGAACAATAAGCATATCCTCTACCCATGCGGCAAAACAATCCTATACACTTGAACTTCCGGTCTAAGTGTTTCCCAACACCTAGTATGGCCTTATGAGACTATTCGCATCATTTGACATCAAAATTATGAACACCCAAAGATATGAATTTGATTCAAGAACTAGTCATGACCCATCCAGTTGGGGGTTTGATACAATTTGATTATACCTTTATTAATTGAGCTATATTTGAGCTTCATTACACCTTAACATCAAATTAGAACTACAAACAAGGATTCAGTTAGATTCATTCAAAACTATTTAACTGCTTGATTTCCACTTGTTAATCTTCAATTTCACTCTCGCTTCATGTTCTTCCTCCCTTGCGGTAAGATCGTACGAGTGTGTGTGAGAAATGAGTGAAACAATTTCATCATAAGGAGCCGACTTTGTGCTCAGTTGAATAAATCAGCGAGCATCCCACTCCTACACCGTTAACCGGCTTACAACTTAACTTTTATTTGTCATTTTAATTTATCGAGGATATATTTAGAATTATTGTTTGAAACCATGTAATATTTTATGAACTTTAGTTATGTTAGGATATTTTTTAAGTTCTTAGTTTAACAACTTGAATTTTTTTTAAAAAAATATTCTTATTTACATTCTACAAGTATAGATATATTGCTAGACATAATTTAAGGATGTTACAAATATATTGTTATAGAGAATGTATGTTGAAATATAACGAGGGAGGTGCAATTAACCTTATATATGGTTATTACTTATTACTTCCCTTTTAAGTTAAGAGTATGAATTGAATGATACTACAAGAGATATTTGGAAATCATTGCATTTTATTTCCTTTCGAAAATTCATGTGTAAGCAATGAACATATCGAAATCTTTAGTCGTGGACAACCCACTATTGTATATTGCAACATTAAATAAAGAAACATAACTGTCTTCCCCTTCGTCACGCACCTTCGTTAACTATATATATATATACTAGTGGGGTACCCGCGCAATGCGACTGCGGCGAATAAAGAGAAGCTTGTGATGAGTTTTGTGTAGAATAATCACAAAGAGCTAATATGAGTTTGTGAAGATTCTTTGCGAGATGAAGATAATATGAGTTTGTGAAGATTCTTTGCGAGAGCCACTTTGAAATTAAGAATTAAATTGCTAACTCTGAGTTATTTGTTTTTCAGTTTGTTGGAAGAGTTTTGTCGCATGGCTGAATCATGAAGTTGCTGATTATATATATGTATGTATATATGTATGTGTAATGTTTCATAGTTTCAATTATTATGTAATTGAGTTAGAATGTAATGTTTATAAATTTCAACTCTTTGACTCTTTCATTTGTTTGGTGTTTGTGAAATCTCTTGAACTTGATTTATTGAAAACAGGAATTTAGATGATCTCATGAATCAAAAGTTAATATTAAAAATATATGATTAGACTTAATTCAGTTATAAGTATGGTGATCTCATGAATAAAAAGTTAATATTAAAAATATATGGTTAGAAATAATTCAGTTATAAGTATTGGTTTAAATTCATTAATTGTCATTATGTTTTCAATATTTATTTGTTTAAATTCATTAATTGTGGACTTAAAGGAGGGGTAAATGAGAGGTATAAAGGAGGGGTATTTTAGTAAATTTACTCTTCTTAAAATAAAGAGTTTTTTAGATGGTAAATGCATTATATAGGAGTAAGATATAGAGAAAAGTTCAAACGAAAACTGCTTTTCGTACGAGAACTGCACGAACTAATCTTAGCCGTCCAATTCTACCTCCTTCAATTGGATTGTCCATACATGAATTCCTTACATGCACATTGTCACACTCAATCCTCCACGCTCTTCGTCCATGATATTTGTTACATGCTCAAAGGAAAATTATACGTAAAAAGGACAAATACATTTTCATCACTTTAACTAGTATTCAAGAAAAAATAGTAAAAAAGTATATATTATATACAAATCTTTAATTAATCTTTTATACGTAATAAATATTATCTTATGTCACGTCTTTTTTTTGACACTTCAATAATCACGTATTAATTTTTTTAGCGGCAAACTTTTTTTCACTTATATTTTAAGCAATTTTTTTTATTAATATGAGTACGTGTTTTAAAGAATGAGACAACATATAGAAAGAGGAGTCCATAGAGAACCAACAAATTACAGATCCTTGAGGAATGAAGACTACTAATTAAATAGATACAAAAATCTCATAATCTAAAAGATTTTTAGTGATTTTCCTGAATATATATATATATATATATATATATATATATATATATATATATATATATATATACACACACGTTAAAGTTTAATATAGTTTATACTTAAATCATAGTGTTAAGGGGACTAATTTTAGTCTTTGTATTAATATCATCAATAGTCCAGATTGCATTTTAAAAATTTAGAGGGAGTAACATTTTCGTAATTAACATGTGATGCTTTTACAAATCACATGTGATTGTATATAGAATATTAAAATTTTAGGACTATATTTTTACATGGAATTTATTGAACACTACTATATATATATATGCTAAACCAAACCGAAACCTCGACCATAGTATCCTTTTTTTCCACTTCAACAAATTACCTATAGGAAAACTAGATACACTGTCTTCTTTTTATTTATTTAATAACTATTTCATATATTTACATAATATTTATTTATTATGTGTTTATTGTTTAACTAATTACTCGTCTTATGATCTTGAAAAGTTAAGACGAGTATTCTTATGAGGTGGGTTAGGTCTAAGGAGAATATTTCATGGGTTGGGTGAGATGAAATTCTTTATTATCGATCTTTCTTCGTATGGGTCATGCATGGGCTAAATGGTGATAGTCTTTTATCTAAAGTTAGTGTTGCTTTGGAGATGGTGGTGGAGAGTTGAATGTGAGCTAGGGTGGTCACTTATGGGGGTGGGTTATTTTGTGGGCCAAAGGATTAGGGGGCGGGGTGGTAGTTTGTATGCGTATTGTTGACATGGATAAAAAGATAGAGAATTCATTGTGAGATATTATAAAGTCCTTGGGACAGTTAATTGATCGAAGAGTCTCAAGGTTCAAGGCGGGGTAATTTAAACCATATGGGTACCTCGAAAAGTTTGCATATTTGCATGGAGGCCTGCACCGGACAGATTCCCGATTCGTAGTAATCTAAACACGTAGATATGGACTCAGCGCTATGTCTGTTGTGTGGATTAGATGTTGAAACAACATCGCATGTCTTGCTGTCTTGCCTGATCCACACAACAGACATAATCATTTGTCTTACACTAGAAAGATGTAAGTTGGAGGGACTGCACATCTCAATATCTCATTTGTCTTGATGTCAGACAAGACAACAAGACATGCGATGTTGTTTCAACATCTGATCCACACAACGGACATAGCATGGCTTGACCTTCATAATCTGTCGGTATCACTAGATGAATTTTATAAAAGAACTATTGGTGGTGTTTTATAGTCTGCTGACGGAAAAAGATATACTGGAAAGCTGTAAGTTGGAGCAATTGCGCATCTCATTTGTCAAGCTCGTAACGAACAAGTTTTTAAGGCAAAAGAGTCAAGATCAGATTTATGTTTTGGTTTTTATCAATCGAGAATCTTTGCGTGGATCAAGCATCGGATTAGAAGGACGGCTTCACCTGGTTGCAGTGGCAGAATCACCCTAATTGCATTAAGCTATGAGGGTTCTCTTTGTTCGGTTTAATGTTGGTTTTGTTCTTTTTTTTTTTTTTTGTGCCTCACAGGAAATGTTTTGGGAGCTTTGTGTTGTATCTGAATTTGCTTTTGTTTTGTTATGCACTACAAGGAAAAGCACTTCAGCGGAAACAAGGTAAAAAAATGTAGTCTTTTTTGTCATTTAGTGATTTTTAGCAAGGACTATATATCGTCGCGCTGAAAGTATCTTTGTCCAAACGTGTATTTTCTTGTAGTGATGGTATATATATTTTCTTGAGAGGTTCCTTATAAATATTTCTACCCATTTTTTAACTTACTAGACCAAAACAAGTGTAAAAATTAAAAACAGAAATAACAAAATAACATTAATAAATTATACATGTTATTATTTTATGAGTAGAATAATAAAGTAAGAAATCTAATAATAAAAAATATATATATAATTTTCTACTCTTTTTCGTATTTCTCGGTCAAAAACTATTATCTCGTTACATTCAACATGTTGACCATAAACGTACATGTTAAAATGCACCTTTGGTTGTCTTTATTTACCAAAACAGGCGTATATACCATTATACCGCGTTGATCACGCCGCCTATTTCCACGCGCAAAAGCAAAAACTACCAAGTCTATCCACGTTTGCTACACATAAACTCTCATATGTTACAGCTGTAAATCAATACAAACATTGGAATTTAGCTTACATTTCTAACCGTTTATCTATGAATTCCAATATATTTTAAAAACACCTTTTTTGTAAGGGCATAGTCTGTCGGTGAAAGGTGACGACCTTTTGGCGACAACTTGTCATTGCGAAAATCTTTCACAGATGGCTTTCGGCGACGACCTTTGTCTGACGATCGTAGCGGAAAACTTTCAGCAACGATGTTTTGATTTTAGCGATGATGTTTGTTATCGCTAAAAAGTGTTTTTCTTGCAATGAATTCTTGGTTGGGGGAAATTAATGTGAAAATTTGAATATATAAATTAACTTAATTAGCTTTACATTCATACCAACAAAGAAATTTGGATTCCTAGCTTTCTTGAATGCTTTTATAAAATCTAATAAACATTCTGTTATGATATGTGTAATTTCACCAAAATCGCCTCAACGTGTAAACCATAATTAATCGTACTATTCATAATTAACCATATATATAGTGAAAAGTTTATTTAAGAACTATTTTATTGCGAGAACCAATCTTAGCCGTCCAATTCCCCCTACTTCAATTGGATTGTCCACCCATGAATTCCTTACATGAACTCTGTCACACCCAATCCCCCCCCCCCCTCACGTTCTTCATCCATGAATTCCATTATCCAAAATGAACGGCTAAGATTGGTTCTCGCGGTTCTCGCAATAAAAACGATTCTATATATATAGGGGAGGGTTCAAAACGAAAACTGCAAGAACCAATCTTGGCCGTTCATTTTGGATAATAAAGTTCATGGATGAAGAGCGTGGCGGGATTGAGTGTGGCATGGTGCATGTAAGGAATTCATGGTTGAGCAATCCAATTGAAGGAGGAGGAATTGGATGGCTAAGATTGGTTCTCGCGATTCTCGTACGAAAAACAGTTATCGTTTAAACTTTTGCCATATCGAGAACCAATTATATCCATTGATAAAAAAGATGGAGGGTCTAGATTAAAAAGTTGTTAATGGATAACCTTAGATTAATCAAACTTACCATTAATTAATTAATGGCAATTTGAATATTTTTACATTACTCTCACTCTTTTAAACTAGTATATCTATCAAACGAAAAGATATTAAATCACAAAAATTATATCAAATTAACAAGAAAATTATGCTCTTTAATTTGAGTTTGAACTTGTTATATTTTTTCAGAAAAAATATATGCGTTTGTTGGGTTTTTATAACGTAGGTCTCGACATATGCACATGTGCATATTAATAAGTTTTTTTCAGTACAAGTCTTGATAGGTGTATACGTGCATATATGCACATGTGCAAATATATGAACGTGTGAATATGCACAGATACGCCTAGTTTTTTCCGAAAAAAATATAGCAAGATCGGTCTCAAATTAAAGAGCATAATTTTCTCGTTAATTTGGTATAATTTTCGTAATTTAAAACCTTTTTGTCTAATGGATATATTATTTTAAAAAAATATGGGTAATATAAAAATGTCCAAACTACCATTTTGATTTGAAGTTAAATTACAAAGGCAGGAAATTGAATAATTGGTCCATATTGGTTCTCGCAGTTCTCGTACGAAAAACAATTTTCGTTTAAACCATCCTATATATATATGGTTAATTTGAGAACCATGTTTCTTATAAGTACCGTGAGAACCAATCATGATACTTGATTAAAATAAATTAATAGCCAAAAAAAATGACGGCTCACCCGAATGCAATTCACGATTAAAAATTATATAAAAGACCAAAATACCCCTATTAATGATCATTAATGACGGTTACAAATGGTACTCGCAATTAAAATGGTTTATTTTTTATATATATATATATATATATATATATATATATATATATATATAAGAGTTTAAATAAGAACTGTTTTTTGTTTGATCGTCTCTTGAGTTGTTCAATCATCGGCACACTACGTACTCCTAGTTTGTAAGATAATTATCACCCTTAATTCGTGCAGGTTATATGAGGATAAAATTGTTGAAGTCATGTTTTATACATTATGATATGGTGGTTACTATATATGTGCATAGGGAAGGATTCAAACAATAACCGTTTTTCGTATGAGAACTGCGAAAACCAATTTTAATCGTTCATTCTAGATAATGGAATTCATGGATAAAGAGTGTGGGGGGGATTGTGTGTGACAGGGTGTATGTAAGGAATTCATAAGTGGGCAATCCAATTAAAGGAGGGGGAATTGGATGGTTAAGATTGGTTCTCGCAGTTCTCGTTTGAACTTTTCCGTATGTGCATATATATATATATATATATATATATATATAAATTTATTGTTGTGTTAATTAGCTTGTACGTGGAATAAAAATTCTAAAATGGAGATAAATTAAGGTGCATAAGCTGAGATGAACATAAAAGACGCTAAAATGTATATATGTATACATATCATATATAGATTGACAAATAATATGTCATGTCATGATATTATAATTATGACAAATATTAGACACTAGACTAGATAAATTATCATAAATGAGGATTATAATATGGGAGTTGATTCGTATATAATAAAATTCGTTCATGTATAGTAGATACAAGCATTTAATAATACATAGTACAAGTTATTAATGCATAAATTATTGTGAATCATCACCCTTATAAAATTCGTCTATAAAATTTTAACTTTGTTATGATTTAAACCTTAAATTTGTTTTCAGATGGTTTAAACCTTAAAAGAAACTTTAATGATTAAACTGAAACTGAATTAAAACTTTGATAGTTAAATCATATATTATTAATTCTATATTTCAATGTAATTTATCTTATTAATTGTAAAAAAACAAAAACAAAAAGTTAGTATAGCAAATATATGAAGTATTATTAGAATGTCTTTTTATATTGAAAGTCATATATATATATATATATATATATATATATATATATATATATATATATATATAGAAATAGAATCAACATAGAACCTAGTCTTAATTATAGAACCTAAAGAATAAATCTGGACCATTGGATCATCTAAGTTAATGGTTAAGATTTGAAAGTGACAATTTTGTAAATTATATGAAAATTATATTAAGTAACTGCATAATTGAGGGCAAATATGAAATTCTATTTTGATTCTATTTATGGTTCCACCTTCCGAAAATAAAAAATGAAAACCAAAATGCAAATCATTTGGTTATTTGCATGTTAATGACTTTCATTTTGCATTTTCGGTTATTTGCATTTTTGTTATCTTCTTTTATGTCCGTTGCATTTTTCATTTTGTATTTTTGTCAAATAATTTGCATTTTTGTTATCTGTTTTTTTTTCATTTTCGGCAGCATTTGCATTTTCGTCAAACAATTTGCATTTTCATAAAGAAAAAATTAGAAAACATTTCGATCCTGGTCTTAAATTAAAGAGAATAAAAAACTAAATCTAATGGTATATTTTTATGCTAAAATTCTTAAACATGAATAAATTATGATAATTTGAATGTTTAGTAGGATTTTTAAAAAAAAATGGAAGTTTGGAGGTTGAGAGAGAGAGGGGCATGAGTATTAATTTGTAATTCTTTTTACAGTTTTGTCCTTACTCTTGATGTCACGTGTCATCATCAGGTTTGTTCTTTAGATTCTATGAATAAGCAATGTTCTATGTATAACCTCACCCTATATATATATATGGATGAAGAGTGTGGAGGGATTAGGTGTGACAGGGTGAATGTAAAGAATTCATGGATTGACAATCTAATTGAAGGAGAGAGATTTGGACGGCTTGGATTGGTTCTCGCGATTGTCGTAATAAAAACGATTTTTAAATGAACTTTTTAATATATATATATATATATATATATATATATATATATATATATATATCCATTACAACAGGCATATATGGACACATGAGATAAGGTGATTAGGGGAAAAGCTCTCATGGGGTATGACTATTTGAGGCATTATTGTGCCATCTTCAGGGCCAAATTAAAAGAAATAACATAAAGTAGTAATGGAGTGGAATATGTTTCACACCTTCAATGGCTTTCATTGGTCCAATAATATTTATTTTTTTATTTAAAATTAATTTAAATCAATATACAATTCACTAAAATAATTAATCTGGCTATCTAAATATAGAAAGTATAGAGGACTTATAAACACAAAAAATGTTGGAAATTTATATAATAATTAGTAATAGAAAATATTATTACCAAAAAGTCACTAACAGTGACGTTGTTGTGATCAAAAGAGCACAAAGTAAGAGAGACGTTTATCTATAATTGGTGACATGTTTCTTTCCAAAATGAAAAAAGCGTAACTTTTAGATAATTTTATGTTTTAGAGTATCGAGAATGATAATATTTCATATCTCGTACCATACTGTTAGGTTAAATTTTTCTTCCTATAGCCTATCATTTAACAATGTGGTAATTACTTCTTACCATTTCAAACTCAAAAATCATTTTTATCCATTAACCAATACTTTTTTTAAAAAGAAAAAGAGAAAAAAGATAATTTAAGTGGACCCATCTTCCATACCTCAGACATCAAGTTTCTATGTAGAAATCAGTTAATCACCATGTTGAAGACTCCACCACTAAGTGATGGAGTAGCAATCACCTCACCACTAGTGACCCACCATTTAACCAAATGTTTCTCACTCCAATTCTCTCATGTGTTCTTATTTTAGAGATGTCTTGTTTGGTTTATTTTTTTTTATCTGTTTGAAATTTTGATACCTTCACAAACTCAAGAAGATAAACTCATCATTAGCCTTTTACAAGTTTACTTATAAATTTATTTATGGTTATAACAATACCATAAATTAAAAAATAAAATAATCCCAACACTTGTGAAATTAAGTTTATTACTTATTTTTGTAATTAAAGTTAATAAACTTCAATTGATCATCCAAAGTTCCAAACACCCCTCGGATATTTGACAATGCACCACAAAGAATGCTTTGTAGAGATCATAACACAAGCAATATGAGAACCGTTTTTAATACGAGAATCGATATGGACTAATATTTTTTTCTGTGTTTTTTTAATTTTTTTAAATATAAAGGGTAGATGGGTCATTTAAAATTACACTCATATTTGTTCCTGTTAATGCGACCTTCCAATCGCCCATCTTCATTTCTAGATCTGAAGAAAAAACCTCTCCCACCACCACCGTTCGTATCCGTGTTCTTTTGTCCTTGTCGCCAGACTATGACCGCTATAGAATTCCTCAAACATACCATCATCTTCTTGGACGACGACCTCCTTAGATCCCTCACCTTTTCTTCCCTATCTTGACCATCCACTGTGAAGACCAACAGCCACCACTACCCGATTTAACCCTTAGATATTCAGATCTCTTCTCTCTCCTCTCTCCTTCTCTCCATCCTACTCATGTTCCGGTGAATAGCCATATAACTTGAGTTCCCGGTGACCAGATACGGGTAAGCTCTAATTTGAGTTTTCGACCACTTCTGGGTCTGCCGGCCACCATTCATCTTCTCGTAATTTGTACTCTCACCGCCATAAATGAAGCTTCACCATCTGTGCAGATGTAAAAACCAGAACTGAGCATATCCAACCCGCCACCGGTGAAAAACTAATGCAATTTCTATGTCTCTAACGATGATGGTACATGTATCCTTTACTTTGCTTCAAAATGCAGTTGTACTAAGCTCTGATACCTATGTAACTATCATCGGCAACAATGCCTGATCCACTCTTTCTTAGTCGTTTTTATATGATTTTGATGAACTTGGATTTAATTTCTTTTTTAATTTTGTTGCCTAGTTATCGTTCATATCCATTGTTGTTGCTTTAGGCCTCGCCTTTATAAACTATGTAATGTGAAGTTTCTATTACGAGAAACAGGAAATGATAAGCTTTGTCTACTATAGGATCATGAGTTTGATGTATTGCTTGGTTTTTTATTTCACTAGACACATCATGGATTATTTACACAATTTAAGTCAAGAATTTTATGTATTTCGAAATTAGTTTTTCTCATTTGACCCAACTTTGACTTTCATTTCTGCATATGCACATGTGTCTCGCACACGTTCATCTAGGTGTTCATGTGTATATATGCACCCAGACGCACATGTGCTGGAACAAAACCCAGGAGTATGAATAAGCGGTGCACATATGCACTATGCATTATGGATGTCACATAAAGAGCATAAAATTCTCGTTTTTTAGTATAATTTTCGTATTCTAAAACTTTTGCATTTGGAAGATATTTTAGTTTTAAAAAATTGGGTAAATGTCAATATCCAAATTACCCCTCATTAATTACCTTAAACATAGGATTTCCTTTGACTTAATTAATGTTATGCATTAACAACTATTTAATCTGGACCCTCCATTTCTGGTCAATGGTTATAATTGGTTCTCGTGGTACTCGCAATAACAATGGTTCTCAAATAAACATTCTTATATATATATATATATATATATATATATATATAGGGGAGGGTTCATTTGAGAACCGTTTTTATTGCGAGAACCGCGAGAAACAATCTTAGCCGTTGATTTTGGATAATGGAATTCATGAATGAAGAGCGTGGGGGGATTGAGTGTGACAGAGTGCATGTAAGGAATTAATGGGTGGGCAATCCAATTGAAGGAGGGGGATTTGGAGGACTAAGATTGGTTCTCGCAATAAAAACGGTTCTCAAATGAACTTTTCACTATATATATATACACACATTATATTATAAAGCATTCTGGTGTTCTTAATCTCTTAATTTTAAATTTAAAATTAATAATTTTCCTTAATATTACAACCAATGAAAATTGTTAAATGAAACAACTATTTTGATATAGTTAATGACAATCTTATATACCATTTTAATAACCAAACATTTCAAAATAAAGATTATTTAAAAAATCAAATCAATACAAATTAACTTAATAATTAAACTTTTCATATTGAATTTTCTATCATATAACAAATATTTAACTTAACTATTAAAAATTGTGTATAACCCGAAATTTTTCTAATAACATACAACCTTAATTTATAAAAATTGTTGGATTTTTTAAATAAGTGATATACTTAAAATAAAATAGAGTTATAAGGCCAAATTCTTGTTGGATTTTACCATCCATGTAAAATTTCATTAACACATTATAATTTAGAAAAGAAATAAATCACCAATGTTTTAAAAATGGACAATTTATCGAGAAAAAATATTCGCAACAGTTGTATTGTACGAGTATAATGCTAGTATGTGTGTGTGTGTATATATATATATATATATATATATAGTTCATACGAAAAGTATTTTATTTGCGAAAGTGCGAAAAGTATATATAGCCTTTGATTAGATTTTGATCTAATGATTTAGATAAATCTTAATTTTTTTATTTAAATAGAAAAGGTATTGTGGTATACTTAATTTTAATGTTCAAATTAACTTTTTTCTTTCCTTTTTTAATCCGTACGTCCTGTGATCCATAATTTCATTTCCATATTAATTTTATATTTTCTTGTTTTCTTTTCAAATTAATTAAAAAGTTGAAATTGTTAACATTTTGATAAAAAAAATCTATACTTTGTTGGATAATGAAAAACCTAAAATCAATAAAAAAGCAAATGAAAAATTACCAAGTTCAATGATAAACAATTATCTAAAGCAATCTAAATCAACAAAAAAACTTTGTTCAGTAATGAAGAAAACATTAAATTCCTAGTCCAAATTCCCTGTTCACTAATAAACATCTTACAAAAACACCAACTTAATACATGTTCACTAATGACTGAAACCTCTAAATATCGTACAATTAAAATCATTCAACAATACACAAATCCATTAGCAAAATATAATTTTTGATACACCAAATCGACGGAACAAAAAAATCAGACCCTGAATAAAAGATAGATCCATGTACAAAAGGCATTGATATATAAAAAACAGCTCTATGAACCCCAAAAAATGAAAAAAAAAGTCGAATAAACCAGATGTTGATCCTCATCAATGACAACTAACAAATAAAGAAACAATACAAGAAAGAAAAAACCTTTTAGAGTTGGTAATCATGTATAAATAATAAAAACTTTTTGATATGGGATCTTTGTTCTCATATTCAAAAAATGGGGTGAACATGCCTCCTCTTGTTCTTTATAATCGACAATTTCTTAAAAGGTGATGGCGGTGGGTAGTGAGCTATGACTAAAATTTGTAGGTGGTGGTGAAATGAGTGGTGACTGACGACAAAGCAAAAAGGGAGCGGGTAATCTGCAGTTGATATGTTATTTGCGTGATTTAATATTACAAAAAAGTTTTCATCAGCAACAGGTTAATTTTTTTCAATTTTTCGTTTATGATGAGAGAAGAATTTATTGTTACTTGTATAAAATCTATGATATCTCATGACATTAACTTGGTTTATCAGTTGAATATAACTGGAGCAATAACAGTGTTATGCTATTGCTTTTCGAGTTCATTTCGTCCCAAAAAAGTTATGTTTAAAAATATGTTAGAATCTTTTGTTCATGATATTGTATCCGGAGTTCATCTTTTTGCAAGGTTATTTGATTATACAATATGATTTATTTATAAAAATCGATTATAATTTAATTTGATTCTGTAAATTATAACAAGAATCATTTTATCTTTCTATGTTTATCTTTTTACAAATTTATGATATTTATAATGCTATAATAATATAATTTACTTTTCTTTAAATTTAATCTAATTCATAATTAATTAATACCAATTTTTGGATAGTTTAAATGTTATTTAGTGAATTTTTATCAAGCTAGGCTTTATGATTAATCTCTAATATATTATAGGACTAGATTTAGTTAAATCTGAAAGGCTAAGAAGATGTTAACTTATAAGTTGAGTGAGTTTCTAATAAATAGGGTAAGTAGTATATATAGATGAGACGCGTGTGTTATTATAACAACTCGACTTTGGTTTTTAGTAGCTTTCCATATGATCACACTAACCCTGTCTTAGGGCCGGAAACAACAATTAGTATATGTTCACCTCTAATTTACTATATATATATATATATATATATATATATATATATATATATATATATATATATATATATATATATATATATAGTAGAGATCAAGTAAAAAGAAAATTAAAGTAAAAAAGGTAAAATAGATGATTATTTGATCATTTTTCAGTATATATATCAACTGATAATCGTTAGTTCATCATCTTTATTGATTAAAACTAATTCTTCATCAATTTCTTTTTAATGAATCCAACATATTCACTTTTTAGATGAAAGTATTTTGTTCATCAACAAATTATTCCAAAATTTTGTTTTCAAAATCTGTATTTGAAATCAAAAAGAAATTGATGAAAAACTAGTTTTAATCAATAAATATGATGAACTAACGATTATCAATTGATATATATACCGAAAAATGATCAAATAATCATCCATTTTACACTTTTTACTTTAACTTTTTTATTTGATCTCATCCCTATATATATATATATATATATATATATATATATATATATATATATATTACTCCTATATAATGCATTTATCATCTAAAAAACTCTTAATTTTAAGAAGAGTAAATTTACTAAAATACCCCTCCTTTATACCTCTCATTTACCCCCCCTTTAAGTCCACAATTAATGAATTTAAACAAATAAATATTGAAAACATAACCGACAATTAATGAATTTAAACCAATACTTATAATTGAATTATTTCTAGCCATATATTTTTAATATTAACTTTTGATTCATGAGATCACCGTACTTATAACTTAATTAAGTCTAATCATATATTTTAAATATTAACTTTTGAATCATGAGATCACCTAAATTTCTGTTTTCAATAAATCAAGTTCAAGAGATTTCACAAACATCAAACAAATGAAAGAGTCTACATAATAATTGGAATTATGAAACATTACACACACATATACATACATATATATAATCAGCAACTTCACGATTCAGACATGCGACAAAATTCTTCCAACAAACTGAAAGACAAATAACCCAGAGTTGGCAATTTAATTCTTAATTTCAAAGTGGCTCTCGCAAAGAATCTTCACAAACTCATATTATCTTCATCTCGCAAGAAATCTTCACAAACTCATATTAGCTATTTGTGATTATTCTACACAAAACTCATCACAACCTCCTCTTTATTCGCCGCTGTTGCATTGCGCGGGTACTCCACTAGTGCATATATATATATATATATATGTGTGTGTGTGTGTGTATATATATATATATAGAGGGAAGGGTTCAAACGAGAACTGTTTTTCGTACGAGAACCGGGAGAACCAATCTTGGCCGTTCATTGTGGATAATGAGATTTATGGATGAAGAGTGTGGGGGGATTGAGTGTGGCGGGGTGCATGTAAGGAATTCATGGGTGAGCAATCCAAATGTTGGAGGGGGAATTAGACGGCTAAGATTGGTTCTCGCGGTTCTCGTACGAAAAACGGTTCTCGTTTTAACAGCTCCCTATATATATATATATATATATATATATATATATAGGGAGCGGTTCAAACGAGAACTGTTTTTCGTACGAGAACTGCGAGAACCATTTCTGGCCAATCATTTAATTTCCTGTCTTTTTTATTTATTTTAAATGGGAAATGGTAGTATGCACATTATTACATTACCCTCTATTTTTTAAAACTAATATATATCTCAAATGGAAAGGCGTTAAATTACGAAAATTATACCAAATTATCTAGAAAATTGTGCTATTTAATTTGAGACCGATCTTGTTATATTTTTTCAAAAAAAGAATTCACGTTTGCTGGGTTTTTTTTACACAGCTCTCGACATATGCACATGTGCAAAATTTGCACATGTGCATATCTACATCTGTATTACAATCACAACGAATAATTTTCATTAAGTGATATGTCTGTTTTCTTTATCTTTTTTCTATTTCCTTTACTTTTTTGTTCTCAATATTTGAAAAAAAAGTTATGAAAATATTTTTTAATAATTAAGTTAATTTGTATTAGCTTTGACTTTCAAAAAAATTGTATTGACTTTGATTTCCTTAAATATGTAAAGTTTAGTTATTAAAATGAAATATAAAAAATCTTATTAATTATATTTAATAGTTACTCAATTTAGCTTATATGAGTGTAATTTAGTAATTTTAAAACACTTAAAATTTAAGAGTTTAAGCAAAAGGCTTAAATGCTTTATAATATAGTATATATATATATATATGAAGAATGTTCAATATAGTTCGTAATTAATTCATATTCCCGAGGGACTAATTTTAGCATTTTGATCAATGACATCAATGGTCCAGATTAAATTCTAAAAATTTGGACGGAGTGACATTTTTGTAATTTTTGTAATTCACATGTAATACTTTTACAAATCAAATGTGATTGTATACTGAAGCACCTGTGATTGAATATTAAAATTTTAGGACTAAATTTTTTAAATGGACTTTATTGAACACAACTCACACTCACACACACACACATATATATATATATATATATACACTAACAAGGTACTCGCGCAATGCTGCGACAGAAAATAATTTCAAGAGTTAATTACAAAAATAGTCCCTGTGGTTGTCACTAATTTTCACTTTTGGTCCTTTAACTTTAAAAATTACAAAAATAGTCACTGTGGTTGTCATTTTGTTTCACTTCTGATCCTTTAGTGTAACGGACGTTAACTTTGACCGTTAAAGTGAGGGCATTTTGGTCATTTTACTTGTTATCCTCATGTCCAAACATAATTTTAGCCTTTATTCTTACTTAACTTATTAATTACTTTAGAATATACTTAATGCTTTTTTAATCAACAAAAATAAACAATTATAATTGTAATTATTCTTTAAATCAACTAAAGTATACAAAACTCAAAGTTGAATAACAAGAACATGAACATGAATCAAAGAACCAAGAAAAAAAACTCATGTTTTTTTAAGAAGATTGAATCTAGAACTCATAAATAAACAAGAGGGCAAAACCCTTAAATCAAAATCAAAATCAAAATACATTGAATTTGAAAATATTCAGACATTGAATATGCAACACACATAAACATTGAAGATATTTAAGAACAAGAATCAAGTATATGAGTCAAATATGAAGATCTGAAAATCAAAATCTAATGCTTAAATCCTATCTACATATCTGAAACATAACCATACGTTCAAACACTGATATGAAATAATTACTCATTTCTTTTTAAACGAGCCCTAAAATCAAAACACTTATCTCAATGCACTCATTCAAACATTGAATATTCATATTTGATCCAATAATTGATCCCTGAAATTGAATCAAGCAACAAAAATGAAAATATGTTTGAATCAACAAAAAAGGGTTTTTGTTAAGTGTTCAATTTACAGATTTGAACAAATAATCTACCCACTGCTTCAAGCCCTAAATTGACAGCATCAGAGACCAAAACTAGGTTTAGAACTTTGATTTCAAAGAAGAAAACACATACAAATCACATATGGGCTAGACTAGAGACCTGGATTTAATCGAGCGTTGATGGTGGTGGTGTAGGCGTCAGGCGGAGAAATTCATCAAGATTTGTGAGAGATCTGGTGGTGATGGTAGTGTCAAGCGCTAAGATAAATGGTGGTGGCGTCGGTGGTAAGACTGAGATGGTGGTGGTAGTGCGACTGCGTCGATGGTGGTGGTGGGCGCCGAATGGAGCAGTGGTGGTGGTAGTGCGACTGCGTCGATGGTGGCGGCGTCGTGGCGTCGATGGTGGTGGTGTCCGGTGATGGTGGCGTCAAGCGGGAGATAGATGGTGGTGGTTTAGGAGCGAGAAGGTGGTGGTGGCCGGCGAATGGAGCGGTGGTCGGCGAATGGAGCGGTGGTCGGCGAATGGAGCGGTGGTGGCGGTGGCGGTGGCCGGCGAAAGGAAAAGAGATGCGATGTCTGTGTTATCAAGCGAGGTTGAGATAAGAGTATCTGTGGATTTAAGAGAGGGATATAAGGGGTGTTTGTTTGTATTGTGGGAGGGATATATTCTTGAAGGGATATTAGTGTTTGGTAATAGGGATATAATGGAAATTGACTAAATTACCCTTACTTTAACGGTGATATTTAACGGCAGTTAGGTTAAAGGACTAGAACCGAAACAAAGTGACAACCACAGTGACTATTTTCGTAATTTTTGAAGTTAAAGGACCAAAAGTGAAAATCTATGACAACCACAGGGACCATTTTTGTAATTAACTCTAATTTCAATTATACATCATGTTGCTTTAAAAATTATAATAATATGTTATTCGCGTAATTCAATGTCACGAAAAAGTATCATACAATGTCAGTTTTTTATTTGTATCAACTATTTTTTTTAATTTTAAAAATAAATTCTAAAAGACATTAAAATAAGAAATTTTTTTATATTTATGAAATAAGGAGGGAGAAGTTAATAAGATTTTGAAAATTATGTTAATGTGGGTGGATAATTGTGTTTGTGTGAGAGAGTGTTTTAGTGTTAGAGAGATATTTTAAATAGATAAAAAGTTAAAGTAAATTAGGAGAGAATAAAATGGTTAAAAGGGGGTATTTTAAATTTTAAAGTAAATTAGGAGAGAGAATGAAATGGTTAAGAAGAGGTATTTTAGTACATTCAATTATTTAAAATTAAAAGTTTTTAAGGTTATAAATGTATTATAAATGAGTAAGATAAGATAAGATATATTCTTTTAAACTACACATAATTATATACAACATCGATCAAATTCCATGTCATCAACATGTTACATTCTTACAAAAGATCAAGCAACACCGTTACATATGTACACCATTAGTAATTAGAAGAGTTAATTTCATAATCGGTCCTTTAACTAACCACAGATTGCAAGTTTAGTTCTTTTTTAAAAAAAGTTGCAAATTTCATCCTTAAACTATCATTTTGTTGCATGTATTATCCTTTCTAACGTTTTCTGTTAACTTGGACAGTTAACTTTTTTAAATTGACTATTCTACCCTTATATTTATTTTTATATATTTTATTAATAATAAAGTACTTATTATTACAATTACTATTAATCCCCTTTTTTCTACCACACAGCCTCCCCTCCTACCCCCTTTTATCTGTCATTGCTCCCCAAACGTACCACCGCTAAACCTCATCCTTGCCGGAGAAAACCACCGGCACACCTCCCCCGGCCGAACAAGACTGCCGCCGCCAACTACCATCTTCCCGTCGCTGCATCACCAACACCTGCGACCCTCTCAGGCCCTCACTTCGTCACTCTCTCACTCTCTCTCTCTCTCTCTCTCTTTGCTCTAACCGCCACCGCCCACTACCTCATCGGAGAAGACACCACAACAAACGTGTCTCTCCCATCTCCACCACCATTTTGCACCACGCTTTACACCATCTCCACCTCCATCGTGCACACCACAGCTGTGGATCTATGATATATTTAGCATCATCATCGTGATGGGTGTTGATAGCCCAAACAAATACGAGGAATCTGGAATCGATGTAACAAGGTTATGATTTAGGGTTTTTCTCTTCGTATTCATCATCGATCTTTGCAGATTTCTTCATCTTCATGTGGGATTTAGGGTTTTACTCTTCATCTTCATATGAGATTTAGGTCTTTTCTCTTCATCCTCATGTGCGATTTGGGTGTATGGGTGGTAGACGACGATGGTGGTTGGTGTTGGTATACATTAATGGTTTTAGGAGGCGACAATGGTTTCAGGAGGCGGCGATAGTCTCGATGGTTTCAGGAGGCGGCGATTTGGTGTTGGTATACATTGATGGTTTCAGGAGGCGGCGATGGTGGTTTGTGTTGGTGGTGGTGGTGGTTAGTGGTTTCAAGGGCGGTACACATATTTCATCTTATTAAATTGTTGGATTAATTCAATTTAATTGTGTAAATATAATTTTTTATATTTTTAATGCTTAAAAAGAACATTAGAAACAATTAAAATTAAAAAATAAACTAAAAGACCTAAATACCCTTGTATGTACTAGAGTTAACAGTATAAGTTAACAGGAAACGTGATAAAGGACAATAGATGCAACAAAATGGTAGTTTAAGGATGAAATTTACAACTTTTTGAAAAAAGGACTAAACTTGCAATCTATTGTTAGTTAAAGGACCATTTATAAAATTAACTCTAATTAAAACTATACATGTTGCACGCGACAACATATATTTATATTCAAATCTGGTTATAATTGAAAACAGAAAACTAAATAACAATAACTCAAACCGATTTTTTGTAGGGTTATTTAGGTACACATGTTTTCGATAGGCGGTAAAATCACTGATGTGTTATTTTTATAAAAATAATGGGCAACATGAAATGTGTGTCCTAACTCAAAACCAACTAGCAATTAGTAGAGTAATTTATAACCCTTATTAAATATGTTACAAAATCACACACATGTCACATTGGATAATACTCAACATACCCTCTTATGTGTAACATTCTTTACGCCTAGCTAACACGTGGATAATTATAAATTACGTGCCGGCTTGATTACCCCCTAAGATAAGAGGAGGATATAGAAGCGGATTTAGTTGCAGGTTGTCATGAAGGAATACCCAATGCCTGGTGGTGTACCAGTCTAGTATGAGTGTGGTGGTCATTTGATCAACTAGGATTTAATGTAAGCTTGTGAAGTTTCGGCTCAAAACCAATTGAATTAATGAGTGAAGTAACCAAGACCTTATTAAACACATTACTAAGTCACTATCTGTTCGATGTAAAAATATTCAACAACACGAATTAGAACGTCGTAAACCAAACTGTATAAAAATTAAATTAGAACAAAATAGAGTAAAATAAGTCAACGACAGAAATCCGAAAACGATACGAATTCCAGGCTTGCGTTTGTAAATCATATTTCAAGAATACGTGTAAAATAAGTGGTTTTAATTCTATGGGTGGCGTCAAACATGATTCGAAACAAAGAGAATATTAATATATTATTATTATTATTATTATGTGTACAAATTTAATTTCAAAAACTAAAGGCGGCCATATGTTTAAATTTTAAACCGAACAAGGAGCCATTTGTTGGAAATTCATGGACTTTTCTTTCAAGAATACGTACCTTTCTTTGTCTCAAAATATCCAATAATAAATATTAATATTGCCGGAAGCACTACTTTTCTTCTTCTTCTTCTTCTTAAAAACCAATCACTACTGAGGATAACGCCATAACTATAATTCTATAACGTTGTATAAGTGTGATTGTATGCATACAAAGTTACAAACTATATATATATAATTATTTTTAATTTTTCTTTTCAAAAAACACATAAAATCGAGTCTTTTGTGGAGTCAAACATTGAAGAAAAATCTATGTTTAGAATTAGGAACGGCAAGTGTTAGACTTTCTACTGATTTGGCCCTACCCATATATTTATATTCAATTCTGTCACCTCATTTTACTCAACGCAAGAGAAACTTTCAAATAAAGGAAAAAAATATCAGAACAAAACGGAAAACTATTTTAATATATATATATATATATATATATATATATATATATAAAATAGTAAATAAAAACAAAAATTACAACAAGAACCATATCAAAATTACTATACAATTTATTTTGTGACTTATATTTTATAAAATTGGGTAAATTGCATGAAAACATTATGTACTTTGTCTTAATTATCATTGTATACAAACAACTTTATTTTTAAAAAAATAATACAATCAACTTTTATAATCCTCCCATTATATACAAGTTGTTGTATACAATGAATTTTTTTGAAAGTTAGTTGTATTATTTTTAAGAATTTAAAGTTAGTTGTATACAATGACAATTAAGATAAAGTTAATTATATTTTCATGCATTTTGCCCATTGATGAAAATTGGATAATATAATATAAAACTTAAAAAGTAATTACAGCGAAAATGATTCGCAATGTTAATATCATTAACTTAAGCACTGTTAGCTGACAAACCATTTAAATAAGTAGATATTATAAAAATTAAACTGCCATTTGTTTAAATAGACGGCGAGACTTACATCGCATATGATCAATCGTGTTTTTTTTACAAACATAAGAATGAATTTCTTATTTTAATAAAGAATTAGTCTCTTTTTAAGTCTCGTTTTTATGTTATAAGAGAACATAACTATAACTATTTATATTATACAATTAGAAGATATTAACCCCTCACATAAGTGCCCTAAATATTAATTATTAAGACTACAAATCATTTCTCCAATAGCTAAGCTTTATGACTTTATGTAATGGTTATTTATCGTTTGGTTTTTTTAAAAAAAATATAAAAAAGAAAAAGAAAATAAACATGGAGTCCACCCCATCAGGTTCGCACATTAACCAGCCCTCATATCAGTAATCTTCACGCAATTCCCCCCGCTTTCTCTCTCTCCTCCAATTCTCTCTCTCTCCCTCCCTACAGGTACACCTATACATACACAATTATTGTATCTATACATGTTTTGAATTCAAATAGTAGCAATTTCATTATAATTCTTTGTTGGGGTTTTTCTCTACGGCTCACCAAGCAATTAATTTCCCAATCTTTTTTATATTTTTTTAGATTATAAGTTGTGAAAAATGGAGTGTATTGAAGCAAGAGCATTGAAATCAAGCTTCCTTTCGGAAATAATTGGCATGAAATCCACTCAACAACCTTCCTTTGATGATTTCTGGTGTGTAACCGGAATTAACAACGTCGTTAATGCCTCCTCCGACGAATTTTCCGTTGACGATCTCTTAGACCTCTCCGACAAGGATTTTAGTAATTCGTTTGACGTTTCTTTTGAAGAATCCTCCGAAGAGGATTTCGCCTCGGTTTCTTCACAGGATAATGATAGTAATTCGATGAATTCGAGCAATTTTTCAAGCGCCGGCGACCTTGTTTCTCTTACGGCCGACCAGCTTCCGGTTCCGGTAATTAGACATAAATCATAATTACAATTCATTGCATGTAAATTTTAAGTTTATCTTAAAATTCTACAACAATTCAAAAAATGGATAGACGTAACTAATTTATGGATATTTTATTGGTTTAATTTGTTTCAGAGTGATGATATGGAAAGCCTCGAATGGTTATCACAAATTGTGGATGATTCCGTGTCGGAAATTCCACTTTTGTGCCCGGCGGCGAGGTTGAAGGAGGGAACCGGGAAGGCCGGCCTAAACCGGTTTGAACCGGTGGTTAATACGTCAGCTCGGAGTTTCACGGTTCTGGGATTACCCTATCCAGTTCCGAGGAAGTGTAGAACCAGGCTATCTAGGAAAGCAGGCCGAGTCTGGTCGGCCGGGTCTCTTTCACTCAGTGAGTCATCATCGAGCTCGTCATCATCTCATGACTCGTCGATAACATCCCCTGTGTTTTTCAAAAACCCGGTTCATCTCATAGAGCTTTTTGAAAAGCAGCCGCCTATAAAAAAGCAGAGGAAAAATCCGGCCTACCAAAACGGACCAGGATCAAGTGAGTCATTGAGTCAACGTCGATGTACTCACTGTCAAGTTCAAAAGACACCTCAATGGCGAACCGGTCCTTTAGGTCCAAAAACATTATGCAACGCTTGTGGGGTCCGGTTCAAATCCGGTCGGCTTTATCCTGAGTATAGACCTGCTTGTAGCCCAACCTTCTCCGTTGAGGTTCATTCCAACAGCCACCGGAAAGTATTAGAAATGAGAAAGAAGAAGGAAACAGAAATTGAACCGGTCCTGAACATGACGGTTGAGATAGCTTCTAGTTAAGGGGTTGAACCCGGTTCGGTGATCTAGAATAGTTCCGGTTTACAATTTTGGTGGGCCGATTTGACGACTTGAGTTAGGTTGGTAACGGTAGGTTAGGAAGGTGTAATTTAGGTTTATTATTTTTGTCAAATTGATGGTGTGTTCTTCTAGGTTGGTTAAATCAGGTTATAAAGAGTTGTACTTTATGTAATACAAGTTGTATTTGATATTTGGTAAACAAATTTAGAGAAATTATTGCATGTAATCGTAGTTTATTCAACTTTATTATTATTATTATTATTATTATTATTATTATTATTATTATTATTATTATTATTATTATAAAACGATAAGCTTGATGTCATTTTCGTGTTTCAAATTTTAATATAAATTTTTGTTTATTCAAATTTGTTTGCTGGTTTCTTGCCAAGTGGTTGTTACTGACGTTTGTTTACTATTCTTGGTTAGTTTTAGGTACGTTTGTTATGTTGATTACCTGGTCATAAACTCTCGCGTTGAAATTTTTAGAAAACGAGCGTTGTAATGATATGGTTAAACTTCAAGCCTAGAAAGCCATAACGAAGTCACGGTGTTTTATAAGACGTGATTTAAAGTGACAATTTTGTATATAATTTTAGTTATAAGTATAAAATCATACAAAAAAGTACCTAATTATAGATTTATAAATAGTTTATCCATCTTTCTGTTCGTTTTAGTATATTCAATCATTCTTATAACTGAATAACTATATATATTTTGTTTATATGATTCAATACTTTTATCATATCTCAAAAAACACGGTTTATAACGAGTAAATGCGTGTCAAGTTAGACTTTAACATATGTCCAAGCATTGGACGTTGACGTAACAACATAGTTAAGTCTTGGCGGAGCCAGGGCAAGCTTTTTAGAACCATGATAATTTCAATTTAAAGAATCATTAAGGAATAATAGCAAAGGAGTTATTTTAAAAACGTCTATAAGAATATCGGTTAGGCTGTGTATGCTTAAGTCAAATGTTTAATGAAATTTCATCCAAATGTATGTTTGGCATAGTAATATTGTGATGAAACTTCATCCAAATGATAAAAACATATATATAATTTATTTATTTTTAAAAAAAATATTAATATACAAAAGTTTAAAGAAAAGTAGAAAAAAAAAACATATCATTTGACTATATATGGAATACATACATGTGGTTGATGGGTGTACTATGAAGTTGAAATATCTTCCATATATGAGGGCGTAATTCAATGTAATTATGATTCACCAATCAATGGCCACTCCTCCAATAATACAACTTTCTCCTCTTATTATTATTATCTTTTCTTTCTTTCTTCCAAATGTTGGCCTAATTGACTTCAGAGTAAATTCCACTAACCATATCATCACTTAACTTTTACAATATCAGAAGAATTTAAACGAAAACTGATTATTTTATGAGAACTGTTTATAACGTCACTAATTACTTATTAATAAGAGTACTTTGGTCTTTTTATATATTTGAGAATTCAGTCCGGAAGAACGGGTCATTATTTAATTAGACTTTATTTCTTAAGTTACCCCTTATTAACGAACCATGAAAAATTCTTAACTATCGATCATTGTATTCAATGAATAAAATTGTTTCTCGTATAAAAAACAGTTATCGTTTGAACCATCCCCTTTATATAATATATATGTGTGTAACGTTTTCTCTATGACTATATAAAAAGTTAAATTACATGATTAAAAAATCATTAGTAGCCTTTGTACAAGAAACACACAAAAACGAATTGAATACTCCAAGTTATATGACATTGTTAAAATTAGGAAACAGGCCAAAGACGGTGGTGCCAGCGTAGGCACCTACCATAATAAAAAAATTAATTTAAATTGTTTTTCTTATAATAAAAACTAAAGTCAAATAATCGACTTAAAAGTGATAAGTCAATTTAAATATATAAACGTACATATACTTTAGCCTATTTGATTTTATTTTTTTGAACAGCGAATTTTGTGGGCTGGGTCCGCAGTGACATCCATATAGAGCAGTATGCGAGCCCCAAGTCATGCACAATGAGAGAGTAATACCCTCTACCATTTTATAGCCTATTTGATGCTTCTATCCAAAAGGTTATTCAAATTAGTCAAATACTTTTTCATTTTACAAGGCAAATCTTAGTTAAACTCCTCGTGTTAGCATGAAAGTACGTAACTTCTTGTTTCATTATGCTTGCTAGTGTGTACAACGTTAAACGAATCAAATGTTACAACATCAACAAATGTCAAAGTATTAGCCATCAAATCCGGTTGTCTACATAGACAAAGCTTCTAAGAAGAAGAACATGTTACAAAATGTAACAAGGAACAATTTCTCAAGAATTTGTGTCATCTACTTAAAACTCCAAATTTGTTGAAAAATTTTACAATTTAAAGAGATACTAATTGGAAATGAGAGAAATAACTTAGAAATCTTATTAAGTATATTATAAAATTAAACTTCTAGGATGTGGGACAATACTCAATTGCACGTCCTTTACATATGGTGTTTTTTATACCTAACACGTGGATACTTATGGATTATGTTGAATGTATTTGGTCATTTAAGCAACCACAGATGAGCATGACTCTGATACCATGTAGAATAGTGAAATCATAAAAACTATAAACGAACTTGAAACCTAGAATTACATCAATTTGTACCATAAACACACAAACCTTTAAACCCAACATGCATCGACTTGTTCTTGAAATAAAAAAGCATAACCAAGATTTTTCTTGAAACCTTAGAATCAAAACCTAGATCGTCTTAAAACATTGAATCAAACTCCATACTATTATTCTTGAAACCTAGAATTAAATCCCAAATTATTCTTAAAACCCAACATAGATTTGTACAAAAAACACATAAAACCCATATCTTCATCATCATCGATTGTGTAAACACCATGAATCCTAAATCTTCATCATCAACGAGCTACATACTACCCACACGTTGCACTGAGATTTTGGATGAATAAAATATAAAAGCTATTATTCAAACATAAATATTTAAAATAGCGTTAAAAAAACTAAACATTTAGGATTTTTCATAGTACACTAAAGTAACCACTTAAAACACATCAAATGTGGAAGTACTTACTCTATTAGATTGGATTCAAATTGATTAATATTTTATCTTTTGAAACGTAGATAAAAACAATATGGTCACAAAGCTATATTCACACACACACACACACACACACACATATATATATATATATATATATATATATATATATATATATATATGGGAATGTTCATTTGAGAACCGTTTTTATTGCGAGAACCAATCTTAACCGTTCATTTTGGATAATAGAATTCAAGGATGAAGAGCGTGGAGGGATTGAGTGTGGTAAGGTGCATGTAAGGAATTTATGGATGGGCAATCCAATTGAAGGAGGGGGAATTAAGCGGCTAAGATTGGTTCTCACGGTTCTCGCAATAAAAACGGTTCTCAAATGAACTTTTCAATATATATATATATATATATATATATATATATATATATACACCAAACATTATACATTAAAGAATTATAATAGGAAAATAAATAATACATAAAATTAAGTGTTTAGTTTCTGAATATGTATTTAAGTTATCACTTTTTGGTATTGTGTATACTCAACTATGAAACCTATCATTTAATATATCTAACTTTCAAAACTTACCATTTGATATATTGTACCTTGTATAACAAGTTACCTGGTATGTGAACAGGCCACATTGACGTGGAGGTGACTGACTGACTGTCTTATTTAATGTATATAACTTTCAAAACTTACTATTTAATGTATCTAACTTCGAACATGGATTTGTGACCGTCTTATTTATATCTTTATTTCAATATAAAAGTTTTCGTGATATCATATTTATCTAAAGGATAAAGTTCTTCAAAATATATTTAACTTTACACCTTTTAATATTGCGTATATCGAACAATACAAATTTCTATTGTGTGCATCAAAATTTTAATGTGTCACTATTGTGTGTATTAAACATCTTATTATATATAATAAACTTCAACTTTTTTAACCAATGTATTTATTAGACAACTATCGTATTATGTTATAATTTATATCGAAATATAGATTTATATATAGATTTACACTGAAAATCGTACATTGAAACTTGTAATTGAAAATCAAATAATATATAAAACTAAAATTTTAAATTGCTTTTACAAAGTGGTAAAATATCGCTTTATTTTTTTATTCTTAAGAGTTCCTCTGATATGCCTTTTTTTTCCTATTTGGGTTTTTCCATGTGTTGTTTTAGAAATCTTTCTTTGGTTTTAAAGATTAGTTATGTTAAATGTAATACATATTACGAAAATTTTAAAATAAAATTTCGCCACATTATATTTGGACATTAGTTTTTTACATTATTCAATCTTATTTTTTGGTTGCCTTCGCAACGCGTGGCAATTCATAAATGTTTTTTTTTAATAGAAGAATTTTTTTTAAAAGATTACTATTGTCAGAGGTTGATAGATAAAATAGAAAGTGTAATGTAACGCTAATATGATAGAAATACGAAAAATGAGTAAGACCGGTAACTTTTTACCTTACACGAAAAAAATTACACGAATTCGAATTTGGTCGAAACCACGTCGACACGAAAAAACTTAGTCGGATTCAAGTCAACCTGACAACCCGAATAGCGAATATTGACCCAAATGACTCGGAAAAAGGCAAAATCGTAAAATTTCTTTAAAAATTAGAATGAGGATTGTGAATAAATTTTTTGAGCGGTATTAAATTTTCTATTTGTTTTTATGCCTTTTATAATTGTATTTGATGATGTATTGTTTTAATTTTATTTAGGTTGTTTAATGACATTATTGGTATTTGCTAGTGTTGTAGTATATGATGTTGTTTATTATATTCATTACATAAATGACGTGAAAAAAAAATCATTTTATATAACTTGAATTCAAAAATAAAATTGAAATTCCGATCAAATTTAGCAACTTTGACTACGAAGTTCGAATCGAAACAAATAGCTTGTTTGAAATTCGAATAGAAACAAACATGGAGTTCGAAAATTGAAAACGAGAACTGGATTTAAAAACCAAAAATTTGCCCGTCAAACACATCCGCCCTAAATGAGTCAACACAGAACCTGACATGGGAAAAAATGATACGACTCAAACCCAATACGAAAATAAATGGGTTTAGTATCCGATAGTGTATCGAAGTTGTCACTTTTTGTTATTGTATATACCAAACTCCCAAAACTACCATTTAATATATCCAACTTTCTAAAACTACCATTTAATGTATCTGACCTGGTATATTAGGTCACCCGCTGACATGGCTCCGGTTTTGATGACGTGGCATCTGACGTGGATGCTGACATGTAATTTCTTTGTTTAAAAATAATTGAAAATATAATAATAATAATAATAAATTAATAATAAATATTATTATTATTATTATATTTTTTTTTTGAAAAACCATCAGGTACACCTCCTTCAAAATCACGTTCTTGAAATGGTTTACAAAATAGGTGTGGTTCGTCTTCATCAAATTGAGGGTTTCAGATGCGATTTCATGTTTAAAATCGAGGGTTTCATCTTCAACAGATCTGTTTCGTTTTCTTCAACATGTGTGGTTCGTCTTCTTCATGTGTCGATTATCACGGATCCGGTTCATTTTCTTCATGTGTCGATTCAATCTATCCAAAGGATTCCAAGTAAGTTTCGATAATGGAACAAAGGATTTCATCGAGTTCTTGTTCTTCTTATTGGTTTAGATCTGGTTCTTGGTTAACAATTTTTGGTTCGATTTTAGGGTTTTTGTTTTTTAGGGTTTTCATCTTCTTGGTTCTTGGTTTAGATTTTGATTTTAGGGTTTTCATTTTTAGAGTGTTTGGTTCGAATTCCATATCTGTACATGTTAATGGCTTGGAGTTCTAGATCGATTTGGCAACATTTGTTGCATTGTGTTCATGTATGTGTTTGGGTTCTTCATGATTTGGCAACATGTGTTCTTCATGGTGTTCTTCATCGATTTCAACTGATTAGGGTCGAAGGTTTGATTTTGGGGTTTTGTGCTCAAATCAGTGGTGTTGCTTCATCTTCATCTTCGTTTAAACCATTCAAGAACACCTTCAGATGTGTTGCTTCATTTCAGATCTATGTGTTGTGTTTGAAATCGAGGGATTCCGATTGAAGGTATATTCATAGATTTCTGGGTTTCATGAAGAAATTTTTCAAGTTCTTCAAATTTTAAATTTTGTATGAATTATGGATTTTAATTTTTTTTATTAAAAGTGATGTGGCAGTAATTAATGACGTAGCATATGATGTGTATTAAAAATAAATGAAAATTTCAAAAAAACCCCGGTTACCTGATTAGTAGGTTTTCGGATACATTAAATGGTAGTTTTAGAAACTTGGATACACTAAATGGTAGTTTTGAAAGTTGGGTATATACAATAGCAAAAAGTGACAACTTCGATACACTTTCGGATAATAAACCCAAAATAAATTGTATAAGATTGAGTCAGCACAAAATTGACACGGAACATGAAAAACACAAACCTATAACCCAAGGGAATTCTTCAACGAATGAAATCGATTCATCCACGGAACATAAATGTTTTACTTACTTATACATTAACTTTTAAAGTGTTATATCATATGTGAATGAATCAATTCTTCCGTGAAAAAATCGTCTCTCATAATCTAAACTCCACTTAATCCTCATTTTTAAAAATGAGATAAGAGATCATTCTCCAAGCCAAGCTTTAATACTTGGTACTCAAGAACAAACGTGTAGAGCGCTTCCATGTTGGGTCAATTGATTTATGGTCTTCTAGCTTTATAAAGAATATATGATCTATAATTCAAAATTTTATGATATTCAAAATCTCGAAAATAAAAAATTAATTGATATAACAACAATTTTAGCTATTGTACTTGATTTTAATTATTGAAAAGATAATTATTTAAGAAAACCATTATATTTGTAAACATTGGGTAGAAAATTAGAAATGTTCGGGTTTCTAACTTAGATAATGTTATACTTACAAACCACTTTGATGAGTAAATATGGAAATGACTAAACTTACTTTTCATTAAAGTGGTTTGTGGTGTAATATCAGCCAATTTAAGTGATATTAACATTACAAATCATTTTTTTAATTAATATATATGATTTTCTTAAATGATTAATTATTTGAATGATAAAATCCAATAGTTACATTATTTATAATTAATTGTTAACTAAGTAAATAATTAACCAAGAAAAGAAAATATCATAACTAAGTATTAAGTTTGATTTAATTAGCTATTTTCAAGCCTTATTATGAGCCATAGGAACACTTATCAAAGACGTGACTTTACATGAAGGGTGTTTGATACTTTGATGGGGAGGTTTTGAAAGTTTAAACTTTTATTTTTATTTATTTGATAAAAACGTTAATAACAAACAAAAGAACTTCAAAGCTTTACGTTCTAAAATTAAACTCTCAAAATATAATCTTTTAAATATTAGATTTTAAAATCAAAACTACGCAAATACATTTTCTTTAACATAAACAAGCATCAAATAGATAATTATGACGGTTTCTTTTTATGTTATCCGATACTTTTTTAGCTATATTTATAACTACGTTTCTCAAAAACGTACTTTTATATAACTAAACACCCCATAGCTCCAAGCAAAAGCACTATCCTACAACCCGAGCACACATCACGAGCGTCATCCTACTGTGCCTCCCTCGTTGTTACCTATGCCATCTGGTGTCTGTTATGTGAATGACGGTCGATATATCATCATGTCATTTTCTTCTTTAGAAATTCTAGTCATGACAGTCATTCCTGTAAGCATTTAGTCATTGGTTGATGCTGACGTGACAATCAGTATTGAAAATCATGACAATTATTAGTACATTTGCTTAGTAAGTGGAGCGGTCACACCCATCTCTCCCACATGAACCTCAAACTGTAACCACACAAGTAGACAACCTACCACTCAACTTGATCACACAAAATTCTAAGACTCGTCTACTATACAATTCACTAATCAAATTACAAAAAATAATAATGATGATGATGATAATAATAATACTAGTAATAGTAATAATAGTAGTAGTAGTAATAATAATAATAATAATAATAATAATAATAATAATAATAATAATAAGAGTTACATTTTTTGTTTGATGATTGTTACGGTTTTGGTCTATAATTTTCTAGTTTTCTATGTGTGTGTGTGTAGAGAGAGAGAGAGAGAGAGGATGAGAGATAAATAGTGATATATGATTTTTTAAGTAATTTAACAATCAAAGAAAATGAAGAAAAAAATGTATGAATTTAGTAATCTGAGTTTGACTAGGGCTCTAATCCATAAGAGATTTGTCATTTAGGGATCAAATATGCAAAATAAAAGTTAGGGACTAGAATTATAAAAACCACCAAATCACAAGGAACAAAAAATATAACTAACTATAATAATAATAGGGAATAACTTAGTTACACCATTATGTATATAGTCAGTTACCTATATGATGCACACATAAACACATGGTGTGGTCATCATGGTGCATAGTGTATAAGTAGGGCTCACTAAGTGTTTGTGTATGCATCATATAACTAACTAGCTACATGATAATATAGCTAACTGGTTACATGATAATGTAAAGTAATTCCCATAATAATAACAATCTATTACTATATATAAAAGGCTTACCTTCTATTTATTTATACCTATTAAATCAATTTTTCTCAACTAATCAAAACATCTAATTTCACAGTTCTTAATTTTAGAAAGATGCTATTAAACACGGAATTGAATTCAATTTTAAATCAATTGGGAGGGAACTGGATGAAAATTGTGAGAGGGTTTTATGAAACATGAACTTTATAAAAATGTGAGAGGGTTTTATAAAAATTGTATATTAATATAATTAATTATAGGTTGTTTATAAATTATGTTTAGTAACTTGTTACATATTTTGTTTAGAAAATAAATAATTATATATTTATGACCGTCTCATTTTTATCTACGTTTTGGTATGAATTTTATAGTAATATTACAATTTTTTAAAATTATTATATTCTTAATTTTTTGTTATCCATTAATAATAGTGGGTATGTAATTTTTTATTTAAATAAGTGAGTTTTTTTTGGATTATGGTGATGAGCTGAGTGATCAATTTGAGTATGCTATTCAAAGTGTTTAGTTATTGATTTTAAAACATTTTCAATCTTATTATAAAGATGTATGAAATCTTTTATAAAATATGGTGTAACATAAAATGTATCATTAAAAGATGATATATTATATATTTAAAAATCTAAATTCGATCAGAGATGTAAAGATGGTTGTTATTGATGATCCTGAAACTATTTTATTAGTATAAGTAGTTAGCCAAGGGTAACACTAAAATAGAAGTGTTAATTTTTTATACACAAGACAGGAAATCATTCTTGATTTTTTAATATTTACAAAATGAGTCATTATTTTTTTTTACTTGCAAGGTGTACGAAAATTCGCCTTTAGAAGTGGAAATGCAATGGAGCCCGTTTAAAAGGTAAGACATGTGGTTATTAGTAGCAGATGTAAGCATGGAGACGAGCCTCTTTATCAACTAATTTGATTTATTAAATTATCAAACGATTCTCTATTGGATTATGTTGTATTTCAGGTTTAGTCATGTAATGCCTGTGTGTACAAATCTGTATGTATATTTTCTTTCTCTTAAACATGTGCGCTTAAATAGTCACTAAGTTATTAGTTATGCAAACTTGGATTTCCATTTTCTCTAAATATGAAAAACTTTTAGTTGTTCTTTATATTTGAAAGTTTATACTGACTATTATTTTATTTTTTCCCAATGATCAGGTTTACCAAGTTGAATGGTTGTTTATTAGAATTTTGTTGCTTTTGCTTGATTTAAAAATTTGTGTCTTTAGTAGATTCACTTCTTTTTCTTATTTCTAGATCGCCCATTGATTGATTCGTGAGATATCATAATCTGTGATATTAGCATGCATAATCTTCTGATGTGTTTTTGTTGTTTTGTATATATTTTAAACAATTTGTATGTCTACTTTTTTTTATGTATCAGTATTAATAGTTTGGTTGTTATCTACATACTTGAAACGTGTTTTATATTCAATTATGTTATTTTTCAAGTTTACTTGTAAATAAAGTACTTTAAAAAAATTAATTTGGTTTCTTATGTACCTATTTGAAAAAAAATTATATGTACAGTACTTACGTTTTTTTATTTCATTTTAATTCATTTAAGTTTACTTCTCTAATAGACTAATATTCGTGTGTACACGGATCTATAAACTAGTAATAACAAGAAGAAGAACAACAAAAACAATACTTTCCACCACGTTGTGATAGTGTTACAAGGTATCCTCACCACCCACGAGTCCACGACACCTATTTCATATGCTCTCAGTTGAGTACTATGTCAAAAAGCTGTTTTTAGCGATCAAACATATTATAATAAAATGTAGTTAAATTTAATTTATTTGATCATCTGAAAATTGGATATTAATTTGTTAATTATCACCCACACCCTGAAATTAAAGGACGAGTCATAATTGCTAATTTGTTAATATCATCATATCATATCGATTGAATGAATTATTAAGATCGAGGGTCCCCATATATATATATATATATATGCAAACTAAATAGAATGGCTGGCCCCATGCATGCATGCATGCATCATGCTCATTTGCCTTCCCTCACTTGTTCTTGTCTTGGCCTCATCATCATATCACCAAATTTGTGGCAAAGGTAATGTACATTTGAAGCATGCCATGTGAGAGTGGGTATGACCAACTAACACTAACTTACATACAAAAGGTAATACATTGCCATTACAATGTTTTAAGATATATTGTTTCAAAAGAAATATAATTTCCATGAGTTTGATCTCCATTTATTTTTATATACAAATATGGAAATATTGTGTATATATATATTTAAAAAAACTAGCTAACAAATGCAAGTGGTAGGCACCTTTTTATTGTGTTTGATGATTTTGAAATAAAGATATATGCATGTTGATATGTGTAGCTAATTAGTGACACAAATATATGGATATCCATCCCTAACGCTATATATATATGCCTAAAGTGAATTGGCTTTGTTTTCTAGCTTCTTTAAATATTGAAGCATGCATTTCAAAGAGAGATGATATCAAAATGGACTATATATATATATATATATATATATATATATATATATATATATATATATATATATAAAAGTTGTACAAACTTATCATTTAATCATATATCTCTCTTAATTAATTTGTATCTTTCAAGATATATATTTTACATATGTTTGTTGATGCTTCATTAAGAATTAAACTATTCTCACCCTTCTTCACATTAATTTTATTGATTAAATTGTGTATATATAAGTGTAAAGGTAAGTTCTCATTTTGTTGATTAAACATGAACACATATATGCGTAACATCTTCACAACACAATTTTACATCTTTATAGTACATGTTTTATGAACGCGATATTATGAGAAAGATGATGTGCGTGTTGCATACAAAAACTTTTGAAGGCTTTGTGAAAGGTTACACACTCATAAAGGTTAAGTACTTAAGTACAAAATAACAATATTGCTCAATCCTGTCTAAATAGGATATGAGGAAGTAAGATATAGACAGATTTATCTTTACCCGTAGGTAGAGAAACCACTTACCAAAAAAACTTCAACTTATAAAAAGTGAGGAATCAGACTTGTTAGTGATAGATAAAATTGCGCGCATTTGATTTAAAGATCGAGCTACTAAGTTAAGGATAAGATTGTGATTCACAAAGATAAAATTGCATTTAATTAGTGAATTATAACATGAAGGTTAAGTATTTCACAAATATATACATATATATTATCACGTAAAAATATTATATTTTTCGGAGTATACTCACATGTGTATGTGTGTATATACGCGTGTGTGTTTATAGACACACATGCATGTTAATTTTGATGTGTTGCATTCATGTAAAGCTTTCTATTAAGAAATACCATATCTGAATAAGACTTAGGGGTTGTTTATTTGCTGTTTAGTGCAACCATTTAGCGTTGAATGTTGAACAGTTCAGTATTCAGAGTGTTTTATAGTTGCCTTTGAATGAAGATTGTGCTGAATGAAACAAAAGAACGCTACTGAATCATTCTATCTTAAAGTACATTCTGAATCATTAAGCACCAAGTACTTTATCCTAATACTCCTTTCACACGTTACTTTGTTAAATAATCATATCATATCTTATCTTATAATATAGCACTATTATGGTTAAAATGGTAATTTGAATCATTTAGATTCTTGATTCAGAACCTTTATCAAACAACATGTCACATTCAGAGACAGATTCATTCAGAGCCTTTAAATTATACCTTCTTAGTTTTCTCTCTTAGTCCTAATAAGTAATAACATATATATAGAGGATGGTTTATTTGAGAACCATTTTTATTGCGAGTACTGTGAGAACTAATTTTGACTCTTGATTAAATAAATCATTGACCAATAAAAATGACGGCTCATTAATGATGCATTAATGAGGGGTATTTCAGAAAAATTAAAGCTCGATCTTCAATGACAACTCACCCGGAGGCAATTCACGGTTGGAAAGTTATATAAAAGACCAAAATATCTTTATTAATGTGCATTAATGACGTGTAACACCCAGAATTTTATTATTAAGTTTATGCAAGAAAAGTACAAGGTGTTACCCGAATTATAAACGGATATACGTGATAAGATGGGGTTTTAAACTAGAGGGGCTAAAACCAACAAATTATAAGTTAATATAGTCCAGGGGGCAGTTATGTCAATTAGTGAAACTATTTATATATATAAACACCAACTTTGACTTAGAAGTCAAAGTTTACCAATTGCTTCCCTGCCATTCACGAATACTTGCATATCAGACCATAAGCTTTCCATTTTGTAAGCCATATCAGAGTTTCAAGTGCCTTTAGCAAGATCATAGCAAGAGCTCATCACAAGGTAAGCTTTCAAGCTTGGTTTTTAACGTTTTGTAAGTTTAATCACATGGTTTCAATGGTGAAATCATGTTAGAGTTGTTTTGTTTAGTCTAGATTATGTATATCAGTTGTAGAAGGTGTAGGAAAACACCTCTAATCAGTTTATGAAGAAACTATGGGATTTCTTGGTGAAGTCCGGCTTTTCTTGGCAAGAACAGTCTGCTGGACTGTTATGTACACGGCCCGTGTAGCGGTACACGGCCGTGTAGTAGTTATGGCGGTCACAGGGCCATGTAAGGATACATGGTCGTGTAGTATAAGAGGTACACGGCCTGTGCAGCGGTACACGGCCGTGTAGTGTGCAAGGCGGTCATAGGGCCATGTAGGGTTACATGGTCGTGTAGTATGAGTGGTACACGGCCCGTGTAGGGTGACTAGACCACACTGGCCATGTTGCCAGCTTAGATCGTGTAGCATATGAGGGACACGGCCCGTGTAGGCCCTATTTCAGATCAGCATGACTTATGTATTGTTTATATAGGAGGTGATTGACATATTACCTGCATCGGTGATCTGTGAAGTATTGCATATTGCAGTTATAAGGTGAGTCTTCTAGACTTCACTTCATATTAGCAGCATGTGTAGTTTCATATCAGATTGCTAACATGGTATGTTATACATGTGAATATGTAAGCGTACTGCTATGTGCAGTATGGCTCAGATGCGGTACAGTACTGTGACCTACGATGCTGCCCTGGGTCTAGAACCAGAGGCAAGCTTTGATTGCCAGACATGCGTGTATTATCTTAATGTGAATGTATACGTGTGCTCATACGATGTTATGTTTAGATTACTCACTAAGCTCTCGTAGCTTATCAGATACTATTTTTAAAATATTTTGCAGGTTTTATCAAAGGCAAAGGCAAAGCTCCGGTTTGACTTCCAATTATTAAACTCTTTGAAATTAACGCCTGGTTTGTAGATATCAAGTTTTTGGTACCAAACTTATGACAGTATTTATGTGAGTATCTATTGATACGTCAAGTTTTCAAACAAATTGCTTCCGCTTTTATGATAAACCCTGAGATGCGAACACTTATAGGTGTTTGATCTTAATATTTTAAATTTGGTTTTCGGGGCGTTACATGACGGATATAAACGGTACTCGCAATAAAAATGGTTCTCGTATGATCTTTTCATATATATAGTGAAAAGTTCATTTGAGCACTGTTTTTATTGCGAGAACCAATTTTAGCCGTCCAATTCTCCCTCCTTCAATTGGATTGCTTACCCATGAATTTCTTACATGCATATTGCCACACTTAATCCCCCACGCTCTTCATCCATGAATTCCATTTACCAATTGAACGGCTAAGATTGATTCTCGCGGTTCTCAAAATAATAATGGTTCTCAAATTAACCTTCCCATTTATATATATAGGGATGAGATCAAATAAAAAGAAAATTAAAGTAAAAAGTGTAAAAGAGATGATTATTTGATCATTTTTCGGTATATATATCAACTGATAATCGTTAGTTCATCATCTTTATTGATTAAAACTAGTTCTTCATCAATTTCTTTTTGATTTCAAATACAGATTTTGAAAACAAAATTTTGGAATAATTTGTTGATGAACAAAATGCTTTTATCTAAAAAGTGATGAATATGTTGGATTCATAAAAAAAAATTGATGAAAAACTAGTTTTAATCCATAAAGATGATGAGCTAACGATTATCAGTTGATATATATACCGAAAAATGATCAAATAATCATCCCTTTTACCCTTTTTACTTTAATTTTCTTTTTACTTGATCTCTACCCTATATATATATATGTATATATATATATAGGGGAGGGTTCATGCGAAAAGAGTCTTATTTACGAAAAGTGCGAGAAGCAATCTCAGTCACTTATTCCTATTTGATCTAATGGTCTAGATTAATCATGTTTTTTATTTTTATTTATTTAAAAGGGCATAATGGTACACCAAAATTTTTTCTCTCCAATCTATTTCTCTCTCCTAAATTTTTAATAACAAAACAAAATAAATTAAACATAGTTTAGTATTAAATAATTAATTTAACGAAGTTCACCGGTGAACACACCCAAATTATTTACGAGTTTTTCATTCTTATTTGTATTTGACCAAACAGTACCAGTTTTAAGAAAAATTTATGATATTCAATATTGAACACAATCAATGATATACGAGTTTTAAGATCAATTTTCAATATTCAATAGTGAACACAGTCAATTATATATAAGTTTTATGATAACTTTACAATATTCAATATTGAACGCAGTCAATGATATATGAGTTTTATTATAACTTTACAATATTCAATACTGAATACATCCAACTTACTCTAATTATTCAACCTGGATCGTAACTATTCACTAAATAATAACATATTAAAAATCATATAATCTAACACCCAAAGATTTATCTATGTGTGAAACAGTGTATAAAAAACAACCAAACGATCAATCCTCTTTAATAAAACATAAAACAGAAAAATTTAAAAACCATCTTCATCAAACCTACATAACCCTGAAGAAAATAAAAAAAGAAGAAGGAGATGATCGGTGATGATTGATCGAGGTTCGTTGGAAGGCAACGGCAGCAATGTGGAGGTCGATGGTATTGGAGATGCGGCGGTGGAACCCTACCTGCTCGGCGGCGGCAGATCCCAGATCTGGGAGGAGGCGGCGACTATGGAAGGTGACAGATTTGCTTCGTCGGAGACACGGTGAAGGTGGTAGTGGCGTCAGGCGGCGGCGATAAACCTCAAACGGTGTACCGAACAGGAACCTCACATGAACGTCGTCGGTGTACCGAACACGAACACTAGATTGGTACTTCGAGGGTGGCGGCGGCGGTGGAGAGGAGTTGTGTGTGGCTTCAATCAGATAGCAATGGAGCGGCAATGGGGTCTCCGATTGGTAAAGGCGGCGATGATCTCCATTAGCGGCGGATGAGAGAGAGAGTGGTGGAGCGGCGGGATGAGAGAGAGACAGAGAGAGAGGTGGAGCGGCGGTTGAGAGAGAAATGGTGGGGGAGACGTTCAATATACAGATAAATGGGGAAGATTGGGTTTTATTTAGGGTAAAAATATTTTGAGGTTAAAAAGACTACTATACCCTTCATGATTATATTTAAATTCCCTAATAGTTCCATTTAATTACATATTTGCCATAATTCATCGTAACCATTGATCAAATAATCTAAGAGCTCAAATTGCTTCTCGCACTTTTCGCAAATAAGGAGCTTTTCGCATGAACCTCCCTATATATAATGTAGAGAGAAAAAGGGGGTATTTAACGTTGTGTTTGATTGTTTTAGGTTTGAAAATAATTAACGTTTTCAAAATGAAATTTTACAAAAGTATATGGTAATTCGTAATTGTATTTTGGGATTGTGTAGAACTTTTTTTTATTCTTAAAAGAAGTATTTTTCGGTTAGGGCTTCTTTTTGAAGTGTTGAACTGTTGGCTTATATGTACACAGTCTAACCAGTTTTGCTTGTGGCTATTTACTAGGTCATGGTTCAAGAACCCTAAAATGAAATCAACCTGATTGAGGAAGTTAGGAACCCAAAAATCAAACCAATTTCCACATGACCCCAAATCTAAGTAGGTGTGGTGGTTGTTGTGATGAAGCAAAGTCGAACAAATTACATCGCCATTATCAAACAACTATCATTTTTCGTTGTTGTTATGGAACCAACATCAACAATATTGCCATTTATGAACATCCTCGGACCTTGAAATCGAACAAAATATATCCTAGATCTTGAAATCGAACAGTAGCTATATTGTTGTCCTTGAAATCGAACATACCCTATATCAATGGAGAAGACGAAGAACAGACTAAAGACATATATGGGAAGAAGATTAGGGCAGGTACAACAACACCACCACCACCCTTTCACACATCAAAAGAATGTATCAGGTTCTTATGTCACCCAAACTCTCTAAAAAAACAAAAAATTTAAACAATTTACACCATTGATTCACCCTCCGTCTACGAATATGTGTGTTTCTATGTGTGTGAGAGAGAGAAAGTTGTGGAAAAAGGAAGAGAGGGAGAGAGATAGGGGGAGGGAGATGTTTTGGTACTCTACAGAACAAAATCAGGCAGCCTTATTTTAGATCTACTCTACACCTCTCGTTATTTTCTTCATTTTTTATTGAAGATACTATTAGTTATGATTAGTGAATGTTATGCCCTCTTTTTCACACGGATTTACACATGAAAATAGATAAATACTCTACTAATGAGTAAAGGTAGGGATGAGCAAAATAACCGTATGGACCAGACCGAACCGAATTAAATATAAGCAGGGTGGTTCTCGGTTCCAGTTTTTCTCAAATTTCGGGTTCGGTTCTATTCCGGTTTCAACGGGTTCGGTTTTTAACCCGGAACCGTACCAGAATATCAAAGGTCGACAATCATTTTAACACTTTTTAAAACAAAATTTAATTAAAATTATCTTATCCTTAATTAATATATAACAAAATTTTCACTTATCTAATTTAATGTTTTTTTGAAAGGCAAACAAATATATTAAGTATAAAGCCACTCGGTATATAGTTCATCGGGGGAGAGTTTTTCTAATGTAGACAAGGATATCCGTTTTACTATCATTTCCCCAAAAGTTAACAAACTCGGAGGATATGTAAAAGATATTTTTTGTTTTCCATCACTTCGGCATGTATAAAAAAATAATATTGTTGATTTATTACAAGTAGAAAATAACCTTTTAATGATAGTGTTAAATTCTTTTTACTTTTTTGTTCACCCGTGATATTTTTTTAATGTATACAAGTAGAAAATAACCTTGGGAACATGGTGAAAGGTTCATTTGAGAACCGTTTTTATTGCGAGAACCGCGAGAACCAATCATAGCCGTCCAATTGGATTGTCCACCCATGAATTCCTTACATGCACACTGCCACACTCAATCCCCCACGCTCTTCATCCATGAATTCCATTATCCAAAATGAACGGCTAAGATTAGTTCTCGCAATAAAAACAGTTCTCAAATAAACCTTCCCCTGAGAACATATATATTCCCCAAACCCGAAAATATATACCCGACCAGACAACGTAAAATCATGTTTTGATTTTTGATTGTTTTTTCTCCACATAATCAAATATGATTTTTTTTGTCATCCCTAAAGTGCATAAAATTAAGCATATTGCAATCTGTTCCTCACCTCAGAATCTGTAGTTCCTTCCCTAAAAATTGGTTAATAATGTTATTAAGACTTCATACATGTTATTGATTATGTAATTGCAAAAGACCTAGACATTATACGGAAAGTATCATAAGACAAGTACTATATGTTTTAGCTTTATTAATGACATTAATCACTAATAAAGACACGTTACATATTCACATATACGTGTGTTAGAAAAACGACGGTCCCAAACAAGAGACGGGTATGACAGTAGTTCTTATTTGATGGTAAAGCAACACTTTATCCAACATTTTTGTGTTTTTACCAAAAGTTGACTTCAAATACACGATACTAGGGTAGCTTTTGGTAATAAAAACCCTTGTGAAACATTTGGAACAAAGATGAACTGCATATATTCACCTAGAGCACCATAACTACACCAAAACAAGTGCTAATGCCAAGAATCATCTTCTGCTTAAACAACACAACTGCTGTATTAGAAACTTAGGCTAACCATAGAAGCAGCAGCACCTGAAAAAGAAACCAAACTGCACATGTATTACTACTTTCAATAAAGACGCTAATACTACTATAACCCACCCTAGGAGAGACATCTACCACTGTACAAAAGTTGCAAACCCGTAATATGGTCAGTGTTGGTCAGATTCTCTTGAATGCCCTCTGTTGTTGAAAGATCCCGGTTTGTCCCAATGTTTTCTATTACCATGAAAACCCGAACCCCCACCACCCCTACTCTTTTCTCCTGAAAACCCCCCACTTTCATCCCACCTGGTTCGATTCCTAGGCCTTGGTGAGCCCCAGCCTTGGTTCGAGCTCTCAGTTCCTGAACCCTGGATTGTAGCTCCACCAACCCAACTGGGTCCCTGGTTCCCAGGTGAAGCCACCTCACCAGTGTTTGGAAGAACTCCTTGATTCCCAGGTGGTCCCACCCAGTTAGGGTTTCCACTCACTGAAACTATTGGCCCTTGAGTTGAAGCAGAACCAGGACCAGCAACCCAGCCTTGATTTGGTGTTACTCCTTGAGCCGCTTGTGAAGAAACCCAACCTTGACCTGCTTGCAAACCCCGTGGAGCATTAACATTACCCGTTCCCCAGTTCATGGTTTGATTAACTGATGTAGGCCCTACAAGTCCCGTATTTGGATTCACTGTTGGCCAACTTACATTTGGTTGTGATGGCTGCAAAAAGTTCCCACCAGGATTCTGAATCCCCCACTGGTTATAAGTTAGCAGCTGTTGTGCAGCCACGTTACTTGAAGGGCTCGGTAGTGGATTCTGAGGTGGACCACCACTCCAACCATACACATTTTGACCAGCAGTCGGCTGGACCATTTGTGATTGGACCATTGCATTAAGCTCCTTGTTTCCACCAGCAACCAACAATGTAGCCAGTTGGGTACTATTTGGGGTAGGCGACTGCAGTCCGTCATTGCTACTATGATACAAACTTGGATCCACATGTCCCGAACTTTGGTTTGGAGTTGGAGATGGTAGGCTAGCAAAACCATGGCTCTCATCAGGTGCAGGCTTTGGGATTTTAACAGAGGGGGTAAACCGTCCCTCTAATGCATCAGTTAAAAGAAGACCATTATCTTCATTCTCACTCTTCTTCCATATTCTCAAATCCACAGGAAAGAATTTATTATTGTTCCATTTACGCAACTGTGCCATAGAAAAGGGACCTTGGATTTTCCCTGTTGGATCCTTGTAATGCCATAGCTTATCTGTTTCATTTATTTTCGGGTTGGTTTCTGCAACATCTTTTGTTGAAGCAACAAATTTCTCTGTTTGATTTGCAGAACTTGGTTTCTTTAATATGCTTGATGGTTGTATATTTCTGTCTCTTCCTTGATCCCAAACTTTTTCATTACGTGGTTCAAAATGTGGAGAAGTAGCAGCATCTTCAACTGTTTTTGAAAAGCTGTTACTCAACAAGTTTCTGCTAAACTCGGAATTCTTTCCACTATTTCTAGATGTAGATGCACCTGTCCCTCTCCAAGATTCTGTTGAGGGGTAGTCGGGTTTTTCGCTAAATCTGGAACCAACAGAGCTCCGGTACATATCTACATATTAGAATATTTACTTTTACTTTATCAACAGTTATTTGACAAATAATAACAGTAAATAAAATCAACAAATTGTGATACAAGGATGGATACCTTGTTTCTTGTCATCTTCATCTGTGTCGTCTTCTTCAGATTGATGATCTGGATCCATAGCAGGATCATCATGTATTACAGGAATATCTTGTAGTCTACGGGCACGTTCCTCGGGCGTCTTCAGAACTTGTAATTTCTCTACACATTCTCTGAGCGTAAATGTAAGTCAAGGACCACGAAAACCAAAGCTCTATCAGATATGTTATGTGAAAAAGATTTCCAAGTTGTCAACAAACATGTTTAAATAAAAGTTCAATCATTTTATGATGTATTCATCCAAAAAAGCATGCCAAAAACATGGACTTGATAATATGAATATTAAACATTAACTAAACAAAGGATATTCCTTCTTACGCCCTAAGTCACTTGCTCGGTCACGAAGATGACTAAGACGCACCACCTCTGTTTCAATCCACTGCACAACAAACACAATATTAGGTACACTATAAGTTTGTGCATGGGTTATATCTATATTAAGATGAATACACATATGGCAAAAAAAATTATATCATAGGAATAAAATGTAGCATCCCAGTCCTAAATTGTTTATATACAAAATCAAAACTTTAAGATACAAATGTAACTAATATATTTAATTCAGAGCTTAAAATATTGACAGAATTTAGAATGATAATTTAGTTAAATCCAATGCGCAAGACTTACATCATTCACTCTGGCTGCCTGTAGTTCAATGGCTTTATCCAGGATATCTCCCTACAAGCAACTACAGAAATCAGAAAATGAAGCATGTTTTATAGCGGTGATCCGTTTATACAAGGAAATGAGAACGTACCACTGTCACTTTACTTCCAAATACATACTTTACACTTTGTCGAAGACGCTTGCATTCATCCTACCATATCAAACACTAGACATATCAGCAACTCAAATATTTAAACCAAAATAATGCAATAATAGAAAATAAAACTTTAATATTTTCACCCAAAATAGCATTTCAAACTTAGCCACCTCTGTGAAATCTTGATTAGAAATGGTGTCAATGGATATAGATTCCCTTTTGTTAAGATTTGATATTTCAAGCATGGTATCAGTCATCTTTTTGCCAACTGCATACTGTGCCCCTTTAGTAGTACCTATATACACAGCGACAATAAACCAATGATCACAAAAGGTTGAACTAGACTAAAAGATAGTAACCAAACGAGTTATAGAACATTTAAACTCAAAATAATCACTTAATAATTGAATTATGTTTCACTTTAATAAATACCTATAACTTGCACCAGTCTATATGTATCATTCTTTGGATTAGTACCAGGGATTCTTATTCTAACAACAGTACCAACAATTTTCCTATCAAATGATTCCGCATCATCAAGTAAATCCTCTGCCAACTTCCGTCTCACGTAAATTAAGTTTACATTGTGGATATCAATTGCAGCATAATCCTCACGGTTAGATTGAGGTTCCCGGTCACCTTTCTTCCGAATTTTGCGCTTTTTATCTCTCCCGCCCTTTTTTCCAGTTTCAATAGCTTCATCATCGTCTCTCATGTTAACTTCGTTATTGACTACGCTCCCCTGGAGATCGTCATCTTCTTTAATAAGAAAATGAGATTCAAGAAGTTTCAACATCTCAAAATGGCCAACACGTGGTTTACCAAAAAGACTTTGAAGTCTTGCATCACAAATAATTTGACTTTTACGCCGAGTATCACGAAGTTTGTTTGTTTTAATGTATTCAAGCAAGAGAGCCTGTACATCAAACTGAGATTTGTACGATTCATCATTTCCCATGTGCATGACGAATTCAAGAAGTTCTTTTGATGCCCACTCTGTGTTTTCAGGTACAGAGGTGGTCCTCTCAGACGCGTTGGCAGCAGAAGCACGTGTTTTGTGCTTCTTTGACTTTCTTCTTGTAATCTTCCTTGTTTGACTCTCTTGGTTCTCGGAAGTATTTTCTGATCCCGAAGGACCCGAACCACCATCAGAATGTCCAGATAGCGGCTCTTGTTTGCCAGCATGTTCAAATCCTTTCCAAGCATTCTTAGCCTCGACAAGGTCAGTTATAGACAGATTAAGTTTTGCTTTCACATCTGTCCAATAATCCTTAAAAAAATATTCCCAGCTACTCTTGTCATCAAGGTCTACATTTCCCTACATAATTAAGCAGAAATTAATGAATCAAATTTTACTTATTTAATTATATTATACACCAGTAATAAGCTTAACATGTACATTAAAAAAAGAATTTCAGTATTCAGAATAATAGGTATACCTCATTATCCTGCGAGTTGTTTTCAATTAGCATGATAGTTTTCATGCAAGCCTCACAAAAGCCTTTCTTCTCTTTATCTCTGACACACAGTATGACTTTAGTTTTAATACATCCTTTACACAACGAAAAGGTGCACGTATAGCACATATATTCAGCCTTCTTTTCACAGATGCTACACTGGTGCCAACCTGAAAGCCAAATTAAATAAGAAGCAAGTTGTTAGCACAATACTTTAGGGTTGAACGATATCCATGTAACTCGACAAATTCACATGACACGTAAGAGATAAGAAGATAGACAATACAATTTCAAACTGGTGAATGAGATTGAATGCATTAAACAAGTGCGCATTGGAAGCAAACTTATTACAGGAAATGCAGAGTCTGTAAATAATAAATCTATATGAGGTTACTCAACAAACAAGGTTTGTTCTTGAATGAGTGTCAAAGATTAAAAAGCAACGGTCTTTCCATTGACCACTTCATTTCCACAGAAAGCGTTGCTTGCTTGCTTGCTTGGATGGTTCAATTAACAATTCATCACGCCACACTATCCTAATTCCTATTAGATAGAAGCCATAAACCACAGCAGCTTGTGTGTGTTACGATCTGTTTTCCGGTAGGTTATCTGATAAATCTCCCTGTTCACTGACACGAGCCAACAGCTGCAATATTAGCTCTCAAGACCATTTAGTCATTTACAGTAGTTGAAAATATGATTGAAATAACCCTACATCACCCACATAAACATTAACTATCAAAGTGCTTTAAAATGATACAATTACTTTATGACTAGTTGACCTAAAACGTTTATCAGAGACAAATGCCAAGAAATAACATACACGCTCCATTCCAAAAAGAGTCCACATTACAATTTGCAAACTTCACAAACAACTTTTCTTGGACATTATTACACCTTGTTCTACAACAACAATCATAGCCAATCCACCTAAGTGGGGTATTTTTTATTTTTTTGTGGGAGAATTTCGTATACATCCTTGTTAAGTGTCTAAATATCATATTTGCCTAACCTAATTTTAAAATATCTATATACCCTTTATAACTTTTCAAAGTATCATATTTGCCTATCCTAATTCTAAAATATCATATATACCCTTCATAACCTTTCAAAATATCATAGTTACCTAAATTACTATTTTAATCATTTTTAAATAGTTTAATCCCGTTTTAATGATTTATAAATATATCAAATAGTCAATTTACTATTAGGTATGCTAGAGGACCAAAAAAGATGTAATGAATTTTAATGTGACCAGTTAGAATTTACCCATTAAAATAGGAGATTTACACATCAAGAGAAAAAAACAACCGAATCAGGCATCTTTAAAGGCACGCTTTGTGGTCAACTCCATAAATCAATCATGTCTTATGACACAACTTAATAGCTTAAAGATTCACCATGTGTTGATAACAGCAAAGAATATACACTCCCCCTTTTTGTTTATGTTAGCATTCTATCAAGCTTCAAAGACTTGTGTCAAATAATAAATTCAATATTCTGCTAAATTAAGTTTGTTTGCAAGCTCAAGTAGCATTGAAGTTGCTCAAGTAGACCCAAATTAACTTCAAACATCCAAATGTCATCAAGTCCAATATAAGCTCTCCATTATAAGATCATCCTGAACATGAACAGAAATCCTTATTGCCATGCCGCAAATCGAAGTCACACTCTCCTCCACTCCACTGACAGCCTTCTCAAACCTCAGCGCTATTTTGTAAATTAGTTTAGCTATAAATTATTCAATGCTATTGGTACAGAATGTAATTCAGTTCTTGTGTATCATATATGTATGCAAACGTATTAGTTTACTTGTTGAGATCCAATATGATTTACCAAATTGTTTAGGGGGTTGTGTTGAGTTCAATACCGTCTACATAGCTTAACACAAAACACGTTCAGATAAGGCATGTCATCAAAGATTTGAGATGCAAATTATAAGGAAAACCGTAACAAGAAAGATATTGTGGGTAAAGAATAGAATCAGAAGCGGAAAGAAAATATGATTGTACCTCTTGATCTAAGTAGGTCCCAAATATTAAAAGGGAAAAGGAATCTTAAAAACTTCCCTCTAATAACAGACATACACGGATCACTGAAGAAATACATCACCAAAAACAGCATGTAACAAATTTGCTACAATTGTTTCAAAAAACCCAAAGGAAAAAAATAACCATTTTGCTCGTTCAGCATTTACATTTCATAGTCCCACTTTTACATGGGTGAGAGAAGAAACAAAATTGCGTCCAATTGAGGTGAAAAGATATAAAGATGACAAATATCGAATACCAAACACAGGATGTAGAATGAAGAAAAATGATAAAAAGAAAAACATAACAAGAAAAGTATTGTGGATAATCAAGAGAATCAGAAGCGGAAAGAAATATGATTGTGCCTCTTGATCTAAGTAGGTCCCAAATTAATCTTGAAAACTGCCCTCTAATAACGGACATACACGGATCACTGAAGAAATACATCACCAAAACTAGCCTGTAACAAATTAACAAATTTGCTACAATTGTTTTAAAAAAAAGGAAAAAAATAACCATGTGCTCATTCCGCATTTACATTTTATAGTCCCACGTACATGGGTGAGAGAAGAAACAAAATTGCGAGACCTATCCAATTGAGGTGAAAAGATATAAAGATGACAAATATCGAATACCAAACACAGGATGTAGAATGAAGAAAAATGATAAAAACCAATGGAACACACAACTATTTTGTTGCCAAAACAGAATGATGCCTACTCAAATACCTTTAACTATGAAAAGAGTTCATGAAAGCTACAGCCAACAACTAATACGACCAGTGGTATTTGCAGCAAGTGACAAAACTAATATAATAATATACTAATATCCAACTATTGAAGATATATGAAAACTGGACAACCGCCATTGTCACATGTCTTCACAATTGCACTTACGAAACTAAATAGAAGTGTACATTGCACCTATGAACTATAAGTTACCTAAATTAGAAGAATATTGGTTAAAAACCATTTTTTTCTCATCATGAAGTCACCCTTATATCCCCTTTTAATAACCAACCGAGATGCATTGATAAAGATCCAATTATTGAGCCCAGTTTAACTGAAGCAAGCCAGCCCAACAGCTCGATTGTTTACAAAAGGAGGAAAAGGGACACGTGTAGGGCAGTCTGATACAAATGGAGACCTCGTAAGGCCCAACACTAACAAGCCCAAGTTGTTACAAGTTTATTCTAGAAGGGTAAAGAAGGGAATTGACAATAGTGGCTGAAGTTTGTTAGAAGAAAGAGAAAGAATAAAAGGGGGAGAGGGTGTCTCGTTTCATTGATTCTGTTATTTATCATTTTGGCATTTTGGCTCCAGCGTCTAGCTGTGAGAGAGGGAAGTTCCCTGGTTATTTTCTTTGTAATTTTTTCTTCACAATCTGGTTTAATACAATCTTGCACCTCTCTCCTCCATTTCTGTGTTTTTCTGCTATTATACAAGTTTTCAGTTCTCATCACAGTCATTCAATAAGTTTGTTATTCTGTTTTAGAGAGGATTTAATTAATATTTATAGCCTTCAAGAGACGGGGTGAGGTAGGTCTCCATTTCTGGAACTCTTCTTGATTGTTCTTTAATCAATCCGATACAACCTTCCGGCCTAGCCCTTGTTTTCTTAACTTTGAAATTCTATTAATTTGGTTCCATTGACGGGAAACGAACTTCAGCCATGGTGCAAACGGGGCCACCTGTGGTTAACACCAGGTCCCAATTTCGAGTCGATCAACAATATGAGAGAATCGATCAGTTGTCAAATAGGGCTCAAGACCTCTCAAGTATGATGATGGCGATTAGAAAAATGATGGAAAGGGTTCTGTCAAACCAAGATAAGAAGGGGAAGAAACCACTTGGAGAAGACAATGGTGATATGGGGTTCGGGGACTCATCGGAGCCAATAAGTCGATCCACAGGGATGGATTACCAAAGCTGAGTTGTATTTCCAAGTAAATCAGATCCCAAACCTTCATAAACTTAATTTAGCCCAGTTGTATGGATGGGGTAGCTTTGAACCGTTACACTAATCTTATGATCAAACACCCACAAACCGATTGGATTCAATTCCGGGATAAACTTATAACACGATTTAGTGGAACCAAGTTCCGTAATGCTCATGAAGCTCTGGGTTCATTGTATCAGGAGGATGATATAAAGGAATTCGAAGCTCTGTCTGCTTTGATTCCAGATCAGTAATTGGATTTTGCCTTGAATCCAATATCATGTGATAAGGCTATGGATTTTGCCAGACATGTATTCATCGCCACAAGAGCAACCAACAATCGATCGAATAAGGGAAAAGTGGTTGTGGTTAACAATGGGAATAATTCTATGTCAAATTGGAAATGGGCATCAAGAGGGGTCCAGTTTACTCAACCCAATTCTATTCCCAAGCCCAATTTTGCTATTAGCCCAACAATGACTAAAGCCCAACCAACCACACAACATCTCACCAAAACCGAGTGGGAGGATCGGAGAAAACGAGGGTTGTGTTTCAGCTGTGAGTAGAAGTATACGCTGCAACATAAATGTACGGCGGGTCACTTACGGGTGATGCTCCAAGTTGATGGAGAGGAAATTGATCAAGATAGAGAGATACGATTGGCATAAACCGATGAAACTAAGATAATCCCTGGTGAAGGTGAGTGCCAGTCTTTAGAACTAAGTGGGTTGTCAACCAATTCTTCTTCATCTGATCTCAAAACCTTGAAATTAATGGGGGAGATACATGGATTACCGACTCTAATCTTGGTAGACAACGGGGCAACACATAACTTCATTTCAAAAAAACTTGCCAGAGCTTTATACCAATCTACAATCTGGGAATCCAACTTTGGGGATGGAAATAAGGTATGGGTGACTGATCAGTGTCGGGATATTTTGCTGCGATTTGGATCCATCAAATGTCAGGTTGATGCCTTAGTTTATGATCTGGGTCCGCTCGATTTTATTTTGAGGCTTGTTCTGCAAACTCATGAAGTAAGATTCTGACAGAAAGGAATTCCAATTCGTCCAAAGGGGGTTAATTCACCATTAACCAACCATTCTTCTATGTGAAACTGTCTTGAAGGTCACTTTGTACATCTTAATGTTGAATCGGGTTATCCCATAAGTTTATATCAGCAACAACTAGATAGGTTGCTGAATGAAATCTCTTCCCTTTTTCGAGAACCACAAGGTTTGCTTCCTGTGACTGTGAGGTTGATTGAACATGCCATAAATCTCTATGAGGGTCAAGACCCTCTGTGTTCGACCATACCGCTAACCCCACGCCCACAAGGATGAGATACAGACACAAGTGTCCAGAATGTTGTATACGGGAATTATACAGGTCTGTCAAAGCGCATTTTCCAGCCCAGTAATCTTGGTTAAGAAGGACTCTTCGGGGAGGTTGTGTATTGACTATAGCTAGGTTTTATAAGGCATAAAGCGCCCAAAGCGCTAAGGGTCCGGAAGCTGAAGCGCTCGCTTTAAGCACACAAAGCGCCCAAAATTCACAAAAAAGTACATAATACTTGCACATTACCTAACTTCTACATATATGTCATATGCGACCTTATAGATACTTAAAGCACCAAAGCGTTAATGCAAATATTCAAAACTCACAAGTACTCACACGTGCTATCGGAAATGCCTCAGTTGAACTGGGGCTACCTAAGAGCTTAACAGTTGACTCTACCCTTGCTCACATCCCCGAAAAATGCCTAGCTACTGGGCATATTTCCAAGAATGGCCAACAAGTTGATCAGTGGTTAATACAATGACAATCCGATGAAGTAGAAGAATCCGCCTGGTAAGATGCTATTGATATTCAAACTTAATTTCCCTCGAGGGATGTTTGGTTTGCAGATTTTTTCATGGGATTTGCATTCTGTCAAAGGAATTGCATTTCGCAGGATTTGCATTTGGTAGGATTGTGAATCTAGTCCTGTGTTTTGTTGACAAAATCTGTCAGGATTTGCATTCCTGAAATCCTGTTTGTTTTGTAAATCAATCAAAGAATTTGGATTATTTTTGTGACAAATGACATAAATGCCCTTCAGTTATATTTGGGTAGGGTAGGGATGGGGGTAGGATAAGGGTAGGGTGGGGATGGATGGAGTGGGTAGGTTGGGGGTAGGGTAAGAGTAGAAAAGGTGTGTGGTAGGGGTAGGGTAGTGTAGGGGGTGGGTAGGGTAGGATAGAGGGTGAGGGTAGGGTGGGGGTAGGGTAGGATAGAGGGTGAGGGTAGGGTGGGGGTAGGGTAGGGATGGGGTAGGGTAAGGTGGGGGTTAGGGTGGGTAGGTAGGGATAGGGTAGGGATAGGGTAGGGATGGGGTGGGGTGGGTTGGTAGGGTGAGGTAGGGGTGGTGGGAATGCGGTAGGGTAGGTTGGGGGTAGGGTAGGGTAGGGATGGGGTTAGGGTAAGGTAGGGTATGGATGTGTTGGGTAGGTTGGGTAGGTTGGGGGTAGGGTAAGGGTAAGGTGGGTTGTGGTAGGGTTAGGGTAGTGTAGGGGGTGGGTAGGGTTAGGAACTTAGGATAGAGGGTGAGGGTAGAGTAGGGATGGGGTAGGCTGGAGTGGGGTAGGGTAGGGTAGGGTGGGGGTTAGGGTGGGTAGGGTGGGTAGGGTGGGGTAGGGTAGGAGTGGGGTAGGGTGAGGGTAGGGGTAGGGTGGGGGTGTGGTAAGGGTAGGTAGGGTGGGGGTGGGGTGGGTGGGATGGGGTAGTAGGGGGTGGGGTAATATGGTAATTTGGAGATTCCCTTGTTTATGGGATTTGAAAATACTAGGGGGGTGGGAGGATTTATAAAATTCCATGTCTAAAGTATTTGGTAGGATTTCAAGGAAATCTTATTATTTGAAATCCTTTGCCTTTTTTTCAAACAAACGATTTGAAATTTCAATCCCAGAAAATACCACAAAAGAAACAGGGCCTCATTTCAAATTGAGGACAAGCCGGTTTCTCAAGGGAGAGTATTGATAAAGATCCAATTATTGAACCCAGTTTAATTGAAGCAAGCCAGCCCAATAGTTGTTATTCAATAAGTTTGTTATTCTGTTTTGGATAGGATTTAATTAATATTTATAGCCTTTAGAAGAGGGAGTGAGGCATGTCTTTTTTCTTTCTCAGATATTATAATCGGCTACTAAGCTTGGGCAGAGAGTCTCCATTTCTGGAACTCTTTTGATTGTTCTTTTATCAATCCAATACAACATTCCATCCTAGTTCTTGTTTTCTTAATTTTGAGATTCTATTATACATCCACAAGCCACACATAAATGTGATGTAAAACCATAAAGCCATGCAGCATGGAGACATATATGGTAAGCAGAATTTCACAAGCATATGAGTAAGTAACGGTAACAACCATCAAAGATTTGCAAATAAAATCTAAATGTATGAAAAGTCTCGAGAAATAACTCACCACAATTCCATTTACCCTTAGTTTGAAAGAAAGCCTCATCCCGATTAACGCAAGAGGGGTGATAAGCTTTAGGGCAATCCCTATAAATAAGAAACCACGAAATAACAATCAGTGGCGCACAGTTTCAAATTTCAATTAACTCAAACCGTGTACACCCAAACCCAAATTGATCAATGATGAAAACACTCACCGCTTGTCACATAGCACAAGGTCTCCACCATCAAAGCAAATGAAGCAAACATCCTCCTCAATCTTCTTCCTTGCCCCACCAGTGGATTTGGGGGTAGGATTTGAGATTTTCCCTCCTCTTTTCCGTTTCCTCCCCGTACGGCTACGGCTTTTAACAGGCGACTCTCGCAATTCTGTTTCTACTTTCTCTTCATCAGCCATGGTTGTTTCATCTTCTGTCTCTAAATCAGTATCCAATGATTTCTCCTCAATGGCCACCAATTGTCCTTCTTCGTCAACTTCTGTAACACCAAAAGGTTTCTCCTCAACAACCACCATCTGTTCTTCTTCGTCAACTTCCGTAACACCAAAAGGTTTCTCCACATCAGCCATCTTTTCTTCCTCATTAGCACCTTCTCCAACACCAGGAGCTGTCTCTTCATCTGCAACCATACGTTCTGCGTTCACTCCCTGACCCTCAATTATTGTTTCCTCTCCTTCCACAGTTTGGACATTTTCCTCCACGGTGTCAACACCATCATCACCCTTAATGTCTGTCATCACTTCTTCTCGTTCACAAACTTCAGCAACTGGCAACGACGGAACATCCACTTCTACACCGTCTTTCAACAACTTTACATCTTCCTCAATTTCCTTTGTCTCCATTTCACCCTCACCTCCGTCCTTATCATTATTAATCACCGGCGAATCATTTGTATCCGTATCCTCTCCGTTGTTCCTTACATTTTCCTCTTCTGCACTCAAGTTAGAATCTCGCACAACCACGCCCTTCTCACACTCACCATCATCCGCCACATCTGCGGTAGGAATTTCTTTTGTAGCAACCTCATCATCATCCTTCTCATGTTGCAACACGTTCGTGGAATCGACGGTAACCGAGTTCCAACAACCACCAGACTCCAAATTCCCACCTTGAACGGTAACCTCCTTCTCCACTGCCGTTTCCCCCACCACCACAGTGACGGACGGGTTCGGTTCGTCCAATTTGGGGACTAAAACAGACAATTCTTCTACTTTTGCTTCTTGAGTGTTCGACTCTAATACCTGTTCTCCTAATTCACTATCGTTAATACTATCATTTTCTAATAATTTTTCGTTTAGTACGGTTGTTGCCGTTGGTCCTTGCAGGTTATTTGAGGTATTTTCTTCTCCGACCTCCATGGCGAAATCACTTCAAAACCCTAACCCTAATTTTACCTTTTTCCTAACGTCGGACATGTGCGGATGTTACGAAGCTCGGCGAAGTAGAGAGAGAGAGAGATGGAATTATAGGGAGAAGGCGAATTGGCGATACGAATTATCAATCGGAGGAGTGTGTGTGTGTGTGAGAGAGAGAGAGAGAGAGAGAGTGATAGTTATGTCTTTACCTCAACCGGAGTTAGTTTTGAAAGTATTTTATGCGATTTTCGTTTCGGGAAACGTCCTATGTTACAAAGATCGACTAAAATAAAATAAGAATATACAAAATCATTTTATTATAATAATACTTCATCTATAAACATAACGGATGGTTAATGTAATTTTAAAATACTTCAACCGTTAAAAACTACTAACAATAAAACATATATAATGATGAAGAATGTTTAATATAGTCTATACTTAATATATAATTTTAAAGGATTAATTTTAGTCTTTGAAATTAATGGTATCAATAGTCCAAATTGCATTTTAAAATTTTAGACGGAGTGACATTTTTATAATTTAAATTTAATGTTTTTACAATCATATTTGATTGTATACTGAATCACCTGTGATTAAATATTATTAGAACTATATTTTTTACATGAACTTTATTGAACACGACTCACATAATAATATACAATCTCTTAAAAGAATGATAAATATATTAGAAATCATAAATTTATATATAGAATAATCATCATATTTTTTTGTAAAATTTATTTATAGACATTCATTAATCGTTTTATTTATAGCTTTAGTTTCTTCATCCAAATAAAAACAATAATTTTAGTCATAAATTGCTCTATTTAAGATCATACTTTTGTAGCATAAATTCAAGGATTGGTCTGATTGACCCAACGAGATTCTTAATCCCTATTTTAAAATTTTATAAACAACGGATGTATTATATATTAAAGTAATCGTGTGACATTTAACCTACAAAATCTACTTACTCAAGCAGCCTACTTAATTTCTACTTCAATAAAAATAAAAAATAAAAAACTAAATTGAAGGACTACCAATTTACCAATATCAATAATGCAATTTCAAGAGGACTTAGATATTTAAATAGCAAAATGAATTTAGCCTTACCTCAACCATGAGAACACCATTGATAGTCACATTCTTAGTCCAAAAGTGCTCAAACTCCTCGATCATAGAAACCTGTGACACCTGACACTATATTTAAATAACTTATTGAGTTTTATTTATATACAATAGAGTTTTCGGTTACAACGGAAGCTAAAATAAAATAAAACAAGAGTCTCCACTAGAACTTTATTAATAACTATAAACAACGTCTCTAAGTGTCATCTGGTCCCATCATTTTAATGCTCGAAATCCGTGTTTTTCTCTAGCGGTTATATCCTGAGATATATATGTAAATGAATAAGCCTAATGACATAGTGATCTCGTGTGTTTTGTGTACAAAAATATCACATGCATTCATGATAAATGTGAAATATAAAATATAGAAAATATAATGAGATCTCAGAGTTTTGGGTAAATTTATTATCTCGTTTCCAAGCTATTTTTCGACATCGACTAGCGTGCGTGCTATCGTTCAAATTTTAAATATTAAGTACATAGATAACAACTCACCATAATTCATTAGTTTGCATATCATAATAACATTTAATATATGACTCTTAAACACAATCAATAAATCTAGAGCTTATTGTGCATAACATTAATTCTTATTTCATAAAAATTTTATTCTTGTGAACACATCTCTTATAATAAAAGAAAAATGAAAAATGTGACGTGTATAAACTATAAAGTAGAAAACTGTAAACAATTATTTTTAGCACAAAGTTGATCACTTAAAAATGTAAAAACAATAAAAATAAAATCATAGTAGTAATAAAAGAATTTGGTAAGTGGGATCAAGATCGCGATTTTGATAACTATGTTATTATTATAATTTGATTTAAGAAAAGTTTAGACTTGTAAATATATAAAAGAATTTGTATATCCTTGTTAGTATCAAGCAATGTTATTATATTATATTACTAGTTTAGATTAGATATCCGTGTAAACATACAGGTAGCCATAAGTATATATATATATATACATAAGTATTATTTTATATTCGTTTAGCAAAATATATGATTGTATTGTATAAGTGAGAAGATTTTGATCTGATGACAATTTTAAGAATGATGTATAATTATTATGATAAAATTTATATTATATATATATATATATAAAATAAACATAGATAAGAAAGAAATTTGAATGTCTATATGTTTAAATTACCATATGAATTAATTTAGTATGATAAAATTTAAAACTTATATAATAAATAATATGATATATAATATAATTACATGCTATTTATACAAACGACATCTATGATATTTATTTTAATTGCATGATATTAAATATTAAATAATTTAATTATTCCATGATAATTTGGATAAGATCATAGTTATAATTATTTTAATATGAGTTTTTACTTTGACTATAAAAAGTCAAAATTGGTTATTTGATTTAAAGCAAATGAATGATCAAGATTAAATGTTTTGTTAAATGAAGAGTTCAGATCGTCTAATAATTTTTTTAAATTAGTCTTTTATTTATATTGGAAGATATATATATATATATATATATATATATATATATATATATATTTGTAGGTTATAAAACTAAAATACCTTTAAAATTTTCAAACAACCTACATGTTGTCTTTATATACCACATCAAGAAATGGGTTTTAACTTTTAAAGCTTGGCTCTTGTTGAAAGTTTAAGATGCCAAAACACCTACTTAAAATCAAAATCCAAAAAAAAACGTACTTGAAACATTAAAAACTTGACTTGCTCAAAACCCAAAGGATTACCAATGATGAACATTAGATAACAACAACTAAATCAGTGACGCATCTGACACCCGTTTCGCCACCCTTAATTTTTAGTGCCCGACATAAAAGGGAGAATTCAACAAGGATTTACCATACATTACAAGCAAGTATATATAACCTAAACATGTAGCAGTATAGCTTGTATAAGACCATGTATCGTCTCCACATGAAATACTGTATATTTTAATATATAACTAGATTCTACTAATCAACCTAAAAAATTAATTTAAAGGAAGGGGTTTTTGTCTTAGCAAACAAAAATTGTTATGTTTGGGCAGTAATGCATATATGCTTATTTTATAATTCTTGAGATTTTGATAACAATTAAACTTATCTACATGGTGAGATTCATATATTCATATATGCAAGTTAAACATTCAAGTAAATAAGTAGAAACAAGGGATCAAGTCTTCACACCCTATAACACCCCAAAATCTGAGGTAATGTTACTACAAATTTTACATCAATAACCTTAACTATACAACGGAAGTCTTTAACTTTTTGACAGTGATGAATCTTAGTCTTACATTTCAATTCTTTTCTATACATTTACTAAAACCTCAAGTCGTCAAAGCTTCAAACCTTTCTAAACAACTTACTTTCTGAACTCGTCATCCTTCTTACCGTTGTCATACTAACCTGACAACTTGAACCTAGTCGCTTTGAGATAAATAATTTGTCTTCCTCTAACCTTAACCCTATTTAACTTGAAATCATCGACAATTGCCTCTCTAGAATTATGATCTTCCTCACCTTGCTTTAGGGTGATCGATATTCTTTATTTCCACATACTTTTCACCTGATCATACATATTTATGTCCGTTTGATTAAGTATGTCATTTAATGTAACGTTCCAAATTTTTTTTATTAAACAATTACCAACGTATAATTCACAATCTGTCATAGCCAAAATATTGTATCACTTTAAATACAACCCCGGGTGATAACCCGCAAAAGCTTGAATTCGAAGGTAATTGTTCAGAATACATCATTAAAACACAATAGTTTAAACACTGCGGAAGCTTGTGGAAATATGAGCTATCAACCGCGTGCTGGAGCCCCGCCGTGACCATCACCTGGAAATAAGGTTAAACAACAACCGTAAGCACAAAGCTTAGCGAGTACACTTACTTACAATCGACCATATGACATCACATCATTTGCTTTACATTCATATTACATCTTTCGTTCCCGCTACCGTAGTAGTCGGTCCCACATACCCGTCACCGTAGTGAACGGTCTAGTCATTCCCGTCACCGAAGTGAACGGTCCGATCATTCCCGCCACCGAAGTGCACGGTCCCATCTTTCCCGTCACCGAAGTGTACGGTCCCATCATTCCCATCACGGAAGTGAACAGTCCAATCATTCCCGTCACCGAAGTGTACGGTCCCATCATTCCCGCCACCGGAGTGAACGGTCTAAACAATAGCATAACATGACACAATATCAGTTCATCAATTCATCACTCATCATTACATCATTTCATCAATTCATCATTCATTAATTCATCATTCATCAATCATATAGCACGTAGCACATTTAACACATGCATCATAAGGTTTAGATAGTAAGTAAGAATACTCACCTGTCTTGCAGTTCAATCTCACAGCCCTAGCTTACTAGAACACTTGTGGTTACTTGCCAATCGACCGTCACCTACAATAGGTCTAACAATCAATACCGTGTACAAATCCCTCGTTCGTTTACCCCCGCAATACATTCGGGTTTCACAAGGCAAGTAACAATAACAAATGCATTAAAGTCCATAAAGTCGGGGATGCGTCACGTCCATCAAACCGACGCGTCGCGTCAATGTAAAGTGTCAGATTCCCTAATCCGGGTTCGACTGTCGGATTTCAGTTATGACTCCAACCATCGGATTTCAAGTCATCGGATTTCGACTATCCGGATTTCCACTTATCGGATTACAAATTGCCGGATTCTTATTCAAAGTACATAAGTCGCATGGGATGGGTTTCAAATGTTAAAGTCGTATGGAAGTGAAAGTGAAAGTCGCATGAGGTTACGGTGTTTCAACTGAAAATCGCATAGGGTAATACGAAGGTCGCATGGGTGCTTCATGCGACAGTCGCATGGATTGGCTCAATAAAAGTCGGATGGCACAAGCTCCAAAGGTCGGATGGAATGAAATGAAAGTCGCATGAATGTGTTGTACAAGGTGAAAGTCGCATGAGGTATTAAGCAAAGGTCACATGGTATCAAACAATAAGTCGCATGGAACAAATAGCAAAAGTCACATAGGTTTGGGGTGGTTGCCATGCGAAAGTCGAATGGAAGGAAACTAAGTGTCGCACGACACAAAAACACAAAGTCGCATGGGATGCATTCATCCCTATCAGTTCATCTTTTTCAACTTTCAGACTCCATGGCCAAAATCATGTTCTTTCAAAACTCAACCAAATCACATCATTTTTGTTTCAAAACATTTCTCCATTCATTTAAACACTTCTTTCAAGATTTAAACATATTTCATCAAGTTTTCAAGCTCATAACTCACTTTCTTTCTCCCCGGTCCTTCATAAATGTAACAACCTCAAAATGGGACTAGTCGTGTTCGAATCTGATACGTTAAAATTCTAATTAAATATTGAATAAAAGGAAAATAAATGTGTATAATTGATTATTTGGAAAATAGAAGAATATAATAAAGAAATGATAATATTAAAATGTTATTGAAAATAGATAAGAATGATAAAATATTGAATGGTTTAGAACGAGGTTTCCAAAAATATCCCCGTTGGTTAAAACGGGTACTCGTGCGTTAAAATTGTAAGTTGGAAAGGGGAACAAGATACCCACTTGTGGATATGCATAACCCACAAGTGGGCATCACACGTGAGCCACCTCTTCACAAAACACAGACAACTTCATTTTTGACTTTGTGTGTTCTTGTGTTTGGCATTGAAGAAGAAAGGAAGAATTCATTGAAGATTCAAGCAATCTGATTTGCTGTATATCCAAGTGCTGATTCAAGATTTAATCTGTCCAAGATCAGTTATTCTTCCTTCTTATCAATTGTAAGTTCCATGTTCCAAGTTCTTCACCAAGTTAGGTTCTAAATTGGGTTTCAATGATTTTGATCCCAATCTGTGTTTCTAAGATTGCCAATCTGTTTCTAAGGAGTTTCTAAGCTAATAGGAATCAAAATCTGTAATTAAAATGAAGGTTTGAATGAATTTTGAGAATTAAAGTGGCTAATGGGTCAAAATGATGATTTTGGTCCCAAGTTCTGATTTTGATGTTTTGATATGTAAAAATAGTACCTTTGAGTTGTTTTTGATGAGTATTTTCATATGTGAACCTTAGAAACCGATTGGTAATACTCTGGTTGTGATTTGGTATGTTTTGGATGGGAAAACAGGCACGGGCGTGCCTCTCAAGAACAGACCGTACCTTAGGGCGTACCTAGGAGGCACGGCCGTACCTCCCAAGGGTACGGGGCGTGCCTAACCCTAGCGAGCCCGGGGGTACCCTGAAGTCACGGGGTGTACCTGAGACCCAGGTACGGGGCGTGCCACGCCAGGCACGGGCGTGCCCTGCCCCTGGCAGAATCTGTTTTACAAGGTTTTAATAGCTGTAAACCTTGTTTAGGTATTCCAGTTGATCCAGGTGCTTCAGTATCGAATAGTAAAGTATTCGAACTCGACAGATGAGTGCCTGATAACATAACGATTAATATATCTATAACATATATTAACAATGAATTGAATTGAATACAATTGATTAAGCGATTGAATATGTTGATAAAAAGTTGTATACCTTGTAGTATGTATGATAAATGATTATCGGGATATTATACGCACTTGATTAAGTGTAGTTTGTAAAGCATGACGATGCTAGACTTAACATGTTGACACAGTTTGATACGCACTTGTTTAAGTGTAGATTGTATAGCATGATGATGCTAGGCTTAACTTATTGATACATAATAGCATGCACTTGATTAGGTGTATGTTATGATGATAGATATATACATTATTGCGTGCGCGCAATGAAGTAAAGGATGAATGGCATGATGATGCTAGATATTTGATTGATATAAATAATATGCATCTGTTTAGGTGTATGTTATGTGGACATGATTCTGGATTGATTGATTGATGATTCGATTGAATCAAATTATGTGTTTGTGATCGGTACGGATCATTATGGACAAAGTTGTCCTGGACAAAGCTGTCCTACAACGAGAACAAAGCTGTCCTACAACGAGAACAAAGCTGTTCTACTTAAGGACAAAGCTGTCCTCTTCGGGTATAGCTGCGGCTGTACAACAGAGGAATCTGCGGATTCCAAAACGCAACGGTGGACGCTTAACAGCTCCCCCACCGGAGCGGTTGATGTGTCTGGTACCCCAGTTTGGTGCATTGAGCCGGGTTGATCACCCTGCGAGATATGCTACCTCCTGACTACGCCAGCTCATCGCGAGATGCTAGGATAGAACTATTTGAGCATGATTGATGATATGTGGTATGTTTATATTGATTGCATGCTATCGTGTACTCACTAGCTATTATAGCTAACAGATACTACTCTCCACATGTGCAGGTGTTCCTTAGGTTGTGAGCTCGGGTGCCTGCGGGTAGTTGCATGTTTTAGGAGGAACACTGTATTTTGTTTAGCTCTAATATTATGTTTATCTTGTAGCAGATAATGGTCGGCCGGTTCAGTAACTGTAACATCAAACCTAGTATGTGGCAATTTTTAAATGTAAAATATTAGCCACTTGTTTTATATTCCGCTGCGTATTTTGAATGAAAATGATAAATTAGTATTTTAAAAAGAAAAATTTGCTTCTCGAGATCGAGGTGTTACAATAAATCCAAAAACAAAAACCCAGAAGCTAAATCATGCTATCATCATCTAAACAAGATAAAATTGATACCTACAGTATCCTAGTGAGGTAAGAAACATTACCTGATGATTCTTGTAGCAATTCTTTGAGTTTCCCAAATAATTCTTGCACCTCCTTCCTTGCTTTCTCGTGAGGTTTAAGCATACACTCAAACACACACTCAAACTCTCTATCTAATGCAACAGTAACAACTCTTTAAAAGGGTATTGGGGGCTGTGCCCTAATCTTATATATACATATATATATATATATATATATATATATATATATACTTTCCAAGAGGCTTAGGCCCAACATCCACATTAATTGGGCCCAAAAACACAAATCCAATAACACACATAACTAGTCCAATAACATATATATAAATAGTTCATTATTCATTCATCCATTCAAGTCCATAAACTCTTTAATACATTTCACAATCCAATATAATCTATCATTTTCTCAATAAATATTCTTTTATTTATTTTTGAAGTTCGGTTATTACATTTAACATCATAGTTTTTTGTTGTCTACTTTTCTTATAGTTAATGTACATTTCATGCTACTTTCACGCCAAAGGTGCTCTTAACATAACAATATGTCTCTTCAAAGCCTTAAACATGTTAGCATTACCGTCATGTCATACTACTCCATACATAGTCTATCCTTCTAACACACTTTTCTTCTTATTAGTTATTGTCCTTCCTTGTGGCGTAAGTTACATTGTGATAATTCATCATATACTACAATACCCTACAAGTATCTTTATATCTATGTGTACCTACACATAAACCTCATATTGCTTCATTATATGCACACTTTTACATGAAGCTTTTATACTTATCTTTACTTTTTAATTTACATCCTTCACTTGACAAATATTACCTTTCTCTTAATTCACATAATACATGTATGGAAATCAAGTACAACTATGTGTCGTATGCTTGTTTTCCATATTATAAATACATCTCGTTTAGCTTTAAATTTCAAAAACCTTATCATTGGCATAACAAAAATAGGTTATATCATTTTCACTTTAGTCATCTATTTAACTTTTAAAATATTCCTTCTACGTCGTTTCATGAGCATCAATCACCACGATGAGATATCCTGAACAAGCATGTAAATGTAAATTCACAATTATAGTGGCTAATTGTAAACTTGTAATTGTCTATTTATCTTTCATAAATGTTTTAGTTACCAACACCATGTATCTCAATGCACATGCCTATAACCATTAGCAACATCTTATCTTAAGAACCTTCGTCGTTTCTTCTCATAATCATCTTTGAACCCATATGTTTCAAGTTTAGGCATCTAAGTTGGATACTTACTTCTCTTAAACCTTGGGATCGGATACCAACTTGTAACCTCCAAAAATATGAGGTAATGTTACTGTAACGCCGGGTTTTCTCAGAAAATCGTGTATTAGCTTTTTTTTCTTTTATTCAAAATAGTTGCAACGGAAAGCAACATTAATATCATGTGTTGGCATAAGCCATTTAAACCGTTAAGAGAAAACACGACGTTACTACTCATAAGATCTTTTCATATTTAATACAAGTCAGTAATGGTCTACAATTATCCTTCTAACAACCCAATCAAGCTTCCCGTCTCACCAAGCAGCTCCAAAACCTACGCGAATACCGGACACTATTTCAAAGAACAAGTGTCAGCTAACGCCTCGTGAGTCAACAGTAAGCTTAGATATAAAAATATCACATTAAAACACCATTTAAAATCATAATCAGATATTATAAACAAATATGCAACCTGACCCGTTCGTGTACTTGACCCAAAACCCAAATCCCGCAATCATATAACACCGAATAGTCAAGTACCTCAAATCATATAATGGTTATAAACCACATCAATCATATAATCGATCAAACCGAGTAAATCGAGTAATCATCCAAATAGGAACAACCATATTAAACCATCATAATTATATAAGTATAACCATGTGTATCAACCGTATTACCCGTTATTTGTCAACCGTTAGCAACCGTCATTAGTAACCGTAGTCAACCGTAAGTATTTGTGTGCCCTTAGAGTTCACCTAGTTGGTGTATAATCCCTCTAAAGGAAAACCCCGTTCGCTAATCGCGTGACTTAGCCGGCTCGTGCATAGAATGGGTAGCTACTCCCTTCTATACACGAACCCCTTAGAACCCGACCGCTTTCGCTACTCCGACGGCGCCGCAAATCATGTGCAGCTTGTGTCGTTTAGGTGAAGGTAACCACGGTGCTCCATACACCTCCCAACACCTTACGTGATGTCTTGCGCTTGACCCCAACCGTTCAGGCCACACATCACTCCAGTACGAGTCGGTTAAGACCCATACCACTTGCCACCAAAGCCCTCTAGAAGACCCGGTGACCCGTTTGGCTAGCACTTTCATCCTAGAAGGCATCAACTACCTACTAGGCCCGTATCGTATCCTTAAGTAGGAACTACCCCCGCCCACTAAGGAAATAACCATTTATTCGTAATATTCATTTGATTATTAATCATAAGAAATCATAACACAAATCATGATCATAGCCGTGTCATCATAAATCATATCCGTAAAACAAACAATCATATACCATATCCATATAATCATATTGTGTTCATGTAAATCATAAATCGTATTGATCCCGTAAATATATGTATATCTATATATATTTGTTTCCAAATACTGAGTAATTAAAATCCGTTATCTGTAAGTATTTATAGAAATACACTTTGTCTTGGCACTCGGTTTTAAAACCTGATGAACTCACCTGAAGTCCTGAGATTCGAAGCCGAGTGAACCACCGTCAAAGTTTATCGAGCACCCTAAACGATAAACGAATTCTAATAAACAATCAACTAACGAAAATCAAAACAAAAATAATAAATAATAAATCTACTCTAAATTGCAATTACAATTCACCTCCACCAAATACAATTGCAATTACAATTCATGTCCACCAAATACAATTACAATTGCAATTCATTTCCACCAAATACAATTGCAATTGCAATTCATGTTCACCAACTACAATTGAAATTGCCATCCTCTAGACCTAATATACAATTGCAATTCTAATCAAAATTAAGCCTAACTACAATTGCAATTCTAATATGCCTCCATTCTAATCGTAGTTTACCTCAAATACGCAATTGCAATTCAACACCTATTATATATCCATAGTAATTTATTTCACCTACCTACCAAGGAATCGTAATTGAATTCCTATAGTTCAATTGTAGTTCATATCCAACCTCAATCGTAGTTCTACTTTGAATTGCAATTCCTCATGTTCATCTTCAAGAAAAACGTCGACAATAGCAGTCGCAAAACTCAATTTTTATGCTTCAATTCAGAACCAAAATCATTGATTCACTTCCCATTACCCATGATTAACACTAAGGATGGAATATTTAACATTAGTTTGTTTTACAAAAAAAAACCAATTCAAATCACCATAATACGCAGCATGAATGAACCCCCATAACCCCACTGTTTTCATCAATTTATAGCCCCTAAAAATCACAATTGAATCCTTAAATCCAACCATAAATCACATAGAACATATAGATAAGGCTTAGGGATACATACTTGGTTGAATTCCTTCACGAAAACGCCAAAGTTCTTGTTTTTTTTTCTTAGAACCGATCGAGAGAGAACTAAAGCCTCAAATCTGCCGTACGTGAGCAAGATGGCTGCCAAAAGAAGTTATTAACCCTAATTAACTTTGATCCTTTTAATCCCCTCTTAATCCTTGGTGTTTCCCTTATTAACCCCCTTGAGTCCCTGTTCTTTTATTTTGGTCCTAATACACACCTTATATTGTTAATTATCCCATTAGTCATCCAAACTCTTAAGTTTCTTCCTATATTAAAAGTCTTATACAAATAAATATTACTAACCCCGAGCGACATAAATTAATCATCTGAACTAGCAATCTACATGTAACTGGTTTATATCCACCAAATTAAATATTCATAAGCGTATTTAATAAATTCTCTATTCCAACCACGATTAATTATCTATGATTAAACTCCTTCGTTAAATACACTTTTATATTTAAGAGTCCTCGAAACGTGGTCGTTACAATTACTACAAATTTTACACCAATAACCTTAACTATATGGCGGAAATCTTTAACATTTTGACTGTGATGAATCTAACATTTTGGCTTGAGATCCGAACCTTCATGATAAATTGGAAAATTTTATTTCATGTTTTTACTAGTCATGATGGAAAACAAAAACTCCAAAATTTCAATTAAAGTGATATGATTGTATATGTCCAACACGTAATGTAAGATGACATGACTAGTTGTTGAGTATCTACCCACATTAGATGGGTGTAATTTTATAATGTATTTAATAAGGGTTCAGGTAACTCCACTTAATGTCAATTGGGTTGGAGTTGGAACCCACGAACTTACATGATATCAAAGCTAGGTCCACTTGTAGTTAGTCAAATGGTCTCACACGCTCTATATAACCATAAGTATTCACGTGTTAGGCGTAAAGAACGACACTCGTGAGGTGACGTGTTAAGTATTATCCCAGATCGGACGAGTATGATTTTGTAATGTGCTTAATAAGAGTTATGTGTTACTTTACTCATTGTCAATTGTTTTAAGTTGAAACCTTACAAATTTACATTAATTATGTGTTTAAATAGTTGTAAATATGTTTTCAATCCTATTATGTTTAAAATCATATATTATCATCTGAATTAGAAGCAAGCTTGTTACTTGTAATTTAAATGAATATGATGAGATGTTGTAGTTGAAATACATATATTTGTTCTCAGGGTCGGATCTATCCTTGGTCATGCAGTAGTATAGGTAATCAGTCAATTTTGCAGACAAAGTAAAAAATTTTAATTTTTTCAAGCTAGTACTACTAGTCAAATTTTTTGGTGCCACCAACGATTTTTTATTATGAAAAATGAATTCTAAAAAAAATGATAAGATACAGTTCAATATTGATTTATACCTTTAAAATAATTTAGGTTACCCTAAAAATAACAATTTAGTTAACATGATTCGTATAAACTGTGTTTTGTTTTAGATTTTGGCCCTACATCTTAATTAATTTTATTTTGACCATTGAATGATATCACTAGTCAACAATAATCTTAGGTCCGCCCCTATTTATTCTTTATACTGGTTGTCAAACTTTGTGTATTTTTTTGAAAGTATTTTATTAGAATCTAAAAAAATACTAGAAAAAATACATAGAGAGACCTCATGTAAAAACCTTGCAAGAGATGATGAAGAGATGGTATATAGGAGAGGCAAAGGACAAGACAAGCTCCCTTGGTTGCTTGACTTGTTAGTTTTAATGTTAGTGGTAATGTTCTCCCACACACATGCAATCTTTGATTCTCCTTCTTTTGGTTTTGGTTTTTTACTTTCAAGATATAACGCACTAACACTACTTGTTATTGGTAGATCTATTAGCAAGCTAAAATATAGTCATATGTTTAAGTAAGCTTATTTCTTATATAAGATAGAAAAGTGTTAGGGTGTGTTTGGTAGAGAGAAAAAAAATTAGGAGAAATGGAAATGGAAATAGGGAAGAAATGAAAATGGGGAGAAATAGAAATGCGTGAAGAATTGGAATTGATTTCCTTGTTTGGTATCAGGAAAGAAATGAAATAGAGAAATGGTGGCTCAAGTCGCCGGACGGCGGTTGCGGCGTTGGCCGCCTTGCTGGACGTCGACGATGATGATTAGAATGCCGGAAACACATCGCAACCGGACATCGACAATGATGAGTAGACATTGGTTGTCATTTCTCACCATTTCTCCATAATTTGAAGAGAAATGAAAATACAAAGGAAGGGGAGAAATGAAAATGAGTGGAGAAACAATTTCTCCTTCAAAAACTATAACCATTTCTCCCAAACAAGAAAAACCAATTCTCCCTATTTATTTTCTCTCTACCAAACGCCCCCTCATAGTCTTGCTACAAGGTTCAAGATTTATAAGGATTAAAGGAGCTAGAACTGCATGATGTTGGAGAACTTTTGTTCAAATGTGGATGGTAAGAGAGATGCTACTTTAGTTTCTTGGTGTTTTTGTTATCTATTGATCTTAGTTTTACACTACAAATTTTGTATTGCTGCTTTTATTGCTTAACTGTATTTTGTATATCATACAAACCCGATTCCATACCACCTTAACATATACAAATGTTTCAATAGTTACTAGAATCTACAACTTGTCTTAATTATTGATGAAATCATCTAATAGTTTCATTCATATGTAAACCCTCCAATGTGTTATTATGACTATGCCGCAAGGGTCTTGTGATTCAAAAAAAGACTCAACTTATTATTTTGACTATGCCAAAAGGGTCATGTGATTTATTTTCTCCCTTATTGCAAAGAAGGTACAAGATAATAAAAAGAGTAAGATTGTATGTGTAATGTGTTATTAATCTAGTGTTTGAAACTTTGAATAATGGTCAACATTCCAGATCAACACACAAACACTCCTCCTAAACCCCTACATTCATTACTACGACTAAAATCAAGAAAACGAACATTAGCACACATATTATCACCAAAACATAAGTAAAAATCATGTCAAACCCGCATTCCGCGTATATCATACTCTTACATTATTGAAATCGCCAGGGGTGTCTTTGAGGGAGTGCAAGAGGTGCGGCCGCACAGGGCCCACATTTCAAAGGGGGCCCACTTTTAAAAAAATAAAATTTTAGAAATATCATGTTTTGATTAATATATTAAAGAAATGAACATATTGATCGAATACTTCAAAGAATTCAGAAAAACAAAGTTATCTAAGGCTATTGATGATGCTAAGAAATTTGTCATTGAAATGAATATTAATTGGGTATTCCCCAAAGGCGTTAGGTTCGTAGAAAAAAATAATTTGATGAGAGTCAAAGTGATTAAGATATCTTATTTTTAGCTCATGAGAATTATAAAGTTAATTATTTTTTATATATTGTTGATAAAGCTAGTGCTTCTCTTAAAACTATATTTAAACAGTAAAAAGAGTATGAAAAAAGTATTTAGTTTTTTGTTTCCTAAAAATTTGAAGGAATTTGGTAACAAAGATTTTAACTTTTTAAGTTATGTTGTAGCTGTCTTGAATATGCACTTAAGTAGGATGAACGATTAGATCTTGATGCAAATAGACTTTATATGGAGTTGAAGCTCGCTGACGCATTTTCATCCCGGGAAACTATCCGACCTAAATATGTCTTAAAATACTTGAAAGAAGTTGATTGTTTTCTCAATGCAATTATTGCATATAGGTGACTATTCCGGTAACCATTGCATTTGCAGAAAGAAGTTTCTCAAAACTTAAGTTGTTGAAATGGATTGCCAATGATAGATATTGAGAACGATATCTTGGAGAGTATTGATTACGAAAAGTTAATTCATGACTTTGCTTTCACTAATGATAGGAGAACTTCACAATTCATGTATAAGGGGTCCCTTTTTTCACTTTGCATAGGGCCTCCAAAATCCACGGGACGCCCCTGGAAATCGCACATAATGCCGAGCATAAATTATTTGCCGTCGTCGTATTACATGGGTACTATGCTAGTATTAAAAAAAAGTTACTTGGACCGATTGGTTGTGAGGAGGGTGGCAATTTAGAGATGGCAATGGATCGGATATGGATCGGGTGATGTCATATCCATTTAATTTTTCATCATCCATGTCCATATCCATATCAATTTAAAATAATTTCGCCTGTCCATATCCATATCCATTAGATTAAACGGGTAAATGGATATCCATTGGATGTCAAAAGAATTTTTCCCTCAAAGAAAATACCATATTATGATCTTTATTTATATAAATACATATTTTCTTCCAAAAAAGAGAGGAATCATAGTCTCTTTCATTTGACACTAACACGTATATAATCGATACAATCGTACAAAAACATTGTAAACGGAAGTGTGAACTTAATCTGCATAGTTATATATATCCTTAATAATATATTTATATATAAGCTTTAAAATTAACATACATATATGAAATTATGCTTAATTATATAAATTATAATTATATCAAATTTAATTCGGGTTAATGGATTCATTCATGGATGGAAAATCGTTATCCATATCCGCTCTACTAAACATTCATATCCACTCCATATCTGATATTCAGTCATTTAGCTTCGTCCATATTCATCAAAGATGGATCAGATCAGGTGGATAATCATTAGATCGGATGACAATTATCATCCCTAGGGGCATTTAGTTTTTCTTTTTTCTCATATATATATATATATATATAATAAAAAGAAAAGCATGAAATAAAAAACCTAAATAAATAACTGTTTTTTTAATTTTAGATATATAACTAAATATGTTATTTTTGGCTTTTACTCTAAAGATTGTAAAACAAGAAATCCTTAATTAAAATTAGGTGGTATTACATGAAATACAATACGGAATAACTTGAATCAACTTAATGCGGCATTAGAGAAGAATAATGTTTCTGGGAAAATAATTATATAAATATCCTTCTTCAAGTCATTTCAAAATCCGTTGTAGTCTAGTTGGTCAGGATACTCGGCTCTCACCCGAGAGACCCGGGTTCAAGTCCCGGCAACGGAAATTTTTATTTTTTATATATATTTTTTATCTAAACCCCTTTGATCTGTGTATTTTCTCCATTTTTGATTACTGCAGACTTCTACCCCAAACCCTAATTCGATCGTCTTCATCAGCTCGTTGCTTTGAGTCGTCACTTCGATCGATCCATTCTTCTCTCCCACGCCTACGGTAACTTTTTTCTTTTCCTTTCCACGTTTTACTCATGTATTTTGATACCTAATCACGATTCAGAAATTTTAGAAAAAGTTAATTACGAAACTTCTGAAGCTATTAATTCCGTCGTGTAATCCTATGAAAAGATCTCGTTATCAATTCCGATTGTGGGTAGTTACAGATTATAATTTTCTGCGGAGTCATTCAAAGAACATGAGTCAGAGTAGACCTATATATGTATGAGGAAACAAGAAGCAGCTAACTATTATTACTTTTAAGTCATGCTGTTTCTGTAACCCTTTTGTAAGAAAAAGAGAAGCACTTGACAAGTTTAAAGTAGGTTTTCAAGTTTTGGTTTTGAACCCTAAGTTGTTGGCTTAGCAGCTTTTGATAGGGTACTTGGTGCCTGCTGAGTGTTGAAGCGTTCGGTTGTGGATTTGAATCCTTCTGGATGCTTTCTTACCTTTCAGTGTTAATGACAATATCAAAGAACTAAGAACAAGAAATATACTCACCAATTGATAGCTGTAGAAGCTTAGTTTATTCATCTGCAAAGGGAGACGTTTAAATAGCCAAACAAAAAAGAAACGTTCAAAGACGCACCCACAAAATGCACCGACTAAACACGCGGCTAACAACTAATTGCCATATAAATAGCAAATACTCAACGGAACAAACTTGCCTTATTATTCAAATTTAAAATACTTCCTAACAAATCCTCCCTTAAACTAAACTGCCAATACCTGTAGTTAGTTTATTACTTTATTTCTTGACCAAAATGAGGCCCAAGTGAATCTCCCATCTTCAAAAATAACTCCAACTTTAGTGGTTTTGCCATTCCATCAGCCAACTGATCTTCTGTCCTACAATACTCCATACTAATCACATTATCTTTCACCAAACCTCGAAGAAAATAATAACGAATGTGAATATGTTATTATGTTTGCTCCTCCCATGCATAATTGGATTTTTGGACAGCTTGATCGTGGAGTTGTTATCACAAAAGATCACTTTTGCTGATTAACTCCAAGTCTTTCAAGAATTCTCATCATCCACACACTTTGACATGCACATGCAGCCGCTGTGATGAATTCCGCTTCAGTTGTCGATAAACTTACGACCGGCTGCTTCTTAGAACTCCATGAAACTGCTCCTGAGCTAAACTTTAAGACATAACCCGACGTGCTTTTTCTATCATCGAGATCGCCTGCATAGTCTGAATCACTAAAGCCTATCAATCTTTCTTCTCCTTCTCTTTTATAAAAAATTCCCAGATCTGATGTCCCCTGTAGGTATCGAAATACACGTTTCATTGCCAAATTGTGCTGCTCCGTGGGTGATTCCATGAACTTACTTAGCAAACTTACTACGTACATAATGTCCGGCCTTGTAGCGATCAAATACATGAGGCTTCCTACCTTTTGTTTGTAGACTGTTGCATCATCTTTTGCTTCCTCGTTACCTTTCGTAAGTTTACAACCTGGAACAATCGGGTTGTTAACCAAATTACAGTTGATCATTTCAAAACTTTCTAATACCTCCTTCACATACTTTGCTTGACTTATAAAAATTCCATTTGCATTTTGTATCACTTCCACACCCAAAAAATATCTCATCAGACCAAGATATGTCATCTCGAATTGCTGGTTCATTGACAATTTGAAATCTTCAACCATTTCACTTTTTTAACAGCTTCGCCTCAGCGGTAGAGGCACAGGATTGAAACATGGTTGAACTGATCAGGGCCCCGGTTTCAATCCACTCCAACTACAATGAGATCATCTACATACAAGCTAACAATGAGAATTTCACCATTCTTACCAGTTTTGACGAACAATGTAGGCTTACTCGAACAGTTTTCAAAGCCTTCTACAGAAAAATAAGCATCGATCTTGTTGAACCAAGCCCGTGGAGCTTGTTTTATACCATATAACGCCTTTTTTAACCGATACACCTTGCGTTCAGCTCCCGGAATTACATACCCTTGCGGTTGTTCTACATAAACTTTTTCATTAATTTCTCCATGCAAAAATGCACTATTTACATCGAGTTGATAAACTTGCCAATTCCGGCTTGCAGCTAGAGCAAGAATCATTCGGATAGTGTCCCAACGAGCAACGGGAGCAAACACTTCGGTATAGTCGATGCCGGCTAGTTGTAAGTATCCCTTGGCAACCAAACATGCCTTGTATTTATCAACTTCTCCCCTTCCATTCAACTTTGTTTTAAAAATAACCCTAATTGTTTTAGCACCCTTTGACAAATCTAACAGCTCCCAAGTCTCATTTTTCTTTATCGATTGTATTGCCAAGTCCATAGCTTCTCTCCATTTGGCATGCTTTACTGCTTCTTCAAAATTAGTAGGATCATTAGTAGTGGCAAACATTGCTAATTGTTGTAGCTCCTCATCATCAGATAGCCCTTCTCCACTTACAAAATCCTTCATGTAAGTTGGTTTTCTCCTGATCCTCCCTTGAACTGGACTTGCGTTACCGGACTCGTGGTTACTTACTTGAATTACTTGAGCTCAAGGTACTCGAACTATTTCCAGAATTGCTGTTCAGTGGACCGCCAGAACCGTCATTATTATTATTCTGCCCATCTTCATTGTGTTTTTGTAGCTCCGCATTTGGTACATGATCAACCTGTTCTTCATCGTCATCCAACTTCAAGACAGCACTTGTTGATTCTTTTTGTTTCCAGTTCCATTGTTCTTCTTCGTCAAACACTATGTCACGGGTTATCACAATTTTCTTTGTGCTTGGATCAAACATTCGATACGCCTTCGATTCTTGGCTAACCCCGAGAAACACACGTGAAGCTTTAATTATCCAATTTTTTTCAGTTCACATCAGGAATGTGAACATGCCCTATGCACCTAAACACCTTGAAGTATTAGACTGATGGCTTAAGTCCACCACTCCAGGCCTCTTTTGGTGTTTTATCTTTGATTGCTGTTGTAGCCTGTAGGACATCTGTTCAAAACATGAACAACCCAGTTTGTAGCCTCCGGCCAAAACTCCAACGGAACCTTCTTGTCGTTCAACATACATCTGATCATGTTCATTAGTGTGCGGTTCCGTCTCTCCGCCACACCGTTTTGTTGTGGCGAATAAGCAGCAGTAAGTTGCCTGCGAATACCATTAGTTTCACAATAATCATTAAAGGTGGAGGATGTAAACTCTCCACCCCGGACCCCGGTCAGTACGAAGACAACATATGGGACTACCTATCTCCTTTTCAACCATGCTTCTAAATGTCTTAAACAACTCAAAGGCCTCCGATTTCATACTTAAAAAATATACCCACATTTTTCTGCTATAATCATCGATGAAGGCGAGAATGTACCGTTTTTGGCTGTTTGATGCAAGAGTAATCGGACCACAGATGTCCTAGTGAATTAACTGCAATGGTTGAGTAGCCCTCCAAGCACTTGACCGTTGAAACTTATCACGACTTTGCTTTCCCTCGACACATTCGCTGCACAGTTTTGAGTTCGCTTTTAAGATGGGTAATCCAGTAACCATCTTTCGGTACGCCAAGGTTCGTAACCCCTTCATATGAAGGTGACCATATCTTCTATGCCACAGACTGGTTAAGGAATCAGATGTTGCTTGGAGATACTGTGTAGTTGGGTTACTAGCAGGCATGGAGGCAAATAGTATGAACATGCGATTTGTTTACATAGCTGTTTGCATAATAAGTCCATTGACTTTGTGAAATATTTTACAAACATTTTCTTGAATTAAGATGGCCAACTTTTTCTCTTGAAGTTGTCCAATACTTAATAAATTATTTTGCAACTCCGGAGTATAAAATACCTCACTGATGATATGATTCCTGCCATCTACTTCGATTGGAATGTTCCCTTTTCCCATGACTGCCATTCTTGTGCCATTCCCTAGTTTGACCGAATGCCGATAAGACTCATCGAGTTGAACAAACCACCTTCTATCTCCGCTCATGTGATTACTACAGCCTGAATCAAGGAACCACAACATTTCTCTACTCGAATTATGCATTTCAATGTAGGACATAAGTGGTATTTCTTTGTCTTCGTTAAAGGCTGTCTGATTGGCATAATGGGCTGATTGATCGGGACATTCATATGCAAAATGTCCCAATTTATGACAATTGTAATATTCGATGGCGGCTTTGTCGGAGCTTCTTCCTCGTCCTCTATAATTGCCACGGCCTCGTCCTCTTTAAGAGAACTTGTACTCTTTCCCTGTATTTCCTTGACTTGTGGTGACAACCTTTAATGCTTGGTCCTCATCTTCTTGGCCTTGCATACACTGCTCATGAACAAGAAGACTGCCATGAAGTGCATTGATGCTTAATGTATTCAGGTCATTGACCTCAAGATTTTACCAACCACGACACTAGCTTCCATGTGTTCACCATTAATCTTCATCTTGTTCACCACCGCAAGGGTTCGTGACATAAAGCTATCGACTTTCTCTCCTCCCTTCATGCTTCATAGCTTGTATTCTCGTCTCAACGCTTGAAGTTGAGCTTGTTGAACTTTGGATGGACCATGATACTTCTCCTGCATCGCGTCTCAAATCTGCTTGGATGTGGCGTCATCCACAAATGTCTCTAAGATCTCCCGGGGAATGGCTTGATACAGATAGTTCTTGATCTTCAAATCTTTTAGTTTTTGTTCAGCAATCAAGGTCGCATCTCCGGTTGTCAGCACACCTTGTTCTACAAGCGTCCAATATTCTTTGGAGAGGAGAAAGCGCTTCATAAGCTTGGCCCAGTGAAGGTAATGACCATCAAACATTGGAATACTTGGAGCCATGAACTTCACGGTGTTTCCTTCTGTCATGGCTTCGATCTCTCTCTGTTACTCTCTGTGTATCGCTCTTAGATCAGGCCTCTCGTACAGGCTCTTATACCACTCTTAATGTCGATATCAAAGAACTAAGAACAATAAATATACTCACCAATTGATAACTGTAAAAGCTTAGTTTATTCATCTGCAAAGGGAGACGTTTAAATAGCCAAACAAAAAAGAAACGTTCAAAGATGCACCCACGAAATGCACCAACTAAACACGTGGCTAAAAACTAATTGCCATATAAATCGCAAATACTCAACGGAACAAACTTGACTTATTCAAAATTAAAATACTTCCTAACATTCAGGGCCAGAATAATTGGCCAAAAGGCCTAAAGTTTGTGTGTGAGATATGGATGTGACATTTTTTATCAACTCTATAGATACCATGGTATACAGAGGATAATTCTTTAGGTTTTGAGGTTTGAAAACCCTTAGTTGAAGTTGAATTGTAGTTCTTTTGTTTGAAACATTAGGTTTTTCGGAAAGTCTCTCTACCCTTGGATAAAGGTGTGATTGTTTACATCTTACCTACTCCATACCTTGCTTAGGTGAGATTGGGTGTTGTTGTTGTTGTTTGGAACAGGCATACGTTTTGAGAACTGTAACTGTTTAAGATATCTGAATAAGTGAATTATGGAATGACAATGAGAGTGATAACATTTATATTGGTCTACACATATATGTTAAGCATAAGGAGCCTTGAAAGACTTTATACATTCAACTAGTAGGATTTGAACTTCATTTTGTTGACGTATATGTGACAGCTACTATTGTTAGTTTGCATTTTCTTTATCTACTATATATAGCACTTTTCTATTGAACTAAAAGAAGTGTTAGTGGACTGTTTAACTTGTTTTATAGAAGAAATAAAACAGGTTAATTTGCTTCTACCTCTAGTTATACTTTTTATTCTTCCTCCAAAGTTTCGATTTAAGTATAATTTATTGTGTTGTCTCTTTTGAAAAATGGGATCTCCGTTTGGTTTATTTGTTTCTCTCTTTCAAGTTGGTTATGTTTGCAAATAATATGGCATGCATACGATACACCTAAAAGAAACTACGATTGTTATAGTATGACTTTTTTCTAATGAAGTTCTCTATGAAGTCTTATAACGTGATACAATGCAGTGCACAGGGAGTTAATACTTGTTGGACTGAACAACTAGCAATGAATTTTGTTATGAGTTCTTAATGATCTTCATTGTCTGTAGGACAAAATCAAAAAGTTCCTCTTGGGAAGATGTTTTATGAGGAGGTTTCTTTGAATACTTTGGTCTGTGAATGATGCAACATATTTTTGGGAGCAACAGTAGTTAGGGATTGTGTGTGTGTGTGTTTTCTTTTGTTTTCATATTCATGTGTGGCATTAGAATTTAGCAGTCACTGTCTTATCGGCTCTATTGTGCATGTTTTTAATACCATTCTGCCTTCCTTTCAAAGCATTCATTCTATTCAATAGAGTGAGCTTTTTGGCTGTTTATTACACTTGACAAGCTTCTTAGCACATCTTCTTGTGGGTCCTATCTTCACTTTCTCCCATAGGACGCATGATGATATCCTTGTTTCGCCTTGAGTCTGTACATGGACCCGCAAAATAGAAATTGTTATTTCAACAATAGACCTTTATAAGCCTTAAGATTACTGTTTAACAAGATTATATTCATTGGTTTGCAGGTCAAAGACAATTTCATTATCCAGCATATAAGTAGTTTGTACTCGTAGTTATGGAAGATAGCAGCACCTTTTCTCTTATCCTTGAAAACATTGATGCGAAGCAAAATCAGGATCAAGATGTACTCTCTGCTGAAGATTTAGCCTGGGCCGACTCCTGCCTAATTGAAGATTCTGGAATATCAGAAACTAATATGGATTCTCTAAAAGAAGCTTTACTCAATATACTTGATCAACATTTAGAGATCCTTGGTTCTTCTGCAAACGAACCTGGTAACTCAAATGACAACACTGACCCCGAAAATCTACCTTCAGTTATGGAGGAAGTAGTTTCACATACTGCAGAAACAAGTATTGACGATGATCTGGAAATTGAAAGCCATGATGTTGTATCCATATTAAAGAAACAACCTTTTCTTCCAAATTATAATGATGAGATGATGAACATTCAGTATTCTGATGATGATACGGGTTTTGTATTTTCTAAGTTTGTGATGGAGCTGCCGTCTGAGGATATTTTCAAGGTGTGGGATTTAGACATCCCGGTTGAAGAAGACGAACTTGACAAACAATTGAAGGAGGCACTTTCTTCGAATGCAGATACTCAAGTACCTAAAATGGAAGGGTTGAAAATGGAGTCACTTGATAGTCTAGTTGAAAGCATTGCAGATCTTTCTCTAAAGTAAAGGAGTCATGGTTCATTAGTTTTAGACCAATGGACGCTGGTTAGACCATATTATTATTATTGTTGTTTCGCTTATCGATGATTGAGGGCATAAGTTTCAAAAACCAAAGCTTATTCTTGAGCTTCTTGTTGATAATAGCATATATATGTCCAGCACAATTCACAAGTAGAGGCAACCAGCAGAGTGTCCCGGCATCGAATTTTCCAACATCCTAGCAAAATTTAAAAAAAGAACAATAAACCCCATAAGTAAAAGGAAGCCGATTTGCTCAACAAGAATTGGTTATGCACAACTCTTCCAACATTTTTATCATTACAAATTTGTGTTATATTTTTCTTATCCATATATATTTGGTGTCTGTAAATTATATCCTTAGAGTGCTAGTAGTGGTTACCCTTCACGATACACATCGCAGAGTTATGTCAGCTTTTTTCTCCTATCACTTAGCCCCGTAATGGTTACTTTCTATCAAACTAAATTTTAAGACCCGTTTAATACTCTCTACTAATCAAAAAACAAAATGAAAATGCAATTGTGAGAGTGATGATCAACCACATTTTCATTTTTGTGCGGTAGCCACCACCCAAAGCCATCCACCACGCCACCAAATTGTGGTATTGGCTTTCTCCATGGCGTGGTGGAGGCCAACCATACTGATATATATATATATATATATATATATATATATATATATATGCCCACTCTAACCTCTCTAAGGTAAAAGTGAAACCAAAACTATTGGGACTAGGGGTGTCAATTAGAGTGGATAGAGTGAGCTCCTCTTCATCCTGATGGGGTTGAAAAATTCAAACTACCGCAATGTGAGTTAGTGGCTCTCTCTTTCATCCTCTCCTATTTTTTTAATAAAAAATGATTAATGGGGTAGTAGGGTAGTTAGAAAGATGATGATTACTGGGATTTATGGAGGTAAAAAAATAGAAGAGATAGAGAAAGAAAAACTTATGTAACGCTGGTGTGGTAATTGGGATGGAGGGGTGACCACTCCCTCACCCTTATCGACACAAAAAACGACATAAACTCGATAGACAAGTAAACTTATTGATTGTTCAAGTTAAAATTTGTAACTCTTCAATTATTCTCTGCCTTCACCCGTCTCGGCTTCATTTACTTGAAATTTATCTAAAATATCTACAAAAATTATAAAAAAAATTAAGAAAAAATTATCAGTTAATTATAAATAGTAAAAAATATTAATCAAATTGTTAAAAAAAATATGTTCCTTTTGCATTTTGTCATAACATTTACAAAAACATTTATAAACATTAAAAACTTCATTAACATCGCACAATTTATAAACAAACAAAAACTCAATTAACATGGATATAAAACTATTCCGTCTCGATTTGTAGCTATAAGCTGTAATACATAGATCATCATTTTTTTAACATATTCAAAAATCTTCCTATCAAGAATTATATTAGAAAAGTGATACTATGGGTGTGTTCGGCGTACTTATAGGAGCGTGTGATTCTAGTTTTCATAAACTTCAGCTCTCTAGTCTCATTCGGGTGTTAAAATATTGAGAAAATTATTAAAAATATATAATCCTATTCCCTCATAATCCCCTCTAGTAGAATCCCCTAAAAGTAGCTTATTCAATCGTGCAACACACCTGTACGACATATTAGCAATTATTATAACTCATTGCAACTCACATCATCAAAGTTACTAGTATGCTATAATACATTATTACTCGTAATGATTTCTATAGATTTAGAAACCATATGTGTACACCACTACTACTACTACTACTAACGGTGCTAATAAGTAATGTTATTAGATTAAATGTAACTTGTAAGTTAAGGGGTGAAAAGTGAAAATTTAGTATAGGTTAATTTTAAAGAATTAAATGGATAGTAATGTATGAATAAATAAGTTTGTAAATAATAATATTTTTTTAAACGGCTACCACAAACTCTTTAATTTTCATCTATATCCATAATAAAACTTGAATCCTTAACTTCAAAAGAAGAAGAAGGACGCTTTAATATACAACTATATATACCTACATTGGGGAGGGTTCAAACGAGAATTGTTTTTCGTACGAGAACTGCGAGAACCAATCTTGACCGTTCATTTTGGATAATGGAATTCATGGATGAAGAGCGTGGGCGATTGGGTGTGGCAGGGTGCATGTAAGGAATTCATGGGTGGGCAATCCAATTGAAGAAGGGGGAATTGAACGGCTAAAATTGATTCTCGCGGTTCTCGTATGAAAAACAATTTTCGTTTGAACTTTTGCCTATTTACATTAACGATTCTATTCCCTTTTTCCTAAAATAGATGCAATGCCTCACATTGTTTAAAATACAACTGTTAAAGATTTGATTTAGAACACCTTTCAATATTAAGGGGAATAAGCAGCTGTGGATTGAAATATATCTAAAACACGAGGTTTGCAATTCTTTTGGGATAAATGAAAACGTAAATAACTAACAGCAATGCCATCACTAACTCATGAATAACACATACGGTCATAACTAGCATCAATGTCATCACTAGTCGCCACGTCAGCACGGATTTCTTTTTTATTTTCCTTTTTTTATAAAAACACATTATATATATATAATAAATACTAGAGCTAAAATATAATAAAATAACTAAAATTCCATCAAAACTAAAATACTACAAATTAACTAAAACTACAATACAATAATTAACTAAATAATCATACCCGCCAAACTAAAACCACAAATAAATAGATTCAGTGTCGGTAACAAAATTAGAAGACGAGCCACATCCTTGCCAATACTCGTCTACATATATGCAGCTAAAATAAACATCAACACCGACAAGTGTACTCGCGCACATGCTACATCAGTGACTCGAAATCAACGTCAATTGTCAAAAATCTGCTTTTGGTGATGTCGTATTTGGCACAGTAGTACAAATCTGCAAACTTATGGATTTGTCGATGCCTGAACGTTTTAAAAGTTGTAGATCACAGCTGGTTATGTTGAGATATGTAAACCGGTGGTAAATCTTGACCTCACGGTAATGAGGAAACGGGTATAGTTCCATCTCACCGCCGTAATAACAATTTATCGTGATCTTACTTTGGCGAGCTATTGAAGTTGTGTGATTTTGAAATGGCCGCTGCTGCACAGCCCAAGAATCACAACAGAACTTCAAAAATCATACTCGAGTAAGGAGGAATTGTTACCTGATAATCTTTGTGTTTCGCCCCTTGTTCCTCGGCAGTGTGCACACCATGCACACACACACAGCACTCCTTTTAAACAATGACTACAGTAAAATGCATTAGGGGCTGCCCTAATTCTTCATGAGCCCGTCATTTCTTTTAGTGACCCAATAACAACCAAGAGCCCAGGAACAGTTATAATATTTTCTTAAGGACATTAAATCCCTCAATAAGCCCATTAAACCCTAATGATCCACTAAATTACAGCACTCGTTTATCATCTCGCTTAATTAAATAATTTAATTCACATAAAACGAAACGGGTATTACATATCTCACATTCCGATATGGTGCCATAAATCATCGAGTGTGTGCATAAGAAGCATCACTAAGATAATATTTATCTATAAATATAATAAAATGATTAATGTTCAAAACATAAAATAAATATCAATTATGAATCATAAATGTGTTAGAAGGTGGAAGTGGAGCATTTGGGTTTAGTAAAGATTCAGACAATATTCTAGTAGCATCCGTTATCCGTTCCCATCCGGCCACAATAAAGTAAATATCATATTGAAGTCGCATATGGCCGATACATTTTAATAACAGTCTCCCTTTTCTCTTCCTGTATGTAAATGTTACCGGTTAACAGGTACCATAACATGCATCAACGTTCCATGAAGTGCACCAACTACTCTCTACATAGTAGTTAATTATTATTAAAAATATAAAAACAAAAATGTCATATAATCAGCTTTATTACTATATATACCTTAAACAATCTTCGTAATCTCTTATTATGTTTAGGAATGTTCATATTCGGGTTTAAAGTTGTTAGAACTATAATTACTTAAACAAACTCCATCATTCTATCAAATACCTCATGAAAATAATAATGAATTGTTTGTTGGGAGTGTTAAAATCTACGTTTCACAACAACATATCGTTGATTATGACCAATCATCATAAAAAAACATAGTCATCTTTTCATCAACCGACACATGTTATCCCTTAGCCAACCCTTTACTCTAAAATGTGCACAGAGCCTGACGAAAGAACCACCAGACATAAGTAGAAGCTCGATACATTGTCTATCATTTTCTTGTAACAATTCCATCGTGAACTGATGTCTGGACATTACCATGTATTGTCTCGTTTTCTTTTCAAAATTCTTTTCCAAAAATAGGGAAGGTACAAGTATATAAGAATTATAAGTAAAAAAAATTTATCCTTGTCCACGATGCACCTGTTAAAAAAACATAACCAACATAGTAAAAAAACCATATCTGACTTTGTAACAATATACAAATTTAAGCATCGAGACATAACATATCATCCAATATTAAAAAAACCATATCCAACATTTTAGCAATATCTAACATAGTAACAAAAAAACATAACATCCATGAACATAAACATCCAATATTCAATTCCTAACATCAAGCATCTAGACATAACATATCATCTAACATAACATCCTTCACTTTAATCAAATATCCCGAATGTTTTTCCCGTTAGCTTAATCAATCCTTTTAAGACCCCGGGATCGGATGGTAATCTCATCCCATTACTCCCTCTTTTTTTATGACTGGCCATGTTAAACGCGCCCAAGAACAAGGGATCAACCAGAGTTAACGGAATTGGTCCTTCACTTTTAATCAAATAATGTAATGCCTTCTTCATATCCGTGGTCAACTCATCAAGATTAGTAGAGGTTTTAGCCCTTTTACTAGGCCTACCTCTAGAACCACTTGGTTCTTCTTGATGAGTAGGAATGTCCGTAACAGTGGCAATAACAACACTAGTCCCATCATCATCTAAGTCAGCAAAAGGGGTCCCCTCAGTCTGAAATGTCTAGACAGACATTGATGTACCCCCGGATGTTGTTTGAGAAGGGCCTATTGAATATTATCATTTGCGCTACTTCCATCGTATAAGGCTGCTCATAGGTCGGGGTAAGGCATCAGGATCATTTTCAAAAACCCGTATTTCGGATGAACCTACACTCAAGTAAATGATAATTATTCTATATTTACATTGGTTACGTCTTAATAATATCCAATTAAAAACAACGTACCTTTTTGAATTCTTCCCACTCTTCGGGCGTTAAAGTGAAAGAATTTGTCCGAAGATTATATATGTTTCCAGTTTTGTTTCTCTAGTATATATATCCCAGATACTTGGCTCTCAAATTATCATAAGCATTTTTCATTTGTTTTTAAGTCAGATTCATGCCAAATTTTTCTTTAAGAATGTTGACAATCTAGTCCATGACTCTTTGTTTATACTACCCCCTCGTCTACCCAATTTGTTGTTTTTCTCAAGACATGTATCAAGTTAGCATTTTAATTGCTCATATGACCATTGAAGTCGGCCACCCGTTTGAACGAACTACATATCAAACGGGTCAAACATGTATATAAATTTAACGGGTCATACATGTATAGCTAGGAACAAATATGCATATAGACCAAAGAAATTGTAAAAATATATATTATACTATAAGCCAAATGAAGTTATAGCAAGCTTCAAGCTTGCTTATGTGGTTAGTTCATAATAACTTGCAATTGGGTGAATAAACGACCCACTAAAAAATATGGGAATCACTTCGAGTTGACACAAAATACAACCACCATGACACACAATTCAGTTCCAACAATGTAGCAGAGGCTAAGCACTTGGTTAGCTTGCGTAGAAATAAATGGCTCCTCTCCTATGTTAAGCACAAAATAAACAATGAAACCTGCCTTGCAGAAAAGAGGAATCTCATCACCAAACGTTTATAGCGGCAAATGCCTTTGATATGTACGTTGTTTTCAAGAAGATAACTAAAAAATATTTAATTGATCGCATAAGAGATAACTTGTTTACCTAGGACCCATGACTGGAACTCTGGATGAGGAAGCCATACATGTTTACAAAGAATGAAAAAATATAAAAACAGTGAAACATCCTAAATAAACACTTAATGATTCTGTTCTTGACTTCCAAATTATGTTTTCTCAATAAATAAACAACTTAACAAATCATGTGATTGCGAGTTAAGTGTTTTGACTAATATCTAATGAAACATGCTAGAAAAGCAACAACTCGATAACAATAAAAAACCTAAAGATAGTAAACATGTATAAAGTACAACAGTATGTTGTTTGGAATGGGACACAAGATGTAGAAATGGCAAGTAAGAAACATAAATTCAACTAAAACTCTATAACTTTGAATCTCATAAATACAAAGTTTGAACTCCAAAGAAGTAAAATTCAAGATGATTATGGTTATAGTAGATACAGTCTTTAAAGCATTTCTCTTCGCTGTATCAATCATCCTTCCGTAATTCAAATCAAGAAAATTTGTCAAAAGTGTGAAATGGTATGATTGTTTTAATTTCTTACGTGAATATCAGTTCAAATGTGTCTCAGAGTCTATTTCTTATTTGAAGATTGTTAAAACCAACCTTGAAAATGCTTGGAATCCAGATTTTAACATGAAATTGTTTTCAAATGTTTCAGAAAACAGATTTTGGGCTCAATTCTAGAACTAGAAATCAGAAACCCCACAAATAAACCCCATAAATGATAAATGATATTTCCCGGGAAGCGATTGACAGGAAGGGATTGACAGAAATCAAACAAATGGGAATTTGACAAATTAGATCGAGAAGTACCTGGACTTGAGAGGCGTGAAGGTGGGAGCCAACGAGAACCCGGCGATGGCGGTGGTCACTAATTCACTGTGAAGGTCCGGCGATGGCGTTGTGAATCGATGAATCCACGTGAAGGTCGGAGAATCGAGTGGGGAGCTCCGAGACGAATCCACGTGAAGGTTGGAGAATCGAGTGTGAATCGGCGATGGCGATGGCGTTGTGTATATTTCTTCATTTGGCTTATAGTACAGTATATATTTCTACAACTTCTTTGGTCTATATGCATATTTGTCCCTAGCTATACATGTTTGACCCGTTAAATTTATATACATGTTTGACCCGTTTGATACGTAGTTCGTTCGAACAGGTGGCCAACCTCAATGGTCAAATGAGCAATTAAAATGCTTACTTGATACATGTCTTGAAAAAACAACAAATTGGGTAGATGAGGAGGTAGTATACATAAAGAGTCATGGACTAGATTAGTCAACGTTCTTAAAGAAAAATTTGGCATGAATCTGACTCAAAAACAAATGAAAAATGCTTATGAAAATTTGAGACAAATTCTTTCACTTTAACTCCCGAAGAGTGAGAAGAATTCAAAAGGGTACGTTGTTTATTGAATTGGATAATATTAAGACGTAACCAATGTAAATATATATTAATTATCATTTACTTGGGTGTAGGTTCATCCGAAATGTGGGTTTTTGAAAACGACCCTGATGCCTTACCCCGACCTCCGAGCAACCTTATACGATGGAAGTAGTGCGAGTGGTAATATTCAATAGGCCCTTTCCCAGACAACATCCGGGAGTACATCGAGGTACATCATCATTTATCCAGACATTTCAGACCGACGAGACCCCTTTTGCTAACTTAGATAATGATGATGGGACTAGTGCTCCTACTGCCACTGCTAAGGACATTCCTACTCATGAGGTAACTACTTATCAAGAAGAACCAAGTGATTCTAGAGGTAGGCCTAGTAAAAGGGCTAAAACCTTTACTAATCTTAATGACTTGGCCACGGATATGAAGGCATTACAGTATTTTGGTTAAAAGTGAAGAGCAAACCATTAAGGAATGTCATGAGAAGCTAAAGTTGGTTCGGTTAAGTCCGGTTGATCCCTTGTTCTTGGGCGCGTGTAACATATTTGGCCGGTCATAAAAATGAGGGAGTCATGGATGGGATTACCATCCGACCTCGAGGTCTTAAAAGGATGGATTAAGCTGACGGAAAAACATTCGGGATATTTGATTAAAGTGAAGGATGTTTATGTTAGATGATATGTTATGTCTAGATGCTTGAAGTTAGGAATTGAATATTGGATGTGTATGTTCATGGATGGTATGTTTTTTTGTTACTATGTTAGATATTGCTAAAATATTGGATATGGTTTTTTTAATATTGGATGGTATGTTATGTCTCGATGCTTAAATTTGTATATTGTTACAATGTTAGATATGGTTTTTTTTACTATGTCGGTTATGTTTTTTTAACAGTGCATCATGGATAAGGATAAGAAAATTTTACTTATAATTCTTATGTACTAATATACCTTCGCTATTTTTGGAAGAGAACTTTGAAAAGAAAAGGAGACAATGCACGGGTAATGTCCTGACATGAGTTCACGAGGGAATTGTTACAAGGAAACGATAGACAATGTATTAAGCTTCTAAGTATGTCCCGTGATTCTTTTGTCCGGTTTTGTGCATATTTTAGAGTAAAGGGTAGGCTAAGGGATAGCAAGCATGTGTCGGTTGAGGAAAAGATGGCTTTTATGATGATCGGTCATAATCAACAATATGTTGTTGTGAAGCGTAGATTTCAACCATCGCAACAAACAATTCATTATTATTTTCTTGAGGTATTGGATAAATGAGGGAGTTTGTTTAAGTAATTATAGTTTCAACAACTTTTAACCCGAATCCAAACATTCTGGGACATAATAAGAGATTATGACGAGTTTTTAAGGTATATAGTAATAAAGTTGATTACATGGCATCTTTGTTTTTATATTTTTAATAACATTTAACTATTAACTATTATGTTAGGAGGAGTTGGTGCACTTGATGAAACGTTGGTGAATGCTTTAATGCCTGTCAACCAACAACATTTATATAGATGAAGAAGAAACCAAGAATATGCGACTTCAAAATCAGCGATAGGGAGAAACAAGAAAAAGGCCTCAATTTTCGAGTACAAGAACTGGTGTTGCGACTCGTAAAAGCCACTGAAGAGGAACTTAAAAATCAAAATCAAAGCTATTTTGCATTTGAAATAAAAAATCAAAGGTTAATACTTCAAATGTACCTGGTTAATTATCCTCAAACTTCAAATCGAAAACCCTAGCAGAGACGAAGTCCAGTCGAGATAAGAGGGACGTCGAGCACTGGGTGTAACGATGTACGGCAATGGACTCGAATGGTGGCATCAATCTCCCGCAGTGGCGGTGGCTTCCTATGGGGGAACGGATTCGAAGGAGGTTCACGAGAAGCAGCGAGACTGCCAGACTGGTACCTTTTTAGGGGGAAATAGGGAATGGAAAAATAATTATATATTAATTTTTATATTGTTTTCAAAATAATTACTATATATTTATTAATATGTCAGTTTACTAGATGATATCCATATAATACGACGGTAATGAATAATTTTTATTGATTAATATGTTTGTTTCAAGACATCAAAAGTATGGTATTCATGTAATACGATGATAACGAATAATTTTTGTTTTGTGACATACTGACATGTCTATTTTCTTTATCTTTTTTTATTTTCTTTACTTTTCTGTTCTCCATAATTGAAAAAAAATTATAAAAATATTTTTTAATAATTAAGTTAATTTGTATTGGCTTTGAATTTCAAAAAATTTGTATTAACTTTGATTTTCTTAAATATGTAAACTTTAGTTATTAAAATGGATATAAGAATATAATTACCTATATCTAATAGTACTCAATTTAGTTTATATAAAGGGTAATTTAATAATTTTAAAACACTTAAAATTTAAGAATTTAAGTAAAATGCCTAAATGCTTTGTAATATATTATAGATATAGATATTGTGTAACATATTTCTTATAACTTTTTAATATTTTTCCTTAACATTTTTATTATTTCTAAAATGAGAAAAATATAATAATTATAAACTTTATAAATAAGTATGCAAGTCAAATATAGTCTCTAGATGTATATTAAAAAATTATAACAAATATGATACCAAGTGTGTATGGTAAAAAAATATACTACTATAATAATTTTCCCAATAGTATACTACCTAATATATAAGATAAATAAAAAGAATACTTTGTTTGGGAAAAAAGAAACAGTTGATAATTAATAGATTAGTTTATCAAAAATTAAAAATGGGATAGATTGAGAATTCAAATTTCAAAAGAGAGGTATGGTGGGGTATATTTGAGGGATATATTAGTCATTTTTATTGTTAAAAATTAAGAATTTAAGTAAAGTAGGAAAAAGAATGTTAAATATATTACCGTTGCCAAACAAAGTTAAAAAGCTTAACGAGGAACAAGGCTCGTCAACACAGTCACAAGCTTGGCTATAACGATCATAACCCCGAGCTACTTGCGAGCATTGAGCCTCGTTTAGGTGTTTTTGTTGGTGTATCACGAGCTCGTGATACCACTAACGGGTGCTCTAAGTATATTTTTGTAGTTAACATTTTTCATTTTCCCAAAAAGATGATGCAAAGATAAACCTTTGCTAATAAGCCTTGTGAGTCATGTAACGCTCACGCTTACTATGTAAATCAAATCCCCACTTTACCTATCATATAATCAACATACAATTAGAGGTACATTCACACAATTTTCTTCCACATATACTTGTATTGCACCGAATAAATTGAAATGAAGATTAACCGCTCTTTTGTGGGGTCAAACAAAAATAGAGCTAAAATTTTTAAGTATGTGCAACTTAGGTTTATACTTTTTTTATCAGCAAAAGAGAGAAACTTAGGTTTATACTATGGTACAGCTAATGTAACGTTTCCCCTAAGTCAAAACAACCGCTTTATGTGTCAATATATCAACACTAATTAATACTTCCTAAAATCAAATTAATGAAACCCTTTCACCTATGTAACTTCATAGTGTAGTTAAAATTTTAAAACACTTTTCGGTGCCGTGCTAAATATTAGACTATTAGTATTGTGTGTGTATGATTAGCGACCTTAAGCTTTCGGGCTTTGACATCCATGGCTTTCCCATCGATTTCTTCTTTTGAATTAGGCTTAAATCATCCATGACCTTAAGCTTTCGGGCTTTACTCGTAAATTTGTGAATTAGGCTTAAATCAACAGGCATTCATGATCTATCATATTGCTAACAAGGTAATCAACCAAGTAATAACTTATGTGATTAGTTAATTCTTTTCTATAAAACTTTATGAATTTTCCTAAAAAGTTTTATAAGATAAAATCAACAAATGAACAAATGCTAGTTTTCAAAAAAAAAACAATGGAAAACATTTTTTTCTTGTAAATATTGAATTTAATATGCAAGTAGAAGTTGAAATATACACAATAACAGACTTTGAACATGATAACACATAAAAAATGTCAATTTTTGAAAATTTAAAGTTGGAGTAGATCGGTAGAAGTAGAAGTATACACATTAAGTTTTGAATACAATAGGCAAATCTTGTGATCTTTTTAAAAAAAAAGCCAACTGTTTCTAGTATAAACTATAAAGTTTCCATGATCATCAAACTTTAAATTCTTCTTGTCAAGGTCAATGACCATGTAAGATAACTACATCAGTAAACGCATATCTAATAGAAAAAGTAGTGAGTACAAACAAATTATATTCTAAAAATTGAAGAAAGTCAAAAGATTACCGGTTTATATAAAATGTGCAACTAACTGACCATGATACACTAATGGAGAATTTTTTAGAAAGCATCAAGCGGTTATGTCACTATAACAAAAAGGTCGATTATCCACACCCTTTTATCAATATTATTAATACACTTACAACTATTAAAAATTGCAATCAATAGTGGAAAATTTGGGTGTTACAAATTTCTGTCAAATCTATATATTTTAAAGTCTGAAAATTATAGTAAAAAATCACATCTATTAGTGTGGATAAGTTACCTACATTTTCATGCTTAGAAGTGTAATTTTGAGTGTGTCAATTCCGAAGTTATAAAAGTTCACACTTTTTAAGTTTTAAGCGTTAACTTCTTCAATTATTTATTTAATCATTTACACGTTGAAAAGTGTGTATTTTTTAAAATAAATTTACGCATCAATAAATGTAGAGTTTTTTCCTTTTCAAACAATCTATATAATTGACTATTTTCACAATTATAACTTATAAGTGTGACAAACTTTAAAATTTTTACATGTATTTCATAAAGCTTGAAGAAATGACATGTTTGTTATGGACTGTGGTGTATAATTCTAATTGGTTCAACGTAGAATCTAAATCACTAAATAGTATGATTATTTAAACATGCAGATCAATGTATGTTCATTTTTTGCACTAAATGATCATTCACAACCCTTAAATGTATGGCCCCAAGTGGGTTTAGCAATAAGAATTTTTGTGTTCGTTATGAGAAGTTCTATTGTTCTACTTTGAAAAATGACATATCAACAAAAATTGAAGCACACAAATTGCAATTAACGAGAACTAAGGTTATCTTTAAAAATCTAGTTTAAAAATCTAGTTGAGTTGCATCAGATCTATGAAACACGAGCACTTGTGTTAAAATCTTGAAGGAAGGTTTAATTTTTTGCTAGATTTTCTATAGTTTGGAGTGATATGTTAATTTTTTTCTCCATATATTGGTATTTAAGGTTTGCACTTTGAAGATGATGTTTGGAGGTGTAATTAGGACCCAGGGATTCTTATTTTGTTTTTTGATTGAAAAACCTTGAATTGCTCAAATAGATGTTAAACAAAATAAACTTTTTTATTATGAAATAATTTCATGTATATTCTTGCAAATTAGGCCGATATCCTTATAAAACCCGTAACACTCTCCTATACATCTAAATACTTAATTTAATCATTATTAAATTATATAAACAAAAAACATTATCTCTAAACGGTTCATATGTAAACTTACTAAAATACTCATATTTACTATCTCATCCAACCTTCTATTGTTCCATTCTCCAGAGTTTATATAACCTCAACTTCAAATTCAATTCCAAACAAATATTAATGTGAGGCAATGCCATTCCACAACTAAGTACATTGTCCCCGGACACTAGCTCAGTGCTAGAGCAGTTGGCTGTTGCTTTCAAGCCCACCTTTGCATGTCAAGATCATAGGAAGGTAGAATATATTTTTTAAAAGAAGACGGTTCCAAAAGAAACTTAAAATATTAGTTCAATACATTCTCTTTAGCAGATTGACATATATTCCTCGCTCATTATTAGATATGAGCAATTCGTTAGATTTTGATTCCTATATATCCATGGTCGACGAACCACTATTTCCTTCCATTCTACGCCTCAACATCAACAACCTCCATCTTTTACCAATACCAACATTGTTCCTCCATCTTTTCTCAAACAAGCTACAACAAGATGGTGCTAGCACCACCACAAAGCATATTTTAGGAAGTTTTAAACTACATATCAAATGTCTCTTTTCTTCTTCAAGCTTTTTGATCCCAAGTCGGCCTTAAATCAATTACCCTACAAACTTCCTTCACCAATCGATCCCTAATTACATCTCCATAGTTTCGCCATGCTGAAACCTTGAATTACGTGATGATACGAATCATGATCATGAAAACTACGAGAACAATTCCAATCACCATTCAATTTGTTGTAATCATTTTGTTTTTGTGAGTGCATGGCATAGGATCTGGGGTCGTATGGGTATACTTGAACCCATTATACCCTTCGTGTATGTATTTGTACCATATTGTTCTAAAATCAATTTATAGTCATTTGGGTTAATCTATCGTATTTAAACACATTTGAGCACATAACAAGCATACTCTTCACTTATAAATACTTAAACTTACTTGGAAATGTAAGAATTACTTTAGCCAATCATCCCCTGAAGTCTAAAACTAAACACAAGGCCGATAGTTATCTAAATGGGGCAAAAACCCACAACTTTGACTTTGTTTGACCGACTTCATGATGATTTTTTAAAATAAAACTTTATAAATACATCCTCTGATTACCTCTAGCTGTGAAGTTTCAACCCATAACTCAAAAGGACGAGAAAAGTTAGCAACAGTCAAACTTGTCCAATTTCACCAATAAACATGAATATGTCTCCTTCACATTAATTCTTTATATTAATAGTTTATAAACAATCTTAATTTAAAGGTTAGCCCAAATGCCCATCTTTTTATTGCATTGATGCATTATTTATGTTTTTACACAACAGGTCATATGACTCGTTTTAAGAAAACTTGCATATATTTGGGTTCTACCCATTCCTTCTTTATATTAATAGTTTATAAACAATCTTAATTCAAAGGTTAGCCCAAATGCCTATCTTTTTATTGCATTGATGCATTATTTATGTTTTTACACAACAGGTCATATGACTCGTTTTAAGAAAACTTGCATATATTTGGGTTCTACCCATTCCTTCTTTATATTAATAGTTTATAAACAATCTTAATTCAAAGGTTAGCCCAAATGCCCATCTTTTTATTGCATTGATGCATTATTTATGTTTTTACACAACAGGTCATATGACTCGTTTTAAGAAAACTTGCATATATTTGGGTTCTACCCATTCCTTCTTTATATTAATAGTTTATAAACAATCTTAATTCAAAGGTTAGCCCAAATGCCTATCTTTTTATTGCATTGATGCATTATTTATGTTTTTACACAACAGGTCATATGACTCGTTTTAAGAAAACTTGCATATATTTGGGTTCTACCCATTCCTTCTTTATATTAATAGTTTATAAACAATCTTAATTCAAAGGTTAGCCCAAATGCCCATCTTTTTATTGCATTCATGCATTATTTATGTTTTACACAACAGGTCATATGACTCATTTTAAGAAAACTTGCATATATTTGGGTTCTACCCATTCCTTCGATTCATATGTATTTTCTAGCAACTTCAACACGCTAATTATACCTAATAATCATGTTCCAAGTTGTACAAAGTGCCTACTTACCTCAAATGGTCATTAAAGTCACAATACCTCAAGTTTAGCAACTTTCACCTATCATTTCACCTTATAAACACAAATTGGATTAATGCATATCTCAATTACCAAATTTAAGACATATGTTGACTCAAAACATAACTCCGACACTAGTCATACTTATAACAATCCAATTCACTACTTTATGCTTATAAATCATTTTTCCTTATTTTATTTCCAAAACAGAACAACTATACAGTTTTTTTAAACCAGATGTATAAACAAATTAACTTTTGGAATATAAAGATGACCTAAAATAGACTCTTTAAGCTTCAAAATGATGTTTAATATGTTTACAATTTAATTTCCATTGACAATTAACATACACGAGCATGATCCTTTCGAAAAACTACCCGATTCCACGGAGACTTGTATGGAAACATCTTATCTTATAACCTATTTAAAATATTAGGATGATGATATTATCATTCTTTTTGTAATACCCGGTTTCCGTATAATAAATAAATGAATATTTTATTGGAGGACGCCGTCTTTGTATTTATTGGGATTTCTAATTGGTTATGGAATTTAAGTTGCTTATTGGTTTTGGTGGACTATTTAATCTATTAAACAAACAAGTATTTGGGCTACCATATGGTTGGGCTAATTAATTAGAGAAGTGAAATAGTGGTATGAGAGAATAAGCCTTATGGGATTAGAGAGTTTGCTAGTGTTGGGCCCAAGGCCTTGTTAAGAAGCAAGTATAAATGGAAGATTAAGGTGCAGCCTCCAAGAATACATTTCATTTCATTTCTAGAGAGAGAAAGTGGGAGCTTGTTCTTGAGTACGAGAAGAAGGAACAAAGGAAGGCTAGGATCTTGATATCTCTAGCTAAATCCTTAAGGAATTGGAAGAAGAACCATCAGGTAATGTTTCTAAACTCTATGTTGTTGTATAGAAGCTGTAAGATATGCTTTTTGATCTGTTTATGGGGTTTAGTTGTTTGAGTTTTTGGGTTTTTGGGTTTATGAAGAACAAGAGTAAAGAATCTAAGCTAGGAGCTTTAATAGTTGTTGAGATGTGTTTAAATCTTGAAGAAAGTGCTTAAATGAATAGAGAAATGTTTTAAAACAAAAATAAAGTGATTTGGTTAAGTTTTGAGAAGGTTGTGATTTTGAAAATGGAGTTTCAAGTTCTGGGTTTTTCCAAAAAGATGAACTGGCAGGGAAGATGAAAGTCCATGCGACTTTCAGAAGGCCTCATGCGACCTTCAGAGGATCCATGCGACTTTCTGATGGGATGTGTTGTGTCCATGCGACTTTTGGTATAAGTCCATGCGACTTTCGGATAGAGGATTTGTAGACTTTCAGATGGAGTGGATGTGTGTCCATGCGACTTTCACAAGTCCATGCGACTTTTAGATAGTCCATGCGACTTTCAGATGGAGTGGATGTGTGTCCATGCGACTTTCAGATAGTCCATGCGACTTTCAGATGGAGTGGATGTGTGTCCATGCGACTTTCACAAGTCCATGGGACTTTCAGATAGTCCATGCGACTTTCAATATAGCCATGCGACTTTCAGTTGTTAGGTCCGGCCTAGTGTGGTCCGACTTAGGGTCTGTAGTATACCCAAAGCTAATCAGTGGAGATATCTGTATTGTAGGTCCTTGCGACTGGACTTGTTAACTTTCAGCTTGTGAAATCTGTTGCGTTTATCTGTGCTGCAGATCAGATGAGTTACCCTAACTTATACACGATATTAGTGTGAAATGTATATGTTATATCTTATCTGATGTGTTAACTAATGTGATATATGTGAAGTGAAGGGTTACGTTATATTGTGGTGAAAACGTAACTCGGGCACAGTCAGACATAGTGTGAAATCCTTGGTACGGCTTGGATAGTCAACTGTGACCCAAAGTGTGAAATCGTCGTCAGTGCACTGCGTCGGTAGTATCTGTTATGATATGTGATCATGGATTTGTGTTATGATGTGACATGTACACGCCTAGTGTGGTGTGTAAGTTAGAGTGCTCGCTAAGCTTTATGCTTACTATTGTTAAACTTATTCTTTTCGGGACCTGATCGTGGGGAGGCTTCAGCAATGTGAAGATGGCTCATCATTCAATTAATCGTTTCCGCTGTTTTAATTACGTAAACACTTTGTTGGAACAATGTCTGTAATATTACTTAATTACATTTTGCTGCGGGTAGTTCTGGGTGCGGGACCTCGTAGGACCTTTTGTTGAATGTATTTATATTTCTAAATTCATTTGTTTTAAAAAAAATTTGGGACGTTACACTTTTCAAAATTCATGTTTTTAAAAATGATGACATTATCCTATTTATAAGGAATTTTATAAATAGGTTATAAGATTGGAGGGGCCTAGATGAAAATTGTGAGGGTTTTATATTTTAAGAAAATATAAGGGAGTTTTATAAAAATTGCATATTAATGTAATTAATTATAGGTTGTTTATAAATTATGTTTAGTAACTTGTGATATATTTTGTTTAGAAAAAAAATAATTATATATTTGCGACCGTCTTATTTTTATCTACGTTTTGGTGTAAATTTTATTGTAATATGACACTTTTTTAAAATTAGTATATTCTTAGTATTTTATTGCATATTTAACCATGATTTTGTCTTTTTTTAAATGAAAGGTTTTGATTGGTGAAAATTTAGTTTTGAGAAGAATGATGACATCATCATCTTTTTCTTTTAATAAGGTTATAAGAAAGATAAGATAAGATATTCAATTTTCCAAACACAGAATTCTTTGCAACTCCTTGAAAAGATTGCAATATTTCTTTATTGTCTTCAGGTAAATAAGTTTTGTTTACATTTCATAAAAATGATTCACATATGTTAATGTAATATATTGTTCTTTTTACTATACCATTAGTTATAGAGAATAAACAACCTTCAACATCTGCTCCAAAACGATCTTCATTGGAAGAGCATTCAAAAGAAATAAATAAATAAAGGGTGATTCATTCTATATATGATAATTCTGTTCATAACAGTTCAATAACGATTGAAAATGATGGAACAAATTCACGGACTACTTTAAATGATATATCTAATGGTGCGTTTAATTTCAAATTAGAAATTAGTTTAGAATTTACATAAAGTCCAGTAGATTTATATTCATTTTATATGCTTTATGATGAGAATATATATATACATATATATACTTATGTAAATATATACATGATGTGGGTATAGCGCACCAGTTTTAAATTTATAAATCCGAGTTATTTAGCACGACTACAACACAAATAGGCAAGGAAACCTAATCGTATCGTAGTATAGTAAATAAGTACAGGTGTCGAACACAAGGGGAACGAGTATGATTTTGAATGTAACTCTACTAATTAAATATTAAACTAATTAAAAGCAACTGAAGGGGGGGGGGGAATTTAGAATCTTATCAATAAAGATTCAAACTTTATTATCCAACTCAGTAAATAATAATATCAAGAACCAAGAACAAACCAAATGAAGCAGAAAGCAACAGACTTTATCGGACTTAAGTTATAATATAAAGATTCTCTGCCTAGATTCAATGAAATTCTCTTCAAGTCAATCAATTAAGTGCAACAGACAACTAAATATCATATACCGATTCCTATATTAGTTAGACTCTTAGTCAGATTATCTAACCCTGTAATCATGCAATTAACTAACCCTATGGTCAAGGAGTCAATTTAAAGCAAGAATTAGTCTTTTAGTTAGTATCAATCAAGATTCTACCTTTAATGATTGTTTAAATCAACAAAACATTCAATTAACATATAAATGTCATCATATGCAATTGCACACACATTAAAATTCCCATCTTTTCATGTTTAAGCCTAGGATTTGGTCAATCACTATTCAAAATTATTTATTGGTCCTAAATAGTCATGATAAAAGCCACACAAGCGGATTGGTCTTCCAACTCATGCAAACTCAGAATATAAACATGTCAAAAACAAGATCTAAAATACATATGGATCTTTAGTAGAACTTAAATTGATAAATATATGATTTTTAGCATCATAAACACAAAAAGCAATTAACTTTCAAAGAATCCATCTCCTCTAGGGAGAATACATGAAATTCTAGCCTAGAAACATCATAAAATAGCTTCTGGAAATTAAGAACAACATAAACACAGAAGATAAATAATAAGAATGATAGAATCGTGATGAATCTAAGCCGAAATCTTCAAATAATAAGCCTCAATCCTTAAAAGTTGAGCTCTACAACCCCTAAAATGCTTTTGGACGAGTTTTGGCAGTATTTGGGTAGTATATGTTGGGTTGTTCCCCCCAAAACCGATCAGGACGTTCGTTTATATAGAAAACTGAAAATAGGGGCGTCGCGTCGCGACGGGTGAGTTTAACGCGATCCAAAACTCTTTTAAAATTTGAATTCTGACGCGTCGCGCTGTGACCCAGGCAATGGTCGCGCCTCGATGCCACGTGGCGAGCTTTGTGATCTTATCTTGAACTGCTCCGTCGCGCCGCGATTCTTGTAGGTGTCGCGCCACGATCTTGCCTTTTTACTACATGACCATAAAAGTGAAATTGTAGCCCTCTGAGTTTAGTTTACGTGGCCTATTGAATCACCTCAATCCGAGTTTGTATGAGTGAGATATGATCAAAACAGTGGAGGTGTGTCGGCGTAGATTGCTTTTCCTATTTCTTCGATTTTTTCGTATTTTGCTCAAAACTTTTCATATTTCGCCTTTTTAACTTGAAACTCAATAAATGAAGATAATTAAGTATCTTTTACTTATTTACAAACAATAACATGCTAAAATAAAACATATATCGCTTAAAATATATATCTAAATTTGGCAATATCAATACACATATAATTGAGTAAATGATTCCATCGTCATTTTATAGTCACTAATCGTTTTAATCTTCAGATGATTTTCAATAGTTTTTTAGTAAAATTAAAGATATGAATTACAATATACTAATGAACTTGAACTTACTGTCATGATCAACATTGGTTCTTGAATCTGCCAACCATAAATGTCTATTAATCGGAATTGCTTTAATTTATTTCTAATTATTTTTACTATACGTGTTAGTACTCCTTAAAGCTATATAAGTTTAAATTTGACTTATATCATCCATGTGTTGACACACGGGTCAATTAGCTAGTTCATGTAATTCCTTGTGGTTTTCTAGTCTCATGCAACCCTACACATACATGTTACTCAATCAACCACACACTTTGTTCTACCCTCCATTTAATTTCTACATGTTTCACTAATCTATGGCTAATTAACTCACACAACAAAGATTGCCATCAACAATCACCGTCCATCTCCTCTTTGTTTGACCAACCCCTAGAAACCTTCGGCCAAAACCCCACAAAACATGCATAAGACATTTGGTAAACTTACCTTACTCTTGTTTGAAGCCTTGGATGGTTACTTCTCCCAAATTGTTCTTTGATTGCACAAAAACTCTTGAACGATCTTTCTCTCTCTTCCGACATTGCTCCCGGTTGTGAGGTAGTACAACACATGATTTAATAATAACAACAATAATATCAGTAACAATCAATATAAGCTCCGCTCCAAAATCAACATCGGTATTAACTATTCCTTTCTTTCATCAGTTTAACACATAGTATTGGTTAAAGTGGTAGAGGGTAATAGCCTTGTAGGTGAGTAAAAGCTTGTGGTGGTCGTCAGGAGGATAGACCTGGTTGTAGAGACAACAGTAGGTCTGGTAGTGGGATGGTAGGCAAAGTGGTTTAATTGTTGCCTTGTAGCAGGGTGGATAGATCTGGTTATGTTGTCGCCTCGTTGGAAGGTAGATAACAATACGAATCTAAGAGCAATGCACCAGTCAACCTACTAGGATCCTCGAACCAAGGACCTCTTTCTATGCTTTCTTTGCTCTTTCGTTTGGTGGTGAAGATGCCGATAAAGACTAGTGGTGAAGATGAAGAGGAGTGTTGGAGAACAAGGTCAACAATTGCAAGTTTTGTTTGTTGTTGAGATTTGTTTTTTTCTTTTATCCTCCATGTCTAATCCGTGTTCTCTTTTTGATTGATCAAGGAATGATATCTCAGTGAAAAGGTGCCTTTATTTATTTGATATGTTTTCTATGTATGTACATCGACAATATGATTCTCTATATGTGTGGATATATGTATATATATATATATATATCTATATATATATATATATATATCTATATATATATATATATCAGGTCAAGAGGGAATTGTGCCCCACACCTAGAAAAATGTATTTGAAACCTGACCCGAAATAATTAGTTTCGGTTATCATTGTCAACTTCGGTTCTATTACCATGTCTGTTTAATTTCCTCTTTAAAGATACAAAAGAAAAGAAAAAAAAATCACAGAGAGAAAAGAAAAGAAGAGAAATGGTAATAGTTTGATTTTTTCTAGTTTCTGAGTTTGAAAGAAAAGAAAGAAGATAAATAATATTGTTTTTATTTTATGTTCGTGAATTGAAGAGAAAAAGGAAAAAATGAATTATATTACAATAATACCCTTATTTTCTTTAATTCTTAGTTGTCATTAAGGATAATTTAGTCACTAATGAAAAAACTCAGGAACATAAAATTTTTAATTCCTTCCCTCTTCTTTTCAAATCATTTTTTCTCTACTAAAAATAACAATGTTCTTGAATTTTAAATACGAAAGAAAAGAATAGAAAATAAAATTAAGGAGAAAAAAGAAAAGGAGAGAAATGATTATAGTTTTAGTTTTTCGCATCCCCAAGTTTGAAAGAAGGAAAAAGAAGAGAAAGAGTACTGTTTTTATTTTGTGTTTCCGAGTTGGAAAGAAAGAAAAACACAAGTTATATTACAATAATAACCTTATTTTTTCAAAATTATTAGTTGTCATTAAGGGTAATTTAATCACTAATGAAAATTCATAAAATTTTTCATTTCCTTTCCATCCAAATCTTTCTATTTTTGAAAGGAAAGTTTAGAAGAGAAGGTTAATTAAATTTTCTTTCCAAACCTCTTCTCTTCTCTCCTTAAAAAGAATTGTGTTCTCAGATTTTTTTTAGTTCATTCTTCCTTCCTTCCAAATCATTTTTTTCTCTCCAAAATAAAATTCTGGAACATAGCCGGTAGGAATGACAATGGGGCGAGTTTGAGGCAGGGTAGGCAATCCCTGTCCCCAAACCTGATAAGAAAATTTTGTCCCGCCCCCGCCCCGTTCCCCATCGGGGAGATTATCGGGGCCCCCAATTGGAGCTGCAACTTACCCTAACCCTCGCCCCGTTCCCCGTTTTTGCCTTGAAATTTGTACACCCATTCACACCTCTACGAATCAATGATTAAAAGAAAAAATAGTATATTTTGTGTCCATGATTACTATAAATTTCTTCAAACAACACTAAAAATCAACAAGACATAAAGAACAAGTGCGTGTAATACAATAGACTTGTAGATTATTATATGTGTGTAATACAAGAGTAACAAGAACTGTGAAATCAGAATCAATAACACTAGTGTGTGTAATATAGACTATTAAGTGTTTCATACAACATTAAAAATCTGTTACAAGAACAAGATTAGTGAACTTAAAATATCACTAGTGTGTGACCGTGTGTCACTCCGGCAAATAGGCGACGGAAAGCAAAATAAGAACAACTGAACTTACTTGAAATCAAGGGGCGATTTGGGGACGGAAAGCAAGAATAGTGAACAAGAACAACATAACTTACTTGGAATCGAGACGATTGGTGCGACGGATTTGGCGAGACGGCGACGGAAATCAACACGCTATAGTGGTTGTTGGCTCGTGAACCGTGGACGCCAGCGGTGGGTCGTGAACGGTGAGCATGAGATAGTGAGATCGTGGATGTGGGTGACTGAATGTTTGTGTCGGCTCACAAGGTGAAGGACCAAAACGGTGGAGAAGAGAGCATGAGATAGTGAGATCGTGGGTGTGGGTGACTATGTGTTTGTGTCGGCTCACAAGGGTGAAGGATTAAAGGGATTTATGAAAATCCTGATTTGAAATCTCTACATACACTAATACATATTAAATAATATATATATATATAATAAAAAAGTATAAATATAATATATAATTAGGGCGGGCTGGACGGAGCGGGACAAGACGTCTTCAGTCACTACCCTAAAACCCGAAAAAAATCCTGTTAATACCCCGTTCTCCATCTCGATCCCTAATAACACCTGTCCCACCTCGCACTATTTAATTTGAATTTCGAATTTCCCGTCAAGTTCGAGACTTCTTGACATCCCTAAACACCATAGTGTAAATTTTTTATTTTCTTTCTAAAATCAAACTTCGAGAACCTACTAGGTTACTAACTTACTATTGTCTCTTAAAAGAGGGAAAAAAAGAACTCGGAAAAACATAAAAATACTCGTAAAACGGTGTCGTATGTCCACGTGAATACATCGATCGTCTAGTCTAGTCCACCAGACGTCTGTAAAACACAGTCGGAAATACAAACCGAGTGTGTGTGTGAGAGAGAGAGAGAGAACCAGCGATGAGCGGAGCAGCTTCGTATCTGATGAGAAGGGCGGCGCAGAAGGAGAGGGTCAGAATCCTCTACCGACGTGCCCTCAAAGACACTCTCAATTGGGCCGTTCACCGCCATCTCTTCTACCCTGATGTATTTCTCCCACTATCTTTTTAGGGTTCTTTTTCACCCTTTTCGGATCTTTCATCATTCATGTCTTATATGTGGTTTTAATTGTTTTGTTTGCAAATCTTTTCAGGCCGATGCACTTCGTGAGAGATTTGATACCAACAAGAATGTGGTTCGTCTCTCTAGCCCTTTCTTATACGTTAGAAATTTCCCTATATTTGTATGAATCGAAGTTTTTTTTACGATGCCCTTTTGTTTTATGTATTGTAAAATTCTAAAATGTCTGCAGGAGCTAACAAAGTTTTTTGCATTTACATGTTCATGATTTGGCAAAAATGAAAACGCTATTTTTTGCAGATGACATTGCTTTTTAGGTACTTTTAGAAAGAATGGGTTTTTTGTTTGCAACTGTGTTAGATCACTGTTGGTGTTAGTGTTAATCGATTTAAACTACTATTTCAAACTGATAATGAGCAAGGATGTTCATATGTCCACAAATGGGAGATCTCCCAAAAATACCATAGCATTTGACTTCCCTATAATCCATTTTAGCAGCCTTATTCAATCACTCTAGTGTTTCTTCAGATAGACCAATGCCTTCATATTTGTTGAAGCTTTCATCAAGCCAATCCACTATGGAGTGTATCTCAAAGATCAACATAACAGATTTAGAGATCATATCACTTGAAATCATTGTTGACAAATAAGCTCCAACACTTGGGTTATTATCTTCATTAGACTCCCCATCTTTATCTTCCTAACACTGCTCAAAGAATTGCCCAGAAGCACATGCATCCCATTGCACTGAACATAGACCGGATCAAATTCTTGTAAAGCCCCCCAAGATTCTGCTCTACAATTAACGAAATCCCACAGAGCGTTACCCGATCTCAGTTCTAACCCAAACAAAGTATACTTGAGTGTGTGCTTGCTGTGAGTTGACAAATAAGTTCCAACACTTGGGTTATTATCTTCATTAGACTCCCCATCTTTATCTTCCAAACACTGCTCAAAGAATTGTCCAGAAGCACATGCATCCCATTGCACTGAAACATAGACCGGATCAAATTCTTGTAAAGCCCTCCAAGATTCTGCTCTACAATTAACGAAATCCCACAGAGCGTTACCCGATCTCAGTTCTAACCCAAACAAAGTATACTTGAGTGTGTGGTTGCTCTGAGTTGACAAATAAGTTCCAACACTTGGGTTATTATCTTCATTAGACTCCCCATCTTTATCTTCCAAACACTGCTCAAAGAATTGTCCAGAAGCACTTGCATCCCATTGCACTGAAACATAGACCGGATCAAATTCTTGTAAAGCCCTCCAAGATTCTGCTCTACTATTAACGAAATCCCACAGAGCTTTACCCGATTTCTCCTTTACAGGCCTTAGGCCTATTGGACTAGGCCTCTAGTTGTGGGTAATATACATATAAATGTTGACTTCTGATATGTTCTCTATCAACATGACTACATGTACTTTGAACATGATATTCATATTACCGTGTTTGGATTCAGCTGCAAGCCCAATAATACAAAACACTTTGAAGTTCCTTAACTTGTGCCTCCTACATAACGTAGGAGGCAATAGAACTAATTGAAAGTTTGATGCATTTGTTTCTGGAAGGTTTGTTGCAGAAGAACCGCTTCATGGAGTTGGATTTGACACAATAGATTTGCTTAAATATTTTTGCATGCTTTGTGCTGTGTTGACAAGGGAGTTTGTGTCTTGTTTTATTAAAAGTTCTCATGATTTCTTTATATGTTGGGTAATTCTGGCTGAACTGCAACTCATGGGTGAATGTCAGCAATAGAGATCATTACATTGAGCTTGCTAATTTGAATAGTTATGCTTGTTTACCACTTTACCTCCTAATATGTTTTATTTTCTGTTGTTGAGTGTTCAGGAAGATATAGACACCATTGATAGATTGATTGCTGATGGTGAGTCACAGTACAATAAGTGGCGCCACCCTGATCCTTACATTGGTAAGTGGCACTAGAATGTGAGCTAGTGTTTGGTATGATGAAAATCATGGAATCAAGGAAGGAATAGAATGACAATAACTGTTTGTTTTGCCTATTGGAAGTAAATAGCCATTCCTTCCATGGTTGAAACTTTGTTCCATATGGTGTGTTTTGTTCAGTTCCATAATGGATTGGAATGTAAAACTAAACCATTATCCAATTTAGTCTTCAGTTTTATAAATCTTATTGGTAACTTTTAAAACTCTAGATAAATTACTTTTGTTTTGTCTAAACTTCAGTTGAAAACCTACCTTCTTTTACTTTATTATAATCTTATTTGAGGTTTTATAGAGCTTTTATCATATTTAATTTTGTATTATTTGTACATAGACAATTCAAAAATTTTTATTAAATAATATTTAAATAGATGTAAAAGGTCATTCCATTCTTATTGCCGTATTGGCCAACCAAACATGATAATGAAATGTAATGATCCAACGGAGTAGGCCCAGGTTCGATTCCCACCAGTTCCAATTCTTGGTGGCCTGTTATTACAGTAAATAATAATTTTAGTTATCCATACCATTACCTTGATTACTCTGTTATATTTATCGTTCCATTCCTGCCAACCAAACTTTTTTTTTATTTAACCTGAGTCTATATATACAGACACATTTGTAAAATTGGGATCCCTCACTTCCCAGTTCCCCGTCCAACTAAAGTTGTGAATATACCTAGTCTGAACTTGCAAAACAGTTGTTAATGATGAATTCCTCTGTAGTCACGACTTCACTATTTTTCTGTTTGCTCCTAATAAACAGTTCCTTGGGCACCTGGCGGCAGCAAGTTTACTCGCAACCCTACGCCTCCTGCAGGGGTAATCTTTTACTCCTCATTAGTCCACCTATTAAATAGTACAAAATTTTCATATTCCCATGCTTAAGTTAATCGTAATTTGTTGCAAAGCTGTATAAAGAAAAATAATCAGATCTTGTTGGCATGTCAAGTAACCTGGCTGACCAAAAATATCTTCGGTTTGGAAGTTTTATGTATTGTAAGTTAAGTACATGTTTTAAACAGGTAAGAAATATAAGTAATATCTATTAAGTCTACCGAAAAGGAGGAAAAACAGCTAATTTATTTTATTCTCGTTCAGAGTTCTCTGCAGTTCACATGATGTGCTTACGATCTGTGCGTGTGTGTGTTTTAGAACCTTACAACTCATTTTCATACCTCAAATTTGAATCATGATATTATGCATAGATTATGAATGATATTCCTCATGTGCTCTACAGAATGTAATGCTTTACTTAATAATAATAACAAAAGCACCCATAGTAACAGTTGCCACTTGCCAAAGACAAATTGGTATTAAAATGTTTCACCATTTGTACAGCCAGGTTGTTATTATATATCATGAATTTTCAGCACTTTTGATAAGAAATGTATTTAGAAGAAAATGGATTCATACATGATGCAGCTGTAATATTGACATAATATTGTTCAAACCATTTACAAGATCAGATAGACATTTATGTGGCTGTGTGCATAAGTTCTTATTTTTCTGGTCGCTGCAGATTGAGATAGTTTACGATTATGGTCGTGAGGATCATTAGCTGAAAGTAATACAGGCTACAAGGCAATAAATCAAGGTCAGAACCAAACTGTATGACAATAGTTATCTCCTTACCGAAAGCTTAAACCAATAAGCGAAATGTTTATGATAGTTGTTTCATGGAACATTGTGCTACACATCCTATCTAATCTTCATGATTGATGGATTCTTGATTCCATAAACTACTCTATAGTTTATCTGGGTCATGATAGTCGCAAAATGCTCCTTTTTGTAATTTTTGGTTTTAATACAGATTATTTTTTCTGCAATCTGTTGAAACTAAAGTTACCTGTTTTGCCATGATCAATATAATGTCAATAGAGTGCTGAACATAGAGTTGGCAAAACAGGCGGGTTGGGCAAGAAGTCCAAACAGCTTTGGGCATTTCGTGCTGGTTAAAATGAATTGGGCCGCATAGGCCAACAAAAACACTCTTCTATCCATTATTACAATTTTAACATGTTAAATATGATTAGATAACTATACCATTATATTTATAACTGTTTTCTTCCTTAAGGCAAGTTAGGAGGTTCTGTGTATTTTAATAAACCTTGGATGACATTTAGCAGGTTTCTTTTTATCTAGTTTTTTTAACCCAACTTGTTTGACCTGTTATAGACTAATATAACCCAATCAACACATTTACAGAAATAAGTCAAAATTGACATCTCTAAGGCTATGTTTGCCAAGAGTAGCTGTGAAAGCTTTTACCAAGCTGGAACTTAAAGCTTTTATTTGTATACAAGGGTTTGGCATAGTAGCTTGAGCTGAAAAGCATAAAAGGACGAAATTTTTTGAATTTAAATGGAGGAAACAATTTTAAAAATATCACCAAGGGTACTCGTATATTTCTTCCTCCTCCTCACCATTTAAGAAGCAACTGTAGAATGGAATCCACCAAAAATTTTAGGCTTCTAAAAGCTTTAAAAAAACTCATTGCGAAACATGTCCTGGCCAAGCAAATATATTTTTTTTCCCATTGGATTAAACAATCTGATACATGTATAGTACTTATGCTGTACAGGGCTTGTACATAAAGACTACTTACTTAAGATTATGATTTCCCTACACCCTCACCTTGAATCTCCTTGCGTTTTTGCTTAATCTTGTATTTTATTATTTGTTGTCAGGTGGCGCGATGGCGTGTTTGTCTGTAATGACGATTAGATATTCGTATGAGATGCTTTTATGAATGTGTAGATGAGAACTTTCTCATTTCATGCCATGACTTATCATTTGGGAAACTTTCATTCAAAACTTACATGCTTGTATGTTTACATCTATTACCAATAAAATGATGTTATTGATTTTTGTGGTAAAAGTTCTTTATTTTATATGGTGTTCTTGCTACATAATGGGCTAACCTCTCATGTTGAGTGAATCTTTTATTTTAAGTCAATAATAGGTCCCTTTGTAGGTTTTATTTTAATGTTTGTGAGAGAACATGTTGAGTTATGTTTGAGCATAACATGAAAGGATCTTAACTCGTACATAATATATACATGAATGGGTCATTTTAGTTGAAGATTTGCCACCGACGTTGAGGAGTTGAGAGTACAACTTAGAATGTGGGTTTGGTTGAATAAGTTCGAGCTCTAATTTAGTATCAAAGGCCTTTAAGATTGAGCGAGAGTGGTTTTGTTTTTGTTTTTCTTTTTTTAAAGAACAGATCATGCACCTTCTAACTCAACTCCTAAATCTACATATTATTTTCATCAACTTTGAATGCATAACCATGAGGATCATCTAGTACGTCTCATACTGTTTAGGTTATAAACCCTTTGATAAAGAGTGTGAGAATGGTAAGACTTACCACTTCCTACGATAGAGTTATAACGCCATTTTCTAATTTTTTATCATTCTCTATATCACTAAATTCTGGGGTGCAACTTTACCCTACTAAATAATCAAAAGAAAAAAGAAAATAAAGGAGATATCACTAAACCTCCCTGGCTAGCCATCTTCACACCACGTCTTCTCCCGCTCTGCCTTCTCCACGGACCCAAGTACCCAATTTAGACCGGAAATTCAAAGATTAAACAATAACACGAAGCCTTGCCTCTGGAGGTTAAGTCTTTTAGACCCCTTCATGAATTTAAATTAACCTCTCGTAATTAGCTACTAAAATTTCTTTAAATAACCTTCTCTACTTTTCATTCTCTCCATAGAAATAAGTCGCCTGTCTTTCTCTGATATACTCCGGTGCCGGCCACCACACTATCTTTCTACGCTCCGCTGCCGTCGGCCACCACATTATCTCAGATCCGTCGACCACTGCTCTCTTCTCTCCCCCCCCTCTCTCTAGCCAAGGCCACAATCCTCGTCCGTCGACCACGGTCACGCTCCTCTCTCTACGTTCCTCCGTCGGCTAGGCTCTTCCTCCATAGACCTCCGGTAATTTTGTAGATATAGGGGTGTGTGTTTTCTCTTTGTGTTAGATGTAACTCCGTTGGCCAGGCTCCTCCTCCATCGACCTCCGTTAAGTTTGTAGATATAGGGGTGTGTGTTTTCTCTTTGTGTTAGATGTAACTCCGTTGGCCAGGCTCCTCCATCGACCTCCGTTAAGTTTGTAGATATAGGGGTGTGTGTGTTTTCTCTGTGTTGAATGTAGATATCAGGTCGTTTTGTGTGGGATAAATCTGTTTCTGTTTTTGGTGGCCGGTGAGCATGGCCGGTGGCCGGGGTAATGGTTGCCGAAAACCAAACACAAGAAAGATAAAGACTTACTAATTAAAACTGGAATTTTAGTTTTCTATAATTTGACTATATTCCTATTGGACCTAGAAAATGAGATTAATACTATAATGAATTTTTTAAGAATCTAAAAATCTGAAATGAAGACTTCTCTCTATCAGGCATATGTTTGAAAAAGGCTGCTATAATGAGCCAACAGGAATCAATCTTAATATTAAAATCATAATTAGGAGGCCATGATAAGAGGTTCAAATAGAAGGACCTTTTTTTTAAATTAAGTGGATAACATAATCATTGTATGCACAAGAAATTATAAAATTTCAAGGGAAAAAAGTGAATGGGAGGAATATGATGGGAATAGATGAATTGAAAATTCTTTGCATAGGGAACTAGTGAATTCAAGATAATGTCAGTCAGTGGCTTCACTCTTTTCTAGATTTTCAATATGTAATCACTTTGAAGCGATGTAAATGGATCGAGATTCTCTTATGTTATAATTAATTGTAAAAACGAAAGCAAGACTTATAACGAGACTCAATTTTAGTTTAAATAAAGATCACACGATTAAAAGTGAAATTAATTGGTCAATGTACTCATGTTTGATCTTATTTTGATATAAAAAGATAATTTTTAGATCAAGAAGTAATATGTACACTACACAAATTTGTCATACATAATGACTATGATTTTTATGCTTCTAAGAGCCAATTTCTATTATTTTCATCCACATATTTAAAAAAGTACTTTAGTCTAACAACCATTTTTTATTTTATATAACAAAATAGTTTTTTACACAAATCATTTTCATTTTAGATCATCAATTCATCATCCTATTACACATCCTTTTTAAGACCTCATACACTATCTAGCATTCTTACTGTTATTAATCGAATAGATTTTGTATATACTCTAAACATCTCGCTAAAAGCATAATATAACACATTAAAGATGAACAAAAATTCAAAATTCTAAGTCCGGCGAGCAACGCTACCGAGTCTCCGGCGATCAACACTTCTCCTATCCGTGACTGCCTCTGGTGATTAATCTCCCAAGTCCCAACTGTGACTCGGTTGATCCCTGTTATCCCGGCTTCCGTTCTCCCTGCCGCCGCGTTTATTGTTTCTTCTTCATTAGGTTGTCAGGTAAAAGGTTTGCTTTCATATGTGATTCCTAACAGTTCGATTTTTCAATACTTTCAAGTAATTAAGGTACTCTTATGGTATTCAAATTTATGTAAAAAGTAGTTATTACAAAATTATCATAATTTTAAGTATCAGTGAACATTTAAACATTGTTAGGAAATTAATTTTCAATTATATATATATATATATATATATATATATATATATATATATATTGCAAAATGTCGTTCCAAATTATTCCATTTGGTGTCGTATCTCCTAGGGCGATATCAGATCTAATATCAAATACAAAAATAATGATTTATTTATTTGTTGACCTAATTTCTGATACGTTTGATGAATATACAAATTGCAAAACTCCAAGTCATAATCCCATTTCATTTAATTATTATTAATTATTACTCAGGGTTCAAGTTACAAGTAATATAGCACAATGTACTAGTGAATACGCAAATGCATTTTCGACACAAACTCTCTCTCCCCCTTTTGTATTGTTCTTCCTGGAATTACACCCACTTTAATTCTTCACATTATTGTTGGCATCAAATTGCATCATCTAAAATGTTCTTTGGGTTTAAGATTGGCCCCTCCTACTATCACTCCTTGGATATTGTCCATATGATCCTAAGAAAAGTGAAAACCAAACAAAAATTAATAACAGTTCCACATATAATACGTGTAAAAACATGTCTAATTCATTCTCGGATTCTTATTCTATGAATTCAATATATATAATTTGAACTCAATACCTGAGCTATGGGATAAAACCTCTATACTACTAACACTTCTTGTAATTTAATTTATAAAAGGTAACGATAATAAGTGAAGAAACTAGAGTATAGATACTACCCTTACGTAGACGGTCTAAACGTCACAAGTAAACATTGCCATATTCCATCTTATCTACATGCTACAAGAATCAGAATCCTACAACCCCAAATCTGGCAACTCACCCAGAGCCTGTAAATCCTAATCACATGAGCCTTCAAAAGAATCCTATTCATGCATTAATGATTTGTACAGTACAATCCAGCAATACAACCCGTGAGCTAAAGACAAAACACCCCTCCTCTCCCAAAGGTACAAGTCAGTTAATCATGATTGTTCTCAATCTAACCCACAGGGTGCACATACTAATGCATTGAGTACATACATGAAGAGCCCATCTATCCATCTTTTTTGAATCTGGTTTTTGAAGGCATAAAAGGTCCCAAATGCAAGTTGTTCCCATTTTGTTGTCTAGCAAAAACAGTCATTTCCCTGCTAGATTTCCTTGGCACTATGCTTTTAACAAAGAATGTTCAAAATATTCTATAAACCTAGCAGCACCCATCATCATAACCAACTCCACAACAATATTCTAAAGTCTACAACTTTCACCCACCAAAAAGGAATACCTAAGCTGTCATAAAGATAGGACCACAATAATCTTTGTGGCTCATAAACTAGTTAACGCGTACCCTAAGCGATAAATATGGGATAGGAATACCCAAAATGGGACGACTAAAACCGTAAAAGTTGAAGGGTTTAGGAGTTGTGGACCAAGATACTCACGGGTCATCGTCATATGATGGTTGGAGCATACCAAAAACAAACTAGACGCGCTTTGGCTAATCTTTATTCAATCCCTTAAAGATGGTACTAACATGTTGACACGCAAGTTAGTCGGCAAATGACATAGATAGCGACATATATGTTGTAAGGCCCTACCATTTCTCCACAACTAGCCACCAAAAGAGATTATAGTTTCTCTAACAACTTAACTTGTAGCTAAAGGACATGGCCAAAAGATACACGACAAGTAGCTAATCACAACCACATGTATGAAAATAGGAAACGGGAATCATAGGTCGCTTTTCACGAATCTTCTTCGACTAAATTGGCCTACATGCACATGGTAACCCATTGCGTAATAAGATAAAGAGGGTAAAATAGAAGCAAAAAGATTCAAATCTTTGAACAAGATCACAAGTGAAATAAGTACAGTATGCCAAGTAAACATACCTTTCATCTTATTAAAGCCGTGAACAAGTCAAAACCGTCAACATATGGTAGCTTCATTTTCACGAGTCAAATGTAAAATCGTAACCGTTTCAATAGCATACAATATTGTTCTGCAGTCAAGAACTCATATGGATCTGGTTGGATGTAATTCAAAAACATGTAAATTACAACTATAAACAAAAGTAGGAACGCAATTTGTAACCAGTAAGTTGGAAATAAGTAGTAGTAGTATTAGCATAGAGAATGGACTACAACATGAAGGAAGGAGATGGGGAATGAACACCGAATTTACATAACAGGAGAATTCGGCTACATAAGGATTCCCCAACTCTATCTTCAAGATTTATGTAAAAAAAAGATCAACAGCTCTCTTTATATCTTGTTCACATGGAAAAAAGAGAGCAGAACAAAATAAAAAGATGGCTACTTTAACTAATTCAATAGAAACATCTAAAGTTTGCAGAACAGAACGACCTCGAGACAAACAACCAAAACCAGTGATTCATCATCATCTCAAGCACAGACGTAAGACCACTGCTCATCATCAGCAGCAACCACATCAGCTCCAGCAGTGTAATCCTCATCAGAACAGTAATAGTAACCATTATTGCCATTTGCAGCAGTCAGGCAGCAAGAAGATCCTACAGTTAAATAAGGCATGTTGTGGAAAGACTGAGCGATGCCACCTGCCATCATAGCCCCACCCATGTTGCCTTCATCATCAACATACTCTTCAATCCTGTGCTTTAGGGTCTCAAACATGATCTCTGGCTCGTGCTGCATTGAACGGAGAACATCACTGCAGGATGGACCAGGCACGGCTCGGGTAACAGCAAACCCAAAGGGACCATCGCTCTGAGACACACGGACCACACTCGGGCCACCAAACAAATTGTGGAGACCCCCAAGAGCCTCTTGGTACGCCCCTCCCAAGAACATCCCCAGATAGTATTTCATCCCGTTTTCACCTTCTAATTCATGGAGGGGCAAGCTTGATTCTCCTCCAATGAATTTGTCAATCTTACCATCACTGTCACAAGTTAGATCAGACAAAATGCCCCTTTTTGTTGGGCACTCGTCTAGGCGATGGATTGGGAGGATAGGAAACACTTGTTGTATGCCCCAGAAATCAGGAATCGATGTAAAAACAGAAAGATTAACATGGTAAGTGCTTACAGAGTTGGATACCCCAATTTCCTTGGCAACCAGATCACACAACCCATCTGTTGCAGCCAATTGTTCGATGTCTAATGACCCATCTTTAAATTTCTCGACACATCTCTGTTTTAGTTGATCGGCATAAGCTAAACAAGCTTCGTAATCACCTCTAACAGCAGACTGCGACAGGTTATTGTAATCAGAATGAGCGTCCTCAGGGAGCCGCTCAATGAAATGCTGGACGTCGAAAGATGACATGGTTGGAACAGTGTACTTGCTGGAAGAAACTGCCTCAAATATCAGAATTGAATGGTGGGACACGAGGGCACGACCACTCTCGCTGCAAATCACGGGATGTTTCACGGAGTTCCGATCACAAACAAACTTCACAGCCTGAACAACCGAAATTGCATATTCTTCTAAAGTGTAAGCAACAGAGACATCTGAATTAGGGGATTTTGAACCATCGTAATCAATCCCAAGCCCGCCACCTATGTCAATAACTTTCATAGAAGCACCAAGGCGGACTAATTCGCAGTAAATCTGAGCGGCTTCACTAACGCCATCAGCAAGCAAGGATGTTGAAGGGATCTGAGATCCAATATGGAAATGGAGCAACTGGAAGCAATCCAGCATCCCACATTGTTGAAGTTTTTTCACAACACGGACAATTTGCGTTGTGGTGAGACCGAATTTACCTTTTTCACCAGAAGTCGATCCAAAATGGCCTGAATGTTTGGTCCTGAGTTTAGCACGTACCCCAATAACAGGACGAACGCCTAGCTTCATGCTTATGTCTATTACAGAATCAAGCTCTTCCTCTTGTTCAAGTACAATAACAGTATTCAATGAGAGCCTTCGAGCAATTAAAGCTAGCGAGATGTATTCAGCATCTTTGAACCCGTTGCAAATCAAGAGAGATTCAGAACTACCTTTGCAAAGGCAGCTCATGGCTAGAAGAAGCTCAGGTTTGGATCCAGCTTCCAATCCGAACCTGAACGAGGTTCCAAATTTGACAATGTCCTCAACAAGGAAGCGGTCTTGGTTACATTTCACAGGATAAACGCCTTGGTAATGAGAGCTGTATCCTTGAGACTTAGCGGCGTAATTGAATGCCGATTGGAGACATTCGAGGCGGTCTTTCAAGACGTCGGGAAACCGGACGATGAGCGGCAGCTGGAGGTCTAGGCCTCCGACAGATTTGGAATCCGAGGCCTTCTTCACGACTTTGAGGAGATCTATCTCCTGGTGGTCCATAGTTCTGGCACCGTGTGGACGGACGGTAACGTTGCCGGAGGAATTGACGGAGAAGTAAGGCGCGCCCCAACCGTCAATTTTGTACAGAGCATTAGAATGAGACGGCGTCCATGATACAACTTCATCTCGAACTGAAACGGTGTTTGTCGATGGAGGTACGCCGGAGAATGGCTCCGGCGCGGGAAGAGAGCTATCCCAGGCGGTGTAGCCGGAAGGAGGAGTAAGAGCAGCCATGGCGGCGTCAACGGAAAACGCTAGGGCCGGCATCTCTCCCCCGATCTGCTTGTAAGAAGGGTTAAAATGAAAGAATCAAAGAATTATAAGGGTTGAATTTAGCAAAGTTTGTAAAGGTAGGGGGCTTTACAACCCGCCGAGGCCGGAGCCCCGGCTACCCCCTCAAAAGAAGCAGAAGGAGATCTGAATCAAAGGAGAAACAAACCCTACGCTCCCGATCAACGCCGATATCCCCACAACTACCGCTCAGAAGAAGAAATCAACAAAATTAAACAAAAAATCGAGGTTCAAAAACAAACGCCGGAGCAAATCTAATGAATATGCGACGTTTCCACCATGCAGATTTCAACACAAGAAATGGAGGAAGGCGACGGAAACCTAACGGCGGCGAGTTTTTAGAGAGAGAGAGAAAGAGATAAAGAGAGAGAGAGAGGGAGGGGATTCAGAATTGTGAATGGGCGAGAATTGCATGGGAGTCGATGGCCATTTATATAGGGATCCGCGTTTGTAGGTTGGCCACAGGACTCCACCTATTAATTTTCTAAATTTTAATTCTTCTTTAATTCCAGAAAGTAGAAGAAGTCCAGTAAATAAAAACGACCACCTGCACCTTCACTTATCCTTTCCTTCCTGTATCCTTTTTTTCTTTTTCTTTCTTTATTATGGTAATAACGTATCACACTCACACTCTCCCTCATTATTTACAAAATATTATCTTTCTATCTCTTTGTCTTACATATATACTTAAAAATATTCTATTATGAACTGTTTTTTATACAAGAACTATGATAACATAATACCATTATTGACTTATTAATAGGAGTATTTTGTCATTTATATATTTATCCAACCATTAATTACGTCTAAACGAGCCGTCATTAATTTACGAGACTTGAATTTCCCAAATACCCCTCATTAAAGTATCATTAATGAACCGTAAAAAATTCTTAGCCATTGATTAATTTTAATCGAAGGCTAAGATTGGTTTTCGCAGTTCTTGTACGAAAAACAATACTCATTTGAACCCTCACACACACATATGGCCTTCCGTAACACCCATCCTTCGGGTGTGGTCTCGGGTTGGTTGGGTTCACATTAAACACCCGTACCCCCTAACTCACTTGATCGATTTGGCTTTTCAAGCTAGGAATCCGATCTTTAGCCTCCCTCTCTATCTCTCTCCTCTTTCTTTTATTTTTCTCTCTCGTATATATTTACTAATAAAATAAAATAAAAGTAATTTAAAATTTGATTGAACTATACTAGCTTTTATGTTGGAAAGAGGAAGGATAGATAGCATTGATGTGGCATTCGGGTTGGGAACCCAAAAGGTATACCATACGGATGGTTTAAGAGTCGGTGTGTGAGAGATATAACAAAAATATACTAATTATAGCAAAGATAGTCACAAGATATACTAATACGTAATTACGTATCACTTAATTATTGTAATATACTAATACGTAATTACATATCACTCGCTCGCTCGCTCTCTCTCTCAGTATACGTGTTAACAAATCCTATCTTTTTGTCTTTTTATCTGTATCTTATGTATATAAGAGTCCGTATAAGAGATAAAACAGAGAAACGAGATAAAATAAGATAGATCATTTGAGATAGTCACAAGATAGGTTTTATCTATCAACAGTATTGTCCATTCTTCACTTATTAGAAAAATTAAAACGACGGTTACTATTAAATTTTACTAACTGTTAGATGTGACTTGAATTTAGCGGTATGATATCGAAACTAGAATCTAATTTAATGGGAAGCATGATGGTGGCGTAAATTGCCGGGATTTTCAATTGGTAAATTAAATGGACATGGCAATTTGGTAAACAAAAGTGTGCATTGCGTATAAATTGGAGGCACGGCATGGAACATTCGTGGAACGGGTTTGTTTCATTTGGTCTCGAATGCCGCACTGTGTGGAACATTTGCCCACGCCGTGTAGCACACATTTGTAGACGACGGCCATTTTTTGTGTTTGTTCATGTGGACAAGCCATTAGTTTAATTAGGGTTTCTAGTTTGTGTCTATAAATATCGTAACTAGGTTTCATTTAACATATGTACCTTTGAGATGACATTTATTGTAACGCCCCAAGGTTCGGAAATTCTTGTTTACTTATTTATTAACAGTTAAGTATTAGAACGATGATAAAATGCTTCTTTATGGTTGGCTAATAAAACTAGAGGGACTAAAGTCGTCATTTTAATAGATAACCAAGTCTAGGGTCTATTTGGTAATTAGTGAAAAGTTAATTATATAAAAGATGGAACATTTGACTTTGATAGTCAAATGCTCCAACATATTCCAGAGAACACAGCTTCAAGCCTTTCTTTTGTGGAGAGAAACTAAAGTTCAGAAGTTCATAACTGAGATTTGGATTCTTAGGAATCATTAAGCTGATGTATGTGTTGATTAATATTAATTTTGGTGTTTATGGGTCAAAGAGAGGTTCATGGTGAATCAATGATCTTGTTGACATGTTAGTAATATGTTTAGATGTTAACTGACTAGTATAATAGTTCTGATATGTAATACAAGTGCTGGAAAACACTTGTTTAGAATTTTGAGTGATTTGGTATGGGTTAAACAGCAAGCAGTCGCTGGAACTGCTGGTGTAGTTCATGAGGCACGGGCGTGCCTAGAACCCCGTGACAAACCCTAGTTCTTGGGGTCCGGGCGTGCTTAGGGCACGACCGTACCTCTATAGGGTCCGGGCGTGCCTAAGGTATGCCTAGGACTGCAGAGGTCACGACCGGACTTGGGGAGAAGCACGGCCGTACCTACAGGTAGGCACGGGCATGCCTCTGCTCTGTTCAGTCCACGGATTTCAGTAATGCAGTATATGTGATGTTTGGTTTATATATTAATTGTAGGCCATAAGAGTTGACAGTTCCTATCCCTATATCCTTCAGATCTATATATTTAATACCACCAAGGTGAGTATACTTACTTTTACATTATTGATTAGAAGACTATAATATGTTATGTCCTGTGGTATGTTTATAAAACACGAATACAGGTAAGTAGAATGCTATAGATGTACCTACGCACAGAAATAGAGTTAGTATTTACATATATCTATGTATGAAGAAATGCAGATATTGTGTTATATGCTAGTATAGCTGGCACCCAGAACAGTGAACAGAGGTGTATTGAGCTCCTTACACCAACAGAAAGGCCTTAGAGGATTGGCTATACGCGAGGTGTAGTCATACTCTAGGACAACAGATTAGTGTAATAAATTATAGATGTTACAGATGGAGTAAATTGTCCTTGAAGGAGTTAAGTTATATTTAAATGTTCATATTTTTCAGTAGTATGCTCACTAAGCGTTTGCTCATAATAGATATGGTGTCTGCAGGTGAACCTGGCTCCAGCAAGGGAAAAGCCCCAGTACTTTGATCTTATGGATGGCTCCAGGACTTTTGATAATAAACTTTAACACTACTTTTGAACAAATAGTTAAAATCTATGTAAATAAAGAATCCCTTTTTGATAACTAGAATTCTGTGACTTTTGTTCTGTAACTTATATGTTTAAAAGTTTAAATCAGAAAAGTGGTGTTACATTTATGTAAACACTTTAGTCGTAATAAATAAGTCTCTGGTTCCTGCCCCTGGATGTAGGTCGTGACCCTGACCGAACTACGTTATATCTTGTGTTTTGTTATCTGCATCTTCTAACGGGTTCTTGTTAAGGTTTCAAGTTCGATCCGTACAAGGTGGTGATCCGATTCCTAACAAGTGGTATTAGAGCCGAGTTCTCTTGGCTCGCGTATGGTTGATTGAAGATCTTAAGCAAAAACAGATTTTGCGGGTTTGGTGGATAAGGGCTATTCTGGTTCAGCAGGATTACGCGGAGGCGTTAGAAGAAGAAGATAAACTTCCAGACGATTAGGGATGGCAAAACAACCCAAACGCAACGGGGAAAACCGAACCCGACTAGTTTCGGGGTCGGTCAGGGATGATATTTTTGGGTTAGGGTTAGGTTCGGGGATTTTTTCGGGTTTGGGTTCAGGGCCGGAGGACACTATCCCCGCCCACCCCAATATATGTTTATATATATATATTTTTTATATTTATATACATATATGTTTTATATATTTATGTATATAATAAAGTGTATGAATATATAAAGAGAACCGTTGTATATTAATGAAGAAGTTTCTAAAATGATAAAGTTTTTTGTTAAATTTTAACTTTTGATAATTTAATTTCTTTTAAGTTCTACATTAATTAAGTTTTTGGTTCAAGTTAATGATGATACTTATGTCCTTATTAATAAAATAATTATTTCAGATTATTATTAAGTATTTTGTGTATCTTCGTACTTGACTAACATAATTTTGTGGTACACCTAATTAACATAACTTTGAATATGCTTGACATTGTTTTACATATTTTTTGTCTTTGGAGAGTGCAAAAATGTTTCAATAACATGTAGACATGTAGTTCATTTTCATATTTAGTCGGGTCGGGTTTTATCACTGGGTTTCGGGATCGGGTTTGGCAGACGCCCTGATGGGGTGCCCTGAAACAATCCCCGACGGGAAATGGAGCTGGGACGGGGACGTGTTTTCATTTCGGGTTCGGGGATGGGGCACCCCAAACCCTCCCATTGTCATTCCTACAGATGATATAGAATAGAAAGAGACGTTATGACAAAAGCAGGTTTTGCAGTGTTTGACTGATGAAATGTTGTACGGGGAGGTAGATCAAACGAGGGCTGTTGTTCTGTGGAAAAAAAGCTAGGTGATAAGCTTTATCAGAAGCAGGGTCTGTTCCTTTGGATGTCAAAAGATTGGCATGTACCGTCCTTGGAGCTGGATAAATTGATCGGGTGAAGTCGAGACGACACGGATGGAGTTGGTCTCCGGTGAAATCACGTGATGTGGTGTCGGACTCCGTGGCTCGTATAAGGAGGTAGTCCCTTCAGGGAGGTTGACAAAAAAGAGACGGTTCTTTGATAATCTCGGTTGATTGGTCGAAGAGAGTTCAAGTCAGGGGGAGATTGTTAGGTGTGACTTGAAATTAGCGGTACGATATTGAAACTAGAATCTAATTTAATGGGAAGCATGACGGTGGCATAAATTGCCGGGATGGCAATTTGGTGAAAAAAAGTGTGCATAACGTGTTTATCTTGTTTTTGTTATCCGCATCTTTTAACGGGTTCTTGTTAAGATTTCAAGTTTGATCCTTACAAGGTGTTGATCTGATTCCTAACACTAACTGTCTATTTTTTTTTCAACCTTTTTCTCCGGACACCAAGTAATGTTATGCTCAAGTTACACAACAACAAAATTAATATATAAAATGCAATAATTGAAGGCCAGTACACAAAATATTTATAAAATAAACTCACTATAATGACAATGGATAGAAAGGATTTAATATGCATGATAATTGGAAGTTTTTATGCATATAAAGGAGTTAATCAATCATGCATTTTAGAGTTCTTTATGTTTGATCGATTCCAATCAAGTGTGTTCTTGTCGATATTTATAAATCTATATCTTCAAAATAACATACAACCAAATGATCATACCAAGATTTAATCTTTGATATTGTAATAGGTTAAATGTCAAATGACGTACGACAACAATAAAAATGATTTGATTCTGTAAACACAGTACTTTGGCCGACTCAAATGAAGAGGTCTTACTAGAAGTGAACGTATAAGTTCTATTTCAAGTAGACAAACTTTAAGGTCTCGTTTGTTTCGTATAATTTGAAGGAATATAATGAAATGGAAAGCAAATTTCGTGATGTATTACGTTTGGTAAACACGTTTTTAAAGGAATCTCATTCTTTGGGATGTTTACATTCTCTCAAGTAATCAAAGTTCATTTCCTAATTGGATTGGATGAAATTTAAATCAATTCCAATTATTCGAATTCTGCGAAACATTTATCTGAGAATCATCGATCTCGGTTTGCTAATTATGCCATTAGTAACATACGAAATTAGATTGTTACCGTCCACATCTACTTTCAGGAAGTATCTTCTTTTTTAGATGCGCTTCATTTATCTAAGTTATAATTTGACAAGTATTTATATTAGAACATAAAATAAAACATTAAATATGAAAAAAATTAGTAAGTGAGATCACATAAACATACTGAAACTTCAAGTGCAATAAACATCTCAAAATATGAATAGTCATGGATCGAAATACAGGGGTACCAAACATATGATATTTTTTTACCATGCATGAGATTAAGAGGTATTATATTTGTACCTTGAACTCAAATCTTTTATGATATCACCTCCATGTAGACTCGAATGGAGTCTAGTAACGGATCATTTATAATAAAGATAAATGCATCAATATATAACGAATTATACCTATTTTAATATATTATGTAACAAACTAAACTTTGTTGATATTAATACATTAAGGTTGTCAAAATTAACGTTTTATTTAATATTTTTAATGTGGCCCGCAATCACAGGTTAAACAGGTCGCATTTGATTTTTTATTATTTATTACTATTTCATTATGATTAAAATTTTATGCATCTAACTTTTTCGCTCACCTTAAAGAACATTAGTCTTCATAATCATCTTGAACTTAAAATCCAAAATAATAATAACATATCATAATCAATCTATGAACAAACACAAAGACTCATATGCACAAAATCACCAATCGCAAAAATTCTAAGAACTTAAAATCCATACAAAGTCATGAAATCAATAAATAAAAAAATAGATCTCTCTCCCTCTTATCATCGATTCAACTTACCTCTCTCTCCCCTCTTGATCATTGACTCAAACCTACAGCCTCCGCCTTTGTTTTTCCATCACCGTCATCGTAGTTATCTCCGTCTCCTTTGTTTTGGCGACCAACTTGCAATCATCTCCCTCATTCCTTCCCCATCATCTCCTTGCACAGATCTCTCTATCATTTATTCTCTCTCCTTTTTATTTCTTTCTCGGATATGCTTTTGAATATGGAGGAGTGGTGGTGGTGGTAATTAAAGATGAAGGAGGTGGCACCGGTGATGGTTGTTAAAGATGAAAGAGGCGGAGGCAATGGTAGTGGTTGAAGATGAATAAACTCAATCCATGAAGATGCCAAAAACTGAATCCATTTGAGCCTCAGATTTAAACCTTACCGACTGGGATCTACTCCAGTTGAATGGATCCAAGAACAAGTCAAAGATTTAGGAACGGATTTAGGGTTCTTTCCATTTTACAACTTGTTACATTTTCATTCAAGATCTGCTAGTGGGTTTGGATTTCGTTTTTATGAACCCTAAACACAAGTTTCGACTTGGGAACAACTTTAGGAACAGTTTGATTAAAAAAAGGTTTTGATTTGTTTTATTAACATGGTTGGAGATGATGATGAATCTATTTGGTTATGTCTTGTTTGGTCCGCTAATGGCCATAGGTTTGAGGGTGATGATGGTGGCAATAAGAAAAAAATTAAAGGTGGCCTATATACCTTTGTATTAAAGGTCATATTACATTAAACAGTAATTTCAACAACTTTAATGTATTACTATTAACAATGTTTAGCTCATTACATATAATATTAAAATAAGGATACTTCATCACATTTCGATGCATTTATGTAACACCCCAAAGGGAGTAAAATGTGATTATAAATTATTTAATTTAGCATTGATATTTATCATTATTAATCTTATTCGGTCAAATAAATTGTGTTGTAATTACTAGTCGTGGGACTACCTTTGACATGTATAGATCTTGTTGCTTGAATTTTTAGGTTGTGGTTAATTTTAAAAAGAAGTTAAAGGATAAAGATTGTCAATTAGCTAGACTATAGGTATATAAATTAGGATGTTGACTTTAGTCAAAATAAGAAATGCAAGTGTGTGTATATGTTTTTGGAAGAGATCGAGAAATTGAGAAAAAGAGAGGAGAACCCTAATTTTGTTCAAATCGGAGAAAACTAGTAGTGAAATTACCTTCTCCTAGCATCAAGGTATGAAACTTCTCCCTTTAGTATCATTTTTTGGGTAAGTAATGACTTCATTTAAGCAATTGATGTCTTGACATCATTAACAAGGGTTGATGATGTTTAGGTGATATTGAGTTCAAATTTAAAGGTTGTATTGAGTATTTTGGGATTGAATTTGTCATTGTGGTGTTATAACTTGTTGTGGGTTGTGTAAATGGGTCAAAATGGTTTAAACTTATGACATTGATCTTATCAATTGTTGTTTTCTTTGATTGTTTTGTTGTTATCTGTGATGTAAAGTGCTGGAAAACACTGTGTTGAAATGGTAAATTCTGAAGCTGTTCATGTAGAACAATATTGTTGTCCAGAACCCGACGCGGGCCGTGTAGGGTCCTTATTGGCACAACCCATGTAGCTAAAGTCTAACCATGTAGTTATGAGCAACACGGGTTGTGTAATTCGACATGTGTCGTGTAAGGTTAGCGTTTAGTATGAGTTATGTAGCCGGGTTGTAGCCTTTGTTGTGCAACACGGTTTCTAGGCTGAGTACAACATGGAACATAGGACAGAATATTTGTATTTGATGTGTCGTGTATTAAAACCTCTAGGTTATACTTGTGGACTACTCTATGATTTATTATCTGCTGCGTGAGCTGATATTGTTTGTTCATGACATCAAGGTGAGTCATACTATCCATCTGATATGTTATGTGATATGTGCTAAATGTGTAATTTGTATGCGAGTTCATAGTCTGGATGTCATTATCTATTAATAGCCTAGTTGATACTATATGTTAATAGCATGTGTGGCATATTTGTGGCCTGTGTGGCAAATATTGATGTGTAGCATATGTATACATTTGTGCATATATGGTATGCAAGATTGTGTTTATGTATCCTCGCTAAACTCTGTAGCTTACGTGTTTATTATTTATCCATTCAGATACTTCCGATGCTTTGGGAAAGGGTAAAGAGAATGTCTAAGTTGAACCAACAGTCAACGCTTCAATGCTTCCATAGAGCCCTTCTTTATGAAAATTATGGGAAGATGTTTTATTAAACAAATAACCTTCTGGAAATATATAATTTTGTTGTACATACTACTCTGATTACGTGATACATGTTATAAATATCTTCTATTATCCGTGTAAAAAAATTCGGGATGTTACAACTTAAACCTTTATAATACTACCAACACTTTTTTATGCAAGAACAAATTAACGTTCTTGAGTGTATGTGTGTTGGTAAATTAGAAACTTTTCATTCGTACCAATTTATATCGTGTAAAATAATTTTATCCTAAAACTAAATCTTCTTAAGTTGTTAGGGTAAACAAATTTTGAAAAGGGTGTTGTTGATCTATATATCTACTCTTTTAAGAGATTGCAGCTTCCAAGCCATATCAAACCAACTCTTGGTTCAACACTTAAACTATACCACAAAGATAGCATTTTTTGTTTTTTTTTTTTAATTTCAACAAAGTTACCACGCTTTGTCTTAAAAAACATCACTAACACTACATTAAAAGGTCAATCTTATCTCTCAATCTATCAAATAGAAGAGAGTCTAATAGTCCTAACCATTTAGAGCATATAGAGTATCCATGCTTCACGCTTCACTCTTATTAACGTCACTTTTAGTCTTTTACAAAAAAACCCATTAATCCTTACTTCTCTATGTTTAAACCAAGAAATAACTACTGCACATGCTTCAAACGCTTTAAATTTTTTAAGTTTAAATTAATATATATGAATATTTATTCTACTTTTAATAAATCAAATTACAAATAATTATAAAGTGCGAAAATTATTAAACTTTTTTGTAAATAGCAAAAACACTTCATTCCAACTTCCAAATGTTGAGACATACAAGTCATGATTCGCAACCAACTTCTTTCCAATTTTAACTAAATAGTCTATGCGCTTTTCAAAATAAAAAAAATAATAAATAGGCTTTTGCAGATTAACTATTGCATACCGATATATCTTCTCAAATCTCTCGCTATCTCTCTCCTTGTTTTGCTCTATCTCTCTCTTTATCAGCATTTCAATACCGAAAATGCTTTAAAACCTCGATACTAAAGGTAGGGGTGGTATGCTTTCTCGATACCGATTGCCACCTAGAAATACCGAACAGATGTTTAAGATATTCCCTATGCCTTTAGAAAAAGAATCTTATTTTATAGTAAATTTTCTGAAAAGTATAAAATTATTACTCACAATTTATCTATACTATTATATAAAGCATTTAAGCTTTTTACTTAAAACTCTTAAATTTTAAGTCACTTAAGATTACTATTCTACCCTCATCTACCAAAAAATATTACATAAAATAAACTTAATAACATTCATTTTTCATAAATTCCAGAATATTCCCTTTCCATAACAAAACTTACGAAACAAAATATTCCATAAACTTAATAACATTCTATAAATTTCAGAAAAGGAAAATATATAATATTCGTTTTTCACCTGCTAAATAAAAATTACAAAATTACGTCTTGTGTGTCCTCTTGATTAATACCTACCAAAATAACTCCTTACAAACTATTTTTTTAACCGTCGTCACATTACGCGAATACCCTGCTAGTAAATAATAATGAGGAGAGACTATTCAATTGATATGTGATTGACACGAAAAAACAAAATCTATTAAAAGAAAAAACGTTTGATCCATCCAGGGAAGGTGATCGTTGAGATCGTTTCACGGAATCTAATCAACATTGGGTTGCAGTGTGGGCCCCAGCTTTCTCCCTGTCCCTCTCCAAGCTTCTCTCCCTATTTTATTTTATTTTATCTTATTTTATCTTTTAGAAAATAAATAAATAAATAAAAATGATAGGCTCAAATTATTGCCATAGGTTGAAAATTGAAATGAATATACCGTTTGATTTCTTCAAACTTCCTAAAAAGCTAAACGAAAGGTCCAGGAAGCTTGTTTAAAGTTGGCAATTGATTCACCCACTACGATCATGCCACGTACCAGATAGCGGCAGCCCATTGCCCAACACGTATAAACATAAATATAAATATAAAATATTAAAATTAGAGTTTGGGTTTCTTAACCGTGTAATCACCTCTCTTAACAAATTAATACTTTACCAAAAGGCTTGTAGCAATGTAACATAGTGATATCGAGGTGTTAGAAGATATATCTTATAACTTATGGTTATAAATTCAAGTCTTGCTATACACAAAAGATATTAATGTATGTGTGTTTACTATTAAAAAAAGTTAAATTAATACTTTTAATCTATAGACTATAGTCTTTGGTCTTTAGTTTAATTGTATAAGTGAGGTATAAATTTTTTTTGAATAAATTATAGTTTATGAGAAAAAGGTCATGGTAGGTGGAGTGACTAAGGTAATTTTTATCTTTTTACAAAATCTTAATAATCCATCCCCTACCAACTAAATGATGGAATTTTTAATTTAATAAATCTTTTTATTTCATCTTCTTTATTGATTTTGATACTTATCTTGTAACATCCTTAACTTGGACCTAGTTGTAAATACCGCGTACGTATATGTAATTAATGTAATAGGAGAGTGTTTTAGTTATGTGTGTTTGTAAGTGTATGTATGTGTGTGCGAGTTAGATTAATTAAAGAAAGAAAAGAAGAAAAGGAAATGAAATAAGAAAATATTGAGGCCTTTGAAAATATGTAAATATATATATATATATATATATATATATATATATATGTGTGTGTGTGTGTGTCATGTTTGACTTGTACAAGTCAAAGGTGGCAAAACCAAAACACACTCTTTTCTCCTTACTCTCTTCCTGCTTTCGGATTCCAGAAGAACACATCTGTTGTTGTTATTTTAAGAGGTTAGTAATTGAAATTAAACATGTTATAAGGATAGATACATACTTTGTTATGGTTAGAAACACAAGTTCATATAAGAACATACATGAAAGAACATGAAAAAGCTTACCTTTGAAGTGGGTTTTGTTATGTTTGGTGTTCTTATATGGATTTGATGTGTTTAGGATGTTCATACGAGTAGAATATGATGTCCTAAGGTGTTCTGGGCTTAAAACTAATAAGAATGAAGTTGTTAAGATAATTAAATGAAGCTGTCGGATTTACAGGATATGAATGTGTCGGATTCCGAGACTATGATAGTATCGGAATCCGCATGTGTTGAAATCCGATAGTTTTGTCGGAATCCACTAGAAGTGTCGGATTCCGCATCTGTTGGATTATCGGATTTCATGGCCCGGATTTCCTTGTGTCGGAATCCGCAAGTGTCGGATTCCGTATGCATGAAGAATTTCCTAAGTATTGGGATCCGACAGAATAGTATCGGATTTCCTTATTTGTTGGATTCTGATGGTGTCGGATTCCATTGAATTAAGTCAAATATGCCCAAGTATCGGAATCCGCATGAAAGTGTCAGATTCCGCGTGAAAGTGTCGGATTTTCCCAAAATCCGCAAGAACCATCGTATTTTCCCGAATCCGACAGTTCTGGCGGATTTGTGTTGTTCAAAGTTGAGTGTTTAATTTGTAAAGTCTTGCATGCACATGTGAATGACTATTGTAAGTATGATATACTAGGTGAACTTCTATTGTTTGGGGAGTCAAAACCAGATACCTGTACGTAGTAAGCTACTCAGGTGAGTGCCTACTTTCATGAGACTCAGTAGAGTAAGTCTTGCATGCTAAGATGACTGTGTGAATGCGTGTGAATGTGTATGTATGTATGTCTAACTTGTCTATGCAGGTATGCTTAAAAGGATGAGTGTAAGTTTCTGAAAGATGTTATGATTACTTGTGAGATGTGTAATAGGTGCATGCCGGCGGGTCTAGATTGGAACCGCTTAGTTAATATCTGATTATGTGCTTGAATGATGAACTGTATGATGATGCATGTGAAAGTATAAATGAATGATTACATGATGGATCCCTATGGGATCCTATGTACTATATATGAAAATGATAAAGATGGATCCCTGTGGGATCAAATGTACGTTTATATGTATGTGCACGGTCTGCAGACCATCTGACATCTGACGCATGGTTAAGGTCAGCCGGTTAGCTGGATCCTAACAGGACTTCGGTCATTTCTGGATTTAACGGTGACTCGGGGTGCATCCCGGGTCGAGGTTCTGCAGAACCGCCGTGCCTTAACGTGAGTGGTAATCAACCGGTTGTAGCTGGATTACTTGAGGAGTCTTTGGCTCCGTGAACGATGCTTGGTGGACTGCTTTATGCTCCCCCACCAGCACGGATGGTTGTGTTTGATTCCCCGGTTTGAGTTGTTGAGCAGGACAGACTCCCCTGCAAGATATGACTCTTACTGATCTTCAGCACACCGTTATGTGTTAAGCTAGCAATGCTTGCTTATGTACGATATGTATGATACGATATGCATGATATGTATGTTGCATGACTCCCTGTATTGATGCTTATGCTAAGTATGTACTCACTAGCTAAGTGTTAGCTAATGGTACTACGATTTCCCTTTTCAGGTAAAGACTAGATGGCCTGCGAGGCGGGTTGCTTTTGGGAAATATGTTGCCCCTTGTGGGTGGAACACTTGAATTTATTATGATGTAATGTAAACGGATACTATGGTCGATTCCTGTACTTGGTAACACCAACGTTGTTTTAATAAGTTATTAATATAAATAACTTTCTACGATTTTAAAAAGAAAAATTTCCGCTGCTAAAACCTGATTTGCCATAAAAGTAACTGAACTCAGAAGCGGTGTTACATATCTTGTCTAGTAATGTAAGGATTTAGTAGAATAATATAGAATATGGTTTGGATTATTGCACTCATATGTATTAGGTATAATCCCTATAATATGTGTGAATTGGTTGACATATGATGTCATATGTTTGTATGTGAGAGGGGGAATGTGTAATAAACAACACCCTATAGAAACTATGAAACAACATTCTTTCTTATTCTTGCATGTTTAAAAAATATTAGCTATAGTTTTTTATAAAGTCACTAACTTGTTTAAATCATTGATCTTCACAATTGATTTCGAGAAAGCCTTTGACTCAATTTATTCGGATTTTCTTGCTGATGTCGTAAGACAAATGCAAGTTGGCTCGAAATGGAGACAATGGATCCAAGGCTGCTTAAGATCTATATCAATTTCGGTTTTGTTGAATGGTTGCCTAACACCGGAAGTTTCCATGGGTAGGGGGATCTGCCAAAAGGATCCACTTGCTCTTTTTTTATTCATTATTGTTGCTGAAGCTCTCAACGTTATTATGTCTGAGGCTAGTTCAAAGGGTGTTTTCAATGGTGTAAGATTGACTAAGTCAGGAACGATTATTACGCATCTGCAGTTTGTAGATGATGTACTTTTTATGGGTGATTAGTCCTCTTCAAACACTTTCAATTTAATCCGTTTGTTGTGTTGTTTTCAGTTATCGTCATAGGTGTAAGGGTGGATTTAGTGTACGTAAAGGCTCCGGCTTGAAGGATACATTGTAGAGTGGGGCAACTGCCCTTCACGTATCTCGGCCTCCATGTTAGGTCGTCTTTGAACAAAACCGAAACATCGGCACCTTTGATTAATAAGTTTAATGCTAAACTATCCTCATGGAAATCAAACTCTTTGTCATATGGGGTTGTCTTGTCCTAGTTAAATCGGTGCTTGGTAGTCTAAAGCTTCATTTTTATCATTGTTTAAAGCTCCTAAAAAGATTATGAACAGGTCAGAGTGCATCAGATCGAGTTTCTTTTTGGGATCAAAAGGTGGTAATAGAAAATTATATTGGATTAGTTTTCAAACTGTTTTGGCTAACAAAGAGTAGGATTCAAAAGGTGGTAGCCTTAGAGCTCAAAACTTGGCCTTATTAGCACGTTGGTGGTAGGATTCAAAATTGAGAATGGCTCTCTTTGGAAGAGGGCTATTGTCTCTTTACATGGGGATGAGGGTGATTTGGAGAACTTTTATAAAGCTCGTAGCTTTCCATGTATTTGAAGTAAATTATTAGGATATAAAAAGATTTTAATAAGATTAACATGCCTATCGAATATTCTAAAAGCCATGGATACTAATGAAGTTTACTTTATTAGGGAAAGGGCTTTAGACTTTTATGGGGAGCTTTCTATTTCTTCCTTAGGATTTGCTCCGATGATGTGTCTCTAAAATAAAGAGGTCACAGGCTTTGGTGGATTAATTGGGTTTCATCGAAGTTGAATGTTTTGGCTTGAAAATTGTTCACAAAATGCTTCTCACTAAAATCAATCTTCTTAAGAGATGAGTAATCTGTTTGTGTCAGTTATGCCCAATGTGTGAACACGTTGATGAGGATCACATTTTTATTCCTTGTTTGGTGTTGAGACAGATTTTGAGATATTTATGCAACCTGTAGGGTGTAGACATGTCATAAATTCACTCGATAGATAGCCTTTGGACTGGTGTGTCAGCAACTAACATGGAAGCTGATAAAAAAGCATTAATTATGATTTTGTACGTCTAATTTTAAATCATATGGAGGCATCGAAAAGGAAGGCGTTTTCAAGCTCAAATCAGAGTTAGATCAGTTTGATGGGTGGTTAGCTGCAGACGCTTTCAATTTTTCGTGGATAAAAGCTAGAGCGAAATCTTGTAAATCAGAGAATATGTGAATAGATCGGTGCAATTCTCCTTTATCTTGTTTTTTATCATATTTTTTTTTATCTTTTTCTAGCATCTTGCTAGTTGTTCTTTTTCTCTCTCTATTTTTTTAATCTTTTTTTATATGTGAGTTACACTAACTTGTGTCTTATATTGTGATACATGTTCATACATAATACTATGAGGATGTTTGAGCAGATGGCTCATTTAGCAGATGACCACCCCCACAAACTTACATGGTATCAGAGCAAGGTTTACTTGTGGTTGGTCAAAGGCCACACGGACTCCACGTAACCCATAAGTATCCACGTGTTAGGCAAAAAAAAAAGAACGCCACACGTGAGGGGGCGTGTTGAGTAATGTCCCACATCGGACAGAAAGTGACTTTGTAATCTACTTAATAAGAGTCATGGGCTACTCCTCTCATAACCAATTGGTTTTAAGTTGGAACCCCACAAACTTACAATATATATATGAGAGTTAATGTAAAAGGTGTTTTATTTATGAAAAGTGCGAAAAATATTTTCAGTCATTGATTGGTTTTTGATCTTGTGTTACATTAATCATAATTAATATTTTTATTTAATTCAAAAGGGTACATTAGTAAAACAATAATATTTTCTCTCTCATATCTTTAATTCATTTTTCTCTCTCTAATTAAACTTTTTTCTAGATTTTGTTTATTTTTTGTTTTGTTGTTTTCCAATTTAATTCTTTTTGTTTCTAGAAATTTCTTTGTATATTCAACTGTTTATTAATGAATCATAATATTTTAGTAGGACATTTGAATCTTTGATTACTGAAAATTACAATTAATATTTATGTTCAACCATGGATTTATACTGTTGTTCAACAACGATTTTTTTTATCTTTGATTACAAAATTACAATTAATATTTGTGTTCAACCATGAATTTATACTTTGTTCAACAGTGAACAACCTAAAAGTTAACATAAATAGCCTAAAAATATGAGTTTACTAATAAACATTTATCTAAACAACCTAAAGACACACACAAAATCTATTAACTAATAAACAAAATCATCACCAAAAAACAAAAGAATACCCTAAAAACTCAAACAAGCCTACTTTTGTTTGATGATGAACATAAATATACAACAAGATTTGAAAAGAAAAACCCCTAACAAATTTATAATGAACAACAACAAGATTTTCGTAATGAACAACACTAAGATAAAACACAATAAAGATTTGAAAGTTATTGTATCGAAGAAACAAATACAAATATAAACATAAAAACTGAACTCTAAAAACTAAACATCATGCTTATATTCCCTAATGAATAAAAAGCTTTTAAACATAACGTATTTGCTTCCTTTTCATTATTAAACATAACCAATCACCTAAAATCATTTGTCTTCACTTCCATTCTGCATCATGAACTAATTGTTGGTGGAAAAGGCATCGTGATATCTGCAACATTTTGGTCAATTATGTTTTATAAACTAACGTTGTTAACAAATTCAAAAAAAGGAGACAAACAGGTAAATCGATTTACACATGGTAATATGGAAAAACAAATAATTGATTTACACAAGGTGAGGCCGATTTACAGCGGCGGTAGAGTCGACCATTTAAAGTCGACAGAGAGCATTGGTAGTTCATTGTTGTCGGCGGCGGCAATTTGCTTTTGGAGTGGTGAGGGTGATGGTGTATGAGCGTCGGCGACATTTTCATTTTGATCAACAAAACAACGCCGGAAAAGGAGAAAGGGGGATGGTGTGATGGTCGCTGGTTTGAAAGGGCAACATAAAATGAACGGTGTGGAGTGGCCGGTGGTCCACAAAAGGGGTGGCGCTGTTGATCGAACTCGAGGGACATGCAATGAAGAGAATCGTCAAACCATAGTTTCCTTGTTCGTATTCTCGGCTCCTTTGTGCCAATAATTTTGGAAATAAAATCAAAATTGAAAAAAGATGGGTAAACGTTCTCATTTGATTGGCCGATAATTTTGGAAATAGAATCAAAATTGAAAAAAGATGGGTAAACGTGGGTGGGTATTTAATTAGTAGATTAGGGTTTATTATTTTTAAGGTTTATAAAGACATTCTAGGTTTTATTTTAAATTCCTTAAAGTTTGATTTAATTACATGAATGCCATCATCATTTTTATCCATTGATTAATCCATCGAACGATCCAAAATACTTCTCGCAAAAATAATACTTTTCGTATGAATCACTATATATATAGAGGAGGGTTCAAACGAGAGCTGTTTTTCATACGAGAACTGCGATAACCAATTTTGGCAATTCAAATGGTAAGTGGAATTCAAGGATGAAAAGCGTGGAGAGATTGAGTGTGGCAAGGTGCATGTAAGAATTCATATAATAGGAAGTTTCATACACATAATAACATATTTTTTGAAAGTTTGATATACATAATAATATTTTTGGTAGGTGAATACACATATTAACAATTGGGTATAGTTTAATACATTTTGAAGAAGTAAACCCTTATTATTATTATTCAAAAAAATATTGATTAATAATCATTTAAAAATAAAAAAAATATTAAACCCATATGAAAATATTTATCCTATCAAAAAGGAAAATATTTTAATCATCATATATCATTTTACTAAAAATAAATGATGCCATTTATTTTTATTATTTCCTATTCTTTCTTTTTAACTTTATGATGATATAATTTATTTTTTAAAATAATAAGCGAATAATAATAATAAGGTTAATAAATAACAACGGCTCCACCCGATTGCCAAGGGATGGAATCATGGAAATGTCAGGTAACGAGACAAATACGGAATAGGAGACAAAACCTATCGCTTAAATGTATTTTTTGGACACACTGTTTCCCATCATGTTACCTTTGCCCTCCTATGCTTTATTCCCTCTTATTTCACTCATAAACCTCATCCCTAGCTACTCCTTTGGATTAGTTTTTGTATGTATACACATTTTAAAAATTAAAATAAAATCACTATTCATATAATTTTATGAATTCTGTGATGTATAAAGTATAAACATTCTTATTCATTAGAAGAGATGAGTATACTAATCTCTTCACCACATTATTTTAATCGCAACTTCGACAATACGTTAGTTTTTCTCTATCTATCACTTTTATATTTGTATCCCAATAAAACCTCTGTAGTGATCCTTTTTCTACCTTGGCCTTTTTTTTATTAAAAGAAAAGAAAGAAAAGAACGTAAGAGGGCTCTATACATCTTCTTTTGATCTGATCATCTTGACAGGGTATTTTTATGAGAGATGGTAAGTCTATAGTGGTTTTTTCATTGAGGCAAAATTCGTTGTAATTTGGTGTAATAAATTGTAACACTCAAGGTTCAAATATCCTTAAATAAATATTAATAAATAAGTGTTTATATACATTACGAGTTGCCTATACGAGATCAGACGTGTTTATAAAACTAGAAGGGTTAAAACCGTCAAAATAAAAGCTAAATAACTGCAGGGACCATTTCTTCATATACGTGAAACTTGTAGATATACATGGTTTTTCTTCTTGATCACTTCAAACACAACATACAACACATACATATGTACGTACAACCTGCTGCCACTTTTCCCTTGTGATTTTTTATCAAGAAATCAGTGTTTTAATCATCTAACACCAGCATCTCATTCCTATAATCATCAAGGTATGATTGGTTTGCTTGTTTTAAGTTCAAATGGCTCAAAATTGATTTAATTGGTTGAATCAATGATCAAATATGTTTCTTGTTGTTGTTTTTGATGTTATAAGCTGTATGGGGTGTAGGAAAACACTCATATGATGTTAAAAAATATATTAGAATTGAGATATGGGTTGAAATAGACCAAAACAGTCGAATGTAAGTTATTTTGTAGCAGACCAGGGATGGGTTCAGGCGTACCTAAGGAGGGTACGGGTGTGCCTATCGCCCCGTGGCAAACCCTAGTTCTTATGGTACACACCGTGCTTTGGGGCACAGGCACAGGCGTACCGGTAAAGACACGAGCATGTCTGAGGATAGGTACTCCCATGTCTGAGAAAGACATAGTCGTACCTGAAAGGAAAGGCACGGGCGTGCCAGTGCACTGTCTAGTTTTCAGCTATTCAGTATTATTATGTGTTTAACATATTATTGGTATATTACCTGTAGAAATTAGTCATTGGCGTGTTTGTTGAATTATATTGTCATTGGACTGTTATACGACTTTACTGATTATAAGGTAAATTTACTAGACTATTCTTCATATCTACAATCATGTGTGTTATCATATTAGAATATTATACATATATTATTTATATGTGTTGAATAGCATACTGCTATGTGGAGTGGGGCTCAGATGTAATACAGTATTGTGACCTCTGATTGCTGCCCTAGGTCTAGAACCAGAGGATATCATTGATTATCTATTTATACGCGTGATATATCTATGTGATCTTATGCATGTGTTTATATAATTAACAGTTCGACATATTCACTAAGTTCTTGTAGCTTATTAGATACTGTTTTAAATATTTTTGCAGGGCACAACAAAGGCAAGAGCAAAACTTCTATTTGACTACTGTTTTATAAATCTTTTGAAAACTTTTAACGCCTAGTTGTGTAATATATAAAACCTTCATGGTAGACTTCAGTATTGCACATGTGAATATCTTTTGAACAAACTTGGCTTTTTATATTAGAATACGCTTCCGTTTGTTTTTCCAACCATATGTGAATATTTAAAAAGGGTATTTTATATAAATATCAGTTTTATAATTTAAGGCGTTACATAAAATCCATTTAAACATGCAAAATACAAGTGTATTGCACCTAAGTGTGTGTATATATATATATATTATATAAAGGTATCTTTTTTATTTTAAATAAATATAGCATACAACTTTTTTTGTACCATAAATGGTTATTATGTTTTGCATCTTATGCATCTTTATTTCATATTTCATATTTACATATATTCTTGTTCTTCGTCTTTTTCTTCTTTATTGTTTCAACTTCCTTGATGTCCAAAAAAATGTTTATGTACCGTCATCATATCATGCATGACGAGAAAATATGTCTTTGTCGAGATACGTGCTTAAAGGTTTTTTTGTGTTCCATGTTTTAAATGATGCATGATATTGATTTTAAATGGAAATGATACCATGTATGTTTTGGTGTATTTGGATTCAATCTTCTAATATAAATAAAAGATTAACTTTAATAAAATCTGTTAGATAATTCTAGTCATTGTATTTAGATGAAAATTTTAACTATCAAATGTTAACCACTTATTTTGATAAAAAAATTAAAATTCAATTATGTTTTTTTTGTTAATATTAGATTCAATTTTGACTTTAATTTAAATTAAAATCATTAAAGATAATTTAATAAATGTCATTCTCTTCCCATGTCATCTCCCTTCATCATAAAAAAAAACCCGATTTAGCATTCAAATCTTCATATCTTCAACTTGTTTATGTTTTTTAATAAAAAATTTTACCATATTATTCAGTTTTTAATCCTCTTTAATCTAAGAACAGTCTTGATATATTTCGGATGATTTTTTCAAAAATACATGTTCATATATTTGTATTTCCATATATGTGCTTGTACACATTTGTTGTAACACCGTATTTTTTAACCAAAAAAATTTCATTTTCATAATCATTGCGGAAGTGAATTAATACAACCAAAGTGTTTACAACTGTACAAACACTATTGTTTAAATATCAGTATTACAAAACACGGCTCGCCACAAAATAAAATATTAGAGTCCTAGGTGATTACTCCCCAAGCTAACCACTCTCAGCCGAGCCGCTGACTTACCAAAACCTGTAAAAAGAGTGAGAGGTGGGGATTAGCACAAAGCTAAGTGAATGGAGTCAAACCGCAACAGATATATCAGCAAATAACCGCATCAATATCAAAAGCACATAACAGATAATCGTGCCTCGGGAAGACCGGTGGTTCTGCAGGAACCTTCAACCAATGCCGGCCAAAGCAAAGGTTTACCGATAGTTCATTTGCTATTCTCACATAGTATTAACTTAAGTTGCAACAAATGCATCAAAAGATCCCAATACTGATTAGTCGATAGCAAACAAACACAGCCCATATGCCCAGCCGAAGCTGACTTCCCAACCTCATGTATACATATCAATGACGCACAATTAATTAACAATCAACAGTTAATCAATTATCAGACAAACAGTCTATCCCTGCGTCAAACCAATAACAGTTGCAACCCAAGCCAATTACAACTAATAATATCTGTGAGTAAACGCCCACTCACCTCTTGCTTTCAGTTACTCCACTCAGTGATCTTATTTTACCGAGCCTTGTTTGTTCCTGAGAACACAACAAACTGAAATCAGTAACGATTCATAAATATATGTCAACACATAAATTTATATCCTTTTAATCAAACATAAACATGTAAGATTCACATATGAATGCACATATAACATAGCATTTAAACAATACAAATCAACAAGTCCAAACTATCGGATTTTATGTGAAATCCGATACTACTATCGGATTTCACCAAATCCGCGACCCTCCATCGGATTTCACAAGAATCCGACACATCCATCGGTTTTGAGGAAATCCGCAACCTCAATCGGACTTCCACACTTGCATTTATCTTGATACTAGCAATCGGTTTTCATAATTGGAATCCACCATCGGATTCCACACTTTCGAATTCAAACCATCGGATTTCGACATTAGGATTACCCACATGCGGATTTAGGAACAATCGGATTTTATAATTAGTCTTGGATTACATACATCCGGATTCAACACCCGGATTTCACTTAGAATCGGATTTCATCATCATTACCAAAATCCGCCTCCTTCATCATTTCAAGAATCCGATACACTCAAACCTTGCATACATCTTATATCCAGATCATAAACAAGTTCATACAAACACATATAAACATGTTTAAACATACAAGCATGCATCAAAACACATTTATATCCCAAGAATACCAAATCCGATAACTTCATAAGCATGATCATATGATGTTCAAACTAAAACCCATCAACATTAAAAGCCGTAGCATGCTCATAACAATCAATAGCATGTTAATTAAGAATCATGAAATAATCAACAACCTTCGAAACTTGAATCACAAAATCAAGAAATCACGAATCCGATTACTTCTTCTTTTTGCTTTCTTTGCTCTCGGTTTATCACACTAGAACACACACATGCAAACTTGCTAATGACCACTTCATCAGTGAAACCCACGTATAAACATTTTTTTAACAACCTAAGCATGAGGTGGCATGCCCAAACCGACTAAGCACATGCACATACACACTAAATCGTACAACATATATACATATATCAACACACATATATATAATACTTAATTATCAATTAATTAAACCATATAACTTATAAATAACAAGTAATTAATCAAAACTAATCACAAGTTAATTTACCAAAACCACCTAAACTACTAGGCCCGATCTGAGGATGTTACAAATCCTCCCCCCTTAATAGGATTCCGTTCTCGGAATCTATTCATTAACGAACAACTGAGGGTAACGAGCTCTCATATTAGCCTCCGTTTCCCACGTCAAGTCTGAACCCAGACTGTGTCTCCATTAACCCAGTTGCATTTTTAACAAACACTTACATTTTCAATATCTAGTTTCAAAATGCAAACCTCAAAAACACTACAAAAATCAACCTAAATGCATTTTTACACATTCGGTAACAGCTGTGATGAAAATTAAAGTTCGAAATTAAAAATTGAAAATGCTAGAGCCCAAACCTAACATATCTGTGTTTTCATCTGGGTTGCATTTTTGTTATCATTTTCATTTGTGTTTCATTTTTGTCATCATTTTCATCTGGTTTACATTTTCAAAATAAAATTTTCAAAAATATGGGAAAGAGTGATCTTGATTTAAAGAGGATTAAAAAACTAGTAGATTGATATATTTTTTTGCTTAAATTCTAAAAACTTAATTAGTTATGATAAGTTTAAACTTTGAGGTGTAATGTTTTATTTAATTGTTTAAAAATATAAAAGGAAATTGTGGTGATGTATTTTTAAACGTGGAAGGTGAAGTTGGTTTTAAACTTTGAGGGGTAGTGTTTTACTAAAATAACATCAAGAGATCTTAGCCTTTGATTTAGTTAATTTAAAGGTCCAGATTTGTTTTTTAGGTTCTATCGTTAAAATTAAGATCTATATTGATCATATTTCTATATGTATATATATATATACATATACATATATATAAATATACATAGAATTAATTTTAAATATAAAATATACAAATCTTTATACACTTTCGCACAACCTAATTTTAATAGTTGTCTTTATTTGGATTGTTTGGTTTTGATATCTTAGATGCCTTTAGATTCTTTAAGACTTTAATTTCGGTTTAAATATGTTTGTATTCGATAATGCTGTATAAATTAGTATAATCGTTTTTTAAAACTCGTAGTAAAATCTTAATAGTGACCACCCCCATGGTGAAAAATCACAGTTTTACTTTAATGAGTATATCCGCCGTGACCTGTAATCTCATTTTTATATTAAGGGGGATACCCCTTTCCCCTTGGTTTTCCACGGTTACCCGACGTGGATCCCGTTTAAATCCCCATGGTTTTTTAAACGAGGGACGGAGACGGTTTTCTTAAACGGGGATGGGACGGGGAACCAATTCCACCCTGTTGCTATTCCTACTTTGTATTATGATATCACGTTTCTGTTGTCACATCTGTACTCCCCATCGAGTCAACGTTTTCACCGCTGGTCTAATCGCTAACGGCATATGTTGTTATTTCATTCGTGTTTTATAATTATTTAATATCTTTTTAATAATATTTAATATTTATTTTTTAATAATATTTAATATTTAATATTTATTATTTTTTTAAACAACTCTTGTATTTAATCTGTTAAATGTAATGACAATCAGAATAAGCTGAAATTTTGCATGTATCTTATCTTATGCAATAATAACATGTTAAACTCAAAGGGTAAAGAAAATGTTTTGGAAAAGAATGATTTATTATTATTTTAAATTTTATGTTTAGGTTATATATTTTGATTTTAATTAATAATTTACCAACGCAATGCATCGGTTTTCCGGGGCGTTACACACTTGCACCCATTATAGTACCATACATTTACAAGGAAAAAAAACCAATTTTATAATATATATTAAGTAACGCGTCTGTTAACCAATTACAAATCTGCCTGGTTTCTAAGGGCGACGTTGGTCAGCCGGTAAGCGGGGGTTCGAATCCTTCCTTACACAAAGTCTAGAATTTTTATTTTGACAAAAAAACCCCTTATATAATATATACTAAATAACGCCTTTACTAACAAATTGTCAGTTTGCTGGGTTGGTAAGTGGCCATGTTGGTTGGGCAAATGGTGGGGGTTCAAATCTTTCCTCTACGAAATTCAAAATTTTTATTTTGCCAATTTGTCTTTTTTTAATTTCATATTCTTTTTAACCCTTTTGGCTTTTTTTCAGTTTATATAATTTCTTAAAAATACAGATTCCGATTTTTAACCGTTTTTAACTTCGTATTCTTTTGAACCCTTTTTAACTGATATTTTATTAAAACATTGTGTCTATCTTTTTTTTAATATATTTTTTGTTTAATTTAAATTTCATAAATATTTTTTATAACTTTATGTAAACAATATTTAATATATTAATTTATTTAAAAATTTGAATCAAGGATAAAAATAATTTAAACTCTATTTCGATTAAACTCTAAAACTTTTTTTTATATTTTAACTTTAAATTTTATGCTCATTTTGTTGAAACAATTAACATTTATTCTTGAATTGTTTAAGTATTAAAGTTTAAGTTAATTTGATTTAACCATTAAAATTTATTTTTAGAATGGATCTTATGTAGGTATGCATCATATTATTATTTAATCGTTTGGCTAAGATGTAAATAAGTTGTTATAGAACGAACGGAATTTTTTACGTTGCAACTTCTGTCTTCTTTTGGTAAAAAATATTCTTAAATATGTGTTATTATTTAGCAAATAAGTTTCTTATGGAAAAAAATGCAACTTACAAATATATTTCAAAATAAAATTTGCACTAACTCAGTATTAATATGTTTTCTTAATCAAATAAATGGCCACATGAATTTCGTGTATTAGTAATATGTATATTTACTTAAAAGTAAAACCATTCGAAAAAAATTGAAGGTTTAAATAAACAAAGCTTAGTGGTTTGAAATGTTAGGTGTTTTGAAAATAAATGTGTAGGCTAAACCAAAATAATCTTTCAATTTTAAAGTTAAACAATTTTTTTATAAAATCAAAAGATTAAATCACAATAGTCTTAAAATCCAATGATAATATAGTCGGGAAATAAAGATTAAATGATAAACCAAAATAAAGCTTTAATTGTAAGGACTAAATCATATGAACCCTTTTTGTAAGGATATTAATTAAGGATACAAAATTATGTCATTATCACTTTCGTTTTTAGTTTTTCTTATGTAATATATTTATGTACTTTTTTACATATTGTATTCTTATAATTTTTTATCTTTTGTATTTCTTATATAAACAATATTTGTTATATTTAATTATGAGGTTCAATAACTACTATAAAATTTTAATAAAAAGTTATATTATTACTGTATATTTTTTTCTAACAGCTATATTATTAGTGTATATTACTCACTTTTCATGTGTCTTGTAAGATGATTATATTTAAAAAAACAATAACTCGACTCAAGTATTTGTACCTTCTCCACAAACTTTATATTAATTATTTACTATTATTAATAAGTTAATATGGTCTTAGTGTATTATATTACTTAAAGTGATTTTTTTTCAAAAAAATTTAAACTTGATGGTTAAATACAAAATTTTTGAAGATGAAAATTCAATATTTTATCTATAACATTTGAAATCTCTTTTTACTCTTTTTTGTTTCAATATTCTACCATCATATTAGAACCCTAATCCTGAAATTATTTTTTTATCGTGCGTTTTATTATTTTTGGATGTGTTTTTATAAAATTATTAATATATTGTCATGTAAATCAACTTAATCTTATGATTTATTTTGATAATAAAATTTTACATTTATAAACCCGACGCAACGCGCGAGCTATAAAATCCTAGTTCTACATCTATAATTAGAGGCTAGATGCACCTTCATCAATGAAAACTATAACTTTTATTAGTATATAATTATTTTTTAAAGAAGTTTAGTATTTTATGATATATACAATTTCAAATATTCCAAATACAATCCAGTCTTCTTTACGTACTCTATTTTAAGGTAGATGTAACTCTATTTTTTTTGTCACTGTGATTTACCAAATTAAATATTTTAATACCTAGATTTAAAAACTTACGAATTCAGTCCATCCGAACTTGAATTTATTGTAGTTTTTATCCATCCTAAACTTGAAATAACAAAACATACCCTTATCAAAAAAAATTATTCATTTCTTTTAATTATCCACTGATTTTATATTATTTAATAATATTTTAATTAAAAAAAATAAAATATCATTTATCTCTCTTTTTACTCTCCTCAGACCCATCGGATCTGACTCTCTCCCTTATTTCTCTATGATAAAACCAAAGAATTTCCCTCACCGTCGTCGATCAAGACCGTCGCCCACAATCTCTCTCTATCTCTGCCGCCATCACCTACAATCTCTCTCCACCACACATAAATACACACACACACAAACACACACACACACACACACACTCTCTCTCTCTCTCTCAAACTTGTCCTTTGAGCATCGACACCACCAGACATCATCGTCGACTCGTCGTCGGCGCCGCAAGAAATTTCACCACCATCACCTTCTTCATCTTCCCATATACAAAAACCCTTGTTCATCATAAATCCAAACAAAATCCCCTTCTTTATCAAAAAACCAAACAAAAATATATTGGGGCTTTAGAGTGAGCCATCCTCCTTTCATAGCCATCCGCGAGCCAACACCATCAAAAATCGACCGGGACTTTTGGGGTGAGCCATCCTGTTGTTAATCGATCACCGTCCTAGGGTTCAGCGCTATCCCCTGTTGCAATTGTTGTTAGTGTTCTACGTTTTGTGTGTGTGTTTAGATTTTAATTTCTAAGGTTGGTGGTGGTGGTTGGCGATGAAGTTATAGAGATGGCGGGTAGTGTTAGCGGTGGTGGTGGTAATGATGTTAGAAGTTTCAAGTTCATTCTCTCTCTGGATCTAATCTCTCAAACCGGGCGCTTTAACCATTCAGCCATGGATGCAAAGAGGGCCGTGGTCAACGAGAACTTATAATCGGGGACCGGCTCGAAATATTTGATCTTAGGTGCATTTTCCTCAGGAATCTTATTCCAAAGAAAATGCGTCCCAAGCCGAAATATCACAAGTAGCTGGATAGGCTTTTTTATGTCGAAAGCCCCAATTAAGGTGATAGAGTCTTACAGGAAATCTCTCTCTCTCTCTCTGTCTTTTCTGACTTCTGAGATCTTTATCATTATGTTTTACGAAGCCGAAGGTGGAGACGGAGGTGGTTGGAGATATTGGAGGCTGAAACTTGAGGTGATTTAGAGAGAAGATTGCGTTGGTGGTAGCTAGAGTTGGGTTACACCGGTGGTGGCCGGAGTGAGTGAAAGAGAGCGGGTGGAGTGGGTGGGAGTAGAAAGAGCAGTGACGAGAGAGAGATTCTTAAGTAGTTTATTTAAGTTTTTTTGTTTTTTTTTTTCAGAAAGATTAAAAACAATTTAATATTTTAAATCAATTAAAAAAATGTAAATAAATCATGGGTGAAGGGCAATTTGCTCATTTCAAGTTTAAGATGACCAAAATTGCAATGAATTCAGGTTGGGATGGAATGAATCCCTAAGTTTTTGGTTTCATGGACCAAAATTGTTAAAATTAGCAAACAAAAGGGAAAAACATGTAATTAATCTGTAATGTATTTATATATATATATATGAAACATCACTCTATATACCTATATATCATTTTTTAAAACAATCTATTAATGTAATACCATTATTTTTGGACATGGCATTTTTATCAAAAAAAATTATTTATCTATAATCTTGGCACCTATCCTTTTTGTAATATCAAAAAAATTTACTTCTTAACAATATTACAGAGTTATTTATTATTAATTAGTATCATAAAACAAAATATCAAAAAAAATTATTTATTCAAACATTTAGATATTAAAAATATCAGATATATTTCTATATCTATCCAGAAAGCTTTCTTAGGATCATGGTGCATCCTAGAATAGAGACTTGTTTAATCGTTAGAATCAATCAATCAATTCGTTTGACTTTGACTAATTGACTTGTAGTAATATAGTTGAACAACCTGCTAGCTTTGATTTGTTTTCTTGGACACTCCACATGCGAAATGGAATTTTGAGTCTTACTCCTATCGAGTTTGACCCACTGATCGTTACATGTGTGATAAAGAGAGACAACCCTTAATAGATGAGGTCTGATTTGTATATAATAGATCTTAATTATACATGAAAGATACAAACAGTTAAGAGCATATGTTACAAATTATTGTGTATGAATAATTTTATTGTACACAAATTACCACACTTAAAAAATTGTGTTTAAGATGATTTAAAACAGGATGTTTGTATTATGTCACAATGATCTATTTCATTTCATTTTGCATTCCTTCATACTAAACATGTGCTCGGTGTTTTTTATATACAAAAACTTAACATAATGTGAAAAGAATGAAAATGAAGTTTCTGCTTTTTATGAGAAAATCTTGGTATTTCATTCTTATTGTCATCGTATTTTTCGAAATAAATGTTTTATTTATGAGGAATTCATGCAAGTCATCAATCATAGCTAAATACAATGCTCCATCGACAAACAATACTACAATAGCCCTCTTGCTCAAGTCAAATTAAAGTTTGTTTTGGATTTTTAATTATTAAGAAATTAATAAAAGCAAGGTTGTCAAATAAATATTGTATTATATATGGATCATTTTATTGTTTACAAGATTGGAGTCGAATGATTAGATCGGAAAATCCTACTCAAATGTTCTAGTTTCTTTTATACATGTTGTGATTTATATCACAGTAAAATTATGACATATTAGTATAAAATAAATTACACGAAGATATAATTAACTTCGTCTTAATTACCAAAGGGGCTTGCCCTGGTGGTAAGAGAGTTTTCCCAGTAAATGAGAGGTATTGGGTTCAAGTCTCTCTGGAGGGTTTCTTCCTAGAAGTAACTAAGGGTCACTCCCTCGTTGGTGAAAACAGCCCTACCGAATTAATTAGGGGGTGTAGTTGGAGTGGTTCGAAACCGGGGTCCGGATTAGATCAACCGGTTTCGATCCTGTGCCACTACCGCTGAGGCGAAGCTGTTAAAAAAAAACTTCGTCTTAATTACCATTGTATAGAGTGTATTTTTATTTTTAAACAATATAATCAACTTTTATAATCATCTCATTGTATGCAAATTATTGTATTTGTATACAATAAAAATTATCACAAAGTTTATTATATATAATTAATAGTAATTAAATATCAAACACAAGAAAAAACTGTTTGCATATATAAAAAAGCAATGAAAATTGATTGTATTTTAATTCAATTTACCAATTAATAAAATCTTAAGATCATAAAATCTTAAATTAATATCGGGATCTTAACACCCATAGAATGGCAAATGTATTATATAGCATGTCACTTCATTTAATATTTAATATTTAATATTCTTATTTATATACTTGCTCTTGACACCATAATTTGTCCAATACAATATTCTATATTGATTTTTCATTTACTTTTTAAAATAAACAAAAATAAAAAGAAATTGTTTTATAAACAAGCTAGTACATTAGTAATAGATCTCATCCTGAAACTTTTGATATTTTTTAAAATACTTTTTACATAATGAGTGATGTTAACGAATATCAAAAGTTTATAATACTTTTTTTGGTTTAGTTAAACAAAATGTATTTAACTTTACAGATTTTGCTGTTTTATACTTTCATGTATTCAAATTTTAAAAGGGTAAAATGCATGAAAATACAATTAATTTTATCTTAATTGTCATTGTATACAACTAACTTTAAATTCTTAAAAATAATACAACCAACTTTCAAAAAAATTTCATTGTATGCAAACAACTTTTTTCTGTGTCTAGTATTTAGCTACCATTGTATACAATAAACTTTTCCATAATTTCCATTGTATACAACAACTTGCATACAATGGGAGGATTATAAAAGTTGATTGTATTATTTAAAAATAAATAAAGTTGGTTGTATACGATGATAATTAAGACAAAGTTTATTATATTTTTATGCAATTTTCCCATTTTAAAATTATCTTTTAATGCATTCAACTCTCAAAATTACTTTTTAATATATGAAACCCTCAAATTTATATATTTTACTATAATATGTATCCAATTTTAAAACTAAATACCTAAAATGGTAAGTTTTTACAATTCAATATATTAAAAGGTAAGTTTTAAAGTTACATACATACAATAAAAAATATACAAATTTAAATACATTTTTATTAACTAAACCTATCTTTACCAATTTTAAGTTAAGTAAGTAATACAACACCTTAGACAAGTATTACAATATGTTAAAGCAATCATTTTTCAAACTCTTGAAGTAACTATGAATAATAAAGAGGAATTCGATTTAAGAAGAAAACTAATTAAATTACAAAAATCAAGTAATTATTGAAAACAGTTTCTAAGTCAATAAATCCATAAATGTTTAAAGTCTAGATGGAAATAAAAGATAAGAATTAAATTACGTCATGGATAAAATTAACAAATCATTTACCAAATATACACCCATATATGCTTATATAAATGCAAAATACCTACATAAAAGTGTTATATAAAACCAAGTGTGGTTTTAAGCCTCGTGAATAAACAGAAGAGCATAAATCAAAATTCAATTAAAAAGGATGTTATTAATTAAATACTGTAACGTCCCAATTTTTTGTCAACATAAAGCACATGATATGAATCAACCATTCGAAATTCAATAATTACAAACATTTCAAACCAGAGTACTTAAATTGTGTAAATCAACGGAAGCTAATAAAAAACATAATTGTTTAAAGAAACTTTTAATCAAAATCTTTAACACCACTGCCATCATGTCGGAGCATTCCCTTTGTCTTTACCTGACAATTCTGAAAATATAAATCAACAACAGGTAAGAACAAAGCTCAGCGAGTTAAAATCATACTTACACTTTATAGCGGATAGCACACACTGCAACAGATCACGTACTGCAGTTGTGCCCCTCCCACTAATCAAGTACATATGTTTTCATTAAATCCGTTCATTCTAGCTTGTAACATTCATATCATGTTCACATCTAATCATGTCATTATCACATTCATAGTAACATCAATCCAAATATATTCAATCATATAGTTCAATAAGTAGTTCATAATCACTTTGGAATTTTAATGTACTTATCATCAAAAGCAACGAATTACAATTACGTATAAAACCACACTTTTTCTATGTACTTGGTTTAGAAAAGTCCATTGAACTCACACGAGTCAAACCAGGTTAACATCAAAGCAAGAGCGATTAGACAAACAAAACAATTAAACAAAATATCAGGTTGAAACTAGTCCTAATCAAGAATAAACATTTTGGGCAAACGTTTAACTTGTCGCGTTCAACCTAAATGGCCTGCTAACTATTGGGATCAATCTCAAATCGTCACATTTTCAAGAGTAATGTGTCATGTTTCATGCGAAATAAGAAAACCCAATCATTGACTTCCTGTCACGTTCAACCCCATGGTCACAATTTGATGGTCAAAATTCATGAAAACAAGTATCTTTGTAAAAAAACACCATCAAACCATCACCGCCATGCATAATCATCCAATAATCAATCCTAATGACCGAGAGCATGAGATAGGTTTCTTATAACATAATACATACCTAAAGAAAACAAGAACACAGAAAGAAAAATGATGAAAACTTGAATCCAAGACCTTCTACGCTTCATATCTTCAAGAATCCTCCATAAATCCAAGCTTCAAATCAAGAACACTCTCAAAGCTCTCTCTAGGGATTAGGGTTGTCACAAAGGTTACAAATAAGACCTAAGAGAGCTAAATGCCATATTATAACGCTAATGGCTAATTAGAATTGTCAATATAATAACCCTTAAGGTCACTTATTTATTGTTATAGACTCTCTACTAATCAATATTATGCATAAAGTATACTCCAATATATAAGGAAGGGTCAAAGTCACTAACCAAGTCAAAGGGAGAATTTCGGGAGGTTACAATTATTTTGACCCAATCCAAGTACAAGTTATAAAATACTCTAAAAAGATTTAGATTTAATTGATTTATATGGAATAAATTATTATTGACATCGAATGAAACTATTACGCGTGGGTAGAAAAGTAATGGCCGCATCTCTTAGTATTAATAATAAACTAGCGTTAATCAATTTTACTAGACAACTTTAGCCTCTCATTTAGTGAAATTAATAGTCTTTTTTAATTGTGGAATCTTAGCCATTGATAAAAAAATAAATGTATCATTTCTCCTCTTATAAAAGGTGACACTTTCTTAAAACAATCTAAAACCGAAATTAAGATGGAATTGACAATCTTACATTTATAAGTGTTTAAAAGTATAAAGGTAAAGTTTATTTATACATATAATTAACTAATTTGTACTTATGTTAATGATCTCTTCTGTTATTAATAATCTAATATGAATAAAATTGTCTTACACATATAAACCCTAATGTTAAATATCTATTCTATTATTAATAATTTAATGTTAATAAAAGACTAAAATTAATCAATTTTATCAGACAATGTTAGCAATTCATGTAGTTAATATTAAGAGCCATTTTTTAATTATGCAATATAAACCCTACATTTGGTAAAAAAATAAAATCAATCTTGACTCCAAAGCAATTCTTTATACATAAGCCATGAGAAAAAACACACGGATTTTAACTCTCGGATCATGTTAACCCGACTTCTATCTTAGTCGGACCCACCCCCTTTAAATATGACTTCTAAGATATTCATAACGCACTTAAGTCTTCCATGCTCAAACTCTTCTCTGCTTCTGATTTCTTGTGTCCGATTAATACTCAAAATTGACGTTATCTCTAATTAATACACAAGTCACCACTGGTTCTGATTACTAACCTTAGTTACACAGCATTCTCGCAACAACAACCATCGATTTCAAAACCTTCAACGGTTTGTCATAGTAGCCACCATAGTTAAGAGGTCAAATACCACACCTTCAAAGGTTTGTTATCCTTCTTGAAATCCTAAAAGGTTTACAAAACAACAACAATATTATAATGTGATCACGTTTGATTTAGGATTCATCACACGAGTTTTCTTTTTTTTTTCTCTCTCTCTTATTTTTGGGTTGAATATATACATGTATAATATAATGTGCTACTAACTCTTTTTCATCATATTTATACTCCCTTTTCCTTTGATTTGATGGTACTAATAAAACTTTTGGCCTTGATTTAGGTACTTGGTTAAAGTGAATTTTTTTGGCTAAAGAAAACCTATTTTTCTCCAATTTTGTATGAATGTATAATTAGCTTATTTTAACAAATATTAGAGTTTTGAAATGTGTTTATTAAAGAAAGCCTAAATTCTTGTTCGATTTTCAGCTTTCATTAATATGGTTTTGTTATTTTTTTTCTTCATATTTTAGGGTTGAATATATTATATGTAAAACAATATGCTATATCAAATCCGCACTAAGTTATTAGACTTGGTGGTCATGTTATTGAAGCAAAGGTTATTCTTTGAAGAGTGCTCGTTACATAACTTACATTCATAGAATGAAATTAACTCCTCGGAACCAATGATTTTGTTATAGTTTCAAAGACGACAGTTTCCCATTTTGGTGTGTTCCTAATGGCCATCAATAAAAGTCAAGGGCGGTCATTGTTTAACTTTAGACTTTACCTTAGAAGACTAGTTTTTTTCTTATGGATAATTATGTATTATTATATCATGTATCACAAGTAAAATAGAAATGAAAGTACTTACTTGGTAATAATGGTAACCCACTTCAAAGACTAAAAATGTAATATAGAAAGGAGTACTATAAAAAATTGATTTTGACAATTATAAAAGTATAATTCGTAGATTAGATTAAAAGAAATCCATTAATCAAATAATATTAAAGAATCCATTTAATTGCATGGTAAAGTTTGTGTGATTTATATTTCAAAGTAAATTATTTAAACTTCAAATATTTTAACGGCAGAATTTATGTTCACGAATCACTTTATATTTTTCCATCTAAATTATTATAAATAAAATCTTTTTAGGATTTAAATTTTAATGTTATAAGATTATATACAAGTTAATCTTGATTAATTAGTTTGGTTATTAGAAAAAAAATAAACAAAAACATGTATCAAAATATAGGTCATGAGCATAAAAAATAGAAGAAAAATCATCTTTTTTTAGTTATTTTTACGTTACACCCTACACTTGCAAAGATTTTCACTTTATTCTATCAAATTAGTTTTGTTTTGAAATAAATCAAATCAAAGGATTAAAAAAAATTGACCATTTGAACTCGGATTATAGTTTTAAACTTTTAATGATATTAATACGAAAGAATATTAAGTTTTTGACATTATTTTACTTTAATATTTTTAGACATTTATAATAAATCACAATATTAACTGATTTTCTATATAAATTTATAATTTTCATTTAATTTTAAAGACCTTTATGATCATTAGTTTTATGTTTAATTCATTTGAAATGTTTTTGATGCTTCATTAGGTTATCTAAAGTGTCTGCTAATAGGGATTGAAGCTAGGTATCGTTATAAACTACGTACGTAATTACCACTAGACCATGTTTGACAAAAAAGCGCACGGCGTAACTTTACTCGAGTGAACCAAAAGAATCTCTAATGGCAAGCTAGGTGTCGACAAAAAAGGGCAAGCATGAACCAAAAAAAAGGGCAAATAAAGAAACAATATAGAAAAGGTGGAAGGGTGGATGAATGGATCACTAGAGATATAAAGTGTCCGCCATGAAACAAAAGGACAACCCCACAATGCTTCATTGATTGATTGGATTACGTGTTTAATTGTTACCTCAATACCAAGAATATGACCTAATTTTATGTAATCTATTACTAATCTTTAGTGGTGGTTGAGGGCCCAATTGTAATTTCATGTATTATCAACCTAAATCAGTTACTACCGTTTGATGTTTTGATGATGATGATGATGTTTTTTTGGATAAATTGTCAAAAGTTCATACTGTTGTTATTTGGATCCCTTCCTTTTACATACAAGACATATCATATAAATCAAGTACAATTTCTAATATATGTCATAAACTCATATACATCACATCACCGAGGGTAATTTTTTAGATTTTTAAACGGTTCAAATAGAATCACCCTATCATGGGTTAAAGTCTATCATGTTCTTTCACAAACATGAGAATAAATTTCTTATTTTAAGTCAAGAACGAGTACCTTTGTAGGTCTCACTCTAATATTTGTGAGAGAATATGTTAGATTATATTTGAACACAATATGAGAGGACCTTAACCCCTATTAATTATATATGCTATGGGTTTTTATTTTTATTTTTTTGAATAACATGAGTGTTTTATTGCAATTAATAACAAAGTGATGAGAATACAACTGTTGAAGCAAGAGTTACAACTAGTGAGTAAATTAGCCATAGGTTAAATTCTTCCAACCACTCATCTCTTATCTTTCTACTACTTGTTTATATAAAATTACAATTTCTTTAACAAATTTACAAATCAAACTGAAAAACATGAAACCAGTTTGTAAATTGAATTTTCAAACAGATATATAGCCTCTTACTTAATTCATACAAATTACAGTGAAAAATGATATATTCTTCTACTATTTCTTTCTACTTCATCCTCTTACTCACCACAAGATGATATGTGTATTCCACTAATTCTCTTTCCTCACCCCCTTTCTTGATTTTGACACTTGTCTTAATCAAGTAAGTAAGAGAATAAGTAGGAACAAAAAGTAGAAGGATATATCATTTCTCAATTACAGTTGCATGATATCATCGGCTGACGTGTATAGATAACCGTCTACTTCTTTTTAACATGTTATTTACTTATTTTATGTCCACTTTCTTTCCTTTTATATCAATCAAATATGGTGAATATATATATATAATAAAAAAAATGATGTATACTCCGATACTCCTTACAATTTTTTATTAATTTATTTTTTACTTACCACTAATGATATATAGAATTTATTAATTTTTTTTCTCAAATTCTTCATTGATTTTGATGCTTAGTTGTAAATATGATGACGAATACTAATATTTAGTAGCAAGATATACAAAAAGTTTGATTTTTCACATTTTTGAATATACTAGCATGTTACTCGCGCAATGCGGCAACGATAAATAATTTATACTCGATAACATGTTAGTTTCGATAATGTAGGGTATGGTATTCACGCACTAGGATGACATCGAATAATTTACATTCGCAGCATGTCTATTTTCTTTCCCCCTTTTTCATTTTATTTATTTCTTTATTATTTATCAATTCTTTCGTTAATGTCTAAAATAACTTTTGAAAAATAATAAAATAAGAAAAAAATCTCTACTTATAAAATAAAATGATGAAAATATATCAATGACTTTGGAAATTGTGTTGATTTGAATAAAGAATTGTGTAGATATGAGATGGTGGCCTAGTTGGTATGTTTTAAAAAATGTAAGGATATTGATTATCTTGGTAATTTTCTGTTACTTAAATTTTAAAAGTTCAATAAAGTAATATTAAATATATGATAAATTAAACTTTTTATTTATATGAGTGTTTATAAATTCAGGTTGGTTTATGAGTTTTAGTTATACAAATTTTTTAATACTTAAATTAAAATATTTGTTATATGATAGAATATTTAAAATAATATTTGTATGGAGGTTTTTATTTAATTTTTAATTTGTTTAATATCTTATAGATTGAAATCTAAACTAACTGAAACTAATATACTAATTGGTTTCGATTTTTAGGTTAAATGCCTTTTCATATTTCGACTTGGATCCATGTAAAAACCAAACCCGGTGGAATCGAAAACTGAAATAAGAGAAATATAAGTTTAAAAAACCAACCCAAAAGTGTGTAGATCAGTTTGATTCAAGGCAACAAGTTTTTTTTTTCTCATTCATACTTCAACTTACTAGAGGAAAACTCTCATCAAGTGAAGGTGTTGAGTGGAGTGCTAGAAACATGATAGGTTATTTTTTCTCATTCCCACTCCAACTCACTAGAGGAAAACTCTCACCAAGTGAAGGTGTTGAGTGGAGTGCTAGCAACATGATGTATCGGTGGTTGATGGTGGAGGAGATGATAAAGGTTGAAGGGGATTAGGATTTATTGCGGAGATGGAGATAGAGTTTGGATTGAGGGCCATAATCATATTAAAAAAAACCATCTGATAAGGTTGTTGTAGTTGTAGTTGCAGATGAAAAATGTGAAATAACGTAAAGAATTGTGTATAGGTTTATCAAGGTTAATTGGTTAATGTACATAGTAAAATTTTTAATTGCAATCCTAATCTTCATCCATAAACGACGTCAAACAAATTATCTTTTAAAAGATTGTGAAAGATCATAATTTCAATTATTTTTTTAGATTACACTCGTACGAGATATAAATCTTATGATTATCAAAACAAGAATCTCAAACTTTGATAATCCATTATAATTCAAATGTTGAAAACATCCCTTAAAAGGTTTAGTATTGAGTTAGTGAGTTACATCCACACTTATTATTCAAATTTCAATATTTGATGTTGGCTATATAACATAGAGAAATTTAATTAATTTCTTTTTGTTATTAAAAAAACAGAGAAAAACATTGAATTGATCAACTTTTTGAACTAAAGAGAAAAAGGGAAGGAACATTCATCATGGGTCCGTGTTGAAAAACACGTTAACCTAACTTTTTTCAGGTAATTAGTTATAAACACATGTTATTTATCATATTTTTTTCAATCTAACTATTATGGAGCATGCGTAATACTCTGACAACAAATTATTTTTACTTTGTAACATATCTGTTTCACTTCTCTCTTTTTTATCAACCATTTTCTTTACTTTTAATACAAATTTAAAAAACAAACAAACTTTTAATTCATTTTTTTGTTATGGGGAAATATAGTTATAAAAGAGTATGTTTAACTGTTTATTGGTGAGTGTAAAGTAGGAAAGATAGTTTATAGTTGAAAAATAGTATATTTAAAAATACGAATGATGGGTATTAACATTTTATGGCTATTATGTATAACAAGATCTTGGTGTGTAATCTTTCAAAATCAATAAATAAAACTTAACATTATGATCGCACATCTCTAAAACTGATGTTCTTTAGAGGGGTTTTATATCATCTTACTTTTTTTAAAAGCATCATTTCATAAAATATTTCTATTTACTAGATTAAGATATTTGTTATAATTTTTTGTGAATAGCAGAACACACTCACATATTAATCCAGTCTTAAATTTATATCTTTTGTTCACAGTGGGTCTTGAAACCGTGACTTATACTTCTAACACCTTGATACCGCTAGGCTATAAATCTTTGATAGATATTTGTTATAACTCGTGACTTATACTTCTAACACCTTGATACCGCTAGGCTATAAATCTTTGATAGATATTTGTTATAATTAAAAGATAATATAAAGATTGAGAATAAATGGGATCCCTGTATAATCATTTAGTATGTAAAAGGATGAAATAAAATAAAATATAATTTTTTTTGTTTCTTTATTCTTGATGTGAGTTCATGATTTTGTGACTTCATGCCTTCGCTGGATAACCTTTTTGTTATTATTATTTTGTTACAAAAATAAATGATCGATCATTTCTAATGCCTTGACACGTTTCTTCGAAATTTTTTTTTGGTTAATTTCAGTATACCAAACACTTCCAAAAAGGTACTATAAGCCTTTTTTATGCATCATACACAGTTATATAAAGTATTTAATACGTATTTATATAATTTTAACTATTTAATTAATTATTTAACTTTAATAATTTGTTTATATATTTATGATCAATTTCTATCATTCAAATTAATTAAGTTTGTTACGTTTTGACATATTTACTTGTGTCCTTTTCTTCTAAGAATCAAACCGATATATGTAATTAAGATTTTGATTATTTAGTTTAGGTTAAGAACTAGTTATATTATTTAATGATTTTATAGTTTTCTATATATTTAATTGACAGTAAAATAAGTAATTACAGATGTAAAATGGGTTAGCAATGAAAAGAAATACGCATAGAATATGTAAAACAACTCAATCACTACAAGAAAAAACCATTTTTTCGGCGATATGGGTCACCGCTAAAGACCATGTGGGTTGATCAATGTAAGCCATTTTTCGTCGTAAATGTTAAAATTTTCGTCGCAAATAAGTTTTTGGCACGAGATTTTTGCGGCGGACTATTTGAGGCGACAATGAGGACTTTTGCAGTGACAATGTGTCGTTTCAAAAAGCCATTTTTTTGTAGTGAATTTAATTAGAGAATTTTAACATTTATTTAATCAAAATTAAATCTTAATCATTTATTTTTAAAATTTAAAAACTCAATCTTATATCTTATAATATATTTAAAAGAAAAGGATGATGTCATTTTAAAAAAAGGGCTACAAAAAATTTTAAAACAATTGGGAGGGGGCTGGATGAAAATTGGGAGGGTATTTTATAAAACATGTGAGGGGGTTTTATAAAAAATATATATTAATATAATTAAGTATAGGTTAGTTATAAATTATGTTTAGTAACTTGTAATATATTTGTTTAGAGAAAAAAATAATTATATATTTGCGACCGTCTCATTTTTATCTACGTTTTGGTGTAAATTTTATTGTAATACGACACTTTTTAAAATTAGTATATTCTTAATTTTTTGTTATCCATTAGTAGTAGTGGGTAGGTAGTTTTTTGTTTAGATGATGGATTTTTTTGGGATTATGGTGATGAGCTAAGTGATCAACTTGAATATGATATTCAAAGTGTTTAGTTATTGATTTTAAAACATCTTATCTTATAACCTTATTAAAAGAAAGGGATGACAAAACTAAATTTCCACCGATCAAAACATCACATTTAAAACAAATTAAAAAAATCGTGTTTAGGAATACAGTGACGTCGTCTAAAAAAACCGATTTTTGATTTTTTGATTAGTTACAACTAATCTATTTAAATTAGTGCTTTAATTTATGACCAAATGATCAAAGTTATTGAACGTATTAAAATTTATGACCAAATTAAAATTTATTTTAATTTCTAACTTTACTTACAATTCGGAAACCTCAATTTTACCGAATTTTTTTTTTGAATTTTAGATTAGTTACAAATAATCTATTCAAATTAACTAAATATGAGAAATTTTAGATGAGTTACAACTAATCTATTCAAATTAACTAAATATGAGGAATTTTAGATGAGTTGCAACTAATATATTCAAATTAAATAATACTATTATTTTAGATGAGTTACAACTTTCGAATTTTACTAAGTAAGTGGATATTTGAGGAATTTTAGATGAGTTATAACTAATCTTTTCAAATTAAATCATACTATTATTTAAATACTATTATTTTCAAGATTTGCATTTCATGAAAATCGCTTTGCAACTCCATGATTCACATATGCTATGAAAATAAGTTTTTTTTATAATTGTTCTTTTTATTATAGTCATTAATTATGAAGAATAAACAACCTCCTTCATCTGCTCAAAAGCGACCTTCATTGGAAGAGCATTTAAAAGAAACGAAGAAATCAAGTGTGATTCATTATACACATGACAACTCTGTTCATAACAATTCAATAACGATTGAAAATGATAGAACAAGTTCACGGATTCTTTTAAATGATATATCTAACGGTGCGTTTAATTTCAAATTAGAAATTAGTTCAAAATTTACATAAAGTCCAGTAGATTTATATTCATTTTATATGCTTGATGATTGAGTAAATGATTCCATCGTCATTTTATAGCTACTTATCGTTTTAATCTTCAGATGATTTTTAATAGATATATATTAAAGTTAATGAAAATTTTAAGTAAAATTAAAGATATGAATTACAATAAACTAATGAACTTGAACTTACTGCCATTATCAACATTGTTTATCGAATCTGCAGACCAAAATTGTTTATTAATCGGAATTGCTTTAATTTATTTAAAATTATTTTTATTATACGTGTTAGTACTCCTTAAAGCTATATAAGTTTAAATTTGACTTATATCATCCCCGTGTTAACACACGGGTCGCTTAGCTAGTTTTAACTTTAAATGATTAAAGTTAAAGCTTAATTTTGATTTTAAATCAATTTAATTTATTTAAAAATATATTTAACTCTAACGAAGTATTAGGTTGCCCCTTTCTATAAGTATCAAAATTGGAAACAAAACTATAGAAAATATGTATGGAAAAGTGGTCAAGTCTAAAGTTGTGCATATAGACTCTCAAGAAACATGGAACCTCATCACATCTAAACCCATGTATCAAGCTATTCCTCTAAGTTCAAATTATTATGATATTTTGTTTTTTTAAATTAAAAGAATAATTTTTATCATTTTTTGACTCTAAATGGTGAAAATTAAAACTCAATTTTAATTTTAAATTCATTTAATACGCGTCAAATGAATCCTCTAATTCAAATTTCTTATCTACTACGCTAGTTTAGGAATTTAGGGAATCCTAACCTATTATTAGTTAAAGTTAAATCCTAATCATTCATTTCGTCAAATTAAAAGCTCAAATTTGACTTTAAATTGTCAAAATTTAAACTCGGTTTTGACTTTAAATCAATTTAATTTATGTTAAGCGATTTCTCTAATTCAAATTTCTTATCTACCACATTAATTTAGAAGTAAATCTATTAATGATTTCTTTAATTTAAAATTCTTATCCACTACATTAATTTAAGAATAAATATATTAAATCTTAGGCTACATCTATAATTAATATTATACATATAAAAAATTCTCTGTCCTTGCTTATGTTTATTAAATATACTATAAGTCCTATCTTAATTAAATTTCACATACTTTCTAAAGTTGTTATTTTTTATTAATATATTTTTATTAACGTTTAATATTTGTTATTCTTTAAATCAAGAGTTTAGTTTCTGAAAATTAAAGTTGTCAACTTTTATTATTGGGTTAACAATGATTTAATCATCAACGTTTTCGTTACTTTTCGGTTTAACCCTCAAAATCTTTTTTCAAATAGAATAACCATAAAGTTTCATTTACCTACTAATTTAATCATTTTACCCAATATAATAGGTTACCTTTAACCAAACATCCATAATCTTTAGTAATAAGATTAAACTATCCCAAACATCTACTAAATCTTACCCAAACAACCCATTACCATATGTACACACACTCTCTCTCTCACACACACACTCCATTTATGAAATCTGCATTCCTCTCTCCATTTACTGAATGAAATTGATATGTGGGTTCTTGAGGATGAAATCGGATCATGACGGTTGAAAGTTGTCTCCTCTTGTGATTTTGGCTATCCACTGATCATGTATGTGATTGAATAAAGGGCTAAGATTAGTTTTCGCGATACTCGTAATAAAAACAGTTTATTTAAGAACCATTTTTATTGTGAGAACCAATGCTGGCCCTTGATTAGAATAAATCAGTGACCAATAAAAATGACGGCTCATTAATTAATGACTCATTAATGAGGGGCATTTCGGGAAAATCAAGACTCGTTCTTTAATGACGGTCCACCTAGACGTAATTCATGGTTGGTAAAATATATAAAAGACTAAAATATCACTATTAATGAGCATTAATGGTAGTCACAAATTGTACTCGTGGTACTCGTAATAAAAACCATTCTCAAATGAACTTCTTCCTATATAATATATATACTAGGAGAATATTCAAATGAAAACTGTTTTTCGTGTGAGAACTACGCGAACCTATTTTAACGCTTGATTAAAATAAACTAATGACTAATAATCGTAAGGGCTCATTAATGACGGTCAATCCGGATACAATTCACGGTTGAATATTTTAGAAAAATCAAGCCTCACTCATCAATGATGGTGCACCCAAACGTAATTCACAGTTGAGTAAATATATAAATAACCAAAATACCCCTATTAATGAGTCAATAATTATGTTATAAATATCTCGTCGTTTTCGAACGAAAAACATTTCATGTTTGAATTTCTCTCTCTCTCTCATATTACACACATATATAGGAAGCGGTTCAAATGAAAACTGTTTTCGTACAAGAACTACAAGAATCATTTACAACTCCACCATCCATGTTTTGGAATTTGTTACATGGGCTGAAACCCCATGGGGGTGAACTGTAGCCATTCGTTGTTCTTTAATTTCAAAATTTCTACTTTTTCTAATTAATTTAACTATTAGTTGGAATCTATCGAGAAATGTTGCCATTCTTAACAATAGTTAAATTTATTGGATTAAAAAAAAGATATTTTTGTGCGAATTGTTTGAATTTACTGATGTAATATTCATATCCTTATTAATTTGGTAGCTACGGTTTTGATACCTCTGATCTCCTAATTAATTGTCATTGATGATGACTAGTTAACACGTAATTAATTGGTGTCTAGCTTTGATTCACATGTTAAATTTTCTTTTAATTACCTTTAGCAAACATATATGCTTGGTTGAATCCTTTGAATAGCTGAATCAAATTTCTCAGAATTTGTTAAATAACTATATAATTCAAAATTTCTGATCTTCTACCCGTTTTGATTCTTATAGGTGATGCATGAAGAACAATTAAGGCAATGCTCATATGATTGAACCAATCAACCCACAGCCACCCAACTCTACCCAAGAAACAAGTCATATCTGGTATGACGTCTGCAACTGTCTAGAAGAAGCATACAGAGTAAAATACGATGACCGACCCAAAAAGAAAAAAAGGTTCAGAGGAGAGCTTGAAAGAAAGAGATGAAGAAGGAGATCCTTCCATAGGAATTCTTGAAGAACCATTAGGAAAGTATGATTATTATGTTTTGTATGGTAATTACCCATCTCAGAACATATCCACTACAACTCCATGCCAACCTCTTGAACCTAAACCCTTTTTTAAACAGCCACCACAATGCTGTGTTATAACCCCAATGGTCTCATCATCATCATCTTCAAACTATCATACTGAATTTCCACCATTAAACCCATTTGAAAACACCCATCAACGAACCAAGCATGAATGCAAAATTATAAATCCAACCACTATCAGTTCAACTGGTGTTCCAAATTTCATATCTCCTACAGAAGCCACTTTGAATTGGTGAAGTGAAAATGTTGTAGCTTAAAACAACGCCCTCAACAATATCTTAGCCCAACAGAAGTTATTCACAAAGACACAGGAAGCTCTTACTGGCAGAGTTCTGAATCTTGAAAGCATAATTGATGAAATCAATGTTAAAATACAAGGATTGCATCAAGAACTCCTTCAATTGGCCCATTCGGTCTCCTTCTCACAAGCTTTTGAAGAACTTATTGAGAAAGAAAAAGAAATGAAAATCCTCAAAGCTCAACTTGTAGATCTTGAAAGACAACATAAGCAACAAAGAGTCACTACTCTAGCAGATGACCCATGGATATTACCATCTATACCCTTTGTCGGAACTTCCTTTGATCCTCAACCACTACCACCCCCACCATCCTCATCAACATCACTCTCATTGTGGTCCTCGAAACAAGAAGAGTTAAGAGTCAAAACCATCCGTGACTTAAGAAAAGCCTTAAGAGAAGAACCAATTGCCTCAACCAGTAAGCCATATCCAGATGACACATCAATGGTTGCCTCTTCAAAAACTCAAGATATTCTTCCGATCGAGAAAATTAACCCAATTTCATCGTTCTTAAAGTCCTTAACCATAAAAGAATCCCCAAAAATTTGTTCCTCGCAATTACCCATTGTAGACAATCCAACGCATGAAGAAGAAGATTCTAATTCCATAAATGAATTAGAAACTTTATTTATGATGGATGCAGAAACAACCGCTCCAGTAGAACCAGAAGTTGAATTTGGACCAGAAGATGCTTATTCAGAAACGACTCCCCAAAAGCGAAACAAAACTCCTAAGTCAGATACTAAGCATCAGTTCACTTTTGATGATATTCCACCATCAAAATGGCGAGACTACAATACTATGGCATAGACATGGTTATCAAAAGGTTCATCACAAGAGCTCAAGGTCGATTGCAAGATTGGTATCTAAGTCTTGGAGAATATAGACAATTACAAATACTACACAACTAATCTCCTGAAGAATTCATCCACAGGATTTATTCAGAATTCATTGGTAATCCCACTGAATACACAACCCAGACCCGTGAAGAATTCTTGAAAATGAAGTGCTGCTCTTTTCAGAAGAAAGATCTTGAAAAGCATTATGATCGAATGTCAAAGAGGTTCTATTGCCTCCGAGGCATTGATGATGTGAATCTTAAGCAAGTATTTTTAAACTCTTTCCCAGAGTCACTTGCTAACGAGATATACATAGCTTTAGAAACAAAAACAAAACAGTGGCACAAGTACCATTCGGTATAATTTTCATCATTTTAACACCTTTTCATTTGATGGGTATTTAGTTTAAAAAAAGTGGGGGTAGTGTCATAATGTCTAAATTAACTCTCATTAATTAAGGATAAATTTGATTTAATTAAGGTTATCCATTAACAACCATTTAATCTAGATCTTTCATCTTTTTAATCAATGGTTATAACTGGTTTTTGTGGTATGAAAAACAGTTCTATTTGAACTCTCCCATATATATATATATATATATATATATATATATATATATATATATATATATAAAGATCATTTGAGAACAATTTTTATAGTGAGAACCACAAAACCAATCCTAGCAATCCAATTCTCTATCCTTTAATTCAATTATCCAGCCATGAATTCATCACATGCACCTTGCCACACTCTATCCCTCCACGCTCTTCATCCATAAATTTCACTTATCAATTAAATGGCTAAGATTGGTTCTCGTCGTTCTTTCACTAATAAGAAGGTTCTCAAATGAACCCTCCCCAATATATATATATATATATATATATATATATATATATATATATATATATATATATATATATATATATATATATATATCGGGGAGGGTTCATTTGAGAACCTTCTTATTGTGAGTATCGAGAGAACCAATCTTGGCCATTGATCAACATAAACCAATAGCCAATAAAAATGACGGCTCATTAGTGACTAATGATTGACTAATTAATGCCTAATAAATGATGCATTAATGAGGTTTTGGAAAAACAAGTCTCGCATTTTAATGACGGCTCACCCGGACACCATTTATGGTTGGGAAAATATATAAAAGATCAAAATACTCCTACTAATGATGGTTACAAATGGTACACGCAATAAGAACGGTTATCAAATGAACTCTTCCTTATATATATATATATATTTATTTATTTATATTGGGGAATGTTAATTTAGGAATCGTTCTTATTACTAGAACTGCGAGAACCAAAGTTGGACTTTGATTACATTAAATCAACGGCGAAAAATGTTTAGGACTCGTTGATGAGCTCTCATTAATGGCTCATTAATGATTCACTAAGGACTTATCAATAGGAAAATTTTAGAAAAATCGAGTCTCGTTAAATAATAACTCTTTCACCCGGATGCAATTCACGTTTGGGTAAACGAACTTCTATATTGTATGATAAGATGGAACCATACTGTATCAGATAAGCTTCAAATTTGTAAACTCAAGCTATAGGTATGTGTTTCCAACCTTTTTCTTGAAAGATTATTGGTTTGTGCCGACCCTAAAAGCTGTTCTAGATTGATTCAAGTAGCATTAGTTGAGCTTAATTTGGTCAAAGGCAATATGTTTTATGTAAATTATACCTTGAAACCCATTTAGGGTCAAATGGTTGAGATGGTGATTGTGGCTATTGATTATGAAATTGATAGTTATAATACCTTAGCATTCTTTCTTGAGCATTGCATGTGTTGGGTTGTGTAAAGGAAACATCGGAATGTAGTTTATATATGTTTAATGTTTTCGATAACATAAGCTTAGCAGCTCTTTTTGAAAAAGGGAAGAAATGTGAAGACTTTTCTTTTGTACATCGATTAGTAATCTCCAATAGTTCTTTTGTACATGTGAAGACTTTTATTTTTGAAACAGTGGGATGGAGTTTTACTGATATGATCATATCTCACTCAAAAATCTGGATGGAAGCAGTTCTAGCGACCATGGAACCTAGACAAAAATGGGCCACATTTATATTAATGTCTTGACTATTCGATGTAGATTGGAATCGTGTAAACAGGCCTAGATTAGTGCAGTAATAAATAAAAAGAAAAAAAAGGATCAATTAATTGGGCTACAAATTTCTTTGAAAGTTACAACCAGAAAAGGAAAACCCAATTTTTGGCTGTGGCTACGTTGATTGGGCTTTAATGAATTAGTGGGCTGGACCGCTGGTGCTAATGAACTGGGCCGAATTGACTTGCAAAAAGTTGGCGGCATTGAAAATCCTTTGCGATGCGAGCCAAGCGGCAATGAATTTCGGCGGTTCGGTTACGGAGGGAACTAATATCGAATGGGGAAGAAGATATAACTTTTATTTGGTTTGTTTATTTTCGTTTTATAATTATTTGTAAACTTTGTTTTTTTATTGTATTTGTTGTTTTCTAGCTTATCTATGATAAATATATAGCGAATAGAAAACGAGAATACTAAGATTTAACGTGGAAAAACTCTTTACAGAAAAAAACCATAGGCACAACAGAAGATATCATTATATAGGAAAAATACGATGAGTTACAACATAGTATATAAAAACCGAAAGATGATTAAGCATAGATCCATCTCCTTGCAACTTGTAAGAAAATAATTTTTGTTTATGGTGCATCTTACTCATAAGTCTTTGGTCTTACAAATTTGTTCTAACTTCAACGATAAACAAGCACCAGCCTTTATTTTAAAACTTCTTGTAAAATATTATTAGATAAATGGAGATAGTAACGATCTTTTTTTTCTCTCTCCTCATCTGACCATGTCATAGACATCTTTTCAAGACCTAATAGCACATCATCAAAATCCATTTGAGCCAATATCGTCCGCATCTTCACTTATCATAAAGAAAATCTTGTATCTCAGTGTGAAAGATCGTATTTCAAAGTAGTCATGTCGATATAAAAATCAGTAAATTGAAAAAAAGGTAATTGAAAAACTTGTTGTAAAATAAATATATCGAACCACGTAGAAACGAAATACAAATAAATTATAGAAAACAAGAACACCAAGATTTAACATGGAAAAATTATTTACGGGAAAGAACCACAGGCACAACAATTGCGTTGTGTTCCCGAGATACATCAAAGAAAGGAAAATTAACAGGAGAAACGAAGAAAAAAATAGATAATGATTTTGATTTTTCATGTTCCCGAGTTGGAAATAAAAGAATGAAATTGGAGAGAAAATAAATAACTTTATGTTTCCAAGTTTGAGATGAAGGAAAGAAAAATGATAATTTTACAGTAATACTCTAACTTTTTAAAATTATTTATTGTGATTAAGGGTAATTTAATCACTTACGAAAAATTATAAAAATTTTCTTTTCCTTTTCTTTCAAATCCTCCAATATTTTTGAAAGGAAAGTTTAGTAGAAAAAGTTAACCAAACTTACTTTCAAATCTTTTCCTTTGTTTCCTTAAAATAACTGAAACATAAATTTTTTTATATTTCCTTTCAAAACTCTTATTTTCTCTTTAAATTAAGACAGGGAAACACAGTGTTTAGGGTTTCTAATTCAAATTAAAGTTAAAATAAAATCTAATTTTAATATAAAAAAAATTGGATTTGATTTTTTACCGTAATGAATGGTTCGAATTTGATAATTGAAATTTGTATCTAAATCAATGATTATGATTGTTTAATAGATTTTATTCATGTTACTCTTTTATTCATACTAGAAGATAGAGGACCGTTGGTTAACCGTATAAAAAACTTGAGAATTAGATACCTTTATTTTTTTTTCCTTTATTATAACTGATATATAACATCTGATGTTTTAGATATAATTTTTGTTGGTTTTCCTTTATAAATGATGAAAGATTAAATCCTAAAATGTAAAAGTGTTACATGTTGATATCACATCAATAATTTTACTAAAACTAGCTACCATGAATAGCCATTGGCGTCTAGAATTAAAACTATGAAAAATAAGGCTTACTTAGTAACTTGAAAGCATTAGACAACTCCTACTATTTTCTCTTACTTATCCTCATACTTACAAGATCATTAATACAAGTATCATAATCAATTAAAAAGATCAGTAAAAAGAATTAGTGGATTCCACTGTTATCTTGTAGTGAGTAAAATAATAAAGTAGGAACAAGTAGTAGAAGAATATATCATTTTTCATATGATAAAGATTACCTCAAAGAACAATACACCTTCGTTTTGGTTTGGGTTGACCACGAGTATACTATAGTAGGTGCCCATGACTATAACTTATTTTGACACTTGTATTGATCTTGCGAGTAGGATGATATATACGGCGAGTATACTATAGTAGGTGCCCATGGCTATAACTTACTTGATGACCAACATTTTACTGGCGTGCTATGTGTCATTACTTGATCACTCACCAGAAAACTACATGAGTAAGGAAACATTGAGAAATACCCTCCCATGATGGGCTTTAGTGAATTATAGACAAAAAAAGGTAGATCGAGTCTACTTGATAAAGGAGTACAGAACTAAAACACGTTTTTCAGCTCTTATTTCACAGTCATAAACACCATAAAAGAATGCAAACAAGGCCAGAAATGCTACCCCCCAAAAAAATAATAATAATTCCTATTTTTTGGCGAGAAATGCAACAAGGGGTGTTCAAAAGGTGTCAAATTAAATGGCGACTGAACACGAAAATGAAATTGATCACCGTTTCATAAATAGCTACAGGCCGACATATGATGTGGTTCTGTCATCTGCTTACTCTGCTCTGGACTGACCAGCACGGGAAGATAAGATGATACCCACAATGAGACCGTATAGTGCCAGAGCTTCAGCAAAGATGAGAATAAGGATCATTCCCACAAAAAGTTTTGGCTGCTGTGCATTTGCTCTGTGTAACAAACAAATAGGAAAATTTTTGAGTAAGGTGTTTATAAAAATCAACACATAAAGATGTTATCCATAACTTTACCATAATGATACTGCTTTCATCATACATATTGTAAAAACTATTTCCCTGGTAATGCTGATCCACAGTTCCATACACAATTGATAGCTGAAATGATTCCTAACTAAGAACACAAGATTGCCCATTTCCATATTTTTGAAAAAATGTTGATGGGGGTTTATTTTAGCACTGATTGGATTTAGGTAAATATGTACTTTTTCTGCATTTAGTTTTATTTTTGGAATGGTCCCATTTCTATCTATATCACGCATGGCATCGTATAGAGTAATGAGGGCAAATGCCATTGAGCAACTGATGAAACCTACATCAAGTCAGAGAGACGCCGTCCATCAAAACTATGATTAACACATCATAATCTTTAGCACAAAGATGAGCTAAATCAAACAATGATCAAAACTGATTCACTGTATATTTACTCTAGATTATCTAAAAAATACCAAGTATTTTGCTTCTGCATTAACTTCTTAGAATCCTTAAACTTTGTGATCCCTATTCATATCAGTAACCCAAAGACTTGGATCTGAAGATGATACTCATTTGCATATTTCGTTCACTAATTATAGTATACTCACATCATATCAGGTTTTCTTCAAGATTGTCTTTCAACATAACAAGCCTAGAACTATCTTCAACGAAGAAATCTGTAACATTAAAGGATGGAAATGAAAGTATATGGAAGGAAACCCCCATCGAATGTGTTCTCGGGAAGGAAAGGAAATGAAGGGTTTTGGAGGGGGAGTTTAGACTTTGATATCAAATCTATCCTCCCAAAAAAGATTTGGAAGGAAAGGATTTTCTTCCATTTCCTTTATTTTCCTCCCCTTATTAAACACGATAACTGGGCTCCATCTGTTAAATTATGTTAAATAAGTTATAATAACACAAATACTAATCAACTATGAGTTAGAAACATTACCTAACACCAGCATCACCGACTATTCCAATGGCCATTCCGGCAGAAAGACCAGCAAGACCACAAGCCAAACCAGAGGACAGGTGTGCATAGCCATCAAAAAGATAATAAGATTTGGCCTTAGGGTTAATCCCGGTACTGATAATAACAGCGATAATCAAACCATAGATACCAAGCACACCAGCCATAACAACTGGAACAATTGATTTCATCACGAGCTCAGGCCTCATCACTCCCATAGACGCGACACCCACACCACTCTTGGCTGTTCCATACGCAGCCCCCATACCTATACACATCATCCAAAACGAAACAGAAATCTTAATTTTTCACCAGATCCGTGATTACTAGATCGGCACATAAACATAGAAGCAAGCGATTAAATCATCACAAGCATCATAAATCGAACAATAAGATACAGATGTTTATAAACTATGATTAGGTGATCAAATTCGCAATTTAACAAAATAACAATATCCGATTTCAGATCTAGATGTTTCAATGCTTGTAGAAAATGAAATTGACGAAGTTAGGGTTAATGAGGTACATGAGAATACGAGGGCAGCAGCGGCGCCAAGGAATCCGAAGAAAGGAGCAGTTTCATCACCACTGAATGTTGAATCTGCCATTGTTGTTGGAAATTGGGAGTGAAATTGATGAAATTTTGGATGAGAGATGTGAAAACAGAGTTGAATCTGTGTTTCGATCTGAAATCTCGATGCTTCGGTAGTTTTATGCGTTGTTCCTCTCACCTTCCTACACCTGTCGTCTTCGTATGAGGATCACGTTGTTTGGATCTATAGATTTTTGGAACGATCATCATTAATTATTTACATATTTTTATTATTTTTATTTTGTAATATTACCCGTCTTTCGAATACTCATGCTCAAATGTTGAGAAAAACATAAACAAAATTATTCTTAAACTTTACTCTTAAAACCTTAAAATTTTAAGATTTATATTGGTTTATCTATTTTTACAGTTTTTTGAAAGAAAAGAAAGGAAACACCCTTCTTTAATACTCTCTCAAAGACTCAAACCAATCAAAACATTCTCGTCTCGCTCCCGACCACAACGTGCAAACCCTCACGCACTCTACAATCACTATTACATGTTATGCCCAGTGATAGCATGATAGTCATGTTCAAACTTAGATAAAGGTGACTGATGTAGTCACGTTTGGTCTGGTTAGTTCTTCTAGTAGTACTTTCAATATTTTACAAGGCACTATTTACAATTATCTTATCGTGTGTTGTATCAATTCTCTATGTTACTTTAGTCATAATTGGTTGAAGCTATCAAGTAATTAGTATTTGATTTATAGCTAGGGTTGACCGTGTATACCTTTACAGGGTGAAAAGGCCTTGAGCTACTCACGAAGGACCTTTGGACAATTGTAAGTGCCATCTAAATTAGTCTATAACTATGTTGTAGGTATTTGGTCACCCCTCTCAGCCATCATCGGCGTCACCATCGTGTGCCGCCGCCAACTCCACCGGTTGCCTACGCCGCCACTATCACATATTTCTTATGTGTGTGTCGACATACATATGCATGTGCTACGTGTGATACTTGCGTGTGTGTAATAATTAGTTTTTTTTTACATAAAAATGAATAAATTGTACTTTGGTCATTTAACAAAATTTCATTAAATTCTTTCGATAATTTTACAAACAAAAAAAAAAGGATTGTAACGAAATCAAATTCAATTCCCTTTTCACACAAACATACGTGATAAGAAATCTCATTCCTTATGAATTAAATTCCGTGTAGGGTGTTTGGTTTGTAAAATGTTTTTCAATTGAATTGAAATCTCTAAAAGAATTAGAACTTGAATCTAATTATTTGTCTGTTGTGTTTAGTTGTGTAATTAGGAATTGGAACTAGAATGTAATTCCATCACGTTGTTCTAGTAAGGTTAATCAATTTTGAGGTATTAAAATTATCCCCGGTACCGAAATGAATATGGTTCAAGTTATTCGGGTCGAACCACACCGAATATTTTTCTTCCCGCCACCCAAACCAAATAATATAATTGTAAATCGATGAACCCCAATAACCTTACTCGATTAAGTTATTAACCCGTACCGAATCGGATTAGTGGGGTTATTTCGGTTCATTTGTAACCGACCCTATAACTCGAAATCTAATTGACCCGAAGCTTAATAGGTCCAAGGTTTTAGTGAATTTTATTTTTCAAAACCCAATTAACCCAAAATCCGAGCATGTTGAAGGAATATGAATTCCTCTAAAATATGTTCTACTTGGTTTGAAGAAATCTAAATTACTTGGAGGGTGGAAAAGAATATAATTTTCTTCCAATAAATGAAGGTTTAAGTGCAAAGGATTTTAATTCCATTATGTAAATGGTGAACCAAACGCACCCATAATTTTAGAAGATTCCAGTGAATCAAACGCCCCCTTAAAGTATAAACCTTAATGAATTCAATCACATTCCTTCGAATTCTGCAAACCTAACGAAACTTTGGTATGTTATAAGGGCACTATTTACAATAATATTTTCATAGGTAATATTAATTCTTTATTTTACTAATTATAGACCAAGTCATTATTTTACTAATTACACTAGTTTTTGCTCCTGTTTGAGATGTGCAAGTTCGTGATGTTCGATTTCAAGATGCTTTGAGATGTTCGAGTTCTAGTTCATCAAGAGTGCCTATGGTTCGAGATGTTCGATTTGTTTAGTTCAAGGTTTAGTTCGAGTTTAGCTTTCCGTTTGGGTCATGAGGTTCAAGATGGACATTTCGAGTTTCCTGTTGTTTGTGGGTGGTTTGTAGTTCGTACTTGGGGTCGTTGTAGTTTTGTTTTGGTTCTAAATTAAGTTTAATAGTCTTAGGGGTTGTTTGTTTGTTGCTTAATGGAACCATTCAACGCTGAATACTGAATTGTTCAGCATTCAGCATGTTTGATTGCTATCTTCTAAATGAAGACTGTGTTGAATGAAACAGAAGAACGCTACTGAATTATTTTACCTTAAAGTACATTCTGAATCATTAAGCACAAAGTATTTTACCCTAATACTCCTCCTTTTACATGTTGTCTTGTTAAACAATCATATCATATCACTATTAAGGTTAAAATGCTAATTTGCATCATTCAGATTGTTTATTCAGAAACTTTATCAAACAATACGCCACATTCGGAGACAGATTCATTAAGACCTTTTGAATTATTCAGATCACAGAATCATTAAGTGGTTAATCATTTTTTCTAACAAACAGTGCCTGACTTTAGTAGGGATCTTGTTTACTGCTATTGCATCTCATAAATTGCAGGTGAAAGATAGACTTGTATATGTATCTTGGAGTATAAGGTTTAATGGTATGATAATGGCCTTCTTAAAAAAAAATAGATTAAGTTAGCACTTAGCTTTACATTATATAGTTTAGTCATAATTCGTCGAAGCTACCAAGTAATTAAAATTTGGTCATTATGCATTTTTTTTTCCTTTCTTTTTGACTCAATGACGATATGATGAAGCACCATTTTTTAAATAAAAACTGTAATCAGATCTAGCATTGAACGAATTGAACATAGAAAATTTAAATAAAAAAAAGTAACTTAATATGGTATAACTTTAATTATATTAGCCGAGACTTATGCCTAACTGCCTACTCCAATCACATTTGCGCCGATGGAGTTGATTCTCCCACTTAGAAATTTGATTCATTAACCGAAGGTACAACATCTTTGAAGCTATGTTACAAGTTAGTAAAAATAGTTTTGTCTGAGATGAATAAACTTTACAATTAAAAATATCATCTCCCTTATGCCGATATTTTTGATTCAAGTGAGGTGACAACAATATATTTAGTATTTAGTAGTCGTTAATAAAGGTAATATGTAAATTAAAATCAAAATATATTAATAAAAATAACTTGTATTTGTATTTTATTCTCTATAAATTACAATTTGTTATAAAAAATAAATTTTGATGAACTTGATTTTTTAACATGTCATAAAACTTAATTTAAATCTATAATATCTTTTTATACAAAATTGAAATTTACAATTTTTTTAACATGGCATAAAAAAGTATACGTTAATTTTATTGAACTTTGATATTTATTTACATTTCTCAGTCATTTACCCTATTTGTTTTTGTATATATCTTTTCTGTTTAAACTCTTTATAATTAAATATGATCTATTATGATCTATTTCATCGAAATGACATACTACAAGTTATAACCCATTACAACTAAATAAATTTATATTTGATTAGATGTGGCTTAATTAATGAGTATATGTTTGGGTCACTATGACTAAAGTTTAATTTGATTGAAATTGAAAGGGAGAACATCTAAAATTGATTCAATTTGAAAGGTTAATCTCTTGTTTGAATAATGGGGTTTGAGAATCGGGTCGGGTTGTAAATACTTGTTCGTCCTTTTAATATATGATTTGGTATATAATTGGGTTTACTTCTCCCTAGAGGTAGCAAAACGGGTGGGTTAGGTCAGTTTGGGTGATGGATCGAAACAGGATCGGGACCAAACGGGTAATTTTGAAAAAAAGTATCAAACGGTTTCGGGTCAAAACGGGTTCAAACTACAAATTTTCAAAATGAAGCCCTTTCAAAAAATTTCAAAACGGGTTCAAAATTTTCAAAAAGTATTAAAATGGGTTCATTTTCTCCCCAATGTATTAAACTATACCCCAAATATTAACATGTGTGACCTTTCAAAAATGTTATTGTGTGTATCAAACTTTCAAAAAAACGTGTTATTGTGTCTATTAAACTTCCTATTGTATGTACTATGTACTAAACTTATACTTTTTTTGCATTTTTATGTAATCAAAATACGTACAATAACAACAAAATAAAAATTCAATACACACAATAACATTTTTGGAAGGTGGATACACAAATTAATATTTGAGGTATAGTTTAATACATTTTGAATAAGTAAACCCTATATAATAATGCTTTGTATGTTATACATAAGTTTTATTTATTTTTTCAGGATTTGGTGTGTACTTCTAGATTTTAGAAAAATATATAAAACTAGAAGAATGTTCAATATAGTCCATACTTAATTCATAGATCTAAATGACTAATTTTAGCTTTTCGATCAATGGTCTAGATTGCATTTAAAAAATTTGGACGAAGTGACATTTTCGTAGTTCACATGTGATTGTATACTGAATCACCTGTGATTCAATATTAAAATTTTATGACTATGTTTTTACATGGACTTTATCCATCACAACTTTATAAAACTAACTTTTTAAAACATAAATGCAAAACATATTTTATGCATGAAAATATTCGTAATAAAAAAGATAAATACGGGGTGGTAGTTTATTTAAAAATTTGTCTCTATTTATAAAACAAGTATGTTATGTATATAGAAAATCAATTTCTATAACAATTTACATGAAACGATAAAATCTATTCTTTATTATTTAACGGGTCCCCGTAACCGAAAAAACATATAGACCTGATAAATCTCCACGACCATATAATACACAAACCGCTTAAAACTAGTCTCAATCATTCGACGGGTCCTATAACTGGAAAAAACATATAGATCTGATGTGAATCAGTTTGTAAATTCTAAGTTCAGATTATCAAAGTTGAATATCACATAACAAACAAGTATAATCTAGTCGTGTAGCAGTATAGCAATGAAAAGTTCAAGTGTCGTCTCCACATATAACGGTTAATGTTAATTCGAATAAACAATCACCATAAATTAACCTATCAAATATTAAAAAAAGAGAATTTTGCACCGATGATAATAAAAGGTAAATAAACAAATAAACAAATAAACCAACAATAGAAGATAAAGGAAATCAATATTGAACAATAATTATTCATTTAGACTTTAATCACCCTAATACGAAACCCATTAGTTGGTTTAACTTGATTCGGCTTCACTATGTGGTTATTAATATATATGCATCTAATTAGGCATTTCATTTTCTAAGTTATTAACATTGTAAACCTAATTCACTATCTATCAACCCAATTAGAATATAGTCCAACAAAAGCATTTGCTCGCATGAATGTGGCACTTAATTGATATCAATTGTTATTTTTAACAATGATCTAAGTTAATTACCTACAACTAACTAAAATGAATGTATATCCTGATTTTCAGTGCAAATTTAAAATTTTCTAAATCTCCATTTAAATCATATTTTATACAAACTCAATAACTTATTGCGGAAGCATTATAATTTTCTTTAAAGTATTTCAACAAAATATAGTAATCTATTAACAATAAACATTACCAATGATTATAACCCAAAACCTTTAGGTGTTATCACAGTTAATCTCACGACCATATATAAAAGAGTGGGAAATCCAAGATTACCAGGAATACAACCAATCATAGCCATAACCAAGGCATCTACCCGCCTCACCAAGGTCACTAGACATCCTGCGGATACAAAACATGTCACACACAATGTTAGCTATAAACATAGCTAGTGAGTACAACCAAAAACTTTTATCTTTTCAAAACCAAGTCATCATTTCTTTAAAAATACGAGTTTGGCATTAAATATACTTTAAAATCATGCACGTAAGCACATAAGGATGCGGGTCTGTCCATTGAGCCATAATGTCTCCACGTGGTAGCTAGCCACGGTCAACACATGCCCACATGGGGGATAACCACATCACCCCGTCAAGGTGGGGGAAGCACGAAGCAGTCCACCATACAACGGTTATCTGGAGCGCATGCCCTGTTCACCAAATCCACTCGTGTTGTCCCGGGTTCGGTGGCTCGTCAGCCCAGTGAACCCACATGGTCATGATGACTATTGACATACCCCTCCACTCTCTGCACCGATTCCTCAACCACCCGTACATCGCGGTTCCTCAATTGCCGAAGCCACATGAACCTGTACACATCTTAATGGCTAGGAACCTTATGGTACAGAGTTCATATCATACAGTGGTTCGGACCAAATCACATACCCCAAGGGTCACATAAATCACATGCCAAAAGGCCAAATAATCCACGCATATAAGCTTATCACAAAACATATAAGTGTCACAATTCATATCACTTGAGCATAAATGCTCAATAAACAATAACCATATATGGCATCTCAATGCCCACAATACATCATAAGTATAAACATGTTTTTCATTAACTCAAAACCATGTTTGATGTTTCAAAATCAAAGCTTACTCCTATAAGGAGTGTCATGTATTAATAAGCCATCAAGTAAAACACACATAAACATAGACCATCTCCCAGAGTGGAGCAATGGTCTTATTTTGAAAACCATTTTCCTTAAAACACATCATATATCGAGTTCACAATTTTCACATTCTTTGAATTCAAAAGCTTCATAAATCATTTGCCAATCATAGACAACATTATCAATTAAATCCATAGTTCCACATCCTTTGATTCATCAAGTTTCATCCAACATTTGCCAAACAATCAAAACACAAACATGATGACTTGTAATTTTAACAACAGTTGGGTATCCGCAGGGTGTACTCATCTAGGGGTATGATGAGGATCACAACCCCATCCAACCAAAGCTCAAACACTCGATCATAAACCTATGATCACCAAAACATAAGGTTAACTTATCTAAGTTAACCAAAAACATGATCTCTAAAACTCAAATCTAGCTTTAGACACTCTTTCGGGTCTCAAAAGCCTTCATTTAAACCTTTAATAACCAATGGAAACAAACCCCAATCATATACAAGGTCAAAAGGGTTCAAAAACACGTTTTTGGAATGAGCAGAGTATCTCGCGCCACGAACATTTCCCTGGAAACAAGACCCTCGCAGGCCAGCGGCTTCGCGCCGCGAGCTTGCCGTAAACAGTAACCCAGGGCTATTTTCCTGCAGTAAATTCGACCCATTCTAAAATTTTTCGAACAAAACTCATACCCAACATGAAATGAAGTTCAAGATTCCACAAAACAACCTCAATTATCACTACATAACTTCAATCTATCAAAACTTGGATAATTAAACCCTAAATCAAAGATTTGACCCAATATACAAAACTCTCAACATCAAACAACAATAGATCATCAATTACAACAAAGGAACTAAAATCAAACACAAATAGAGATTAGAACTTACTTAATACTTCAATCCCTTCTTGTCTTTCACCCACCAAGCTAAATCAAGCAACAAGGAAGGAAGAACAACTTGATTTACCAATCTTCTTCTCTTTTCTCCTTGTTGAAGCCATTTCCTCCAACCCTCCTTCTCTCTCTCGATGTTTCTAGAGGCTTGGAACTCTTCTTTGACTCAATTGAGTCAATTTGAGGATATTTATAGCCGTTTTTCACTTTTGACCCCTCCAAAGCCCCCCTCTTGGCATAATTAGCCCTTAGTGATTCACCCAACTTACAAATACAACATATCTCTTATAAAACCTACATCACTAATATTCAAAGCTTCAATAAATAGTACCTTATGCATTATTAATTGTATCTCAAAATCAAATAACATCAAATTGATATAATCACTCCTTTTAACCGTTAATTTCTCCATTTACTACAATATATCATAAACTCTTATACAAATAAGAGACACATTTCTTTTGAACGTCATAAACACCTATTTAGCTAATAATGAAGTCGTAATAAATTTCAGAATATTACAATGAACGCCCGCCATTAAAACTGTTGTTCATAATAACATGGATTGACATAAATCAAATCATAAAGACGATGATTAAGACCAAAGATTGCAACTTTATTGAATAAACGTAAATCTAGAATCAAAATGATTGAAAAACAAAGATATTGAAAATAAACCATGCCAAGGTTCAAAATTTCAAAGTTAAACATGAGATTTAACTTATAGACAAGCAAGAAAACAAACACGTAGAAAAACAAAAAATACAAAGCATTATAGACTGATGGTAGCAACCGAGTAAATCGTGTAGATGTTGTGTCCTCCATTATTCCATACTGAACATAGACTATTTCCTTTGCCCCCTTGTCGACTAAAATCACACTACAGGTAGATAACCTTTTCCTCTAATCCATTAATCGCATGAAAAATCTTAGGTAGCATTAGTTCACTGGAATAATGAGGAATAGAATTGGAATCTTTTAAGAATTAGAATGTGAATTCAATTCTTAATAAGTTGGTTTACAAATAAATTAGAATGTGACCACTCTGCCTAACCCGAATCCAAATTTGCTTATGAAGGTCGGGTTTAATAGGGTAAAAAATGATGCCACACCTTGCCTAACTTCGACAGTCGTGTAACAAAAAAGGTTTCCCTTTAAATTGTAGTCGCATGTGACTTATATAAAAACAAAACACTAAAGGGCTTTTGGCCTACCTAGGGGTAGGGGTGAGCATGGGAACCGGAGATACCGAACCGTACCGGCACCGATACTGGTACCGAATTAGAGTTTTCGGTTTTGTACTCGGTACTTGAAATATTGCTAAATCGGTACCTGAGCCTCGGTATTCAGGACTAGTAACGAACCAGCTAGGTAAAATAGGTAGTCGGTACTGATACCGGTACCGTATATGAATATTCGCTACGGTATTCGGTACTGTCTTTAAATTAAAATCGGTATTCGATAAAATCAGTACCGGTACCATGCTCACCCTAAACGCCTAGCCATGTTAAAGTGTGTGTTTGCCATAAAAAATGAAAACAAAAACTCCCACCAAATTGGATACACAATAATTTTTTTATAAAAAATTTGATACATACAATTTAATTTTAAAGTGTAAATACATTCTAATTAAATAAATTAATTTTTATCTTATCTCAAACCAATTATCGCCTAACCCCAAAATATATACGCGGGCTTCTTTTTTTTCGTCACCACCAATATATTTAGAGAAATGATATACAACTACATTATTTCTACTTTATCCTCCTATCTATTCATTGTTTGAAATGTATAAGACAATAACTTTTTTTTCGCATCATTTTATGATTTTAACACTTGTCTTGATCAAGTAAGTAGAAGGATAAGTAGGATAAAAAAGTATGATGATATATCATTTCTTATATATTTATTAGAGAGGTGATATATCCTTTTATTTTTTCTTCCTACTTATCATCATAATTACAAGATCAACACAAGTGTCAAAATCAATGTATGATGTGAGAAAAAAGAATTAATAAAATGCACATGTTATCTTATGATGAGTAGGAAGATGGAGTAGGAGGATATACAATTTTTATTTATTTAAGAGCTCCAATGTGTACGTAGAAAGCTCATTCCCAATTTCCTTTTTTTTCCTAGGTCCTCACATTTGCTAATTAATTCAGGGCCGGTCCGGCCCTTGCTTAAGACCATTCGGCTTTTGGATGGTTCGGTTTTTTTTGGACCAGTCCTCGTCCGGACTGGTTTGACTTCAGTCCAGACTTGTCCGATTTTAGTTCGGATATTTTTTGATTCGTTTTAGACATTTCTGGTTTTGTATTTTAGGTTTTGGTTAAGACATTTCAGGTTTTCGGTTTTCTTTTCTTACAATTTTTTTGACAATTAAATTGTAAAAAATCGCAAGTTATAAATATATATAATTGTTGAAAATATATGTTCATCTTATTGAAAATGGAAGAGGCGCGTGAAGTATTTTATAGAGTATTAAAAAAAAGAGCCGTTAGGACCGGTCTGGACCGACTTGTTTTTTAGGACCGGTTTAGACTATTGGACCAGCTTGGTCCGGACTGACTTTCGGACAATTTCGGACCGTTTCGTGATGGTCCTCTCCTCCGGACCGGTTTGGACCGTGAACCGGCACGGCAGTCTTGGACTGGTTCAGGACCGGTCCGGTCTTAACGGTCTTTATCAGACTGATTGGACAAACTGCCAAAGGAATTTTAATGCCGCCAACCATGTTTCTTTTTCCTTGGGCTCACTGGCACTTTCCAGCCCATGTTTTAATCTGGGCTTTCTCTTTTTTATTGCTTGGTTTCGCTTTCGCCCCCATGTCCAGTGGTAGTCGCCAATCTCAATACATATTTTTTTAAGAAGAATATATGTTACATATTCTTTTAAAACTTATAACTTACATATATTCTTATTTATATCTATATTCTTTCAAAGTCTGTTAACTCCTATACATATCCAAATTCATAAATTTAATCATAATTAAATTATTTAAATATTAAATAAAATATCTTCAAATTGATTCACATACAAACTTACTAAATCAGCCCTATCTAAACCATAAAAAAAAAGAAGAAAAAGAATGCAGTTCATCATCTTTCCAAATCGCTTGTATTTATGAACATTTTCTTCGCCCATAAGAAATCAAAGCATGAAAAACTTCAAAAAATTTCCTGAAATTTAATAGATTTCTAATTACGAATTATATGGATTTAATTAAGTTTTCCAAAGCATTAGGATAAACATATGCTTGCCACTTTGTTGCTTAATGCTTATTATGTGTATTGGCATATTATTACTTGTTTTTTTTGAAAGGGGGGGGGGGGGGGGGGGGGGGAGGGGGGTTTGGGTGGGTTAGTATAGGCATGTCCTTGTGGCAACATTAATAAACCATCATAAACAATATATTTCTATTTAATTATATATAGCTCAAGCTTGTTTCAACGGGTGCACCCTTAGTCAATATTAGAGCGAATAATAATATGTATTGTTATCTATTCCATAACCATAAAATATTTAGAGTTAATTACATTTTTGGTCCTTGTGATTTGGTGAAAATTATGGATTTTGTCCTTGGGTCGTAATTTTTATGGGTTTGGTCCCTCCCGAACGCTTTTACACTTTTGGTCCCTGGTCAACTTAAAAAGACCAAATTACCATTAAACCATTTATTTATTTATTTTTCTTTAATTATCAATTGATTTTATATATTTAAATAATATATAATTACTAAAAAATGCTTATAAGATATATATTCTCTCCTAAATCTCAATCCCTCTTCTCTTCTCTCTTATAGTGGTGGGATTAGGGTTTTTAACAAACATTTTTGTCGGAAATGCTAGTGCCATTAGGGTTTTATCAAAGTGGTTTTCGTTAGAACTAGTGGTACGATTAGGGTTTTCCATCACAACCACTAGTTTCTATTTCTCCACGTCTACTCCTCTTCTTTTATTTATTTTGGCGAATTCTTATGTATACAATTTTCCAATTAGGGGTTTGCTAGACTTTGATTAGGTTTTTGAAACCGTCAGGGGGTGTGCGATGAACTTGATTGGTGTTAGATGGTTGTACGACCAAACTTTATTCGGTGATGGTGGTGTTATTGCTGGATGTGAAGGTGGTAGTGGGCGTGTTAGCGTGTGTGTCTTTTCCTTTTCAAATAGGACAGATCGATTTTCTCTAGAATGTTTTCGATCTAGGGTTTAGTGTGTGCAATTTTGGAACTATGTTTGTCGATCAAATTATCCCTCTTTGATTTTGTGTTTCATTGTAACACTAGGTTCATTTAGGTTGAGTTTGGTGGCCGGAAGAAGTGACCGGAGTGGTGGCCAAAGATTGGTAGGTGACCAATGAAGATGACAATGTAGTAGATTGACGAAGAGCGTATTAACACTCATTAATACTAATTATAGAAATTAGCTAATAGCTAAATGATATTTTAAATGGATTAATACTAAAAGAAAATGAATAAATTAAGAAAGGAGGGTAATCTAGTCATTTTAAGTTATCGAGGGATCAATGATGCAAGAAAATCGGGTCGGGAGAGACTAAACCCGTAAAAATTGGGATCCAGTCACCAAACTAGAGGGACCAAAAATGTAATTAACTCAAATATTCCTATTTAAAGAACATAATTATTTAGTGCAAATGTCTAATATGTTTTAAAAATTAATACTAATTATTTTTTGAACCGGAACATACACACTCCTTAAATCTACACTCTGTTTCACCATGATGTGACTTGAATCCATAAAATTATAGGACATCTTGCACATATGATACTACTGGACTACAAACGTTTCATGAAAATAAATAAATAAATAACACTAGTAACTCTGTTGCTCCATAATTATATTCTATCATTAACTAAAGTAAATGTATCATTAATTAAAGGTGGGTCTGAGAAAGAAAAGTAAGACTTTGTTTATTTTTTTAAAATAAGGCAACTTTTTAAAGAATGTCTGTGGGCGTGTAGATGATTCTAATAAGTTTGTTTGTTTTCCAAAGAAATGTCTGCGTATTTTAGACGTTTCCAATAAGTTTGTTTGTTTTTCAAAGACATAAAACCTTATTTTATCTTATTTTTATTTATTCTAAGAATCTAAAAGCTATATCTTTTTTCATAGAACTTCTCAAATTTAGGAGCTTCTAAACTATATCTTTAATAAGACAAGTAAATAAATCAAACATAAACCCTCAAATCGTAGTACGTTTGAAAATTCAAAACCCTTCCATTCAATTGGTGTAGTAGAGTTGATCGAAGGCAACTACCGCCACCGCCTACACAACCGTAAAACCACCGAAAACACTAAAACCTAAAATTAATCATCTCCGATCGTCGTTGTATCACCACGTTTCTGTTTTCAATCGATCTCAAGGAAGAATGTGTTTAGGTTCGCTCATATTGCTTAATGTATTTCCTCTCATTGCATCATCTAATCTATTCACATTCATTCACATATATAATATATTTCTTTGGTGAAGAGGATTTGATCCAGCCACTTTGACCGGCCCTGTTCACTCAGATTCTTGACTTTCTTAATTTTGACACAATTGCTCTATTATCAGAGTTTTATTATTCTTGATTGTAATCTTCATTGTTTTCGATCATTAAGAGTTTCAGTCACTTCTTGACTGTAAATCTTGATTGTTTTCATCCAATTTTTTGTAATCTTGACTTTCTTTTGTCTCAATTGCTCTTTTACCAAACTTCTATTAATCGTGATTAAATTCTTCTTGATTTTTTTCATCCAATTTTTTGCTATCTTGACTTTCTTTTGTCTCAATTGCTCTGTTATCATCCTTTTTATAATCTTGATTCAATTCTTGATTGTTTTCTGTTAATAAGTGTTTCATTCAATTTTTGACTGTAAATCTTCTTTATATTCATCACATTTCTTGTAATGTTGACTGTAATCATGATATTCTTTTGTCTCAAATGACCTGTTATCAGACTATTATTAATTTTGATTCAATGATTCTTGATTTTAATCTTTGATTGTTTTCGATTAATTAATAAGTGGATGGGCATTCTTGACTGTAAATCTTGATTGTTTTCATCACATGCATTTGTTGTAATCTTGATTCTTTTCTGTAACTATTATTGAATTATCAAGACTTTTTTTTATAATCTTATTTGGTTCTCTCTTAATTTTGATTTGAGTAAATGACTATGAATCACCATGAGTGATGATAGACCATTCATGCTATTGTAACTTGTAAATTTTAATCTATATATTGTATGATAGTTATACATGTTTCTCCAAAGATAATTATTCTTTCTCTAAGTTGTCTATCTAAGCTGTTAATATGTATATTAGTTTGGCTACTATTGATGAATGATTGATCACATCTTTAACAAAAACATCTCTTTTAGTAATGAATCTAGTTTATTCATTCAAATTCTCTGCTATATATATATCTCTTTTCATGATCGAGTGGAATATATCTTGGAACACGATTTGTGTTGTGTGTTTCTGATTGAGTTTGAGTGAGTTCAGCAGCTGAAACACTCGATCTGCTTACAACTAAAATCTGTAGAAACAACGAGTCATGTATGTTTGGGTTGATTTTTAAAATCTAATAACTAGTCGAGCGACACTAGTGGAACTTTTAAAACAATATATAACCAATAAACGAGGTGTTTGATCTAGTTGCTTATGTATTAGTTTGCAAGAGAATTTGATACCATTCAAGAGATTAGTTTCAGGCAAACCAAATCCTAACATTGAAGTGCCTATTGTCTGATGTTGTGACAACTTTGATCGAGGCTGTTTGGTGCTGATTATCTTGCCCCTTGAGATCGAGCAGATGGTTTTGCTGGAATATTAATTAAATGGTTTTGCTGGAAAAACCGAAAAGATAAAAAAATAAAATAAAATCTTAAAGAAAGCATCATATCTTTTTCAAATTCGTGAGAAAATATATAGCTTTTAGAAATATATCTGATAAAAAATTAATCCATGTGAAAAAATGGAGGTTGCAGAAATTTTCTAATTGATTCTCATGGATGAAATTCATTGAAAAACGGTCTCCCAAGAAGTTAATTATTTACCAACCCATAACAAATCTGTGCAAAAGGCTGTTGTCTTGTAATGTTAAGTTGGATTTTATTATGTAATTAAAGATAAGCATGTATAATGGTTAAGCTAGCAAGAGAGATAATTAAGGCTAATTAAGGTTGTGTTTGATAACACTGAATTTATATATATATATAGAGGAGGGTTCAAACGAGAACTGTTTTTCGTACGAGAACTGCGAGAACCAATCCTGGCCGTTCATTTTGGATAAGGAATTCATGGATGAAGAGCGTGGGGGGATTGAGTGTGGCAGAGTGCATGTAAGGAATTCATGGGTGGACAATCCAATATAAGTAGGGGGAATTGGACGACTAAGATTGGTTCTCACGGTTCTCGTAGTAAAACAGTTTTCATTTGAACTTTTATCTATATATATAGTATGGTCATAATTCCATTATTTGATAATAATAATTATGAATATACATACATTATTCATACCATAAAGTGACAAGCTAGCTAGCGTTCTCAACGAGAAAAAAGAAACCCGGCCACAAATATATATCTTTGATGGGTTCGTCTTTATCTAGCTTTAGCTGCAGGTTTTGATCACAAAGCTAGATCGTCAAAATAAGGTTTAAAATAAATAAGAAACTAATTAATTATATATGTTTCATGATCGAAAATTACACGAACCTTCATTTGCAAACAAGTCTTTCACAAACATAATTTTCACCAACTTGCAAACGTACGATACAATTAATTAAAATAATAATCAGAATATTAATTAATTAATAATTAGTCCAAGCAAAGCAAACATATATTACGACACATGCAATAATTGAAATTAACTTACGTACGTGCAAATTAGGCCGGCCACGCCGCGCGTACTTACTAATAAAGAAAGGGGAAAATAGCACACCTATTACGCGGGTAATTGTCGAACTTATGCATGTACCATCTATGTGTTATGGTTGCTGCAAACCCAAGATTTGCCACCTGCGTGAATTAAAATAGCACACGTACGTACGTACAAATCTGGTGAACTTAATTATATACATATTTTACGGTTAATTAGTTTATGTAAGGGATCGAATGGAAAAACTGTACCACAAATGCAAAGAGTAACCACAATGAGAGATCTCGACCACCAGTCGCCACCACAAGTCCTCCATATATGACCTTCACATGATCATCAATTAATATATAGGATCAAATGTGAACGGAAATAAGTTGTGAACGCTAGCTGCGAACGGGAGGAACGACAAAACTACGGAATTGTAACAGGTGTAGGCGAATTTAATAAGCAAGCAAGCAAGTAACTCATATTAATTAGAACCTTGTGCGACTTGTGAGCAGATGACGACATCAAAACAAATGGATTATATATGAAACAACCTTCAACCATCGAGATGCAGTGTTTTTAGACGGGATTGATGAAGTAATTTTAAACCGAATGTAGTGTTTTTTTAGACAAAATGCAGTGTTTTTACACTAGATGCGGTGTTTTTAGATTAGATGTGGTAGGTTTAAAATGAGAAATATTGAATCCTTATTTTTAGTGTTTAAACGTGTTTTATATGGGATTAAGTTTTATTTTTTATATGCACATAACAAAACTTGATGAATACGAAGATGAAGATAATAAAACCCCGGATATAATATATCATACTAGCACAGTACTCGTGCAATGCGACGACTAGAAATAATTGCTACTCGATAACATGTTCGTTTTTAATAACGTAAGACTATTATATCACACATTATAATAACATCGAACAATTTTCGTTCGAATTGTATCTATTTTCGTTCTCACGTTTCCATTTTTTTATTTCTCTTTTCTTTATAACTCTTTTATTAATTTTAAAAAATAATAAAATAAGAAACAAAAAAGAATATTAAATATATTATATAATAAACCTTTTATTTTGATTACTCGAGTCATTTAAAAAAATCTGAAAATGTCTATAAATTTAGGTTACATGTTATTTGATTTATAAGTTCTAGCTATACGTATTTTCTAATACTTAAATTAAAATATGTGCTATATGATAATATATTTAAACTGTTATTTTTATAAAGATCCTTTTAATTTAATTTTTAATTTGTATTTAATATCATATATGCTGAAATTAATTTGAATTAACTTGACTTTTTTAAACATTATTTATTATAGAAGGTTTAGTTATAAAAATGCTATTTAAGAATCTAATTAATTATATATAATAGTTTCCTTATAGAGTTAAATAAGGGGTAAATTAGTAATTTTAAATTACTTAAAATTAAGAGATTTCAATGACTTAAAATGCTTTATAATATAGTATAGATATATGGACCAAGAATGTAATTCAATTACTAGTTTGTTTGATAACATAAAAACATCTGTGGCCTTAATTATTTATTTAACGAATACACACACATGTATATATATATATATATATATATATATATATATATATATAAATATATATATTGAAAAGTTATGTATGATGAAAGAGACTTACAATTTCTGCTGTATAGTGTGGAGATGAGACATATTCGAACCAATCGCCATACGGGATTACATATTCCTCCGGTTTTCCAGATTTCTTTCGCAAGGAACCCTAATTAACACATGAGAGAGTTAAAATCAAAATTGTTTTTCGTATGATAACTGCGAGAACCAATTTTAGCATCTGATTAAAATTAATCAATAGCTAAAATTTTTTGATGGCTTATTAATGATTCTTCAATGACTCATTAATGGCCTATTAATGGTTCACTAATGAAGGGTATTTTTGAAAAATTAAGCCCCGCAAATTAATAACGGTTCAGCCGGACGCAATTCATGGTTGGGTTAATATATATATGACCAACATACCCCTATTCTTGAGTCAATAATGGTGTTACGTACAGTTCTCGTACGAAAAACATTTCTCGATTTAACTTTTTCCTATATATATACATATATATGGGGGATAGTTCATTTGAAAACCATTCTTAATCTGGGTACCGCCAGAATTATTGTCCCGTGATTAAAATAAGTCAATAGCAAATTAAAATGATGGCTCATTAATTGGGGGTATTTTGAGAAAATCAAACCTCGCTTTAATGACAGTCTACGCGGACGCAATCCAGGGTTGGGAAAATATATAACCAAAATACCCTTATCATGAGCTTTAATGGTGATTTCAATGGTACTAGTGGTTTTTGTATTAAGAATGATTCTCAAATGTTCATTTGAGAACCATTTTTAATCTGGGTACCGCCAGAATTATTGTCCCTTGATTAAAATAAGTCAATAGCAAATTAAAATGATGACTCATTAATTGGGGGTATTTTGAGAAAATCAAACCTCGCTTTAATGACAGTCTACGCGGACACAATCCAGGGTTGGGAAAATATATAACCAAAATACCCTTATTATGAGCATTAATGGTGGTTCAAATGGTACTCGCGGTTTTCGTATTAAGAATGATTCTCAAATAACTTATTTGAGTATATATATATATATATATATATAGAAGAAAAGTGATCATTTGACAACCAATCTTATCACGAGTACCGTAATAACCAATATTAACCATTGATTAAATTAGATGAATGATTATAATGCTAATGCCTCATTAACGAGAGATATTTTAAAAAATTTAAGTCAATCTAATAATGACTCATCCATCCGGACATAATTGACGATTGCGTAAATATATGAATAACCAAAATATCTCTATTAATGAGCATTAATAGTAGTTATAAGTCGTACTCGATCTACTTGCAATAAGAACGGTTGATTGCAATTTCTATAACATTTTTTTATCATAACAACTAGGCTAGGTAACGTTTTCTACATTAACAAATGACATAATTAAGATCGAGGTGCATTAGGTGATCGACTTACAAGAATTTGGTGACAACGAAGCTGATGTACCCAACCCCATAAGAAAATAGCTGCACCTATCCATGCAGACCATCGTAGCCTTATCAAAGGAGACACAAACATCCATATATCTATGTTAGGCTTAAGCCCCGGCATGGGATCCATTTCGTTCACAGTGAATTCCGCATCCATATTCTTCACGAATTCCAACACTTCAGGTACAAAAGTGCAACATAGAGACAACGGAGTTGCTATATAGTAACTGTTTTAACAAAAATATTACTTCAGGTACAAGATGTAATACTTACAATCCTAGGTATAGATTCCAGTTTTCAAATGATTATCATAGGTCACATGAAAAACACACGGTTAGGTAGGTATATACCCCTATTAATAAGTCATCAACAATGTAACAAATGATTATCATAGTTCACATGAAAAACGGTTTTTGTTTGAACTTCTCTCTGTGTGTATATGTATATAGATGGTGTGTGCGCGCATGTGTGTACGTACATGTATGTGTGTATACATATGTAGAGTTTTTGTTTATATCAAATATTATTGCGTTTGTATTATAGTATATTTGTATATGTATTCGTTTGTTATGTTAAACTATGGTTAAATGAATGAACACGGGTTTGTGTTTTTTATTTGTATGGCTAAAGTTAAACAAACGAACACGAATGTAACGTCCCACTTTTAGATAAGATAATATACGACATTCTTTATAGAAATCAATTTAATATTAATGTTTTACCTACAGTGATAGATCATTTAAGATAATGGTATTTTAAGGGAAATTAATCTGACGACTTAGGTGTTTAAGGTTTCATTTAGGTGATTATAGCGTAATATATTAGCAATATGTTTATCCCAGTTAGAGGTATTAAATGAGAAACTAAGAGGATTAGGGGCATTTATGTCAAACCTAAACTAGTGTTATACTCTTTTTAAAAAATAAAAAATTATATTACATGTCTAAAATTTTGAAGTATAATATTAATGTATCTCTCGTGATTGAGCTTTGTTCCGACACTGTAAAAGCATAATCATAATATTATTGTTAATGTTATAATATCAAGTGCTAAAAAGACATCAATATAAGTATACATAAATTAGATAACATTAAAATAAAATTCTAATATAGAATAGATTATGTCTATACATACGTAAATTGCTTAAGTATAATTTATTATATAATTAAATATAATTGAAAACACAAAATAACATTAAATTAAAATATCCATATAATAATAACCTTAATTTTATAGGGTTTAGTATACAAAAGTGTATCGAAGTTATCACTTTTTGCTAAACTACCATTCAATGTATCAAACTTATTATAACTACCATTTTATGTACCAAGTGACTTGTTACCTGCTAGGTGCTTATGTGTAACAAGTAAAGATGACATGGCTAGTGATTTGTCATCAATTTTGCTTACGTGGTGGCTTAGGGTGGCAAGGACATGGAATAATAATAATAATAACAATAATAATAATAATAATAATAATAATAATAATAATAACCGGATACAAAGACTACCATCGATCATCTAGACTTCATCATCGACTACACCTATCACCTCGAATCTGGACTTCACCATCACAAACATTGCTCAAGAACTCCATGGCAGCCCCCATCATCAACCACCATCGCTTTTCTGGGCATCATTTTGCGTTTCTTGACATATTCTAGGGTTTCTTCGAAAGGGAACTCTTACGATCGAAGCTCTTAAGTAAGTCAATTGGTGAAGTTTAGATCTTAAGGAAATAGATTATGGTTCACCTGAGATTGAGACGATTCTATATCTGCGATTCTAGGTTTGTTAAAGCATCAATTAGGGTTGCGATTTCAGATCTGCTTCATCTATTCACAATTCCAGATCTGCGTTTTTGTTATTCAATTTCGGACTTCTAGATCTGTTATTTTGTGTTTCATTTGCAAAAGGTTCATAAGATACGATTGGTTTCATCATTTTCGACTTGGGTTCCTTTCATTTTCGATCTGTTATCCAGAATCTAGGGCACACCTAAGTTACGATTTAGGGTTCATATGCAATGTAAGGGTTTCGATTTAGGGCTTTTTTAGATCTGTTTTTGGGTTCCGCATGCAATTCAAGTTACAATTTGGGGTTTTCAAATATCTTTTTCTTCGATTTGTTTGTTCATATCCATATGATTTGGTCTTCGATTTTTCATGTGATTCATGTTCTTGAAGATGAAGGTTGAACCCAGATTTGTTTTTGATTCATCCTTTTCCAATTCATTTGTTTCTATTAAAGATTTTGTTTCCAATTCTTGTTCTTGTATATGTTTGTCGAATTCATCAACTGCTAGGATTTAAATTCAATTTAGGGTTTCTTTTGTTTGATTTGATCATCTATTAGGATTTGATTTCTTCTTCTTTGAACCCAGATCTTCAAACCTTTAAATTTGGCTATATGATTTTTTGAAGATAAATACACATGTGGCGATGATTTAGTGATGTGGAATTATAAGAAAATAGAAAAATAAAAAAATTACCTGCTACCTGGAGAATATGTTTCATAATACACTAAATGGTAGTTTTTGAGACTTTGGTATACTAAATGATTGTTTTGAAAGTTGGATACATACAATAGCAAAAAGTGACAAATTCGATACACTTTCAGTTACTAAACCCTAATTTTATGTATCAAGTTATTAGTTAAGTAATAAGAAAACTTAGATAATTAAAATCTTTATATAAAATCTTAAGTTGTATGTGTAGTTACAAAACCAACTAACATGACCCATTTGTTTCACTATCAAGTAATTATGTAGAGTTATAGTTTTTGTACGCTTATTTACTCACATACTAACAATCAATTTTAAAGAGTCCTAAAATGGTGGTGGTAGTTTTGTAAATGACTTTATGCCACTAACTAATTATTTTAAAATACTCACTAAGTGGTTATTAAACATATAAATAATTTTATACGATAAAATTTTAAGAAATAGTGTAATTTTAATTCTTTTTATCGAAAGACCAAGAAATCAATTATTATATCGACTATATTATGTAAAGTGAATGAATATAAAAAAGCAAATAAAATATCCAATATAGTTACCTACATGTTGCTCTCGATAGATAAAACAATTAAAATATACTAATTTTTTTTAAAAACGTCATATTACGATAAAATTTATATCAAAACGTAGATAAAAATGAGACGGTCGCAAATATATAATTATTTTTTCTCTAAACAAAATATATCACAAGTTATTAAACATAATTTTCAAACAACCTATAATTAATTACATTAATATACAATTTTCTTAAAACCCCCTCACACATTTCATACAACATCCTAACAATTTACATCCAAACCCTCCAAATTAAATTGAATTTAAATGTAATATTACATTTTCTCATATCATACTTTCTCTCTCAACAATATATATATTAAATTTGTTAACCACCCTATAGAAACCCCCCTAATGCCACGATCGGCTAGCTAGAGGATTAGAATGCTTATACTTCCTTATAAACCCTAATGTTTCCCTATAAGCAAAACGTGTGTGTGAATCAAGTTTGGCTGACGTCGACACTACAGTACATTAATCACTTTCTAATCACTTTCTAGCTCTTCAAACTGGGAGATTGCAGGTGAGGAGCTAGCAGATAGTGGAACCAAGCAATATTTGGAGCAACCGTCAGCACTACGGTACATTAATCACTTTCTAATGAATAGGTTTGTTTGTGTTAATTGGTCCGATCAATAGTAGAAGAGAGAGGCTGGGAATTTCGGATGTCCGGGTTTGTGGTCAGCAAAGGGTATTCTTGGATAGTAGTTAGGGTGTTAAACTCATTATAATATGTAATATTGTAACGTTGATAAGTAGTTAATGAATGAATCCTAAGTGATTTCTTTGTAATTCAAGTGTATGTATTAGCATTTCCTTTTCCTGTGATGGGTGGTATAAGGTGATCAATGCTATTTGTGTATGTCTCGCAAGTACGTACAAAGAAAATGTGAACATGTGATTGTGTGTGTGTGTTTATTAATATATATGGCTATTGTGTGGGTATTTGGTTATAAATGCGAGTCATCAAGGAGTGTGTGCGAGTTTAAGTAACCGGATGTATGTATGTGAGTGATTATATGACAAACTAAGGAAGGAATGTGGTAGTGCTGGTGATTGTATGCGAAAAGCAGGAGAAGTAAGTGTGTGCATTTGTGATATTTAGCAAGGATAATAAGTGTGGTTATGAAGACATGCAAAGATCGTAGTAACATTAATTGTGTGTGTAATTGTAAATTTAATTGATGTGTGTATGGAACTTGGTCACAAAGAATATGGCATAAGAGTGGATGAAGTTTTTGGCCACTAAATAAGATGTGTAAGTGCATGAAGGTTGGTTGCTAAATAAGATGAAAGTGCATGAGTTGGTCGCAAAATGAATTAAGTTAGTTCATGGTGATCGTCAATCAAGGGTTACATACATACCAAGAGTTTTAACGTTTAGATATATAAGCAATTTTAGAGACATCTCTAGTAAGGGTCTTCGTTAGTCACATCATTAGTTAAAATTTTTATGTAGATTGATCCATTACGTACTGGTGTTTATTAGTTTTCAGACTTTTAGCTTTACTGTTCTACTAAGGTGAGTTACACTAACACATATTATGTTATCTATGCATGTTTTGTATAACGGTTTAATATGTTCATATGTTATATGTTGTGTTTAGACGGACCATGACAAACCTTTCGGGGGGGAAGTGGTCAGAGGGAAAGACTGGCCATGACAAGCCCTTCGAAGGGAAGTGGCTAGAGAAAGATGGTCAGGACAAGCCCTTGGCCCCTTCGGGGGAATTGACTAGTTCAGAGTGACTGAGACAAGCCCTTCGGGGGAATCAGTCAGTTTAGTGTTCGTGTTACATGTTTATGTGCTTATGTTAGATTCGGAATGATGTCATAATGTGTGGAATGTGCGGGCAAGATGTTCAGACCTTGTGTATGATTGATATAATGTGTTAGTCACGTTTTTGCTCACTAAGTGTTTCACTTACCCCGTTGATGTTTATATTTTTCAGATACTTAAGTGTGATTAGAGGGAAGAACTTAGCTCGTCTACTTAAGGCATCCACGTTAAATATTGTTTTAAAAGCTTTTTTTATTATGAAGAATAACTAGGTTGTACTTAAATGGTGTTTCAAGGTTTAAATTTAGTTGGTATAGTTTTAAACTAACATGGATTAAATGGTTGTTTTTAGTAAATTTATGATATTTTATTTAGTTGTTTTAGATAAATATACAGGTGTTATAATTTGGTATTAGAGCCAGGTATAAGAGATTCTAAAAACTGTGTAGAGAATTTCTCTACATGTTCTTGTTTGATTATCACTTTGGGATTCAAAGCATTGTCTTCAAGGTTTACAAGAGCAGTCAGCTGGAGTTCAAGATGGGGTGAGCACAATATAATTCCAATAAGAAAATGATTTGTATAAGATAACTTGTTATAGTTATATATAGTATGATAGAGATGCTCAGCAAGAGTATGGATCTTATGTGATATGTTATGATGAATAAAATGTGAAAGAAAATGTTTGTGTTTAAAGCTTTAATGATGGTAGTGGACATAGTATGCCTATAGGTTATGGTGAATAAAATGTGAAAGAAAATGTTTTTGGTGAAGAGGATACAACACCCATCAAAATTAAATATTAACAAAATAAAAAAATAATTAAAAAAGGGTAAAACAGTAAAACCTGATGTTGAGCTGTGAGTTGTATACAATGGGTTGTTTTTAAATGTTATCGTATTTTTTGGTATAAAATAAAGTTAGTTGTATACAATAATAATATTCGTAAAGTTTATTGTATTTTCGTACGATTTACCTTATAATTAATCTCTATTAATTAGCTTCTTTAGAAAACGTCATTGCACAACCTTTTGCCTCTCTTTCTCTATCATTCAAACGCAGCTTATTTTTTAATTAATTTACATTATTGGAAAAATATTGCATCGAAGAAAATGACTTATAGTTATTACTCGTTTAAATTTTTAAGAAAATATTATATTTCATTTTATTTAAAATTGTTTTTGTATGAAAAAATAAAGTTTGAGCAAAATTTTTTATGTGATATATAAATAAAGTTTGCGCATATATTATTTTTAAAAAGACTAAATAATGCATAAATAAAAAGAACTAGTTAAGTAACGTACTATAAACTATATGAATCTTTACATAATTAGCTAATTTATATAAATAAAAAATAATAAAACAATGCTGACCTAATTAATATATGTGGGTCGATAACTAATATTTTGTTTGTCGATCAGGTTAATTTAAAGCAACATCATATGTTAATTTTCAGATATTCGCAGATTAACTAATTAACTTACTTTGGGAGATCGTAGAAATGAACAGAAATAAAGCTTTGAATATATATATTAAAACTTACAATATGCCCACAAAGTATCCAACGATGTGCATTCGAGCGGAAGGACTGTAGTTAAATACGTTCACCGTCTCATAGAAGCGTCGCAAGACTTGAGTTTCCATCAGCAAAAGCATAAACACAGATAGCCAAACATTGTACACATGTTGATCTCTCGTTGGCAAAGATTTGTGCGAGTGGCTGGCTGAGGTTGCAGTATCATCAAGTGATGGCAGCATCGTGATTGCATAAAACCATACTGCAACAAGCAAAATTGTCGTCCACAAAATGCCCACCACATAGAAGTGGGAGAAGAATCTCTGAGGCACGGTTAGATTCTGAAATGCAAACAATCAATGCATAAAATATACATTATGATTATTGGCCGGATGGTAGAATATGCATGCCATAAGAAAACTAATTAACAGAAGTTTCACATATATAGATAGATATGTTTAAACTACGTACGTAATCTTTATCAGGGTAAGTTAGGTCAAATATTGAACAAAACAAAAAGGTGAAAATAACTCTTTTTTTGGAAAATTTTATGAAGATATATAATCCACAAGTGTACGTGGTCTCACTCACTCACTCACTTTGTTTGACTGCAAACTCTTGCCTCTCTTGGCAAACCCTAACAGAGCTCTGTGTAACCAACCAAGTCCGGGTAAAGGGAACCAGGCTACAATAATTGGTAAAGTTGAAAGGAACCATGCTACTCGTAGCAACGACACAAGCCCCAGCTTTTCCATTCGATCTCTAAACAACAAAAATAACTATGAACCACGGTTTTGATAAATAGGCAAATATGATCAGCACATATATCGTTGATATTGTAGATGAATAAATAATAGAGGCTAATTTGTATCATAAATGCTACCTAAAAAGAACTAACCGCATTGAAGTGGGAGATGGGTGTGGCAGGTACGTTGAAGTATGGTGGTACGGTGGGCTTTAACTTAACTCATCGAAACGAGTTAACTCATGGATTTTTAGGAGTTATCATACTCAAATTTAAATGAGAAGCATGTATATGTATGTTATTTCAATATTTATTCATTGAAATTGAAATGATGATGTGTCGTGATAGGTATATAGGTACCTAACTAACCTTTGGACCAGATCTAAAATCGAACCAAAGTAGGAGTATTTTATGGATACCTCGAGTATATAACAAGTCCAACCTAACAAAAGGCGAGCATGACCGAAATACACAGTTGGAACCCCAATCAACATTTGGTTCAATACACAGTTGGAACCCCAATCAACATTTGGTTCGCGAAGATATGCATCTAATGCTCACTTGTTGTACCATTTGTAGGGTACTAAATGCTGAACCATAATTGTTAGGAAAGTGCACTTATCGGTCATTGAATAATAACTAGTGGTCATTAGTGATTCCCCTGTAAAACCCGTAATTTACCAAGAATTTAAGTATCATTTACTCTTTAATCTCTCTACATTTACTCTCTCATCGATTGTTCTTTAACTGAGTTCATATATGGATGGGTCATGAGTCGAAGCTCGTGACGAGGCTAACCCTTTATGGTCTTTCAAATGTAGCAGATGGTCACAAAACAAAGAGAAGGTTGCTCCAGTCTTCGGTTGCTGGATCAGTCGCATCAACATATGGCAACAATGATCCAATTAATAATCATCCGGCCACCCGATAGTCATCGGTGGTGTGTGTGTATATATATATATATGGAAATGTTTAAACGAGAACTGTACGTTTTTCGTACGAGAACTGCAAGAACCAATCTTAGCCCTTGATTAAAATTAATCAATGGCTAAGATTTTTTGGCGGCTCATCAATGATGGATTAATGAGGGTTATTTCGAGAAAATCACGCGTCACAAATTAATGACGGCTTACCCGAATGCAATTCACGGTTGGGTAAATATATAAATTACCAAAATACTCCTATTAACGAGTCATTAATGGCGTTAAAAACAGTTCTCACAGTTCTCATACGAAAAAAAGTTCTCGTTTGAACTTTTGCCTATATATATATGGATGAAGTTAGATGGGTTAATATCGGATATGGAGCGGATGTGGATGTTTAAAGCTAGCGGATATGGATGAAAGATTTTCATCAATGAACAAATCCGTTAACCCAACGTTAAACTTGTTATAACGTATAAATCTATATATTTATTTAATTTTTAAACTTCAAATATACACATTTTTCTATAATATATTCTTGTACAGTCGTATTGATTACATATGTAGAAGTGTGGCAAAGTGAGATAAACTACGGTTTATATACGGAAGTTGATCCGTACACAACATTTTTTTGTCATACACAACAAGGTACAAACAATTAATGCACATGGTACAATAAACTACGGTTTATATATGGAAGTTGGTATCTTTTATTTCTGGAAGAAGCAATGCATTTATACCAAGTATCTTAAAGTGTGTGTATATATATATGTGGGAATAATTTAGCAACACCATAATGTAGCTAGTTAGCTAAATGATGCACACACAAACACTTGGTGAGTCATCATGGTGCATAGGATATAAACATGGTCCACCAAGTGTTTGTGTGTATTATGTAGTTAATTGGTTACATGATTGTGTAGCTAAATTGTTCCCTATATATATATGTGTGTGTGTATGATAGTTTTTGGGAAAGATTTCTTTTGAAATTCAATGGATATCCATTACCCGTTTAATTGATGTATATGGATATGAATGGATGAAATATTTTCAATGGTTATGAATAATGAAAATTTTAAAGGGATACGAATGTGAATATGACTTCATTCGATCCATATACAATACATTATCATCCCTTCTAACAACACCTAAATCAAGTTTCGTTTACAATATATATCATTCCCTTTAAAATTTTGTTAATCAATATTTTAATCGCAAAGATGTTTTTAATCGGTATTTTAACCTTAAAGTTGGTTGACATTGTGGTTTTGCCTGACTTTAATTTGACATATAACTAGATATGGCCAAACCTTAATTTTTCTCCATTGTCCGACCAACAACACCAAAACTGAAATCCAGCAAACACCATCATATACATGCTAGGGGTATACACACAAATCACGCATTGCTCAGAGTCATTGGAGTGGAGACATTTTCTTGGCGTGGTATGTGCCTTTTTGCCATGAAACTAACTTTTACCACTCCAGTCCAGCGTGATGAAGGACATAAGGTGAAAAATACCACATGTTAAAGGGCTCTGTGGTGTTATTAAAATGGGACCAACTATCTTTTATTTATTTATTTTTAATTTTTGATTGGTAGTGAATGTTAGGTGGGTCATATAATTTGGTGTGTTAAGAAGTGATGACTACGAGACTAAGTGATGGGTTAAGTGGTATGAGAAAAAACTAATGTGACGGTGTGATAAAAAGTGACCATAGCATTCACTCTCACTACACTCACACAAATCGTGCACAAGAGACAAAGTGAAAGAGAGTAGAGAAGGAGACACATGGGGATTTGAAATAGTTAGTCCATCAGTATAGCCTATCATCTTTCCTTTCCAAACCCAATGCCACATTAGCGTCACATCAGCTTTTTTTACCTTTCCCTTTCCAACCCCAAACTCTAGTATAGCCTCTCCCTTTCAACCCAAACTTTTTTCCACTTTTTTTAATTTATTTAATTACACATTTATATATTTAACAAATTCAAATATTTAAAACAATTCTATAAAAAATAAAAATATATACAAAAACTTCATAAGATTTAAAAAAAATATTATTATTATAAAATAGAAATTACAATAATAAATTAAAAAAAGCTACTCGTCTTCGTTATCCGAAAGTTGGATACGTGAAATATGTTCGACCAGATCCGACCGAAGGTTATTATGCGTCTCTCGGTTTTTGACTTCTCGTACGTTAGTCGCGCGTGCTTGTTCACTTATTTGTGTTTCGATATCCGACGATATAATGTCGTGCGGGTATAAACTACAAATGGCATTGTCGTCGTCTTCAAGTATCATATTGTGTAAAATGATACAAGCGTACATAATTTTTCTTAGTCTTCTTAGATGCCATCCGCGTGCCGGATTATGAAGTACATGCCAACGTTGTTTGAGCACGCCAAAAGCACGCTTAACATCTTTTCGTGCCGATTCTTGCGCCACCTTGAACCTTTTCCGCTTATCGTCCTGTGGGCACGTAAATGATTTTATAAATGTAGCCCATTCCGGATATATCTCATCAGCTAGATAATATTTGTGCTTGTAGGTGACTCCGTTCACCTGAAATGGACACTCGGTGGCTTTTCCGTCGTAGATATCGTTGAAGATGGGCGATTGGTTGAGAACGTTTATATCGTTGTTGGAACCCGCAACGCCAAAGTACGCGTGCCATATCCATAGGTCTTGTGATCCCACCGCTTCTAGCATTATTGTTGGATGCTCGTGATCACCTCTCATGAACTGACCCCACCATGCAACCGCACAATTTGCCCACGCCCAATGAGTACAGTCTACGCTGCCGAGCATGCCGGGAAATCCGTGGTATTCCTCATGCGCGGTGTATAACTGATGAACATCGGTGTAAGTAGGTTTCCGTAAATAAACTCTACCATAAAGCTCCATAATACCACTGCAGAAATTGTGTAGGCAATCCCGTGATGTTTTCTATCCCATCCTCAAGTACTCGTCAAGAGAGTCGGCGGCTACCCCGTACGCCAATTGCCGAATAGCGGAAGTACACTTTTGTATTGGAGAAATTTTTTTCCCCTCGCGCGTCCCATCCATCTCTAAAATAATTGTACTCTGCTTGTAGATCGTTAACGATTTTTTCGAATAGCCGTCTGCTCATACGGAACCGCCGTCTAAACATCTCCGCAGAATAGACAGGGTTATCGCCAAAGTAGTCATTTAACAATCACTCGTTTGCAGCTACCCGACCTCTTTCTATGTTTCCGCTTCTAATTCTGCTCGATGACTCCACGGTGCTCTCATAAAGCAACCTTTCGCCTCTCGAAGCAACCCTATATAAATAGCTTTGTCCTGCCGGATCTGTTCGTCGGTTGATACAGAAGCCGATGAACCGCTCAATGAAGCATGTGGTGGTGATGCCATATTTTGAAGGAGAATTTTTTATATGAAGTGTTGAGGGGTGGTTATGTATTTATAGGAGAAGAGTGTAATTTTTTTAGAAGAGTTGGATGAAAGTTGAAAATGTTTGGTATTTATAGGAGAATTAAATATATATATATATATATATATGTATCACAACGGATATATATCCGTTGGGGGTAAAAAAAGTTTTTTTTTAAAATATAGCCGTTACACTCACAGAAAAAAAAAATTGGGTTGCAATCGGTTTCACAGACCCGACCCTCGGACCCGATGGGGGGGGGGGCGTATGGGTGTTCCCGAAGGAACCCGGGACCTTCGGGTGTGGCCTTACGCATGGCCTTACAAGTTCAGAAATTAGCTTTACGAGGATCGACAAATAACCACACATCACATAAAACTTAAATTTCTACTTGGTTTTGTAATTAATAATGATAGTTTTTTTAATGGCAATCAATTTTATAAAGAGAATAAAACTAGCAAGAAGCGAGAAATACATCGACTAAAAACAATTAAGCTAAGAGGATGAGAAACAACTCCGATCCAATCATTTTTGTTTAAAGTTGCAATCTTTTGATTTTTGCTTCACCAAAAAAAAAACGCTAGTAAGTACTGCTTGGATTTGAATGAAAGCCAAATTTTCTTTCTCCCGAGTATTATTCGAGAACAGCTTGCCATTTCTCAACTTCTGGATGGCCTAAATATAAGTCATGTAAAGAACACCCAAAAAAAACTTTTCATTTATTGCATTTAAAATCTAGAGATTTGACCCACTCGGATAAGGAACGATGCTCTTGTAGAGTAGCAGTATCAACATCCCACCAAGCATGAATATAACATAAAATTCTGTTTGAAACCCGGCCTCCGGTTCCTAAACAAGTGACATTCGTCGATCTTCGTCTACCAAATTGCAAAGCGGACAGAGGGAAGACAACATATAAATCATGTTGGGGGAAAGAGTTTGTAGGAAGTAAGAATAACAATAATAATAACTTGGATAATTTCTTGGATCGTGTAGAATACACTTTCCGTAATCTGTAATTCGACTCTTTTGCCTAGAGTATCACGAATTTAGATATAGGATAATCCAAAAAACTCGATTTGAATTACAGGCTTGATTCAAATCCAAACACATAATACTTTTGCTTATCTCTCGTTTATTTTGAGACTATTTCGTCAGAATAACGACTTGTAAATCGTATTCTTTTGTACGTATATCGTATGTATACTTTCGCAATTTCAGTATTTCGCCTTTTCGGAATTTTGCCTTGGTTTTTGTGTGTGAAATCAAATGGCCGAAAATGGCCTTTTATAGGCGAAATAATGGGCAGTTATTGGGCGGTTACCCACGGCGGTTACAAGCCAGCGGCGGCGGCGGCTCCAGGTGGCGGTTGGGCGGCGGTTATTCGAATTTATTTATAAATAAAAATAATTTTTGCTACTGGGTGCTGCCCTTGGAACCCCTCCAAACTTAATTTATTCGAGTGTGCGCTCCGCACCTTCAAACTCAAAATATAATCAAGTCTAGAATCGGTTAGTCTCAAAGTCAATCTCAATTATACTAAATGGCTTTGATAACACTAAAATCACCAACAAATCACACCTTCTTCGGGCAAACATTGAATTACTCTCTTCCAAATAGTACGGTTTTTGTTCTTGAAACACCATCACCATTTAGTTAATAGTATTTTAGAACCTTTATACTAGTAAAATTGAGGTTTGCATGTTTAAACTGATCAAGTGTACGTGTGTCTTTGATTGATATATATATAAATCTATCGATTTGATTACTTATATGTTCGGATTCTTTTTAGTTTTAAGTATTTTGAAGTTACTAATTTACCTTTTATTTAAGATTATATATAAGAAAACCATTATATATAGTTCATTAGATTTTTAAATAACATTTTTATAACCAAACCTTCCATAATGAATAGTATTTAAAAAAGTCAAGTTACGAAATTAATTTTCAACCTATTTTTCTTTATAACAAGAATTCAACCCACAATTTTAAAACACCGGAGCATCGGATACGGTTAAGTTTAAAGCCCTTTGGTTTTATATATTATATATATATATGTTTGAGTAGTGTGCATCATGGTGAGCCTTATTAATTACCTGTTACGATTTCAGGCAGCATTTAGACCAGTAGTCTGCAGACCAGTAGTGTGTAGTCCAGTACTGCCCACAAATCTTACTGCTTGGATTCCATAAATAAGCTGTGCATCATTCATTGGCTACTGCAGGAAGTAAACTAATAATGCTGGTGATATTAATTGAGTTTTACTACCTTCTTCTGGAGTGGTTGGGTTAGTACTTAGTAGGTTACTACAGTACATGATTTGCTTTTTACCATTTATTGAGAAAAAAAAGCCGATGACTATATATCCGGTACCCAACAATTTATATGTCGGTTGAATTTCGTCTATATATAATTATATGATTATACCCAACTACTTTATTTTAATAATAACTAATCTACTTTATATGTCGGTTGAATTGGTACTTTCATTTCTTGTGATGAAGATTAGCATGGTTTTGTCTGTGTGGCCACTGCGACACAGTCTAGAAGGTCTCAAGATTGGAGTTGTGTCTAAATCATCAAAACTGTGGCTAAAGTAGATAGTTATGTTAGATATAGTGTAGTTTCAAGTTCGTGTGGTTGTGTAATATGTAAATTATCAGCTCATGTTTTTAAGTAGTTTAGATGCTTTATGAGGATTGTTTGTATTGTGTATTATACCTAAAATGGCTGAAATTTCTGTTGTATTACATATTGTTCAAGTCTTAATGTTGAATCGGTGATTTCATGTTTATACCAAATCCCAAATGCAAGTTCATATGGTTCTTGGGTATGCTAGTGGGTCATGTATATAACAAAATCCTAATTGCACGTTCAAATGGGTCTTGGTTGAGCTGCAAATGGATCATGTCTATACCAAATCTTAATTGCAACTTCAAATGGGTATTGAGTATGTTGAAAGTGGGTCATGTGTATAAGATAATCCCAATTGTATGTTGGTGATTTTAGTGTCATCAAAGCCATTTAGTATAATCGAGATTGACTTTGAGACTAGCCGATTCTAGACTTGATTATATTTCGAGTTTGGAGGTGCGGAACGCACGCTTAAATAAATTAAGTTAGTATCGGGATACGGTACGGGGGTCCGGGGGCTGGCCCCTGGAGGGGTTCCAAGGGGCATCGCCCCTGGCAGGGGTCCCGCTCGTAACCGACCCTTGTAGCCGCCGCCTTGTAACCGCCGCCTGAAAAGCCGCCGCCGCCGGCGGCCGCCACCCTCAACCGCCGTGGTAACCGCTTGTAACCGTCATCATGGTGGTCTATAAAAGGCCATTTTTGGCCTTGGATTTATACACGAAAAAACCGAGAGTTGAAATTCTGACAAGGCGGAATATGGAAATCGCGGAAAGTATACATACGATATACGTACGAAAGAATACGATTTACAAGTCGTTATTCTGACGAAATAGTCTCAAAATAAACGAGAGATAAAACAAAGCATTCTGTGTTTGGATTTGAATATAAGCCTGTAATTCAAATCGAGTTTCTTGGATTATCCTATATCTGAATTCGTGATACCCCAGGCAATAGGGTCGAATTACAGATTACGGAAAGTGTATTCTACACGATCCACGAAATTATCCAAGTTATATTGTTATTCTTATTTTCTACAAACCCTTTCCTCCAACATGGTAGATTCAAATGGGTCTTGGTTGATCTGCAAATGGGTCATGTATACCAAACTTACTCAGTTATTGGTGATTGAACCATTATATCCCATCTCGATCGGTGTTGAAGAGTCACTAGTAGTCATGTCAACCGTATCATCCATCTTTACTTTACTGTAATTTTTTTGAGAAATGACGATTTCAAATTAGTCTAAATCAAAATATGATTAAATGAAGAATTTCTACATCTAAACTCATAGACAAAGACTACTTCATCAATAACAAAAAACACAATATTACTCTATTAATCGTCTAAACTCAGATTGCTTTTGGTCACAATTTCCAGATTACTTTGAATCATGCAAACTCAAATAATGAAACTTTATAAAACATCTAAACCCACATTGCTATTCTTGACCTAATTACTTCATGAATCCTTACAAAATATCGACACTTGCTGATTAATCTATTAGATTTTTCGTGGTCTACATGTAACCAAAGAACAGAGGAAGTTTCGTGGTTTTACCTGTAACCGAAGAACCATAGGAAGACAAAATCAATTGTAGGAGTACAATTGCAGGTTTCCTATGTCGAATGTAGGAGATGATTGTAACGCCGGTCTTTAATTTATCAGAGTATATTTTTTTTATTTAAAACACATGCGGAAGCTAATATTTAATTCACATTATACAACTTATATAAATATAAGTTGTATTACAAAAGTATTGTTTAACAAACATTCCAAACGTTACCAACTCGTTCGACCATTACTCTAATTATTATATAATATTGTCTTTACACAGTGTTTCCCAAAACCTATCATGACACCCCGGCAGGCATCCGAACTCACCTTCTGTCTATTTACCTGCATCAGGAATGTACATGAGAGGGTTAGCTATAAATAGCTAGTGAATAACAATTAAAGCAGAAGCAGTATATCAAGAGTATACTCTAATTATTACATAAAACATTTCATGCATCACATCATTTCATTCAAGTCTATCCTAACACATGGTGAAGCACCGGTTGTCAGCAGGCATCACGTCTTGCAGGGTTATAAGGCTGGCTCAATGATCCTCACTAGGAAACCGTTACTTCCTCCGCGCCGGTGGAGAAGCGGGTAGCGGTCCACCATTGCGTTATCGGGAACATATCCCATTTGGGATCAGTGGGAAACTGAGAGCCCCAAGTTAGTATTGAGGGCGGCGGTTTAGCTAGAACCAATCGTGATCATCGAATCTCCGCACCCCAATCTCTACAAGGTAGTACCGGTACTCAAACAATGGCCTACTCCGGCCTTATCACAAACACAATTGGCCTACTCCGGCCCTTACATATCAAGAGTGACCTATACAGGCCTTTCATATATCAATAATGACCTACAAAGGTCTTTTACATGCATACATATCATTTGGTTATCACTATTGGTTCATAAACCTCTTAAACATGCATATCTACAATTTCATGGATTGTATCACAGATGATTCTTGATCAACTGGTACACCTAGACAAACATCCCGAATATCAAAATAATGCGAGGTAGCAAACTGTTTGCTGAAACAGAGTCCCTTGCGACCACAAGCAGAATTGCTTGCGCCCACAAAGACTGCCAGGTCCCTTGCGCCCGCAAGGCAGGCCTTACGGCCGTAAGCAAGGATCCTTTGCGGCCGCAAAGGGTATTCCTTGCACCCACAAGGACTGCTGTGCAGACCTGCGATTTCCAGCCTCTGTTCTTGCTGTTTTTATACCTAAAACTCAACCAAACGATTCTAAATCAAATTCCAGTGTTCACATATGAATTGGTCAATACAACTAAACTAGAAACAACACTTATTTCACACTTTCACATACAATTCAATGATTTGGACCAAAATCAACATTTCTTGACCCATTTAAGCTTTCTAACCAAATTCCATCAAAAACACCTCTTTAATTCATACTTCAGATTGAAATACACTTAGAATTGATCTAGAAACATGTAGGAACCATTGATTTCAGTTGGGTATATCAATTTGGGTTTTTGACCAATTTGACCTAAGTGGTCAAACTACCAAGAACATGAAGAAATAGAGGCTTACAAGAACAAGTAGGTGAAGAAGATGATTAAGGCAGATTGTAACTTGGATTTAATTTTGAATTTACAACAGATTGTAGCTTGGTTGATCCTTCTTGAACTCCTTCTTCTTCAAAACCTTAGCCAAGAACACACACAAGAAAGACAAATGAGTTGTCTGTGTGTTGTGTACGTGAATAAGGCACAAAACCGACTTCTGGGTTTCATTTATCCACAAGTGGGTATTTTGTTCCCATTTTCAACTTACAACTTAACGCACGAGTACCCGTTTTAACTAACGGGAATATTTTTGGAAACCTCGTTCTAAATCATTTAATATTCTTTTATTCTTTTATATTTTTATCAATATTTTATTGACTCATTTAAATAACTATTTTAATTATTTTTCTTTAATATCTACAAATATATATATATATATTTTATTTAATTTATCAATTAAATACACGTACCACGTAAGCGTGCTTCTAGGCCCTTTGTGAGGATGTTACAAATCTACCCCCTTAAGAAGATTCCGTCCTTGGAATCTGCTCTGCAATGAACAAGTGTCTGTAGCGTGCTTTCATCTCATCCTCGGTCTCCCATGTCAAGTTAGGACCCAGATTATGCTTCCATTTGACGAGCACTAACTTGATCATCTTTTTACGCAACTTCTTGATTTTGGATTCCAAAATCTCAACAGGTTCCTCCACAAGGCGTTTAGCTGAATCAACTTTCAACTCTTGCAGAGGTAGGATCTGATCATCATCAACCTTGAACTTCCTCAGATAGCACACATTGAATGTGTTATGAATACCAGATAACTCTAGAAGAAGTTCAAGTGATACAGTCTGTTCATTGACCCGTTGTAGAATTTTAAACGGACCAATATATCTCGGGCTTAACTTACCCTTTCGACCAAATCGAATCACCCCTTTCCAAGGTGAAACCTTCAAGAAAACCCGGTCACCCACTTCAAAAGTAATGGGCCTCCGTTTTGGATCTGCGTACATTTTCTAGCCTGTCTTGTGCAGTTTTCAGCTTTTTCACGTGCCATCTTGACTTTATCAGCTGTCATCTGCACAATGTCAGGACATGCGTATCGCTTTTCGCCAGGTTCTAACCAACATGTAGGTGTACGGCATCGCCTACCGTATAGCATCTCATATGGTGGCATGCCTATACTCGAATGATAGGAGTTGTTATAGGCGAATTCAATCAAGGGAAGACGTGAATCCCAAGAACCACCAAATTCCAAAATACAAGCTCTCAACATATCTTCAAGAGTTTGAGTAGTCCTTTCGGACTGTCCGTCTGTCTGGGGATGGTATGATGTGCTTAGATTCACCCGCGTACCAAGTTCACGTTGAAGACTATGCCAAAAGTTAGATGTGAACCGCGAATCTCGATCAGAAACAGTAGACAGTGGTATGCCATGTCGTGACACTACCTCATTGATGTACGATTGAGCCAAACGATTCATAGGTGCAGACTCATTAGTTGCAAGAAAATGTGTACTCTTCGTGAGGCGATCAACCACAACCCAAATCATATCATGCCCCTTTGCAGTTCGGGGTAGCTTAGTGACAAAGTCCATGGTAATATGATCCCATTTCCACTCCGGGATATATAGTTGTTGTAGATTACCATAGGGATTTTGGTGTTCAGTTTTAACTTGTGCGCGGACTTGGCATTTTTCTACATATGAAGCTATGTCACGCTTCAATGTAGGCCACCAATACAAAGACTTCAAGTCTTGATACATTTTCGTGCTTCCGGGATGAATAGACAATCTAGATTTGTGTGCCTCGTGTAAGATTGTCTCCCAATTGCCACCAAGACTCGGTACCCAGATTCGGGATTGAAATGTCTTCAGACCCCGACTGTCTTCTCCCAATTGCTTTGATATCTTGATCATTGTCTCAGCTTTCAAGTTGTTTTCTTGCAATGCTTCTTGTTATGCTACTTTCAACTGAGCAATTATATCAGATTCAACAGTCATCTTCATGAATTAAGCCATTGCAAGAGAGTTCTTTCGACTCAGTGCACCAGCTACCACGTTCGCCTTGCCCGGATGATACTTGATCTCACAATCTTAATCCTTTATCAACTCCAACCAACGTCTTTGTCTCATATTAAGCTCTTTCTGCGTGAACACATACTGCAGACTCTTATGATCTGTGCATACAATACATTTGGTGCCATACAGGTAATGACGCCATATCTTCAAAGCAAATACCACTGCTGCAAGCTCCAGATCATGTGTAGGATAATTCTTCTCGTGTGTCTTCAATTGACGAGAAGCATATGCAATCACTTTGTCTCGTTGCATCAAAACACAACCTAGACCTGCATATGAAGCATCACAATAGACAATAAAGTCTTCAGACCTGTTAGGCAATGTTAGAATTGGTGTCTGACATAATAATTGCTTCAGAGTCTGGAACGCTTTCTCCTGATCTTCACTCCATATATACGCAACATCTTTGCGGGTTAATTTGGTCAATGGACCGGCAAGTTTAGAAAAATTCTAGATAAAACGTCTGTAGTATCCAACAAGACCTAAGAAACTCTTTATCTCAGAAGGATTCTGAGGAGTCTCCCAGTTCATAACCGCTTCAATCTTCACAGGATCAACCTTAACACCTTCCTTGCATATAACATGGCCCAAGAAATGGACCTCCTTAAGCCAGAACTCACATTTAGATAGCTTTGCATAGAGTTGTTCTCGCTTAAGTGTCTCTAGAATAAGACGAAGGTGTTGCTCGTGTTCCGCCTCGGATTTAGAATAGATAAGAATTTCATCAATGAACACGATCACAAATTTATCAAGAAAAGGGCGACATACGCGATTCATCATATCCATAAAGATAGCAGGAGCATTGGTTAAGCCGAATGGCATAACCAAGAATTCGTAGTGCCCATATCGTGTTCTGAATGCAGTCTTTGTGATATCATCTTCCCGAACTCGGACTTGATGTAGCCAGGACGTAAATCAATCTTTGAAAAGCACGTGGCACTTTGCAATTGATCAAACAGATCATCTATGCGAGGTAACGGATATTTCTTCTTTACAGTTCGCTTGTTAAGCTCCCTGTAATCAATACACATTCTGAGAGTCCCGTCCTTCTTCTTAACAAACAGAACAGGAGCTCCCCATGGTGAATCACTTGGGCGAATAAATCCCTTATCAAGTAGTTCCTGGATTTGGGACATCATCTCCCGGATTTCAGATGGAGCGAGACGATAGGGAGATTTTGCTACAGGTGTAGCTCCAGGAACAAGATCAATCCGGTATTCTACATCCCTTACAGGAGGCAAACCCGGTAAATCTTCAGGAAAGACATCAGGGTATTCAGAGACAACCCTGATATCATCAATAGTCTTTGCTCCTATCTCAGCATTAATCACATATGCGAAGTAGGTGATAAGATATTTTGAAATCAATTTCTGAGCTTTAATCACAGAAATCACAGGAATGGCAGAGTCCCTCTTCTCCCCTCGAGCTATAGCAAATGAACCGTCGGATAAAGGGAACCTGATTAGCTTTTTGGAACACAAGATCTCAGCATCTCGACTACTGAGCCAATTCATACCGATAACAGCATCAAAACCCGCTATCGGCATCACAAGAAAGGAAATAGTGAAAATATTCCCGTCAACATACAGAATTGTTGTTGGAACTTTTTCGGTAATATTTACTACCTTACCATCAGCTACTTCAACTTTAACAGAATCAGATAACAAAGAAACAGGCAATTGAAGCTTTTCACGATAAGACTTAGAGATAAAGGAGTATGTAGCTCCCGAATCAAACAAAATGCATGCAGGAATATTATTAATAAGATAAGTGCCTGTAATCACATCACCTGCATCCTTGGCTTCCTCAGCCATCATTTGGAAAGCTCTCCCTAGTGCACGAGGAGCGCCTCCCTGGTTCGGAGCCGTAGCTGCCGAAGAACCCCCTGCACCCGTAGCTGGCCATGTCGGGTATACTGCAATTTGGTGCCCAGGTTTATGACACCTGTAACACATGTTTTCCTTGTACCTGCATTCTTTAAATTGATGCCCCTTCTTCCCACATTTAGCACACTTCAAATCCCAGTCTTTAGACTTCTGGGATGTATTACCACGTGATTTACCACCAGAATCACTCTCACCTCCTTTCTAACTCGACTGTTGATCAAATTTTCTTTTGCCTCCCCGAGATTGCTGCTGTTGCTGTTGAGATCTAGCCCTCCGTGTATAATCGTCATAAGTAGTTCTAGCATTGTCAAATGCTTCATCCAGAGTTGTTGCAGATCTCACAGCAGATCGATATTCCAACGGCAGAGTATTGGCAAAGTGTGCGATCTTTGCCTTTTCATTAGGCAATAGATGAGTAACAAACCTCATATTATCGGTGAATTTGGAGATTAGATCCTCCAAAGGCTTGTCACCCTTTTCAAGTGCCCTGAATTCATTATCGATCCTCAACATATCGTAGTCAGAGCAATGGTCGAGTATGAACCCGAGTTTGAGACTGAATACTATATATAGTACTCAATTCACTCAAGAGTATCATAAAACATTTCATGCATCGCATCATTTCATTCAAGTCTATCCTAACACATGGTGAAGCACCTGTTGTCAGTAGGCATCACGTCTTGTAGGGTTATAAGCCCGGCTCAATGATCCTCACTGGGGAAACCGTTACTTCCTCTGCACCGGTGGAGAAGCGGGTAGCGGTCCACCATTGCGTTATCGGGAACATATCCCATTTGGGATCAGTGGGAAACTGAGAGCCCCGAGTTAGTATTGAGGGCGGCGGTTTAGCTAGAACCAAGATTCATGACCATCGAATCTCCTCACCCCAATCTCTACAAGGTAGTACCGGCACTCAAACAATGGCCTACTCCGGCCTTATCACAAACACAATTGGCCTACTCCGGCCCTTACATATCAAGAGTGACCTATACAGGCCTTTCATGTATCAATAATGACCTACAAAGGTCTTTTACATGCATACATATCATTTGGTTATCACTATTGGTTCATAAACCTCTTAAACATGCATATCTACAATTTCATGGATTGTATCACAGATGATTCTTGATCAACTGGTACACCTAGACAAACATCCCGAATATCAAAATAATGCGAGGTAGCAAACTGTTTGCTGAAACAGAGTCCCTTGCGACCACAAGCAGAATTGCTTGCGCCCACAAAGACTGCCAGGTCCCTTGCGCCCGCAAGGCAGGCCTTACGGCCGTAAGCAAGGATCCTTTGCGGCCGCAAAGGGTATTCCTTGCGCCCGCAAGGACTGCTGTGCAGACCTGCGATTTCCAGCCTCTGTTCTTGCTGTTTTTATACCTAAAACTCAACCAAACGATTCTAAATCAAATTCCAGTGTTCACATATGAATTGGTCAATACAACTAAACTAGAAACAACACTTATTTCACACTTTAACATACAATTCAATGATTTGGACCAAAATCAACATTTCTTGACCCATTTAAGCTTTCTAACCAAATTCCATCAAAAACACCTCTTTAATTCATACTTCAGATTGAAATACACTTAGAATTGATCTAGAAACATGTAGGAACCATTGATTTCAGTTGGGTATATCAATTTGGGTTTTTGACCAATTTGACCTAAGTGGTCAAACTACCAAGAACATGAAGAAATAGAGGCTTACAAGAACAAGTAGGTGAAGAAGATGATTAAGGCAGATTGTAACTTGGATTTAATTTTGAATTTACAACAGATTGTAGCTTGGTTGATCCTTCTTGAACTCCTTCTTCTTCAAAACCTTAGCCAAGAACACACACAAGAAAGACAAATGAGTTGTCTGTGTGTTGTGTACGTGAATAAGGCACAAAACCGACTTCTGGGTTTCATTTATCCACAAGTGGGTATTTTGTTCCCATTTTCAACTTACAACTTAACGCACGAGTACCCGTTTTAACTAACGGGGATATTTTTGGAAACCTCGTTCTAAATCATTTAATATTCTTTTATTCTTTTATATTTTTATCAATATTTTATTGACTCATTTAAATAACTATTTTAATTATTTTTCTTTAATATCTACAAATATATATATTTTATTCAATTTATCAATTAAATACACGTACCACGTAAGTGTGCATCTAGGCCCTTTGTGAGGATGTTACAATTATATATGTTGCTTAGAAATTGATTAGGCATACTCAATCGGCATGCTTCGCTAATAGATGATGCAGAATGGCAATTGGCAAAGAATTGGGTCATGAATAACGAATCATGAATATTGAGATAGATAATGGGAAGGCTTGCAAATGGGTATTTGTAATGTCCCAAACTTTTTTTTTACCAAAAATCATTTAAGCATAGATCATAATTCAAATTGTATAAATCAACCATGCGAAATATTTAATTACATTCATCCCAATCAGAGTACTTAAAATTGTTTAAATTAATGGAAGCTAAGAAATAAATGTTTTTAATAAACCTAATCAAAATCTTTAACGGCGCTGCCGTAATGCCGAAAAAAATGTATACAATAACAGGTAAGCACAATGCTTATTGAGCTAACATCACACTTACACTTTATAGTGGATAGCACATACCATAGATGTTTCACATACTGCAGCTGCCCCCACCCTTGCTGCTGCATCCCGGGTCCCATCCGTTTGATGCTTAACTCGGACTCCACCCGCTATGACGCATCACAGGTCCCACCTTCAGATGATGTCATCTACCCCTAACCAGCCACATAGACTCGGATGGTCCACACAAAACAATTCATAACATATATCACGTAACAGATTAACTATCAGCACTTTACACATATTTCATACACAATTCAAGACATATACTGCAAGTACGTATCACGATAAAAAGAGTAAGTTAATGTAAACCTCACCCAACTATAGCTTAAAATCAACCTACGGCTATATAACGAATATCCGAAATTAAAACGGCTAACGACAGTTACCTACGGTACATATTTTCACAAATTAAACACCAACTAAGGTTACATCCTTATCTAGAGAAGCTCTACAATTTTCGATTCATATAGAATTGTAATTTACGATTATCCCCCCAGATTGGGTTTACGATCTGCAGAAGGTAATGTTTTCGATCCTGGTTATAAGTTGGGGTTTTCAATTGTTGCTCAAACCAGCAGATCACGATTCATACCAAAATTATTGTTTACAATCTTAGTTTTTCGATTGGTTCAAAGGTTTACTCACGATACCTACTTAAGTAATTCACGATTTCAGCTTTAGATACACTTTTTGATTCCTATCAAGGTTTACAAACTTTTTGATTAAAGTTTCCCAACTAAAACTTTTCGATCCTGTCGGTTCCAAGGTTTCGATTGATTCATCCCATGTTTTCAATAATGACACCCAAGGTCCAGGTTTCTTTTTTGATTTGATGCAGATCACTACATAACGATTTCGATTGAGGAATATCACAAGGAGACTCTACCCCGGTTTTCGATCTCTACAAGATTTAAGGTTTCCGATTCAATAGTTATTATTGGTTTTAGATTCTAGCCGAACTCAAGAACACATTTGATACTAACAAAATCCAAACCCTTCAATTCTCAATCATTTGAACCAATTGTTGTTGCTATGGATTCCTAAAATCATATTAATCAATCCTGATCATTTAATTCATTTTCATCGAGAACAACATGATCATAGTCCCATTTTGTTCTCGGTTTGCTCTTATCGATCGATGAAAACCGAACAGAAACTCAATCTAATCCTAATTAAAAGCTGTAAATTCTACATGAGATTACTCCCAAATACATGAGGGACAAATCCAAGCAAAATGATGCATAAAAGATGATGATATCTCTGATTCTTGTTTTCTGTCCAATGCCTCACCCACACACAGATCACTCAAAGGCCAAAAACGGCTACTATAGCTACTACCTAGGGTTTTGTACCCTTAGATGGGTATTTATACCCTCCTCACACTTCCTTATATCCAAACACTCCCAAAGTTTACTAATTAAGTCCTTATTGCAATTAAAGATATAAACAAGTGCTACAACCACTTGTTTATATAAACAACCACTTGTTCATGTCTTTAATTAGTGCTACAACCAACCATTCAAAAAAAAAAGTGCTACAACCAAATAAATACTCTATTAAATATTTGTTATAGATTTCAAAGTGCGTTACAATATTTTAGTAAATTAGTTAAAATTTAAATTAAAGATAATGTTTTTAATTTTTAAATAGATTAATTACTATTAAATTAAGTAGTTGGGTATATATGTAAGTTAATTCAGTTTACAAGGATATATATATATGTAATTTAAAATTTTACAAAGATATAGATGAAATTATCTCTTAAATATTTGTTACTATGCTCACATTATACTATAGTGTAGTATTAGGTTAATCACCATCTTAATTAGGCTATCCGTATATTTGGTATACCTTTCATGATGAGTGGGGTGACTACACAACCCTCCCCCACCTCGCCGCGACTTAGAATCTACATTTGGCCCTTCCATCCCGTCTCACACCCTACTTTCTTAATTTTCCTCTATTTCCCACACACACACGCTCTCTCTTTCTCACACATCACTCTTTTTAATATAAAACAAATAAGATAAAAGTAAAGATGTTACCTAGATAGGTGATTTTATATTTCATTGGTTGAAAGATGGAATAAAGATTGATAAAGGATCATGGTGATGTGGTAAGAAAGATGGCCAGGGCCGGCCCAAAGGGAGGCGAATTGGGCTCAGGCCCAGGGCATCACTAAAGAGGGGGCATCATCTTTTAGTCCAGGGTCTGTTAGGGTTTAAGAAAATTAAAGAGCACAATTTTCTCGTTAATTTGGTATAATTTTTGTAATTTAACACCTTTTCATTTGATGGATATATTAGTTTTAGAAAATGGGGGGTAATGTAAAAATGTCCATACTACCTTTTCCCATTTAAAATAAATAAAAAAGACAGGATATTAAATAATTGGCCAGAAATGGTTTTTGCGGTTCTTTAATAAAAACAGTTCTCGTTTAAACCGCTCCCTATATATATATATGTATATGTATGTGTGTATATATATAGGGGAGGGTTGATTTGACAACCATTATTAATGTGAGAACCGCAAGAACCAATCTTAGCCGTTCATTTTGGATAATGGAATTCATGAATGAAGAGCGTAGGGGGATTGAGTGTGGCATGGTGCATGTAAGGAATTCATAGGTGGGCAATCCAATTGAAGGAGAAGGAATTTGACCGCTAAGATTGGTTCTCGCGGTTCTCGAAATAAAAATGGTTCTAAAATGAGTTTTTCACTATATATATATATACATATATGTGTGTGTATATATATAAATAATCAATATAGAACCACCCTTTATCTATAGAACCTAAAGAACCAAATCTAATCATTGATGAACTTAATCAGGGTCTAATATTAATTGATGGTAATTTTGTAATTATTATATATATTCATCAATTATAGTCTATAAATATGGACAAAAATGGAAAAACATTTATTTTCTCTCTCATAACATTGCCTCTCAAAAATTTAATTTGTCATAACTAATTAAGTTATGAGAATTTAAGTAAAAAAAATCATACCAATCTACTAGTTTTTTTAACCCACATGAAGACGATAACAAAAATGCAACCCAAAAGAAGTTCATATGCAATTTGAGTTGAAGATTTCATTTTATATCCGTTATATTAAACGAAAATGCAACCCAGATAAAGATGATAATGAAAATGCAACCCAAATGAAGAGGATGACCAAAATGTAACCTATATGAAAATATGTAGCATTTTGGTCATCAATTTTATCTGGATTGCATTTTGGTCATCATTTTCATTTGTTTGGATGTAAAAATAAATCACAGGATTGAGAGAACGTGATGTTTGATTTAAAAATAATTGGGCATGTGAAAATGCATATTTGAAATCACGACATTCATTTTTCTCTATGTTGCATTTTCATTTGTCATTTTGATGAAATTGATGACAAAAAAATGCAAGTCAAATGAAGGTGATGACTAAAATGCAACTTATAACATTTTCATCTTGGTTGCTTGCATTTTTTATGGGAAAATATTGTTGTTTGCATTTTAAATTGGTTTGCATTTTAGATTGATATTGCTTGCATTTTAATGTGAAAATGTTGTTTGCATTTTAGATTATTGTTTGCTTGCATTTTTAATATGAAAATGTTGTTGTTTGCATTTTTGATGTGAAAATGCTTGTATACTTGTGTTTCTTATAGATTTTTTTTAGATGCATATGGATTAAATAACATGCAGATGTTGATGAAATTGTATTTTAATTATCGTCTCATCTATTTCTCTACTAGATCTGTTCTTTTTTCACTTTCAAAGCATTTGCATATTTGTCAATCCATTTGTATTTTCGAGACTACATGCATTTTAAAAAAAAGTTTCAAAAATATATCAAGTCTAGTCTTGAACTAAAAAGAACGAAAAATTTAATAGATTGTTATAGGTTTTTTGTAAAAATTCTTAAATATGATGAAGATATGGTTAATTAAAGATTTGATGGGTATTAGAAAAAGGGTTTTGATGGTTTTTTCCATTTTTGCTTTTTTAAAATTGTCACATGTCAATACCATAAAGGTTCTATGGGTTCTATGATTAAGCATGGTTCTATATATAACCATACCCTCTATATATATATAGGCAAAAGTTCAAACGAGAACTGTTTTTCATACGAGAACCAATAATGTTTAAGGCAAAACAAACAAAAAGCCAATAAGATGTTATTCAATTAACGGTGAATAAACCAAACACTTAATATTACCGTTCTAACAAAGTTACAACCAATTTTAAACTTTAACAACATATAGGCAACCTCTAGAACAACCACTACGGGGCTAGTAATATGCAAACCTCAAAATTCTCAACTGATAATCTCATTCACAACTCACATCTTAGCAACCACATGTGCACATGGTGTGCGACTCACATGGATCCTAAGTCCATCCGTCATCGCTACTCAGACTAAGTAAGATTCAAGCATCCTTACATAGCCGTTTCAGGTGAAGGCAATAGCGACAGTACAACCTCAACATACATCTAATACCTATGTGATGTTTTGCACAAAGTCCAAGCACCCGGACCATACATCACTCTAGCATTCATGTGTTAAACAACACACTAGTTATCTAGTAAACCAAGTGACAAGCAACCTCTATTGGTTAGCACTTTTGTGTGGTCACAACCTCTAAACCACCAAGTAAACAACCACTATGAAAAGTGAGACTACCCCGACTCCATAAGCCCATATACATGTATGCAAGCTATAAATATTAATGTGGTTAACAAGCTTTACAATCTAATAACATGCAACCTATGAAGTGATAATTATATCTTTAGGCAATTTTTTTTAACAGCTCATAAATCTACCTTAAGTTTGCCCACGACGGGCCTCGAATTCATGACCTTAGGTCATGGGCAATACCAAACCTAAATGACCCCAATACCACTAAACTAATAACCTTGGTTTTTTAGGCAAGTGAATACAACCAATAATCAAACAATAGATAAAAACTTTAAATCAAGCAACACAAGTTTAGGGATTAAGGATATGTTCCACCGTTAACCATTTAAATTCACCTTGATAATCTCGTTTTGTGATTGAAAAGAGTTACTTAACGTCTGAACCCACCTATAGTCCAGCGATAAGCAGTTCAAGGAACCTGTACAACATTTACGGAGCAACCTAATCAACAAACGTGACTACTCGGTACACAACCAAAACAACCTAACGAAAAACTTATGTTCTAAGCCCTACACAACCAGGCCCGGCCCATAAGGGGGGCAACCTGGGCAATGGCCCAGGGCCTATAAAATTTAGGGGTCCATTTTTAAAAAAAAAGTCTGTATATATATATATATATATATATATATATATATATATATATATATATATATATATATATATACACTTGTAAGGCTATAAGTTTAGTTAATAAGCCCACTTATCCCAAACAAAATAAGCCCACCAGCAGCGATAGGCCTTGCGCCTTGGTACATGGGAGCGATTGTGCAGGCGACTAACCAACCGACGCCTCGTGAATGGGATTCGACGCCTCGGAGCTCGGAATCGACGGAAGCAACGATAGGGACATCGTCTATTCACTTCTCCAATCTCCAGTCGACTGTCGTTCACTTGTTCAACCCTAGTATTCGCCTATTCGGTAATTTCGAGAAACAGAATCGTCGATCGAGACATCAGACATCGAGTGAAGAAAGGGTCTGTGAAGAAAGGGTCTTCGATTCTCTGTTTTAATTCCAGTTCTATGAAGAAACCTGTTGGACAGCTTCAAACTCCCATCTCAAACAGGGCTTCGATTCTCTGTTTTAATTCCAGCTCTATACACCAAAACGATCGCAATGACTTTTGTTAAAGCAAATCCTTCAATTCTCAAAGCTTCCATTTCCCTCTTTCTCTCTCAACCATCCTTAAAATAGTAATAACAATGATAAAAACTTATAATACAACTTTTATAAAATTTCTGATGTTACAAGTTGCACATTGTAGCACAACTGATATTCCTTAACTTCAAATTTCTTTATAAACTAAGATTATGGTCATGCCCGTTTTCACACGGTTTTTAAGCTAGTTTGAAATTATTTGTTCGGAACTTATATTAATACAAAACTCGTTTTTCTAAATGATAATAACAATTTAGCGTTTAGGGTTTAGCTAATACCTTGAAGAAGATTATCGACATCCTAAAGGCAAATGATCAGGTATCGTATCTTTTCATGAAACCTGGGACGAAAAAGGAAGCTCCAGACTACCTGAGCACCATTGACCGGCCGATGAATTTGTCAACAATGAGGGAAAAAGTGAGAAAATTGGAATATAAAAGCCGAGATGCTTTCAGGCATGATATGTGGCAGATTACATACATATAATGCTCATAAATATAAGGATGGAAGAAACGCGGGAATTCCTCATCTTTAGAGCTTTGTGATTTTCTTGTAATCTGAATATGATGACAGACTAACAGAAGTGATGACATATGGTCCGAAGATTGGACCATCCGATGGAATATACAAATCTTTCACAGACCCTGTCATGAACATTTACGAATTAAATAATACACACACATTCCCCATGCAAATCTCCAAGCATGGCTTGGAGAGATCCTCAGTAAGGAGAAGGCGGCCGCCACCCGACAATATGCAGCAAACAGTAAATTGCAGGCACAGTAAGTCGCAGCCCTGTACATACCAACTTTCGTCTATGGACCAGTCATATCACATAACCATCGGACAAAACCTCTGGACAAGGACCAGGTGATTTATTATAAAAGAGCCCAGAGCTCACAGGTACAAGGGCAGAATACTCTCCCTCATTTAATCTCTCTATACAACATTCTCTGCATTTACTCCCTCGCCATTAATACATACACACATACTTACTCGCACGCCCGAGCTTGGTCACGGGTCCACACACCCGTGACGAGGCTAACCTTTTGTCTGTTTTGTAGATCATCGGAGGAGCTCATTAGAACTTACGGAAGCAACAAGAAGCTGAGGTATTTAGTATGTATGTATTTAGTTGAGGGGTAAAAGAGGCATTTCCCCAAATTGTTACATGTTTTGCAAACGATCTAGTTTTGTACTTGCTGTATGTGCATAGTTGTGCTGATCGAAAACGATCAAATGTCTTCACTGTTTTGTATAGATATTGTGCAATTAAATTAAGATAAACTAGTTTAACACCCTGTGTATAAACTCGAGAATGATTAAATTTAATTTTAAATGTTTTCATATTGTAAACCATACAAAAAGTATAAATAAATAATTAAACAAAAAATACCACGTGTATGAATACATATATCAATAACAAATACCCCGTATATAAATAGTATAACAAAATAAAATATCAAAGAAAAAAGATACTTGAAGTGATGTTACGACGCCGTTTTCGAAACGATTCCTAAAATAAAATAGTATCCCAAATCGAATAATAAAAATTTAGTGTATTAATTTAATCAAATTGGTCTACATGTTTACATAAATAACCATAAAAAAATATTCTATTAAATGACTTAAATATATTTTTTGTTAAAATATTTAGTCTTAACAAAGTAAATCGGCTAAAAATAAAAATCTTTAACAATATACTAAACGAACTTTTGGATGTAGTAATGATCAAGATGGGCACATATGTATCCATTTATTATATGATGATTGAACTATATATTTATCTTTAACTTAAAAGTTTGAACAATGATTTTCAAACGTGCTACCTACAGAAAAATATATATTCAAAACTAGTTGCTATATGCTAACTAGTACGAGGATGACTTCAAATATTTTAGCATTCGACTTTTAAATATATGTTTTTTATATGGTTTAGTAAATGATTTATTGTTTCATGTTTCTTGTTTAAAAAATTACAAAAATATATTACTTCCGCTGATATCAAGGGAGATGATATATGAAAATTTCCATACGTGTCAATATCCCTAAGAGAAAAAAATAAACATCAGTGTTACAATCTCAAATTGTTTACAACAATAAATATAATTAAATCAACAAGGTAAATAAAATTTCTATCTTATTCTCAAGTCTGAACTAACTAACACTAGTAGGTTTGTGTATGCAATCTCAATTCTTAGATCGAATCTCAGGTTAAATACCCACAGCATCTCAAGTGGGGACAGGGATGGTATTTTTAAACGGGTTCAGGAACACGCGAGGGGGGACCACCACAACTATGCACATACAGCAAGTACTAAACCGGACCGTTTACAAAACATGCAACTATACTCTAAATATGTACAAACTCGCCAAATAAGAATATAACCACCATTCACCATGACAAGAGCGGAGGGAAATGCCTCTTTTACCCTTCAACTATATTTGCGGGCAAAAAATTTTACAGTTTTACTACATACATAATTTACTCCTCTATATCTGCCTCAGCTTCTGTCAATTCATCATCATATTCAGATAACAAGAAATCACAAAGCTCTAATAACTGGTCAGCAAGAGGAGGAATTCCTGGGTTTCTTCCATCATTATATTTATGAGCATTATATGTAATCTGCCACATATCATGCCTGAAAGCATCTCGGCTTTTATATTCCAATTTTCTCACTTTTTCCCTCATTGTTGACAAATCCATAGGCCGGTCAATGATCCTCAGGTAGTCTGGAGCTTCCTTTTTCGTCACAGGTTTCAAGAAAAGAAACGATACCTCATTTGCCTTTAGGGTATCAATAATCTTCTCCAAGGTATTAGCCAAACCAACCTGTATTAAAAAAAGATATTTGTAAGACATGCAATTTCATTTTGTGGTTTCTTAGGCCGCGTTTGTTTCATGGAATTCAAAGGAATGGAACTGAATTCCTTAAAGAATTCAATTCCTATAGGAATTGAATTCCTAAGGAATGAGATTCTTATTCATGTTTGTTTCGCTAAAAAGTAAATGGAATTGAATTCCAATCCTATTTTGTTTTTGTTTGCAAATTATTGCAATGTAATCATATCAAAAGACTAAAATACCCTCGATTCATTTTTGTATTAAAACTTTATATAATTATGTTTGTAAAACGCACCCACACCCAACCCCCGGGCCACTCGCTACCACCGTCACTGCTGCCACCACCGTAAGGGGATGGGAGGGGTAGTTGGTGCAGGGGTAAGGGTGGGTGGTGTGGGGTAGGGTAGGGTAGGGCAAGGTAGGATGGGGGTAGGGTAAGAGTAGGGTGGGGTATGGGAGCGGTAGGTGGGGGTAGGGTGGGGTAGGGTAAGGGTAGGGGTGGGTGGGTGGGTGGGGAAGGGTAAGGGTAGGGGTGGGTGAGTGGGTGGGGAAGGGTAAGGGTAGGGGTGGGGTAATATATGGTAATGTGGGGTAAAGTAGGGTAGAGGTAGGGTAAGGGTATGATGGGGAGGGTAGGGTTAGGGTGGGGCGGGGTAGGGTAATGTGGGGTAGGGTAAGGGTATGATGGGGAGGGTGGGGTGAGGGGAGGGTGGGGTGAGGGGAGGGTGGGAATCTGTTGTGATGGAAGGATTAACCGATTAGGGTTAAATTAAGGATTAACCAAATAGTTTTACCGAACGCAAAATATAACGGAATTTGATTTGAATTCCATTCCATTCCTTCACATTCCGGTGAAACAAAAGGGACCTTAGAGTTTGAATGAGATCATATGAGTCAAGTCAGTTGAAAATTGGCTAATGACTAGTTTTTGAAGCATAAAATTTTCAAGATCATCTTATTAATGAAGTGTTACTATTATTTAACAAAAGAAGAGTTTTGTATCAATACAAGTTCAGAACATATAATTTCAAATTGAGCCTTGTGAATTTAAACTTTAAGACCAATGTAGAGAGGGGAACTATGATTGAGGGTCCTCAAAGTAGATCAAGTCAAGCCAATATGACCCACTTTGTAATTTGCAAAAACTACCCATTACAGACTACCTACTTGTTAACATTTAAAAGTCATAGGAAATGTGTTGGATAAGTTACCTCTCCCCCCTTGCGCCGTTTGGCAGTTGGAGTGAAATCAGCACCAAATCTCCCGCCCAGTTCTAAAATAGGCTTCCTCTTGGCAGCCCTTTCTCGTTCCGGGCCCCGTCTATCATCTCTCCTCAGACGACTCTCCTCGTAAAAGTCGCTTCTCCTTTCAAAAACTATATTTTTCTTTTTCTTCTTTTTTTCACGGAGACGCCTTTCTTCTTCCCTTTCCCGTTTTATATCCTCTTCAAACCGTCTTATCTCAGCAACCCGTTCCTGCTCTTCGAATTTCCTTGCTTGCTGCTCCTCATACATTATCCTGGCCCTTTCTTCTTCCCAAAAGTGGAGATTGTCTTTGGGTCTATTGGACCAAGGTCTGTCAACAAAATGTTCATTTTCATGGTCTCTATGATGCTTTTGGAAACCCGATAATTCAGTAATCCTTTTTGTCTTTCTAGGCTCAATTACTGGGCTGACTTCCTGACTAACCTGGTCAAGGTCAATGACTTCTTTGGGCCGTTTAATGACAATCATCTTTCGGGACTGGTTTACTTTGTTTTCAACTGGTGGCCGAATCACGAGAGATGCGGGCTTAAGAGATTCAACTTGCATGTCTTCGGCTTTCATTTTGTTTGAGAAAATAATTTTATTAACTTTAAATGAGGATTTATTAACAGTTTCAGTATCTGATGTTCCTGGCCGATCAGAAATCTGTGAGGTGCTGGGAGTGGCCTTTTCGGTATTGGCAGGCCCACATTTGACTTTCAAAACTTTGGCTTTTAAAGAAGTCTTCTCATCCTCAGGAGGTGCTTCTACCACAGCAAGTTTTGTCCCGCCTTTTTGTACAAGTTTTTTAACGACATTTTTCTGTTGTGGTTTTGGGACAAGATCCAAACTGACAGATTTGCTAGAAACCTTTTCGGGGTCTTTACTTTCAATTTGGTTGTTGAAATTTTCTCTATACTTGGGACAATGCTTATTAGTCTTCATGTGACCATACTGAAAAATCAGACATAAAATTAGTACCAACACACCTGCACACATACATAAAGACATAGATATATATATATATATATATATATATACTATACTAGAATACATTTACCACTCTCTCTCCTACCCTACTTAATCCCTTAAATTTCAGCAATGAAAACTAATATGCCCCTCAAATACCCTATCCTACCACCAACACACTCTCCTATAACAACACAATTTTCCACCTACATCAACACACTTTCCAACTTCCAAGACAAGAGAATCTTTCTCTATCCTTATTTTATAAATTAAGATTTTTTTCTTGTTTATTGTTTTTTTAAAATTTGTTTTAAAGATCAACAAATGATTGAGGGGAGAAAAGAGAAATAAATGAAAACTGCATATTACCGAGGAGAAATCATTTGTTACCGCAGCATTACGTGGACTATGCTAGTGTGTGTCACCATTAATGACTCATTATGTGGAAAGGTTCAAAAGAGAACTGTTTTTCGTACAAGAACTGCGATAACCGTTTGCTACACCATTAATAACTCATTAATAGAGTTATTTTAGTCATTTATATATTTACCCAACCATGAATTGTGTCCGGGTGGATGAGTCATTTAATGAATCTTGATTTTCCTAAAATAACCCTCATCAATGAGTGATTAATGACTCGTTAAAGGTTCATTAAAGAGCTACAAAAACTTATGAGTCATTGATTTACTTTAATTAAGGGCAATTCTCGTACGTAAAACAGTTCTCGTTTGAACATTCCCATATATATATATATATATATATATATATATATATATATATATATATATAGGGGAGGGTTCAAACAAGAACTGTTTTTCATACAAGAACTGCGAGAACCAATCTTATCCCTTATTAAACTTAATCAATGGCTAAGATTTTTTGGCGGCTCATTAATGCTTCATTAATGACGCATTAATGAGGGTTATTTCAAGAAAATCAAGCCTCACAAACTAAAAACGGCTCATCTAGACGCAATTCACGGTTGTGTAAATATATAAATTACCAAAATACCCCTACTAATGAGTTATTAATGGCGTTAAAAACAGTTCTCGCAGTTCTCGTATGAAAAACCGTTCTCTTTTGAACTTTTGAATATATATATATATATATACATGGAGAAGTTCGTTTGAGAACCGTTCTTATTGCGAGTACCGCAGGTACCATTAATAACCACCATTAATGCTCAAGAATGACTCATTAATAGGGGTATTTTGGTCATTTATATATTTACTCAGCCATGAATTGTGTCAGGGTGGACCGTCATTAAAGAGCAAGGTTTCAAGGGCCAATACCGGTACTTGCAATAAGGATGGTTCTCAAATGAACCCTCCCATATATAGTATGGTTCATTTGAGACCCGTTTTTATGGCGAGTATCGCGAGAACCGATCTTGACCCTTAATTAAAATAAAGCAATGGCTAATAAAAATGACAGCTCATTAATTGCTCGTTAATGACGCATTAACGAGGGAAAATCGAGCCTCACTCTTTAACGATGGCCCACCTAGACGCAAATCACAATTGGGAAAATATATAGACAACCAAAATACCCCCATTATATAGGGGAAGGTTCATTTGAGAACCGTTTTATTGTGAGTACCACGAGAACCAATCTTAGCCGATCATTTGGTAAGTGGAATGCATGGATGGAGAGCGTAGGGGGATTGAGTGTGTCAAGGTGCATGAGATGAATTCATGGGTGGGTGATGTCGTGATGACATTGAAGGATGAAGAATTAGACGGCTCAGATTGGTTCTCAAATGATCTTTTCACTATATATATATATATATATATATATATATATATATATATGGGATGGTTCATTTGAGAACCATCCTTATTTCGAGTACCCCAAGAACCAATCATGGCCCTTGATTAAAATAAATCAATGGCTATAATGTTAATGCCTCATTAACGAGTGGTATTTTAGAAAAATTAAGCGAATCTAATAAGGATTCGTCCATCTGGACGCAATTCATGGCCGGGTAAATATATAAATGACCAAAAGACCCATATTAAAGTATCATTAATGAGTATTAATGGTGATTACAAAAGGTACTCGCAATAAGACACCTATTAAGGAGTCATTAATAAGCAGTAATGGTGGTTCAAACAAGAACTGTTTTTTGTAACATCATTAATGACCGATTAATAAGGGTATTTTGATCATTTATATATTTACCCAACCGCGAATTGCATCCAAGTGGATCATCATTAATTAGTGAGACTTGACCCCTTATTACTAAGTCATTAATGACTCATTAATGAGCACATTAATCAGCCCTCCCTTTTAATAGCCATTGATATATTTTAATCAAGGGACATGATTGGTGATTAGTTCTCGCAGTTCTCGTATGAAAAACAGTTCACGTTTGAATAATAACTATTTTTCGTACGAAATATCTTGAATTATTGATAAGGCGTCATCATAGAAGAGTGACAAGGCATAATCATAGAAGAGTGACACATGGCAGACAGTTCTGTTTCAGAAAAATGTAAAAGTGATGCATAATATGAGGTTTTTTTAGATTCACTTCTAACGAACTGATGAGATCTTTTGAAAAATAAAAATTATATAAATATAAAATGTTACACATTTTCAAATAATTCCATAAAGAAAAAGAAACGTGGAAAAAGAGAAATAAAATGTCATATGTTAAAACATAGGTGTTGTTTTTTGTTATTTTGCAATAACTAAGAATGGTTAAACGAAAAGTAAAAAGTTCTATTAAAATACAAGAATCAGATAATTTTTATATGCAAAATCATTAGTTCTTACCAATCTAATCAATTTTTTAAGTTCTTATTCGGTCATATATACATACATAGACACATGGGGCTACAAACGAGTCGAGCTTTTATCCAGCCTCTGGAGCTTGGCTCGAGCTCAAAGACGTTCGAGTTGAGCTTTCATCAACTTCAAACTTGAACTCGAGCCTAAAACCAAGCTCGAAATATAAAACGAGCTGGCTTCACTCTTATAAGTGCTCGATAGGTCCTATCAAGCATTTTGAGCTTTATATAATAAAGCTATGCATATATAAAATTAAATTTATAAATGTTACTTTTAATTAATTCATTAGGGTCAGACTCATATAAAATCGTTTAACTTATGTTTGTTCATAAATATAGTTTTTGATATTTAGAGTAAGTTTGATTGTTTTTTGTTTATTAATAAATAATTGAGCTTTTCAAGTCGAGATCGAGCCAAGCTCAAGCCTACATCATGAAGGCTCCTCAAGCTATCAAGCCGAGCTAGAGCTTAGACTAAATTACTTGAGCCGAGCTCGAGCCCCGTGAAGCTCAAACTAGGCTCGACTTGTTTGCAGCCCACAAGGCCACACACAGCAAGAGATATTCATTACAAGTCGTTCTCCAAATAATAAATACTCATGGTAACTTTAACATAATTTTCACATCACTACCACATACATAAGCATTCTAAATTGACAGACCAACATTCAACAATATCACTATATGCATATAAAGGTAGCCAACTTTGGCCATATTTCTATTTTGGGTAAGCAATTTATTTTGGGCCAGAAACAAAATCAATCATTGAAAAATTTTAAGGGATTGGATTATTACACCTCAGCCTAGGGGTCGACCTAGGATGTATGTGAGTTTGTCGACCAGTGATGTGACATGTTTAGGTGTGAGGAGTATGGGGTGCAATCAACAACACCCAAATTTTAATTTAACGTAATAACCAAAGACAACACGACGTCTAAAATAAAAGCCAGCGATCAACGAGACTGTTGTCACATCATCAGAATTGGTCAAACTTTGATGTTTTTTTTTACCTAAAAATGACAAACAGAAATTCAACTAAGGTTGCTTGCCTTTACATGCAATTAGCCTAATTTGAAACATATACTTGACAAACTAGTTAGTAGTTAAAGTTGGTATTTTGTCCAATTTGGCCTGATAATATGTCTGTCTTTTGGGTAACTAACCCTATATTTAGCCACAATATATAATACATTAATATAATATCATTTATAAAACATACCTGGCCACAAGCTCCACAAGTAAAACTCTCTCTTGCATTTTTCTTTGTATTACCAACCTGAAAATGCAATCACGTAAAAAATATGAATGATAACAAACCAAAAAAAGAAGAAAGAGAAAATAGACCTAAAGAATGAAGTTTTTATTAAACAATTCTATTTCTTATAAAAACAGAGAAGACAAATTACAGACCTTCATAATGTTCATTCCATCGTTCAAAATTTTGAGCTTTTTATTCAGTAGACCACCAACTTGTTCAAGATCGTCCTTCTTTTTGGGTTTCATCTTTCCAGGATAGTTCTTTCTGTATGGAAATAACTCATCCTGCCACATCATTATATCATTTCAATGTCAAGGGGAAATCGTATCTCTCTCACACACACATATATGTGCCATGTATACAAATTTGTGAATCAAAATTTAAAATTAATGCGTGTAAAGAAGATGGGAAAAAGCAAAGCAGCCGGATATTAGTGAGAGACAACGAAATTAAGGAGAGAACGGGGCGTATTTCAGTACTTTGGTAACAAGGAAAGAGGGACAAAAATCACAGGATTTAGAGGCCTCTATCTGCATCTCAACATGTGTTTCTACACAAGCACGAGCATCAATCAGGAGGAAGTGAAGAGTGATATACAAAAGATGGGAAAAAAGCGGTTCAGTTGAACCAAATCCCTATTGAGGTGTTGCTTTGCCTAAGAGACATCTTTATGAGTTGGCTTGCTAGCTTGTTCAACATTATTTATTTTCAAGAGTGCCAAGATATCACAAAAGTGAAGACTTGACGAGATGGATCCAATTTGTAAAAATAAAGGAGGTGCCGAGAACTATGGTGGCTATCACGGTATCAAACTACTAAGTCATACCATTAAGCAGTGGGAGAGAGTGAGAGAAACCATATTAAGACGCACAATAAGTAGTAAAGAAAACCAATCCTGCTTCCAGGTAGGTCTATTGAGGCAACCTTCTCAGACTTGTGGAGAAATAAGAGACTTCCACATGGTTTTTGTGGGTTTGGAGAAGGCCTGCGATAATGTTTTAAGGGGTTTGATTTGGGAGACCATGACTGGAAGAGATACATAAAGGCTATTCGAGATATGCGTGTTGGTTCAATAACTTGTGCTCGGACGCCAACAATGGGTAAACCGAATACTTCCTAGTAGAAATAAGGTTGCGTCAAGATGAGCTCTTACCTCTCCGCAATGATCCTAAATAAGGAAAGTCCAAATATCGAAGGGAGTATACTCTGGTGCATGGTTTTTGCCGACAATAATGTGCTAGTATATGAGATGAGAAAAAAGTTAAATTGTCAACTAGAAAAATAGAAATAAGTATACTTCCCAAGAAGAGATTTAAACTCTAGACAAGCAGTGGAGGGTGGCTTTATAATAGAGCATTACGAATTAGCCGTGATAAGACAAAATATCTATGGTACAACTTCAACGAAATGGATTTTGACTCTGAATTATGCATAAGAGACTTGGCGCTCCTTCCAAAGAAATTTTTCAAGGATTCGAGCTCTATGTTGCCTAATTCTGAGAAAGAAAACGAAGACATGACCCGCCATATAAAGGCAAGATAATTGAACTAGAGAGCTGTTGAGATGTAGACTTCGATTAGTGGCAGTCGGCCCTAATCCTATTTTTGGCAATTACCTTAATTAGAGGATTATTGTTTCTTTAATTAGGGGATTGCAATTTCCATAGTTAGGAGGTTTCCCTAATTATGTTTTGCCTATAAATATATCTCATTGTACCTGTATTTCTTTGGGCACCTTAATATAATACAAACCCTAGTTACCGCCCATGAACGTAAGTTAATAGCAATATTGACCGAACCACATAAAATCTCGTGTTATTTATTTGTCTTTGGTTTTACTTTTGTGTGTGTGTAACGTTTAACCTAACAAGAGCGACCATAGGAGACCAGTGTGACATAAAAACATATACGTTGAAGTTGATTCTATTGGTCGGCAAACAGGCCAACTATGTTGTACAAGGCGAAGTGTTTGTTGTAAAAAGCACTAGAGAGAAAGATTGAAGTGGCAGAATGAGGATGCTAAGGTGGACTTGAGGGAAGACCTTAGCACACAAAATACCAAATAGTGTTTTCAGGGCTTAGCTAGGATAGCGCCTATCCCCGTAAAATTAAGAGAACAAAACTTCGACAGTTTGGCTACGTCTAAGGTCCAAATGAGACAATTCACAGCATCGCGTAAGAGAGGTGAAGCATCTATCATCCTTTATTCATCTACATATGTGTGTTTCTTATGGGTGTGTATATATTTAGGTAGTAAGTCGGTGTGCAAATAGTTTTTATATACAATTCTTTGTATATATTTTATTTGCAATATACTCGTACTCTCGTAGTAAGCCATCGTCATTTAAGGTTTGTATCCTTTAGACGTCTTAATGTTCATTCTTATTTTGCTGTTTGTTTTTTTTAGAACAACTAAATGTTTGCAACTATATGTTTAATTGTTACTTTGTAAATGAATTTATATTTTTCTAATTATACAAAAAATATTATAATAATAAAAATCAAGCCATAATAATATAGTAAATCAAAACCAAACTATAGGGAGGAGAGATGCGTGGTGGTGTATGGAGGTCCGGTGGTGACTGTGAGGACAGTGAAGGGTGGCGTACATGGTACCGAAGAAAAAGGCCATGTATGTAGAGGAGTAAAGGAGAAGTTCACGTGAATCAGTGAAGGAAGGAGTCTAGTTGTTATAGGAGAATGAAGCATGAAATCTATTAAGATGTTATAATTGGTAATTATACATCTAATTCATTTGGGTTTTCAAATCTTAATGAAAAAAAACAGCCGTCAAATCTTAAAACCTCCTATTGAATCAGATTAAGATGTATCAAGACCTTTTTCAGAAAAACAACCCCTTAGATAAATCGATAATAGTATAATACATCAATTTAAAACAAAATATTAAAATTAATGATATATATATAATTGAAATAAGGAATATATAATAACAATAATAATAGAGTAATATAATACAATATCATCTTTAGAAGAACAATTCCCACGTGTATTCAATAGAATACCAAACAAAAATGCCTTGGTAGGGGAACTGGGTGCTTGGGTTGGCTTTGAATGGATTTGGAATATTGAAATATCCGAAAGGTTGGGTGGTAGGGGTCTTGATGAACTAAACAGGCTAAGAGAGACTTTATCTTCTGTATCCTTACAAGCTAACAAACCTGATAGATAGATTTGGAGCTTAAATGAGGACAACTCTAACAATGTCAAAAAATTCAGGAACAAGTTAGAGTAATCTATCATCACAAGTAACAGCCCATCTACAGAAACGTTCTGGTTCAGATCCTTCGAAAAAAGGTACAAATTTTTGCATGGAGAGCTGATCAAGATCATCTACCGGTACAAGTCAACTTGGCAAATAAGGGAATAGACATCCCCTCTACTTTATGCCCCCTATGCGAGTCTGAAAATGAATCTACACTTCATTTGTTATTCCAATTCTCAAAATCGAAAAAGATATGGGACGAAATTTACGTTTGGTGGAACATACAATTCAACAAAAGAAGCGACTTCAAAGAAATCGCTCTTAACGAGTCTTCTTCATTGAATGCGACACAATTTGGCATCTGGGATTCAACAGTAAGAATTACTGGTTTTCTTCTATGGAAAAAGCGAAATCAACTAATATTTCAAGACATGAAGTTGATAGAAGACGAGTTGATTTTCGATATCAAATTAATGGGGCTCCGGTGGTTCAAATCAAGAAATAAAAAGTAGAAAAGGGCTTCATGGTCAACGTGGCTTATGAGCCCAATTGACATTGCTAAAAGAGTAGGTTTCGTCTTGTATGGTAGTATCAACAGTTTGATAGAAGATACACTGGAGGTCACATTTGTAAGTTATTGTTTCACCCCTATATCTTGTAGGAAGTGGGATTTGTAAAATCTATCAACTATATAATAAAATTTTGCCTTTCAGAAAAAAAATATAATACAATATCTCATGGAGCTCTATAATTGTAGTACTCTTTATCATACACACATGCATGTGTGTGTATATATATATATACAAGGAAAAGTTCAATCAAGAACAATTTTGCGTACGAGAACTGCAAGAACCGTTTGTAACACCATTATTGACCCATTAATAGGTGTATTTTGGTCATTTATATATTTACCCAACCGTGAATTGTGTTTGGGTGAGCTATCATTAATTTGCGAGACTTGGTTTTCCCAAAATACCCCTCATTAATACATCATTATTGCGCCATTAATGAGTCGCCAAAAATTCTTAGCCATTTAATCAAGGGTTAAGATTGGTTCTTGCACTTCTCGTACGAAAAATAGATCTTATTTGAATATATATATATATATGTGTGTGTGTGTGTGTGTGTCATTGTGTCCATATGTGTGTGTGCATGGAAAAATAGGCACTAGGTGTGATCAAGACCATATAAAAAGGTTCTTCAAAGTATAATAAAAATTAGGAATCAAAGTAATAAATTTTTAGTGTGTTTCCAAGACCAAATAAAAAGGTTCTCCAAGTTTAGTAAAAATTAGGAATCAAAGTTATAAATTAAGTGAATCAAAGTCTCCACATGCTTTCAGCTTTACATGATTATTTAACTTCTCATTTGATCCTGACATTATAAACTAGAACACAATAACACATACATACAAAGTTTTATACACATATACATACAAACATATATATATATGGGAAGGTTCATTTGAGAACCGTTCCCATTACGAGAACCGAGAAAACCAATCTTGGCCATTGATTAAATTAAATAAATGGCTCATTACTAGGCCCTCATTAATGCTCATTAATAGGGATAATTTGGGAAAATCAAGTCTCATTAAGTAATGACTCATCAAGCCACATGCAACTCACAGTTGGGTAAATATATAAATGACCAAAATACCCCTATTAATGAGTCATTAACGAGCATTAATGGTGGTTACAACCGGTTATCGTGGTTCTCACATTAAGAAATTGCGTCAGAGTGGATGAGTCATAACTTCATGAGGCTTGATTTTCCCAAAATACCCATATTAATTAGTCATTAATGAGTCATTAAAGAGCTCTCCCCCATATAAATGAATTAAACTATATTGCATAGGTTTTCCCGGTTCTCGCTATAAAATTGGTTCTCAATGAAACTTCCCTATATATATGGGAAGATTCCATTGAGAACCGGTTTTATTGCGAAAAACCCGAGAACCTATGCAATATAGTCAAATTCATCTATAAAATCATTAGTTGTGATTATGCAACTTAATTATAGCGTTCCATAACTTTTCAGACCATTTTCGTCGAAGAATGATAAGAAATTCATGAAAACATAAAAAAATTTCAAAAAAATGCAACATGCACTAAATGAATTTTTATAGGTATGCGGGTTTTTCAAATTTTTCAACCAAATTCTCTTGAAAACTCAAAAAACACTCTAATGTTGTGTTATTCAAGTTTTAGATATGAAGGAAAAGAAAAGAAAATTAAGGATAGAAAAGAAGAAAAATGATAATAGTTTTAGGTTTTCATGGTCCCAGGTTTGAAAGAAAAGAAAATAAGTGAAAGAACATGTTTTTGTTTTGTGTTCCCGAGTCGGAGAGAAAGAAAAAAAAGAGTTATATTACAATAATACCCTTATTTTCTAAGATTATTAGTTGTATTGGGGGTAATTTAGTCACTAATGAAAAATAATAAAACTTTTCCTTTACTTTCTTTTCCATCCAAAGCTTCCCAATATTGGGATGAAAGTTTAGTAAGGAAAGTTAATGAACTTTTCCTTTCAAATCCTTCCTCATCTCTTACTAAAAAAACTCGGGAACACAAATTTCTTTTAATTCCTTCCCCTTCCTTCCAAATTCTTTAAATAAAACTTTGAACACAATGTAAATATGATGCATAATCATGAATTCAATGAACTTATAGATGATTTTGACTATATAGCATAGGTTCTCGCCTTCACCTATATAGAGGGAAGTTCATTTTGAGAATCATTGTTATTGCGAGAACCACTAGTACCATTTGTGACCACCATTAATGACACATTAATAGGTCAATTATATAATATATATTTATCCAACCATGAATTGCATCCGGGTGGACCTTGATTAATGAGTGAGGTTTGAATCGGGTATTAATGAACGCATTAATGAGCCACTAGCATTATTAGCCATTGATTTATTTTAACCAAGAGCCAAGATTGTTTCTCGCAGCTCTCAAATGAACTCTCCTATATATATACATATAACTGAAGATCAAGTAAAGAAACGTACATCTTTTGATGATTTCACTGCATTCTCATTTATAGAAAACGATCCATCAGGTTGGGTAATACCAGGTATTGGCTTCACAGCTCTGTTAATTGCTTTCAACCTCTCCTTATGATTTAGCTGCTGCTGCTGCATCATCGGAACCAATCCCATGTCTACTGATTTGACCTTTTTCTTCTTCCGCTCGGCATCGTCATCTGTTGAACACTCCAATGTCAGCCATTTTGCCAATACGAAGAGCAAAAACTTTGAACATGAATTTTTAAGGTCAAACCTAGCTCTTTCCAATTGATAATTTGACATATAGTATTCACATATTGTCGCCATACCTCACTGCATTTGTATTAGACTATTAGTGTAGGTATCAACTTTATAGTGATCTGGAAATATATAAATAAGATCACTTTGACATTCAGTATCGGTCAGTTTTTAACTCAAATGTCAAATAATAATGGGGGTAGTATTCATTACTAACGAATGGACCGATTTGGGTTGTGTTTTTATCTCAAATGGATCAAGTAAAAGAAAAACACAGCTAAAAGGGGGAACAAGGCACACAAGGTGAGAGTCACCCAAAGTCCAATTTTAACTCATACAACCTCCTTATCCATAAGTAAGATTATTATTATTATTCTAATATCACTGTTTTTGCGATCATAATTAACACAATGATTATTTATTTAAAAAATAAAACAAACAAACCATTTGAACTTTAACCCGACTCAGCCCGTTTCATGACATACTTAAAATGACCCATTTTAACATTACCACCCCCCCCCCCCCCCCGAGTGGCAGGAATATGTACCATCCATTAACATTCTGCATAGCTCTGCTGCTTCAGCAGCTTCGTCTTCATTTTCCACTTGTGCCTGAGCTTGGGAAGGCAACCGTCTCATTTTAATCCCCTTAACACCAACTAAATTTTCATTATTCGACTCATCTTCTCCGTCATCAAATTCTTCTGCATCCAACAAATTCTCAAGATCCCCTGCAAATGAATCCAGGTCGCTATTTGCTTCGGTATCACTTTCGTTTTCTTCGCCATCCACAGCAGAAAGATTTTGAACTTGACGGTCCCAAATTTCTTGGCATTTTTCTCTGGTTTGTTGTTGAAGCTGCAAAAACGACATTCTTTGGCCACGTGCATACTTGCTGATGGTAGATGGATCAACTTTTACTCCAGATGCAGCCTGTTCACTAGAAAGCTTTCGGATCATTGCAATCCGATGCCATCTTGTAAGTTTTGCAATCTGCTGCTCCGGAACATTGAACTTAACGAGAACCTGTTAAATAGTGACCATATTTATTGGTTAAGAAAATCTATACGCTTTAATATTTTATAAAGCAGCATATACTATATTTGAAAGTAATGATCTATGTTTTCAAATAGAATATAATCAGTTTCTAGTGTTTCAGTATCTTGAAACTGATCTTGATTATTACTAATCAGCCCAACAAAAGTTTCCGTTACCTGATTACTTAAGGTTCCTATTTAACATATAAACCTTAAACAATCATAATTAATGCCAAACACCTCATATAATTTTGATTTTTTTTCCCAAATCACTTTTAAATCACAATGCCAAATACCCCTTTATATAACACGCCTTATGTTATCTATCATCTCCTTATATTAAAATAAATCTGTCAAACACTCGATATCTTAAAAGATGATTGATTATTACAACTTCAAGCAGTAAATTCAAACAAATATCTCCGCGCCACATATTATTAGATTTCCACTATCTTGTACTGTTATATACATCACATAATCACATATTACAAAAAGTGAGCTATTGCAATATCTAGAAATAAGTCGCAAACCTCCCGTGCTGCTTTCATGCTTAATCTTCGAAGATCAGCATCTGTTCCCGTAACCGTAATCCCGCCTCGATTTATAGCTACTTTTTTTTTTGCTACTGCATTTGACACTGGGGCCTTGGGAGCCGTGCGCACATAACTAAATCCCAAACCTCTACCAGATGGATCTCCGACACCAGTAATCTCCAACCTCTCAATATTTCCTCTATCCTGCACAAAATATCATGTCAGATGATCCGTATTATATATGCTTTTCCAAAATAAACCCATATTGTTTTTGATATACATTGACATGAATCAAACTGGAAATCAGAAAGAAAGATAGAATAATCGACTTTCGAGAGGTCGATCGGCTCTCCTATAGTTTACTTTTGAGAGGTAAACCAGTGTTGTCAAAAGCGCGTCTCACCTGCGCTTTAAGCGCACCCTTAGGGGCTTTTTCTGAAGCGAAGCCCAGTGTATGCCTGAAGCGCACATAGGCGCAGAAAAGCGCACTTCATATATCTGAAGCTATTTTGACCAATTTTTAAACGTTAGACCCTTGTATTACACCATATATCCTTCGACGGACTCAAAAACCCTACTCGACAGATGGCTGGACTCTGAAGCTAGCGACGGCAATTCAAGAAATCCACAGATCGACAGTTTCAAATCCATTCTTAAGTCGATTTCTTCAATCTTCAGCCACTCCCTTGGTAAATCTTCTCCTGATTCTCTATTTCTCTTCAACTACAGTTCTGAATTCCATCCATTTTGTTTTTTCCCCCCGATTTTTGCTCTTCTCATTCCCATCAACAATTTCTCTATTTATGTTAGATTTATGTTCTTGTTAGTTGTTAGGTTGTTAATTAGTACTTAATTTATTGTAATTACTTAATTTCTGACTTTCCATTCATGTTACTCGAGTGTTTATGTTCTTTTTGGTACAAAAAATTACTTGCCAGTTGCTTCACTTCATAGATTTCTGTTCTTGTTCATGACTTCATGTTGATTTCTGTTCTTGTTCATGTTGAATTATGTTTGATGTTTAAGTGTTTAACTATGTTGGATGTTTAACTATGAAGTTTAAAATTATGTTTAATGTTTATGATGTGAATTTTATAATTATTTTGATATTTAGATGCTATTTTATTTATATTATATCCCTACATATATTTTTTTAGTTTTTTTTTAATATTGTGCGCTTCGCCTTCATGAAGCCCGCGCTTCGCCGTGTGCTTCGCGCTTTAAGCTCCGAGACCCTTTTGCGCTTCGGTGCGCTTTTCGCTTTTGACAACACTGGGGTAAACCAACACTACAATGAAATAAAAAACCACCAATCAATTCTGCATAATCAAATTACAACCCTAAAGCACCTATTTATAATGAATAAGAGTAATCTAATCCTAAAATAACACTAACTCATAATCCTTATCTAAAATAAATTCTATCTAAATAATAAATGCTAACTAACAAATCTTATGTAATAATACATATCTTCAAATATTATTAACAAATATCCGGATTATATCATACATATTCATTAATCTCTCAGTCACACGACACTGTAATTTACCTGATTTGTACATGCAACAAAGTTGCTGCTTAAGTTCCAGGGGGTTATTTGCAATTCTCTCTCAATGTGGGATGCAGCAGCTAAAGCAATTGCTTCATCAGGCAGTTGATTCATTGCAGAGGAGAGACCAGCTGGATGGGTCATACTGATGCCCAAACGTTTTAGCCTATACATGCCAGCTAGCATGCTTTCAAAAGCACACACCTAACACCAACAAAACATAATTCACAAACTAATTAAAAATATTATTAGTTGAACACAATACGTATCAGTTGACAACATTACATACAGGGGCCATGAGCCAAAATAAAAAAAGGGAGAAAAAACCTATGGCGTGTTATTAACACAAGTATAAATTAATGTTAACATGGAGAAATATTTGTCTGCACTTATTTGGGATAATCTATAAATAGGCCACCCAAGTATCAATTTAGCTTCCTTTAATAAACCAATTCCAGACAAAAACACGCAAATTTGTCAGAGATTTGTAACGTAATAATATACCCCTATTTTTAAAGCTTTTCTCACATATAAAGTTGGCAAAGCGAGAGAAATATCAACAAATCAATTCAAAATGGATTTTCAGAAGATATAATGTTGTTGTTCATGTAACTGAGAATATAACAAAACCTTAAAGTTTACTACTGTTTTGTCATTTTATATGTTTCTGGCAACTCTTTTACCATAACAGGTATAAATGAAATAAAATGATACTTGGGTTTGAGTGGCCTTCATGAAAACTTTTTAAATTTCAGTACTTGGGTGGCCTATTCATACATTAACCCTATTCAAATATGGACAAGTTTACTACAAACCTTCCAAGTTATGCAAACCTAAGCTTAAGCTTCAAATGCTGCATTGGGTTATTCACAGTCAAACAACAAAAGCTCAATAGAAAGAAAAGTAAAACATACATTTTCGGGTGTAACCATTCTTCTAAGCTCCTCCTCCAAAGGAATACGAAAATTTCGCTTCATAACCCATGAACCCCTCTGGTGGTTACATAAACAGATTAGTGGAGTGGTTGCAAGAAACCATATATCTTTGATTATTCATGTAATGAATACTACCCCCAATACATATGCATCACCACTCACCTGAAAATCACAGAACATCTTTAATCTTTTCCTTAAAGAAACTTCAGCCACATTTGCAAACTGTGCTGATAGCTCATTTGCCCGGATAGCAGGCACCAACCCACGTTTTTGACATGCACGAAACTCACGATACATATAAACCAGAAGCCTATTCATATTATACATCTGAACCCCTTTTGACACAGGGGACATTACCTCCATGTGAGGCTCCTGTGCCCAAAAAAACCACAGAAAATATCCAAGTTTTCAAGAATACGCACAAAAGAAATTAGACCAAGTCAGACTTAGAAGGAAAAAAAGGTGGATCGGGGTAAAACGTCAAAACGGGTATGTTTTCATACGAGTCGGATTGTGTTGACCCGAATAGTTTGCTTTTTTCCCAAAATTTTCTCAACTTTTTTAAGATTAACTAGCGTCTCAAATACGATATAAAATTATAATATCGGCAATAGTCTAAAACTTCTTCAGCAACATTTGACCCGTATGACCTGATTTTTTTCAAAACAAACTTTTTTGTCTCCCCATTTGACACGTTAGAGATAAAGCATACCCCGAATCAATCCATTTATAGGTAATGGGCCACTTCTAGTCAGTATACTACGAATAAGAAATGGACAACCTCTAAAAAAAGGACTTTTCATCCAATCTACTACAGCAAGACAAAAGACATAAAAAAGGGATGTTTGGTTCTAACTAGAGAAACATTCGAGATGCAAAAATCAAGAGGGGTTTGGGAAAAGAAAACCTGTTGACCAACAACATAAATCCGATCAATGCGTCTTAAGGAGAGCTTTCCCTTTGCAGAGCGAATAAGTAAATAGTCGGTAGATGAGACCTTATGCGGATATATTGGAGCTCTATACATATTCGTTTCAAGACACGATTGGGTTGAACCAGCCTTTATATCTCCTAAAAATGGGGATTTATCAGCCGGATCAAGTGTGAGGATGTTTCCCAAATTGTTAGGCCCACTTCGCAATTGATTGCCCGTTTGATCGACAGGACTTGATTTTTGGTAGTAAGTGCACAAACGAGCACCCATTCCAGTATTTCCAAGGAGTAAAGGCCTTTCCTCACAATACCTAAAAGTATATGATAGCAATAAACACCAAATAAATATGAATGAAGACAGGTGAGCTGCACGAAATTAAGATAACAAATACTTGATTGACATAACATCTTTATAACACAGATACAGAAAGATATTCTTCTAAAGACCAGAGAAAAAAGCAGCCAGACCACAATTATGAAAAATAACATCCATTTGTGGTACTAACTCTGTGATTAATCATATACGAGCTGTATTAAGTTATGTTCTTTAAAGAAGGACAGACTTGAGACTCTCATTACATTCGAAGAAAGTAAGAAACTGTCCTCTCGGGACCTGAACTATTTCTTAAAACTGTTTTCAGCCCACCATTTATTATGTAGGGAGATAACATCAATGAACATACAGATATCACATCTAGGTTTCAGGACATATGCTACACCTAGACCTGATAGAACTAGAAATCATAACTCAAATAAACTACTGCTAATAAAAAATTGAAGTAAAGAAAACTAAGGATCTCTTAGTGTACAAGACTTCCTTTTTTAGGACTACGTGGTCCTTAAGGGCCTGTTTGCATTCAAATACATTTTCTTTATACAAGTGATTTGGGAAAAAAAACAATGAGAAATTATAACATGTTCACAAGGAAGATACCTAGAATACTTTGAGAACACTACAGAATCTTATTTAGATATCTAATCTAGACGCTAGGACCCGTCTTCTGAATATCCCAATCCAGGATTAATAATACATGACTTCTTCAAACTTGAGTACTCTGTTAGTTCACCTTCATTTCATTATAAAGCATAGCCCATAAATCTGATAGCAAATTGTTCACACAGACAAGAAATTACGGAACTTAGTAAGTGGTGCCGAACTACTAAAGTTACATGGCATAAGATAGAACAGCAATTCATTAGCAGGGTTACAAATACAAATACACACATATACATACATACATACATATGTGTGTATCAGGTTTCTGTCTTAGAAAAAGTTATAGAAAGCAGAAATTTCAGATGTGGGTAAAAAAATGTGAGGATAAAAAACATATTGTATCATATTCGATGATAACAATACAAATAAAGAAAGATGCTATTAAATTCCACTAATCTGCACTTCCATCTTTCTCCAGTTTTAAGTTAAATCAGTTTATTTCCTCATCTTTCGAGGTTCACAATTCATATATTCAAAGCATTACTAGAGTTACGACTGAAAAAAAATTCGCAAGCGGCGGAAAGAAGGGAGCTTCTTTTCTTATTTGTTTTTCTACCCTTCAAACAAAAAAGAACTAAGGAAGTCAAAAGATCTCCAAATGGTTTGTCCGGTTCAACCCTTCACCACAAGAAACATTTTGGTAATGCTTGAATAATGGTTATCTATGAATTTAAGTTACTTTCAACAAATGAAAATTTCTTCTGAGGCAAATAGAAACAAATGAGGTGAAAAATAGACTCAGCCTCGTGACAAAAGTTAAATAGCTGGGTTGCCTCGTTATACATCATCCCCTTTAATTAAAATTTCTATACAGTTGAGTACATCAAACTAGTTTTTTTAGCAGTTAGCACCAAGGCTATAACAGATGACGAAGCGATTTGGATATCTTTGTGGTCCCTGCCCGAAGTACTAGATACCAAACATATGCAAAAGATGTGATACTCCGCAATGCACATGTACAGGCCTGGGGACTCCACAAGGTATAACCACACATTATAGCTTCATTAAAATATATGATACTATACTCTATAGTCTATACTTACTAAATGCCAATTTAACTTCTCCTTTGTTTCCAACAGGCTTCTAACTTAGTCACTTGCAAACAATCCCTCTATTAAATGTATGACAAAAACTAAAAAGAATAAAAATTGAATATTAAAGCACTTACTCCATCAAAAATACATGGCCATCTCTTGCTGAAAGATCTGATTTCTTCTTAAAAGCACCAGGAGGACGCAAGGATTTGTTCTCACCAGGAAGCTTTTGAGCTCTTGGTAACAAATGTATTCTTGTACGAACAAGATGCAGTAAAGAATTCGGTCTAACATCTTGCTCCGCAAGAGATTTTTCATCTTCAAGCTCCTTTCCCGAGTATATTATTTTCACAGGCTCAGATGGTTTAAAATCTACCCCCCCCCCAAAAAAAAAGGTGTAGCATTATACTTTTTAGGTTGTGCACAAACTGTGATACACAAATATACAAAATTCCCAGGGGAGAAAGAGAGAGAGATTAGACTAACCAAGCTTCTTGGTGGCTTTTCCTTTGACAGATAAAATTGTCTCCTCAGCATCTACATGAAGCTTGCTGCCTTTTCCTCCCAAGCTTTTCAATACAATCTTCATTGAACCTGTTGTAAGCAGCTTTCCTTGTTCCTTGAGAGCAACTACATTTTCATGCGGATACCATAAAGCTTTTGGTCGATGAAAATACGCTATGTCTTTACTGTAAACATAATAGAAAGTCAATAGCTGATCTATAGTCCAACAGCTACCCACAAAAAAAGAAAAGAAAACGGACAAATTATGTGAATTATCAACCAAATGATTTTGTACTTACTTGCTAAGCTTGGCTTTCATTGTCTGAAGCTTAAGTGCAGGTATTGAATGCAACACTTTAACACCATGTGCGGCACGTTTTTTTGAATGTGATTTCAGCTGCTGCTGGGAAGATTTTCTGTTTGAATAGAATTTATCATTAGAAATATTAAATCTCCCTCCATAACCATGTATTTCCGTGGAATCACCACCAGCACAACGGGTTGTGATCATGGCTCCAGCATGAAGCTGAAGATGCTCGCCATCCTTGTTATCTAAAATTTCAAAAAGCATCTGTTCATCTTGAAGATCAAGAAGTAATTTCGGCTTTGAAACCAATTGATTTGGCTCCCAAACTATTCTTTCCATCCAAGATCCATCCAGCAAATCTTTATTGCGTAAAGTAAGCTTGTTAAATCGGCTAATGGTATCACTTTCAATAGTAGAATTTCTTTTACCATCTAAATGATCTGTGTCATTTGTTTCCAACCGGGATTCTAACCTCAAAAGTTGGGGATGATAAACAGTTTCTTCTGAACAAGTGTGTGATTTTGGAGATTTTCTTGAAGCAAATGGTTCTATAGAGACACGATAAAAACCATGATCTTCATGGGATTCCAACTCAGCACCTTTTGAGTGAGATTTTGAGAAGAGTTGCTCGTCTTCTTTTAACTCAACCCGAGTATGCAACTTCACTCTAGCACTCAGTGAGTCAGACTCAGGTTCAGAGATATCACTTTCACCAGAAATTTCACTTAAACATGGAGAATTATCAAAAATTATTTTACTTTCCCAGTCTTGCTGGTCAAGAGGTAAACAATCGTCGTCATAAAAAGATCCATTCTTTCTTAGAGACGAATCTACCGGTATATTTTCATTCAACATTGTCAAATAGCCTTTCTTCTGCTCATCAGCAACCCCGACTTTTGGGAGATCTACATTATCTTTATCCTCATGTAGCGTCAACAAATCATCTTGCAATACAGTTTTATGTCTCATATGAGAAAAACTTTCTACAGAGCCTTTCAAAAATGCCTCTTCATCCTCCTCCACAATATCAGTGACATCCATGGTCTTATACTTTTCTATAAAATATTTCGCAAAACAACAGGTTAAAAACATGCAAAACTTCACATAACTATTCAAGTATTACAAGATTTAGTTCACAACATAATTAGCAAAAATAGCATGAATCATGGTTGTCATACTAGTAGTTTGTGTGTGTATAGAGAGAGAGAGTTCATTTGAGATCCAATTTTATTGTGACAATAGTATAGCCGTAGGGGATGCTTTGTAAATTGTGTGTGTGTGTGTTGTGGTGGGGGGGGGGGGGGGGGGGGGGTCTCACATGGATTTAGTATTCTATTCTTTTAAATTTGACACCCGTATTGTTATACTTTTTCCAGAAAAAATTGTGGTTTTTTTTACTAAAAGGTTGCAAATGTGCAATCCAACATTTGTAATCATCCAGTGAAAGGTTTAACGTGCGCAACCCACAATATTATTAAGTTGCACAAGTGCAACCTATCATGAGGCTCATGAATATGTATACAGTGGTGATCTCTGGTTGCGTCAGTGGTTGCTGGTGGCAGCAGTGGTCCAAAGAGGACAACAGTACTGGCAGTGTGATCAATGGCAGCGGCAATGGAAGCAACGATGGGGGCAGGGATTGTAGGTGGTGGCATTGGTCTTGAATAGAGAGAGAATCAATTTAAACCCACTTGACCATTTCAGCCTTTTCATTTAAAATAAAATCTAAATGACTAAAAAATAAATTAGAAGGATTGGTTTGTGAGTCTCTAACAATAATTTTGGTTCTTTAATGACAATAAAACGGGTTTTCAATGGATCATTCATCTATACATACATATACACACACACATTATACACATATACATATATATGTACATTCACACATATATACATATATATATATGTGTGTGTGTGTGTATCAGTGATGATGAAGTTACTTCAAATTATCAACAAACCTTTTGGAACAGAAAACCATTGTTCCCTCTTTACAGCTTTTTTAAGAGGCTCGTGAATAGCAAAAATTTCTGAAAATCGCAAGATCACATTTCCATCTTCTACACAAAGAACAGGCAACGGTGTTGAGCTTTTAGTTTCAAACGGCTCTTCTAAGATATCTGTATCATCCTGAACACAAAAATTAAGAAGAATGCTATTATATTGTTAGTTAAAAAAGGATAAATTGAAATCAATACTGAAACATAGAAGATATATCCTCAAAAAAACACAAATGTTACCAGAGGTTCGGGAGTACATATATATTTCTATATAAGAAAATATGTGCACGCATAATAGAAATATTAACCTTCTGATGTTGAACAACATCAAGATCCAAGCTTTTTATCTCTAGTGCAATGTTGCCATCCTCCAGAGAGCATTGTCCTTGAGAAACCATAGGCAAGTTGTTTTCAACCTTACCTAAAAGTGATGCAATAAAGTTCATTAAGAACAAAAAGAAAAAGATCACGGTATTCCCATTATCACCCACATGGGTCCAAAATCAAAATCCAAGAAAAGGAAACGTTGATTAGACGACAGCAGTACACATCAAGCCTTCTAAGGTATAATATATATGTAAGATGCATTCATTGATTGATTTTTATTGGGTATATCAAATAATTTTCAACACTACTCTCCTTGTTAACATATTGTTTTTTTTCGAAAAAAAAAAAGCAGGTTGGTGATACATTATATCCAATTGCTTCTAGAGAACTACTACAGACAATTCATATCATTAATTTCATAGTAAATATTTATGGGAACTCAAGACAATAATCAAGATTTGAAAAAATTCTTTTTTAGCCCTTCTAATTCAAAATTTCATACTTCTTAATCTTTCTGTAGCAATAATATTCACAAGCACATGAAGAACAAAACCAAACATATTAATCACAATAACTACAAATTCCAACTGGACCCGCCACCACCAAACTAAATTCAAGTTTAAACCAGCTTTTAAGTATAAAGATAAAATTCTGCAAATTCTAAAACCTGATTGACCAGTGGTTTCAACTTCCACACGATCAACTTCTTTCGGTAATTCTTCCTCTTCATCTTCATCATCATAATTATCATCATCAAACAATGAAGACGAGGCAACTGTTGGTGCCGTTGTAGAAACATAATCAGATTTCGGTAACAGATAATCCTCCTCAGTTAAGGCTTGGACTTCTGGTCCCTCATACTGTTCATCAATATCTTCATAATCTACTGCATCTTCAGCCTTCAGGTCATAATCTGCTTAGAGGTGGGATTATAGGGTTATTACAAGTCCAAACTCATTACTAATTGAATATATTTAAAGTAAAAAATTATCACACATGTTGACAAGGAATAAGTGTAGTCACAGATTGATAAAATAGCAGCAATAGAAACATAGAAAAAAACAACCTAGAAGGTTAATTTAATATATATAAAAACAGACAACTTTAAGCAACCTAGAAGGTCAACCATGTTATTAATTCCTTGTCCATGTTGAAGGCTCATAGGGAAGGCATGGTATAAAAAGTTACCTTGTTCAGCAGCATCACCAGATGTTTGTGATTTCTTTACTGACAGCTGAAGATTGATAAGTAAACTGAGTTAGAAAGCATCATAAAAACAAAAGTGAAATAGCAATCAGAGATCAGTTGTGTACATCAATATCTGTTAGTGATGAGCCAAGCTTGTCAGCTAATGCAGCAAGATGCTCCTTTGCATCCTGAAAAACAAAACCATGCTTTTAGTATCTGTTGTTGATCTTTGCAATAATTTATCAATGAGCAATTGATTACAGAAAATAGTGAAAACATGAGCTAGGCAGATAAAAAATAAAAGAAACAAGTTAAGACAAACTGATCAAGCTCTAGAAAATACAAAAAAAAACAATGGTTCTAAATAATTCAAACCGAATAAAATTGACAAAAAGGATAACTAGGCATCCCGAAGCAATAAGAAAGAAAAATTTAGACAAAGATACACAATGTGAACCCAAACCCTTGCCTTTAAGTCTTTAACCCTTAAGAACAATTGAGTCGAGAAAAAAAAAACAATATGCATATTCAACAGGGGCATTGGTAGCATTAATCCTCTGATAGAACAAAAAGAAATCAGTAAAGGGAGACTTAGGTGGTGTGTGTTTTTCTAAATCTTCAAACCTCTTATGTCGCATAAGAGAAGTGATTTAAATTTTATCAAAATAAGAAGAGTTGTGCAGTATTTTTTTTTCTTCTTTGAGAAGAGATGACCTCGCCTCCTCTTCTGCAGACATTTTTGGCAGATTAAAAACCCTTCTGTTCTTCATCTCCTACCTCTTCTGTTCTTCGTCTCCCACGATTTAAAACTGATTCCATCGTCAAACCTCCATCTCCTCAATTTTATAGTTTTGACCTCCTACAATTTGAAATTGATTCTGGCATCAAACCTCCTACGAATCCATCTCCTCAGTCTTGCAATTCCATCGTCTTCAGTTCTTTTTTTATTGCAAAGTTAGGGTTTCAATTTCAAAGGTTAGAGTGTCAATTTTAAAGATTTCGAAAGCTCCATCCTCTTCGCTTCCATAATCTTCTGTGATTTTGATAGATTTTGAAGGTTAAGGTTTGAATGTCCTACAACTCCATCTCTATCTGCAATTTTGAAACATTTCGAACGTTGAGGTTTGGATGTCCTACAATTCCATCTATGTGTGCGATTTTGAAAGATTTTGAAGGTTAGGCTTAGATTTCTTCGGTTCCATCATCTTGTGTAATTTTAGAAGGCTTAGGTTGGGGAAATAATTTTTAAAAAAACACTCTATTCTCAACTATAAGAAGACTTCTATACCACATTACCACCTCTTCTAAGAAGATGTGAAAACAGACAAGAGGTTTTAGACCTTCAAAACAAACACCACCATAGAATGTGAAGCTAATGTTAAATTTGACATGAGCTATACACACACGCATAGATACATACATATATATAAACAAATATAGAGGAACAAGAGATACCTCGTCAAGGTAGTCAATGTCAAGATCACCAGACCCATCAATATTTCCAAACATGAATTCTAAAAGACGACTTCCATCACGACCCTCTTCATATGCATCATCATCATCATCTGCCATTCAATATTTTAAATAGAAGATAGAATTATTATACAAGGCAAGTCATATAACCTGTAAAACCGTACCCATGCATATTAGATAGTAAGTGCTAAAGTCAATAATTAAAACACAGCACAAGAATCTGCAATGCTCCAACACAAACAGCCCACATGCGTTCAGGAGGGGACCAGGACTTTCCTGTCCACAACATAGTCATGGACTTCAGAGGGTTGAAGGTGGTAAGGTACCTACTCAAAGCTATTTCTTATGTTAATTTCACTCTCTTAAATGATATTCTGAGTACGAATGGTTCATCGTGTAATATATCTTCAAGCCTTGCTAAAGACTTTGTTCAGGTAGTGATATCCTAACCATCCATTTGTGCACTTAACAACCCATGGCATTTGCAACCACAAAGGATTCGACAGCTAAGGCTACAAAGGATTCAATTGATAAGGCCACATGGAGTGTGAAAGTTTAAGTTACTAAGATGTTCTTCTGTACTTAACATATTCATTCATTTGGGAAAGCTTGAACTAGTGATCTTAAAACCTGCTCGATTGCTAAGGCCACATGGATGAATACAGAACCAATAACCCCATGACACTATACAACAATACTATGGAACTAAATAACATATATGACGATAAGGTGAGATATACATACCAAATCAATAAAGTACAATCCTTCCCTCTAAATCCTGATGCACAAAAACTATATTGCAAGAAGCCAAATTTCTATCATTAGTTACATAGATATATCCTCCATTTTCTTCTCCATTCATCTATTTTCTTCTTTTATCACTATATAATCTATCCCTTCTACATTACATAAGCGAGAAATTACAAGTCAGCATACAAGGACTGCGATCAGTAACATGAACCAAGTAGGCAAGTAGCACGTGTAAAAATAATAAACAACTTTCTGTTGGAGATGTTATTGTTCTTGCTAAATTGAATTGGTCAATAAACAAGCAAATAATTAACTCTTAGTAAAATTTGAGCATAAAATTAACACATGTATTCAAAACAGTAATACATCTGACTGCCTCCTTTCATGTATTTCTACATTGTGCTAGGCTAGAGTGTTATTCACAACTCTTAATCATGATTAATAATGACAAGTGATGCGTAACATACATTCCAAAAAGCTTGTGTAAAACATGCCTTTCAAAATAAATCAATATATAATCATACATATTGCTTTTTGTTAGAAACTTCAGTGCTTGCCAGTGAAACTAGTCAGTTAAGTGTCAATATTAATTACCTTCATCACGGTCATCTGTGCCCCTACCATCTTCAGAATTATTACCAGCATTGGAATCCATAGTTTGAAATGAAATCTGCAACATCAAAATATGTATTTAGCACCAACAAAAAATATATGCTCCTTGTCTCCAAAAGTACAAAAAAAAAGAGATTCCACCCCACCCCAACCCCCCGGCCCAGAAATCCTTATTTTTATCAATGTTGTAAAACTCGCTAGGCAGTAGTGGAACAATCAGCGGGGAGTAGCGAGTACCTCGGTCAAGGCAGGCAGTACTCGGATTGGAATTTTTTATAAATCTCAAAAGTATACATATCACATGTTCATAAATACTCAAATATAAATATGGTCCATAAGACCCAAGAAATATATTAGAAGCACAAACATAATAGTTGAAAACTTCAAATTCTAACGTATATCCGATAGTCATTAGAAAAAGTGGAAGAGGGACAATTGATTTTGTAGTCGTGAGAAATAGCGAGAGAGAGAGAGAGAGAGAGAGAGAGTTGTGTTTGTCCTTCTGCCGAGGATCTCACAGGAGAAACCCTTTGTTTGTCTACCCAAAACTAACCTTCTTGGGTTGCCTTTCTCCATCGCATATTGTTTGTCCTTCTGCCAAGGATCTCACCGGAGAAACCCTTCGTTTGTCTACCCAAAACTAACCTTCTTCGGTCCTTATTCTTTTCTATCTAAAGTTTGCATGTAAGTTGGTTGTGTTTACTTGCTTTTTTGAAGACAAAGATGTCCTTTTCTTCAAAAAGAAACTACAAGCTAGAAAAAGAGTTTCCTCTACCCACCCCCGGGGAATCCTTATCCGTATTTATGACATGTTTCTGATATCAGGTTCATTTCTCTAAACATGGCTATTTGCGACATTCTTTCCCCAAATTACAAACTTACTTTAAGATTTATTTTTTGTACATGTACCCTACAAATACACTACCCTACCCTACCCATTGACCGTTCCCCACCTTGTAGTTTCCCCCTCATCTACTTTCTCCATCGCATATTTGTTGTCCTTCCACCACCCCTCTAAGGCCAAGGATCTCACTGCCGGTGAAACCCTTCATCTTTTACCCAAAATTAACCGTTCTTCAATTTCTTTATTCTTTTTTATCTAAAAAATGCATGTATGTTGATTGTGATTATTTGCTTTGACAAAATTGCTCGTTTGACACCATATTCTTGTTTTCATTATCCTACTTGTGAAGTTGAATTGCATAATGAGGATAACAGCATTAGGGTTGTGAAATCAACATCAAACTCAGATCATTGATTAATCTATGATTCATCGGTCTATTTTTTAACAGCATTGGGTGAACAGGTTAGGTTTCCGGTCTATCCTCTTATATAGCGATGCCCTAATATTATTGATTCTTTACTCTTTATTAGATTGCTAATTATCGCTAATAACTGAACGGGTTAGGGTTACCATTTTCATTCATCGCTCTGTTCTGCCAAGTCATTTGAATGTGCTGTTGTTGTTTCACTATTTGTTACTCTGTCCTTTTTTTCATATACGGCTTAAATTTTTTGAGATTTCTTATTCAACAGGGACATTAGGTATCTTGTTTTCTTTGTTACTACCTTTGATCAATGCTTAGTTTTTTTTTTTATATTTTGTTGTCAGCGATTATATTTTTCAAGCATGCTTTTTGGTACTGGTTTTATGCAATGTATTGCCTATTAATTATTTGATGGATCTTTCTCAAACCAACCTGGTCGCAGCCTTTGTTTTTCAATCCTTGTGCATGTTAACTCTCTACAGTCTACAGGTAATAAAATTAGCTTTTTAGGATTGAGAAAACGGGTATGCATTTGATCCTAAAACTTCTTGCTACAATTTTTTAGTTGTTGAAGACATTTGGGTGATACGACAAACTTTTAAGCATTCACCGTTGGTCATTGTTTCCTTTAGCATTGGCACATTGCTTGTTTAGGATACATGCATCTTTTATAGTGGAAGAGCTATTAAGATTATGTTTAACCAACTTAAATGGCTACGAACAATGAAAACTGAAAAAATCTACAGAATTAATTAATAATTAAGTTCTTTAGGTATAATAATTTCACTTTAAAAACAAATGACTCGTGTCGTATGGGTAGTGCGATTATTGGATTTCCACAGGTGATTTATGGATTAATACAATTATAAATAAGATTCTTTAAGGACTTCACATCATTTTGTTTTGCTATGAATAGGTTTCTATATTTTCCATCTATTAAAATATGTTAAGCTAATTAATGGAATAGTGTTAGTGGTACCTTTGATCTACAAATCCAAAAGCTAACACAATATACCGTGTCTTTGGAAACATAAGCAAACTGAATACCAAGATCGATCTGAACTAATTTTTCTAGTTAAAATTGAGTACTCATACCCTTGTACTATAATCACTCATACAAGATGCAAAGTTCGTAATGTTATCAACTAGAACTCTAACATAATTGCTAAAACACAAAACGTATTAAAAATCAAGAAACGTCAAAAATTCTAGTTGACTTAGAAACCAAGCACAACTAATTCAATAGTTGAGCAAAATGAATAGGAACAGATATAAACTGCTTATCTTTACACAAAACAATCACAACAAAACATGATGTCTAGTAGTAAATTAGAATTATCCTAGCAGCTTAATTGGGTGTCGAATAGATCGATGAATGTTCAGAGATCAATAAAAAATAGACCGATGAATCATAGATTAATCAATGATCTGAGTTTGATGTTGATTTCACAACCCTAATGCTGTTATCCTCATTATGCAATTCAACTTCACAAGTAGGATAATGAAAACAAGAATATGGTGTCAAACGAGCAATTTTGTCAAAGCAAATAATCACAATCAACATACATGCATTTTTTAGATAAAAAAGAATAAAGAAATTGAAGAACGGTTAATTTTGGGTAAAAGATGAAGGGTTTCACCGGCAGTGAGATCCTTGGCCTTAGAGGGGTGGTGGAAGGACAACAAATATGCGATGGAGAAAGTAGATGAGGGGGAAACTAGGGAACGGTCAATGGGTAGGGTAGGGTAGTGTATTTGTAGGGTACATGTACAAAAAATAAATCTTAAAGTAAGTTTGTAATTTGGGGAAAGAATGTCGCAAATAGCCATGTTTAGAGAAATGAACCTGATATCAGAAACATGTCCCTCTTGTTTAAGCTATAACTTGTATTCACAAAAGATTTCATTGATTATGGTGCAACAACAATTGAATAATTCAAATTAGAATAAAAATTGAATAGCAAATTCAATTTGTTAAATGCAAAAACAAAACAAATGCAAAAAGATGTAAATTAAAATCCAATTGTTGAACTTTTAACATATTAAAAACAGAACAAATTAGGGTACCTGGAATCGGTTCCTTGTTCCGTATTCAAATTAGGGTACCTAATCGAAGCTTGTCTTCAGGGCAGTGTTCGAAGAGTTCCTTGTTCCGTAGATGTTTGTCGCCCAGGTTGGTCGAAGGCGCCTTCCGTATACCCTAATCAATTGAAGCCGGAAGCCAACGCCCCTAATCAAAGCCGGAAGGTGTTTGTCGCCCAGGTTGTCGAAGGCGGAAGTCGGCTTCCCTTTACCCTAATCAATCGAAGCCTTGTTCCTTGTTCCGTAGTTGTTTGTCGCCCAGGTTGTCGAAGGCGGAAGTCGGCTTCCCTTTACCCTAATCAATCGAAGCCTTGTTCCTTGTTCCGTAGTTGTTTGTCGCCCAGGTTGTCGAAGGCGCTTCCGTTTGCCCTAATCATCATCCTTTTCTTTTAAATAGGTTATTAGATAAGAATCATTAGACAAGACGTATCGGAGAGCTAGTTCCAACGGATTTGCTCTCTACCCGCCCACAACACCATCGCACGGGTGTTGGTTCCAACGGATTCTAGCCCCTGGTTGGTTTACGTACCCGAGGCTTCTCTCTTTTTTTTATTTTTTCTCTCTTATTTAATATATATTTTTTATTAAAATTTTTGAAAGTGGGTTGAATATAGTTGGATGTGAGTGTTTGTGGGTTAGAGAGGATTGAAAGTGAAAAATGATGTGGATGTTGATGTAACAGTTGGATTGGCAAGGTAACTACAGATTGGATGTTGATGGTCTTATCATAAGCATTGTTTAACGTTATAATAACTATAAATCACATACATGGTTTTTAATCTTACATATACGTTTACATATTTACCTACAACCTATTAGATGTTAGCATTCAATATTTTTAATCAACATTCATATTTGCTAAATGGACACATTTATCCCGTTTTTAAATTCTAAAGTACTTATTTTAGAATCAAATAATTGGATAACAATATAGACAATCAAACACAAACAACTTATGAGCTATTGTGTGACAATGTAATAAGAAGTTCAGTAGATTTAATAGACACATGTTGAAAATGTTATCGTTGAAAATTCTAAAACAAAATTGATTGTTTATTTATGGATTATGCAAAGATTACATCAAAGTGCTATAACATTTTACAATGATTAGATCCTTTAACACGGAATACCTTGAAAGACAATATTTACAAGTATTGACGAACCTTTTACTATACAAAAGAGTTCCATATAGTAAGCACAGTTGATAAAATCTCTCCAATGTGTAGCTTGTAGGGTATGGTTGTTTTTACTTATGCATATAGCCATGGCATAATAACTTACACAAGCCAAAACAAATTTAAAAGACCTAGTATTTACAAAAAAAAACGTGTGCTTTAATCAAATGTCATTAATGTAAATGCTCCAAATGTTAGAAAATAATAAAAGTCAAAAATCAAATAAAAATACTAGAAATTCACTTATTCATATTATCTATATAATCAATTCACATAACTACTACTCACATAAAACCACTATTCATTTCATTTTTCATTTTTATCCATAATAAATTTCCACTCTTCACCCTTTAATTTGTATAGATTATATATTTGACCTAATAACATTATTATTATTATTATTATTACTACTACTACTACTTCCAATTATTTCATAAAGGGAAAGATTTTCTATTAAAAACACAAATTAAATGATAATGCTAATTACGACGAAATATATATATAAATATATTTTTTTTATGTTGTATGTATCTTACATTAAAATCTATTTCAAATAGCAAATTTTTAAATCTCACTTTTGAAATATAGCATGTCAAAGGGTAAGATTTGAATTATAATACATGAAATAGTAAACATGTCAAAGGGTAAGTTTTGAAGTATAATAGATGAAATAGTAAACATGTATATTTGGATGCATTCCTATTGGTTCGTTTCAAGACCAAAAGATTACATATTATAGTGAATAATGTCTTAATACTCATTTTCTTATAATACCGTATAACCTTAACATTATGTGACTCTAAATCGATAGACTTATCTTGAAAAACTATAACTCATCCACAATATAATAAATTTTCTTAATAATAGCTTTAACCAGTCGTAACACGGGGCATATAAAACCTTGTTGATTTCAAGAAACGGACATGGAAAAAATAGTACATAAAGGTGTAAAAAATGAAGATTTCATGTTACCGACAGTCATTTTTTATATTTTCAAAAAAATATTGAAGATTATGCAATTGGCATGGGTCACCATTACAAGCCTTTATTTGTTTTAGAACAAAGTGCATATGATGATGATCAAATGCTATAAACCAACAATGAAACTATTTTCATTAACAAATTAAAGTAATAACATGTATACATCATAAATTAGATCATAAAACTTGTAACAAAAATAGCCTCATGTAAAGGATGTATCACAAAACAACTAAATAAGGAAAGCGCATGAATCATACAAACAAAATCTACTAAAACACCAGGAGCATAGGTTTTGTTGTCATTTTATTGTGGAAAACAGTTTCCTTAACCATTGAAACATTATATCTCTTGTTTCTATGTGGGAGAAAATATCAAGCACTTGTGTGCATCTTTCAAGTTTAATTTGTTGTCTTGCAAAATCAAATAGAACGTAACAATTAGATAACCAAACCTAATTAAAAAAACCATCGAGGTCATATATGAACCTATTGGTGAAGAGTAATCAAGCACAAAAACTGCCTATAGATAATAGAAGAAGATTAGATATAAAGAATTATATAAGAAAGGTTGTGCTAATTAATAACATGCACATAAGATAATGAAGTGAAGTTCTACATGTTAGGTTGCTGCAAAATGTGGGGAGAAATGGGGCCGATGATATAAAATGATGTTTGATATCACGAACATAATACATAGAGGTGATTATGTGTCTTTTAAGATGTCAATCAATAAATGAGCAACTGGAATGGTAGTTTTAGTTTAAGGCCGTTATGTAGAGGAGAGATAAGTGATTTTCGTAAATATAAATGTGAGTAGCCCAATCGACATATAAATCAATGAGATCAATTATTGAAGTAGCCTAATAGACATGAATGAGCAGCTTAGACCCAAAGTAAATACACAAGTAAAAGCCTAAAATTCTTAAATCATGACACATCGTGTAACTGTTGGTTCTATATGCCCAAGACGCAACTCAAGACGATATTGCTGATAATAAATAAACCTATAGGGTCGCACATAAAGAGCAGATAGACGCTAATTATATGTTTTGAATACGATTCAAAATATAATCAACCCTATTATATATGTATTGGATGCATTATTATTTAAGTGAAATAATAGTCTTATGATAATATATGTATATATATATATTTGTATATATTAATTATGAGTAAACTTGTTACTCATCTTGTTATAAGGAAATACAAATATATGTATCCCTTAATGTGTTGCAAATATTTATATCTTGTTTTATTTTATAAAACTTAAATACAACTATGAGTACAACATACATACTTTCAACTTATGACATTCTATAACAGAGGGCCCCTTATTCTTATGGATGTAATGGATTTATGGAAGATTTATGTATGGGTGTCCATTATGGTTGAAAAAGTAAACAACAAGAAATACATGGCCCGTCCTCTTTTTGCTTAAAATTGTGTAGAACAAGAAAGCATGGACATATATTTCTTACATGGGCCTAAAAGTTGATAAGGGGTGTGGCCATATGTTTGTGAGGATGCCGAATACCAAAAAAAAGAAGGTAAGAGTAAGCTTTTGTTTTTAATTCATGGCCACATGAAAATGGTGTGTGTCACATGATATACAAAATAAAGGAAAACCATTTGTTTCTTTGGGATGCATGCTACAATTTCATCTCAAATGAAAGAAGAGTTATGTTTACTTGATAAATATAATCTATCTTGTATAAATTGGTTTGGATGGTTGTTTAAGTAGAGACTTAAATCACCGTATAACCATTTTGTTTCTTCTCTTATGCAACACAACTACAAGATATTTTTGTTGGTGGTTCTTCAAGGAGTTGAGATAACCACAACAGATAGTTGTTGTGTGTGCATGCATTTCTCTGCGGGTATTTTAGCGTGCGTGTGTATGCTTCTGTGTGTGCATGGGTTTATATGAGCGTACATGTGTGAGTTTTTTCTTTTTAGTGTGTGTGAGTTTCACAAATCTTAGTGTGTGGGTTTCGGTGTGCTTCAAATAATGATTAACAGTCATGATTAGAGATGGCCGGAAATCTAGAGGGTGGTATACTGGTATGTGATGAAGAGTGGTACATACTGAGTTATACATTATCAAAGCACACACGTACTCAAGTTGATTAGATCTCTAACTAGTTGGTGAAGCAAGTCAACAACCAAATGATTACAGTATACACGACTATCAGGTATGTTAAATGATTATTTTTGCAACTAGTTTATAGACCCATGCGCGTATTAGAGAAGTAAACTTGAAATGCATTAAAATCAAATAGAAAAATGTAAAAACTGTACATATACAAAAAATTACAAATACGTACATCAGAAACCAAATTAATTTTTTTGAAGTATTGTATACACAAGTAAATTTGACAAATAACATATTGAATATAAAACACGTTCAAGTATGTAGATAACGACCAAACTATTAAGACCGATACATAAAATATAAAAAGTAATCATACAAATTGTTTAAAATATATACAAAATAACAAAAACACATCAGAAGCTTAAACATGCTCATATCACAAATCATGACATTTCACGGATCGGTCATTGAAAAGAGTTGAATCTACTCAAGACATAAATTCTTAAATCAAGCAAAATGTAACGCCGGTCCTTAAATTTCAGAGTATTATTTTTTTTATCAAAACGCGTACGAAAGCTTAATATTTATTTCACATTTTACAACTTATATAAATATAAGTTGTAATACAAAAGTATTGTTAATCAAAACATTCCAAGCGTTACCAACTCGTTCGATCATTACACTATTATTACACATGCTTTGTCTACACCAAGTGTTCCCCAAAACCTAACATGAACTACCAGCAGGTACCCGTCCTCACCTTCAGTCTATTTACCTGCATATGGAGAGTTCATGAGAGGGTTAGCTATAAATAGCTAGTGAATAACTATTAAACGGAAGCAGTATATTAACAGTATCAAAACACATTACATGCATCAGATAACTTCATTCAAGTCTATCCTAACACATGGTGAAGCACCGGTTAGTTAGCAGGCATCATGTCTTGCGAGGTAGCGAACCCGGCTCAATGATCCTCACTGGAGAAACCGATACTTCCTCGTGGAGAAGCGGGTAGCGGTCCACCATTGCGTCTTCGGGAACATATCCCATTTGGGATCAGTGGGAACTGAGAGCCCCGAGTTAGTATTGAGGGTGGCGGTTTTGCAAGAACCAAGATTCGTGATCATCGAATCCCGCACCACAATCTCTACAATGTAGTACCAGCACTCAAACAATGGCCTACTCTGGCCTCATCACAAACACAATGGCCTACTCTGGCCGTTTACATATCAAGAGTGACCTAAACAGGCCTTTTCACATATCAACAATGACCTACAAGGTCTTTTACATACATACATACCATTTGGTTCTCATAATGAAACTTGCCCTTCACAGGCCTTCAACATCTCAATAATGCCCTACTCTGGTCTTCAAACATGCATACATATCAAGACTGACCTACACAGGCCTTCAACATATCAATAATGACCTACTCTGGTCCTTAAACATGCATACATATCATTTGGTTATCACAATTGGTTCATTAAACCTCTAAACATGCATAACTACAATTTCATGGTTTATCACACAAAACATCTTTGTAATACTATTAATATCATACTCGAGTTAACTTTTACTCACCTGTGTAGTTATAACAGGAAAGCACTATGTCACAGATGATTCTTGATCAACTGGTACACATAGACAACATCCCGAATATCACAACAATGCGAGACAACAAACTGTTTGCTGAAACAAAATTCCTTGCGGCCAAAAGCAGAATTGCTTGCGCCCACAAAGACTGACAGGCCTTTGCGCCTGCAAGAGGGAGGCCTTACGGCTGTAAGCAAGTATCCTTTACGGCCGCAAGGGGTATTCCTTACGCCCGCAAGGACTGCTGTGCAGACCTGTGCGATTTCAGCCTCTGTTTTTGCCATTTTCAACCCCAAAACTCAATCAAAAGCACCTCTTTAATTCAAAACTCAAATTGCTACACGCTTAGAATTGATGTAGGAACATGTAGGGATCATTGATTTCAGTTGGATATGTCAATTTGGGTTTTTGACCCATTTGACCTAAGTGGTCAAACCATGAAGAACAAGAAGAACATGGTGGAATACTTACAAGAGAAAGATGAAGAAGTGATTAGAATCAGATTGGAACTTTGAATTGTAGCAAATTATGAAGCTTGGATGGTTCCTTCTTGAATTCTCCTTCAAAGCCACAAGAACACACAAAGAGAAGAGAAGTCTTAGAAATGTCTGTGTGTTTATGAACGTATCTGTGTGTATATGTTAGAACCGCCTTTGGTTCTAATATTATCCACACACAGTATTTTGTTCCCCCCTTCAACTTACAACTCAACGCACGAGTACCCGTTTTAACTAACGGGGATATTTTTGGAAATCTCGTTCTAAATCATTTAATATTCTTCTATTCTTTTATATTTTATCAATATTTTATTTACTCATTTAAATAACTATTTTAGTTATTTTTCTTTGATATCTACAAATATATATATATATATATTTTATTCAATTTATTTTACTTACCACGTCAGCATGCGTCTAGGCCCTTTGTGAGGATGTTACACAAAAGCAACAACATGTCAACCTAATCATTGGGGAAGAATAAAATAATAGTCAGTATAAACTATCAGGTATAAAGAACAACTACAAGTTTTCATATTTAGAGAAAATGGAAATCCAAGTTCAGATAACTAATAACTTAGTGATGATTTAAGCGCATATGTTTAAGAGAAAGAAAATATACATATTGATTTGTACACACGAGCATTACATGACTTAACCTAAAACACAACATAATTTAGTAGAGAATCGTTTGATAATTTAACGAGTCAAATTAGTTGATAAAGAGGCTCATCTACATGCTTAAATCTGCTACTAATGACCACATGTCTTACCTTTTGAACATGCTCCATTGCATTTTCACTTCTAAAGCCGAATTTTCGTACACCTTGCAACTAAAAGAAAAAAAATAATGACTCACGTGTTAAATATTTAAAATTCTAGAATGGTTTTTGGTGTGTTGTAAACTACGGGTATTTTATATGGTAAAAGCTTTATTAAACACTTGTTTTAAATTTATAAAAATGATTTCACTAAGTATACACTACACACGAAACAAGCAAGTATGACCTCGTCAAACAGTAGTATAGGCTCAGTAAGATCGGATATCGGACCACAGGGACAAGGAGCTATCAATACTCTAACATCATTGTTGTTTGATCAGCAAATTAATTAGCATGCAAATGACAAGATAAACTAACTGAACAAAGCAAAACAATTCGGATTACACACCGAAGGCACAAAAAGTGTAACATCCTGAGATTGGGCCTAGTATAAATGTAGGCTTTGGGAATGTTACACGTCAATTATTATGTGATTATGTTTAATTGATTATTAATTAAGTATTTGATTTAATTGTTAATTATTAAACTAATTCATTTGTTGGATTATAACATAAATATGTGGTTTATGTATATATAGGTATGTATGCATACGGATTTTTGTGTGTGTGCATGTGCTTAGACGGTTAAGCATGCACCTCATGCTAATATTTTCAAAGCATGTAAATACGTGGGCTTAGTGAATTGTTACTTCACTTTGAAGTTTGCATGTGTGTGTGTTTTTGTGTGTAAAACCGAGAGCAAGAAGAAGAGGCAATCGGATTGTTGATTCTTGATTTTGTGTGATTTAAAGATTAATAAGGTTTGTTGATTCTTATGTGATTCTGGTTAACATGCTATGTTTCTTTAATCATGACGAGCATGTTACGGTTTTTAGTGTGGATTTAATATGAACATCATATGAGGTTGTCGGATTTGATGTTCTTGGGTGTTAAAGGTGTTCTTGATGCATGCTTGCATGTTTAAACGTGTTTATATGGGTTTCTATAAACTTGTATATGAATTATATAATCTGGAAAGTTGGTTTATACAAGATTTGAAGTTATCGGATTGTGGGGATGATGAAGGTGGCGGATTTTGGTATTGATGATGAAAAACCGAATGTAGAAATCCGGAACTTTGAATCGGATACCTTTGAAATCCGATGGCTTGAATCCGATTGTAGGTACCAAGTTAGATGCAAGTGTGGAAGTCCGATTGAGGTTGCGGATTTCTTTAAATCCGATGGATGTGTCGGATTCCTTTGAAATCCGATGGTGGTTGCGGATTCCGATAGTAGTGTCGGATTTCTTATGAAATCCAACAGTTTTGACTTGTTGATTTGCATTGTTTAATGTTATGTGTTATATGTGCATGCATATGTGAATCTTACATGTTTATGTTTGATTAAATGGATATAAATATATGATTGGTATATATATTTATGAATTGGATACTGATTTCAGTTTGTTGTGTTCTCAGGAACAGACAAGGCTCAATAACATTAGATCACCGAGTGGAATAGCTGAGAATCAGAGGTGAGTAGATGTTTGCTCACAGGTGATATTAGTTGTACTAGTTTGGTTGCAACTAATATTGGATAGATTGTATATCTGTTGGTTAATTAACTGTGAATGTTAATTGTTGTATTCTGTGATATGTATACATGTTGGAAGGGAAGTCAGTTTACGACTGGGCTTATGGGCTGGGTTCATTTGCTATTGGCTAAGCAGTATCAGGACCTTGGGATGCATTTATTGCTACCAGAGGATGATACTGTGTGAGGATAGCAAATGGACTATCGGTAAACCTTTGCTTTGGCCAGCATTGGTTGTAGGTTCCTGCAGAACCGCCAGTCTTCCCAGGGTGCTTATTTGTGGTTGTTGATATCATGCAGTTCAGGCTGATATATCTGTTGTGTGGTACTCCATTCACTTAGCTTTGTGCTAATCCCTACCTCTCACTCTTTTTACAGGTTTTGGTAAGTCAGCGGCTCGGCTGAGAGTGGTTAGCTTGGGGAGTAATCACCTAGGACTCTGATAGATCATTTGTGACGAGCCGTGTTTTGTAATACTAATATTTTGTAAACAGTGGTTTGTAATTACTTTGATGTTTAAAACACTTCCGCAGTGATTATCAAAATGAAAATTTTTGGGTTAAAAATACGGTGTTACAAAAAGGCATAACAACCAAGTAAAGATTCACTCGACCTTTCGAATCAACCTAACTAGTCATGGACTCATGGCAATAACTATAACAAACCAGATAATGAAGACCTGACGAATATAACAGATTAAACACAGAGCATGTTGTTCAATTACTTATCTCAATCACACAATCATGAAACGAATCATCACTCGAGTTACCAAGACTCTAACCCAACAGTCAAACATGATAAAGCAAGCAATAACATATCCAAGTTTTCACTTAGGACACGAAGACTAGAGTTTAACTACAATTTCACTAAATTGTGTCCAAATCAGACTATAAGAGCATACATCTTTTCAAATGACATATCCAGTAGTCCTCAGGACCCAAAAAAGTGTCAAAATAGTTAAAAAAACAGTCAAAACAATGAAAAATAGCAAACTAGTATAAAAGAGGCCCTTACGGACGCAAGGAGTTATCTTTGCGGCCACAAGGGTATATATGCTTGCGCCCGCAAGCAGTAATGCTTGTGGCCGCAAGGGTTACGCTGACAGAACACCTCGTTTTTGCACAAAGAGATCCAACAACATAAACAATATAGATTTTCATCTAATATCATAAACACATCTAAATGGGTACAATGAAGTCATAAACTCATCAAAACTCAAACCACACATGAGATTCAAGATTAAGCCACATGCATTTCTAAATATATAATCATGTCAACCTACCATTTCTAGTAAGATTAACACATTCAAAGCATATACATGTGAATATGCACAGTGAACATTTCAAACAGAACATTCATGACATATACGTGAGTTCATTTCAACACTTAGCATACCCAAAAACACATTATGAATCCTTCATACATATATGTAGCATATTTGACCCATTAATACACCAAATCACCTAGATTTGCATCTAAAGTGCTAAAGCATGCATAAAACCACAATGTGAAGAACACAACCAACATGGACAGATCTGGAATGATCCAAAACATATTTCAAGTATGCTTTCAAGCAACAATCATGCAATATGTACCATTTTTAGTAACAAAACAACATGATATTTTATAAAATCAATATATCATTATTGAATATTCACATACTTTGACATGTAGCATTACACCAACACATCATCACACATGAACATGGTCAGATTAAACACAACAACATGACTAAACACACTTGTATTGAAGATCAAACATGCTTGTTTACATCAAGTCAACATAAAAGTCAAACTAAATATTATATTGCCATAACTAGCCAAGAATCATCTTGGCCCAAGTGAAATGAGTTTAGCTATCAATATACATCATATTAAGTACAACAACATCTGGATTACATGGATACATGATCAAATAAACACAAATGTAAAGATTATACCAAGCTATGTGTACTTTGACTTATGAATCCAAGCTTCCAAATGTAGATCCAAGCCTTCTAGCAAACTCTCCTTCCTTTGAAATCACCAAAGTATGCCTCTGGACTGTTCTTGGTCATGGGAGAGTGTTTGGGTGGTGAAAAATCCGATCTGATCCTTTTTTCCAATGGACATAATGATGTCATTTATAATGCTGAAACATGGGTCCTTACGGCCGCAAGATGGGCGGTGGATTTGACATTTGTCAGGCGCAAGTTGTCAAGTGGACAGATTCTAGAAGATTGGCCCTTGCGGCCGCAAGGGTTAACCGTTGCGGCCGTAAGGGGCCTTTTTCTATCAACTCTTCATTTTTCTTCTATTTTGCACCAGATTTGTCCATATTTCTCGTATTAGGCCATTTTAACCTGCATGGTGAATTATAAGCAATTTAGATAATAACATACGAATCACCTTAAATATGGGTTAATAATGAGGCATTGCGGCATGTAAAACATGCACAAAAACGCATATATCAGTTTCTTGTCTTGTGAATAAAAATTAATACTTCTATTCTAGTGTTACCTTTGGCTAACTACCTACATTAATAAAATAGTTTCAGGATTATCAAGAACAACTATCTTTACATCTATAGATTTAGATTTTTAAATATATAATATATCATCTTTTCATGATACTTTTTATTTTAAAACATATTTTATAAGAGGTTTATACATCTTTCTAATAAGATTGAAAATGCTTTAAAATCAATAACTAAACACTTTGAATAGAATACTCAACACTTAGCTCATCACCATAATCTCAAAAAAACCCACATAGCTAAATAAAAAATTACCTACCCACTACTATTAATGGATAACAAAAAATTAAGAATATACTAATTTTAAAAAAGTGTCATATTACAATAAATTTTATACCAAAACGTAGATAAAAATGAGACGGTCGTAAATATATAATTATTTTTTCTCGAAACAAAATATATCACAAGTCACTAAATATAATTTGTAAACAACCTATAATTAATGTAACATCCTCGATTTAGGCCTAGCTGTTAAACGTGTATTAAGTTGATAAAGTTGTAAGGTAGTTATGTAAATGAAAAGTTAAATACATGTATATATGTTGCTATGTGTTTTGTGTAAATATATGTATATATATTGAAAGTTAGTTAAGTTAAGTTGAATGAAAGAAAAAAAGGAATTAAAAGGAATCCAGAGGCCCGCCTCTGGATTGAGAAATATATATATGAAGAAAAGTCAAATATGGTCAAAGAAACCAAGAAAACACACAAACACACTAACTCTCAGATTCTCTCTACTCTTGCTCTCGGATTCTCTTCAAAGCCAAGGATTTGGTGGTTTTAAATCAAGTGAAGGTAAACACTGGTTTGTTATTAAGATTTAACATATATGGAATGGTTTTTTTGATTAATTTGAATGAATATTCAAATCCTTGAAAACACTACTTAGAACATGCAAAGCTTACTTTGCAAGTGGGTTTTGTCTGTTTGGTGTTATTGTGTGAGTTTAATCTGTTTTTAAAGCCATACTAACGAAAATGGATGTTTTTAGAATGTAAAAATGTATGAACTATGAATGGAATTCTGGAAAATAAGCCATACATGAAGATGGCGGTTTCTGAGTTGAAACTGTGGGATTCCGAGACTTGATAGTGTCGGAATCCGCAAGTTGCCCAAATTCGATAAAGTGTCGGATTCTGAGACTTCAGGGTGTCGGAATCCGCATCAAGTCTAAAATCGAGTTATTGTCCTAAATCCGATAAGTATCAGATTTCCTTGAGTTCATGTATAAGTTGCAAGTCAAAATCCGAAAGTATCAGATTCCTTTGAAACTGTTGGATTCCGACAAAAGTGTCGGATTCCGATAAAAGTATCAGATTCCGATGATGTATCGGATTCCATTGTTTTATTGTCAATGAGATGATCTAAGTGTTGAAATTCGATGATGTATCGGATTTCCTCAAATGTGTAGGATTTCGCAATGCATCAGATAGCATTGTATGCTTATTCCCGATATGTATGACTTACTCTAATAATGCTTATGCTAAGTTTGTGTTCACTAGCTAAGTGTAGCTAACGGTGCTATGTTAACTGCTTTTGCAGATCGAAGTTAGATTGTCTGGTGAGCCGGGTCCCCTGCCTCTGGATATTTTGCGGGAACACTTAATGTTGTAATAAATACATTATGGTCGGTTGGTTTGTAGAGTAACACCAGATACTGAAACAATGCTTTATGTAAATATTTCCGCTGCTTAATGACAATTGTTCGTGATTAAGTTCACGTTTGTTTAAAAACGCAAATTTTTGCTAAAATCTGAAATATGCAAAGTCGGTGTTACAATTAAGAGTTAATTGTCAATTTGATCATTTAACTATCTCATTTCTTTCGATTTGGTACTTTAACTTTAAAAGTGACCAAAATGGGTCTTAAACATCCATTTTTCAGTCTCAATGATCCTTTCATTAACTCTGTTAAGTCAGGGGTAATTTGATCCTTTTATCATTTTTTTTATTTCTAATTGATTAAAATAATATTTAATTATTTATATATATATATATATAAATATATATTCTCTCCCTCTCTATACATACACACACTCTCTCCCTCTCCCACCAGAATGCGATAACCACCGCGGCACCGCCCCTACCATCCTCTAAGAACAATCACCGCCAACCACCGTCATCGCCGTCTCTCTCTCTCTCTCGCATTCCGCCATTGTAGAAAGTAAGAATATATACTAATTTTAAAAAAGTGCTATATTACAATAAAATTTAAACCAAAATGTAGATAATAATGAGACGGTCGTAAATATATAATTATTTTTTCTCGAAACAAAATATATCACAAGTTACTAAACACAATTTATAAACAACCTATAATTAATTACATTAATATACAATTTTTTAAAACCCCCTCACAATTTTTTAAAAGTCCCTCTCATGTTTCATAAAACCTTCTCATAGTTTTTCATCCAGCCCCTCCCAATATGTTTAATAGAATAGGTTCTAAAACTGTTTTTTAAATTAGAGAATTATAAAATTAGATATTTTAAATGGTTGATAGAGATTGATTTAATATGTATAAATAGAAAAAAATTAAGCCTTTTATACATTGTTATAGATTCATCAAATAATCTAATTTAGAAGAAAGATTATATCTGAAGTCGGAATTATCAATTAAATCAAAATAAAAAAGTCTAGGCTTATTCTTATGTGATAAAAATATTCATCCAAATTTGTATTCTGTTAAATCCAGTAAACCAATCTAAAAAACTGGCCCATATTGTAACTGACCGGCCTTTGCCCGGTCCAGTAATTGGTTTTGGATTTAAAAGCTTATTTGTATATAACATAATTTAATCATACATAACAGGTATAAGCAATTAATTACATATGATATAAGTTGACGCATAAAATTGTTATGTATGACTAATTTATTGCGTAAAGATCACCACTCTAGCTACGCTTTGTTTTATTAATAAGTGGTCAAAATATAGTTTTAAAATTGATCTAAAAATCATCTAACTCTTGCAAACCAATAACAAGAACATTAAACTTTGTCGTCATCTTATACATTTATGGTTGAAAGATTTAATTGTAAGAAAATGTGTTAGTAATGACACGATATAGAAATAAAATGGTTTAAGATGACACATATAATTAACGGACTGTATTTTGACAAAGAATAAATAAACAAAATCGTGTTTTGGATCTTGACTAAGTCGTGTTCGTATGTCACATGTATAAATAAATAACTCTTATAATTAAATGGGTTAAGATATACAAGTTGTGTTTGCGTCTCACGTATATGGGTTATGGGTTAGTGTTTTGGATCTTAATAGAGAATAAGGGGGTGTTTGTTTTAGCTTATTTATGGCTTATTTTTTATAAGCTAGTTTTTTCTAGCTTATTTTCTGAGTTTTGAGCTTATTATGAGTTACAAGAAGAAAATAAGCTGGAATAATAAAAAATAAGCTAGAAAAAACGAGCTTATGAAAGATAAGCCCGGAAAATAAGCTAAAACAAACACCCCTAAATAAACAAATCGTGTTTGGGTTATATATTCTTGATCATCAACAATTTTTAAAGCAACTCGCAATTGATCACTTTAAAATGGAGTTAGTTAGGATTGTTATTATTAAAATTAAAATTAAAATTAAAATAAATTAATAAATAGAGGAAAAGCGTTCGTGGAATACCAGACCCCATTTCCCAAAACATAGCATAACGGATCTTCTTGCAGGCGTTATGCTCGCTGCAGCACACGTGTTTCACCCGTGGCATTTGTCTATTTATAACTGCAAATTTACCTCCACTTAACTGTAATGAAAATGAAACATTTTTTAAAAATATTTTTTCATATTAGATATAGAACTATGAGGTTGAACATTGTGTAGATAAACTTGTAGTGGTAACTGTGGTACTGATATGTGTAAAGCATCTTGTAATTATTTTTATTTGATTATATGAGAGGTAAATAAAATATTTTAAAATACTTAAAATTTAGAGATGAAAACAGTAAAGGAAATACTTTATTATATAGTATATTAAACTAAATGCTTGTGTAATACACGAGTTTATTTTAATACATTATAAATATTAAAAGATATTAAATAATTAAACAAACGTGAAAGAAATGAAAATTTTAAAGAATGACGACCAACGACATCAACACTCGGGCCAACTGTGAAAGTGTAACATTCATCCCACATTGTTTGGAGAATGGAACGGAACATGTCTTATAAAGGTGTGGATACCTCTCATAGTATGAGGCCTTTTGGGTGAAACAACTGACCAACGATTTAAAGCAACAACAGATCCACGATCTAGGGCAACAACTGACCGACGATGATTGTAGGGTGGCGACGACATGACGATTAGGGTTTCAATAGCTGTTGTGGTGGTTTGAAGTCGACGTTTGAATGTGGCGGTGGTGCTTTGAAATCGAACAAAACTCTAGATTAGGTTTTCCCGTCTTTTGTGGTGCTAGGGACGTACGATTGTGTTGGAGGCAACTGCGGTGGTTTTAGGGTGGTGTTGGTGTTAGGGTTGTGGTGGAGGTGTTGGGGTAGTGTTGGTGTTAGGGTTGTGGTGGTGGTGTTGGGGTAGTGTTGGTGTTGGTGGTGGGTGGTGGTAGAAGGTTTAAGAATCCCTAGTTGCAAACCAAACACAAAAAGTAAGGAATTAAATTTCAAATTCAGTTCCTTCACATTCTAATTCATTTCTAGATTACGATTCTAATAAAAAACAATCCATGAACCAAACACCACCTTACTGATTTTTATTTCAAGGAAACGATCGAGTTTCACTTACTCTTTCTAGGTTTGCATATTTCCAAACTAATTTTCTCAAAGTTTTGCATACTCTCATCTCACATTTGTCTTTTTTACTTTAGTCACACTTAATTTTGTGTTGATATGTTCTTGTGTGAACATATATGCTACTACTAATTGCGTAATAAGTTTTGTTGTTTAGCTAATAGTTATCATGCTTTGGATATCACATGGTTAGATTTTAATGTAACGTTTAATTAAGCTTTACAAAATATTTCTTCATAGAAAGTAAAAAAAAAAATTGGATTTTCTATGCCCTAACTGAACTGGTTCCAAATCGGTCACAGACAAAGCCTGATTTCTAAACAATGCTCTGTTTTTTGGTATGAGTTTTGGACTCTAGCCTAGTCCAAGTTTAGGTTGGTTCAACTCGGGTTTTAGTCCATGCTCAGTCGAAAACATGACAAAGGTCAAAGGTCAAAGTCACACCAGAGCTTGATATAATCAGTTAATAATCTAAATCCAGTTTTATTCATAGTATTTCGTTATTATCATGATATTCTTTTAGTGATTATACTAGTTTAAATGCCCGTATAAACACATGGGTAATCATGAAATTATTATTTTATATCCGTTTATTTAAATTAATATATAATTGTTTTGTATTGACGGAAGAAAAACACAACATTAAACTTTCTCAAAAACTAAAATAATTTTATATTAAAGTTAGTTGACATATAAAAGTAATTGGTAAAGTACATGAAAATACAATGAACATTATCTTAGTTAATTTTAAGACAAGATTTGTATCATATAATAAATGTAGATAATGATAAAGAACTTGAATATCTATTCTTAAATTAATGTAGTGGATAAAAAGTTCGAATTAGATAATAATTCAAACAAGAATTAAATTTATTTTAAATCAAAACTAAGTTGGAAAATTGATTTGTCATACTTTGGGTTTTAAATATTATATATGCTTACTCTAATTAATATTATTATATTAAACTAGTATATATGTTGTTTTAATCTTATAATATGATACACAAATATATTGATTTATAATAACATGAATATAGTGTCTACATAAATATATATATTAATGTTATTTTAAAATTTAAATAATATTTTTTTACTATTAAAATTTAAATAATATATATATTAATGTTATTTTAAAATTTAAATAATATTTTACTATTATTAGAATTAAATTTTAAAAATTAAGTTTTCAATTTTAACTATTAAAAGTCAAATTAGACTTTCAATTTTAATAAAATGAATGGATAGAATTTAATTTAATTTTAATTAAATAAAAGGTTAAAATCTTCTAATTAAATTAATGAATATCAGTCTTTTATTTATATTAGAAGATAGAAGATAGAAGATTGAATATATAATATAGAAAAATATATTGTATTCCTGAATTTGATAGTCATATCTCATAACTCTTTAGCCAAGCATACCTAAGTATTTGGTGCCTTTATAAATTTGTGTTTTAGATTCATAACATCATTGTCCGACATAATTAGAATCGATGGATGGAATGACAATAGTAAAACATAATGTTGGTTCATACTTTTTATTTAGAGGGTTTTATAACCTTCTATAAAATTTTCATGATTACAAGATTAAAACAAATGTAAAAATCATTAGGAGAGATAAAAAAAGAATTAGTGAATTTTACTTCTCTCTATTAGCAAATAAGATAATGAAGTAGGAGAATTTTGTGGAAAAAACAGATAATTTATTTTATTCCATAAGGAATGGAATGGATTATTATAATTTAATCTTTATTTTGATTTTACTAACATAATTATAATTTTAAAAAAAGTAATCTTTTTTCATAAGTCTTTGTAAAGATATTTTTTAATCTTCTTTATGCTTAATTTTTCCATGTTACGAAATAAAAAATCATAGTTTTTATTAAATTATGGACTAACTACAAATAAAATATATATCTAGAAGTATGTATATAACATGAGTACATGATAATTTGATACAGAAATGTAAAATAAATTAATAAAAAATTACTTTTTTTTAACATGTCAATCTTATGTGATGAAACTCATTCCACATACAAATCAAACATAATAAAGGAATGCAATGGATCATTTCATTTCACCAGCTATTTCATTACCTCATCCATTCCATTCCTTTCGTCTTTTAATTTCGTCCAACCAAACACACCCTTAGTAAATTTCACATCTCTCTATTAGCGAATAAGATAATGAAGTTGGAGAATTTGGTGGAAAAAACAGACAATTTATTTTATTTATGTTCGTAAATTATGAAAGGAAATTAGAAAAACTGGATTTATTTATTTATTTATTAATTATCATTTCGTTAAACGGATGCAGTTATTAAATACAAAATTATATGATTTAGAGTACCAAATACCTAAAGTTCTCTTTGCAAAATAAAATAAATAAAGAACTATATACGAACAATTAGGGATGTAAATGAGTCGAGCCGAACCAGACACTTATCGAGCGGGGCTCATTTAGGTATTTTTAAGCTCGAGTTCGAGTTGGGCTCACTTAGAGCTTATGATGTTAAGCTTGAGCTCGACTCGTTTAATATTTACAAAGCTCGGGCTCGGCTCGTTTAGGCCCGGGTATTATTTTGATATTTTTATTAAAATGATATATATATATAACTATTAAAAATTAAACATATAAAATATATATTATATTACATATGGAACTCGTTTAGACTCGTTTAAGCTCGCGAGTCCACTTTTTGGAGCTCGAGCTCGGCTCATTTATTAAACGAGCTTTAATATAGGCTCGAGCTCGTTAAGGCTCGACTCGTTTTAAGCTTTTAATAGTCTGAGCTCAAATAGCTCACGAGTAACTCGGTTCGTTTACATCCCTACGAAAAATCAAGAAACATGTAAAGATATTATTCTGAATACTTTTATAATTTAATAAAAAAAAAGAAATTAAATAGGCAAGTAGTGAATGCACAACGGTCACATTTCCAGTCATTTCCACATGATCCCCTGTCCTTTACAAATTTGTAATTTTCTTCTATTCCCCCTTCTTAAACCCCTTCACACCTTTTTCTCTCTCATTCACAATTCCCTCAATCGGAAGCATTTCATTTTCGATTTTGATTCTTTTCTATCCATTTCCATATTGAGTTTTGACTTTGTTATTCGATTTGATTGATTCGTGTAATTTTGATAAAAATGGCTAATCGAAAGCTAATGGTGGAGGTTTGTAATGCCAAGAATTTGATGCCTAAAGATGGTCAAGGGACGGCGAGTGCTTACGTGATCGTTGATTTCGATGGCCAACGAAGAAGGACGAAGACCATTTCCAGAGATCTGAACCCTCAGTGGGATGAAAAGATTGAATTTCTTGTTCATGATGTCACGTCAATGACCACAGAAATTCTCGAGCTGAATGTTTATAACGATAATAAGAAAACCGGAAAGAGGAGCACGTTCCTCGGAAAAGTCAAAATCGCCGGAGGTACATTTCCAAAAGCTGGATCGGAGGCTTTGGTTTATTATCCTTTGGAGAAGAGGAGTGTTTTCTCGCAGATTAAAGGTGAAATCGGGCTTAAGATCTGTTATGTAGACGAAGAACCTCCGGCAGCTCCGGCGGCGGAAGAGCAGAAGCCGGAGGCGGCTGAAACACCCCCACCAGCAACAGAGGAAAAGCCGCCGGAGGAGAAGAAACCCGAGGAGACAAAACCAGAAGAGAAATCGGTGGAGGGAGATGAGAAGAAAGAGGAGAAGCCGCCAGAGGATCCGAAAAAAGAAGAGCCTCCAGCGGCGGCGGCTACACCAGAGGCAGCGTCAGCCACAGTGGCGGTGCCGCCACCTCCTCCTGTGGAGAATACTGCTATTGCTCAGTCGCCTAAGCCGAAACAAGTTGAAGAGAGCCTTCAATTGGCGAGAAAACCGTCAAATCTGGATCCTGATGTTGTTTCACTTTCTAATAATCATCACCGTGGAAGCAACGCATTCGATCTCGTTGACCGGATGCCGTTTCTCTACGTTAAAGTCGTGAAGGCGAAACGAGCAGAGAAGGATTTAGATGATTCAACTGTGTATTACGCGAAACTGGCAATCGGGACTCACAGTATCACTACTAAAGCAGAAGGTACAACTAAAGATTGGGATCAGGTTTTTGCATTTGACAAAGAAGGTTTAAATTCAACAGCACTAGAAGTCTCTGTATTTGATCGGAAGAAGAAAGTAACAGAAGACGGGAAAGATGAAGTTTCTGAAAGTTGTTTGGGGACTGTGACGTTTGATTTGCCGGAAGTACCAAAAAGAGTGCCGCCGGATAGTCCTTTAGCTCCACAATGGTACACTCTTGAAGGCTCGCCGGAGAATTCGCCGTCGACGGACGTTATGCTCGCCGTCTGGTTAGGTACACAGGCCGACGAGGCGTTTCAGGAGGCATGGCAATCGGATTCCGGTGGTTTGATTCCGGAGACACGAGCCAAAGTTTATTTATCTCCGAGGCTGTGGTATTTGAGACTAACGGTCATCCAAACCCAAGATTTACAGCTAGGTTCGGGACCTGAGCCAAGAGTTAAAAACCCGGAGTTATTTGTCAAGGGTCAGCTCGGGCCGCAGCTGTTTAAGACGAACCGAACAACGGTCGGCTCTTCCAGCACTTCTTCAAATCCTACGTGGAATGAAGATTTGGTTTTCGTGGCGGCTGAGCCGTTTGAGCCATTTTTGGTAATCACGGTCGAGGATGCATCCAACGGTCAAACTGTTGGTCATGCGAAAGTGCACGTAGCTAGCATAGACAAGCGCACAGACGATCGGTCAATACTTGGGTCAAGATGGTTCAATTTAGTTGGTGATGAGAACAGACCGTACGCAGGTAGAATTCATGTTGGAGTTTGTTTGGAAGGTGGGTATCACGTGTTAGATGAGGCAGCTCACGTGACTAGCGACGTCCGCCCAACTGCAAAGCAACTGTCTAAACCGCCAATCGGGTTGCTAGAAGTCGGCATTCGTGGGGCCACCAATCTACTTCCAGTGAAAACGAAGGATGGTACGCGTGGCACAACTGATTCCTATGTGGTTGCCAAATACGGCCCAAAATGGGTTCGAACCCGCACAATCCTTGATCGATTCAATCCACGATGGAATGAGCAGTATACATGGGATGTATATGATCCATGCACCGTGCTCACAATTGGTGTGTTTGATAACGGGAGGTACAAGATCGGTGCAGAAGATAATAAGCCTAGTAAAGATGTACGGCTTGGGAAGCTTAGAGTTCGGCTCTCAACTCTTGACACAAATCGCGTTTACATGGGTTCATATTCTCTGATCGTGTTGCTCCCTAATGGAGCCAAGAAAATGGGGGAGATTGAGATTGCGGTGAGGTTCTCGTGTTCTTCATGGATCAGTCTAATCCAGGCTTACTCGACCCCCATGCTTCCACGAATGCATTATGTGCGTCCGCTGGGCCCTCTACAACAAGATATGTTAAGGCATAACGCTATGAAGATTGTGACCGCAAGATTGGCTCGTTCTGAGCCAGCTTTGGGTCAAGAAGTGGTTCAATTTATGTTGGATTCAGACACTCACACTTGGAGCATGAGGAGAAGCAAGTCCAATTGGTTTCGGATAGTTAACGGCTTGTCAAAAGCAGCCACTTTGGCAAGGTGGCTTGACTCGATTTGCACCTGGGTTCACCCCCCAACAACGGTCTTAGTCCATGTCCTCCTCCTTGCAATTGTCTTGTGCCCACATCTAATTCTGCCCACAATTTGCTTGTATGCCTTCTTGATTGTGGCATTAAGATACCGATATCGAATGCGGGCCCCAGTCACAATGGATCCAAGACTCTCCCAAGTTGATTCTGTAGGCCCGGACGAGCTTGATGAGGAATTTGACGGGTTTCCAAGTTCAAGATCACCGGACCATATCCGGGCACGGTATGACAGGTTACGAGCCCTAGCAGGTCGGGCTCAGACTCTGCTTGGAGATATGGCTGCTCAGGGAGAAAGGTTAGAGGCATTATGCAATTGGAGAGATCCAAGGGCAACCGGGATTTTCGTGGTGGTTTGTCTATTGGCGTCATTGGTGTTCTACATTGTGCCATTTAAGGCTTTTCTGCTAGGGTGGGGGTTCTTTTACATGCGCCATCCTCGGTTCCGCGGTGACATGCCATCGTTGCCGATCAACTTTTTCCGACGACTCCCACCGCTCTCGGACCAGATCCTGTAACCCGCATTAATTTTCATTTGAATGTTTTTATTGTTGAATTTGGTAGCACCATCAGTGCACTACCGTTAGATCAAGTGATATTTTTTTTTCTTTAACCCTGTTATTGGATCCATAATGAAAAAGTAGTTGATTCAGAATCTTTAAAAAGGGCACTAAATTATTTGCTTTGGAGCCTCTCCTTTTTCCTAAAAGTAAATCCATATAAAAGTACTTGCAGGATTCTTTCTTTTTTCCTTTCTTTTAAGTCATGCTAGAATGATGCTTAACACTGGCATGCTCAAATGAAGTGACTTTGAGACGAAGTTCTTGATATTCTAGTGAAAATTTCAAGATTTTATAACTGTAGAAAGAGTTTTTTTTTTTATATTGCTAAAACCAAAGTCAACTGCAATAACCAAACAACGCTGAGATTCCTCAATGTACATGTTACAGCTCCAAGAACATACTCGTCGCCGAGAAAAAGTTTTTAACTTTTCATTCATATTACTCGATTAACTACCTTTGATTAATCGAATAACAAAACAATATATTTAGTATAAATGATCTCACAGACCTCCTCTTCCAAAAAAGGAAAAATAATAAAAAGAAGACTGTATTTTGTTTTTTAGATACTGCTATAGCTTACTTCAACTAAATGTCAATCTGGTATAACTGTACACCACCAAGTGTTTTTTCTACCTTTAAATTTGTCATACGAGAATCTGCGATTTGGCAGCCCCACGAGAACATTTCTTCCTGCCAGTCTTGCTTAGAGCACAAACACATATTTCAAGAAGATCATAGTCTTCTTCCCAAAATAAAAGAGAAGCTTTCTCGGGGTTTTCCAAGAGCATTTTGGATGTCAAAAATCCAGCAATTGTCCATGTTTGGTAAAGTCTCGACTGCTTCCCTATGAACTTTCCGCTTCGGGTATCATAATATTCTGGCCAGTGATCAGCATACAGTCTACTCTCAGCAAGATCGACTGCCTTTCTTGCTAATTCTATTCTTCCCATCTTGATGCAGGCTAAGGTAAACTAAATAACACAAGAAATACAAAAACATGATTATTTAAATCATATAACACTTACAAATACAGAAAACAACGCGAAATTACCTGCCATAAAAGAGTCGGCCAGGAACCGCCATTGTGATATGACCATGGTCTGCAGTTAGTAGAGAGCTCGTTATAGTTTGACATAACATTATAGAATGTGTTGATTTGGGTTTTCTTAATCATATCTGGCACACTTAACTTTTATTTTGAACAGAAAATGCTCAAAAACACATCCCATGGATGGTGGGGCACCAATGGATTAAAAGTATTTCAGGTCAAACCACTAAACCTTTTTCAACCAGCACTTAAATTATATGTTTGACCCAAGACTATTTTGAACCATTACCCACCATGTCAGAACCACCAATAATAGGCACCGTCCTTCAGAAAACAGAACAAAAAAAAAGAATGAAAAAGAAGAAGGAACTCACGTGTTCTTTGGGTCACTCCCTGTGATTATGCGCCACTCTTCTAATTCCAACGCAGGGTAGATGATCTTAAGAGGCATATGACCGACAAGATCATCCCACTTGGATTCTATTAAATTCAAAATCGAATTGTTTTGTTTCGGGGTGCTCAAAGAGGAAACTATTGACCAAATGTTACCAAGTGTGAAAAATCTGAAATCCATATGTGCTGGTTGTAGATTTCCGATCATGTAACCTCCTTCCTCTGGGATCCAATCCATTAACCAGTGGGGGATCTGTTCTGGGTAAATGTTGAACTTGTTTGTGGCTTCTGTAGAATACTCTTCGGTTTTATATCGATAAATTTCGTTAATTTTCTTCATATCTATCCAATAATATTCTCTGATATGAAAAGATAATGCACTTAGTCTATTGTTGACAGTCCTCACCAAATTCTTAGATCCCTCATCTAATGCAAGCATCTCACGAGCGCACCTTAGAGCTGAGTAGAATAACGACTGAAAATCCATGAAACGAAAAAGACACATCAAACACCAACGAACTAACGACCGTCAATGTTTGCAAAAGAATGTATTGAGTAGACGTTTATGATAGATATTTGGATTCATGTCCTGGAACTAATTACCTAATCATTGCAACTTAAATCACAAGATAAACAAATCTTGCTTTAGAGAATCATCTTCATACACTCTTGCAACAATATCTATAATCTGAGGGTAAATTAAATTTACTTACTTACCCCTTATTTTAACCTAATCTAAGTTACTTTTATTTTCATTTTACAAACTGCATTACTTTTTTCACAAAAGCTATTAATGTTTTAAATACCCTAGAATTTGTCAAACAATCAATCATCTGCTAAAAACTTCATAACAACAAAAGCATATTTAAAAAGCTCTGTTTTTCACAGATGAATCTTGAATATCACATAATTACTTCCATACACACATCCAAACACTCCCAAAGATCAGGAGGTTACGTAAAGTTGTTATTTTTCAATAGGCGAAGTTAGATGGGTAAACGAAACTCACTTGGATCTCCAAGGGGTGTCCATGGATACCCATTCTTCTATCAATCATGCAAGAGCCATCAGTAACTAAAAGAGAAGGGAACATATCGAACCCATCAGACAAGCACAAGTTCAAAATCAGTTTGATACCCGTTTGAACATCAACCCTTTCTTGCATTGCATAATCACCAGTGATCTTGCTGTATGCTCTCAACAAGATAATCCACCATAATCCTGCATTTAGCATATCACAAACAGTAGTTCCAAGAATCATAAAACTAACACAAAATCATTACAGTTCATGAATGTAAATGATTGACATTTTACCAGAGTCAACTGGTGCAACACGCCCTATAGCCGATTCCCCAAAATCCGGGTCTAAAACTTCTTCAACCTTTGCGTCAGCAAGAGGCACAGTTCTTATTTTGAAACTTGCAGGCATTAGCCCCTGTCCCGGACTGTAGCAGTCCACAGTTTTCTCCCAACTCTTAAAAAACAACAAAGAAGAATCAATGGAATCACTTTGGTATAATTGCACAAGAAAAATGTCTCAGAAATGTTGCAATTTTCATCTAATTCAACGGATAGTTTCAAGAATTATAAATTGAAACGCATTATGTAAATGAGTGATCATCATAAATAAACTTGTAAATCGACAATATATGCATGTTCAAATGAATTTTTTAGTTAATTTACAAACATAATTCGATCAGATATCCCCAAAATTACCTGCAATTGCAAAGTATGTAGAAGGAAGTTTCTAACAATCTCTCCCTCTCCCTTTAGCAAGAAGGCTAAAGCAGATGGCACGAAATCTCGAATGAAAACCTGATCATAATTCAACGGCAACTTATCGCCGGGATCATTGGCCGCCAGCGTCCCCACAGGGCTGCCGCAGTATGTCACCACCGCCTCCCTCAACAACCGCCATCCCTCTTTCTCCGCCTCCGATTCCGACTCCGTCTCGCTGGCAGGATCCGTAGATAATAAATTTTCATTCTGTACATTCTCTAACCTAGATTCTTCCCCTTCTATCACTAACGGCGTAGGTTCATCTAAATCACCACCACCCTGCACGTAAATGCTATCGAAATTCTTGTCATTCACACGGGTTTCTAAAGTTGTTGAATAATCCGCAACGTAACTAGGTTTACCACTACTATTCTTGTTATCAGAACTACAACAGGTTACGGGGAAAACTCTAGATTGGCCCCAATTTGGGTTGGAAACAGAAAAGGGTTTCTGTTTTTGATTAACAACGCATCGAAGACCTAGAAATCGAGGTGGGGAGATATGGAGGTTGCGATTTAAATTTGGGGGTTTGATGAATCCAAAAACGCTTCGGCTTTGGATTAAAAGCCTGCAACCAAACTTCATTTTGGACAAGTTGATTGCGTTCATAACAAAGGAAAAAGAATTGGAGTTGATGAATTTCTGTGAAATTGATTATCTTTTTCCGGAATTCAAATGAAAGAATCGAGTGTATGTATATATATAAAAGATTTTTGTGAATCTAAAAGGGAAACCAAGAATCAAATTGGTGTATAGTAGGGAATTACGGAGACGAAATTGTGGGGGTGGTGATGTGTGTCTGCGGGAAGATCTTTTGGAAGAAGAAACAGAGATGAAAGAAAAAGGAAGGATGCAGTCTTTTTATTTTATCTAAACCTTTTCTTAAGACATTATCCACTTTGAATATCACTTTGTAAAATACCATTATATACGTTGTTATTATTAATTTATTATTATTATTATATTATTAGTTTATTATTTATAAATATCATATGCATTATTAGAATAATTTATATATATTTTTATAAAACTTCTTAATTATTATACGGATAAGATATATACTTTTAATAACATGTATCTTATATGTTTAATAAAACGTATATTAGACATTTCATGATTTACTCATTTGAATGTTTGTAATTGTAAAACGTATATGAGCTTCTAATGTTGTAATGCACGTATCATTTTCTTATATATATCCTTACAAATTTAAAAATTACATCAATACCTTTCAAAACCAATTAAATTCTCCGCCCAACCATATTCGGAAAATTATCTCCAAATTCATTCCCTATCCATCCAAATTCCTTTTTATGCAAATGGAGAACGGTTATACTGTTTATAGGGCAGGCTCGGCCAAAATGCCGGCCTCATATTCCACACTTGCTCTATGACTTGTCAAATAATCTTTTCTTATTGGCATATATCTTGTATCATTAGGACTTTTAATTTAGTACCAAAGTGAATCACGAGTGTCTAGTCTCCTATGAGACTCTCAAATTGTTTGTTAAGATACAAAAAAGCTTGTAACTTAGCGGTATCATGTCAGGGGAGGAATTTAATAGGGACAGAAGAGGGTTGTGGCCCTTCCAATAGCTCAATTAATATTTTACTATAATTTATATAATAAAATATTTGTATCTTAAAAGAAATTTAAAGGCCTCTCCCTCAAAAATAAAATTATTACATTTTGCCCATCCGAGAAATTTAAAGGTGTTCCTCCCCAAAAGGTTGACAGTTCAAATCCCGTGATGGACAATGAAATAGATTTAGAAGTAGTTTTAGTGGGTGAGTGTGTTTGCCATTCAATTTTTTTTTTGTGAAAATGGTGATTGAGGTTAGAAAATAAATCTAACAAAGTTATTCGTACCCGTATTGCGCAGCAGGATAAAATTGTAACGTCCCGAGATTCAAAACACCATCTTTAATTTAATATTTAAGTTATGTGAATATATATATATATATGTGTGTGTGTGTGTGTATTATAAGTACAAGGACCAAAACTGTCAAATATGAAACTTACGGGGCGAAATTGTCATATGGCTATAGTTAATTATGTAAAAGCAAAGTAATTAAAACATAATTGAGATAATTACACTAGAATTAAAAGGAACAGAGGTCTGGAACACATTAGTACACATAAACACAGCTGCAAACTCAAGAATTAGTGCAATTACACTAAGATTAAGCAAGGTATGTGAATGATTAAGCTTTTGTATGTGTTAAACATCAAGGTTAAGGTTATGGTTATAGTTTTACTGTAAAATAGGTTGTTTGAGTGTATGAAACACTCATTTGAGTTGAAAATCGATGTAAGGAGATCAAATGGGTCAAAACAGCAAGCCTTTCGGCTGAACAACACTGGCTGTGTACGAGTTATACGGCCTGTGTGGATTACGGGGCCCGTGTAGCTTAGGCCGTGTAGATGAACATGACCCATGTTAAGATACATGGTTGGTGTAGAACCCTACGACAACACCGGCTATGTATGTAACTTAGTTCATGTAAGGCTAGGGCTACACGGCTCATGTAGAATGTTGCATGGCCGTGTATCATATATCAATAAAACAGATTATTGTTTTAATTATGGAAAATTATTGTTCATTAGGGGAAAGCTACACGCGTGACTTACTAAGTTAAAGATCATTGACCAGATTACTGAATCTGCATTGTGAGTATACTGCTTCTTTTTTACTATATGTATGTGATGATTGAACGGTATGTTATACGTGCTATTATTGTTTATGTGTTATAATGTGTGGTATTACATGATTATGGAGATATAATTTGGTACCAAACAAACTGTAGAGTTCAATATATATGTTATTGGTTCTCCGTATACAACTTTAGAGTATTACTATTGCACCGCTTTGCGGTGATATAGCTTTACAGCTACAATTCTTATTATTATATGCTCTGGTAGAAGTTAAGCTAGTATTCTCATTAAGTGAAAGCTTACATATTTGTTAATGTTTCTTTTACATGTTGATCAAATATGAATAAGAGTAAAGCTCCACTACCTTGATGGGTTGGGTAGCTTCATTACTAGAAAAAATCAACCTTTTGGGTCATATTTTGTTTTTAGTTAATGTGTAAATGTTAAACAAGTACTTAGTTGAATACTTTTGTAAAAATTTAACCACTTATGGGTAAATGTCTTTGAAGAATGTGCTAATATTTTATATATAAGAAAATTGGTCATAAAAAGTCACTTGCTCATAATTTATATTATTTTCGTTTTTTATAAATATTTAAAATAAAGTGGAAAAATTCAATCAATTAGGATTGAAAATATGATAAAAGTTTGTTTTAGTATTCACTTTAATATTTCGCCATCTAGTTCTACATTTTAGGTTTTATAGCGTATTTTAATAACATCGTACACATACACATGATTAATAATATAAAAACTAAAGTCCAAACATCAATGTTTAAATAAAGTAGATAAAGCTCAAAAGAATTTGTAATGTGTTCATGTCATTTGGTTTGAAATCAAATATATTATAGGTTAACTTTTTCGTATTACGACGTATGAAACATTTATCGAAATATTACATGTTTTAGATATATATTGTATCACGATAAAGTTTATATCGTATGTAAATAAAAATGAGATCTTCACGAATATATATTTATATTTACACTAAGCATTATATACTAAAAAGTTATAAAAGAAACAATAGATAACGTAAATTGTTTAAATATAATAATAAAATATAAAATCAAATATTAAAACTATCATGCTTTATTGGTCGCTTTCCAAAACGTAAAGGGCAACAATTGCAAACAAAAAAAAATTAAAATGTAAGACTAGGGTATCAAACACTCAACCTTATATTTGGGTAAAACTTGATCATAAGATATATATAACTAATATTTATCAGTTTACTGTTTATAGTTTTCGGTAAATGTTAATATATATAATGTTGCGGTTCTTGAATATATATATATATATATATATATATGTGTGTGTCTGTGTGTGTGATTTTTGTGTGAGAATCGCAAGAACTGTTTGTAACATCATTAATGACTCATTAATAATGGTATTTTAGTCATTTATATATTTAGCTAACCGTAAATTACATCAGGGTGGATCGTCATTAATAAGCGAGACATGTTTTTTCAATATATCACTCATTAATGCGTCATTAAGGGTTCAAATAAGAATTGTTTTTTGTGCGACAAATGCGATGACTAATATTCACCCTTAATTAAAATAAATCAATGACTTTTAATGGTAAGGAGTCATTCATAATCATTCACTTATTTTAATCGAGGGTTAAAATTGGTTCTCCTAGTTTAACAGTAAGAGGTCATTAATACTCATATACGTTCGCTTTATGATCTCTGAAAATGGGTATTGCCTTGATTCTCTCTCTCTATATCTATATAGAAAGAGAGAGAGAAAGAAGAGGAGGAAGAGAAGGAGTACGTATTGTCAAAAGCTGAAATCGAAATCAACACCCAACAAAAGTACATATATAAAAGGTTTACAACTAAAACAAAAAAAAAGCATGATTGTTTAGCAAGAAGAATTTCTAACTTGACAACATTTTCAACAGTATATATATAAGACCAGATTTAACTAGATCAACTTACTCCTTTTTACTAATTAAAAACATTTCTTCCGTATGTAAATTAAAGTCATATATATATATATATATATAGGGGAAAGTTCATTTGAGAACCGTTTTTATTGCGAGAACCGTGAGAACCAATCTTAGCCGTTCATTTTGGATAATGGAATTGATGGATGAAGAGCGTGGGGGATTGGGTGTGGCAGGGTGCATGTAAGGAATTCATGGGTGGACAATCCAATTGAAAAAGGGGGAATTGGACGGCTAAGAATGGTTCTCGCGGTTCTCAAATGAACTTTTCACTATATATATATATATAGGGGAGGGTTCAAACGAGAACTGTTTTTCGTACGAGAATTGCGAGAACTAATCTTGGCCGTTCATTTTAGATAATGGAATTGATGGATTAAGAGTGTGGGGGGATTGAGTGTGGCAGAGTGCATGTAAGGAATTCATTGAAGGAGGGGAAATTGGACGGCTAAGATTGGTTCTCGCGGTTCTCGTATGAAAAACAGTTTTCGTTTGAACTTTTGCCTATATATATATATATATATAATGCTTTAGAAAAGAAATCATATTAATATTTTATTTACTGGATGATATAATTACTTTTGGTCCTTAATTAATTTCCGGAATAGAACAACAATATAAAACATTTAATACAATAAAAGTTTCTTTAATTAATTAGGATATCATGAGCTAGATGAAGATGATGAGGGGATTGATTACCTTGCACGTTCGTTCGTTCTACATGAACACAAACATATATGTTTTAATTAAGGGAGTTCTGCATTCAAATAATTACGCCACTCTTCAACACATGTCATCTTGTTTGGATCCATGTCTGGCCATTCACGCTTTTGTATATTGTTTATGATCTCTCTCCAGCTACCAACAAGTTCTGCTGCTGCTTCAACGCTATTCTCCCGTTTCTCTATCACACTTTCATGACATTTAATCGCTATGACTCGTGGTAAGTTGGTGAGGCAAGCAACCAATATATCTGCAATCATGCAAGTTAACATATCAAATACTTGGTTTCCACTGTTTTGCTCAATCACACTTCTCTTCTTAAGCAAGATTGTCTGTGTGATGCAATACATTGAGTTCGCTGCGATTAACTTGTGACGGGAGTTCTCCACTGCACGTTCATTGGTGTTTTTCTGAATTCTACCCACCATTTCTTTTGCTTTATCATTGAAGAATTTGACAATCTCTTTTGAGGTTTTTCCTTCATAAGCGTTTCTTTTGAGAGTCTTGTCCAACCATTTGCAATTGACATCTACTTCATCCCACAGGTTTGTGATTAACTTTCGAATATTTACAGAATTGCATGAACTTTTTAGGCCTTCGTCCACGAGACATGTACATGAAAGACCTTCACGGACGCTATTGATCAAGCACTCAACTATGTCCTCACCAACATCTGGGAGAGTGATTGCTATGCATGTTAAGGTTACCACTGGCAAGCTCCAACAACTGACAAGTTCAATAGAAGGTAAGTGTTCAATTTCATCACTATCAAAACTTTCTACTCCCTCGAATCCTGTAGATTTTTGCAGAAGCTTTATGAGATTTTTGGGTAAGTGTTCCTTCTTGGCCTTTTGCATCAAGCGATTTAATGAGTTTGAAATTTGCTTGAGTGTCGTCTCTGCAAGCTTCTTCTCATCTTGAAGTTGCAAAACGTAATTGCTAATGTCTTCATCAGTATCAATGTGATTAGGTTCTTGTACCATATTACATTGTGTTTTGGTAGTAAGGATACTAGAGAGCGCGTGATATAAAGAATACACGACAAGGATAAAGCATATTGGGATGAGCCCTATTACTTTGCATGAAACCACAATGATCTTTTGAAATCCAATGCAAAGCCATAGAATGAGGTTTTTCAGATTATAGACAAGAGCCTTTGATAGACGACTGCATGATGGTGAAGCTATACGACTCTCTTTCCATGCCAAAAGTTTTTGGGTCCAATAATTCTCTACTTTAAAGACTTTAAGATGGCTTATGGTCCATTTAACGGAGACTTCAAAGCCTAAGGCTGCAAAGCATCTGAATAGTGGGGCAATGTTACCAACTACAATTCCAATGCTTTGTGTTACTAGAATCACAAGCATGGACCACTTATAATCTGAACCAAATTCATAGTCACGATGAATAAAGATTTGTGAGGCAATCATTAAATAAATTACTGCAACAGAAACACTAATTACAGTAGCGGCACTGAACAACGGAGTAACAGCCATCACAAATTGGGGGTTAGAAGTTCTTGCCATGACCCAATATCTTCTTAGATGTTGTCTTAGTTTCTCTACATTAGACTTTGTATCTTGTGAAATGTCATTTGAAGCAACTTTATGTGCAACTTGATACTTGAATTCTAATATTTGTTTTATGGTTGGAATTGATATGGTTGTAGAAAACAAAAGCATAAGCAAACATACTAGACCACCTAACCATAACCATATTTCGTTTACATATGGGTGAAGAAGGCCAGTTTCAAACCATTCTGACAACCAATTCAAGTGAAGAAGGCCAGTTCTTAACTCAATCGAAGTATTGACAATCAAAGTGATAACAAGAATCACCAAACCTGTAGCATTTGCCAAAAGTTCCTTGTTGTCCATAGAAGCCAGAGAAGGCATTAGATTAGTGATCATGGTGGACATGAAAGCTAAGCTTCCCACTTTGGCAATTACATCAACTCTATGGTTCATAGGCGTGTTGAGGTCAACAGGCAACTTCATTGCTACGGTTATAACAGTGATTGAAGTAGCATTAAGAGTGAAATACTTGCACGGAAACCAAAATTTTCTATTTCTGAAACCATGTAACAAGTCAGACACCATGGCAAGGACGCAAAATAGTGATGCAACCGCAATATCGATCCCAATCCACACCATAGGTTTGCCATAGTTGCTTTCCTCTTCCGAGTCACTTATCATATAACAAATATGCCATAACAAACTCATGTTTTCAATGGTGAGGTTTCCTCTGAAGGATAGAGACCGGGCTTCCGCAATTACCTGACCCACAGTTGTATAACAAGCTTCTGCAGAAATTGAATTCATGTTTGGAAACTTTTAGCAAAGAGTATCTGTAACTTGATGTTGAAGAAGACAAGCACCTCCTGTGTATACACACACACTTGATGTAAGATTAGCACTAACTAAAGTTTGAAGTTTCTAGTTTTTATGAAGTGGACACTCACTAGAAAAAGAAACAAAAGATGGATGGTATCCGGCCCCGGTGAAAAGTGATTTGTGTCGATTCTAGGAAATAACCACCATGAATGACAAAATGGAGTTAGTTAGGCTCTGTTTAATTTGGTGTTGTTGCTTCAGTTTAAAGAGATCAGCTGCTCTCCTAGTATCAAATATCAATAATATATATCCTATAATGTTCTCCAAAAGGTCAAAGAATGCCTTAACAAAATTAATAAAAAGAAAAGGGACTACTTGTGTATATGTGTTGTACTCTTGTTAAAAAAAATTTAAGTTATATAAGAGTATCAGTTCTTATTATCTCATGTGTTTATAGTTTAGTAAGATATGTGTTAAAAAAGCATTTCAAAAAATGGACATTTAAATTTATAAGTTATAAACCTTAAATAAAAATAACATTAGCTATATATGCAATTAGCGATTTAGATCATGTGTAGTCGATTGTGGTGGCTCTTGGCGTGGATGATGTGGAGTTCTGGCGTGACTGGGTTGCTGCTACACCCCGGAGTCTGCGTGGTAGAGGTGGAGGAATCGGTGAACAAATGCCAATTGTTGCGGCTCTTTGGCGTGCATATATTTTCTTTTTCCTCCCCAATGGATACATCTACAACGGTTTAATGTTTTTTACTTGTTTTAAGTCGTCTAATATTTCCATATATATACCTATTTTATTATATCCCCGTTTTAGATAACACTACAAAACTTTCCGTTCATCTATACAATCAAAAAAATTTCTACACTTAGTCTCAAAATGGACTTTAAAGGATACCGAACCCTGAAAAAGCAGCAAACAAAAAGACCTCGGAAAGATTCACCCCAAACCAGTTTTTCACAATTTCCTTTCATTTCTCACTCGGTCAATAGTTTTCATCCGGTTATTCATAATACTCTCCTCTGTATCAAACAGAGTTTTCACAATTTTCTTATTCACAAAACGAGTTGGAGGAAGAACAACTAAATGTCAAGCAACTGAGTACCGCGTAGTTCGGCTTCAAGATGAACCCGAATCGGAGGAGAATTGCAACGAGTGAAGCTGAAAGAAAAGGGCGAAGGGAAAACTAAAAGATTTAGCTCGTTTAAGCTCACGAGCTTAAACAAGCTTTGTATATAATATAATTTATATTTTATATTTCAATTTGTCTTTTCAATGAAAATTTCAATATAATTCCAGAATCTAACGAGCCAAACTTAAATGAGTTTAAACAAGACAAGCCCCAGCTTCATAAATGTTAAAAGAACTAAACTTGACCTCAACATCATGAGCTCTAAACGAGTCAAGCTCGTGCTTAAAAACTCCTAAACGAGTCAAGCTCGTGCTTAAAAACTCCTAAACGAGTCTGGCTCGATAAGTATCAAGCTCGAATTTTGGCTCTGCTCATTTAGTTCGGATGAATTGACGCCAATTTTTTATTTATTCAGAATATTACTAAAGTATAAACCATTATGCTAATCTATGAGTTTATAGATGTTCACTACAAGGTTCCATGAGCAGAAGATAAAGTGGAGCTGAGGTTTTGCTTGTTTCAAAGTACACATAAACACACTGCATATGATTTTTTATAATGATTTCAAATCACGAAGGTCCAAAATTTTCTCAGGCTTTTTTTTTGTAGTTTGTTCTTTTGATGGTGCGATCTTGAGGCATTCTATTACGTTTTGGAGTGCAAAACCTCCATCACATTACCAGCTACACAGTCAATGCGTTCTTCTTCAAGAAAACCTACATTTATACAAGAGGGAACATGCCATAAGTTGGATCACGACATTATTAGGGATGTAAATAAGCCGAGTTGCTCGCGAGCTACTCGAGTTTGGATTGCTAAAAGCTCGAAACGAACCGAGTCCAAACAAGCTCGAGCCTAGATTAAGGCTCGTTTATTAAACGAGCCCGAGCTCGAGCCTTGTGTGTTGGGCTCATTTAATCTCACGAGCTTAAACAAGCTTTGATATAAAATATATTTTTATTATTACTCATATAATTATATTATATACTTTTATATCATTAAATATGAAAAAAATTCAAAATTCAAAATTCAAATTTCAATTTTTTTATTTATTACTTATATAATTTAAGCAGTCTTTAGCGGGCCTATCACGAGCTTCGTAAAATACTTTGTGAGCCGAGCTCGAGCCCCAAAGAACGAGCTCGAGCTTCTACAATTTTAGATGAGCCTAGCTTGATTAGTGTAAAGCTCGTCTTGGCTCGTTTACATCCCTAGACCTTATCAGCCACAATGGACCCTTCTTACAGCATCAGTAGCCTTTAATGAAGTTACTTACAGTTCCAGATGTATCTTGTGGAGCCTGATTCTTGATCTAACCAATGACCCTTGCCATAAATCTGGATTTGGAAGTTATATAGAACCAATACCCAAGTTGTACAGATTGGACAATCAAAGCAAATGATGCTTCTTGAATAGCTTTTATTTGCATTTAACTTGCTCGGTATTCAAAAACAAGGCCTGCTGCAACACTTTTAGCTCTACCATGACCGAAAAACTTGGCAATTATAGCCAGTGCAAATTCTGGGGCACTTGAAAGACCACTACACGTGATGAGTCTACCATCGATCACAACTTGAGAACTGACTATGGTGTTGCCCTCGAGCTTGCTCACCACAGAGGGATGTGCGGTTGCTTTCTTGTTCTGGAGGAAAGCATAATTTAGTCAGGTACAAAATGAAAGCTTCAAGGTAGCCCAACCTACCTCTCAGATAGAGTGGCTAACCTTTCTTGAATTTTTTGGTGAAATTGTACAAAAAAGCACTATACTCTACATTTTCATATAACAGTACATCCGAAACTGCTCATTCTTCTTCTTTTTAAAGGGTCATCTTTTTTTTAAGTTATATTTTTTTCGTAAATTTGTAAGAATAACAGTTTGTTTGCAAGAAGATGCCAAATATTACTGGTGGAAAAATGAGAGGGTCGGGTAGTGGATGATAAAGGTTGATTATTAAGTACGGGTCAAATGGATTGGGTTGGATTGACCCATAACACCTTTTTGTTCTTTTTTTATTTTATTTTATGGATAATTAATGTATTAAAAACAACAAAAACTATATTATTAGAATAATAATTATTTAAACAATTTGGAAGCTTGTAAACATGTACACAGTTTAAGCAAAGTTTAATTTGTTCCTTTAAAGCTAATTTTCGCTATTGTACCTGTTTGACCTGTTATCAGTCAATTGCTATTGTACCTGCTTTAACCTGTTACCAGTCAAATATTATAATAAAAAGGAAATTAATAAATGACACATATGATGTGGTCTTTAACTTACTTGGAGCAGGCCTTGTTTTTGAAGAACTGAAGGCGAAGAACAAATTGCCCCATATTTTCGTCCACCAGAAACTTGTTCTTTAAGCAGCTTCTTCAAAATCCTGGATTTGTGTAACCGCTCTACACCAGATTCTCCTCCCTATGACAACCACAAGAAAGCTTAGAATGAAATTCTATAAGTATTTCTAAACTGCTTTGGTTGACTCACCGGTAGGATAATAAGATCAAATGTTGACTCAGCAGCGTTCTTAATTAACTTGTCTGCAACAATTTTTAATCCCTGGGACCCCAAAATTTGCAAACTTTTTTCAACCGAAGCAACTGTAACATCTACCTTAGCTCGTCTTAGAATATCTACAACCGTAACCACCTCGATATCTTCGGATCCATTTGCAATTGGAATGAGAACCTGTGGTGTTCAACCATAGAAATAGTCAAATATTAAAATAACAAGCGATCTGTTCTTCATAGTGATCAAAAGTGAGCTAAGAGACTAACATCAAGTTCTTGATGATGATATATATAAACATATAAGCTACTCTCTCTCGTAACCAAATCTGATGGACTAGAAAATATTAAACTCTTACACGAGGGGTATGATCAACAGCCCACTCAACTTCATTGAACTCTGCCTTCCGAGAAAGCTCATCAGCAGTGTCCATTAACTTGTAAAAGTACAAAAACAGATGAAAAGGTTAAAAATTCACACCAATCATCCATAAATCCATAATATATAAGTCACGGCTATCATAAAATTTAAGTCATATTTATGAAAAAAAGAATTTAGTAGTCATATTGTATAACATAAAGAGTATACATGAATTGAAAGACAAGATATACTTGCAGGTCTCACCAAAAATTTACCCATCTCCGCGGAAGCAGACTCCCCAAAAAGTTGTTCCACTAGTGATACAGAAAACTGAAAGCAAGTACCAGGGCCACGGCTTGTTGTTAATTCTTCAGAAACTTGAAGATTTGTTTTAATGGCCCGGAAAGTTGGAAGTTTGTGAAAAAATGCTGGATGACAAGTTGTCTGCAATCGGGAACACACATTTATTAGTAAAATACTATGCATGTATTTTCTAAATTATATACAGATCATAGTACTAAATCTAGAAAATGAATATATACCTTTTTTCTCTTGAGAAGACCCCAGGGCAAAAGAGTGACAGCCGGAGCAGCACAAATCGCTCCATATAACCGTTTTTCCTCAGCTTGTTTCTTGGTAATTGCTTCGAGTGTGCTGCAATCTCTCAATCGAACAGAACCAGGCATGCCTCCCTACACAACAACAAATGTACAAGATGCTATTGTGAAAAATACGCTATGTTGATATCATTAACACACAAGTTAAACTTAAAGAACAAGATTTGAAGTTCGAACAACTTACAGGAAGTGCAACGAGATCAAAGATTTGATCTGAACATTCAGAAATGGATTTATCAGCAACAAGTATGGTACCTCCTGAAAGTTTCACTTGTAGTTCAGGCTCCACTGAAGCGAGAACCACATCAGCACCTGCTTGACGCAGCACATTCACCATAATAACAGCTTCCATTTCTTCCGACCCAAAGCCAATTGGGATCAAAACCTACCCCGAAAGAATAAGAGAACCAACACAAAAATCAAAATTGAATCTCGTTCAAATTCACACATGTTATCTTGCAGACCTCAATCCTATAAGCTAGATAAAACCATAAAGTTTACAATTATGCCTAGGGCTAATCGCGTTTAGAGCCACCGTACTTTTGCTTAATTTCTGTTTTACTGAGCTAACAGTTTAAATCCACAAATACATTGTATATTCGAAAGGCAACATTCAGGCCAAGTTAGGAATGCGTTTCAAAATGGTATATAAAGTTCTAGTAAGTGGGCTTCCATTAGGGGTGAGCATGCGGCCCAATAGACCGAAAAGCCCGAACCAAACCAAACTAGGCCGGGACCGGTCGGTCTAATCTTCGGTCCTAGTTTTTTATAGATTTTGGGTTTCAGTCCAGTCCGGTCTTTTTCGGTCTGGTCTGTTTTTTGAACCGATCTCACCCCTAGCTTCCATATGTTGGTGATCATACACACATGTATCATGTATACCCATGCATGCGCACATTTTTGTGTGTGTGAGCGAGCACATATATAGGTAGATGGATACATACACATATTTGTAAGTATATAAGTGTATATCTATGTTTGTGTGTGTACCTGTAATTATATATTTGTGTGTATCTGTAGATATCTATACGACTATCTATGTATCTTTTTGTTTGCAAAAGTATTACAAGGTTTTCAATATATATCTTATTTGATGTCTTAACTTAAGTACATCTGTGTCAAGTTATTAAAAAAAATCTGAAAGCTAATGAAAAACAATTATGCATACCCTTGTGTGCGAGCGTGTGCACACATACACTACTGTTTTTGTTAAATAGATTACTACTCCCTAATTGTTCTTAATCAGTGTGATTAAAAGTACAAATATTTTTATGACAATTTGAAAATAGATGATCAAATGAAAAACTGAAATATAGTTTAATTACTCAACTCAAACACATCATTATCACAAAGAATTAATTCTTTAAAACAAAAAAGTTAAAAACAATTCCCAGATAAGCAATTGCAACTGCTAAAACAATAGTGCGGTTGAAATACAGAGTAAATATTATTTTTGAATCTTGCATGTTTACTCAAACAGTCAAACCCACTAGACTTTCATGTTTTGCAATGAAGTCTCAGAGCTTTGTTTTTTAATGATTGAATCCTACAACTTATTTGGCAGTAGCTAAAATGAACCTATTACTTGCATCACCAGTTTTCTAACTGTTATTACATGTTGAGTTGTTGACACCATTTGGACCTAATGCTTAACTGATAAATGTGCAAAAAAAAGAAAAAAAAAACGCTGGACTTTCACGCTTTGCACGAATAAGTTCCTAAACTTTGTTTTGAACAATTAAATTTTGAAACTTGATTTGCAGTAGCAAAAATGTCCTTATATACATGGAAATTGAACAAACCCCAACTCGCTTCCTATTTTCTCAATTGTTGTCAGAATTTGAGGCCCCACCATTACAAGCAAAGAATGACCACCCAGATTAACACTCATCATCTGTGTAACATCTATCTAACATAACAAAAGATATTTTCCCTAGTTACTTGCTATGCAAACATGGTTTGTCATCTTTTTTCTTGTATATTAGTTATTACTATATTCTTCATTAGTCCAAAAGTTACTAAAGCAAATAGGTAGAGACTTAGAACTGACACTTGCAATGTATCATGTGAGAACCATAGAAAATTCATTTCTATGTCACCTATATCTCTCATGGGTTGAGTTTATCCTCCCATGACTCTAATTTGCAGAAACAGAACAGAAGCGCACACACAAGTGTTACACAAGCTATAGAGAGAAATTATATATTGTTCGATGCCAATACCGTTACATTCTAGCCCTATATATGGGAAGGAGCTCAATTTGCAGATTTCACCAAGTTTTGAAATTCAAAATTTACAGCTAGAAATTGAATTCAACATACTAGGATATCACGTGATTTTGGGAAATCCTTTGAAATCATGCAATTTACAGTTAGAAAGAAATCAAACAAAAATTTGGAAAATAGCTTAAGTTGTGTTGAAATTAAGATTTACGTCTTAAATGAGAGAAATGGGGTTCGAGAGTCAGGCCTGGTGGTTTGACAAAACGTCCATCCCGTTAAGAGCTTTCTGTCCATGTAAAGTTGGTCTGTAACTCCCCCAACAGATCAAAAGTTAGGCCCTTTTGAAATTGGGCTGTTGAGCTTTTTTCTCCCCATTTGGTTTTCTCCTATAGTTCCATAAAGCTGGAATGCTTCTGCATCATTATCCTATCATTCTAAATAGATTCCTTCTCTTCTTACTCCAAAGCTTAAATGCAAGAATTAGCAAAGATAGGTGGTAGCAATAAATAGAAATGCACCGGAAGACCCTCGTTTTCCTTTAATTAATATACAACTTATATTAGCTTGAATCCTAATATTGACTTTTCTTAACCACAAAATCAGAATATGCCTTATCAATTTCTTCCTTTTTAATTCAAATAAATGGGAGTGTAAAACATTAAAACATAAAAGTAAGTCTGTAAGTACATCCTTCCTAAACCCTTGATAAAGCATTACAGTTCACTAGTCCAAGTAAATTGCGTTCGGTAAAAGAAGGATAAGGAACACACTCTACTTGTACCAAAATTTGGTCAGAAATTACCAAGTTGTGACTTGATTTCCTCAACTTATAACCCGGAGCTACACATACTCAATTGTATAACTAAACTGTCAGAACAAACAAACTATGGAGTATAAGGATAAATGAAACCTTCTTGAGCGGTAGTGAGGCGGCAACTTCAGTATCCAATTGTGCAATTTCGCTAGTAGAAGCGACGGCTGTGGCCATCCTTGTATGGGATGGAGAAGATAGGTTTTTAGGCGGGTTAGAATAGAAATTGCAGGTAGTGATTGGTTTCCAGCGGTGAATAATGGCAGGAGATAGCATCCGTGCTGGATGAAGAGCTGCAAAGGTCGTCGTCAATGGAAAATTTGAGGGTGGAAGAGACGACAAAGACGCCATTGTAGAATTCCTTTGTTCTAGTTGCGTAACAATGGCAGTTTATCGGGTTAACACTATATTTTAGTACAGGTTGCAAAATAGACCATAAAGTTTAGTAAATTTACACTTTTGGTCTACTTGTATGCAAAAAGTGATGAAAGTGAACATAAACAAAAACTTGTAATTTATTTTCACCTTGTATCTAACTTTCGGTCACATATTCTCTAGGCTTTTATCAGACGATAGATATTGACGAAATTGAATTATAACCGGAATGGTAGCTTACATGACAATAAAAATTGAATTATTCGATTTCTTCTCTTAAAACCACTTATGCTGCGTTTTAGTGGTTCTCACAAAGCCCAATTCAAAAGGATTGAGATGTAAATGTTTATTTGACGAGCTACCTTATAGTAACTTTAAGAGTATGCATGTGGATTAGTTTGAGATGGGCAATGGACATAATAGGCTTATTTAACCAGGGGTGGACTCAAGTGTGGTCCGGCGATGGCACGGGTTACCAGTTAATTTTGTAGACGATGTGAAAAATTTAAACATTTTCGAGCCGGTGGCATCAGTCAAATTTTTTAGTGCCACAAGTGATTTTTTGATGCTACCAAAATCTAATAAAAAATAATTTCTTTAAAGAAAATGATAAGATATAATTCAATATTCGATTTATACTTCTAAAGTACTTTAGTTTACCCTAAAAATAACAATTTAAATAACATAGCTTTATATAAATTGTGTTATGTTTTACGGCCTCGAATAATCACCTTAAGCGAAACTTGAAGTGGGTTCCTTTGTCATAGATTCCATGAGAAGATATTACCTCAACATCTACTTGAGATCCAATCAAAATATTTAACTTGAATTTCTGAAAGAAATCCTCAAACTATTCGATTTCTTATCTTCAATCACTAAAAATTTTCTAGCCTTTCATAACATACACAAAGCTATCCAAACCCTATTCGATTTGATCAATAAAGATAGCAGATCTTCAAACCAAATCAAGTCATGGATTGTCGATAGGTTGACAAAATTCAACCCTACCACACAAATACATATAACCAAAAAGAGTTACTCATTTCACACGAACACAAAGCAATGATCCAACTTTTTCACTTCAAGGTTGCACCAAGGACATAAAGCCGATGAATATCAACACCTTTAGAATGATAGATCGTGAACTGGAATTCTATTTAATAAAAGCCCCCATACAAATATTTCAACTTTTTTTTGGAACTAACATATTTCTTTGAGTTTCATGCGAGGAATCACCATCCATGAACCAAGTAGCACCGAGAAGAGCATGTAAATCTTTAACTTCACAAGCTCCATTATAATTCACCCATCACCGCCAATTGTCTTTAGAATTCCGTTTTAAGGAGACAGAAGAAACCAAGTTAGTCAATTCCGGCGCCTCCCCTTTCGCCCAACCCCTCGGCCCTCTAACCTAACTCAAGGACCACACTCATGCTCCCTCTACCCAATTCGATTAATACCAATGACTAGTTTGAAAGGTAGAGGAAGAAATAAATTGAGAGATTATATATCTGCATTCTATATCATCACGTCAATAGATATGATCAATGTTAAAATTAACAGAGAAATTAAGAAAAAAATTAACGAATTACAAATATTATAACTTAATTAATAGGCACGCAAATGGATAAAGTAAAAGAAATAAAGAAAATAAATTCCCTTAAATTAGAATAAGTTATTTAAAAAAATTTCAAATAGAGAAAATAAGAGAGAGTAAAAATGTAAAATGAGGAGTTTCAAGTTTCAACATATGTTCGGTGGCTTTTCTCTAGACGATGACGGCAGTCAGCAGCTTAGCACACAATGTTGACTATAAAATTAAAACTGCTGGCCGCTGCGCTCGATGTTTTTCCATAAATTAATTAATTAATTTAAAATTAAAATAACCCTTTCCCCACGCCAAACACGAATAAACCCTTTTTATCCTTCTTACATCACAACAGTCCCTTTCAATTTCATCCTCCATTTTTATAATTCCTCAAGGAAGAAAAGGTGAAAGCAAGCGCAATAGCGTCCAACACCTCTGCTTTTTTCTGAGTGCGAGTGAGTCATCTTTTTTGTTCTGGCTCTATTTCTTTCTATATGTCAATTTCCAACTGTGTTCTTTTCCTTTTGCTACTGTCTATTATGGTTTGTTGTTCGATTTGTACGGTCAGTTGTTGCTGTTTTGATGAGGTGAAGTGATTTTGGTTCTGGGTTTTCGTTCGATCTACTTTGTGCATAGTGTATTTGTGAATTCTTTTGCGCTTGATTCAGCTAGTCACCTACTTGAGATGTAAATCTGAGATGTAAAGTGAACAACTAACTTAAGTCGAGTAATTCTAGATAATTTTCTTGGGAATGCATAGTGGTTATGTTAATTTGTTGTAACACACTTTTAGGGTTTGGGAGCTCGAAATCATGATTCTTATGGTTTGAATCTTTGGTTACTTCGTTCGATCTGTAATGGGATTTCATTGCTCTCGTATAACAACCCTTGATAAGCTAGTTCAGGTGCATTCAAATGCCGACTCTTGGAACAGGAATCCCCATATATAAATATTTAAGACTGGTTTTGTTTGTGGAATTATATGGGTTTGTACCATTTATGTTGCCCTTGAGGTCTGTTTTCCAAATGTCTTAGGTTGGTTTTTTTTCTCCTATGCTTTCTTCGTAGTTCAATCATACGCCTCATGCTTAAGTTTTTATGAGCATGGAATTTCGATCTGCTTAAATTTTTATGAGCATTGAATTTCGATGTTTGCGGTTTATATTTAAGTTTATTCTGTGAACTTGAAATGTTCCTACGTCATTACCTACAAGTTGACTTGAAGACCATGAGTATAGCTTTAAATTAATAAATTATATAACCATGATTTTGTGTTTTTCATATTATATGGGTCTGGCTTGGAATCTGTTTTTGAACCATGGGAAGTTTGGCTTTGATTCTTGTTATGAACCATAGAACCGTAGTACCCTAGAATATATAGCTTAGGTGCTTCCACACTCACAAACACTTTAAGTGGCGGGTATGTTAGTCATTTTATCATTTACTTATTTAAATGTTTGTGAGTGTGGAAGCACCTATCATAGGTGCTTCTAGTTGCCCACATCCTTTTTCCCATTATATAAAACTAGTTTGATTAGTAGGATTATGTGGGTTTTGAAGGAATTATATAAATCTAGTTTCATAGTTTGGAAGAAATCATGTTACTTAACTCCTGGCTTTGAAATGAGCTAGGTGGCAGTGCTGCCGTCGAACTTTACCAAAGCTTTTTTCTTTTTCTAAATTTATTATATAGTTTATAATACTGTTTTTAATTTTTCAAATTATTGTTTGAGAGGATGAAGTTCAAGGTTTAAAATAGGGTTTTAAGCTCACATAGTTGAATTTAAATAGATTTTTCACTTCTTCCTTTGTTGGGCCCTAAATTTGAAGTTCTCAATTATACCCGTTCATATGCTGATAAAATTTTTTTTTAGATTATATCAAATGTATCCATTTTCTTGTCACTCATGCTACATGTTGAATTTATATTACTTTATCGTGCATATTAAACTCAGCATACATGTATGTTTCTATGATTTAGAATATTTATACTGATTTGTGTTTTTGATATTCAGAAAACCAAAATTTAAGTACATAACATGTCGAACATAGACATTGAGGGGATCTTGAAGGACCTTCCCAATGATGGGCGTATTCCAAAAACAAAGATTGTATGCACTCTGGGCCCTGCTTCTCGGTCTGTGGTAATGTGTGAGAAGCTACTGAGGGCAGGGATGAATGTTGCCCGGTTTAACTTCTCACATGGAACACACGAGTATCATCAGGAGACGTTGAATAATCTTCGTATCGCCATGCAAAATACTCAAATCTTGTGTGCGGTGATGCTCGACACCAAGGTAAAAGTTTTAAGTAGTTGTCTTTACTCTATGCATGTGTGATCATGATTCTCATTGCAAAATTTGGCCATTTAGTTTAGTTGTGATTTAGTTGTTGAACTAAATCAAACTGTCATTATCAAGTTGAGTCTAAGTTTAGTTTTTGCACTTCTACATTTGCAGATGTTGTATTTACTAAAATAATAGTGTTTTTTTTGGTAATAAAAACATCTAATAGAAGCTTGTTAGTACTCATGGCGAATTCTTCAGAATTTTTTTTTGTCTTCCACAATGGAATCTGATAAGTGAGATTTTGAGTAATTGTTTCCATAATCTTCTTTTGTCCGAGGAAATGATTCATCGAATAATGAGTCACCATTGATATCGACACATCTGACAAATGTTAGGGAGTTCCTCTATGCAATCCTTTTCCTTATGAGTTTAAAGTCGTTTATCTCTTTATTTTAGGCATGACTTGTTAACTTCTTCATCTAAATCATCTTTATGATCATGATTGGTAGTTGTCGCTACCAAAACTTCCTCATAAAACAAGAGTTACACTTTTAACTTTTTAAGGTCAAACATAGTGCATTTCCAAAGCTGCAGTTGGAACTTCATTAACTATTAAATCCAACATTTTTCTTGATTATCCTATTAGTCACAAAGTTCAGGATGATTCCAGGTTTTTTTCTCTTCATATAAGGTTCTGGAAGCTACTAACATCAATTCTGTAGCAAAAAGTAGTGTACTTGACTTCAAAAGTCAACATCTTTTCTTGACACCAAGAAATTAATTCCTAATCTCCTTTTGTATTCTTTCAGGGACCTGAGATTCGAACTGGATTTTTGAAAAATGAGAAACCCGTTCAACTAAAGGAAGGCCGTGAGATCACAATAAGCACCGATTACACCATTAAAGGGGATGAAGAGACCATATCTATGAGCTACAAGAAATTGCCAGTGGATTTAAAACCAGGGAACACCATCTTGTGTGCAGATGGCACTATCACATTAACGGTTTTATCATGTGATACAGCAGCTGGGACCGTTAGATGTCGGTGTGAGAACACAGCCATGTTAGGTGAGCGTAAGAATGTGAATCTTCCTGGTGTAGTAGTCGATCTTCCTACACTTACAGAAAAGGATAAAGAAGATATTCTTCAATGGGGTGTACCTAATAATATTGATATGATTGCACTCTCGTTTGTTCGTAAGGGATCTGATCTTGTCAATGTTCGAAAAGTTCTTGGGCCACATGCTAAGAATATTCAATTGATGTCAAAGGTATGTGTTCTTTCTTGAAAAAGTAATTATCTTGTATTTGGGGATGTTTATGTGAATTGAATAATCATAATCAGATAATCAACTATAATTAGACGGTATGTAGGACATGGTGTTTGAATGTTTTACTGTTGTTTGAATTTGTAATGATTAGATAATCGGTATTTGCTATTTTAATTGTGCTTATATTTAATGAAGGTTGAGAACCAGGAAGGAGTTGTAAACTTTGACGAGATTTTGCGTGAAACCGACTCATTTATGGTTGCTCGAGGTGATCTAGGTATGGAAATCCCAGTGGAAAAGATATTCTTGGCACAAAAAATGATGATCTACAAATGTAATCTTGCTGGTAAGCCCGTGGTGACTGCAACACAGATGCTCGAGTCAATGATTAAATCACCTCGACCCACCCGTGCCGAGGCCACCGATGTGGCAAACGCTGTTCTTGATGGCACCGACTGCGTTATGCTTAGCGGAGAAAGTGCAGCTGGTGCTTACCCTGAAATCGCGGTCAAAACCATGGCCCGCATCTGCATAGAAGCCGAATCATCTCTCGATTATGGACTCATCTTTAAAGAAATGATAAGATCAACCCCATTGCCAATGAGCCCATTAGAGTCGCTTGCGTCATCTGCTGTTAGAACAGCTAACAAGGCTCGAGCCAAACTGATTGTGGTTTTAACCAGGGGTGGAACCACGGCCAAGTTGGTTGCAAAGTACAGACCCGCAGTCCCGATTTTGTCGGTGGTGGTCCCTGTTTTGTCAACTGACTCGTTTGACTGGACCTGTAGCGACGAGACACCGGCTAGGCATAGTCTTGTGTACAGGGGGTTGATTCCACTTCTAGCTGAGGGGTCGGCTAAGGCTACAGATGCTGAATCCACTGAGGTGATTTTGGAAGCCGCTTTGAAATCTGCAACCTCGAAAGGGCTGTGCAAGAACGGTGATGCTGTGGTGGCACTCCATCGTATCGGGGCTGCATCTGTCATAAAGATCTGCGTAGTTAAGTAAGGAGAAGGTCAAAGTTAGCATGCTGTCACTCACTTTGGTTGCGAAGTGAGTGAGTTTTCTGTTTGTCTTTTTTTAATTTTGGAAGCATGTTATGAGTTAATGATGTGGATCATGTGTGAGTATGGACCAGTTTAAAATAAGAACTCGCTGATCTACTTTTGTGTTCTAATCGTAACTTTGACTTAAGCAGCTTGATGGCTTGGTTATAGTCATATATCATTAGAAGTATTCGTTGTGTCCTTTTTATAGTAGCAACTGTTGGGTGTTTAGTGGGTTTGGGCTGGAGCAAAAAGGGGGAGATGGGTCAAGCAGCAGTTGTTTTGTTAACAAGGGGCACAATTCCATGACACACGATGCACCTTGCTGTTGATTGAACTGTGTGGGTTTTCAGAGCAGGGGATCTGCTGTTTCTGGTAAACCGGTGTAATAAGGTTGAGTACTGTCACTCTCAATCATCCTTACAGAATCGGAGTGGTTTGAACCTCAGAGTCTTTTCTTAGAAATACAATCACGTCTATTCGTATTATGATACTACGTTTCTGTTGTTATGGTTTTTATCATGTTTTATAATTATTTAATACATTTTTATTCATGTTAATATTTATCATTTTTTAAACCAACATATGTATCACACAGACATCTAATATAGTATACATAGATAACAGTTCAAAAACTAATAAATCAATTATCAAACATATAATCATTCTCTTAAAGCATACTAAGAAATACTATCAAACATTCAAGGAACAAACGACTAATAGGCTGTGGATAAACTTGGTCGATCTGGGAATGGAAATCCCAGCACAGTGGAAAAGATGTTTTTGCCGCTGGCAAACAAGAAAAACTTAAACATGGGCTTAAAGATAGAGATGTTGATGGGCTTAAGGAGACGATTTCTATTGGGCTAATTCTTTCTGGGCCTATGTGATGGATGGATTCAAGAAACCGGTGATTGGAGTTGGGAATAAGCCCATAAGGTATTGAAACATATTCTTTAAGAAATGCACAAACACACACAGTCACACACACACACACAAGATGCTAAATAAGCAAAAAATTTAAAGTGAAAAGGTGTGAATACCCACAAGAAAAGAATATGCTATCAAACAAGAAAAATTTCTGATTTTGGTCAGTAAACTTGATCCATGAAGATTCTAACAAAGGACAGATGGTGACCAAAGAATTTAAAGAATTAAATTAAGAAAAATAATATAATATTTTAGAACCTATTCACTCTGTATAATAATAATAATAATATAATAAATTAATTTTTGGATCATGGGAGAATCAGAAATCTCACATGAGTACATCCTTTGCACAGCCTTTGAGGCTTCTACCTTTGACTCTTCAGAGAAGTGTAGCTATGAAGCTCAGCTCTTGGCTACATTATTAAACATTTGGTGTAATTTTTTTTGAAAGGTAAAGTAACTTGGTTTTGCTTTCTAGTAAGATTTAGTGTAACTTGTTTTTTAATTTTTGAAAAATGGTATTTTTTTAAATAACGTTTTTTAATTGTTAGTGGTGAAGATTCTTCTTTAAAATCACATTATAAAAAATATATAAACGTAATGTTTTAAACCTCGGGTCGAACCATTTAACATTTACAACAACCGCGTATGATACAACGTTTGCAAGACATTAATAATATTGTTTAGCTTAAAACACTTGCTATCAATATGTATGCAAATTATTTAGTCTATCTTATTTTAAATATTTAGCTATCGTTGTAAGACATTAATATAATATTGATTATGAATTTTAGTTTAATAAAATTAACATGTATAACACACGAAAGCTATGACCACCTACTACTCAAGTAATTTATCATCATTGTATTTTTATTTAAAGACCAATTATAATTTTAAATACTAAGATTTTTTTTATTTTATGGTCAAACCATAAGCTCCACAAGCTACACATAAAAAATTAGCCTGAGAAGCATGGCCTTAAAAGTTACAGCTAGGATAACATCTTTATTTTTTAGTGAATAAATTAAATAAAATTATAATCTACAAATTACTTATTTTCCTTTTATTCCGTATTATTTAACATATTTATCATTTCTTAATAAAGTATACAATTTGAAGAATTCTCCTATTCTGTTACCAATTAATTAATGCAGTATTAAAAATTAAAATACTCAAAAATTATTAATATGCATTAAATGCATGTTAAAATAAAATATTCGTAAATTGTCATTATGTTTTTAATTTAAATAAATTTCTTTCATCATTGGCTCCGTTGATCCGGCTATTTGATTTGGCTATTAGTCCAAGTCTTCAAGTTACGTGTATTAATTTTTAATTATTTTTATATTACTTTTTCATCCATTTTGAACCGGAGAGAGAGATTATTTATTTATATGTAATATTATTATGTAATACATAATAATTATAATTTTTATATTTCTACAAATTCATCATTTATTACTTATGTGCTTAATGGTATTATAGTCTAAAGAAGCACCTTGTGTAGTATATAACGAATTAATGCTATGTGCAAAATATATTTCTCTCTAAATGATTGTCAACATTTTGTAGTTTGTAAGAGCATTTACGGTGATAGCACACATCACTGATATTATTTATTATCACGTCAGTATTACTAACTTATACTGCATCATATCATTATCATCAATGGAGTCACATAAAATTATATACTTCCGTTTCTATTGATTAAAAAAGGAAAAAAAGTAGTACTCATCACTAACAATCTCGTTATAGAGCCGTTACGGATGAGAGCATTGTTAAACATAAATCACTTTTTTTTATATAACCTAACCCTCGTTATGAGATCTTTTTCAGTTTTTTTTAAAAAATCATTATAAAATTTAGGTCTTTAGAAAGATTATTGTGATACAAAGTTATCATTATATGCTTAAAGAATTATGAAGGAGAATATATGAATTTCCCAAACTAGAAAAGAAATGAAGCTTGTAATTTATTTTATTTAACTATAATTAGCTCCAAAAATATGTCAATAAGAAGGAAATAAACTAAAAACCCCAAGATTTCTATTTTAATCGGTCACGCCGGATAGTCAAACGGCAACGGCGAAACAACCGACGAATCCGATAAATTCCGGTGAACAAACCCATAATTCCTTAATACCTGATTATCAGCAAAGTTCAAAGCAATATTCATAGCGTTACGACACCCTGCTCCGGTGAACGACGGGTTATGTTGGCCGTTACACGGCTGACAACCGGCGAAATGAGTCACAAACGGCCGTCTCCAGCTTCCGTATTCATTTCCGGCGTCTTTTAACGATGGTTCTCGCAACACGCCGTACTTTTCGCTCACCTTCTCTGCGTGACGACGTCGTAACATCCCTGCTTTCGTCTCGATCTCCAGATACCTCTCTGTAATATTCTTCAAGGTGTCAACAATTATTACCCAATATCCTTCGAGATAATATCCAGTCTCGATTAACATCTTTTTTCCAAACCATTTTTGATGTTCTTTCAATAGCAAATAAGCCAACGCCGTTTGATCGTCGGATTCATGTTTAAAAACATCTAACAAAATTTCCCCCCATTTGTTGAAATTAGTCGATCTGGGACCCATATCAGCCCACGAATCCAAAAAATCGAGCGACCATTGACAATTTCGAATCAAAAATGATCCTGCATTTAACCCTAACCAGCTTTTCTTCTCGTAAACCTCTGTAGGCCAGCCATGGACGACGAAATTATAATCATTATACCGATGAAACGGGATTTTGTATTCCATATCTGTGAACACAGCGTCTTCATCGAGCCACCAGATCCACTCTGCTTCCGGGTGCGCAACCATCGCCGCACGAACCGCAGGAATTTTCGCCCAGCACGATGGTAATTTGGGGTCGAGTAATACATTGTTGTAAAAGATATCGTAGCCATGGATTCTACAGTAATCAACTTTGTTCCGGTAAAACCTCAACAGATAATGATCTCCGGTGCGGCTTTTACACGGGGTTGACCGTGAACCGGTTACGATAAAAACCCGCTCCGCTGACCGGGGTTTGAACGATGGGTGGAGTTTGAGCCAGGTTTGTCTTTTTTGGTCCCAATTTTTGATGGGTTGGTCGATTGTATAGCCGAAAGTTGGGTCGTCGTAGAAGGTGGACACCGGTGGGTCGTATTGGAGGTTGAATGCAGGGTCGCCATTGTTACAGTTGCAGGCATTGGGTCGAGAGAAAATAGGGGTGGAATCGAGCGTGGAGAAGAAGAAGAATGCCCATAGAGATAATAACGCCGATACAGCTCCGGCGAGGAAAACGGAGGGCCGATCAAGATTGCGAATCGTTGGCTTTCGCCAGTTAGCTTGTGCAAAGACCACCATGTATGCTTACTGAGATTATTGTTCGCCTTTTCCAATGTAATGATGCTTAAATACCATGAGAACATATCTTTATATTTTTATACATTTTTGATTCTTCACAGTGTAATGTCTCCTAGTATTAAATTCTTTTAATTATCCTTTTCAATAAATAATAAAAAAATTATACTTCTTATTAAGTTATCTCACTTTATCTTCGTACCTATTATCGACATATTCTTATTTCCAATAAATATATATATATATATATATATATATATATAATTGTTTTTGATATTTGTCTTGATATAGTAAATAAAAAATTATAAAACCTTTCTAAAAATAATGTGTATAATGAGTAAAGAAGACATAAAATATTTTAAAAAAACTATCATGATACCCGCGCAATGCGGCGGTAATGAATAATTTCTACCCGTTAACATTTTCGTTTTCAAGACGTAGAGGGTATGGTATTCATGTAATACGGTGACAGCAAATAATTTTCGTTTGGTGACATGTCTATTTATTTATCTTTTTTCCATTTCCCTTACTTTTTTGTTCTTCATAATTGAAAAAAAAAGTTATGAAATTGTTTTAATAATTAAGTTAATTTGTATTGGGATTGACTTTTAAAAAAATCGTATTGACTTGATTTTCTTAAATATGTAAAGTTTAGTTATTAAAATGAAATATAAATATCTTATTAACTATATCTAATCGTTACTCAATTTATTGTAATTATATGAGAGGTAATTTAGTAATTTTAAAACACTTAAAATTTAAGAGTTTAAGTTAGACTTAAATATTTTAAAATAGGGCAAACTGCTTTAAAATACAATGAAACTTTGGCTTAGCTACCATTGTATATAATGAACTTTTATTTTTTAAAATTAATAGAATCAACTTTTAAAATTCATACATTGTATACAATGGGTAACTTGTTTAGCAGGTAACAGGTTATCTGTTGATTTTCTAATATTTTTCCTAATTATTTTTCAATTTTTGTAATTATTTGTTCTTGAATATGAAGAACATCTTCAACCAAAATTTATTTGTTCTTGAAGATCAAGAACATCTTCAACCAAACTGTCAAGAACACAATCTATATTGAAAATAATAACCCCATAAGAACATCAAAAACAAAGAACATCAAACAAATAAATACAAACTAAATAAAACAATCACACGCAAATGAAGAAATGTCAAGAACATAAATGAAGGTTTCAAACTTTAAACATGAAACTTAAAAACATATCAAATGAAGAAATAAGGAATCATACACATATGAAGAAATCAGAAGGAGAGGAACATAAATGAAACCTAGATTTGTAAATAAACCAGATATTGAAGCTTGTAAATAAACCAGATCTTGAAAATTGTAAAAGCCATAAAAGCCCCAATTGAACCAAGAAACCATAAAAGCCCCAATCATCTGAAATCATAAGCCCCAATCATCTGAACCAAGACTTGAACAAAATCTGGAAATGAAGGTGGCGATTGTGGTGGTTCGATGCAAGAAACCCTAATCACGATGGCGATTATGGATTTTGAAGGCGATGACTCTGGCGGTTGTTTGAAGGCGACGTCTTTGATGGTTGTTTGAAGGCGACAACGTACTGTGATGGTTGTTTGAAAGTGACGACTGTGGTGGTGGTTTGAAGCCGATGATTATGGTGGTGATGGTTTTGAAGGTGAGGGTGGCGGTGGTTTGAAGAGGAGACAACGGTGGTGGTGGACGGAAGGCGACGATGGGAGATGTGCTTGAAGGTGTGTTTGAAGGTATGTTTGACCAGGTGTGTTTGAAGGCATTTGAAGGCTTGACTGCTTGAGATGGATCTTGTACAGATCTTCAAAGGATTCTTGTAAAAAATCAGAAAATCAAAATAACCGGTTGTTTACCGGCATTTAAAGGTGACTTGTATGCAATGGGAGATATAAGAGAGTTTGTTGTATTTTTTTTTAAAATTTTAAAGTTCGTTGTATACAATAACAACTTACTAAAAGTTCGTTATATTTTGAAGCAGTTTGCCCTTTATAATATATAGTATAAATAATGTGTGCAAAGTCTACTTAATTAAAATAATTTAGTAAAAGGATATATCGTTTTCTTTCTAGAAAGGAAATATTTATATTTGGCTTATGTGTGGTAAAAAATAAATTTTCTATTCAAGGTCAATGCTTAATAAAGAAAATAGGTGATACTGATGCATCAAGTAAATTAAAATAGAAAAGTAAATGAAGAAATGGAGATGTTGATTCATTAACTAAACTGCAAGTAGGAAATGTGAGCATAATCTATTTTAAAATATATTATGATTTTAAAAGTTTGTAAAAATAAATATATTATGAAGTATGATATGATACTCGGATGCTATTATTATTATTCTTCTTTTTTTAAATTAAAAAAGAAATTATATAACTCTCCACTTGTTTATTTTTGACGCCTTACTAGTTTCATGTTAATAAAATTAAGGTCATTTTGAGTGAAGTGATGTTCATGCCAAAATTTCATTTTGCGTTCTCCTTTATCGTTCAAAAATAGAAATCCAAAAGTTTTAATTTTTTTAATATCAAACCTAAGTTATTAATTATGATGATCACATCACTGATGTAATTCAATAAATACCACTTCATCTTCAATTTAATTAATGCAACTTTTAAAAGAAATTAAACCAAAAACTAATGCAAACTCAAAATATTTTCATTCTAATTTATGAGTGGTGTTTAATAAAGTTAATGTAAAAAACATAGTTCTAAAATTTTAATATTAAATTACAGATGATTCAGTATACAATTAAATGTGATTTGTAAAAGCGTCATATGTGAATTACGAAAATGTTACTCGACCCAAAATTTTAAAATGCAATTTGGACTATTGATGTCATTGATCCAAATTCTAAAATTAGCCCTTAAAACTATGAATTAAGTATGAAATATATTAAACATTATTCTCTAATGTAAATATTAAAACCATATTAAACATTCACTATATTCATTTTGTTTGAAAGAAAATCCGGTGAATTAAAATCAAATGTTTAGAGAGGATAACTATTTGGACACCTTGATACTCTAAATTGCTCATGTGATGTAATGCATGTAAATGTATATAATATATTGAAAACTATAATTGATTGAAAGTGATGATATCTAAATTGTAGCATTCTCTTAGAAAGGGTTAGAATTATGACACTCATTTATAGTTGAATTCTTAAATTAATACGTGTATATATATGCCATTGATTTAAGATGCCTTAATAACTGTAGTATGTGCACGAGAGAGTAAGAACATTGCGATGATTCGATCAACAACAATCTTTTAGAAAAACCAGACCAAATTACCCAAAATCAAATTTTAGAAAACCATTAACCAAATTAAAAACTTAAGATATATGTAGACCACAAATTTGGTTCTTTTGGAAACATAAAGATTCACTTACTATAACTATATATAATTTAATTATATTATAATATAATAATAATAATATGTAGGTATTAAATGAGTTATATGATATCTATCAGGAGTAATTACTATAATGAAACCCACCAATATCATAAACTTCATATCATTGTTCATTTATTTAAAGAATATCAAATTATATATAACCACGACAAATTATCATCACACCCCCATTTCTTATAGACACCCTACCCCCGACTCTAATATTTATACAAAAAGTTTCTTGCAATCTTTTATACGATAGAAAGATGCGTTCTTTGATTTTATCTAAGTATCTATATTATATTATAAAATATTTAGATCAAATGTTTAATCTCTTAATTTTTAAATAAGTTAAAATGTCATTAAAACCTTTCACATGTTAGAAATAAATACTTAAAATTTAATTGAGCAGTAAATTATGTGGAATTTTTAAAAACATTCCATTCGTGTCATAAAGAAATTAAAGTAAGTCTAATTCAATTAGTAAAAATGGTAAACTTATTATAACATAAAATAGAAGATGAGAAATCATCGAGTCAAATCCATTTGTAATATGGTAATTTTGTAATGCGGTAATTATGAGTGTTGTTGTATTTAATGAATAATTAAAAAATTTCTATGTAAATTGACAATGAAATTTGTTTACATTTATATTTATACTACATTATAAAATATTTAGTTTTCTCTCTCTAATTTTTTAAGACTACTTAGTTTTAAGCAGTACATATTTTTATACACAAGATACAAATACTTAAAGCAATAGCCTAATCAATTATTTCTTTAATTATGTCAACTAATTAATGACTCCTTACTGACAGCTCATTAATGATTCAACAGTTCTCGTTTAAACTTTTCCACATATATATACATATATATAGGGGAAGGTTCAAAGGAGAACTGTTTTTTCATACGAGAACCAATTTGGTCTTTGATTAGAATTATTTAATGGCTAATAATTTTAACTACTTATTAATCGCTAACTAATGAGGGGTATTTTGAAAAAATCAAGTCTCGATTATTACTGAAGGTCCACCTGGATGCAATTCACTGTTGGGTGAATATATAAATGACCAAAATATAATTACTAATGAGTCATTAATGAACAACAAACAATTATTACAGTTCTCGTAAAAAAACCTTTATCGGTTGAACTTTTTCCTATATATATTGTAACACCCGCAAACCTGGGCTAGTCGTTAGCGGATTAGCGGTATGTGTTTTATTGTGTTAATCTAATTAATGCGGTTAATTATGATAATCGGATAATCAATTAATTGGATAACATATATATGTGTGAATATATATAAGTTACTGGAATTAGTTAAAAGAATTAATATGTATGAGTAGTATGTATGTATGTTAGGTATGTATGTATGATAGCATGAATGTAATTATGTACATACGTATGCATGTGGATAAGTATTTAGCAACACCTCATGCTTTGGTAAAATGAAGAGGTATGTATAAGTGTATGTATATAGCAAATTGAAAGATTACCTACTCATTAATTTCAACGAAGAAAAAGTGTGTGTGGGTGTTTATTCTCTGCCGAAGAAAACAAGAAAAGAAGAAAACTTGAATTGAAGATTTGGAATTCTGTAATTCAAACTTAAGGTTGGTATGTACGTATTTACATCATGGTTTTGTTTGTGTGGATGTGTTAATCTGTGAAATCCATGAACACGTGAAGAACACCATGGTTGAGTTTGAAGAATCATGCTTAAGTGGGTTTTGTATGTTTTAAGTGAATTATATGATTATGAGATGATGATGATGCTTGTATATATGAGTATAAATGTTTAGACATGTTTTTTTAGTAAGGTTTGATGGGTTTTGTGAAACCTGGAAATTGAATTATGGAGATTTGAAGTTGGCAGTTTTTGAGGAAGAAGATGATGAAATACTGTATTTGGTAAACCGACACCTTTAAATCCGATAACTTGAAAATCCGAAACCCAGGAATCCAGTAAGAGTAAATCTGGATACCCCAAATCCGGTACATCTAGAATCCGGGACTTGTAAAACCGACAAAGTCAAATCCTATACTTGAAATCCGGCGGATTCTCTAAATCCGACGAAGTGAAATCCGATTGTGGAGAATCCGACAGCCCTAAATCCGATAGTCACCAAATCCAACATTTGGGATCTGATTTGAAATTGTTTTTTGTTTATTCTATTTTATGAGGATTTAGTTTTCTATTTATGAATGATTGAAATGTAAATATATGTGGATAGATATATTTATGTTTTCGAGACTGATTTCGTTGTTGCTATGTTTTCAGGCAACACAAAGACTCATTGATATTAGATATCTTAGTTCGCGTTGAAATCAAGAGGTGAGTGGACGTTAATCGCGGATGGTAAAGATTATGGTTAATGTTATTGATGTGATGCATGCGTATGTGATGAGTAGACTGTTGAGTCTGATTGTTGGATGATTGTGATTGTTGATTGATTATATCTGTTGCATGACTATTTGGCCGATACGCGCTCTTTGGATGATATTGAGTTGCATTTGAGAAGTCAGCTACACGTAGAATTGGGCTGGGCTCGTTTACTGGTTGGTTGAACAGTGATAGTCTTACTAGTGTATGCGTTGCATCAGAGGGGAATTTTCACTGTGCCAACTCAGTAGAGGGTTATCGGTAAACCTTTGCTTTGGCCGACATTGGTTATAGGTTATGCGCCGAACCGCCGGTCTTCTTGATTGTGTGATTACATGATTTGATATTGACCGTTGATGTTTGCGTTTGTGTTTAACTTCTTCTCACTTAGCTTTGTGCTAATTCCCCTTAGTTGTTGCTTTTGCAGGTTTGTGAGTTTGTGGTGTTTGTAGAAGGAAAAGTTGACCTGACTCTGATTTTGTGGTAGAAAGAAACGAGCCAGTTGTTTTTATGTAACACCAAGATATTTGTTTTGTTGGTTTTGAACAGATTTTGATGTTTGTAAATATTTGTATTGTATGTAAAGTAGTTTGTTTAATTAAGCTTTCGCAACGCAGTTTTAAAAAAATGGTTTTGGTTTTCCGGTGTTACATATATACATATATATATATATATATATATATAAGACTAACTTGGGTCATATATATTAAACAATCCTATCCACTTGTTTTAAAATCTTTCAACTAGAGACAACCCAATAATGTAGTATTGGAGATAGGTGGATCCAAGATCTTGATACTATCCCATTGAATAGTCTCTCTAAATGTCCTTATAACATCCAAACGGTTTTTTCAGATTTATATCTTGTTGAACAATGATCTTCAAGGCGATATAGGGTAAGGGATAACCACCTACAAGGTGGCCTAATGGTAAGGTGGTCCATTGTCCTCCTAGAGGTCATGGGTTCAATCCTTACCCTAGGTTCATTGGACTGTTTAAAGTGATTGAACGAATAAGTAGGGTAGCGTATCATCTGGAGCTACCCGAGGAGTTGTCAAGGATTCACAATACGTTTCATGTGTCACATCTGAGGAAGTGCCTAGCCGACGAGTCTACTTTCGTACCGTTGGAAGATATAGAGGTTGATGAGAATCTGAACTATGTTGAAAGACCCGTGGCCATTATAGATCGGGAAACCAAGGTGTTAAGGAATAAGCAAGTTGAAATGGTAAAGGTTCAGTAGGAACATCGAAAGGGTTCCGAGTGGACGTGGGAACCAGAGGCGGAGATGAGGAAGTTCTACCCGGGACTGTTCGAGTAGTGACTTCGGGGACGAAGTCGTGTCTAAGTGGGGGAGAGTTGTAATACCCGGTTCCCGCATGTAATTTTTAAGGCAATGTAAATTGAATTATGAATATTTACCAAGGTTTATCGAATTCGAGAGGGTGAATTTATTTGGATTGTGGGTGACATAGTTAATTGATTTATATATATATAATTGTGCACTTATTTAATCATGGGCTCTTGGACTTGGGCTTAAGTTAATAATGAAAGAAGAGGGGTTTGATGGGCTTGGCCCAAGAAGACATGTATATATATATATATATATATATATATATATATATATAAAATTAGGGCACAACCTCCCAAGCTTTGCCACTGTTCCATTGAGTGCCAACTTAGAGAGAGAGAGAAGGAAAAGTGCTCTGTGGGTGTGTTCTACGTGAAGAGGAGAAGTAGGAAGCAAGGAATTGAGTTTTGAAGCAATTTGTTGGAAACAATTCAAGGTATGGATTCTATTCCTCATAGTTGTTTCAGTTTGAGTTCTTGGTGAGATTTGGGGTTGAAAAGTTAGGTAGTTTTATCCCTGCTCTTGAAGTTTTATGAAAACCCATTTTTTTTAAAGAAAGAACTTCAACTGTAGACCACCAAATTGTAGTATTAATTGGGTTGTTTGATAAGGAGTTGTTCTTTAGTTGTTAGGAATCTTTAAAAACTAAAACTAAAGGAATTGGTTGAGTTTTGAAAGAGTTTGATTGTTGGCTATGGAGCCTGGGTTTTCAAAAATGAACTATCAGGGAACATGCGACAGTCGCATGAGCCCAAGGGCATCCCATGCGACATTCAGTTGTTGTTAGGTAGAGCCATGCGACTTTCAGTTGTTGTTGGGTAGGGTCATGCGACTTTCAGTTGGTTTGAGGGTAGGTTCATGAGACTTTAGGTAGTGTGTGGCTTCATCCGACTTTCTTAGTGGTGCCATGCGACCTTTGAACCTGAAACCTATGCGACCTTCGCACCATGCGACAGTCGTATGGGGCATTCATGCGACTTATGCTTATAACACTTGAAATCCGATATAAAGTGAAATTCGACACTTTACGCGACGCGTCGGTTTGATGGACGCGACGCGTCCCCGGTTTGTGGACTTTGGTGTTTGCGCTCCTTTTGTGGGCTTTCCGTATAAAAGTGGTTTCATGTGACCGTCACCAAGTATACCTCATGCGACCTTTAGTTGATCCGACCTTCGGGTGGCCCGACTTTAGGACTTAGGGTTTGCGTGTGTGCCTTGATTTAGGGGCTTGTGTCCGGTATTGATTTGATAGATGTGTTGTAGGTTCTTGCTGCTGAACAATCCCGAGTACTTCGACTGTTACTGTGTTTCTATTGCTTTTACTGCTGGACAGGTGAGTTTCACTAACTCCTATATTGTGTTGTGATACGTGCTCTATGTGATATTGTGCTTGATGTGACACAGAGGTTGTGTCTACCCCGCCTTTTATGGCAATTGATGTGACACGGAGGTTGTGTCTACCCCGCCTTTTATGGCAATTGATGTGACACGGAGGTTGTGTCTACCCCGCCTTTATGGCAATTGATGTGACACGGAGGTTGTGTCTACCCCGCCTGTGTGGCATAAGTGATGTGTTGTGCATTATCTGTAGATGTGTGTTCTGATATAATGTATGAGTGTGGTGTGCTCACTAAACTTTATGCTTAACCCATTGTTGTTGATTCTTTCAGACCGTCACGTGCTGACAAAGGGAAGGCTCCTGCATGATGGCTATTTCCGCTAAAATTTATTTGAACTCTGATTTAAATGACTACTTACAAACACGTATTTTTGTGCCGTAAGTCCCGTGTGTTGGGCCGGCTGCTGATTGATGATGATCTAAACGTTTATTTATCGATTTATGATTTTATATGAAATTATAAAAAAAATTGGGACGTTACAACCTTGGGGTGGTATATTCCCCCACTGTAAATGCTTGGTGGGTTCGGTAAATGGAGACTTTGATGAAATGATCTCGGGTTTAAGTCCGACCCCTTACTCGGGCAGCCAAGACAGATGATCATTGTCTGCGGATCGGTCCTTAGAGAAGGGTCGGTTTGGATCCATAGGATCCCGGACGGGGGGTTGGCCCGGCCTAAACAACCTTTTGATGATATAGGGTAAGGGTTTTTATTGTTCTTGAGTATTTTTTTCAGATTTGAATCTAGATGTGTTTATATTTGTATTTTGTGTGTGTTTATTTGAATCGATGGTTGAAAGGATATGATTACTAGATTTGAAGGACTTGCTACTTAGGGTTTTCATCATCTTGAACCTCTTAGGGTTTTCATTTTCGTAGTTAGGATTCTATTTCATGTTGGTGGCGGTAGTGATGGTGGTGGTGGTGAGGCTAATGTGGCGGTGGTGGTGTATAGTAAAGAGAGAGTGTGAGAAAAGAGTGAGAGATTATTGATATAAAAAAGAGAGAAGAGAGAATAGAATTTCATGTGTGTTTTATTCAAGTTCGGCCAGGAACCAAATTCGTAAGATGTTTGGTCATTTAGAGACTAAAAATGAAAAGTTAAGGACGGAAACTGTAAAAACCACCAAACCACAGGAACAAAAAATGTAATTAACTCTTTAAGTTGACAAGCATTTACTAATTGTATAGAGACATAATTTTACATAACACAATTTTGTCATACACAACAATTGTAACTTTTATCTCCCTATAAATCAACTAATTATTTTCTTAACCACATGTGATATTACGACCCAAACATACACTTTTTGTTGTTTATGACAAATAAGTGTTACACACAAATCAACTCCCATTTATATTTAAACATTTTTATATAATTGACTAAACAAGTCAACATTGATTATATTCGATTCTATAACAAATATGAAAAAATGCTTTAAAACATTATAATTTTTAAAACTCGTACTTAGAGCACACATAGTGGTGGGTGAGGAGCTCGTCATGGAGCCTCGTCATAGTTGGTCATCTAATACGGCAGCCTCGTTGTCGTTGTCATGCAGCCTCGTTGTCTGAATGACGAGATCATATACATATATATATATATACATATAGAGGTTGGTTCATGCGAGAAGCTAATTTTTTATGAGAAGTGCGAGAAGCAATCAAGACCCTTGATTGTTTTAATCAATGGTTAAAAGAAGACATGGCATGATGGTAATTAAAACATATTTAAAGGAGGTTAATTTAAAAAGAAAAAGGCTATTAATGACAATTTACATACTCTCCACCCTAAAGCAACCCTACACATTTAATCTTCTCAATGTCACGGTCATCTTCTACAACCCTTCCATTTCTCTCTCAAAGCCATCGCCACCATGATAGTGCTCAAAAGCCGTCGCCGCTCAAAACCACCGCCACCATCATAGTTATCAATGGCCGCCACTGCCTACCATGTTGCTCAACCAGAACACTGCTTTCATCGCCAACCTTCTTTCGCCGCCACCGGTGATGAATAAAATCAGTCACCTCCCTGTCGCTAGTGATGAACCAGCTCCACTCACCCTGTCACCATCATGACTACCATGTGTTAGAGGTCACCACCATCTTAAACCACCACCATCGACCACCACCACTACATCCTTCTTCCATCGTTGACACCTGCTGCCACCTCCACCAAAAACATTGAATCTCAGATCTTCTATCACAAACAATGGCCACTTGTTATCCACCGAGATCTCTGATTTGGGTCTTCACCGGCAACATCCATAGTAGCATCTATCATTCTTTTTTTTTTGGTTCTAGATCTATGAAACTGAATCTCAGAACTTATATAACAAATGATGGACACGGGTTGAATAGGGTGTTGTCCGCCTAGATCTCCGATTTGGGTGTTCACCGCCGACATCTACAACATATGTCGTTCTTTGTTTTTCGATGTCTATGAAGTTTACCTTCATCGATTTTGATCCTTTTTATGGGCTTCTCTTCTTTTTGGATTATCAAGTTGCTGTTTTTATATATATTCATTAATGAACAAAGTTTCTTGTATAAACTGTGTTTTTTTCATTGGACAATAAATCTTTTGTGTAGATTAAGGTTGCTTTAGCAATCATTCATTGGTGAATTCGGGATTTTCATCGATTTTTTTGTTGATTTTAGGTTATTCATTGCTGAACATAAGTGTAAAGGTGTTATTTTTTTTGTTCACGGTTGAACATAAATATTTGTTATGATTTTGTGAGATCAAAGTATAAAAGTTTCAGTTTATGGTTTACTAGATATAGAGCAACAATGAGCATGAGGAAAGAAACTTTCAAATAAAAAAAGATAGGAGAAAATTAATTTAATGAAAAGTAAAAAATGAAAAAGTGAAAACTAATTTGAAAAAGAAAATTATGGTTCAATATAAGAAAAAACGTACAGTTAAAATTAAAGAAAAAATAAAGTTGAAAATTAAAATTAAGATGACCATAATACCCTTTCTTATTAAATAAAAAATATAATTTATAGGAGCCACTAGATCAAAATCTAATCAAAGGTAAAAAAATGCTTCTCGCATTTTTCGCAAAACTAAAACTTTTCGCATGAACCTTCCCCTATACATATATATATACATATATATATATATATATATATATATATATATATATATAAGAGGAACTATGATCAACATAGAACCATTTTTATTCATAAAACCTAAAGAACTAAATCTGGTCATTAGATTAACTTAATCAATGGTTGAGATTAAAGAGTGGCAAATATGTAATATTATAAATAATTATCACATTACAAGTCAATAAAAGGGCATAAATGAAAAAGATATTAATTTATCTTTTTTTAGTTATCTCGTTCCATTCCAGCTCTCTCTCCCTTCTCTCCCATGAAGTAAATAAAACATTACCCTCCAAAGTTTAAATTTATCATAACTAATTAAGTTTTAAGAATTTAAGCAAAAAAATTATATCAATCTACTAGTTTTTTAATCCTCTTTAAATCAAGACCACTCTTATCATATTTCTGAAATTTTTATTTTTGAAAAATGCAAATATTTTTATCACAGCTGAAAATGCAAATATTTTACTTTGATTTTCATCAGAGCTGAAAATGAAAAAAAATTATACCATTGATTTTCATGATATATGTACAACATGCATGTATATGAAAATGAAAATATATGTACATGCAAACGCAAATATATGTACATGCGGCTAAAAAGGCAAATATACTATTGATTTTCATCACAACTGAAAATGTAAATATATGTACATGTAGGTATATGAAAATACAAATATATGTATATGCAGGTATATGAAAATGCAAATATATAAATATGCATTTTCAAAAAAATCATCAAAAATATATCAAGACTAGTCTTAGATTAAAGAGGATTGTATGTTCGGATTTGATTATCATCTTCATCCACAATTCCATGTTCAGTTTTGAATTTTGCATTTTCAGCTGTGATGAAAATCAAAGTAAATTTTTTGCATTTTCAGCTGTGATGAAAATATTTGCATTTTCAAAATAAAATTTTTAGAAATATAGGAAGAGTGGTCTTGAATTAAAGAGCAAGAAAAACTGAAGCTAATGGTATAATTTTTTTATTAAAAATCTTAAACATGACATAGTTATAATCATTAGAAGGATTAATGTGTTTTTTTTATAAAAAAAGCTAATGATGGCTGAGGAGGCGTGAGCTAATGGTTTTTTTTTTCAATTTCTTTTTTACCTTTTTAAATGATTGGTTGAGATTGGTTATTTGGATTCTATATTTAAGGGTGATTCTATATATAACCTAACCCTATATGGAAGTATTTATTTGAGAATCATTTTTATTGCGAGTACTCTCGGAACTAAAATTTTGATCCTCGATTAAAACAAATCAATGACTAATAATCTTCACGGCTCATTATTGACTAATGTTTGCCTAATTAATGAGGGGTATTTTAGAAAACTTAAGTCAATCTAATAACGAATCATCTATCCGGACGTTATTCACGGTTGGGTAAATATTTAAATGACCAAAATACCCTTATTAATGACGAGTAATGATGGTTACAAATGATATTTATAATAAGAACGGTTCTCAAATGAACTTATCCATATATATATATATGTATGTAACTATATATACTTCAATTCTAGATTTTCTCACTTTCATTCTTTCTAAATTTTAAAACTTTCTCCTCTCTAAATTATAAAATTTCTCCTATATACATCCCTCATTCTTCTTCCCTCATGGATTGGCGTCCAACACGTATCACTATAAACGTTTATTATGCGGGTGAAATAAATTTTATCCGTTCCCCATTACTATGGTGGCGAGGTGGACCAAATCTAGAGATTACCAACCGGAACATACAAGCATTTAAGACGTTCTTGCTTTGGAGGTTTCGTAAGTTTGAAGACTTGTTATGCTGTCGACATCACCGGACGAAGATAACTGACATGGGACATTGACTTCGAGTCACTCATTTGTCCTGCGAGCAGGCTTGCCAGTGTCGATATATACTTTTCTTACATAATCTTAATAAGTTGGAGAATCGCTCCTTTGGCTCGGCATCGTCTAGTTACGTGAGCAACACCGGATCTTTTTCATCCGAGTTTTAGTTTATTTAGTTTTAATTTATTTTTTTAGTTTTAATATAATACTTATGTTAATTATTTTGATTTAATGTAATATTTTAGGTTTATTGTACTAATCTATTTTTAATGTAATATTATGTTTCTAATGTAGTATTTTAAGAATTATTTTAGTTTTAATTATTTTTCTTAATGTTAAAAACTGAAAATAAAAATAAAAATGGATGGTAATATAACGGTTAGAACTTAGAACTATGAGTGTTAGTCGTGAAATAGTGAAATGCTAAAAAATAAATAGTCAATTGTTAATTAATTGTTAGAAAAGATGATATGCTAACTACGTATGGTTTTACACATCCAAAACGCATAAATCCTGGAAATTTAGGCCACAATAATTGACTTTAGAAAGGAGAAGCATACTAGAAACTGCTTGGACTAGCTTGTGTACAAAAACGATATGATATGGGAAATTATGCCACTAATTAAGGAAAATTATTTGACCAAAAACAACCTTTTAAAATTTATCCTATACTTTGAGTGGAGTCAAACAAATTTGGGTTTTTTCTCCCAATTCTACAATTCGATTTTCGCAAAAAAAGGAAAAAATTATGGTTTAGAATTCAATATTTTCCGAATTTTAAAAGGAATAATATTTTTTAAACACCAAAAACTAGAATGTACATTTATTTGTATCTTGTTTCGTTTTTGTTTCTGACTAATTATGATACTTATATTTATATATACATATCACTCTTTTGTAATAATATATAAATTGAGTTTTTTTTGAAAATTTAAACTGTTTAGTTTCTGAAAATGTATTAAACTTTTCAAGTTTTGCTAACGTGTACATCCAACTTTGAAATCTATAATTTTATGTATTTAATCTGGTATGATAGGTTGCATGATGACGTGACACATGTTTTGGTTGACACGACGATGATGTGAATGATGACATGGTTTTTCTTATAAAAATATAATTCTAAATAAAATCAATATTACCTATTAATTTTTATTATTATATATTTTTAATTATAATCAAACTAGAAAATGATTAGAAGGTTAGGGTTATATGGTTTGCACCAATTGTGTAACACGTGAAATTCGAAACCATTTTTTTCTTTTAAAATATTTTTTAATATCTTGACCAAGAAATGTACATAGTTTTATAACATCATAAGAGCTTCTAAAACATTCAACAAACCAATCTTTTGAATTCCTGTCTAATAATAAACAACGGAAGTCTTAAAACATAGTTAACATGTATTATATGTAATTTTATAAAAAAAACTTTCTAAAATTCTAATGCTGAGCTATCATCTGCACGGTGAAGCCTTCCCTTTATCATGACTAGCTTTGCTTGCAAAAGAGGTAAACTAACAACCATAAGCAATGCTAAGTGAACTCTACTACGCTTACATATACTATATGGCATGTGCAAACATATGCTATGCTAACAACATAATTTAAATAAAGCTAATACGTATCTGAGCAATATGCATACATACCGCTAAACACATATTTGAACATAAACTAAACACATATTGCGTATACACATAAATCTGAGCTCAGAACCCATTTGTGTGTAACTGATCCTGTGACATTCTTGGACCCCAGATCGGTGTCAATGGGCGTAAATCCATTATTAGGTTAATCTATAACCACCTACCTACGTAGGCCATACATGCTATTTGAATAGATACAACACATAGTCATATGGCTACATCGTACTACATATAATACACGTAAGAATAGTGAACTCACCTGGTTGCTGATCACCCAAATATCTGAAATGTTGTATATCTAATATCTGAACGGCTACGACTATTTGGAACAACCTACAAATAGGTTACAACTAATTAAGCATGTATCAGTCATCTATAGACATTCTAGGCAGTTCTCACGACACCTTAAACCTTAATCAGGAGTAACGGATCGAAAAGAGTGCTAAATCACAATTATTCTATTCTACTCGAAGGCCAACATGTTGCTTTCCTAAGACCGAACATGTCACGTTTACTATCTAAGTCTCACCGAGGTTCAATCACTCAACGCGTCGCATTACAAGGGATGTCGTGTCACGTTCTATATGAAATACAAAACCTTAATACAGTCGACTTCTAAGCAACCCAGTCCCTCTCCAACCCTCCTATAAGGACAAATCACACATCATGATCAGGGAGTAGTGCCCTACGTGATGGGTTTCCATGACAATACAACGGAAGCATATAAACAAGTTTCATGAAAATCGTTAGGTTCAATAAACCTTTGTGCCATCAATACCCACCACATGGATCATACTCCATGCAAGTAAAGTAACTAAAGAATGAAGATAGAGAAAGTATACCCTTTAGGAGCTAGAAATGAATATAAAGTGGGACGAGCTTGAAAGCCAAAGTGAGCCTTCCTCTATATGATGTCCACCAAGAGTTTGTATGATCCCTAGTGCTAGCTTACCCTTAGTGAACTTCAAAACTATGATTCACCTTCTGGAACATCACCTAAAGCTCCAGCTAGACCTAAGAAGTCACTCAAGAAAACTTTAAGTAGACTCACAAGTATATGCAAGTGTACATCTTTGGAAGCTTGTTAACTTGGTCAAGAGGAGCAATAGATGAGAGTGCATGATACTTATAATATCCTAAAGATGACCTTAGAAGACCCTAAGGCCGGTTATGAGGTAATGATAAAGACTACATGCATTGGGTGGCATGGTTAGTCTAATAAAATTAAAAGTTTTCTGTCAGACAACCTTCATAGTCGCCTCATGTTTGTGAACAACCCATGAAGCCTTCATGGTTCGTGAAGCAAGACCATGAAGCTCCTGATCAAACCATTTTTTTTATCCTTTTCCCCTTCTCTCAATATATTCTGCTGTTGGGATCAATCCTCGACGTGTAACCTAATAGGACCATGCTTTATCAGTAGTGACACTGACATATGTGTGTTAGTGGTCAAACACCAACACTAAGGTCATAAAATCCAGTTTGATTGTCAAAAACACCACTAAACCCTAATCATTAAACATAATCCTCTACCAAAAGCCCTGATGGCCATCATGTAACACCCCAATTTTTTATTATAATTATTACATTTCACCATAAATATTCATTCGAATAATTAAATAAATAATAAATATGTTATTACATTCATTCCAATAATTAAGTATTAAGTCTTAGTAACGGAAGCTATTAAACAAATGTTTCAATAAAAATATAAAATTGAGTAATCTTCGTGCTGCTGTCACGCTGGTGCCTTACCCTTGTCTTTTTCCGATGGTCCTGAAAAGAATTAAACAACAACGGGTAAGCTAGAAGCTTAGTGAGTAATAGATCATCTATACCTTATGATTATCACACAGTATCACGTATCTGCATATAAGGCCCCCTCGGCTAAGCCACTCGGCCACGATATCTAAAGACATCTATCAAGTTGGTCCACTCGACCTTGGTGCCATAGGCATTAGATAACCTCCTCGCTATCGAGTATACAAGTAAACATATATCACATCAAATAACACATACACGTATATACAAACATCACATATATACAAATACATCATAAGATAAGAGTTAGTGAAACTCAGCTGGTTCGTAGTCTAAGTACCGACTACAGACACGTAACAAGTACTTGGAATTCAGTTAATACCGGCAATAACTTACAGTTAAATCGTGTTTCATAAGTTCTCATTATCCTATACAAATCGTATAATTTGCGATTTCAATATTAAGTTCAATTTGCGATTGGGCTTCCCATGCCCAATTTGTGATTTGGGTGTCAAAGCCCATTTTGCGATTCAGTCTTACAACCTAATTTGTGATTCTGGTTCTATAACTTAATTTGTGATTCAGACCTTTAAGCCTAATTTCAATTTTGAGTTCTAGACTCAATTTGCAATTCTTCTTACTATGCTTCATTTGAAATTCCACCATCACACTAATTTACAATTCATCATAATCTAATCAATTTGAAATCCATGTATACTAGTCCAATTTGCAATTCCAATTAACTAACTCAACTTGCAAGTCAAGGATACTAAACCAATTTGCAATCCAAGTTTAGTTCTATTTTGTGATCAACATCATATAACCAATTTGCAATTCATATCAACTAACAAATTTGTGATTCACTCCTTCTTTCCATTGTTCAAGAATAGCCAATCAAATACACACACACACACTTTTTAAAATCCAATCTTAGCCAATACTCGACCAAATTTCATAATTCTTGTTCTTATAGGTTTCTAAACACATCTAGATCATAACCTATCGATTAACTGAGTTTTCATCATAAAAAATTGCATCTTTTTTTTTTTGTTTTGAGCTGTGTTCAACAACCCTTAGAACTCAACAAAAATGATACAAAAACTCAATCATGTCCATTGATTCCAGTGGCTAACACACTAGTCTAGATTAAGCACTAACGATTAATTGCATTTAAACTAGGTTTTCGAGGGTCAAAAGCCCTTCTTTTGTCTCGGTTCGAACTAGTGCGACAACCAAGAACATCAACAATAAAATCGGTAATTACCCACAGAAATGAAGGAATCAAATCAATAAGGCTTGTAATGGATTAAGATTCTAACCTTGTGGTTCACGATCTATTTTCACCTTGAACTAGAGATTTGGTCTCGTTCTTCCTTAGTCGCTCTTGGTAGAGACGACACACGCACACACGTAATTTCTTGGGGAGGGTGTCGGCTATGAGAAGCCCACTAAGGTAATACTAATTCACCTAAAAGTCTTTCCTAATTTACTTTAAGCCCAAAACACCTAATAGTCCATGTTTGGCCCAATTAAATCATTCATATTCCTTTAATCCATAATGTAATCCAACTCACATTTAGCTACTAGACCTCCTACCCAATAACAAATAGAATTGTTGAATAAAATAAATAAAAATTGTAACACCCAGAATTTTATTATTAAGTCAATGCGAGAAATGTACAAAGTGGTAAATGAGATACAAATGGATATATGAGATTAGATGTGTTTTTAAAACTAGAGGGACTTAAAATGTCAGATTATATGTTAAATTAAGTCCAGGGACCATTTGTGTAATATAGCAATACTTATATATATACTTGGTTGCCTTTGTAGTAACCAACACACTTACATACATGCTTCAAGAACAAACACAGCAGCTACACTCTCTTTCTGGCGATTTTTGAGCTTGAAACACAGCAAGAACAACAGCTAATTAGATCCATAGCAACCCAACTTAGTAGAGGTATGTGTAGTTTAATTAGTTTTTATGTTCTTCATGTTCATATGAGTCAAGGATTGATCACAAGGATTAAAGTACGTTAATTTGTTGTTTGTTATGTTGTTTAGGTGTTATGGGTGTAGGAAAACACCCTATACGCGTTTTTAGATCGATTAGTATTGTATTATGTGAGTTTTGGCCGGATTTACAGCTTCTGTCGGTCAGAACTGTGCAGACCAAGGGTGGGCACGGGCGTGCCTTTCGACCCGTGGAAAACCCTAGTTCTTCAGGTACCCCGTGCTTTTAAGCATAGTCACGGGCGTACCTTAGATAGGCACGGAAGTGACTGCAGGATAGGTACGCCCATGCCTGGGTCAAGCCCAGCCATGCCTTAGTTGCAGGCACAGGCGTGCCTTTGACAGGTACGGCCGTGCCTTAGCCCTGTTCAGTTCAGTTTGATTATTCAGCAGATGTTAATACATAGATTATTGATATTATGTTGTAGAAACAAGTTGTGGACCTATACATTGATCATTATCATTTGTGGATATATTCAGATTATAAATATCAGAAGGTGAGTCTTCTAGACTTCACTTCATATGTGCAGCATGTATGCTATTATATCAGATTATTGACATGTCATGTTATTCATATGTGTGTATAAGCTTGCTGCTTTATGTAGTAAGTCTCAGAGTTGGGGTGCTTACTGCTAAGTCCAGTAAGGCTCAACTATGGTACAGTACTGTGACCCATGTTGCTGCCCTGGGTCTAGAACCAGATGCTAGCATTGTTTGCTAGACATACGTGTATTATCTTTATATGATTTTATACGTGGGTTTATATGATGTTTAGTCCGGTTTACTCACTAAGCTTTCGTAGCTTATTAGATACTATTTTTTAAAATGTTTTGCAGGTTTTATCAAAGGCAAAGCTCCGGTTTGACTTCCAATTGTTAAACTCTTTGAAATTAACGGCTGGTTTGTAAATATCAAGTTTTTGATACCAAACTTATGATAGTATTTATGTGAGTATCTATTGATACGTCAGGTTTTCAAACAAGTATTGCTTCCGCTTTTATGATAAACCTTGAGATGCGAACACTTATAGGCGTTCCAACTTGGTATCAGAGCCACGGTTTGAGGGATCTGGATGTGTACAAGACACATTCTGGACTTAAACCATGGTTCTGCGGATTTTAAAAAAATTGTCAAACTGGAGGCTTGCAGCTTGGTGAGTATACTAACAGTTATATTGATTATGTATTATGTGAGTATTGTATGCGAGTACAGGATATGCTTAAGACAAATATGTTATATATATATATATTTACAACTGTTAAGAGTTCCTTTTATTGTGCATTCAAGATGAATTTAGTGTTATATGAATATATGAGAACATGATGTATAAACTTTGGCCTAAGCCTGTGAATCGGGAATTTTTGTGATAAAGTTAAGATCAAATGTGTGTAATGTGTTTAAAGTAATATAAGGGCCCATATTATTACAAACACATGATACATGTTAGAACTTAATGGAATCATGAGGAATCTTGTGAATCGGGTGAAGGGTACTTGTAAGGTAGTACACTTGAGAATATATGTAGAATGCCTTAGTATGTATAGAAATACTTTGGATATGATAATAGGTGTACTGATATATGGTTATACAAGTAACTGTTTGTTATACAGGATAGTGTGATAAAGCCACCTTTTGCTTTAGTGCTTTATCTATACTACCAAAATAATATATACAAGAGGTTCAAGAGTAGTGTATAATCCTAGGAGTGATTTTAGTCACAGACATGAAAGGATAAATATCAGTATTACAAGTGAACGTATTCTTATAAGAATATAGCATGATAGGGTGTTTGAGCCCCGGATATAATTGTTAAATATCAGAACCTACATCTGAAGAATTTAGTGCAGAAAACTTAGTAAAGTGGTGAAGCAGAGTTTATGACATATATTGTTGTATGAGTTGTGGAACAGATAAAAGAACAAAGAAATGATCAGATAAGAGTCAGTATCAAGATCAATTGTAAAAGAAGTGGTAATAAAGCAAATTTACAGATGTCATGTACATAAAGTTATTATGAGAACTAAGGAAAGTAAGTTAAAACAAAGTGGAAAGAGGTATGTATTGGTATGATCTACGATATTATTCAAAGACGGTAAATGAGTGGAGTGTTTGTGAAATAAAGGCAAGTATAATGGTGCGAGATGTGATTGATATTATGACTAACTAAGAATTGTTTTGTTACAGTGTAATGGATCCTAATGCGAATTCTAGAACAGAAAATGAAGTAAGAAATGAAGGAAACCCTGACATGGTTACTATAGGAGAGGTGGAAGACTATATTTCCCTTTATGGGGAAAGACGTGGAGCCATACCTACCAAACACCTTAGGGGTGTCGTCTCGGATGAGTTTGAAAAATGTATTAAAACGGTTATGCCGTCCATTATGACTGAAATGAAGAATGAGATACGAAGTGTAGTCCGAGAAGAATTTCATATATTGAAGGATGAAATGATTAACGAGATAAAAGAATAGATAAAAGCCGAGGGATCCCATAGAAGAACAAGATGCGAGACTTGTGGTAAGAACCATACGGGCCAGTGTAAGTATAAAACTAAAGGTTGTTATACGTGTGGAGAAGTAGGACATAATTATAAGGATTGTTTATCCTTTGGAAAGTTTTGTTATGACTGTGCTCAGTACGGGCACGAGTCCTCAGAATGTCCTAACTAGCTAGAATTCGTTAGTGGAGATATTAAATAAATAAGTGGAAACGATGTAAGGTTTCTTTTAGTATGTATGTAAATTATGTAGAACCGGTATGTACTTTTCTTAGATAATAAATGTTAAAGGAGGCAGAATCAAAGAAGATTTTGTGTTATTGGTTGAAGTATGGGTAATGAATATTATGTACTTATGTATATGAGTGAGTTCCAAATAGTAATTGGAATAGACTGGTTAATTTATAACCACGTTATGATATTATGTGAACAGAAGTGATACGAGTTCATATCCCTCGTGGGTAAGAACTAATTATATGTGCTAAATCAAAACAGGAAGGTGGTATGGGTGATCAGTTTCAAAAGCTGGGGAGTGTCTTCGATATGGATACATTATTTTCCCAACCTATGTTATAAATATTAATTTATAGAAGAACAGATGAGTTAGAAAGATACGAAAGTAATATGTGAGTATCTTGTTATGTAATTCAAGAGATTGCCAATGTTACTGCCAGACAGACAGAGTATGTTTAGAATTTGTGTGGTGTTGAAAGCTTCAGTGATTACGAGAACTACGTACAGACTTGCTCCTTCAGAGATACATGAATTATTGAAATGATTTCAAGAATTATTACATGTGGGGGTTTATAAGACCCAATAGCTTTTTATGAGGTGTATTCATGTTATGTGTATTAATTATTATGAGTTCAATAACGTGATCATGAATATATGTCTAGTGTTTAGAATATGTGAATTACTTGATCAGTTATTATGGGGTAAAGTGGTTGTCAAAGCTGACTCAAAATCGGATTTTCTTCAGCCTAAGATCAGAAGGGATGGTATTTCTTAAACTGTGTCAGAAATGTTTAGATATTTTGGAGTGGTTATAATACTTTTGGCCTTGCTAAGGCACCGGCAGTGATTATGTAGTAAATGAATAGGGTGTATAGGCCAATGTTAAGTAAGTCAGTAATTGTGTTCATAAATGATATTCATATTTATTCCAGGGGTTTAGCAGATCATGAGAATCATGTTTAAAAAGTTTTAGTGACACAGAGTAGAAAATAGTTATATGTTAAGTTCTCAAGGTGAATTTAAGATGTAAGGAATGAAATTCTTTAGATAATTTATTAGTAGGAATGAGATCGAGAGGAATTCTGAGAAGTAGAGAAGGTGATGAATTGGGAGCCGCCAAAGAACCCAACAGTAATCAACAGTTAGATGGGATTAATTGCATAAATTATGTGAAGCAACAATTTGCACTACCTGAATCGACTGAAGAGACGATAGCATTGTGTGATGACAGTACAGTGGTTTGGATGGATGCAGAGGGGCAGAGTTATTATTTACACTTCTAGACAGTTCAATCGTATGAGAATGAATATACAGAGTCACACCTGATAGTAGTATATGTGGTATGTTAGTTATATGATACGTAAGGATATTACCTCAATAGTGGGTGGATATGTGGATGTAAGACTATTGTTGGTGCACCGCAATAGCATTCATAGGTGGTGTAAGACTACCGTTAGTGCGCTACGGTAGCATTCAGTATGATATGATGAGATTAGGTATTTCTTTATGTGTAGAGTTGTTTACACGAAATTATAAAAGTTAGAAATAATTGTTGAATGAGAAAGACCTTTAAAGGCGACAGAAACAATGGTCAGAATTAGTGAAGGATTGTGAGTAGAATATTATATTATTCATGGTAAGGCTAATGATATAGCCGACAGTTTGAACAGGAAATCAGAAATAATATTTGTATGAATTAATTATCTAGATGATAGTTACAACGCCTATATTCAGATGAAATGGGAACAGGTCAGTCAGAAGAAATCAAAAGTGAAAAGTATATTAAAGAATGGATGAGAATGACAAGAAATAAATCCGATTAAAGACAATCGTGATATACTGATTAGATATAACCGTATGTGAGTATCAGGTTATGGAGATGCAAGTCAGACACAGTTAAATGAAGCTCACAAGTTTAGATTTTCCATTCAGTCAGAAGTTACCAATTTTATAAAGACCTGAGGGTGGATTATTGGTGACCGGATATGAAACAAGATATAATCAGATAAGTGGAGAAATACTTATAAAGGTGTACGAAAGAAAGCCAAACGTCAGAAATTATATATGGAAATATTAGTATAAACCTGAATGCCAAATTACCCAAAAACCCTACGAGGTTATAAAAGTGTTATGAGTGATTGTAGTCAGGTTAAATAAAAGTGTGTATGTGGTTTCTATTAGAGAAACTCATTCTTCAGAACATTTGATATATGTGTATGTGAAACAGATTGTGTTATGTTATAGCATATCAGTGTTTATTGATTCAGACAATGATATCAGATCCACTTCTAGAATTCGGAATAGATTTCATATAAAGTTAAGGATTAAGTTTCATCTCAGTACAGTCAGAATGAAGGAAATATACAGATGATGGAAAGCATGTTTTATGATTATGTTGTTAATTTAGAAGAAAACTGGGGTACGTATTTGCTTGAGAGAGTTTCGTAATACAACAGATGTAAGTTCAGCACCGGGATGCCAATGTATGAAATTGTATGATATTACTGCCAAACTTCAGTGTATTCAGTGACGTGGGTCAGAAAGCGTGGGGTAGTACAAAAATGATACAGTAAAAGACAAAACAGATTCAGAAGATATGTAATAGATTGTTTGACGCTCAGAATAGAAAAAGGGTTATACAGATAAAAAGAAATGGCCACATCAGTCTTAATTGGCAGTAGCATTGTGGGAAAACGTGATCAGTAATTCAGAAATTATTGTATATGAGGGGAAGGACAGTTTATAGATCAAAGTTATCAGAAGAGTTGTTATAAATTCAGAACACCTTTCGTGTGTTATATCTCAAAAGATGTTTAGCAGTTAAATCTATAATATACATAGTAGATGGGTCAAAGACCGGTAAAAGTGTAAAAAGGGGTCAGAGTATGTATGAGGGCCTGATGAGAAAATGATGATATTATTCAGAACTCTTCGGCAGTTGATTTCGGGGACGAAATCATTTCAAGTGGGGAAGAGTTGTAACACCCAGAATTTTATTATTAAGTCAATGCGAGAAATGTACAAAGTGGTAAATGAGATACAAATGGATATATGAGATTAGATGTGTTTTTAAAGCTAGAGGGACTTAAAATGTCAGATTATATGTTAAATTAAGTCCAGGGACCATTTGTGTAATATAGCAATACTTATAGATATACTTGGTTGCCTTTGTAGTAACCAACACACTTACATACATGCTTCAAGAACAAACACAGCAGCTACACTCTCTTTCTAGCGATTTTTGAGCTTGAAACACAGCAAGAACATCAGCTAATTAGCACCATAGCAACCCAACTTAGTAGAGGTATGTGTAGTTTAATTAGCTTTTATGTTCTTCATGTTCATATGAGTCAAGGATTGATCACAAGGATCAAAGTATGTTAATTTGTTGTTTGTTATGTTGTTTAGGTGTTATGGGTGTAGGAAAACACCCTATACACGTTTTTAGATCGATTGGTATTGTATTATGTGAGTTTTGGCCGGATTTACAGCTTCTGTCGGTCAGAACTGTGCAGACCAGGGGAGGGCACGGGCGTACCCACGGAGGGTACGGGCGTGCCTTTCGCCCCGTGGCAAATCCTAGTTCTTCAGGTATCCCCGTGCTTTTAAGCATAGTCACGGGCGTACCTTAGATAGGCACGGGCGTGACTGCAGGATAGGTACGCCCATGCCTGGGTCAAGCCCAGCCGTGCCTTAGTTGCAGGCACGGGCGTGCCTTTGATAGGTACGGCCGTGCCCTAGCCCTGTTCAGTTCAGTTTGATTATTCAGCAGATGTTAATACATAGATTATTGATATTATGTTGTAGAAACAAGTTGTGGACCTATACATTGATCATTATCGTTTGTGGATATATTCAGATTATAAATATCAGAAGGTGAGTCTTCTAGACTTCACTTCATATGTGCAGCATGTATGCTATTATATCAAATTATTGACATGTCATGTTATTCATATGTGTGTATAAGCTTGCTGCTTTGTGCAGTAAGTCTCAGAGTTGGGGTGCTTACTGATAAGTCCAGTAAGGCTCAACTATGGTACAGTACTGTGACCCATGTTGCTGCCCTGGGTCTAGAACCAGAGGCTAGCATTGTTTGCCAGACATACATATATTATCTTCATATGATTTTATATGTGGGTTTATATGATGTTTAGTCCGGTTTACTCACTAAGCTTTCGTAGCTTATCAGATACTATTTTTTAAAATGTTTTGCAGGTTTTATTAAAGGCAAAACTCCGGTTTGACTTCCAATTGTTAAACTCTTTGAAATTAACGTCTGGTTTGTAAATATCAAGTTTTTGGTACCAAACTTATGACAGTATTTATGTGAGTATCTATTGATACGTCAGGTTTTCAAACAAGTATTGCTTCCGCTTTTATGATAAACCTTGAGATGCGAACACTTATAGGTGTTTGATCTTAATATTTTAAATTTGGTTTTTGAGGCGTTACAAAAATGGTATAACTATTAAAACTATCAATACCAATAATAATATAATTTCGTAATTCAAAACGGGTATTACACATTAACAATAACGTATGTTCATGGAATAGATTGCTTACTCTGGGAATTGTGATCACTATCGAAGAGAATGGGTAGAAGGATTCTCCTAGGCTTTTCCAACCTTTGATTCTCAAAAACCATCAAAACCATCTTCAAATATCAAGCATTGTTCTACCACATGAATCTCAACTTCCAGACCTCTAAATACGAAACCCTCCGTTCAAAACCTTCGTATATGTGTTAGGAAACCGTTATAAAAAAATCATAATGATCCAAAGTTTCAATCACCGGGGATCGGTCGATCATTAAAGTTATGCTCTCAAAAACAAGGATTCCGACTTTCTTTCTTGCCTCCCTCTTTTCTAGGTTTATAAGATGACTCTCTCTTAATAAAACCCTAATATGAAAGGATATTTATACTTCCTTCTATACGGCTCTAATTGTCGTGCATAAAATCGAATGGGCTTGATATAAGAATCATCCTTTCTCACTTTTCACCCTAAGCTTTACTTTGAATGTATACACATTCAAACCCTCTATAAGCTTCAATTCTTCTTTCATTCTCCATAAGCTTCAAGCCTTCAATGCATGTTTGGAGTGGAGTTGAAGAGAAATGCTTCCATTTCACTTTCGCTATTTGAAGTCTGGTATGGGAACAAGAATTGGATTTGCTTTCTATTTAAAAGGTGACATCAACGGTTATTGTGTATATCCGGTGGGTGATGTTATGCAAAGAGTATCTATTTGATGGACTAAGTTAGATAGAAATTTGGGTTCTATAATGTAAGCTAGTAAAGGGTACACGGCTCTATTCTTCTCATCCTCACGCAAAGTGATAGAAGGATGGTTGGTTGGAAGCAAAAAGGATTTCTTGACTACACTTAAAAGTATAGGATGGGTTCTTAGTCCTTGGGTCTCTTGAATAGCAGGGTCCTATGTGATGCAATAGCTCTTTTCTCTCACTAAAGTTGGCTGTGTGTGTGCATGGTTCAGGTGCTTTGACTTTTAATCATTGTAGGTGTTGCTTTAGTGCAAATGGACAGAGATGGGGTATAACTCCTAGGGATCTTTCTTCTTGTTGGAGCTCGAGATATATGGTATATCCAAAGGATTGCGTATTGTGGTATGGCATCAAATTAATGTTTGATGAATCTGCGCTTTTGCTTGACTATTCTTGGATTACACATCGTGTTTTAAACTGTTAATAGTTTTTCATGAACATTCAAACATTGTTCAACAAAAAATTTAAAATTGTAAAAATAAAATAATTATATAGTGTTGGAGGTTAAACTAGTTAAAGGTAAACAAAAAAGTATAATCATCAACTAAAGAAAACTTAACACCCTATTCTTGAGTTTAACAGGGAGAGAAAATGAAAGTGGATGAAATCATTTTTTTCTAAATCATCTTATCTTTGAGAGGATAGATTTCATAACAAAATTGGCTTTAAACACTTCTTTTTTCTTTTTTTTTACTTAAATGAAACTCAAGAATATAATTTTTTTTTGTTTACTTCAAAATATTTTCCTTTTCCATCTATACAAACTCAAAAACATGGTGTATAGTAGATTAAAATTACTAACAAATAAAAATATAAAATTAAACTATTTAAAAAACTTAAGGGTTAAATAAAAAAAAGTTGTTGAATGTTTCCCTGGTGTTTGGCAGCTTGTTTAGTGTGGTAGCTTTATAACACAAACTATCACATAGAGTATTTACGTTTTGCAAATTTAGTAGTCTAGTAGATGTGAGATATTGTATTCGGTTTTTTTTGTTTTGGTAATGGTTTTGTTTTTTAAAAATAAAAAAATACAGTGTAAATATTAAACTACTTTTAACCAAGGTTATAAAAATTTGTCACGGTTTTTTCATGACTTCATCAAGGTTGGGGCATGATTATACCTTTACAAAATGGTTCAAGGCGTGACATATGTTAAGGCCTAGCTAGTCATATGTTTACATGTTATAAGCCGTGTTAAGTGTACTGTGGCTTTTTCATGATTTATAAAACTTACTTGAACCTTAATCATACCGGAACGTCTTAATTTATTTATAACTTTGTTTTAAAACCATATATTATACTCATATAATATAATAAAATAATAATAATAATGTAAATGTATTGATGTAAGTAAGAGAGGAGTGATAAAGGGCATAAAATCAGGAATGGACATATGGGAACCCATGACCATGCATTAGAAGGTCGAGCAAATCTAGGGATATTATTTATCATCCTTTTTCTCTTTTCAAGATATATGTGACTGCAATGCATGCCTGCCTCTTTCTTTTTAGGGTAATTTTATATATCCCCTTCAATATCTACATAACCTTTTTTTATTTGACATATGTGAGTAAAAAAATAACATTAAAAATATAACATTCTTGATTTGACATATGTGTTTGTTAGAAGAGAGGCTATATAGTAGCACCCTTCTTTTTAACTAGCTCCTTATTATTAAGGTAATTTTATATAACCCCCTTATTATTATTATTATGCTTTTTTTTCTTTTTTCTTTTTTAAATTCCCATCCCATCCCATCCCATCATAAAGACTACCATGAGAATATTCTTTTCTTCATTACCTTCTTACTTACAAAAATACTACTAGAGATCGAGGTAGTAAATCTTCCTTTTTTTATTTAACTACTTATTTACTTACTATATCAATAGTCTAAATTAAAAAAAAGACAAAGAAAAAAATTCATAAAGTTGAAACATATTGTAGTAAGTAATAACATTTTTATTTAAATTTAAAAAAAAATACTCATCTCACTTTATTTTATTCGGAGGCTGTTTCGTACATAACAAATTAGTCTATACATAACATATACAAGTATTCAATAACGTATGATACAAACTGATTATATATAATTTATTGTGTAAATAACAGTTTCATTAAGAACGAATTATCATCCATTTTATTATATTTTAATCACTTTTCGTGCTTCCCCGAACTGGCATAAAGACCTTGAAAAGGGTGCCTTAATTTGATCGGCCCCAAATGTGATCGGGTGGTAAGCCAACGGCCCTAAATTGCCACCTAGACATGCACCAGATCGTATCGGGGGTTAGTCCCTGTTTACACTTAAGATTTTACAGATTTATTAAAAAAAATATATAAAATCTCAATATTTAAACTTAGACGATAATTTTCTCTAAAGAAGTTTTGAAGAAGATAAAGTTGAAAAAGGGAAAACCCAGGGGATTTTAATCTGAAAAAAATGACGTCATTAATCACAACTTTTTTTTAGGACTATTATAAAATCCCTTAAACCAATTAGCCTGAATTTCTATAATTAATATGAGAGTTGCTAATTTAACTAGATTAAATCAAATAATTATCTGAGATTGTATACTTTTTTTGAAGTCTTTGAGATCTTTTAGCCTAAGTTTGGTTTGTAGAATCTTTTTTAGTAGAACTAAAATCTAATCATTTATGAACGAATGAGAATTTGAATATAATTTCTTGTCTATTGTGTTTGGTTGCGTAATTATGAGTTGAAATTTGGATGTAACTCCACCACCCCACAACCACCTACGGGTGTTGTTTGATCGGGTTATTTGTGTTTTGGGGTGTTCGGGTCGTGTTAATTGGTTTTGATATATTAAAATTATCTACCAATCAACCTAATAGAATAATATAATTTTAAATCGGGTAACCTGAACAACCAACGCGAAATCTAAATAACCTAAACTTGAATCAAGTAGGTCAGGTTATTCGGGTTCACCATATAACCACATAATACAATTGAATCGAAGCTTAATAGTTTCGTGTTTCGGGTGACGTTTATTTTAAAAAACCCGATTAACCCGAAACCCGATCGGGTTGACCCCATTAACATCCTTCGTGGAAAGGAGAGGATGAACTGATAAGAGAGATGTCTGGTAGTCGGAACTCAGAAGGAATATGAATTTTTTAGGGGGATGGAAAGGAATTTGAATTCTCTTAAATAAAGGTAAATTATGTGCAATGATTCCAATTTCATTTTTTAATGGTGGTTAAATGCACGAATCCCTGAAGTTGGATTCAAATTTCCCCTAATTTCAGCGGACCAAACGATCCCAATGATTTTCGTTATCATCTATTTATATGGAAAGGCTTATGTCTTATTAAAACTGTGTGGGTTGATATTTGTGACGAAAATGACTAGGCTTCAGTTGATGAAAACAGGCCCAATAATGTCTCGTACAGGGCTTCTCGTTTTTGTACTGAGTTTACTCACCAAAATCTTGGGTCTGGACCATAAAATAATGGGCTTTAGCTGAATGAGTTCTAAAAACCCATATGTTACTCTTTCCCCCAATCCTGTTTATATAGCCTCACACATAGTTAATTAAACATTTCCCGGTCCAGTCCAGGATCGGTCTTGAGTGGTCTGGTCTTATTATGTACCGGTCTCGACGGTGTTTTTTCAATCCAGCGTTCCTTCATTTTGTTTGACCGGATGATCTCTTGTAACTCGATTTTGAAACCAACAAAACTCGAATATGCTAACATAATCAAAAAGTAGATACACATTGTTATAATAATTTGTTGGATATTAAACAATTGTAATATCGGAATTTTGAAGCTGCAATTTTTCATAATTGCAATGTTCACGAGTGAATAACTACTATCATCATCATCATCATATAACCACGTATCCCCTAAAAAAACCCTATTTTAGAAACTATAAAAAATAAAGTTGTAAAAATGAAGAATTAAAAGCATGTAAATATTTTGGGATTCCATTTGCAAAAATGAAGAATGGATTAAAAGGAAGTGTTGATGGCCTACCATGATAAATTTGGAGGGCCCTAATCAACTATCTATTCCATGCATTTGGCTAATGATTTGTGGGTTAGTTGGAGGAAAGAATAGACTACACATGTATCAAACTTTATAGCGATGTGGATACATCATTACAATTGTTAAAGTTCAAGAAATTTCTTGAGTATACAAGCCTTTTACTTCTTTTTTTAGTTCATGGCTTTATTCATTGTAAATAATGTATGCCACTCCAATTTGTTTTTTTAAGAGGAACTTTTTATGTTTTTGTTAGATAATGGTGTAACTTATATAAACAACTTAGAGGTCGTGGAGCTCGGGTATATATATCCCGAGATACGACCTTTCAGCTTAAAAACTTGCTCAAAGTAATGAGTAATCTTGCTATTATAGACCAATTAAGCGAGTGTTGTGATTCTTCCTCTTAACTAACAAAAGAGTTTGAAGGTTGTTTAAATCTCCAGAACATGATTGTTATTACTATATATGGCATAAATTTGTAAATTGTATGTATTGAATAATAATGATACTAGTGGTGTTCTATATATAGACCTTAAAATACGGATCTATGAAGACCCCAGCTGGTTGGTGCATGTGCATGTGCTTGTTCTGAACCTGAACTAAATACTTATACATTGATCTTTATATATTTGCAGTTAATATGTCCCCTACAAGTAAAGGTTGTGAAACAACATGTAGATTGTATTGATAAATATAGGCTTAGGAAGCTGCTTGGTGAATACATCAGCAAGTTGAGCATTTGTAGAAATGAAATACAGACAGAGCTCCACTCGCGCACACCACTTTTTCTCTAAGAAAATAAGAATTAATCTCGACATGCTTATTCGTGCATGAAAGACTAGATTGGTCTCTTAGATGAGACAATCTTTTAGGGTTTGAATGGGTTCGGAAGACACAAAAATATAATTAGTTGATAAATGACAATATGATGAATAATCAGAGTCATATAACTAATATTTTAGAGCAATTAATCATGAGTATATTTGGAGTAAGTTGAAGCTTCTTAGTTAACACTTTTGAACAAATATTAATTATGGTTAGTTGGTTAGAAATTCTTATTACTAGTTGTAAAGTTTAGAAGTTCTTTCCAAGAAGGAAGAGCATGCATCTCCAACCACATAAAGCTCCAAAATTAAAAAAATAAAATAAAAATCAAGAGAACAGTTACCATCTTAATTAATTAACTATTGCTATAACCAAAAGATTATAATCGGCAAATTAACCGGTTAACATCATATATATATATATACTTTATATCCAACTAACCATTAAAAAACCGTTGACCCATCATGTAGTAGATCGACCCCATGAATTGAAACCATATATAAATACATATTATTTATATATATTTTAATTTAATAATTAATGGAATAAAACTTGAATGTTGAAAGTTTCCATAAATGAACAAACACAAACACATATATATAAGCTAGTAGATTATGTAAGGTGACCAATATGGCATCTCCCCAACAACTCTATGACTACTTGTACTATATATCTTGACAAGCTACATGGGCTTCAGTTTGACAAACGTGAATGGGAGACACTCGAGTATGCATTTTAATTTACTATATAACCCTAAACGTTTTCATGTTCATTTCTAATTTTTAATTATTTATTATTTAATGCCGGGGTGTATTTGACCAAAGAAATTTTTTTAAAAACCTTTCATGTTTAGGTAACGTACAAAATTAAGTTGACAAATGGGCTAATTTATGCGATCCAAGTATTATAACTGATGCTTTAACTGTAACATCATTTCGTTCAAGAAGATCATGATTTTGAGGGCAGAGATAAGGGGCTGAAGGGTGTTAGGCCCTCCTAATGAGCTCAAAATCTTTAAGTATTTTAAAAGTTCAAATACTACAAATGTAACATCCAGATTATCAGTCTAAATTTAAATTTTCAAAACTCAATTTAAAACATAATTTATACAAACTTAATAAACTTTTCGCGGAAGCATCGTAATATTATTAAAGTGTTAATTTCAATAAACACATTAACATCTTAACAATAAACTTTATCTCATAAATATATTCCAAAACCTTTTGGTGTTACTACAGTCAATCTCACGACCACAACAAAGAGTAGGAAATCCAAGATTACCGAAAATGCAATCAATCCAATACTATGCCCAAGGCATCTACCCGCCTCACCAAGGCCTCTATACCACCTGCAGATACAAAACATTTAACACACACTGTTAGCTATAAACATAGCTAGTGAGTACAACCAAAAATCATTTGCCTTTTTAAAACCAAATCAACATCTTTTCTCTTTTGAAAACACGAGTTTGGCAATCAATATACTTTCAAAGTATACACATAAGCACCTAAGGATGCGGGTCTGTCCATTGGGCCACAATGTATCCACGTGGTAGCTAGCCACGGTCAACACGTGCCCACATGGGGGATAACCACATCACCCCGTCAAGGTGGGGGATGCACAAAGCAGTCCACCATACAACGGTTATCTGGAGTGTAAGCCATGTTCATCAAATCCACTCGTGTTGCCCCGGGTTTGGTGGCTCGTCAGCCCAGTGAACCCACACGGTCATGATGGCTACTTACATACCCCTCCACTCTCTACACCGATTCCTCAACCACCCGTACATCGCGGTTCCTTAATGCCGAAGCCACATGAACCTGTGCACGTCTCAATGGCTAGGAACCCTATGGTACAGAGTTCATATCACACAGTGGTCCAGACCAAATCACATACCCCAAAGGGTCACATAAGCACATACCCCGAAGGGTCACATAAATCATATGCCAACAAGGCCAAATATCCAAGTAATCAAGCTTATCACAAACACATAAGTGTCACAATCATATCACTTGAGCATACATGCTCAACAATCAAAACCACATTTGGCATATCAATGCCCGTAAACATCATTAGTATAAACGTATCTTTCATTTACCCAAATCATTTTACAGTTGGCATCTCAATGCCCAAAGTACCCCATAAGTGAAAACATGAGTTTCATTAACCCAAAACCATGTCTTTTGTTTCAAAATCAAAGTTACTCCAATCATGGAGTGTCATGTTTTAAAAACATTAAATTGAACAACACATAAACATAGACCGTCCCCCAAATTGGAGCAGATGGTCTTATTTTGAAAATCATCCTTTAAAACACTTCATATCATGATCTCATAGTTTACATAAGCTTTGAACTCAAAAGGCTTCACAAAACGTTTGCCAGTCCTATAGTTCACAATATAAAACAATCCATGGGCCACATCCTTTGATAAATCAAGTTTCATCAACCATTTGCCAAACAATAAAATCACAATCATGATGACTTGAAAACTTTAGCAAACAGGGTATCCGCAGGGTGTACTCACCTGAGGGTGTGATGAGGATCACAACCCCATCCAAACCAAAGCTCAAACACTTGATCATAAACCTACAATCACAAAACACAAGGTCAAGTAACATAAGTTAACCCAAAAACAATGTTTCTAAGCTCAATTCTGGACTTAGACACCTTTTCGGGTCTAAAAAGACTCCATTTATCCCTTATAGGACCTTAGAATCAATCCCCAAACATGTACATAGCCAATTGGGGTCAAAAACACAAATTTTGGAAGTTTCAAGGTGCCTCGCGTCGCGAGAAAATCTCTGGAAAACTCCTTCGACGGGCCTGCACAGGTCTGGTTTCTTCTTTTTCTTTGCTGCAGCTCGCAAAATCCACAATTTTAACACCCAAAGCTTAACCAAAGACATAAAACTTCATCAAAATAACTCCCAATATCATATATCATCCACTTTTGGTCATCAATCAACATCAAGAACTCTATCACAAGGATCAACCCAATATTTAACCCATTTACCAAATTTTCAACACAAACAATCAAGAATCACTACAAACAACTACCAATACTTAAAATCAAACACAAATTTAATTTTGAAACTTACTTGAAATCAAAGCCAAGTTGAGAATCCAACTTGCTATACTCAAATCAAAGTCAAGATGAGGAGAATGAAACCCCAAACCCTAAAAATCTTTGAATCAAACACAAGATTCACACTTGTGCCCTTTAATTCTTCCTTTCTTCTTCTTGGCACCCTCTAGAACTCTCTCTTCACTCTCTCCCTTCGATGGTTCCAGAAAATGGAACTCTTGACTTCATCTTTTGAAGTCAAACCCATATATATATACACACATTTACCCCTTTTGGTCCTTCAAGTTTACTACTTTTCCCTTTGTTACCCATTTTTTTAAACTTATAACCCATGTACATACACAATGAGTAACTACCAGTTATAAACCAAACACATAATTTACTAATCCTTACTAAAAACTTGCATTTACATATATTTTATAATTTTATAAAATTTTGGGTTTTACAACAAATATTTATTAAGCCCCACCTAATTAGAGTTAATTTAATAATTAATAGCCTAAATATTGCATTAAACGGAAGCCATTTTCGGAAGCGGCAATTCTAATTTCTAAGTTTTGAGAGTTTCAAGGTTCTACTTTTCCACTTGTTGCTTCTCGCCGTCTTTCATAGTTCCAAGGTAATATGGTATTTTATTCGTTCGCCAGTTTATACACTGTATGAGTGATGTAGAGGTATACAAGAAACTAGGAAGTCATAAGTCTGTCATTTGGTTGATAGATTTATTCGTTTTATACCAACTCTTCCGGTCTCAACTGCAACTGAAAGAGCTATCTCAGCAATGAAAATTATGAAAACAAGGCTTCATAATAGCATTGGTAATGACTATCTTAAAAACAGTTTGGTTCTTTACATTGAGAGAGAGAGATTGCTGATACTTTCTCTACAGACAATATAATAGATGAGTTCTATTAAAAAAAGCAAAGACGTGTCCAATTAGAAATACGCGAAACATGATTTGTTTATTGTTATTTTTTAGTTTCATTAAAGTTTTATCAACATAAAGCATCCGAGTTTTTGTTTCAGTTAATATTATGCTTTTAGTAGGTTAACTCATGACAAACGAACCGGCAATCATGAGAAAACTTTGAAGATTGATTTTGACAAAGATTAAGTGTTATTTTAACACGTAAATTTCTTAGCTTTAAATGAACTGTCATTGTTCGTTTATCTATACAAATAATGGAACCTTCTATGTCGTTCATATATATATATATATATATGTGTGTGTGTGTGTGTGTGTATCATAGTGTTATGATAAAGTGAAGACCGACCCCTATACTAAAATCCTAGCTCCGCCCCTGATGATGTTTTTCTTTCTGAAACTATTGTGGGAAAGATTTCAAATTCACATTCTGAAATAATCATGTCAAGATCAAACTGTAAGCACTTTATATATATATATATATATTACCAATCTTAGCCGTTTATTTTGGATATATGGAATTCGTGGATGAAAAAGCGTGGGGGATTGAGTGTGGCAAGGTACATGTAAGGAATTCATAGGTGGGCAATCCAATTGAAGGAGGGGAATTGGACGGCTAAGATTGGTTCTCGCGGTTTTCGTAATAAAAATGGTTTTTAAAATAAACTTTTCACTATATATATATATATATATATATATATATATATATATATATGTATGCAAAAGTTTAAACGAGAACTGTTTTTCGTACGAGAACCACATGAACCAATCTTAGCCGTCCAATTTCCCTCCTTCAATTGGATTGTCCACCCATGAATTCCTTACATGCATCTTGCCACACTCAATCCCTCTACGCTCTTCATCCATGAATTCCATTTACCACTTGAATTACTAATATTAATTCTCGCAGTTCTCGTTTGAACCATCCCTATATATATATATATATATATATATATATATATATATATATATATGGGAGGGTTCATTTCATAATTTGACCATCTCTTTTGACATCACATGAGCACTTGAGTATAATTGTCACACCCATGAATTCCACTTAACAATTGAATGACTAAGATTGTTTCTTGCGGTTCTTACTCTAATAATATTTCTCAAATAAACCCTTCCCATATATATATATATATATAATATATCGGAAGGTTCAAACGAAAACTGTTTTTCGTATGAGAACCAATCTTAGCCTTGATTAAAATTAATCAATGTCTAAGATTTTTTGGTGGCTCATTAATGACGCATTAATGAGGGTTATTTCGGTAAAATCAAGTCTCACAAATTAATGACGGCTCACCCGGACGCAACTGACGGTTGGGTAAATATATAAATGACCAAAATCAAACGAAAACTATTTCTCGCGGTTCTCGCAATAAAAACGGTTCTCAAATGAACTTTTCAAAATATATAGGGAAAAGTTCAAACGAGAACTGTTTTTCGTACGAGAACCGTGAGAACCAATCTTAGCCGTCCAATTTCCACTCATTCAGTTGGATTCCCCACCCATGAAATCCTTACATTCACCCAGCCACACTTCATCCCTCCATGCTCTTCAACCATGAATTTTATTATCCAAAATGAACGGCTAAGATTGGGTTTTGCAGTTCTCGTACGAAAAACAGTTTTCGTTTGAACTCTCCCCTATATATATACACTAGCATTGTACCCGTGCAATGCAGCGGTTACGATTGTTATTAATAGTTTCCATTTAGTTTAATATTAAGTATAAATTAGTAATTTTAATTTATTTAAAATTAAGATATATAAAAGACTTAAATACTTTATATAATTATATATATATATATATATTTATATATATTACGTAGGGCATATTGTGTTTTCAACTAACAACACATCATATCGTGTCAACATTTCTTTCTAGTCAATCTCATCAACTTCACAAATGATCGATGGCTTTTGAAATTAAATTCTACAAACTCAAATTATTCGCCCATGCTGCTACATTTTCATTCTTTTATATATTGAATAAACCTAATTGAATGACTTAATTATTAGCTAGAACACGAACGATACGAGCACGAGATTTATATGAACCCGATAACTTAAACGCGATCTAAATTGTCAGCCTTACATTTGGGTATAATTAAAATTAGCTGGAAAGCTTATATATATTCATGTGACGTTGTCTTTCGGCAGCCTAATAATTAAATTTATTATATAGTAAGAAAACAAAATCAATATATATATATATATATGTTTAATATAGTCCTAATTTAATTTATAGTCCTGAGGGATAATTTATAGCCATTAGATTTTAAGATTCGATGGTCCAGATTCAATCTTATATTATAATAAAAAATTGAGATATTTGTATAAAATAGGGTATTTATGACTTTTTAACTATTGGTCCCCACTTTCTCTCTCCTATAATTTATTTAAAATTAATTATCTTACAAACCGTTAATCGTTAAATGAAACGAATTATACTGTTGCGATCCTCGTGTTCCCCTCTTTTATTAGAGAGGTCACTTAATATACTTTCGACAAATTTTTTTTTCTTATTTTGTTAGATTAGATTTAAATTTATTAAAGTATAATCACATGTGATTCACAGAGATATGATCAATATAGTATTTATAAAATTATAGTTTGGTGTTTGATAATCCGGCGAAGTTCTATGGTTTAGTAACAAAAAAAATCAACAATTGAAAGTGATTCTAAGTTATTAGTTGTTTCGTAACACATATGATTATCTATCTCTTATACATGCACATAATTACAGATGATTTGATTAAATGTAGCATTTTTATGTCACATATTTGACAGAATCAATCACATGTGATTGCGTTTTCAATCACATGTGATTGCGTATTCAATCACATGTGATTGAATACCAAAAACAAAAGATTTGGTATTCAATCACATATGATTGCATATTTAATCACATGTGATTTTGTACAGAATCAAATGAGAGTTTGTACAGATTCACCTGTGATTGAATACTAAAAAACATGAGATTTGGTACTCAATCATATATGATTGCATAGGGGATTGTTCAAACGAGAACAATTCTTATTACGAGAACCAATATAAAAGACATCGAATTCGAAGGAGAACACATCTGGACCTTTGATAGAGGAGATATGGTGTTGCTAGTACACAATATATGCATTTATGGGTAGACAATGCAATTGTATTGAGTGAAATTGAATATGTACATACATGTATAAACGGTTTTAAGCAAACGTTGATTTTTTAAGCAAACATTCAAAATTAATAAACGTTAAATGATATACAATTTAAGAAGATAAAAAATTTAGTAAAACAACACATGTAATATTGTTATAAATCACATGTGATTATACATTAATAAAATTTAAGTCCAACCTAACAAAATGAAAAAAAAAGTTTGTCAAAAGTATATCAAGTGACCTCTCTAATAAAAGAGGGGAACACGAGGATCGCAATGGTATAATTGGTTTCGTATAATGATTACCGATTTGTGAGATAATTAATTTTAAATAAATTAGAGGAAAGAGAAAAGTAGAGACCAATATACAAAAAGTAAGAATTGTTTTTTTTAAAATCAATTTTAATTATTATCTAAGATTAAATATAGACCATTGATCTTGAAATCTAATGGCTAAAAATTGGCCCTCAAAACTATGCTTTTAATAAGGACTATATTGAACAAAACCCATATATATAGGAAGTTTCATTTGAGAACCGTTTTTATTGCGAGAACCGTGAGAACCAATCTTAGCTATTCATTTTGGATAATAAAATTCATGGATGAAGAGCGTGGGGCGATTGGGTGCCGCAGAGTGCATGTAAGGAATTTATGGGTGGGCAATCCAATTGAAGAAGAGAAAATTGAACGGATAAGATTGGTTCTCGCGGTTATCGCTAACAAAACGGTTCCCAAATAAACTTTTCAATATATATATAGAACACATTTTAAATAGAAAACGGTGAGAACACTTGTAGGCCAATAATTTATTTACATAAATAAGACTATAAATTCAATATATATCTTAATTAAACCAAATAGTTAAAAATTCAACATACCTTAATTAAATCAAGTTTAATATCAATCATTAAATAAAGATTTTCCAAGGAGTATAAACTGTTCTACAAGTTCTTACCTTAAAAGGTGTACTTGGTCATTTTATCCTGCCTATATATATATATATATATATATATATATATATATATATATATATATATATATATATATATATATATGGGAGGGTTCAAACAAGAATGTTTTTCGTACGAGAACTGCGAGAACCAATATTGGCCGTTTATTTTGGATAATGAAATTCATGGATGAAGAGCTTGAGGGGATTGAGTGTGACAGAGTGCATGTAAGAAATTCATGGGTAGACAATCCAATTGAAGGAGGGAGAATTGGACGACTAAGATTGATTCTTGCGGTTCTCGTACGATAAATAGTCATTGTTTGAACTTTTGCCTATAAATATATATAAAATTAATCGGGTGATGCATATATGGAATATGATGTACATATATAGAATATGCACATAATTTTGGTATTATAAATGTAAATCTTAATTTGCCCCCCTTCATGTTATCTCTTTAATTTGCAAAGATATGTGAACCGAAAGTACGTACTAGTAATAATGGTGTTCTTGCACGATTATATATGATATTAGTGCTTATCGACGCATGCATGCATGCCTGCCTGCCTGCCTGACCCTCGGTTTCTTTTGTTTTTAATTTAAATAACAAAATTCCCATTAATGCTTGAGTTGTAGTAGCTAGGCCAAACACACGCACATATTTATCATCATGTTTTCAAACTCGACCGGTAGGGTTCCGACTTCCGACTTGATGTCTTTAGTTTTTTTTTTTTCTATTCGTATCCATACCAAAAGTAAATTATCAACGACAAAAAAGTCCGTGATATGATAGTGAGCGATGGATTAAGAACTTTATGTGGTCCGTAATTAATTAAGTAATTTATTTTCACTCGTCTTCCTTGCTATCAAGTAAACCACAGAGTTAGCTAGAAGGATGGAATTTTCCGCAAGAATCAGGAATACGTACATAAGGAAGTAATTTATGTGATTCACACGATAGCGTAATCGTTTGTGACGAATTAAAGAGATTCTTTTATTTATTTTAGAATACACACAACTGAATGTAAAATCTATACCTGTGTTACCATGATGTATAAGGAGATTTATTTACTGTAGAATACACACGATTGATCGAATGTGAAATCTAGTCAAGACCCACGAGTCTAACATGTCATAAGTCTTTATGTCGCAAGCAGAACCATCTTCAGCACTAGGCGTTAGCGCGAGATACTGACAATGACCTAGCGAGTCTTTAATTAGCGGTTGATATGATGCATGACCTTAATTATTTGCTAAGTCTTTATTACAGCAATAAGGTCAGTATATATAACAAATTAGATACAAATCATGTCGTCGCTAAGACCGTCTACAATTATACATGCACCACGTACTATACACCCATAAAGTATACTTGTATAACATGTAGCTAGAAGACACGACCTTCAATTATTTTGAAAAATTACAGGGTTTGTGTCTCGCTACTTTAAAATCACTACTTGCGTGCAAACAGTAGTACGTCTGGCTTGGTAAATTATCAAACACATCGGCCCACAACACAAGGATGCAATGTGTGGTTTGTTTCACTAAGATAATGCTTCTAATTCAAACATCCGACAAATCTATGTTCATTTGGTTCTGCGAAACCAAGTGGAATAAGATTCTTCCCCTTTAATACAATTTAAAATGCTCAACAATCCACTATTATAGTTAGAGCTACCGTTGTTTGAATAGAAATTAAAGTCTTTTTTGACAAAACTGTGTGTGCGAATTGAGTATATATATATATATATATATATATATATATATATATATATATATATATATATATATATAAAATACCTGAATCTCAAGGTGATATCCAAACCTTCAAAGTGGTAGGGCACTACATGCATCTAAAAAACCAAGACATACCCATGTGCTTCTTATTTGTCAAGTCCCTCATGCACCTGCTAGCTTCATTGATAATTGAAAGTTGATAAGTCCTCAATATTAGATCTTTCTTTCTATTTCAAGAAACCCCGGCCAGAATCCCTACTAATGCTATATATACCCCAAGGTCTTAAACATTTCATGGTAAGACACATGCAATACCATATATAGGAACTCAACTACAATCTAGCTTCGATATCCATTTCAAAAATCTTGATCCCTGAGTCCTTTAATTTCTACTTACTTTTACCAAAACTTCCAAATTTCATTCCAAAACTCGTTACTGAAAAAACCCGCCCCGACCAAGGTATTACTTCTAATTTTGTTCCTTGTGATTCAAATTAACACATGGGTATGGGAATAATCAAAATAGCCAATGCTAAACAAAAGCTCAAGAGATCCATTACACCAAAAAAGAATGATGGTGCCACTGCAGATTCCCCTAAAAAAGGCCATTTCGCAGTTTACGTTGGCGAGATAAACAGGAGATACGTCATCCCAATATCTACGTTGGATCACCCTTTGTTTCGAGAGCTCTTACATTGGGCTGAAGAAGAATTTGGTTTTGACAATTCTGAAGGAGGTCTTAGAATTCCTTGCAACGAAGATTACTTCGAGGGTCTCATTTCCCTTATAAGTACTACTTGATTAATTTAGGGTATATATATATGTAGATCGACTTAATTATATTATATAGTTAAGAGTTGCAATATATATTTCCACAATTTCAGCTTCATTCGCACGTTTCATCAGAGTGTTAAAAATCATGACTATCGTCAAAAGCTCATCCTTTCTAGAAGATCAAGGATGCGGGCAATGTCCTTCTAACGGAGTCTGGGAATTAACCCGGCCATGATAATCGATCATTGGGTCACACAAATTAATATGAGACTGATCAAATGATCATGATCTCTAGGTTACCTTGAGCATCTATATATCCAGCTAATTAGATTGAGCTTTTTCTTTTTTTTACATCTACAAAATCAACCAGGTCCAATCCTTTGATTTCCCTCCGCTGCTCCCAATAGGATAAATTATTGAATTATTTTATTAAACGTACAAATATATTTAATGAGAATGTTGTATGCATATTCTTATAATTATTGTTACTTAATTTTAATATATATATATATATATATTTGTATCAACATATAGCTTAGATATTCGTCTTCCGGGTAATTTATGAATTACTAGCCGGTTAATTTAAAACAAATTAATTGGTGTTAACAAGTTTGATTTTTAGAAAGCGTATACATTATTTTGATATGTAACGATCTTTAATGTACGTTAAGACAAAAATTTTGCGCATTATTTTCGACGGTATCAAACGTTTTTGTGTTATTCCAAAATAATATTTAATTTAATATTTTATAACGATGTAACTAAGGTCTCCGTTAATTTAAAATCATAGCTTCACCCCGACCACATGTATAAAAATAAAAATGATCAGGGTTTCCAAATCTAGTTCGTTCCCTGAGATATCGAGTACTCGATCTCTATATCTATATGACACCTGATGGTGGTATTAGAAATTGAGCTTTATTATCTCTATTTCGTGAAAAATAGGACCCCGGCCCTCTTGAGCCCCTCCAAACCTTGCTTTGTTATCTCATTTAGCCGGGCTTAATTAATATTCGTACGTGTATTAGTGAAGATATCATGCATATATATACGTACTTCCAAATGGGTACATTAAGGCTCCACCATTACGTACGTACGTACGGATCTGTCACCAAAGCTTAACAAACTACGTACGTACATAGCATATATATATATATATATATATATATATATATATATATATATATATATATATATATATATATATATATATGCATGAGAAAAACAAGTGATGATTCTTGATATATTCTACGTCTTCATGCAATTCCTAGCTAGCTAGATAGCCTAGATGGGATGTGTATAACGTACGTGTGCACATGTCAATGCACTTCTTGTCCAAATTTATACGTTTGTCAACCGAAAATTTTCCACAATAAGATATCAATCTTTTTAATTAGGAAATTAATTAAGAGCAAGTTCTATATATGACTGGTTAATCTCCTTTAGTCATACAAGATGTTTTCCTATGAGATTGAAACTGGCCGGGTATTTTAATTTAAACATGCATTAATTAGAGAACACCTATAAATATATGATCTCTACGTACGCTATCTCGAAATGGTTACTCTTTGATTACTACACCATCTTGAGATGGTTACTTTCTAATAATTTTCATTCCATTTTGTATTCTCATAATTTTTTATATTTTCTATGATCACTCATTCTTCTGGTATGAAAAGTAAGATATTGACAATATATCAAGGTAGAGACTCTATCAAATAAAATAAGTGAGAGAAAAAATGTTAAAGTTAATAAATTTACTTATGTGTTTGTGTGTATATATATATATATATATATATATATCAGAAAAAGTTTAAACGATAACTGTTTTTTATACGAGAACTGCGAGAACCAATTTTAACCGTCCAATTCCTCCTCCTTCAATTGGATTGTCCACTCATAAATTCCTTACATCTATCTTGGCACACTCAATCCTCTTACGCTCTTCATCTATGAATTCTACTTATCACTTGAATGACCAAGATTGGTTCTCGCAGTTTTCGTATTAAAAACAGTTTTCATTTAAACTCGATCTCCCCGTATATATCTTATTAAAAATATTAATTTTACAGACAAATTTCTAAATGAATATTTTTGATAATTTATATATATAGACATATACTATCTTTATTTATTATTCACTTAATTACTAATTAATTATTGTTTTACTTGTTTATATTTGTAAATAATAATAATAATAGTAATAATAATAAAAATATTATCATTATTATTCGAATCTTATACTGACATGGATTTATTAGCGCTCCGTTTTATAAATCGATTTCATAAATTAATTAGATTAATAGATATAACGAGCGAGAAAAATGTCTTTAAGAAAACTACGTCGTCATCTAGCAAACCAAGCAGATTAAATTTTGCAGAACTATTTTAATTTAAAAAGCAAATAATTATTAAGTAAAGGAAAGCTTCATGGCCTACTATATATATATATATATATATATATATATATATATATATATATATATATATATATATATATATATATATATATATATATATATATATAGGGAAGGGTTTATGCGAGAAGTGTTTTTTTTGCGAGAAGTGCGAGAAGCAATTTCAGCCACACATTGAATTTTGATCTTGTGGTTCATATTAATCATAATTCATAATTTTATTTAATTTAAAAGGGTAAAATAGTAAACAAATTTTTTTTCTTTCCACTCTTAAATTAATATTTTTCCTCTAATTAATTTGTTTCCAGTTTTAGAATTTACTTTAATTTGTTATTAATACAGCGTTCACCACGAACGCAACATACGATTTACAAAGTTTTTGTTATTATTAAATACGGTGTTCACTACTGAACACAAGATACGATTTATAAAGTTTTCGTTATGTATCAGTATTCATTAGTGAACAGATCCATGCCAATATTATCAAAACCATAAACAAACTTTTTAAGCCGTATAATTTGAAGTTCAAGCATTTTCTAAACAAAAAATACCAGATTTTTTTCTAAAACAACAAAAGTTCATTCATAAACCCATGATACACAGAACGATTAAAAAAGAAAATTAATAATGGATAACAAATGTTTATTCGTAAACCTATAACACACTAGTGAACTTTTAATAGAAATATATAAATTAAAACAAGTCAACCTCAATCACAAAAAATGAACATCACCAATGGCCAATATCGAACCATTTTTGTTATTACCCATCAATATTGGTAACAAATCAACAAATCATCATGTTCAATAGCAAAACCCATAAAAATACAAGAAAAAGAAAAAACTTGATAGAAAATACAAGTGTTCACGAAATGTTGAACATGAAACAAGAAAAAGAAAAAACTTATCATAGCTAATCATCATGTTTGGCAGCAAAAAAACCAGAAAAAATCGGCCAACATTTACGCTTGATGAGTTGTTGTAGTGGTGATTGGAGGCTAAGATCTGGCGACGAGAAGAGAGAGGATTAAAATAGATGGAACCACAAACCAAATCTTGTCCTCGAAGATATAGGCGACAGCAGTGTTGATGTTGGTATCGGCGGCGGTGGTGCATGGTCGGTGCGCATTAGAAGACGGTGGAAGCGGTGATGGGTTGCAAACGAGATGGGATGGAGGAGGAGAGTTGTCTGTGATGGGCGACGATGTAGGACGACTTCAATGGCCGGCGAGTATGGCGTCTCTGATGTCGCCGCAATCAATGGAGGCATACGGTGGTTTTAGTGCAAAGGTGGCCGACGGAGTTTGATATGTTGTGAGGCGGCGATGGGGATTAGGAGGGTTTGATTTTTGGTACGTGAATAGTGGAGACTTTATGGAAGGTGAAGCATATATTTATGGTAGGTGAAGTATATATTTATGGTAAAGAATGAGTGAGGAAGGAGGAATTTAAAAAAAAAATCTAAATTACCCTTTTTCTAGTTTAATTATATCTACTAAATAACTATTTATTTACCAAAATACCATAAGTCATCTTGTCCATTGATTTGATCATCCAAAGGATGAAAAAACTTCTCGCAAAAAAAAAACTTATCGCATAAACCTTTCTCTCTCTCTCTCTCTATATATATATATATATATATATATATATATATATATATAGGTATGAGGTTAAATAAAAAGAAAATTAAAGTAAAAAGTGTAAGAGGGATGATTAATGACAATTTTTTAGTATATACATCAACTAATAATTGTTAGTTTATGATTAAAACTAGTTATTCATTGATTTTTTTGATGAATCCAACATATTCATCACTTTTTAGATTAAAACATTTTGTTCATCAACAAATTATTCCAAAATTTTGGTTTCAAAATCTGTATTTGAAAATCTATTTTCTCTGTAAAAAGTGATGAATATGTTGGATTCATCAAAAATAAATCGATAAAAAACTAGTTTTAATCAATAAAAAGAATTTTTATTGTTGCCTCTTACCCTTTTTACTATAAAATCCTTTTTACTTGATCTCTACCCTATATATATATATATATATAGAGAGAGAGAGAGAGAGATAGGTTCATGCGGAAAGGGATTTTTTTACGAAAAGTACGAGAAACGATCTGAACCGTAAGATGATGAAATCAATGACTAATATTTATTATGGCATTTTAATAATTAATTTAAAACTTATTGGTATTTAATAGATAAATAAAAGGATAAAAAAACATTTTGTAATAAAGAAAAAAGGAAACAATATACCATCCTAATTTACAGCCTTTCATTCATTATCTCTCTCAATTTATATATTCCAACTATGAACATATCTCCCATTCTCTCTCGTATTTTTTTCAATTTACAGCCACTCTCCCATCCCATCCCATCCCCCCCCCCCCCCCCCCCCCCCCCCCCCCCCTCTCTCTCTCTCTCACCGTAGCCATTCAACAAACTTCACCACCGGCCGCCGTTCAACCGACCATCTTCACCACCGAACGTCGTTTAACCAACCACCTTCGCCACAAGACGCCATTCAACTGACCACCTTCACCATCAACACCTCTGTCGCCGCCGACATTATTCCACCGCCATTCAAATCTCTCTCTTCCTAACAAGTCACCGTCGTTCAGATCTATCTCCGCCCCACAAGTCGCCGCCGTTCAGATCTCTCTCTTCCCCCCACGTCGCTGCCTTTCTGCTGCTTGCCTGCTTCAACTATCGCCGCCATCGGAAATCTCCAGGTGCTGTCGTTCACCGTCCATGATAACTCCACCACCACCGCTGCATCACGTTAGATTCCCGGAGCCACCACTGCCGCATCAACCCTTTTCTTCTGCTTCAACTGTTGAACCATCACCATCATATCTCCCCTATTGACGCCATCGCTGTGCGTATGGGCTCAAATATAGAAAACATAAAGGCACCATGTATACTGATTTATATAAAATTTATGTTTTTTTAGTTTTTTTCCTGTTTTCTAAATTTTTTTAGTAAATAAATTTTATTTTATACAATTGTTGTAATTGAAGTAAGGTAATATTTTAAGTGTTATAAGTTATTTTTAGATTACATTGTGTTTTGTTTTAAATATAAATTACGTTCAACGTTGAATTTTTAAGTTTTTTTTGTTGTTTATGGGTTGTTCATCATTAAACATATGTGTTGTTCAATAATAAACAGGTCGTTATTTGTTGTTTATTGCTAGTTCATAATGATTAGAAATAAAGATTTTTTTGGGTTGTTTTTGGTTCTTATTGATTTTTAACTAATGAACACACGACAGTGAATATAAACAAAAGTTGGTTGTTCAATAATAAATGTATGGTGTTAAAAAGAAAAGTTATTTTTTACAATGACTACATTTGCTCAATAATAAACGACTACTAATGATACTAGGAAAAAAGATATGTAAAGAAAGAAAAAAAATGAAAAGAGAAAAAGAGAAAAAATGCATTTAATGGTGAAATAACATAATCAAGAGTTTATTAGTGGACAAAGTGCAATAAACTTAACATCTAATAATTTAAAACTTGTAAATTTTTTACTGTGTTCATCGTTGAACATTGTTCATTTATTATTAAATTATTTTTAATTTATTTTGTTTAAAAATTTTAGGAGAGAGAAATAAATTAGAGAGAGAAATGTTTTGATTTACCATTATGTCTTTTTAAATTAAAAAATAAATAAAAAACATGATTAATCTAGACCACAAGATCAAATACAAATAAGTGGTTGAGATTGTTTCTCGCACTTTTTGTAAATAAAACATTTTTCGCATGAACCCTCCCCTATATATATGTATATATATATATATAGGGTGAGGTTATATATAGAACCTTACTTATTCATATAATCTAAACAATAAACCTGACGATAACACGTGGCATCAAGGTAAGGGCAAAACTGGAAACTGAATTACAACTTAACACTCACGCCCCCTCCTTCAAACCAGGAAACTTCTATTTAAAAAAAATACTACTAAACATTCAAATGGTCATAATATATTCATCCTTAAGAATTTTAGCAAAAAAAAAAATACCATTAGATTCAGTTTTTTATCCTCTTTAATTCAAGACCAGGATTGATATGTTTTCTAATTTTTTTTTTCAAAATGCAAAATGTAAATTGTTTGACGAAACAACAGTCTAAAATGCAAACAGCAGTATGTGAAATGCAAGTAACATCAGTCTAAAATACATGCAAACAGCAGCACTTTCACATTAAAAATGCATGTTTATATATTTGCATTTTCATATATATATATATGCATGTTCGTATATTTGCTACGGAAAATGAAAAAAAAACAGATAACATAAATGCAAATTGTTTGACGAAAATGCAAATGCAAAATGCAACCCACATAAAGAAGATAACAAAAATGCAAACTCACGACTCTCATCTACATTTCACAAATCTGATTCAATTAAAATGCACGTCACAAACTCATTCAATGAAAATGCAGATTAGCAAATAAAAAATAGTCTAAAATGCAAACAGCAACATGTGAAATGCAAGTAACAAGGGCTGATATTACATGTTCAAACCTAAAATGCAAAAAGCAAACAGTAGCACTTTCGAATGTGAAATGCAAACAGCAGTGTAACACCGTAAAATCTAAGCCATTTTTTTAAAATTGCGCTGCAGAAGCTTTGATTAACTTTAAACATTCATACAATTTATAAATAATTACAAATACACAAAAACAAAATATCTGTTCTTAAAATCCAACATCCATAAGTCTGTGTTACAAAATAATCTGGCTCGTTTCATTTTAAATCTAGTCATCAGAGTCAAGTCAATTTTTCCTTCCACGAGCATTCACAAACACAAACCTGCAAAAAGCAACAACTGTGGGGAATTAGCACAAAGCTAAGTGAGTAGAGGCTAAAGCCAAAAGCAAACATCAAGTCAATATTAATCATGTAATCACAACCACTAAGAAGACCGGCGGTTCGGCGTAGAACCTACAACCAATGCTGGCCAAAGCAAAGGTTTACCGATAGCCCTCTACTGAATTGACACATTGAAATCCCACTCTGAAGCAACATATGCAACAGTAAGGCTACCACTGTTCAACCAACCAGTAAACGAGCCCAGCCCAATTCCACGTATAGCTGACTTCTCAAACGCAACTCAAAATCATACTAAGAGTGCATATCGAACAAATAATCATACAACAGTCATCAATAAAATATATTACAATCAACAGTTCTAATTTCAAACCATCACATACAATCATGCCTCACATCAGTAGTATTAAACACAATCTTTACTATTCGCATCCAACATCCACTCACCTTTCAAGTTCAGATGAAGTACTCAGAAGTCTAATGTTACTGAGCCTTTGGATTCTTCGTCCGGTACCCAGTGTTTCACAAATCTCATTTTCTGATTAAATTGCTTAATCAGATCATCCACTGTCATGTTCCCGGTCATTTGTAAGTCCATACATTCTTTCTTGATCTTCGAAACTTCAAATGTACAACAGTATTGTTCACAAAGTTTCTCATGGAATTGACTCCAAGTAATGCTTTCCTGTTGTTGTTCCGTAAAATGGCCTGTGATTGAATCCCACCAAACCACAGCATCACCCTTCAACATCCTTGATGCATATTTCACTTTCAGTTCGTTTCACAGTTACAGGCATCTAGTGCCTTTACAATTTCCCTCAGCCAGTTCATGGTTATATTAGGGTCAGAACTTCCACTATATTCCGAGGGCTTACAGTCAAGGAATTGTTTATACGTGCATGGCTGCTTAAACCCAGGAAACGCAAAAGGGTAAGTTCCCTGTTGTGGATATGGATAATAGAACGGTTGTTGCATTATCTGTGTCACTGGTGATAGGGGCATTGATACTGGTGGTACGGTTGCCTGAGTAAAGATCGCAGTTGATACTGGAGGTTGTTCATTTTGGGTTAATCTTTGTTCCAGGTTATTTAATTTAGCTCTAAGATCCATCAGTTCATTCTCTAGTTTGAATATATACTCGCTTTGATCTTCTTCCTGTTCTTGGCCAGATGTTCCTGCTCGGTTAGTTACATCCAATTCTTTTATCACTGGTGCCTCAGCAGATGATTAAGTAGCAGGAGGGAGGATGGGGGTCTCTCTTTCAGCCATATCTGTTACAATCACACCATCTCACAACTTATTAGCATAAACCGTTAGTACTTAAAATACTAACTACTACAAACAACTCTAAATCACTCTAATTCCCCCTGAAGGAAAGCTTGACCTGTCACGAGCCAAGATTTGGGAATGCAAACACTCTAGCCGTGCCTGCATCGCCAAACCAAGGCTCTGATACCAAACTGTAACACCGTAAAATCTAAGCCATTTTTTTAAAATTGCACTGCGGAAGCTTTGATTAACTTTAAATATTCATACTCTTTATAAATAATTACAAATACACAAAAACAAAATATATGTTCTTAAAATCCAACATCCATAAGTCTGTGTTACAAAATAATCTGGCTCGTTTCATTTTAAATCTAGTCATCAGAGTCAAGTCAATTTTTCCTTCCACGAGCATTCACAAACACAAACCTGCAAAAAGCAACAACTGTGGGGAATTAGCACAAAGCTAAGTGAGTAGAGGCTAAAGCCAAAAGAAAACATCAAGTCAATATTAATCATGTAATCACAACCACTAAGAAGACCGGCGGTTCGGCGCATAACCTACAACCAATGCTGGCCAAAGCAAAGGTTTACCGATAGCCCTCTACTGAATTGGCATAGTGAAATCCCACTCTGAAGCAACATATGCAACAGTAAGGCTACCACTGTTTAACCAACCAGTAAACGAGCCCAGCCCAATTCCACGTATAGCTGACTTCTCAAACGCAACTCAAAATCATACTAAGAGTGCGTATGGAACAAATAATCATACAACAGTCATCAATAAAATATATTACAATCAACAGTTCTAATTTCAAACCATCACATACAATCATGCCTCACATCAGTAATATTAAACACAATCTTTACCATTCGCATCCAACATCCACTCACCTTTCAAGTTCAGATGAAGTACTCAGAAGTCTAATGTATTTATAATTCATTCATAATATCAACAATCAATAAACAAATACAAATCCAAACACAAAATATCGGATTTCAGAAACTATCGGATTTACACTCGGATTTCTGAAAATCCGCAACTCAAGTGTCGGATTTCACCCGTGTCGGATTAATTAATTAAACTAATTCACTTAGATAATCACCTAATTAAATTAAAACAACTAAATCACAACAAACACATACCGTAAACCCGCTAATCTACTAGCCCAGGTTTGCGGGTGTTACAAGCAGCATGTAATTGCAAATGCAAACAGCAACATATAATAGCAAATGCAAACAACAGATATGTTCAAACCTAAAATGTTAAAGGCAAACAGCAGCATGTAATTGCAAATGCAAAATGCAAACAGCAGCACTTTCAAGGGCTGATAATACAAGTGAAATTCAAGTAAGAACAGTCTAAAATGCAAACAGCAACATGTGAAATGCAAGTAACAACAGTATAAATTGCAAATAGCAGCACTTTCACATCAAAAATGCATGTTTATATATTTGCATTTTCATATATATGCATGTTCGTATATTTGCTACCCAAAATGAAAAAAAAGAACAGATAACAAAAATGCAAACTCACGACTCTAATCTGCATTTCACAAATCTGATTCAATAAAAATGCACTTTACAAACCCATTCAATGAAAATGCAGATTAGCAAATGAAAATGAAAACCCACGACTCTCATCTGCATTTAACAATCTGATTCAATGAAATTGCAGGTCAATAATTCATGAAGAAAGTATACAATAAACAAAAAATTTAAAATATAACACCAAATAAACCAAAATACATTATAGTGCGTCACTGAATTAACTAAAATGTAGATGACGCTAAACAAATTACATTTTCAAACCCAAAATGCAAATTCCATATACAACACTACAATGCAAATTTAATACACAAAACACTACATCAGTTAAAAAATCATTGAATTATCAACCAATTTTTTGGAGTATGAAGAATTGCATTTTGATTATCATCTTCATCCACATATGCATGTTCAGACATGAAATTTGCATTTTCGTAATTTGCATTTTCAAAATAAAATTTGTAGAAATATGGGAAGAGTGGTCTTGAATTAAAGAGCAAGAAAAACTGAACCTAATGGTATAATTTTTTGTTAAAAATCTTAAACATGAGATAGTTATGATAATTAAAATGATTAATGGTTTTTTTAAATAAATTTGAGAAGGCGTGAGGAGGAGCTGATGATGTTTTTTCAATTTCTTTTTTGCCCTTCTTTTTAATTATAGCATCATAATTATGTATGATAATTACAATTTTGCCACAACTTAATATCAGCCCTTGATCAAGTTAATCTAAAGGCTCAAAATGGTTCGTTAGGTTCTATGTTTAAGAGTGGTTCTATAATTATATATATATATATATATATATAGGGTAGAGATCAAGTAAAAAGAAAATTAAAGTAAAAAGGGTAAAAGGAATGATTATTTGATCATTTTTCGGTATATATATTAACTGATAATCGTTAGTTCATCATCTTTATTAATTAAAACTAGTTCTTCATCGATTTCTTTTTGATGAATCCAACATATTCATCACTTTTTAGATGAAAGCATTTTGTTCATCAACAAATTATTCCAAAATTTTGTTTTCAAAATCTGTATTTGAAATCAAAAAGAAATTGATGATGAACTAGTTTTAATAAATAAAGATGATGAACTAACGATTATCAGTTGATATATATACCAAAAAATGATCAAATAATCATCCTTTTTACATTTTTTACTTTAATTTTCTTTTTATTTGATCTCATCCCTATATATATGTTCAACATGATGATGTTATGCAAGTAGAAGTGGCTGCAGTGTGGGTTGGTTGGAAAAAATAGTAGACCCACACGTACCTCTTTGTTGAATTCTTGAATGAATGTTGATAGATTGGGGGCCCGATTCAAGCTAGCTAGTATCACGTCATATATATATATATATATATATGCAGAAAATGGATTTGGGTTGGTTGTGGCTAGAAATTAAAGAATTGACTAGACATGTATGAATGTTTAAAGCGATGTTGATATATCATTACAATTGTTGATTTTCAAGAAACTTATAGAAGACACTTGTCTTCGATCTACTTGTAATGTGTCCATGTCTCTATGCATTGTATAGAGCTTCTGTTTCAATTTCTTCAAATGGGTTCTAATAGATAAGAGGCAAAGGAATTTGATACCGAATTAAGGGACGTATATATAACGTGGTGATCATATATATATTCTATCACATCATTATATTAGATTTTGATGACATTATTTAATCATACTGCATGAAATCCCAGACTCATCTGTTATAAATTCATTTTTATATAAAAAAATTGTTGTATTTATTCTGCATTTGGAAAGTAAACCGTTGGGAAAAAGCAACTTCATTATAAACGCCTTTTAAGTTTTAATAATTCATCCTTTGACTGTTGAAAGGTAAAAGAAAATAAATAAATTTAACAAACATGAAAATTATAAAAAACATGTAACCATATTAGCCTCTTTTTCTAATTTATGAAACATTATTTAACCTTTATCAATTAGGTCATTCAAGTATGTATTTTAATACAATTAATGCAATGAGTACTTGTTAAACCAGTAATAATTTTTAATTTTGTAAGTAATCTTTTCAATTTGTTTAATATTTTTTAAAACATTTTTTCTATTTTTATAATATTTGATTTTTTTCAATGTAACACCGGAAAATTCACAAGCCATTTTTTTTAAACACGCACTGCGGAAGCTAATTAGAACTTAACTTGATTACATAATATCAATATTCACAAATATACATTCATTTATTTCAAAGGTTAACAACATCATCAATTTGTTTGGTGTTACAAAATATAACTGACTCGTCTCTTTTTCAAAATAAGTATCAGAGTAATGGTCAACCCTTCCTTTTTCAAATCTATCACGAACCTGCAAAACATCAACTGGGGGGAATTAGCACAAAGCTAAGGGAGTAGAAGCTAAAATAACAAATGCAAACATTCACAATCAATCATCACTCATGTAATCACATAACCAGAGAAGACCGGCGGTTCGGCGCAGAACCTACAACCAATGCCGGCCAAAGCAAAGGTTTACCGATAGCTTTCCACTAGATTGGCACAGTAAACTCCCCTCTGAGCAACAAATGCAACAAAAAGGCTACTATTGTTCAACCAACCAGTTAGACAAGCCCAGCCCAAGTCCACGTATAGCTGACTTCTCAACGCAACTCAAATTCATCCTAAGAGTGCGTATCGACCAAATATTCATGCAGCAGTTATCAACATTTCAATATCACAATCAGCAGTTCAAACAATCCAATCTCAATCCACAATCATGCTTCACATCAATAAAATTAACTGCAATCTTTACCATCCGTGTTCAACATCCACTCACCTCAATTTCAGCACGAACTCAGAAGTCTAATATCACCGAGTCTTAGGATTGCTTGTAAACACAGCAATAATCACATCAGTCCCAATCTCATAAATATATCTTATCCATATATTTATAAATCATTCATCAAACAAACATCAAACAATAAACAAATACAATTCAAAACATAATATCAGATTTCTCCAAAACTATCGGATTCCAAGAATCCGCAACCCATGTCTCGGATTTACTAATATCGGATTTCCCTTCACTCAGATTCCGAGACTATCGGATTTCATCAAAGTCCCGGATTTGACTTCAATCGGATTTGGGTTTGTCGGATTTCCAGTCTCGGATTAGGTTCTCGGATTTCAGATACTTGGTTTCTAAATCATTCTTTTCCAAGTATAGGATTTAGAGTATCGGATTGTAAAGTATCGGATTACAAGTACCCAGTTTCGATCAATCGGAATTAAGTTTTCGGTTTCTAAATCATTCGGATTTAGTTCTGAGTATCGGTTTTCATAACACACAGATTACCTAGAATAGGATTTACAACATTCGGATTTAGTATTCCAGATTTCAAAGTCTGGTTTTCCAAACTATCGGTTTTGCCATCTTCATCCATCAAATCTGAGAACTTCAAAGATTCATCCAAATCACCATCTTCATAGTATCATATCTCAAACCCAGATTTTATAATGTTTATAAAATCATATCAACCACATATTCTAACATCTAAAACACATATTTCATGAGAACACAAAACCCATCAAAACACTATTATAGCATCCAATTCATATAAACACAAAATCTACCCAAAACACATCTAACCTTAGTTTGAATTTAAACACACACACAAAATCTGAATTCCGATTGTTTCCTTCTTTGTTCTTCTTCGGTTTCTTCAACAGAGAAAATGCCACACACACACACACTCACCTTTCTTAATTTTGAATAATGCATGCTAAACCTTTGACAAGCCCCACGTATACAAACATAAAACAAGAGGTGTTGGTCACCTCCTAATTCTCATACACATGTGTACACGTACACAATATATACATGCATACATACACACGGTTCTATACATACATATAATATATGCATATTAACATACTCATAATTATTAACCAATTAAATAGAATTAACTCATATAATCATAATAAACAATTAAGCACTTACCACAAACCCTGCTATTCTCCTAGCCCAGGTTTGAGGGTGTTACAATAACTATCATTTTTATGCATAAAAAATTAATTTTACTTGTAAAAATAATATTTTTGGTAATTTTTATCATTTAATTTATTTAACTTTTGCCAACTACAACAAAATTTATTTTTTAGAGCAAAAAAATATATTGATCACAAAAAATAAATACCAAACAAATGTTTGATAAATCAATTTGCTATATATTTACTATCTAAGCTCCTTTACCATCTAAATTTTTATGGACGGGAAGAAAAATACTGAACCCAAATAATTTATTTTACCTCGATCAAAATTAATATTTTTTATTTATATAACACTAAGAAAAAAATTATTTCTTGCTGGATTACAAATAATGTTATTTGTCTTGAATTATACCTTTTTATCTATCTTTTTATTGAAAAATTTAACATCTGATCTTTATTAAAATAACAACAATCATATAAAAATTTTAAGTTAAATAAACGATAAAATAATAAGTAGGATAATTTATTTAAAGTAAAGACAATTTTTTATGCCTACAAATTAATGATAGTTATAATAATAATGGTTATTAGTACTAATATTATTATATTAATACTAATAATATCACTATTATAAAAACAAAGTTTACCCATATTAAAAAAATATTGAAAAAATGTTACACAAATTTAAAAGTATACTTACGAAAAAATCAATTGTTACACAAATTGAAGAAAGTTAAAAAGAATTGTACACAAATTAGATAATTACTTACAAAATTGAAGATGTGACCATTTAGTAGGTCACCAACAGATCATACTGTATAAATTGAATAAAAATACATACTTTAATAACTTAATTAGAAAAAAGTTAAAAAACATTACATCAATTGAAAAAAAAAGACAAATATAGTTACATATTATTCATCTGTGTTCATCACTTTTTTCTTCTATGTATTCTTAATCAAGGATAACAGTGTTTTACTTCTTTTTAGGGCAAACTGTTTCAAAATACAATGAACTTTAGCTAAACTACCATTATATACAATCAACTTTAAAATTTTTAAAAAAATAAAACAAACTTGCTTATTCATCCCATTGTATACAAAACGCAACATGGACTACAGGTTACCGGTGCTTTTATTTTATTTTCTGTTTTTTCTATTTTCTAATTAGTTGTTCTTGATTTCTTGCAAGTTCATCTTCATGGTGACTTCAAATCTAGATCCAACTTGATATTTATGAAGAAAAATCTAGAAATCCAACTTGGTATTTATGAAGAATAATGCATACTTACACTAGATGAAGAACAACTCATGAAATCAAAATGGTAACTAATAGATCTAAATATGAAGAACAATAAAAAAACCCTAAATCATGGATTTGTAGATCTGAGAATAAACAAGAAAACCCTAAACATTGGAAACCTAAATCATAATAAATAGATCTGAAGATGAAGAAAAATGAAACCTAAATCGTACACTAATAGATCTGAAGATGAAGAAAACTACCTACAACAGCGGTGGTTTGAACCACAGATTCGGCTGCGGCAGTGGTGGTGTTATTTTAAACAAAAGAATTGGGGGTGGTGGACCGGTGGTTACCTAGAACCCGGCGGCGATGGTGGTTACCCAAAACCCGGTGGCGATGGTGGTTACAGATGAAGAATCGGACCAGCAAACACCATGAACGTGCTACATCGACCCTTCAAGGTTGTTTGAACAAGAAATCGCACATCGCAAGGTTGTTTGAACAAGAAATCGGCAGTGGTGGTTGTCGTTTCAAAAACGGATTTTCACGGCAGATCATTAAGGCGGTGGCGGTGGATACAATGGTGGCTGATGTTCAAGGAGGTGGTCGGACTATGGTGGCGGTGGTTAGACTTGTTGCTTTGCTTACAATGGTGTTTGTGTGTGAAGAAGGAGGAAGATGAAGATTTGAAGCACATGAAGAAATAAGTTAAATATTATTTTACTAAAACCATTAAAAAGTAAAAATAATCATAAAAAATAAGGTAACTTGTTGTTTCAAGAAGTGACCTGTTATAACAGGTTGCTTTGCATACAATGGTACTATTTTGTAAGTTTGTTGTATTAATTTTAAGAAAAAAAAGTTCGCTGTATACAATGGTAGCTTAGCAAAAGTTGGTTGTATTTTGGTACAGTTTGCCCTTCTTTTTATGTACCTCTCACTTTTTAATAATATTTTCTATTTCATTTTGTATTGGAATCAAAGTTATGCAATTATGGTATTAAAGAGAGTATTCTAATTATGTATTTTTTTTCTATTTTTAATAGTATTTTCATATTTATTTACTAGAAGCACACATATAGCATTAAAATGAGTATGTGACCTTCTAAAATTTAATTATATATATTTAATAGCATTGTACCCGCACAATGTAGCGGTTACAAATATTTTTTCTTAATAATTTGTTCGTTTTTAAAACAGGGATGGTGTGTCAATTCTTTTCTAAATTAAAATGGGTCAATAAATTTTTCACATCGATTGTAAAATCTAACTAGAATGTAGGCATTATAACTCTATTCTATTTTAATTATATTACCCATTAAAAATCTAGTAATTTTAATTTATAAATTTATGTTGTATGTATTTAGATTTAATACTTCTAATTAAACGAGTATGTGAAGTCGTATGTGTTTATGAGTAAATAAGATTGAGTTTGGAACAAAAATTATAGAAAATACCTTGAATGCATGTTAAGGTAATTAATCGAGAAAAAATATTTGTTTGAAAGTAAATGGATGTAATAAATGGTATTATGATATTGAATAATTAATTGATGGTTAATTGGCATGTGGTGTATGCTAGAAGAGTTAATAAAGAATAATATGGTATTATGTATGTATCTTAGTATGTATGTATGTGTGTTGGTAAGGTGGTGACACAATATTTGAGAAGTTACACGTGGATGTGTGCATGTGTATATTGAAAGAAATCAGATTAAGAAAGAAAGAAAAGGAAAAAAGAAGGTGAATGTGTGTGTATGTGTTTTCTCTAGTGAAAAATAAGAACAAAGAAGAAGAATAACTGGAAAATTCAAAAGTGAAGATTTTGTGATTCATAATTAGAAATAAAGGTTGGTTTATGATCATTACGTGTTACTGATGATTTGGTTGTGTTTATGAATGTGTTTTTATGTGTTTAAAGCTTGAACACCATTGTTGAGTTTTAAGAAAATGGATGAAATGGGTTTTAATGATTTTTGTTGTTTGATTTGTTAAAAAGGTGTTTATGATGTTATATATGCATGACATATAGTATATATGAGCTTAGATTGAAGAAATATGATGTTGGTAATGTTTGCAAAGAAATTAAGTGGGCTGGAAATCGGATTTGAAGAAAGTTGATATGCTGATGAATGCTCGTAGCGGCGCTACGATGAGGGTCGCTGCGCGACATTCATGCAAAACCGAGAGTTGGGTCGGTTTGTGTAGAAATCCGAATGTCAAATCCTAATCCTTGAAATCCGAGTGTTTGAAATCCGAAAAAGCATGAATCCGACACCAAATCTGATTATGAAATCCGAGAACCCAAATTCTGTAACTCAAATCCGATTCTTAGATCCGGATTTTGAAATCCGACAGTGTCGCGGCGCGACACAAAGGAGTGTTGCGGCGCAACGGGGCCTTTTTCAGAATTGTTGATTGTTTTGTTTGTGTTTCATTTGGGAAAGGTTGTATTGTTAATTATATGATTTAATCAAGTTGTTTACATGATTATAAGATATAAATATATGTTGAAAGATATATTTATATAATCGAGACTGATTCGGTTGTTGCTGTGTTTTCAGGCAAACCACAGACTCAGTGATATTAGAATACTGAGCACGCGTGAATCGAGGACTGAGGTGAGTGGAAGTTTACTCACGGGTGGTTACGTTGGTAACATTATTGAATGATTGAAGGATTGTTTGAATGCAATATTTTCCTGTTGATTTGAATATGAGATATTTGACTGATAAGTTTATTATGCGAAGGTAGATCGATTGTCATGCCATGATAGACTGTTAAGTCTGTTATTTTCTAAATGAGAATTACATGTTCATATATGTTATATGTAATCGAGATTTGATTGTGATTGTGACTGGAGAAGTATTGGATTGTTTGAGAACCGACTTCTGTGTTACGGGTCGGAAGAGATCAGCTTCTGTGTAAGAGCTGTTTGGGGTCAGCTGTTGATGCTAGAGCTGGGCTCGCTTGCGGTTGGTTGAACGGTAGTAGCTCCTCTGTTGCATTTGTTGCTCAGAGGGGAGTTTACTGTGCCAATCGGTAGGGAGCTATCGGTAAACCTTTGCTTTGGCCAACTTTGGTTGTAGGTTCGGCAGAACCGCCGGTCCTCAGGATGAAAGAGATTGTTGAATTGGAGGATTGATTGTTGGGATTGATGTTCAGAGGTTCCTTTGGGAACAGTGATTGTTATGTGCTTATCTGTAGCTTCCATTCACTTAGCTTTGTGCTAATCCCCCATGATTGATTGCTTTTTGCAGGTTTATGTGAGTAGTTGTTTAGCTTTGTTTGTGGAAAGGGGAATTTGACCAATACTCTGATATTGTGTTTTGAGAAGAGACGAGCCACGTTTTATAATCTTTTGTAACACAAACGAAAGTTGTGATTTGTAAAGTACTTTGTACTTGTGATGTTTATGTTAAATTAAAATTAGAATGTGCTTCCGCAACGTTTTAAAAAAATGGCTTGGGTTTTCCGGTGTTACAGTTGGTATCAGAGCCTAGGTTTGGCGATACAGGCACGGCTAGAGTGTTGTATTCCTAAATCTTGGCTCGTGTTGGGTCAAACTTTCCTTTGGGGGGATTTAGAGTGAATTGGAATTGTGATGTGATAGTTAGTATGTTATGTACTAACGGTTTATCTAATGAGCTTGTGAGATGATGTGATTGTACAGATATGGCTGACAGAGATACCCCTGCTGACACTCCTGTGACCCAAGAAGTGACTGGAATTTCATCAGCGGATGTCTTGAATGTAACAGGTCGGGTTGGTACTTCAGGTTTTGAATCTGGACTGGATCAGAGAGAATATATTTCTAAGTTGGAGAATGAACTGTGGGAACTTAGAAATGCTATAGGCAATATGGAACGAGAGAGGATTATCCAGAATGAACGAATTCAGAATCCTATGTTTAATACAACTCAAGCTACAAATGTACAAGTTACAGTTCCGTTTCCTCCAATATCACAAGTGGCACAACAATCGAGTTCTTATCCTTTTACTACCCAAGGAGCTTATCCTTTTGCGTATCTAGGATTTAAAACACCCTGCACTTATATACAATTCTAGGATTGTAAGCCTTCAGAGTACTATGGCAGTACAGACCCCAATATAACTTTAAACTGGTTGAGAGAAATGGTAAAGGCTTTTGAAGCATGCAATTGTGAGAATGAACTGAAAGTTTTTTTGCGACTCGTATGTTAAGAGGAGATGCTATGGTTTGGTGGGATTCCCTTACAGGGCATTTTTCTAAACAACAACAAGATAGTGTGACCTGGGATCAGTTTCAGGAGAAACTGTGTGAGCAGTATTGCAATACTTTTGAGATAGTTCGTATCAAAAGAGAATTCATGGAGTTGCGTATGACTAAATACATGATTGTGGATGAATTAATCAAGCGATTTAATGAGAGATTGCATTTTGTGAAGCAATGGGTACCTGATGAGGCGTCTAAGATACAACACTTTGTGAGAGCTTTGCATCCTGAGTATCGAAGTACTACCAGATGGGCTAGTACACTGTCGCAGGCATTTACCTTGGCCAAGTCGGCTGAAGATGATTTGAAGGCTAGAGATAGAACGAATCGAGATGATATATCTCAGCAAAAATTGCGATTGGAACAGTATAATGTTGAAAAGCAAAGAGGGCAGAGTAGCCGGAGTAAAAGAAATTTGAAACGTAGATCTACGTTGGATGTATCTAATCAACGAGTGCCACGGTGTGGGAAGTGTAAGTCTCACCACACAGGACTATGTACGACTCAGACTATGCGATGTCTGACTTGTGGGCAATTTGGCTATGAAATGAAAGAGTGTCGTTTCTCGCGAAAGGTATGCTGGATTTGTTGTGAAGAAGATCATCGAGCAAGAGATTGCATAGTTGGCAAGGAGTTAGAGTCAGGGTCAGGAGCTGTGGCAGGTGGGGGATCCTCGTCAGCAAGTGGGCAAAAGAGAAAGAACCCGTCTCAGCAAGGGGGTAGAAATTTCAACATGATGGCTGATGATATTGGCACTACTGATGATGTAACGGGTACGTTTTGATAATCTTTATATTTACGCGTATGTTTATTAACTTTAGAGTTAATTGAGAATGTATGATGCCTATGTGTGCTAAGTGTGTTTTATTGATTCTATAGAAAGTAGAGATATTTGATTGTGAAATTGTCTGATGCATATGGCAGTAAGTGTTATGATAGTAAATGATGAGAGATATGATATGATGTGAATTGGGTATGAAGTACCCTAGAATGATGTTTGTAGAATTTGTAGAACTGCATGCTAAGTTATGTGTTGCAAGAATTGTCTTGCCTTCTGTGTTTGTATATGCTTATATGTATATGTATGTGTTTGTACAAAGAAGGAGGAAAATGAATAAGTTAATGAAGTTTGGAAGATTTTGTGATGATCAAGAGATAGTATGATAAATGTATAACTGAGATTGCGAGTATGAGTAGAGCTAACGATTGAAGATAATCTGTGATATCGATTAATGAACTTGAGGAGATCGATGATTCGTTGAGATACTGCATTTGTTGGATTGATGTAAAGCTACCATGTTATGAAAATGGAGGAATAGTCTATGTTTTATGACAGTTGAAGATTCTTGAGAGGAATGATTTAATCTCTATCTCTGAAGTCGCAGCAGATGCGTTGCATTGATAATATGAAGATACTGATTATAAAGAAAGACATGTGAAACTGGTCTGAGTATTAAAAGGAACAGCAGATGTTCATAAATATGAATGAGCCTAACATGTAAGAGAGGTTGTGGTTAAATGAAGCAAAGATTGAAATTGAGAAATTTGATATCATCTTGAAGAGATAAATTATTGTCAGATATGTGGATATACGAGAGAAATTATGATAAAAATCTTAGGGATTATGTGAATCGACGCGTATTGGACTTGATGAATGAAATTGGGATTATTTTTATTAGAAATTGATGACTTACCAAGATGGGTGAATATGATAGATATACTTTCGTGAAATTATGAATTGATCATGTTTAAAGCAAAGTATTAGAGATTTACAAATTGTTGAAATAATTTGAGATACCAGAGTTATGATAACGACAAGCTATGATGGAGTTGATGTCTAATGTATTATATGAAAAAGGGATTTGATGTATCACTAGTGATTGTGGTCTGAGTTGTAAGAAGTGTTAGTATGATTACCACTAGTGGAACGTAATCTTTTGAGAAGAATTACATTGATGCGATGATTTGAAGATATTCATATCTTATAGGTTGTGATGAGAAATGAAGAAATTAACTAATTTCTAGAAGAATTTATGACAAGGAGATGAGATGCGAAACGAGCGGTACAACTGAATTTTATGAGATAGTCGAATTGAAAGAATTGCACAGATATATATGGGAATGAATTTGCACTTTGTATTGGATTTTGGATGATTCGTGGAAATCCTAATTATACCGAGTAAACAAGTATGATGTGATTTTTATCTGATAAAGGTTAAGATATCAGTGGTGAGTTAATCTGTGGATAAAGTGATAATGTTTGACCTATTAATTGGAAGCAAGAGAGAGGTGATATGTGGATACCTATGAATGTAAGACAGTGAATGACAGGTAAGTAGAATTTGTTAATTGAGATGAACAGATTGACGTGAACAAGTATTCAAGAGATGTTTTGATATTGAATATAAGTGTAAATGTGAAAGGAAATGATTGAAAGGCAGGTTTCTTGAGTTTATGAGTTTTATGATTGAGTTGAAGAAGAGTTGTTAAACTCTGAGGACTACTGGATAACATAGATAAGTATAAATGAATGCTGATGACCGATAGTAAGATGACTATGTGTATCTGACAACTAGAAAGAGATGAATCGTTTGACATGTGCTATAGAATTCCGAGGACAGAATCTTCTGAAGGAGGGAAGATTTGTAACATCCGAAAACCCGGCCTAGTAGTAGGCGGGCTAATGGTAAGTTGAAATGTGTTTAGTTATGCATGCTTAAATATTTGTTATGTGATTAAACGAGTATGTGAAGTCGTATGTGTTTATGAGTAAATAAGATTGAGTTTGGAACAAAAATTATAGAAAATACCTCGAATGCATGTTAAGGTAATTAATCGAGAAAGATTATTTGTTTGAAAGTAAATGGACGTAATAAATGGTATTATGATATTGAATAATTAATTGATGGTTAATTGGCATGTGGTGTATGCTAGAAGAGTTAATAAAGAATAATATGGTATTATGTATGTATGTATCTTAGTTTGTATGTATATGTGTTGGTAAGGTGGTGACACAATATTTGAGAAGTTACACGTGTGTGTGTGCATGTGTACATTGAAAGAAATCAGATTAAGAAAGAAAGAAAAGAAAAAAAGAAGGTGAATGTGTGTGTATGTGTTTTCCCTGGTGAAAAAGAAGAACAAAGAAGAAGAATAACTGGAAAATTCAAAAGTGAAGATTTTGTGATTCATAATTTGAAATAAAGGTTGGTTTATGATCATTACGTGTTACTGATGATTTGGTTGTGTTTATGAATGTGTTTTTATGTGTTTAAAGCTTGAACACCATTATTGAGTTTTAAGAAAATGGATGAAATGGGTTTTAATGATTTTTGTTGTTTGATTTGTTAAAAAGGTGTTTATGATGTTATATATGCATGACATATAGTATATATGAGCTTAGATTGAAGAAATATGATGTTGGTAATGTTTGCAAAGAAATTAAGTGGGTTGGAAATTGGATTTGAAGAAAGTTGATATGCTGATGAATGCTCGTAGCGGCGCTACGATGAGGGTCGCTGTGCGACATTCATGCAAAACCGAGAGTTGGGTCGGTTTGTGTAGAAATCCGAATGTCAAATCCTAATCTTTGAAATCCGAGTGTTTCAAATCCGAAAAAGCATGAATCCGACACCAAATCCGATTATGAAATCCGAGAACCCAAATTCCGTAACTCAAATCCGATTCTTAGATCCGGATTTTGAAATCCGACACTGTCGCGGCGCGACGGGGCCTTTTTCAGAATTGTTGATTGTTTTGTTTGTGTTTCGTTTGGGAAAGGTTGTATTGTTAATTATATGATTTAATCAAGTTGTTTACATGATTATAAGATATAAATATATGTTGAAAGATATATTTATATAATCGAGACTGATTCGGTTGTTGTTGTGTTTTCAGGCAAACCACAGACTCAGTGATATTAGACTACTGAGCACGCGTGAATCGAGGACTGAGGTGAGTGGAAGTTTACTCACGGGTGGTTATGTATGTAACATTATTGAATGATTGAAGGATTGTTTGAATGCAATATTTGCCTGTTGATTTGAATATAAGATATTTGACTGATAAGTTTATTATGCGAAGGTAGATCGATTATCATGCCATGATAGACTGTTAAGTCTACTATTTGCTAAATGAGAATTAAATGTTCATATATGTTATATGTAATAGAGATTTGATTGTGATTGTGACTGGAGAAGTATTGGATTTTTTGAGAACCGACTTCTGTGTTACGGGTCGGAAGAGATCAGCTTCTGTGTAAGAGCTGGTTGGGGTCAGCTGCTGATGCTAGAGCTAGGCTCGCTTGCGGTTGGTTGAACGGTAGTAGCTCCTCTGTTGCATTTGTTGCTCAGAGGGGAGTTTACTGTGCCAATCGGCAAGGAGCTATCGGTAAACCTTTGATTTGGCCAGCTTTGGTTGTAGGTTCGGCAGAACCGCCGGTCCTCGGGATGAAAGAGATTGTTGAATTGGCGGATTGATTGTTGAGATTGATGTTTAGAGGTTCCGTTGGGAACAGTGATTGTTATGTGCTTGTCTGTAGCTTCCATTCACTTAGATTTGTGCTAATCCCTCACGATTGATTGCTTTTTGCAGGTTTATGTGAGTAGCTGTTTAGCTTTGGTTGTGGAAAGGGGAATTTGACCAATACTCTGATATTGTGTTTTGAGAAGAGACGAGCCACGTTTTATAATCTTTTGTAACACAAACGAATGTTGTGATTTGTAAAGTACTTTGTACTTGTGATGTTTATGTTAAAGGAAAATTAGAATGTGCTTCCGCAGCGTTTTAAAAAAAATGGCTTGGGTTTTCCGGTGTTATAAAATGTAATTATTAGAGTTTATTGAATATCAAATTTAGAATTTCTATTTTGCTCAATTACATTTAATTTTTTAATGAGTTTATTAGTGAACACAACACATAACAAATAATATAAAAGGTATTTAAATATTTGTTAATGTTTTAAATTAAAGATTCTAACTATTCACTAATAATAATATTGATAAGAATGATTTTTAATATAGAGTTTATTGAAAATCTGATTCAGAATTTCTATTTGCTCAATTACTTTCAATTTTTTGAATGAGTTTATTAGTGAACAAAGAACATAACAAATATAAAATTGTTTTATCCTCTTTTTTCTATCTTTTCCTACACTATGTTCATTGTTTAATAATATTCACTAATGAACACAACAAAAAAGGTATGATAATTTCCAATATAAAATCCATGCAACTATAGTCTATATGGTGATGTGGAGCTTTGTCTAAATAAATAAAAATAAAACAAAAATTTTACACCTTATTATCAGAATCAATGTTCATAGTGACCAAGGTAACACAACAGTCTTCAAATGCATAGATTTGTAAGTGACCAAGGTAACACACTAGTCTTCAAATGCATAGATTTGTAAGTGACCAAGGTAACACACCAGTCTTCAAATGCATAGATTTGTAACATAAAGTCCAAAATAAAACACATAATTAATCTAGAACTGTAGAAATAATTACAAAATAATAATAAGAAGAAAACCTACATATTCATGAACCCCGTCATTGCATAGGGTTCTTTACGTGATAGCAACAACCTTTTCTATGGGTTATTTTCTTCTTCTTGACAATCACTAAACACACAGGAACTATCATCGACGTGGTGATATGCATGGAGGACCTGGAATATGCATCGATCGATGATGGCGGAACAATCAACCCACATTAATAAGTCAATATACTCTAATGAACAATATATAAAACTAAAATTCAAAACAAGTTCACTAGTAAATAATTTTAGACAACATGAAAAGACTATGATTAAAATCTACATATGAACACCAATTTAACTCACTACATAACCTCAAACATAATTTGATTAACAAAAAAAATTAAAATCTTGCTCAATGATCAGATTGATTTTTGCAATATATGATTATGAAGAAAGATGCTCGTGTCCAATGATGAAAACGTCATGGTGGTGCATTTGAAATTAAAAAAACGTGACGGTGGTGGAGCTAAGAACCCGACTAACGGCAGCCGGTGGTGGTCGTAATAAACACATAGATCTGGAATTTTGGGGTCGGACGGCAACAACCACCGTTGTTGTGTAGGCTGGTGGTGGTCGTAACAAACACAAAGGGCGATTTCTAGTGATGACACGATTAACAGAAGAGAGAGAAGAAACCGGGGTCAGTGGCGGCTTTGCCTCCACGGTGGCCCTTCGTTTTGATATACCTATGAACGTCGGCGGTGGTGGTCGCAAGAGAGAGGTCGATTTCTTTGGTGCCTGGGGTTACGCAGAGGGAGCCATCAGGGAGCGTTGGTGGTCTTAAGAGAGAGGATCCGTCGACGGTGGCTATAAGAGGCGGTAGTGGTCTAATGGGAGGGAGAGGGACGATTTATTGGGTTGGTTATGCACAGGGATTGGAATTTGGAAAGCATTAAAGTATATTAAACAGATTTATATATTTCAAATTAGGATAGTATTTGTTTAAGGTTAAAATTACATTTATGTCCTTTTGAAACTTGCATTAACTTTCTTAATTTTTAATCTAATTACAAAAATACCCTATTCAATCATAGCCACTAATTAAATAATCTAAAGATCCTAAACGCTTCTCGCACTTCTCGCAAAAAAACACTTCTTGCATGAACCACCTTATATATATATTATATATATATATATATTAATTTATTCCAATGGTTAAAAATGTAACACTTAAAGCTTTAAATCTTTTCTATTTTTTAAGCTTACTAGAACTAGTACTTACAAAGATTACAAGGAAAGAAAAATATCAAATGTTATATTCGAATGAATAAAAAGTTGAATAAAAAGCAACGTTTTGCTATTTTTATGGAACAATAGCTTATACATTTTGTTTGCTATATAAAAACAATTCAGCATATAACCTGATGGTTGTTTATATTAGCGATGAAAGTTGAGTTTAATATTATGAAGCCTTTTAACTTATTATTTACAGTCATTTAGATGCACTCAATTAAAAAAATTTGAAGTAAATAATACAAATTCAAAGTAGAAGAAATAATAGTTTAATCCTGCCACGAAGCACAAATGATATTTATTAGTTTGCTCTGGTTACGTCCGGCCAACATTTCTACTCTAACCACCCTTATCTATTCTTTTATACTATTATATAAATTATTTAAATTTTTTCCTTAAAACTCTTAAATTTTAAGTCACTTAAGATTACTATTCTACCTCCATCTACCAAAAAATAATTCCATAAAATAAACTTAATAACATTCATTTTTCATAAATTCCAAAACATTCCCTTTCCATAACAAAACTTACGAAACAGAATATTCCATAAACTTAATAACATTCCATAAATTCCAAAAAGGAAAAATATATAATATTCGCTTTTCACCTGCTAAATAAAAATTACATCTAAATTTCATTCCCTTTTCACCTGCTAAATAAAAATTACAAAATTACGTTTTGTATGTTCTCTTGATTAATATCTACCAAAACAACTTCTTACAAACCATTTTATTTACCATCGCCGTATTGCGCGGGTACCCTGCTAATACATATATGGTTGGTTTAGGCATTTTGAAATTCTGGAAATTTTTTTAAAACCTTAAAATAAAAAAATTGTTAAGTAAAATACACGGACAGTCCTTATGGATGTAACAAGCTAGTGACAAACCACATGGACCATCCGAATAATTTACTCAAAATTATAGTTAGATTAGCAAAGTTCACATATAATATTATAAAGAAGAACAAAAAATAGACGACCTTAATTAAATTTTTTTTCAACAACTGAAATAAAAATACTTTGAACTCAAAATTGATTAACAAATCAAGACTCGAATATACACACATATATCACACATGCATGTAAGCTTACTACTTCTTGAGCGATTACGCATCTAACCGACATAAATTTCTACACTTCTTTCATATCTAGCTATAAGAATTGTAGACTTCTTAATGTTTATGTTGTAAAGTTTAGTAGTTCATATGATAGAAGAAAGAGTAACTCCAAATATATAGAACTCAAAATCTGAAATCACAAAGCATAGAAAAATAACATTGATAAGCCGGCCAATGTTCGGACTTGATTCATATAGGTTAACCAAAATCATAGTTGATTAATCATAACGTACTTGTACAATTAAGTTAATCATGTTCAACACGAGTCAATCAAAATCATACCTTTGTTTAAATAGGTAATCAAAATCAACATTGGACCAAAGAGACTTTAGTTCAGGTTTTAGCTGGAGATGCTAGGTAAACCAAATTTCCTTATCATGCTATTTGGTGAAGGATACATGCATGCATGCAGTCGATCGATCATCCACGCGTTTTTCTTGAAGATTTAAACCAAATTAAAAAATAACCCTAGCTAGAGATTAAAGTGGTTAACCAATTATATATACATACATATATATATATATACTATATAAACCATTTAACATTCTCTCTACTCTTAAATTTTAAGACTTCTTAAAATTCAATCAACATAAAATCTTGACCCTTTATTTAATCTAAGTTAATCACATCCACTCAATCTTTAGCTATTTTATTCTCTCCTAATTTACTTTAACTTTTAATTCAAAATATATTCTCTCATACTAAAACAATTATCCATCCACATCAACATAATTTTTAAAATCTTAATAACTCTTCTCTTTATTTCATCAATATAAATCTTTTTTCTTCTTTTATTGTCTTTTAGAATTTATTTTTAAAATTAATAAAATAGTTAGATGTAAATAAAAGAGAATTAAAAAAAACGGGCATGTTGTCGTAGAAAACTTTTTCGTGACATTGAATCGCGCGAATAACAAATCATTACATTCTTGAAAGTGCCATATTGTAAACCAAAAACTATTTGCCGGCGCAACATTACGCGGGTATGATGCTAGTATGTATATATATATATATAGGTAAGATCCAAAATAGAACTTAATTAAATTGGCACAAACAAACATATTGGGCACTATATATATATATATATATATATGGGGTTTGATTGTCGGGTCAGAGAATGTGTCTCATAAGAACGTACACCCTGCATTTCTAAATGCGCGCATTCAATTTGAAAAATCAAGTGGAAGATCGAACTAGGGCTCAGAATATACAAACAAATATCGATTTTGTTCAAGTTTAATAGCATGTGAAAGATATTTATTTGAAGAGAGTGTGTGTGGTAACTAAGATAAATAGCAAATTGATCAACATATATTTCGACTCTTTGACTTACGATCAAACTTAACTGAAGTTAGTGTAAAATGACTAAATGTGAAATAAAGTCACAACCACAAAAACTGTTTTTGTAATTTTCAAAGTCAGAGGACCAAATATAAAATTTCGTGACAACCACATGAACCATTTGTATAATTAACTTTAATGAATATAAACTCTAAATTGTTATAAAACAAAATAAGGGACTTGCTTAGTGACTTGTTTGTCCAAGTCTTAAAATTAGCGTTTCGCTTAGTGACCTTTTTGGATAAGTCTCAAAATAAGAGATTTGTTTATTTCGGGGCCTCTGTTAAACACTTAAAATCAACGACCTGGTTTGTGACTAGTTTAAGTTTGTAATAAACTAGATCTCAAGACAGGGGCCAGGTTATAATTTATTTGTTAATTTTGTTTAATATTAATGTTTTTTTAAAGTAAGTTACCGACTACATTTCAAATAAGGAGAGTACATACACTAACATTCTATACAAATTGTATAAATTGTCTTGCTTTATTGTGAAATTCTTTTCTTATATCACTACAAGAAATCCAGGCAATAGGGGCGACAGCAGGCAATAGGGGCGACACCCAGTGTTGCCGCGCCTAATGCCCTATGTCGCGCCTAATACTGTCGCGCCTAATGCCCATTAAAAAAGACCCGGTAAACTTTCCCCCCTATTTTTTCGTTGTCGCGCCTAATACCTCCCGTCGCCCCTAAAAGTGTCGCGCCTATTGCTTCAAGGTTAAAACCCTTCCAATCGCCTACCCAGATCATTTTTACGCTGTGTATCTTCTCCTGTTCCTTCTTTGCTCCGCCGCTGCTCCACTTTGCCGCTGCACTGCTCCGATCGCCTTCACGTCGCTGGACACCAACATCCCCGGCGTTACCACATCCCGGTCACCGTTGCTCCGAAGCCCTGTATCCCGCTAATTACCACATTGCACACTGAAAGGTATGTACATTTGCTCGATTAAACTCTAAATTAATGTGTTAATTTGTGTGTTTCTGTGTCAATTTAGTTTACCCGCTGACCCACATTGCACACAACTCATAAAATCAAGTTTCTTTTCTTGTAAGTGTGTGTTTGTGTGTGTTGGAGTGTGTGTGTTTATGTGTTTGAGTTTGTTTGTGTGTGTGTGTTTGAGTGTGTGTGTGTGTGTGTTCCAGTGTGTGTGTTTTGGTGTGTGTGTGTTCCAGTTTGTGTGTGTGTGTTCCAGTTTGTGTTTTGGTGTATGCGTGTTCCGGTGTGTGTGTGTGTGTGTTTTCCAGTGTGTGTGTTTTGGGGGGTGTGTGTGTTCCATTGTGTGAATTGTGATTATTTATTTAGTTAATTGTATTATAACCAATTGTTTATAACCAACTGTTATGTGAACATGATACAAAAGAAGCCACAATATTTTGTTGTGTGCAATGATACTTGATGTTGTGATTATTTATAACCAATTGTTGAATAACCAATTGTTGTGATTATTTATTTAGTTAATTGTATTATAACCAATTGTTATGTTATGATGTTTAAAAAATCAAAGTTGTTAATTTGATTTTTGATGAATTTAGTTGTTATGTTGTTTATAAATATCAAAGTAGTAGTTAATTTGATTCTTGATTATGTTGTTGTGTTGATGTTTATAATAGTGTTGTGATGTTTAAAACAATTAAAATAGTGTTTAAACTTGATATTTAAAATTGTTTATTTGGTAATACATCAAACATATATATTTTTAATAATTACATTTAAATGTGTAAAGACACGTACACACTCAATCACGTTCTATTATATATATATATACACACACACACACACACAAATACACACATTTATATGCACACACTAAACGCGTTGGTTTAAATATATATAAATGAACCTGTACGGTGTGTGTATATAAATGTGTGTGTGTATATATATATATATACAGCGAGAGAGAGAGAATGTGTTTGAGTGTGTGTTTGTGTGTATACACACACAATTATATAAACACACTTAAACGTGTTCATATATATATATATAGTTGTATATTTATATATGAACGCGTTTATATATTTATCTAAATCATGAACTTAGAATATCCGCCCGGAATTAATTTAAAAATTAGTTTCGGAATGTCCCCGTTTTGTAATATAAAGCTTTATTACGGTTGTTTATATTTTGTAATTAAATTGCATTGTATTTCTCTATTCTATACCTCTTAACTTAATTTTCAGGCTATATATGGCTTTTCTTGTTGTTGTTCTGTTTTATCTGATGGCCGATGTTATGGGCCGAGGCCATGACAGAGATGGACGTGAGGATCCACCACCTCCCCATGGTCAAGGTCGTGGTCAGCACGAGATGGATGGTAATTAAGTTTTATTATGATTTATTCATTTTTTATAATTTATCATGAATAATAGTTTTCAATTGTAATTGCAGTTGTACAACCACGTCGAAGGGGTAAGGCTAAAAACCTTGCTCTGTTTGAAAAATGGGAGAAAAACGGGAAGCGGCCTCTCCCTCTCGAGTTTGACGATACCACGTCTACTACTGTTGGCGAGACACATGACCTTTTCATTCGCGAGGTTGGCGTGTATATCTGGCGGGACATCTCGTTAGATAGAGACTCGTGGAAGAATGTTTCTCCTGCCGAGAAGAATGCCATGTTTCAGCATCTTCGAGTAAATTATTTAAATAAGTATACTTTGTATTTATTTTATTGCATCTTACTTGTATAACTTTTTCCTATTTGCAGCCATTTTTTGATCTTCAACGGGTTATGGAGGATCTTGCTTAGAGTAGATTAAGGGAGGGTCTTGAATTCATGATAAGTGCACGTTACAGAGGCCACAAAACAAAAGCCAAAGAACATTTTGTGAAAACTGGAGGGTATGAGGATGTTAATAGCGCAAGGGCTAACCCACCGGCATGTATGAGTGAAAACAGTTGGAATAAAACCGTAGACTTTTTCATGTCGGAAAAACATGTGCATCGTTCTACGCAAAACAAAGTAAATCGTGGAAAGCAAATCATCAAAAATCGGGGAGGGACGAGCTCGTATAGCAACGCATGCTACAAAAAGGTAAGTATTTTTTGCTTAAAATTACATCAAAAATCTAATATTTAATGTAATTTAATGTTAAACAGAACAAGAGTATATTAGAAGCCTTTCATGATGCTCACGTGAATAAAGAAGGGCAATTTGACAGCCCACTAGCAGAAGAACAATATGTAAGTGTTTATTGCTTAAAATAAAAAATATACTGAATTAGAAGCATATATATTAATCTATTGTATCATCTTTGTAAAATACAGAATGCTGTCTTGCGTGAGCTTGCTCAACAAACTCAACTTTCAACATCTTCAAGCAATCCAATTCCAGTAGACAAAGCCGTTGTTTTTTAGAAGGTTCAAGGTCGTCGTCGAGGTCATATTAAAGGCATCGGGCATAAACCTTCTACAAGGATGACTACTACCTACTCTGAGGGACAATCAAAGACATCACCACATACACAAGCACAGGTATGTGTTATATTCACTTCTAACAGGTCACAATAGTTATGTATGCATTATATTGACTTCTAACGGGTCATAATTGATATGTATATGTTAGATTCGCTTCTAACGGGTCATAATTCACATGTATGAGCTATATTCGCTTCTAACGGGAATTGACATGTATGAGTTATATTCACTTCTAACGGGTCATAATTGACATGTATGAGCTATATTCCCTTCTAACGGGTCATAATTGACATGTATGAGTTATATTCGCTTCTAGCGGGTCATAATTGCTATTTATGAGTTATATTCAATTCTAACGGGTCATAATTGACATGTATGAGCTATATTCGCGTCTAGCTGGTCATAATTGGTATAAATGAGTTATATAACTCATTTGTACCAATTATGACCCGTTATAAGTCAATATAACCCATAGATAGCAATTATGACCTGTTAGAAGTCAATATAACCCATAAATAGCAATTATGAGTTATATTCGCTTCTAACGGGTCATAATTGACATAAATAAGTTATATAACTCCTTTATACCAATTATGACCCGTTATAAGTCAATATAACCCATAGATAGCAATTTTGGCCCGTTAGAAATCAACACAACTCATAGATAGCAATTATGATCCGTTAGAAGCCAATATAACCCATAGATAGTAATTATGACCCCTTATAAGTCAATATAACCCATACATAGCAATTATGAGTTATATTCCCTTCTAACGGGTCATAATTGACATGTATGAGTTATATTCGCGCCTAGCGGGTCATAATTGGTATAAAAGAGTTATATAACTCATTTGTACCAATTATGACCCGTTATAATTCAATATAACCCATAGATAGCAATTATGACCCGTTAGAAGTCAATATAACCTATAAATAGCAATTATGAGTTACATTTGCTTTTAACGGGTCATAATTGACATAAATGAGTTATATAACTCACTTATACCAATTATGACCCGTTATAAGTCAATATAACCCATAGATAGCAATTTTGACCCGTTAGAAGTCAACACAACTCATGGATAGCAATTATGATCCGTTAGAAGCCAATATAACCCATAGATAGCAATTATGACCCGTTATAACTCAATATAACCCATAAATAGCAATTATGAGTTATATTCCCTACTAACGGGTCATAATTGACTTGTATGAGGTATATTCGCTTCTAACGGGTCATAATTGACATGTATGAGCTATATTCGCTTCTAACGGGTCATAATTGACATGTATGGGCTATATTTGCTTCTAACGGGTCATAATTGACATGTATGAGCTATATTCGCTTCTAACGGGTTATAATTGACATGTATGAGTTATATTCGCTTCTAACGGGTCATAATTGACTTGTATGAGGTATATTCGCTTCTAACGGGTCATAATTGACATGTATGAGCTATATTCGCTTCTAACGGGTCATAATTGACATGTATGAGCTATATTTGCTTCTAACGGGTCATAATTGACATGTATGAGCTATATTCGCTTCTAACGGGTTATAATTGACATGTATGAGCTATATTCGCTTCTAACGGGTCATAATTGACATGTATGAGCTATATTCACTTCTAACGGGTCATAATTGACATGTATGAGTTATATTCGCTTTTAGCGGGTCATAATTGCTATTTATGAGTTCTATTCACTTCTAATGGGTCATAATTGACATGTATGAGTTATATTCTCTTCTAACGGGTCATAATTGCTATTTATGGGACATATTCGGATGTAACGGGTCATAAATGCCATTTATGGGTTATATTGACTTCTAACATGTCATTATTGGTATAAATGAGTTATATGCACTTCTAACGGATCATAATTGGTATAAATGAGTTGTGTTGACTTCTAACGGGTCATAATTGGTATTTATGGGTCATATTCATTTCTAACGGGTCATAATTGCTATTTACGGGTTTTATTCACTTTAACGGGTCATAATTGGTATGGATGGATCATATTCACTTCTAACGGGTCATAATGGCTATTTATGGGTTATATTCACTTCTAATGGGTCATAATTGCTATTTGTGGGTTATATTGACTTCTAACAGGTCATAATTGGTATAAATGAGTTATATTGACTTTTCACAGGTCATAATTGGTATAAATGAGTTATATTCCGTTCTAATGGGTCATAATTGCCGTGTATGATAAATTAGACTTTGTTTAATATATAATTAATGAATTATATTTATTTTGTAGCCGGAGAATATTGAATCTATTCTTAGCAACCCGGCATTTACAGCAAGAATTGTGGAGATCTTCCGATCGTTGACACCTCGTAGTGATAATGGGTCGGATAATGCGGGCAACGAGAATGCTAGGAACGACAATGCAGGAAACGAGAATGCATATACCGATGATGAAGTGTAGCTTAGTTATATATATATATATATATATATATATATATAAATAAGTACATTAGACAATTAAACTTGACTTTGTTTTGTGTAAACCGTACACGACTTTTGATTTGTATGAAGAATGTGGATTACTTTATAACATATGCGTGATTTATTATATAATTCTGGAATTCATCGATTGTATATATACAGGAAATACCGGTATTTTAGTGTATATGTTGAGCTGTGTTCAAGAGGCAATAGGGGCGACGGTACTAGGGGCGACTTTGGGCAATAGGGGTGACATTAATAGGGGCGACACTAATAGGCACGACTATTTGGGCAACAGCGGCGAGGCAATAGGGGTGACTCAATAGGGGCGACATGTCGCCCCTAATACCAATAGGGGCGACTTTCAGGGGTATTAGGCGCGACAAATGTCGCCCCTAATGCCATGTTTCCTTGTAGTGTTAGTTTGTTATGTTGCTCTAAGTAAGCTCATATCCATTTATTGGTATATGAAAAAGGAAGAAAATGTTTATCAAAGTATAATGCACAATTATACAAATATCTTATTTGTTTAATTTGAAAAAGATTATACTACTAGAATATATTCTAAAGTAGGCAATGTTTGGTATATATGGTTATTATTGTGCTACCTTAAAACTGTTTATTTGTATTTTCTTTTTTAAAGTAAAGCACCAAAAATAATCATAGTTACTTGTAAGTATGCTAGCAGCGACAAGGTGATTTAACCGTAAACACCACTTGATGATTGTTTTGTAAGACATTCTCATCAATTGTAAAAAGCAACTTAGGACGTTGTCTTAACTTTAAAGGTTTTTTGAAATCCCTCCGCCAGTTCTTCCATTATTCATTGCTTTGATATCTTCTTTTATAGCCTTATTCATCTCTTCATGTGTAGGGATAAATTAATTGCCTGGTATGTTAAAGTGTGTAAGGGTTATCATTCATTTCATTATATGATCAAACACGAGATAATGTCCTGGAGTGGTTTTAAGATCTTTACATAATTTTTGCCATGTTGGTCCACATAAACCAACCAGTATAGATTCATCGAACAACACATCAACCTCGTACACTCGTAATTTAGTATATATTGCATGTTTTGTGGTGGTTTCAAAGTTGATTGACTATAGAAATGAATTACTTAAGTCCTACATTTGAGATTGTTGAGATGTTATCTTTCATGAAATCACAATATATTTCTCGAATGTAGAATAAGGCTATAATTTGTACATACCTGATATGTTGTGGTTTGTTCACTAAATGTGGTGAAGTATTTTGGTGTCCTAAGGAATTGTTGTCTTGTATAGTATATACAATCCATCACATGCATTCTAATTCTACATTGATTAATTTTAATGAATAAGATGTTATAAACATGGGTTGTAGTCTCTAAAGTAGTTTTTGTGAGAGAATTTTTAGGTAATAAATCATAATTAGTAATCTTATCATACAATCTTATGCATATGAAATTGTAAATAGATTTGGGATGAGAAATTGTAATAGAGTATAAAGTAATGATAATCATAATTGCAATTTAAGAGTAATAATTAATATTAATAAGTAATATATTTTGATAATTACAAAAGTATTTTTAACATATAATAATTGATATTTTGATAATCAATCTTTTGGATTTTCTAGATTGTAAATATATTTGGCTTTAACAAATTTAGTAATTAGAAGAATCAATAAACATACAACAATATTGAAGTAGGTAAAACAATAAAGAGTGCATTTTATGATAAAAACTTACATTGTTGTAAATAAGAAATACTTGGATTCTCCCTCATTGCATTAGCCATTAGGGTATTGTTGGATTTCTTAGGAATCTTCATATACAATCTTGTACATATGAAATTGTAAATAGATTAATAGAGTATAAATTAATGATAAATCGTAATTATGATTTAAGAGAATAATTAATATTGATGAGTAATAAATTTTGATATTTACATTAGCATTGTTAACCTATAATAATTGATATTTTAATGATTAATAATAATTGCTATTTAATAGTAATAATTATCATTAATGTCTAATAAATTTGAGTAGTTTAATAAATGTTTTAGGTTATTCTAGTAAAATATAAGTTACAAATAATTTATCAAAAATATATAACAATTATGGACATGGGTAAAAATTTATAATTTTATACTTACATGTTGCTATTTAAGTGTAATAATTAACTTTAATGTGTAATAAATTTGAATTGTTTTATGGATATTGTTATGTTACTATAATAACATATAAGTTACAACAACATTTTCAATAGAGATGACGTAAATCATTATCAAGCTCAGTTAATAATTCCAAACAAGAAAAATGATATTTTAAACTAAAACCAAAGTATATTATTTTCAGATGACCTAATTATCATATGGTAAAATGGATTAGTGTTTTGGGAAATACAGCCAAAGATAACTATGTTACTTATTTGATAAAAGTCAAAAACATTTTCGAGCCACCTTAAGAGTAACAATTTCACAATCATCACTATTTATTTGTATAGTCATCCTACACTAAAAATTAGGAAATCATCGTATAACAAAGCCGAAATACAAACATATTATGTGTAGAGATTAATTGAACAATACACACATATATACTAACACACAACACAAAGAACTTAATAATTTCAAACATGAAACCTTATATTTTAAAACTCAAACCAAAGAGCTTAATAATTCCAAACATGAAAACTTATATTTTAAAACTCAAACCAAAGTATATTATTTCCAAATCACCTAAATCGAATGGTGCGGTGGTGGTCACAACCCCAAATCAAGGTGGCTCAAATACGAACACAAGATGTGAACGAGATAGCCGGCGCAAATGCTTTCAGCTTCGGGTGTGCATCGCCACAGGGGAGGGCGGAGATCTCATGGGAGGGCCGATTAGAAGAAAAAGTGAGTTTAGGGTTACACTTAATGTGAAAGAGAGACAGAGATGTGGGAGGTTCAAATAAAAATGGATATTTAGCTGAGAATTCCCTTAATCATGATCATTTATTTGATTTGATCGGATGGTCTACATTTGGCCTTTTATTTTATTCATTACCTAGCCATGAATTGTGACGATCATGAATTGCAACAGGGTAATTGCGACCATTAGATTTAATAGATTAACATGATGGCTAAGATTTATTCTCCATGCTCACCTAAATATTCATTCTCACAATAACTATCCCATACATATATACATATATATATATATAGATACACACACACATATATAGGGAGCAGTTCAAATAAAAATTATTTTTCGTACGAGAACCACGAGAACTAATCCTGACTATGCATTTATTATCCAAAACATCCTTAATTAAGTCAAAAGGGTATTTTAGTTTTATTAACAAAGTTACAACTTTCCCTTGTCTAAACACATAATTTCACCCATACAAATTAATAAACTACACTCTAATGCATTCGGAGACAGAGCAAACTGTGACCACCACTGCCATGAAAACCGGCAAAATCGACACCATGAAGATCGACGACCACAACTACTCGATTCAACCTTTGGATATTCAGATTTCGTCTATCTCTCCATTCTACTCAACTTCCGACCTCCACTCCTCTAGACACAAACTCAATGAAGCAGTTGCTCTAATCGAAGACAACGGATCGAGATCTCCAGATCTCTTCTCCATGAAGACCGACGACCACCGGTGCCTGATTCTAATTCATACTCCTGCATTGAGACAGTGGAGATCTCTTCTCCTTGCGACTCAATGTCTTCTTTCTCTACGAGACCGCAATGAATTCTCTAGATCTCCTACAATCTTCTGCTTGCAATTTCTGTCTCCATTCGCTAGAGATTTCACTTGTAAAGTTTTTGTCGCGGTTTCATATCTCCCTCACTCTATCATCGGCGTCTATTTTGCTGAAATTAAAAAGATTTGGTGGTCAAAATTATTTTGACCCCATGGAATCTTCTACTCGGTGCCTGATTCCAATTCATTCTCCTGCATTGAGACAGTGAAGATCTTGTCTCCTTGTGACTCAATGTCTTCTGTCTCTACGAGACTGCAATGAATTCTCCGGATCTCCTACACTCTTCTGCTGGCAATTTCTGCCTCCATTCGCTAGAGATTTCACTTGTAAAGTTTTTATTGCGATTTCATATCCTTATCTCCCTCATTCTATCATCGGCGTCTATTTTGCTGAAATTAAAAAGATTTGACTGTCAAAACTATTTTGACCCCATAGAATCTTCTACCCAGTACTCTCACTCTCGTCTGCAACTATGTTTTGGTGAGTGCTTAATTTTAGTATAACTATGTTTTTTAAACGAGATATAATTATTTTAATCTAAATGCAATGATTTCGTTATTTCAATAAACATGGTGCATCCGATACAATATTTTCTCGCGCGATGCGCTATTTTTTGCTGCATCTAATTTTTTTTCTATAAAACATATTGATTTAAATAAAAATGACATTGAAAAGCAAATCATATTTTACTATTATCAAATGACTATACATAAAGTTTTTTGTACTAAATTTATACTAGATGTAGTGTTTCTACCGTCACACATTTTAAGATTGTTTTTATTAGATCATTACCATATATATGCACATCTGCATTGGTCAATTTCCATATTCCATAATTTCTTTTAAAAAAAAGAGTCACGCACGACGTTAGGAGGAGATCGAGCTTATCCATATTAAAGAGGAGAGAATTTTTTTTTCTTAATTAATAATCACTCCTGTTTCCTTTTTGTACGTAGTTGTACAGTACACCTTGCATGTATTTGAGTTTTGGAGCACATGATACATTACGTGTATGAGTATATATGTAAGAGATAAATACATCCAAAGAGAATAAAAATGGATCAGTACTGATCCACAATTAATGGTCCATTCCATATATATATCATGATCGATCGAGGATGGGCAATGCAAAGTGTCAAAAGAATTTAATAGCAATAATTGGCATGTATCTATGGATCGATGTGCTATCACTTGTTGTAAATGTTAAAAGATCGAGGTTGTGATCAGAAGAATGAAACAATGGGCGATATATATATATATAAATATAAATATATATATATATATATATATATATACGTATAACATACGCACTTTCAAACTCTGATTAAAAAAATTATAAAGATCGATATATGCATGCAACCCGCAGACCGTTAGTATACAGCCAATTTTGATAATACTTGGATATCGTTGTTGCTCTAGCCAATTAATTTGCCATTTATTATGTGTTGCGTAATTTTATTTTTTTGTTTTTAAGAACTAGCAAACTCGGTAAGACCATAAGTATATACTCTTTCCCTTCTATCATTATGTCATATCAGTGCAACATCACATCCTTTTTCCTTTTATACAACTTTGTTTTTACCCTTCCTTAATTATCTTCCCCCGCTTCTTCTTTTTATTTTTACTAGCTAAGCGACTCGTGTGTCAACACGGGAGATGATATAAGTCAAATTTAAACCTATATAGATTTAAGGAGTACTAACACGTATAGTAAAAATAATTAGAAATAAACTAAACCAATTCCGATTAACAAACAATTATAGTCTACAGATTCGAGAAACAATGTTGATCATGGCAGTAAGTTCAAGTTCATTAGTTTATTGTAATTCATATCTTTAATTTTACTTAAAAATTTCATCAACTTTAATATATATCTATTTAAAATAATCCGCAGATTAAAACGATTAGTGACTATATAATGACGATGAAATCATTTACTCAATCATATGTGTATATATTTACACAAGTGTGTATATATATATATATATATATAATCAGGTACTTTAAATAATAGTATATATTGAAACATTTCTGATTTCAAATTAATGTTTCATGTATAATCGGATACTTTAAAAAGTAGTATTATTTAATTTGAATAGATTAGTTCCAACTCATCTAAAGTTCCTCATATATCTATTTATTTAGTAAAATTCGAAAGTTGTAACTCATCTAAAATAATAGTATTATTTAATTTGAATAGATTAGTAGCAACTAATATAAAATTCCTTGTAATTAGTTAATTTGAATAGATTAGTTGTAACTTATTTAAAATTTCTCATATTTATTTAATTTGAATAGATTATTTGTAACTAATCTAAAATTCAAAATTTGGTTTTTTTATACAATTGAGGTTTCCGAATTGCAATTAAAGTTTTAACTAATAAATTAATTAAATATCATCCTAAAATTTGGTTAATTAGTTAAAGAAATTAAAATAAATTTTATTTTGGTCATAAATTTTAATACGGTCAATAACTTTGATCATTTGGTTATAAATTGAAGTGTTAATTTGAATAGATTTAGTTGTAACTAATCTAAAATTTAAAAATTGGTTTTTTTGGATAACGTCACTGTATTCTTAAACACGATTTTTTTAAATGTGATGTTGTGATTGGTGAAAATTTAGTTTTGTCATCATTTTCTTTTAATAAGGTTATAAGATAAGATATTTTAAAATAATAACTAAACACTTTGTATAGCATATTCAAGTTGATGACTCGGCTCATGACCATAATCCAAAAAAACCCCTCATCTAAACAAATAAATTACCTAACCACTACTATTAATGGATAACAAAAAATTAAGAATATACTAATTTTAAAAAAGTCTCGTATTACAATAAAATTTACACCAAAATGTAGATAAAAATGAGACGGTCGCAAATATATAATTATTTTTTTCTCTAAACAAATATATCACAAGTTACTAAACATAATTTATAAATAACCTATAATTAATTACATTAATATACAATTTTTATAAAACCCTCTCACATTTTCTTAAAAGCCCGTAACATTTTTATAAAAACCCACCATAATTTTCATCCAGCCCCCTCCCAATTTGTTTAAATTTTTTTAAGTGTAGTCATGCATGACATCATCACTTTTAAAAAGATGGTTTTTTTGAAAAGGATGATGATGTCATCATCCTTTTCTTTTAAATAGGTTATAAGATTCAAATTAAAAAGAGAGAGGTGAGAGAAAGAAAAAGAGATATATAGCCAGAAATTAGGGCGAGAAAGAGAGGTAGGTGGGGTGGGGTTGAGCGGATTGACGAAGCCGGTGGAGAGGATTTTTTTTCTCAGCTTAGGCTAGGAACCCACCATAAAGGAGAACGCGAAGGCAAGGAAGCCATATAGACTATAGAGGGCCTAATTAGGCCGCTTGTACAATATGAAAATTAAGACACCAGTTTTGTTTTGTTTTATTTTTGTTTTTGTCTTTTTTGGAAAGGGGGTATTTAAAAAAAACCCATATAACAAACATACTAAAAACTGATATATACTTCGAGCAATAACTACTTATCTCTACCATCATAGTAAACATTACCTTTTCTTATTCAATCTTGCAAACATTAAAAAGTTAAACCATGCCGCCCGTTATGAGACACAAAGCTTCACGAATGATGAGCCATCATCGATCAGGAGCTCATAATGGCTTCTGATGGACACATTGTTCTTCAATCGATGAATTTACTCTGACAACAAAAAATTAATTATCCTCGATCGAGTTAATTGTATATCGAATGAAGGATTCGGATTCAATTCTCTCCTATAATTGCCTTTTCTGAAAGAACTTTTTGTCCTATTAAGTTGTGGTCATGATTTCGTAGAGAACAAGTTGGCCAATTTCTTATGTGACTGAGTGAACTGTATATTTGGATAGAATAAGGTCTATTTGATCGATCAGAGTAATTAATATAAACTGAGTAATTAAAGCCATGTGAGTAAATCATCCTCCTCCATTCCTCCATTATCAGATTTCCCAATTTGCTTGGCTAGTTGCAAGTAAATTAAAGATACTATAAATAAAGCCTTCATATATAGGATAATCCAGACATACAGCCATCATATCATATCCAATATTTCCTCACTCCAACAAACCATTTCTAGATCCTCTTAAATTAATTAATGGGTATTTCCAGGATGCATTCATTGGTTGCTAATTTGAAACAAATGATCAAACTGCAAAACAAACACCAACCAGATGTTCCCAAAGGACATTTGGCTGTGTATGTTGGAGATGTCCAAATGAAGCGGTTTGTCGTGCCGTTATCTTACTTGAATCAACCTTTGTTCCAAGATTTGTTACGAAGATCAGAAGAAGAATATGGTTTTAATCATCCAATGGGAGGACTAACCATTCCCTGTCATGAAGAAGCATTTATCAAACTTACTGCTCGATTGCGCAATTTGTAGTTAGTTTAAACACAAATTTTGTTGTTAATTAAGTCACCGTTTGATTAAGAATATGATAGGTAATTAGATGCTCTAAACCATGTAAAAAGGGGCATGTTTTCAAATACAGTAATTGTATATGTATAGGTATATAGTTCTCTAGCTTCTTTTCAATTAATGCACATTCAACTGTTTCAGTTTACTAAATCATCTTTTAATAACATTAATATTGGTGGTATAAGTTAGGATATATATATATATATATATATATACTGTATTATAATAGGTTTAACACACTCTTTATCTCTTGGATAAAACTTATACTACTTATTTTAAGTCAATGCACAATCTTATCGGTCAATTTTTTTCTCCCGCAATCCAATGTGTTAGATTATTAGTTATTCATCCCGGCCTCCGCTGAAACCCTAAATTAAGGTACACTCTCACTCTCACCTAACATCACACAAACATGTTATTAAAAGGAAATATTCCGGGTACCATGAATGTTTTATAAATTGTATATAATGCGCGAGTAAATATATGCATCATATATATATATATATATATATATATATATATATATATATATGGTAGAGATCAAGTAAAAAGAAAATTAAAGTAAAAAGGGTAAAAAGGATGATTATTTGATATTTTTCGGTATATATATCAACTGATAATCGTTAGTTCATCATCTTTATTGATTAAAACTAGTTTTTCATCGATTTCTTTTTGATGAATCCAACATATTCATCACTTTTTAGATGAAAGCACTTTGTTCATACACAAATTATTCCAAAATTTTGTTTTCAAAATCTGTATTTGAAATCAAAAAGAAATTGATGAAAAACTAGTTTTAATCAATAAAGATGATGAACTAACGATTATCAGTTGATATATATACCGAAAAATGATCAAATAATCATCTCTTTTACACTTTTTACTTTAATTTTCTTTTTATTTGATCTCATCCCTATATATATATATATATATATATATATATATATATATATATATATAAAGGGTGAGGATCCCGTAAAAAGAAAATTAAGATAAAAAGAGTAAGGAGAAATCTCAGCCATTAGATTAGTTAGATCTGATATTTTGATAACTAACTTTTTTTTTAAATTAATTAATTAAAATCGGTTAGTTGAGGGTATATTAGTCTTTTGATTACTTAACCACCTCCTATAATCATGTAAACATGCATATCTTACACTAAAAACACTGATCCAAAATTCAAAAACGCGATGAATCAATATATTTGATTCACAACACGAATCATTAGTTATAAAATTGATGCACTTCCAGAAATCATCAATTATAAATATCAATTATAAACAACGATGATAACAGTGATGTAATCGGCGGTTCAGATTTGAAGGGGCAAAGGTGGTGAATATGAGCAGCAGCGGTTCCTTTTAATCGTTCAGCAAGATGAGACGGCAACAATGATGATGGCGATTTTTAATACGACTATTTGAACCCAAACTCTTCTCGGTCAGATCTATGACGAACAAAAGGGGAAGACGGTAGTGAATCGGCACAATATTTCACGAATGAAACGAAGAGGAGATGCAAAGTGATCGATGTCGAAGGGACGATCAAAAATAAACCTAATTACCTTATACTAGATAGGGCAAGCGGGTATCGAATCCACGAGGAGCATGTGGTTAGTATTTAAATCTTATGTTCGATTGTAAATTAAAATCCAAAGTTGTGATTGAGTTTAGTAATTTTCTAGATTAACTACTAAGTATGGAAGAACAACAAGCAATAATAAAAGATTGGTTGTAGCAAGTATGTGGAAGATGTAATTGCTAACGGTTTCGGGTCTAGTTAAAATACGTTCAAATGATTACTAAAACATGTAAATGAATAGGCTACATAGACAAAACCATTAACTCATTAACTGAATCGAATTTGGGTACGGATTATGCCTTACCACACCAATCGTCTTATCCTTAACTACACTACACTAATGGTGGAATCGGAACGATTGGGGAGCTCACAATAACACCGTCTTAATACTCAAAAACAATCAAAAAGTGTTCACACAAGAATGAAAGATATAATCATATGGAATTAATCTCAAAACCAACATTCAAGTATTCATATACACAATTGTTCATCAAATATAAACATAAATTAACCAAACCCTAATCCCGGTTGCGATCACGGGGTGTTTAGCCGAGCATGATGGTGTTGAAAGATGCAAATATGGTAGTAGAAGACATCTTCAAATGGTTGACTAAACTAGGGTTTATAGTGATAGAGAATTGGGTGGAAAAGTGATGGAATCCGACTAACCGTATGACTACTGAAGGTGTTGGAGAAGTAATCATCTAAAAACCACCTTAGATCTTGACAAACCTTGATTTCACCATGGGAGGATGATTAGAGATGATGATGAAGTGCTCCAATGGTGTCTCTCTACAGCTCCTTGATGAAGAATGCTCAAACGGTCAACCGGGTCAAATGGATCGAGTGGAGATGAAAGGATTATGATTGTGGGTTGAAAGAGATGTGTTCTAGGATGAAGGAGATGAGTTTTGGGAGAGAAAATTAGGGTTGGGGGCTGCCAATTTTCGTGGAAGGGAAGATAGGGGAGAAGAAAAGGAAAGAGATCATTTATAGAAGGAAAGAAGGGAAGGCACCAGCACTACTCTAGTACAAGCTGTCTCTACTCCTCACTGTGAAGGCTTTGAGAGTAATGCTGAGTAACTCTACTTTTGGCTTGTTTTCTTTGTTCTTCCTTCTTAAACTCTCATAACATAACACATTCATCCCCATTTCTTGTAAGCTTTCATTATCTTCATTTTAAACATCAAATATCTTCATTTAAGCTCCATTTCTTGCACACCTATCACAAACACAAAAGCTAATCAAAGCACAACTATTTTAGACAAAATAGGTTCATTATCATCAAATTATGCATGTGAAGAGTATACACAAAAGACACCCATCAAACCTCCCCAACTTAAGTCCTTGATCGTCTCGAGGAAGGGTTCACACAAAAACAGAACAAAGACAAACTTCTCTATTGCACGAACATGAAGCTCAGTTTTCAAAATTCATAACACTTTGTGAGCGCAACATGATTAAGCTTAAGGCACACAGAATTACTACTTGAAGATTTAAACAATTAGGAAGAGTAGCTCTCATGGAAAAATATGCTCACCTCTCAAGTGTTTAATGGGTATGTATATCTCTCAAGTTCAGTCCAATATAGTGATCTACCATAAGCTTGCTTAGACTCTCATTCTCCACTAGTAGGAACATACTACATGATCAGATGGACTTTTTCGGGGTTGTAATGGGGCTATGGGTCAAGGTAGGATAAGAAGGATAAGAAAATGGGTTAAAAGAAGTGGATGACCATTCGACAACATAGACTTTTAAACTCTCATAATATACCATGAAGAACTGCTTACTTTTATTTCACCATTCTTGATATTCAACTTCTCTTTCTGCATTTCGATTATTGCTTACTTTGAATACTTTTCTTTTCTTTCTCTTTTTTTTTGGAATTTAATCTCATAGACAATAGCATTCAACTTGCACTATTACATTTTATTGATGCATCTTCAAACCACAGTGCTCAAGAACTCTTACATAACTATGAGTCAAACGATCTACCACTTCTTGGGTCAAAATGAAAAGGCCAAATAGGTTCAGGTTTAAGCATAAGGTGTATCAAAGGAAAGTGAATAAAAGCTCAACATTGTCTCACTAGGGGAAACATGGTAGGAGGTGTTGCTGAAAAGAATGGGTAAAACAAAGGGCTAACCTATAATCCACCATCATTTCAATGTTCAAGCATGTTCACAATATAATCTCAAAGAGAGTACAAGGCAAGTTCTAGAGAAACACATAAAGGAGGAACATCCTTTCCAAGAAAAACAAATGAGACTGATATGAATGTTTCAGTCTGTTAAAGCTCAAGCTCTCAATGGGGTATATCTACCAACCTAATCATTTTATGACCTCAAGATAACTCTGTGTGTTTTCACATTTACAAGTTACAGCTCACTCATGTTATGCATCTTTCAAACCCACTAAGAATTGTGCAACCAAGAAGCAAAAGGAAGACAAACCGAAACTAAAACACACACAAAAAGAAAAAGAACAAAAGAAAGGCGCAAAGAACTACTAAACGAAGACCTAAAAGCAAATAAAAAAACTAGAAATAAATAAATAAATAAAAGAAAACGAAGAAAAGAAAGGGACAACCTGGCTATGGGAGCTTTTGTTCAAGTAACTCAAGCCTTTGTAAGATCTCTTCATGGTCTCTCTTTCGTTGGGCCTTTATTTGACCGACCCGCTCATTCAATTTACCGACCTGCTCATTTAATTTACCAACCTCAATGAGCAATTTCTCCAAAAGACCAGGTTCTTGCCTATTAGAAGTTGATTCATCATTCCCATTCAATGGTTCTTGAGAGTATGACCTGGGTGGTTCTATCAATAAGGGCAAGGTAACATCATGCTGCTCACCAACGTCCATGGGATCTACATGCAACTGCATCTCTTCTAGCGATCTGGGGGTAGTTGTCTCTTGATGGCTAATCGAGATTTCACGTGGTTGGCTAGATGGGCATGACTGAATCTGGAGCATCAACTGAGATTCATCTGGCTCTTGAATTCTTTTTCTGCATAAATACCGCTCTCCTGAAGCTCTTTCTACAAAACCTATGGCTTGAAATGAAACCCGACTGATGCATCGATGATTAAGCCAAATTGGTGTTGGCTCTGTGTCCTTTGGGATCACCTTCTTTATTCTCAATAACTCTGAGATAATGAATGGGTGTGGAATGTGTTTTTTCTCTTGAAGCTAGTGTGCCTTCCAAATATTTGATAATACCAAGTGACCATACGAAATGGGGAGTTCACCCGTCATGAGGGTATAAATAATGGACACCTCATATCGACGGACTCTTTCCGGGTCACTTATTCTAGGATGAACATTCCACATCCCAATACGCCATAACACCCTTGCCAATGGTTTAAGGTTGTTTGTTAACATGCCTTCACTCGGTACTAGGAAGACAGTTTCCAAACGGCGGTTCAACTCCTCTTCATTATCCTTGAATTCAGCCAATTCCTGCTCAGTAGGGTACATGTATTTTTCTTTTGGTTTCCCCAGAATTCCCGTATCTATTTTGAATGTTCTCCTAATAAAAGCAAGATCGAGTACAGCCACTTTACCACCAACTTTCCCACTAAGCTTGACATCTTGAGCAGTTTTCCCCGTTCTTTTGAGGTTACACATCCATTCAATAACCTCATCTTTATAGACACTTGGCACTTTCAAATTCAAAACACCATCCCACCCTAGTCTCGTGAAACATTCAATAATACCAAACCCTTCGAGTTCTTCCTTTTTAACAGCTTTATCTTGGATAAATGGCTTTTTCTTATTCAGCTTGTTTTTGAATAACTCTGGTTGAATCTGAGTCTCGTGCAATGACAACAATGGTTGAGTCCATTCTGCCGGCGGAGAAAGTTCTATGGGTTGTGCCTCTTGAGACGTTCCCTCAACCGGTTCAATCTCCATGATTTTTCGTCTCTTGCCACTAGATTGAGATGCAGGACCCACACGTGTCATTCTACAAAGAAAACTCAAAGTTTAGTCATAATGAGAAAGACCAAGCAAAACCATATATGAAAACACAAAACATTTGATCAACCAAAGTTCAGCATATATAATCATTCAAGATCAATAAATCAATGAACATTATGCATCCACAGCAAGAACCCAATCACATTTAATCACATTGCATAGCTACCAAACCATGGTTCAAAAGAATACCACACCCATCAAGTGTATAACTATTACGCAACTCTTCAAGATGTATGAAAACTGTTGAAGCAACCAAAACTCTCATACCAGAAACCATTATCAAATAAGCATTCTCATCAAAACCACATGAAAAATTCAACATCCCAGCTAACTCAAGTTGTTAACCAAATACCTTTACTCAATTTCAGCTCCTACACTGCCCACATAATGATTCACAAATTAATCAAGTAGCAATCTCACATTGAACAAGTCATGGCAAAATAATGTCTAAAACTCAAGACAAACAGCTTGTCTATCACGAATTTACCCAAAAACAGGAACAAGCTCCACCATTAAAATTGAATAAAACAACATACCTTGATTCTTGGTGTAGACAGATGAAACGGGTGAAACAACAAAACCCAATTTGAATTTAATTTACAATGGTCGTCGACCACAGAGATGGTGGTTTCGAACTTCAGTCAATAGGGATCAACTGGTGGTGATGCAGTGGTTCGCGGTGGTGATCGGCGGCTGTGAGGGAAGCGAGAGAACGACAGGATGTGATCGGGAGATTTTATTTGTGTGTTCGGGGTTAGGCTCGACAGTGGTAGGTGATTTCTGGGGTCAAACGGAGAACACGAGGCAGAAGGGAAAAACGATGCCGGTGGTTTCTGGCGAAAAGAACAGCGAAAAGAACAACGAATCAGTGGTTGTTAGTGGGGATGCTGTCGATCGAGAACAACAGCAAACAAAACTAGGGTGTTTGTCTTCTCGAGATTTCAGTCGATGGAGGCTGGAGAGGTGACGGGAGGGAAGTCACGGCGATGGCTTTGTGGGATGTGGGTGTCGCGGCTACACAGAGGAAATCGAGAGAGAGAAGGGGATTTAGGGTTTAGCTTCTTTTTTTAATTTTACAATACTCCCAATTAACAAAAGAGAGAATCAACATTACCTCCCTTCTCTCTGCCTATACTCTTTCATTAAGCCATCAAAAAAAAACTTTTTTTTTCAGCCTTTTAAATTTTTAAAATTTTTAGTTTGTTTTAGGTTTTATAAAAATTAAAGAGAAATAACAAAACAAGCAAAAAAAACTAATTAAATTAAAAAAACATTATTTTTGTTTTATTTTTATCGATTTTTTTTGTAATTTTATATTTTTTGTTTTAAGAACTTAATAAAATTAAAACTCCTTATTAGACCTCCTCCCCAACTTTTAACTTTGCATTGTCCTCAATGCATAAAAGACGGGAGAACAAAATCCTTTATTTTGGAGAACACGATTACGAAATAAAAAAAATACGAAAACAAAACGATTACCTCGCATGCCACGCTAAGTTTCACGTCGTTAGCTCGACATTACCTCTTTACGTCTCTTAAGTAGACTGATATTGTGGTGCATCCGTTTGAAGATTCACCACATCAAATTTCACACCCTTTCGTGACGCGGATACAATGTATGGTTTCAACCGGTGTCCGTTAACTTTAAACGGTTGCCCACCTTTCAAGTCTTGGATCTCCACCATACCATAAGCATCCACATTCTTTACGACATAAGGACCCATCCACTTACTCTTTAACTTACCCGGAAAGAACTTTAATCGTGCATTGTAGAGCCAAACCTTTTGACCTTCTATAAACTTCTTGATCCTCAACTTAGCATCGTGAAATGCTTTCATCTTCGCCTTGTAATTTTCAGCACAATCGTATGCTTCTTCCCGGATCTCCTCCAACTCGCTTAGTTGGAATTTCCTTTGCACACCTGCATCAACATGATTAAAGTTAACATTTTTCACGGCCCATAATGCACGGTGAGCTATCTCAACCGGTAAGTGACAACCCTTCCCATAAACTAGCCTATAAGGTGTCATCCCAATCGGCGTTTTGTATGCCGTCCGATAAGCCCACAATGCATCGTCTAGTCTCAATGACCAATCTTTGTGGTCGGGTCTAACGTTTTTTTGTAAAATATCTTTTATTTGCCGATTGGATACCTCAACTTGACCACTAGTTTGCGGATGGTAAGGGGTTGCAATTCTATGGTTAACACCATAGTGTTGTAGAAGTTTGCCAAATTTCCAATTTTTAAAATGAGAACCCCCATCACTAATGATCACTCGGGGAATTCCATGACGAGAGAATATATTTTTCTTGACAAACTTACACACAACACTATGATCATTCGTTCTGGTGGCTTCGGCCTCAACCCATTTAGACACATAATCAACCGCCACCAGAATATACAAATTACCAAAAGATGTGGGGAATGGACCCATGAAATCAATTCCCTACACATCGAATAGTTCAACTACAAGTATAGGGTTCATAGGCATTTCATCTCTTTTGGAGATACCCCCAACTTGTTGACATTTCAAGCAACTTTTCACAAATACATGGGCATCACGAAAGATAGTAGGCCAAAAGAAACCACATGAAAGGATACGATGACCCGTCTTCTTGGCACTAAAGTGACCACCACATGCATAAGAATGAGCATGAGCTAAAATCTCATCAATCTCGTGATCCGGGATACACCGACGAATAATTTGGTCGGGGCCAATCTTAAAAAGATACGGCTCATCCCAAATGTAGTGTTTCACTTGTGAGAGGAAATGTTTCCTCTGTAGACTCGACCAATGCTCCAGCATTTTCCCTACGGCTAAATAATTAACAAAATTAGCAAACCAAGGAGCTTTAGAAATAGAAAATAATTTCTCATCGGGAAATGTATCTACAATGTCCTCCTTGTTACTACTCACAAATATGGGGAGACGAGAGAGGTGGTCGGCCATAACATTCTCCGACCCCTTTTTATCTTTAATTTCAAAGTCAAATTCTTGCAAGAATAAAATCCAACGAATAAGCCTAGGCTTAGCGTCTTTCTTTTCCATAAGATACCTCCGGCACTATGGTCGGAATAAATGATGACTTTGACTCCACATACATACAACCGAAATTTATCCAATGCAAATACCACTGCTAGTAATTCTTTCTCGGTAGTTGTATAATTAAGTTGTGCATCCGATAAAGTTTTACTAGCATAGTAAATGGCAACGGGCTTTTTATTCATCTGTTGTCCCAACACCGCCCCAATCGCATAATCACTTGCGTCACACATTATCTCAAAAGGTTGTGACCAATCACGAGATTGTAAAATGGGGGCGGCGGTGAGTTGTGCTTTGAGCTCAGTAAATGCCTTTAGACAAGCTTCATCAAAGACAAATGGTGCATCTTTTAAAAGTAAATTGCATAACGGTTTAGAAATAGCACTAAAGTCTTTGATGAATCGTCTATAAAACCTGGCATGCCCAAGAAATGAGCGAATGCCCTTAATGTTAGTTGGGGGAGGTAAAGTTGAGATGACTTGTACTTTGGCACGGTCTACTTCCATACCTCTTTCAGAAACTACATGCCCAAGTACAATTCCCTCTTTAACCATGAAATGACTTTTCTCCCGACTCAAAACCAGATTTGTCTCCGTACATCTTTTTAAAACATTTTCTAATTGACGGAGACAAAAATCAAAAGTATGACCAAATATCGAGAAGTCATCCATGAAAATCTCAAGAGACTCCCCCACCATATCTGAAAAGATACTCATCATACACCTTTGAAAGGTGGCGGGGGCGTTACACAACCCAAAAGGCATCCTTCTAAAAGCAAAGGTACCATATGGGCATGTAAATGTAGTCTTCTCTTGATCATCAGGATGAATTGGTATTTGGTTATATCCAGAGTAACCATCAAGAAAACAATAATATTTTTGACCAGCTAGTTTTTCAACAATTTGATCAATAAAGGGAAGGGGGAAATGATCTTTTGATGTAGCCGCATTCAATTTGCGGTAATCAATGCATACCCGCCACCCGGTAACAGGCCGAGTGGCTATTTGTTCCCCATCTTCCCCATGCACAACCTGGATGCCGAATTTTTTTGGAACCGTTTGGGTCGGACTAACCCAAACACTATCAGAAATGGGATAAATAATCCCGGCATCCAACCATTTCAAAACCTCTTTTTTTACCACCTCCCACATGTTCGGATTGAGTCTCCTTTGAGCATCATGAGATGGCTTGGCAGTTGGCTCGGTTATGATCCTATGCATGCAAACAGAGGGACTAATTCCCTTGAGGTCGGCTATGGTCCATCCCACAGCAGCTTTGTATTTGGAGAGCACCTTTAGTAGTGCCTCCTCTTGATCACTTGAAAGATCTGAAGCAATGATGACCGGGAGTGTCTTATTATCCCCCAAGAACGCATACTTCAAATGATTCGGTAGCGTCTTAAGTTCTAATGTTGGCGGACTCTCCAAAGATGGCTTTAATTGAGAATCAATCCGTTCCGGTAAACTTTCCACCTTGTGAGTCCATGGCGGTTGTCTAGCATCCAAAGATTGCAAAAATTCCTCATGAATTTCTTGAAGCTCCACCATATTTAGCATCTCCTCCCTGTCATCACTAAAAAACTGCTCCAAAATGTCATCCGAAATTATACACGGAGTGTGTACTCTGACACATTCGTCAATAGTGTCTGCCATAAAGCAATCACTACTAACTAGAGCGTTAGGAGTAGTATTGAAAACATTTAATCTCATCTCTCTATTCCCAAATGTAACATCAATGGCTCCCTCCCGATAACCAATTTGTGCATTGACGGTTGCCAAGAAAGGACGACCAAGAATGACACTTGGTTGTTTATCCTTTTATGATGATTCAGAGTCCAAAACAAGGAAATCCACAGGATAATAGAAATCCTCCACCTTCACAATAACATCAGTTAATACCCCCCTAGGAAGTTTGAGTGAAAAATTGGCCAAAACAACCGTTGTATCAGTTTTTCTAAGAGGACCAAAATCGTGTTGGTCATACAAACTTCCCGGGAGAATATTAACACTAGCCCCAAGATCAAGGAGTGCCTTTGAAACTTTAATATTTCCAATTTGAATCGAAATTAAAGGCGCTCCGGGATCTTTTAGCTTAGGTGGCAAAGAATTTGACAACACGGCGCTCACATGACCACTCAAATCAAGCTTTTCTGGTAACTTGTGGCGCCGTTTGTGAGTACACACGTCCTTAAGAAACTTAGCATAGGCCGGGATTTGTTTGATTGCCTCGATAAGTGGTAAATTGATTTTTACTTGTTTAAAAGTTTCCCACATATCTTCGGCTTGTGGTCCTCGTTTCCCAAATGGAAAAGACTCGGGTCCTACTAAAGCGGAGGGGTAAGGGGTGGTATTATTCTCCACAACCCTTTCCTCCCCAACTTTAGAGGACTCCGGTTTTCGCACAGTTTCTTTAGAAATTGGTTTTTGCTTTTCACCTTTATTTTTATTTTTATCAACAAATTCGGGCTCATCTTCCTCATCAGACACATAGTCCTCCACCACACCCTCAACTGGGTCGGGTGTAGGCATATGAACATTATTATCATAAGTCTTACCACTATGCAAAGTTTTTACCTCATTGACGTGTGCATTCCATGTGTTCAGATGAGGTTGACTTTGGTGTTGTGGATTCACTTGAGTAGTGCTCGGTAGCTTTCCCGGAGCACGATTCGCTGCTTGTTCCGCTAATTGCCCCATTTGCTTCTCCAGAATTACAATTGACTTTGCATTGATGTCAGATTTTTGCTCGGCTCGTTGGGACACCTCAAGGTTCTTTGTCATCATCTCCATCAACTGGTCCATCCATGATGAAAGCATACTCATTGAATCCCTTGCTTCATCTCTTAGTGGACCCGAGTTGCGCTTTTGATTGTGAAATTGATTATTTGAAGGACCCGCTTGTTGGTTAGAACATTGATAATAATTCCATTGATACCCTTGAGATCTTTGTTGACCTTGACCTTGATTTGAACCTTGAAAATTTGGATTGAGTTGATTGGCCGGGTTTCCATATCTCAGATTAGGATGATTCCTCATTCCCGGATGGTAGACATTTGAGTTTAGGATGATTCCTCATTCCTGGATGGTAGACATTTGAGTTGTAATCAAATTGCTTTCGACCACCGAATACTTCATTCACCTCTTCATACTCGGGAACCGTCATTTGGCATGAACTAGAATCATGTCCCATATTCCCACAAGCTTGGCAAGCTTCTTGTACCTGCGAAACATTAACACTACCTTTCCCAATGCCTTGAAGAATTAAATCAAGTTTCTTTTCAAGTTTATTGATCTCAGCCCTATCATTGTTCTGGATAATAGTGGGGTTGTTTAAAGTTTTAACCGAAGATGAAGAAGAAGCATTTTGTCTATTAACCGAAGCTTGGGTCTTAGAACCCTTACTTAGTTCTTCCAAAAAGTTCCATTCAAATTCCTTTGGTCTTCTTAAAAATTGACCCCCACTAGTGGCCACTACAAATTTTTGATTTGTAGGATCCAAACCATCATAAAAAATTTTCACATGTTCCCACATAGGGATCTCATGATGAGGGAATAATCTCAACATATCATTTAAACGATCAAAAGCCTCATGTAACTGCTCGCCCGGTAATTGACGAAAAGATTTTATACGGTTTCGGACCTCAGCAGTTTTACTCATTGGATAGAATTCATCCAAAAACAATTGTTGCATTTCCTCCCATGTATGAATACTAGCGGGGCGAAGAGATACATACCATTGTTTGGCTTTATCTTTCAAAGAAAATTGAAAAAGATAGAGTTTTACCTCATTAGAAGAGAGACCTTGCACACTATGTGTGTTGCATATAGCAAAAAATTCGGACAAGTGAGTGTAAGGCTCCTCCGCTCCAAATCTATGAAATTGAGGTAGAATGGCTAGCAATTGCGGTCGAATCTCGAAGTGTCGACCAACTCCAACTTGTAACACAACCGGAGAAGGATTTTGAAAAATGGTGGGCCTAAAGTATGTATCCACTCCCCGTTGGAGTGGGTTGTTATTGTTTTGATCACCACCATTATTAAATTGACCTCCTTGGTTGTTGTAATAACCCCCAAAATTGTGTTGGTTAGGTTGATAATCTCCACCATGGTTGTTGTTCGGGTTTCCGCCTCCATAATTGTTGAAACCTCCACCTCCTTGATTATTATAACCCATTCCACCTTGGTTGAAGTAACCACCACCATTATTGTTGGGATTTCCAAATCCTCCTCCACCATTATTATTTTGAGCTCCTCCACCCATGTTATTTTGGTGTTGGTTTGGGAATTGATTATGGTTAGGAGGTAGGTTGTTTGGTGGCGGATTATTGTTTTGAGGTGGGTTTGGATTTTGATTTTGGTTTTGGTTTTGGTTTTGGTTTTGAGGCGGATTATGAGCTCCATCCATATTCATCATATTTAGAATTGGAAGGCGTGGTGGGCCATCATCGGGATTATGACCCTCCATATGGTTAACGGTTATTTCGGGTTCGGTGTTGGAATCAGAATCTGAGGTATAGGCGCAAGGACCTTCAAAATCAACAGGTGTAGATGATGTAGCCAGTGAAATCCGGTGAATCACTCATTGCTTGTTATTATTTCTTGCGGTTTTTTCAATTTCTGGATCAAAAGCAAGTGGTGAAGTACGCCCCGAGTATCTTGTATGCATGCACTGTTAAAACAACCTGCACAACACAAATAAAACACCAAAACGTAAAGAGGAACAAGAGAACAAATAAGAAAACAAATATTTTTTGTATTTTTAATTTAAAACTAGCACTAAAGACAAAATCAAACAATAGATAAAAAAAATAAGCGCACTAGCTCCCCGGCAGCGGCGCCAAAATTTGATCGATGTCGAAGGGACGATCAAAAATAAACCTAATTACCTTATACTAGATAGGGCAAGCGGGTATCGAATCCACGAGGAGCATGTGGTTAGTATTTAAATCTTATGTTCGATTGTAAATTAAAATCCAAAGTTGTGATTGAGTTTAGTAATTTTCTAGATTAACTACTAAGTATGGAAGAACAAGAAGCAATAATAAAAGATTGGTTGTAGCAAGTATGTGGAAGATGTAATTGCTAACGGTTTCGGGTCTAGTTAAAATACGCTCAAATGATTACTAAAACATGTAAATGAATAGGCTACATAGACATAACCATTAACTCATTAACTGAATCGAATTTGGGTACAGATTATGCCTTACCACACCAATCGTCTTATCCTTAACTACACTACACTAATGGTAGAATCAGAACGATTGGGGAGCTCACAATAACACCGTCTTAATACTCAAAAACAATCAAAAAGTGTTCACACAAGAATGAAAGATATAATCATATGGAATTAATCTCAAAACCAACATTCAAGTATTCATATACACAATTGTTCATCAAATATAAACATAAATTAACCAAACCCTAATCCCGGTTGCGATCACGGGGTGTTTAGCCGAGCATGATGGTGTTGAAAGATGCAAATATGGTAGTAGAAGACATCTTCAAATGGTTGACTAAACTAGGGTTTATAGTGATAGAGAATTAGGTGGAAAAGTGATGGAATCCGACTAACCGTATGACTACTGAAGGTGTTGGAGAAGTAATCATCTAAAAACCACCTTAGATCTTGACAAACCTTGATTTCACCATGGGAGGATGATAAGAGATGATGATGAAGTGCTCCAATGGTGTCTCTCTACAGCTCCTTGATGAAGAATGCTCAAACGGTCAACCGGGTCAAATGGATCGAGTGGAGATGAAAGGATTATGATTGTGGGTTGAAAGAGATGTGTTCTAGGATGAAGGAGATGAGTTTTGGGAGAGAAAATTAGGGTTGGGGGCTGCCAATTTTCGTGGAAGGGAAGATAGGGGAGAAGAAAAGGAAAGAGATCATTTATAGAAGGAAAGAAGGGAAGGCACCAGCACTACTCTAGTACAAGCTGTCTCTACTCCTCACTGTGAAGGCTTTGAGAGTAATGCTGAGTAACTCTACTTTTGGCTTGTTTTCTTTGTTCTTCCTTCTTAAACTCTCATAACATAACACATTCATCCCCATTTCTTGTAAGCTTTCATTATCTTCATTTTAAACATCAAATATCTTCATTTAAGCTCCATTTCTTGCACACCTATCACAAACACAAAAGCTAATCAAAGCACAACTATTTTAGACAAAATAGGTTCATTATCATCAAATTATGCATGTGAAGAGTATACACAAAAGACACCCATCAAACCTCCCCAACTTAAGTCCTTGATCGTCTCGAGGAAGGGTTCACACAAAAACAGAACAAAGACAAACTTCTCTATTGCACGAACATGAAGCTCAGTTTTCAAAATTCATAACACTTTGTGAGCGCAACATGATTAAGCTTAAGGCACACAGAATTACTACTTGAAGATTTAAACAATTAGGAAGAGTAGCTCTCATGGAAAAATATGCTCACCTCTCAAGTGTTTTGTAAAATGTGCTACTATTTAGCCCCCCTCCACTCACAAACACACATGTCAAATCAAGAATGTTAGATTTTCAATGTATCTTTTTCACTCACACATGTCAAATCAAAGACGGCTAAGTAGATAATCAAGGGGGACTATATAGAATTACCCTTTGTAAATTGTCTACATTACCCTTAAACTAATTATGCCACATGTCATCCATATATTTCTTCTTACTCTTTTTTATCTTGAACTTCTTTTTATTTGAACCCAACTCTTGGTTCATAAACGATCGTGAAGTTCCTTTCTTTTACCACATCGTACTAATTTCTAGACCAAATCAAGATTTTTTACTAGGGTTTTATTGTAAAATTAATAAATATACTGGATCACCCAAAAACGAAATACAAATAAATAATAGATAACCAGAATACCAAGATTTAACGTGAAAAACCCTTATGAAAAAAATTCACGGGTGCAAATGATGATATCAGTATGTGACAAAAATATCAGGATATTACAGGAACACGTGCAATTTAAACGTAACCAAAGTTTGTGAATAACAAAAAGAAGTTACAACTAAATTCGTACTTCCTACCGTAGTGTTCTTACGTCCTACAAACAAGAACCAAGAAAAATAAATCTCTATATATCTTTACACCTACGTACATATGTATATAGAATAAAGTTATTGTAAGAAGAAAATAAGGATAAAAGGTCTAAGAGTGATTATGAGCCAGATGATCTCATCAAAACTAACAAAAATGGTCAAAATTTGGTGATTAGTATATGTCGTTTAATACAGTTTTAAGGGTAAATTAGGAAGTTAAAAAAGCCAGACAACTCGAAAAATCAGAATATATAGCTCCTAAAAATCACATTTACATAAATTTAAAATTAAGGAACAACTAGAAACTCCCGAAATCATATAAGCTCCTAAAAAACATGGCATATAAATTTAAAAATTGATGAACACCTTGATTCAAGTAGTAAGTAGCTAGTTTTTATAAAATAAAAATTTATACACAATAGTATTCATTAAGAAAAAATTGATGAGCATAAAATGCTCATCTGAAACTTATACGGCTGAAAAAGAAGCGCCTACATAACAAATATTTATCGAAAAGCAATTACAAAACAAATCTTATATTTATGCACACATAAATTCTTGATGAACGTCTGCAAAGTGTACAAAGCAAAACCCTAAATCTATACCACAATTCTAAATTTCAAAACCCAATACAAGACCAAACCAAAACATCTACAAAATCTATTTTACAAAACTTGTTGCACATGTTGTTCTATATGATCTTTGGTCGGTGATGTTGAAGATAAACCGAGACAAATATAATCGCTACCACAACGGAGTTAAACTGGAAGCGGAAACACAGAGCGGCTTCAATCGAAGATAAACCGGGACAAACTGACTTCAGTTTGTTGACCAGCAAAGGCACACAGATCTAGAGGCCCAATCTCATGCATTTTCTTTAAAATCGCTATCTCTTGCGGTGGAGAACCCCATAAAATCAAAAACCGACCCTAACCCTAGGTTGACGGTGAAAAAAAACTGACCAACCTTCGCTGCATGGATGATCCTGGAGATGGACAACGGTGAAAATCGAGGTGGCAAGAGATTGATTCTGTAATTAACTTACCGTCAGCCCAAGCAGAGATGAGGTCAGTGCAGGCCTAAACACATGTAGATAATAAGAACAGTGGGCGGTCGGAGGTTGCAGCCGTGTAGGGAAAAGTAGTGTTGGGTAGCCGACGATTACAGACAGGCGACAAGAGTTATTTAGGGTTCATCAAGTACACTCTTGAAATTTTAATATACATATATATATGAGTTAAATACAACGGGTGGAGCCGATAATTAAGAAGAGAGTGAGTGAGTGATATGATTATTAAAAGTCTAAAATACCCTTTAATTGATTAGGCCATATGTTACTCTTAATCTTTCTTACACTTCTTACATATTTTACCTCTTATTTGATACTCACCCTATGTGTATATATATATATATATATACACATATATATATATATATATATCTTAAATAAAAATGCCCTAATAACTAAAAAGGCTTTAACCAGAGAATTGGTAGGTAAATGGGACAAGGCTGAACTTGGATTCGGATCATCGTTAACAGGCTTCGAGTAGATCTGTAGGGGAGAGGAGCGTAAATTAGGGCTATGAGCATTTGGATACATTACACATATGTGGAGGAAGGAAAGAAGAGGAGAAGGTGCATGAAGTGGCCGGAGAGATGACTGTAGCTGGAGAGCGATGATCGGATGGTTGCTGGAAAGAGATAAGATGTCATAGGTGAGTAGAGATTTATCTTTGTTGCGGTTTTATTTTTAATTGCATAATTAAATTTTGTATAATGATATAAAATCAAATAAGCATTTAAAAGAAAATGGAAAATAAAAGAAAAATAGTATTTTTGTCTTTTCAATTTAACCAAGGAACAAAACCGTAATAACTTTGGGTCGGACCAAGCACATGAAATTTTAAACCACATAAACCATATACATAGACCATAGTTTGACCAAATCCAATACACCAAAATTAATATAGTCTACTACTCTACTCTTTAAATAATAATGGATCAAGAAACAGTTTTCAATTGAGACGATGATGATTTTATACCACCGTACTATACAAATTCAAAACTCGAGTAGTCGAGTTCAATTATTCTTGCAACTCGGTTTTCTTAGTTCTAATCCAATTTAATTTTTTTTTTTGTTTCTTTTTCCAAATCATATTTTATGACACAAATTACTTGCATTTGTAAAAATACGTACTCAGCGCGCATGGATTGACCCTAGTTTACCACATGCTAGCAATTAGGTAATACATTTCTTAGGATCCATCTTGTATATAGGTTTGACCTAATAGTTATTTATTAGGGATTTAGGTTATTTATTATTAAAACCAAGACACTTATCACTGGTCAAAAAGTAATTTCTGATGTTCAAGACTATCTTATCCATGAGTTAAATTATTTCAAAGATTTAATCGCATACCAATTTAAATATTCGTATCTAGACATCTAATGTTTCTATCTCCTAGTAGCATCGTATATATTATTTGGTTATCTCAAAGAAACTTAATTCATTTTTTTAATAAGAGCAGGCAAACCAAATTAGTAAATTCATTAGTAGCAAGCAAAATATCAAACTTACGTTGTTACCCCCACCCCATCCCAACAACCCCCCGGGGAACACCTCCCCCCTCTATGCTTTTTTGTTGTCTAAAAAAAATGCATTTAATTTATAAAAAAGAAAAAGAAAATAATGTGGCTAATTAAAACTTCAATTTCTAGCTAGCAGTAGCTTCCGAGATCTAATGAAACCGTGGGCGGCATGCATTGAGCTGCACCAAGTTGGGTCGATGTATATATATAGCTGATGTACGTACTGTTGAAACAGACACTACATGGGAATCAACTTGTCACATGCATTTGTTTCAGAATCAAATGTATATATATATAGATCAATCAGTTATATATATGATTAAATATTAATATATATGATTGGTCAATTGAACATAACATTAATGTTGTAAAGATATCTCAGCTATTTTATAATATATATTTAATTGCTTTGAAAATTATACTGACCGGCTATCATCCTCGCGTCCCGGACAGATCGAAGAAACTAAGATCGATCCATAGATGATATTAAAAATTAACTTTTAAACTTATTTAAATTTGTTAAATAAAAAGAATCATTTTCTTAATATTTTATTATGTTACATAAAGTTTTTTTATGTTTACGTATGTATACCTATTAATGTTCACTAAAGGGTTAAAAATTGGAACAAAAAAGCGGGCATAATGAATGTTTTTGTACGTAAACATTTATAGCTATAATTAATAACACATTTTGTGAATATTAATTGACATAATAACTTCTGTACACTTGATGTGTGCATTTGACTAAAAACAACCTTGATGCCATCATTGAACATTAGGAAACATTCTTTGTATTCAACAAGACAGCAACTTTAACTTTTTTTTAAAGAATATAAAATTTTAAATAGTTAGGAATTAGAATTACATATATAAAGAAGTTTTTGTCTAAAAAAACATAGTACGCTCACATTGTCTGCTCCAAATTCTTATATTTCGTATTACATCAACATATATATAGCATTTAATTAGTTATTAATCTTCACATTCCAAAAGAAGCTTTTCATATAAAAAACATTTTTGCAAGTTACAACGCCATTCTAACTATTAATAGAAAAACATAAAGAAGATAAACTTTAAAATAATATAAATGTACGAAAAAATATTTTTTAAATAAAAATAAACTTACAAATCTATTCTCTATGACAACAGTTTGATGCAAAATAAAAATTTATGTTTAATTGGGCTAGTAGACAAATATTATTAGTGTTTTTCAAAATCTAGTTTTTTACTATTACAAATTTGAAAGATACATTTAATTTATAGATATATCATATTATGATAAAATTTATATCATAATTTAGATATAGATATATGAGACATGACAATAATCATATTTATATAAAGAATTATTTTTTAGAATTTATAAGAAAAAACAAATAATATATAAATATTTAAATTAATTCGTATAATAATAATAAATGCTAAACAGGAAAAAAAATTTAAAAAAAAAACCCACCTAGTAGCTAATGCGTTGATGAAGAAAGCAAAATATAAGGAAAATTTGAGATTAAATTAAAGCTTAAACGAAAAGATTTGAAGCGGCAAAATTCAAAAAGAAAAACGAATTTGCACCTATAATTAAGATATGATTAGAGCCCTAAAACTACAGCTTCTGCGTTTGTCACTCAGCCAAATATGTTTTTGGTAATTCTCCTGGCTTCAATTTAATTATATATTTATTTAATAGAAAAGTTATTGTTCGCTATCCTAAAAAGATAAAGAATAATTATAATTTAGTGAATTAATTAATGTATAATTTGTAATTTTAGATACAAAAAGGCAAATCCTAGCTTGAAACATGAATATAAAGTCAAGTAATTCAATTCTCGATCAGATATATGTAGAGGCCTGGAAAATTTTATTATTAGGTAGTAACGTATGCCCGTCAATTTTATCAACTACGTACGAATAGTAATTAATTTAAAAACTTCGTATATGATATTCAGTTAATAATTTATTTGATTTGATGAATTTCTAATTTATAAAAAACAAAAAATGATAACACACATAATTAAACAACTTAAGTACAAGTGAGGTACTTAGGTTGCAACCTGCATGCATGTCCTTGACAGTTGACACTGTTATATATGGTTCGTACGTACGTGATGTTCCAAGTAAGTATAGAATTATATAACACCTTAAAATTTTAAAATAAAAATATTAATTAATGCTCAAGTATCATACTAAACAAGGATAATGTAGTCATCAGATAAAAAAGAAACATAACTTAATGAAGCAAAAGAAAAGGGGAAGGAGGGTGGGGGGGGGGGGGATTTATAGATCGAATACCTAACAAAATTTGAAAACTGTTATATCAAAATTATTTATTTTTTTTATTTCACATTGTGAAATTTTCCTTGTATGATCTACATGGTATAGCTTTCAAACTTAGTTATTATTCTTGTGAAATTTTAAAAAAACATGAGTTAATCTTTAGTTAAACCATGATAACGTGAAATTAAACTAACCCAAAGTTAGATTAGGCATGAGTACATCTCATATTAACAGATTAATACTTAGATAAGCACTAGTACTTAGCCTTAGGTCATCACTCAAGTTGAATGCGGGTAACAAGTAGGCCGATTTTTTATAAACGTACTGTGTCTTTTAGGGATAAGAAAGATCGACCATACTTGATTATTAATTAATACACTAAACAAAGCCATGTGAGGTAACATATGAAATGGGCCCTTAATTGCAGAAACCTAACCATCCATGCATGTATTATCTTTATCCAAATTTTCATTTGATCACTATGAATACAAGTATATATGATGATGGAGAATTCCTACAAGCTACACATTCCAATCCAATATATTCACACTTCTGGATCAAACATACTTTGATACCACTGCAATAATTAATATATTCTCTTTCTTGAAAACGAACAGTCCTCTAATTTCCATTCTCTCTACAGAATTGAAAGAATTAATGGGTATTCTTCGGTTGCACTCGATGGTTGCAAATGTGAAACAAATGATCAAACTGCACCACAGACACCATTCCGATGTTCCCAAAGGTCATTTGGCAGTGTACGTCGGAGAAGTACAAAGGAAACGTTTTGTGATTCCTTTAACGTACTTGAACCAACCTTTGTTCCAAGATTTGTTGCGAAGGTCTGAGGAAGAATTCGGGTTCAACCATGCAATGGGAGGAATTACTATTCCGTGCCAGGAAGATGCCTTTATCGACTTGACAGCTCGATTGCAAACTTCGTAGTTTGAGGGCTTCATTTTTTACCCTCCGCCCATAACTGTTCATATATACACATGGTTTAATTGATTTTGTTTTAACTATTGTAATGTCATAGCTAGATAGTAATAGTATTAGATAAATAATATTAGGGTTTGGTATAAAATGATTTAACCCGATGGTATGTAGGTATGGCTTGTTATGTCTATCAATTTATCTATCTATGAGGCTTTTATTATTTTACATGTAGTTTTGAACTACAAAGAGGCATTAGTTTCCTGATGTTAAGTGTAGTCTCTAAATTAATATGTATTTAATTTCATAATCGAACCTTTAATATATAATTTTCGATCTATGTTAATAGAAGCTTACCAAGTCGGTAGTTAAATAACCTACACAATTACAATATCTTCTATAAGCAAACAACATTATTATGTTGATTCTAGTGAATAATTAAGGATATTTAATTTTAGCTAGAACCGATCGAACATGGACTCATCCTTAATGATTAACGAGATATTATAACCTGCGTGCTGTGAAGGGAATCAGAAAATACGAATTAACAAAATATAAAGAGTAAATTACATTTTTGATCTCTGTGCTTTGTTAAAAATTACGGGTTTGGTCACTGGATCTGAAAAATTACGGGTTGGTCCCTATTGACCCAACTTTATTACACATTTCATCCCTTCAAAATTTGAACCGACCAATTTACCCTTATCCGATTATTTTATTTAGTTTTTAATTGATTTTATATTATTTAATTATATTTATGATCAATTTAAAAACTAAAAAAATTAAAAACTCTCGGTCTCCCTCATTTTATTTCTTTCTCTCTCTCACATTCTGCAAGGTGTTACTCGTCTCTCTCCCTCTGTCTGCTTCTCCCTTCACCTTACCGCCACCACTCCATCAATGCCACCGGAAACCTCTATCCCCGCCACCATAAGACTCCAGCTCCGACCAAACTCTTCATTATGTAAAGAACAACTCAAAATCATACAAAACCCGAAATCACTATCTACGTGCTTCTCCTTGTCTCCTACTACTCCCTTCAAGTCTCCATTCTCTCACTCCCTTCTACCCACTACCAACACTTTAATCCTCCATCTCTAACCACGCCCAAACCTAAATCTACAAACAAAACAAAGCAAACAAACTTGTCTACGTACAACAGATCAAACTCAAGAAATAGAAATCACATCCTTATAAAAATCCGAAATTGAAACACACTCCAAATGAACTACAAATCGAAATAAAACATACTAATATGTTTAAAACTGTTCTAGTAATCAATGTATGTGGTGGCAGTTTAGACTTTGAAGTCGACAATAATACCAGATCTATAGGTGGTGGCCTCGTCTGAATGGTGGCTTTGTTTTGTTCGGAGAAAGTAGAAGCCGACAATGGAGGAGAAAAAAAGCCTCCAATCGCAAATTTATCAAAGCTACTGAAGGTGGAGGAGGCGAAACCCTCCGACTGTATATCGCTAGAAGGTGGAGGCGCCGGAAAAAGTGAAGGTGCCGAAAATAGGGGTGGTGTGAAAGGTCGAGGGCAAAAATGGGGAGAGAGAAAGAGATTAGTGTGTGTAGATAGAGAGAGAAATGAATGGAGTTAGGTGAGATATTTTTATATGTTTTTTTAAAAGATTAATTATTATTTAAATTATAAAATTAATTAAAACTATATAAAATGACGGGATAAGGGTAAATCGGTCAATTCAAGTTTAATTAAGAGGGACCAAAAGCGTAATAAAATCGGGTCAATAGAGACTGAACCCGTTATTTTTTGAATCTAGAGACCAAACCTGTAATTTTTAACAAAGAATAGGAACCAAAAATATAATTTACTCAAATATAAATCTAACATTTAAATACGAATATCTAAATAAAGTGAAATACATCTTGAATATTTAGATTAGAAATATGGTGAAATCATATTTTATATAATGGAAAAATATTTATTAAAGTAGAATGAGAAAAAGAAAAATAACTATGAAGTATGCTAATTTTTTCATCAAAAAACATAAAAATTATACTTTAAATTAAAAGAATATTATGTTTTGTTCGAAATAAGAAATGGTATAAAGACATTAGATTTTCCCCTATAGTTAAGATTTAATAACTAAGTCTTTAATCAAATTTTCTAAAAAGACGGGGGAGTAAGCTGTAAATTACAGAGATGAAAACCTTGTTGGAACAATCCTTGATACGTAAATTGTTACGGAATATAACCTTTTTATGTAAATTGTTTGAAGCCTATGGGCGTGTCTTGTTGCGAAATATAATCTTGCTGCGCAAATTGTTGGAAGCTTTGTTGGAAGTCGGGGACGGATTATCCAAAGATTGCGGGATTGAACTTGAATTTCTCGCTCGGTTGCGATGAGATATTGGTGTGGTGAATTTTGAACCCATGAAAATTGGTGGAAGTATTATAGAAGAGTTTAGAGATAGAGACTTTTTGGTGTGAAAAAATGTTTAAAAGTGTTGAATATATATAGTGTGTAATAAAGTGAAAAAAAATTAAAATGTGATATTTATTCAAGTAGTTGTTGGTTTTAATAAATTATAAATAAAATTATTTTCATATTTTCTAGCCGTTAAAGAAAGGCTTTATTTTTTAAAAATGGAGAGAATTGGTCGTGTTGGGGACTTGAAATAGTCACTTGATCATGTTACATCATGAGGGTGTATGGGTGTTATTTTGGAACATGATCAACCCGAAGGCCAAGCCAAAGGCTTTGAGTATGTTTGTACGCATGGCCTAAAAGCTTAAACCCCATCTAATTTAGCATTTGTTTTATTAACTGTAAAGCTAAGACGAATTTTATAACGAGTATTGTTTCTAACAACAGTCTAAAGATATTTGTAGATAAGAATTAGTGTTATTACCGTTAAATAATTCCTAAGTAGGTTTTATTTCACGTAAAGGTTATGTATTATTTAAAGTTTATTTTGTCTTTATATTATGATTTATAGGTAATTAGGGTTGTATTTTTTTTAATTATGCAAAGTTAATGGATGGTTTATATATATTTATATATATATATATGCAAAAGTTTAAACGAAAACTGTTTTTCGTACGAGAACCGCGAGAACCAATCTTAGCCGTCCAATTCTCCCTCCTTCAATTGAATTGCCCACCCATGAATTCCTTACATGCATCTTGCCACACGTAATCCCCTCACGCTCTTAATCAATGGATTTCATTATCCAAAATTAACGGCTAAGATTGGTTCTCGCAATTCTCGTACGAAAAACAATTCTCGTTTGAAACCTCCCCTATATATATATATATATATATATATATATATATGTTCATGCGAAAAGTGTTTTATTTGCGAAAAGTGCGAGAAGCAATTTTAGCTACCGATTGGATTTTGATCTTATGGTTCACTTTAATAACAATTAATATTTTTATTTAATTCAAAAGAGTAAATTAGTAAACACAAATATTTTCTCTTTGCCCTCTCCTATTAAATTTTTTCTCTTTCCAACTCATTAATAGTTCTCTTTCCTAAATTTTAAATTAAAAAATAAATAAAAATAATTTTCTAGTATTTCTATTAATTTGTCGGTGTACACTAATGAACATAACCAATCAATTAAAGTGAATTTTAAAAATATACGAGTTTTAAACATGAATTTTTATTAATTTGACTATGTTCAATATTGAATATTACCAAAAGTATGTGAGTTAAAATAAATTTCTAATATTCAATGAATACAATTAATTAATGATATATAATTTGACAATATATAAGTTTTTCATCATCACTATTTTAAATAAGTATTCTCAATGAATTTAAACAATAAATATATACATTTTAATTTCACCAATGAATTTACAAAAATTTACATTTATTCATCACCGACTGTTCACTGATAATAAATGTTCATTCGTGAACCCATAACACACTATTGAATCACTAAGAGAAATATAGAAACTACAACAACTCAACTAAAAAAAAGAAAAACAACCGTGATAATTAAACAACAAATAACAAAAAATCATGCTTGGTATTAACCATCAATATCAGTAGAAATCAAATAATAAATGAATGTGGTTAAAATAAAACGAAGATCAGTAAACAAGATAGAAAAAAAGAGTGTTCAATAAATATTGAACACCCAAAAAAAGCTAATCATCATGTTCAACAGTAAACACTACAAGAAACAAAGCTTGTTTTTTTACCACCAAAATAAAAATCGGGAAACAAGTGCAAAGCTGCTAACCCTAGCCACCGCAACTTACACTCAGATAAGATGTACAGTTGGTGAAGTCTCGATAAGCGGCAGTGGTGATGGTTGTTTGTAATAACGATGATGAAGGAACCACAAACCATATCTAGTTCTTGATGATGCTGTAGGCGACATCAGAGCTTGATGATGGTTGTATCAATGGCGGTTACAGTCAGATGACCCCGTTGATGTAGAAGTCTTAGTAGGGACGACATTAGTGTTGATGGTGGTTCAAAATAACGATGGTGAAAGAACCACAAAGCAGATCTGGTTCTTTATGACGTTGTAGGTGATTGCAGTTCTCGATGATGGCGGTAGCGGCGGCGGCCCTGCACGGTGATGAAAGAGATCGGGAAGGAGGCGGAGAGGTGTCGGTGATGGTGATGGGCGACGAGGTAGAACAACTCCGGGCGGCGAGGTCGCTAGCAAGGGGCGGCGTTTGTGAGTGCTAAGGAGAAAAAATGGAGATTTGTTAAGGAGAGTAAAAATAAAAATGGTGTTGATGAAGTCAGGTGGTGGTGGTTATAGATATTTGTAGGATTTTTCAAATTTTTAAAATGAGGTAGGTTAAAATATAATAGAGAAGAGAGAGAGAGGAGAGAGGTGAGAGGAGAGAAGAGAGAGAGGTAAGACTAATGTCTATTTTACCCTTTGCTTAATTAATATAAAACCATTTAATTTGTTTTTAATTACTAAAATGCCACATGAAACTATAGCCATTGATTAAATGATCCAATGGTCCAGAACCCATCTCGCACTTTTTGCAAATAAACACCTTTTCGTATGAACGTCCCTATATATATATATAGGCAGGATAAAATGAGAACACATTTTAACGTGAGAACTTAGAGAACAATTTATAGCCTTGAATGATCTTTATTTAATGACTGATATTAAACTTGGTTTAATTAAGGTATGTTGATTTTTAATTAAATTATTTGCTTACAAATGTTCTCACCGTTCTTTACTTAAAATGTGTTCTCCTCGGATCCCTCCTCTCTCTCTCACTCTCTCTCTCTATATATATATATTATATAGGGGAGGGTTTATGCGAAAAGTGCGAGAAGCAATCTCAACCACTTATTTATATATGATTTTTTTAAATTTAAAACGGCATTATGGTAAAACAAAACTATTCTCTCTCCAACCAATTTCTCTCTCCTAAAAATGAAAAAAACAAAATAAATTACTATTAAATAATTAATTTTACAAAGTTCACCCGGTAACACACCCAAAAAATTTACGAGTTTTTCATTGTTATTTGTGTTCGGTAATGACACAGCCAAAACGTACCATACTAGTTTCAAGATAAATTCTACAATATTCAATATTGAACACAGCCAATGATGATGGTTCTTCATTTAGTGATGGCGAATGAGGCGGTGGTTCTCGGTGATTGTCATGTCAGATAAAAAGAAAAGGGGTGGTTTTGTGGCGATTAAGACTACGGCGTGTCATTGATGGTGGTTCAACGGGCGGGCGGTGAAGTAGAGCAAAGGCGGCGGTGTAGAGCAGCGGTGACGGTGGTGCAGTGAAGTGGAGCAGGAGCAGTTGTTGGAGATTAGACGGTTGTAGAGCAACGATGGTGACCGGAGTTTGGACGGTTATGGATCTACGACGGTGGTGGTGCGGTGAAGTAGAACAGAGCGGCGATGGTGGTCGCTGTCGACGAGGGCGGAGGCTCAAGTCTCGAAGGCAGAGAGAAGATAAATGGATCTAGGGTTTTCAAAAAGGTGGCGGTGAGGGATGATAGATATACGAGATTACATAAAGTGAATTGGGGAATAGACTATTTTACCCTTTTTTTATTAAATTGGTATTCTTAAATGTTAATTTAATTATTATATTGCCATAACTAAACTTAACCACTAGTAAAGAAACTAGTGCTAAAATATGGACAGATTATTAGTATTTGTCTTTTGAAATTTAAAATATTGTTAATATTTCAAGTTTTAGTTTATTTTCTTATTAAAAATAATAAGTTTTATGTTAATGCAATGATTCTTGGGTAAAATTTTGAGCTTAATTTCCTACGATGAAACTTTGAAAACTTTTAACCCAATCCACTTTACCTCAAATTAAAGTTTTATTTTGTACTTAATTGTATTTATTTTATATTTTAATGATTATTTTATACCGTATATAAGTGAAATAAAGTTTTAGATCCCCAGAGAGTGTATGTAGGTTGTTGAATATCACAACATACATGAAATTGAGAACAAGAGAAAATCAAGAATAAGCCAATGACTATTTCTTGATTATAAATAAACTGATTACAAACGTCAATTGAAAGGAATGAAAAGAAATCTTATCTTTAGTATGAACTATATTGAGATTAATAATATGTACAAATTACACCTTCAAATATACATGGATTGACACTTAACCTCCCTTCCCCCCCCCCCCCCCCCCCCCAATCAAATTTATATTCTTAAGTAAGTACAAATTACACCTCCTCCAAGTCTACATGACTCATTCAAACCCCCCCCCCCCCCCCCCCTCTCTCCTACTTTCATGACTCATTCAAAATACACATGTAACATAGGTTTATCTCTAAAAGTAAAGAGAGCCACCCAATCTCTTTTCGTTCTATTTTTTTCCGGTTTAACAAAATTATATACCAATTGGTTCGCATCTAATAATTATTAGGTTCATATCATTTTCCTTTATTTTATTGTCACTTTCACATGTGCATTTTAGATGGTGGATTTCCATTTTTTTTTTTATTCTACATATCGCTAAGGTTGGATACTCTAGGCTTAGTTGGGATTCAGCATCTGATCAGCGTCTATATGTAATACTTCAAAGACACAAAATTGCTCCATTCCATAGTATGGGCAGTGCATTTAAAAGAAAGATATTTATATAGCAATAAGTGCAATCTTTGAAATACCATCACTTCTAAAAGGTGGTGAGAATGATACAATGTGCTATACATATCTATCCTCATTCCAAGTTGCTGCAGGTTCAAAATGTATGTTGCCCCACAGACCTGATTATGACCTCACAAAACAAATAGGCTAACTTCTTGTATATATAGTTGTATATATTGACTGGATGGATAAGAAAATATATTTGTTATGTATACCAAACAAAGCAAAGCCATGTGAAGCCTCACAATAGTAGGCCCTTGTATGAAACACTACCCCTTATTGTACTTTCCATATATGTTGCTAGCTGCCAGTAGAGACACTATAAGTATCAGACTTATTGTACCATAGACTTCCATCAAACAGCACTTTCATTCGCTAACTAAACTACTTATATCACTGCATTCTCTCTGATACATTATCTTCTTTTCCCTTCGAATTTAAATATGGGTGTTTTCCGGTTGCAATCACTAGTTGCTAATGCAAAGCAACTAATCAGATTGAATAACAAGCACGAGCGAGACGTTCCCAAAGGATATTTGGCTGTGTACGTAGGAGAATTGCAAAAGAAACGGTTTGTTGTTCCTTTATCTTACCTGGACCAACCATTGTTCCAAGATTTGTTACGTAGATCCGAGGAAGAATTTGGGTTCAACCATCCTATGGGAGGACTTACAATTCCTTGTCGTGAAGAAGCTTTCGTCCATCTTACAACCAAATTACACACTTCATAGTCGGTTAACACGTACTGCAAATTAATTGCCTCCATCTTTAAACCAACTCAGCTACATGCTGATCAGAGGCAACACATTTCATAGTTTGATGAAGAAGAACTGTGTAATCCTCCAAAGATTTTGTATTTTTGGCCTTTAGATCATATACATATATATAGAGTATCATAGATGAAGTTGTAAAGAGGAGCATTCTTATTAATTTTCTATATTTGCATATAATTTGTTGTTTTCTTTTTTTAGTGTATATGTGTTTGAGTACCATATTTCTCTTACCGAAGCTATCTAGCTTTGGACACCTGATAGATCGAGAACTTCATCACCCTTTCAGTGGTACTAATTAATTTAAATTATTAAAGTTAGATCAAAGACTTAACTATTTATTTGATATTAGATCGATACGTACGTACACTTGACTTGTTGCTATATTAATTAGTTAATATTAGTAATTCTAATATTTGTTTCTGTATATTATGATAATCTAGAACGTTCTAATATTTGTTGGAATTAATTGTCAAAAGTTAAAGTATTAGTATTATTATTATAAGTTTATATGTACAACTCCGTGGACCACCACCGACGACACCCGCCGCCGGCTGCCGCCGCCTTTGGAGTAACCGCCGGCCAGTAACCACCATTCCCGAACCCTATAAATATATATCTTATGTTTGTAAAACTAGAGAGATTCAAGATTATGGTTTATAATGAAGATTTGCAAGTTTAAGTTTAGTTTTATGTGTTTTTTGAAGTTTTGATCCTGACATTTGGTATCAGAGCCAGGTTAACACCAAGGTTCTCATCATTTACCAAGAAATCGAAACCCTAATTTTTCGAATCCGAGGCAGAGGAAGAAATCATCAGTTTTTGATTTCGGGTTCGATTTTTCATCATAAAAGGATACCTACGGCGGCCGTTCAACTAGGAACTACCACCGTGGCACCCTAAATCGGAGGAAGGAACTTACCTCACCGGAGAAGACGACCGGAGAAAAAACCAAACGGTCAGAACGACCAGGGATCCAAGGCACGAAGGCAGAAGGAATCGCACCACTCGAACAGAAGTTGAGATCCACTCGACAAGGACCGATCGGAACAACCATCAGAGAAACCATCGTAGAGGAGAACCATCGTGTTGTTCTCGGTGGAACAAAAGAACAAGCGAAGAAAAGGCGGGGGGCGTTCTTTTTTATTTTTTTTAAAAAACAAAACCCAAATTTTTTTCTAAACATAAATGGGCCGTTGTTTTTGTAAAATCCTTTAAAGTTGTTTTATATTAAGTTTTTATTGATTAAAGTATTAAGTTTGATAAAGTTTTATAAATTATAAGTTTTAAGTTTTTAAAGATTTAAGATTTAAAAGTTTAAGTTTTTTAAGATTAATAAAGTTTTAAAGTTTTTTCAGTGTTTTAAACCAACATTTGATTAAAGTTTTAAAGTTTTAAAGTTTAAAGTTTTAAAGTTTTTCAGAGTTTAAGCCAATATTTGGTAACAGTTTTAAGTTTATAAAGGTTTACGTTTTAAGGTTAAGTTTTAAAGTTTTAAAGTTTTAAAGTTTTAAAGGTTTAATTAATATTTGGTAAAGTTTATGTTTTTAAAAGGTTTGTTAAGTTTTAAAAGTTTAAAGTTTTAAAGTTTATTAAAGTTTAAAGATTGTTAAGTTTTTTAAAGGTTTATAAAGTTTTTAAATGATTTAAAAGTTTTAAGATTATAAGTTTTAAAATAAAGTATTCAAAGTTTAAAAGTGTTTAAAGTTTTTCAAGGTTTTAAAGTCTATAAAATTACAGTTTTAAAATTTTAAGTTTTTTTTTTAAAAAAAAAGGTTATCAAAAAAGGATCTTAACACTTCAAGGAAGAAGACAAGCTAAGAGACGGACTCAGTTGAAGTTGGTCTATGTGACCATGAATTTGTTGACAACATTTGTCAAAGCAACCACAAGTTCGCAGGAGTTCGTAAGACTGAAGAAGATCTAACGTTACAAGTGGCAAATTGCAAAAGTGCAAAAGAAGTTTGAGGCACTGGAAATGAAAGAAGAAGAATCTATTGATTCATTCACCTCAAAGATGACAAATGTTATTTCCAAGATAACTAGCCTTGGAACAACAATTGATGAACCAACGCTTGTACGAAAACTACTGGATTCTATGCCTGAAAGATTTCTTCAAATAGTTGCGGCCATTGAACAATATTCAGATTTAGAGACCATGGCGTTTGACGAAGCAATTGGAAGGTTAAAGACGTTTGAAGAAAGACTCAAGTACTAGAAAAGCAAGTCTGTGAATAATCAAAAAGGTTTAATGTTTACACATCAAGAAGGTCGAAGAAAAGAGAAGTATGTTCCACCGCATATCCGAAATCATGGGAATGACAAGCAATATGGAAGAGAAGGAAATCCCTCGCAAGAAGCAAAGAAGCACTTTAGAAGTCAAGACAGATTCAGTAATATAAAGTGTTATAACTGCAACAGATATGGACACTATGTCTCACATTGCCGTGAAAGATCTCGAAAGTACTACAGACAAGAACAGTCAAATTTAGTGGAAGAAGATTTGGAACCTACATTACTTATGACAACGTTTGAAGATTTCAAAGACTTGAAGATTGAAGACTTTTGACAATTAAGGAGGAGATTGTTGGAATTAATTGTCAAAAGTTAAAGTATTAGTATTATTATTATAACTTAGGTTTATAAGTTTATATGTACAACTCTGTGGACCACCTCCGGGGACCACCACCGACGACACCCGCCGCCGGCTGCCGCCGCCTTTGGAGTAACCGCCGGCCAGTAACCGCCATTCCCGAACCCTGTAAATATGTATTTTCATTTATAAAAACAGAGAGATTCAAGATTATGGTTTATAATGAAGATTTGTAAGTTTAAGTTTAGTTTTATGTGTTTTTTGAAGTTTTGATCCTGACATATTCATGGCCCATATATAATATTGTATATTATGTTAACAAGAAAAATATATTTCTACCCTCTTAATGAGAAGACCTTATAGTTACTTGATTGATCAACGACCTCTCTGAAAAGTTTGATCTCTTTGAAAAGTTTTGAACATGTTCCTAAAATTAAGTTGTGTTAAATACATTTTAGTGAAGTTTCTGATTACATATGACAATAGTCAAAGTTTAGGATGGTTATTGTAAATACTCTGAAAATATAAATACAAGTTTGTAGACCCTAAATCTAAGTATTCATAATTCACGTTAATTAACAATTGTTCTCTAGCTCTCCCTCCACGTACAAATTAACCTACAAACCGAGTTCATATAATTGTGTTTGATTGCTTCAATTCTTGATTAATACTTAATACTCTGGAACATGAGGCAAGCATCATTATCATTGCAGCTCGTTACCAACAATAGTCCTTAGTCTTATAAAAACAGTGTTTAATTATCGATCGAGAGCTTGCTTAATTTCTTTGAAGAAAAACAACGGTTTAAATCTTTGAAGGAAAATAACGCTACGTACTGTACTTTCTTTTTTATAAACCGCCACCTCAATTATCATATTAATTAACATTCATTTGTTGTCACCTTAATTAGTTTAAATCTTCATATTTTAGGCAAAAAAGACCATAAGATCGACGCAACGGCTGATCTTTCACGAGTCACGACAGACATGTCATTGCCAGGGAATGAGGTTTTGGTTTATAATTTTACCAGAAATTGAAAAAAGTTCGATGGAGATGAGTCAGGAACTACTTTTTGTTCCCTCTCCAGCCAGTAGCTAGTTCTACTTCCATTTGGAATCAGCAGAAAAACGTACAAATGGTAAACAGTGTTAGTTTGCAACTGATATATATTAATTAAAAGGACATCAAACAGCTTAAACAAAAGTAATTAACAGCCCTAAATATAATGGCCTATACGACTTTAATGGATACACTGATGAACCCAAATCGACATTTAAAGGAGAAATGTTATATGTTTCAGCAATGTGTAATGACTCAATTCCAGGATCCGATGATCCAAGAATTGATAGCAATCAATCTAGAATTTCTTAGAACTGAAGTAGAAATAGAAGATAGAGAGCTAAAGGATTTCATTGATGAAGAGAGAGAGAGAGAGATACACATACACAGAGAGATGAGATTTCTATTTGTTATAGGCTACCTGTCGATGTACCATCCCTTCAAGACTTTGGGCTGTGTATATTTATGAGGCCCGGCCCGAAGCTGTTGGGCTTTGCCCTAGATCCCCCTCTATAAATATTGGAACCCTTATCTCCTCTTCTCCTATCTGATACAAGCTAAATACATGCTCTCTCTATATATTTATGTGTATATAATCTTGTATATATTATTAATAAATGTAACAGGTAGAAATGACTTATACGAGTTTTGACTTGAGCGTTGGAGGGTGGATCCCGAGGCTTCGGCCTCGGGTCTCCTTCTAACGGGTTTCTTTCATGTTTGCAGCATATGATCCAAGCTCGGAAAGATGGAGAACGGCCCAAACAACCATCTAAACCAACCCGGTGGATCGATGTAGCAATATTTGGCGCCATCCGTGGGACCGACACAATAACAAATGAAAGACTGCCTGGTTTCGTGTGAAAACACAACTTACAGGTTCAATCTTCTCATTTTTCCTTAAAGATCAACTTGTTTGGCGGAAAGCAAACTGTCCAGGTTTGATCTCTCCGATATACCAATTAACCAAACTGATTTTGGATGAAAACAATATAGGTTCGGTTTTCTAACCTAGGAATCTTGAGATGCTCTTTGCTTCTTTGATTTATATGTTGGAAATTTAGGTGCTTGCTTACTTGTTTCAAAGCATAATGTATAAGAGCATCATGATAAAAGTCTGACATATGCAGAAACAAAGAAAGAAAAAGATGAATGGAATACAAACTAATCATAGAGTAGTAGACATGATTCAAGATGAGGATAATATACAACACATGTTTATATATTACGTTACATGTATGAGATACAACTAGTAGAACATGCTCTTCACCTGTCTCACCTTTTTTATTTCCGAAGCCTTCCTTCAAATCCCCTTTTGTGGTTCCATTGTTAAGTGCTCTTGAAATAAACTTTTTCCATCTCTCTACATACCCAAGCGGGTGAGATGATTGAGATGAGAAAAAAGATAGTATAAAAATAGAAAAGAAGAGAAACACCAGATCTCACATCCCTTGCTCGTGTTGAATTGTTGACATACTGATAAGTTCTATTTGTGCGTCACCTTGTCATATCTACATCTTCATCAATGAATGTCAAGAATAAATAGGATAGCATGTACTCGTAAAAATAAAAAGAAAGATATGATGAACCATTGAAGAACACATTAATGCTATCAACCTTTTTATGTTTAAACCGTATTTATGCCTTTCTTTTTTAACTTTGAAACTGATTTGACAAAATGATAGTAGAACACTCGAGTAATCTGCCATAAGATTTTCTTTGTCCTTTTCTCTTAAACATGTAAATTTGCGAGGGAAAGGAGAGTAGCCATAAAAAATGTGGTACCTACCCACTGCCTTTCCGAGGCTTACTTTTGAATAGTGGGCATATAATAAATGAAGAGAAACAGTTACCTTATTCTGGTTAGCATCGAACCAAAGGTTGACAAACCAGTTTTTTATTTCTTTTTCCATACATATGTTCCAATAGCTAGTTATATAATACGCTCCCTTTTAGCATTGAAACACCACACATGACTTGCTATGTACAATTAGTTTTTTAATACCACCGATGATAATTTAGATAGCATCCAACTACTGGTTTTGGATAACTTAAAATTCTATTTTCTATTTTCTATTAATAGATTAGTGGATATCGGATAATATCCGACTAATCAAATGGAAAACATAAATTGATAAAGCCATCAAGAGTTACTTTTGTTTAAAGTAGTTGTAATAGATTAAATAAAATACGGAGTGTACCTACATCTCACATCCCAGCACTTTACTCCAAGACATTGTTTTTAATATATATGTGTGTATATATATATGTATATATGTATAGGGGAGAGAAGCATTATTTGTGCGAGAATTGCGAGAAGCGTTTCTGGTCATTAGATTAAGTGATCAAGGGCTAAGATTGCTAATGGCATTTTGGTAAATTAGTGAACTTTAATTAGGGGAAGTAAAATGAACTTAAGGCTATAATGGTAAATTTGACACACACAAAAATCTCTCATTAAAACCGTGAACCACGGTAAAAAAGGAATTTATTGTGTAAAAAATAGAAACCCCCAAATCGAAGCTCATTCCGTCGACGATCACCGTATCTTCGTCCCCAAAAACCCGGTTTCGCTCAAAATCGTTCGAATCTTTAGCATAAGGAGGTTGTATTACATTCAATCGGAGCTTATAGTTGTTTCTTTATCATCAATCAGTGACCTCGTTCATCTGCGACAGTGTTGGGCTTCTAGGGTTTATATGGAGCAACCGGAGAAGACGACAATGGTTCCGAGTAACCCAGGTAAGATTTTATGCTTTACGAGTCGATACCCCAACGATATTAGGGAAATCTTTGTTAAGTACTAATTTTTTAGTATAAGCACCAACAGAACACAAAACACACACGGTTGTTGTCGGTGAAGAACAGTTGATTATGTTCAATCAGTGTGTTTTTTGTGCTAAAAATTTGTCATTTTTTTGTGCGAAGCCAATGAATGTGCTTTTGTGATGCATTATGAGGAACATATTCATCAATTTTAACAAGTGCATTCTCTGTTCGGTGTTTTTTTCTGTTTAAAAATCGATACTTTTTTTATGAAGATGCTGAATGCAATTGTGGCGTAGAGAAGGAACAACAAAATCATCAGTGATACAGAATGTGGTTGTTCCCAATAATTATTTATGTGAAAAATATGGAATGTGGAATTTTTGTGATGGATTAGCAAGAAAAGATTCAACCTTGATTACTACTAATGTTCAATCAGTTGGTTGTTTTTGCCATGGATTAGGAAAATATAGACTCATTAGTGTTTGATATTGCTTTAAATACCTTATTTTTTATTTGGGATATACTAAATATGGTTGTTTGATGGATTAAGAAGAATATATGCAGCATTGATTAGTACTATTGTTCAATTAGTGTTTTATTGTGCTCAAAACATGTTTTATTATTTGAAATAATGTTATGGATTGCACTTGTGAACAAACTGAATCCACTTATAGTGTATATGATACATTGAACTTATCCGTGAATACCATTCACAAAAAAAGCATAATACATGTTCTTTAATGAATATATTCATTAGTGTATACTAAGATATGTGGGAATATATTCATTAGTGTATACTAATGTTCACTTAGTGTTTTTGTTTAGTTCGATTATAAAGAACAGTGTAAACTGTAATTACTAATGTTCAATCTATAATCATGATATACAGATCAACCAAGGTCTGTACCAGACGGGGTAATTTTCAGAAGGACCAAAAAAACAGGTAATCGTTTTTTGTACTGTAAAATAATTCTTCTTGAACTTTTGTTTTGTTTAACTTTAATTCAAAACATGTAGCTGCAAGGTTGGTTGTTGAAACAGAAAACAAAGGTGAAAAGGTACAAAGCCTATTGAGCATGAGTGACCCTAACATAGGTATGAAAATGATCAAATGACCTCAATAGTGAAAATTAATTAAAGTTAATGTTGAATAATTGTTTATTATCCACACCGGATGCTTTACTCAATGTGTTTTTGTGTTTGCTATAATGTTATGCTTTAGAGTTGTCTACCGGTAAAAGTGTACAATCAAAAACAATCACTAGAAGGTCGGAAAGAGGTGAGGTCAAGATTAGTTTTAATCTGATTTCTAATAATTATATACATATTGTTCGTTATAGAATATAATGTTATTTTATGTTTGACTATTACAGGTTCAGGTGTGAAAGATTCTAACAAGGAGAAAGGGAAAAGTAAGGTAACAGAAGAGAGACCCGGGCTCACATGACGAAAGGTAATGAAAAAAAAGTATATGTTAATTGTGTTTACAGTAGTGAATAACAAAATTTTGTGAATGCACATGTTCATCGGATTAGGAAAAATACAGACTCATTGTACCAAAATAAGGCCTTATACATGTTCTTTAATGAATGCTAAAAAATTCATGTTTTACTAACATGTTCAAAATCATTATATTAATACGTTGTTATAATGTTCATCATTGATTATTATTGTTCATCAAAAGATCAGTGTTTTATTTTTGCTTAAAAATTGTTAATTGTTTTTTGGAATATACAGAATGTGGTTGTTTGATTGATTAGGAATAACAGATGCAACATTGATTATTTGTAAGTGTTCAATTAGTGTTTAATGTTTCACTATAACAGGTTTAGATGTGAAAGATACTAACAAGGAGAAAAGGAAAAGTAAGGTAAAAGACGGGAGGAACCAGCCTAACATGACTAAAGGTAATGATAAAAGTATATGTTATTTGTGTTTACAGTAGTGAATACCAAAAAAAGTGAAGGCACATGTTTCATGGATTAGGAAAGTACAGACTCATTAGTGTTTCATATTGCTTTAAAACTGTTTTTATTTATGTGGAATATACTGAATATGGTTGGTTGATGGATTAGAAATTTTATTTTTTTGGGTTGGAACCTGTGTTTTAGTATTTGATTATTTTGTTTATACATATACAGTAGTGATTATAATCATTGTATTCATATACAGACTCATTATTTTGTTTCATGATTTACTAACATGTTCAAAATCATTGTATTCATAAGTTATTATAATGTTCATCAAAATATCAGTGTTTTATTTTTGCTTAAAAATTGTTAATTTTTTTGTGGAATATACAGAATGTGGTTGTTTGATTTGATTAGGAATAACAGATGCAACATTGATTATTACTAGTGTTCAATCAGTGTTTTATGTTTCACTATAACAGGTTCAGATGTGAAAGATTCTAACAAGGTGAAAGGGAAAAGTAAGGTAAAAGACGGGAGAAACCAGGCTCAAATGACAAAAGGTAATGATAAGAAGTGTTCATTAATTTGTGTTTACAGTAGTGAATACCAAAATAAGTGAATGCACATGTTTCATGGATTGGGAAAAGTACATACTCATTAGTGTTTAATATTGCTTAAACCTCGTTATTATTTATGTTGAAGTATACTGAATATGGTTGGTTGATGGATTAGAAACACTAGAAACAACGTATTACATATACAGGTTCAGATACAGCAGATTACATTATTTTGTTTATACATATACAGTAGTGAACAATCGTTCGTAAACACCAAATTACATTATTTGAACAACCATTCGTAAACACCAGATTACATTATTTGTTTTGTCATTAGTGAATCGTAGTGAACACCATATTACATTAACATTCATTTGCAGATCAAAAGAGGAACCCTAAAAGAAAGTTGAAGAATACAACATTGTTAATAGATGAGGATAGTGATTTTGAAGAGCAACCGGTTAATAAAAAGGTAAAAGGTGATAAAAGGACCAAATCAGTTGTCAAAGATGAGGGGACTTCTAATGTTCGTAAACACATTAGGATTAGAACGTCACCCAAACCTCTAAGTGCAGCAATGCAATCTTTGAGTGAACGCCAAAAGGAGTGCTTAGAAAGTATTGGGTTTGGGGTTTTTGTGAAGTTTCGTTTGGAGTCGATACCATGGAAATTGTGCTATTTTGTGGTTGATAGTTTTAATGAGGAGAAAATGGAGATTAGGTTGAAAAGTGGTGCGATTGAAATTTCAAAGTTATCGGTGTTTGAAATGCTTGGGGTAACGTGTTGGGGGAAATCAATCAGTAGCCTCGAAATACCTGAAGATGAGGACGAGATTGTGGTGAACCTGAGGAAACAGTTTGAGAAAAAAGAGATGACATCGAATGAGGTAATGAAGAAAATTGTGATGAGTGAAGAAGTTGATTACAATTTCATTATAAACTTTTTGGTTTTGTTTACAAACACAATGGGTTAGAGTTTGACAAGGGGTAAATGTGACTTAACGATCGTTAAGTATATGAAGAAGGCTATTGATGTGAGGAAGATAGACTGGTGTGGGTACATTCTTGAATGTGTCAAGAATTGCAAAAAAGGATGGAGAAAAGATGATGATAACAGTTTTTTCGTGGGGCCTATAACATTGTTGACGGTATGTCTAAAAACTTAATTTACGTATAAACTTATCAAACTAATTTGTATGCATTAGTGAAAAATCTGTGTTGCTGTTCATTAGTTACATAATTTAATCTGTTGTTTGTTAGTGTTCAATACTAATATTGCTTATTATTTCACATGTAGCTGTTGTATGTAGATGGTACCAAATGTAAAGGTTTTGAAGTGAAACGTTCAAGGCCAGTCGTGTTAAATTGGAATGCTGAGCTGCTTAAGCAAAGGGAATCTATGGGCTGTTTTTTTGAAGCAAAAATCGCAGATAGATATATAACTCCATCTGAAAATGATAGTATAAGAGGAGATACCGAGATGGGAAGGGATACCATGAACGTTCATCAAGAAATGCCAACGGATGTGAAGGTAAAAAAACTGTAAACTACTGAAACTAAATTTAAAGATGTATGTTAATTTTATTTTTTTTGATATTTTTCTTTCTATAAACAGGGTTATGTGAACAAAATGGAGACAATGATGCAATCAATCATTGCAGAGAAAAATGAGTTACTGAAGACATCAAAAGATGCACGGACCAAGTTCCCAAGCGATGATGTGATAGAGGATTGGGAGGGGAAACTGAGAATGCTCGATGATGTGTTGAACGACATGTATGAGAATCTGAAAGGTAAAAGACACGATTGAGAAGATTTTGAACAGTAAAATGATGTTTTGTTTTAACTTAAAATATGTATTAAGTAAAACAATGTAACCTAATGTAATGGTGGGTCGTAATGTAAAGTAACCTAAACTAATGTAACCTGTAATGATGGGATGAATGAATGGATATGATGATGTAAGGGAGGGTAATCGCTAATTAGTTACTTGTTACGTTCGTTAATGAACCAACCTGTTAAACTTTTTTTTTGTAAACCTAATAGGTTGTGGTGAGAATGTTCATCCACCTGATAACAACACCCAGTTTATAAGTTTGATGGATGATATGTGTCTAAACTCAATGATGGATAGTATAAACCAAAACCTTGATTGTAATGATGGGAATAGATCACCTAAAGACATAGGTAATGGGTCCGCCCCAAATCTACCCATGACATAAGTGACGCCATCGTTCAATATGGAGATTGAGAGAGCCTTTGAGTCGGCAATGAAAGGTAGGCAGATCATGGACCTGTTGAAAATGCGACACCAAACTTTAGCCTTGGTTTAACACAAGACTTTGATGAGGTGGTCTTGAGTGAGAATGTTACGACTCCTGTGGTTGTAAATGAAGTAATATATGCTAAACCACTTAGTACTATACAACCAAACATGAAACGCGAGGTTGGTGTGACAAGGAAATCAAATCGTTCTATCAGTATCTCTGACCAACTGCGTTCACCATATGCACAAAGAGTTATTGATGTTTCGAAGAAATTGATATCACAAGAGAAAAAAGTTTATGATTACATCATGGAAATGGCAGTGGACCACACGTAAGTGAAAAAATGGTATTTTTTTTGGTTTATATACAATTATATACATAAGGGAAAAAATTATAATTTTTTGTTGATGACCTTTTATATTGTCACAGAGAGGTGTTATTTGCTACGAATAATGAACAAGTAATGAACCGAGAATATGTGGAAAGTCTTGCAACAAATAGTCTAGTGTTTGTTGGTGTTATAAATTCATGGTCCGCATTGTTGAACTTGGATGAGGGAATGCGTGCATCAGGATCACCATTTAGGTTATTTTTGCCGTCAATTGGAACGGTAAATTTTTTATTTCTATTCAAATTGAATTAATATAGAAAAATGTGGTTTATTTGTATGGATTTAATAAAGTATTATACTGCAGGGGGTAATGAACAATGATGAACGAGTACAAAGTATAACCACTATGTTTGGGGACGTATTGAGTCAAGATTCTGAACTAATGAAACTCCGAACAGTTGACATGGTACATGCTTTTTACTTTTTAAAATGTTCATAAGCCATATGATAAAAAATGAAAAATTACACAAATAAGAACTTTTACTGTTTAGAAACACTAGTGAACAAACGTATATGAACATTCTGTTTTGGTATGTAATTAACATGTTTCGTATGATGTTATTTTAGTTTTTCTTCCCGGTTATGGATACTCGTTATTATTTGATTTGTTTTGATTTAAAGAATGCCGCATTCGAGATAATTGACAGCATGTGTGATGACCAACCAATTGGAATGAAGTATAGAGGATTTCCTGCACATCTAGTAAGTTAATGAACTTATTATATGAATGAATATTAAATGTACTTATTTTATTTAGTGATCTAATAGATTTAAATTGTAGCATAAGGCATTCATACGCTATATGAAATGGGCTGATCATCCAAAAGCCGGGAAGATGGAGAGTGCACGTCCACACGTACTTGAGCTGTGTTGGAGAACTACAAGAAATGAAATTGATGGAGGTATATTTCTGATGAGACATATGGAGACGTACATGGGAGGAGGGACATGAAAATGGTATTCTGGACTTGAAGCGGAAGGACGTAAGCAAAATACGTGGTAAAGATGTTGATGTCTGATCATAACGTATTACGAATCAAAGTGCTCGAAGAATCTGAAAAGTCGGTGACAAGGGTTTTATAATTTAAGACAAGTTTTATCTTAGTAGTTATCTTATCGAGGTTTTATCGTGGATATTATGACATTAGAATTTGGGTTGGCTATTTTGCAACTTCTGGATGAGTATTTTTCAATAGATTTAACATTTATTATGATTGGAATTAATCATATATCTTTATATGTTTGTAGATGAAAATCTTTAAAAAAAATGATGTGTTGTACGTATTGAGATAAATATTCTTTTGCAATTAAAATGATGATTAAGTTACAATTGTTAACAAACCAAAACAAAAGGGGATTAAAGATGTATTAAAAGAAGGTATGAAAATTAGCGTGTAATGAACCAAACATACGAGTTAAATTCAATAGTGAATAAAATATATTTATTAATATATGAATCCAACATTTGTATGTATGAGTACGAGTTAAAATCAATAGTGAACATAATAAAAAAAAGTTGTTGGAACAGTAATGAACCAAAAAGAGGAATGAAGAAAATGATTCTAATTGGTATATAAGCAGATGTGGGATAAAACACAACTATAATTAGTGAAATAAAAATATTCATTTATAAAGTTGAATAAAAGTAAACGTTGAATAATTGAAAAACAATGTGTCTAGAAATTTGTAATTTAAACCGGTATCAACAATGATTTCAAAAAAAAATGTCACGTAACATACGAGATGATATTGTTAATAATAGAGAGACACGTACAAACTATCAAAAAAAATTCGAAATATCTAAGTTTTGCGACGTTTGGTAGGATTTCCCCCTTCCTTAATCCTTTGTGGACAAGTACGCGAGTTGTGCTTGTATTCACCACAAATTTTACATTGTCTGCTACCTTTCTTGCTCTTTTCTTTAGCTATTTCTCCCGGACTTTTAAGTCTTTTCCCAGTTCCACACCCTTTGTTTCTAATTCCAGTTGGAACCTGAATTTCAACTTCTTTAGGCGCAGTTACTCCAAGTAAACGCTCGAAAACAGCTTCTTTGCTACTACTATCAGTTGGTTCATCAGGTACTTTAGATTGAAACTCGGTACTCATATCCTTGATCTTTTTTGCAAACTCTTTAAGTATGTCGGGATGGCTACGTAACCGGGAAATACATGATTGAACATCTGAAAAAACTTCATCTGTAACCATGTTTGTTTCATCAACAGATTGCCCGTATCGATGGCAAAATACTTGACGTCCATCGTCGCATGATGTATTTTTTTGGTATCTTTTCGATGTTGTTACCCTTAAAAACACAAAAAACGTGACGACAAAAATATCCATGCCTCCCAAAATGATCACAGCTGCATGTGACACTATCTTCATCTTCTCTTAAAACAACCTATACGAGAAAAAATAGCAAAGGTTCAATTAAAATCCTACAAATGATAAAAATACACATGAAAAAATCAAGAACATGTTTTACCTTAAAATCACCCAAACTAATTTCTTATTTTTGTTGAAATGCTTGATTCTACATATTTCAGCTCCTTCCTCGAAAGTTGATGACTTTTGTGAACAAGAATAAACTGATTTATATATTTCTTTTTGAACCTTTCCAAATATTGATCTTGTATATACCATTGAAGCATGACGCTCAATAGGAAGGGGTGTCAACAATGTAGGTTGCGTTGTCGAATCAAGATGGAACTCTCAGATCTTGACGTGGTTTTCATCAAACAACACATAGGGATATGTTTGAAAAAGGCTGGAATCCATTGTGCCCTAATATTGAACATATCATCAAGCCACTTGTTTTCATGCGGCCCAAATTCAGAAATTAGGGCTTCCCACCGCTTCTCAAATTCAGTTTGATCAATGTAAACATTCTAGACAAGCTTATGCAGTCGGCTCTTAATTTCTTTATTATCTTGGTTAGCAGCGCATACCTGTACATTAGTGTATATGAAGTTATGAGAAAAAACATGCTATGTACATTGGTGAATAGCATCGAGGGATGATACATTTAACTGATCCGTGTATAAAATTCGCAAATAAGGCCTAATACATGTTCTTTAATGAATATATTCATTAGTGTGTATGAAGTTATGAGGAAAAACATCATATACTCACTAATGAATATGTTCATTATTATATATAAATTTATGAGGAAGGATACAAAAATATTCACTAACGAATATATTCATTGTTGAATATCAAAAATAAATTTGAGCAAAAGTTGTCATGTTCGTTAGTGAATAAAAAATATAATTTACCTTCACAGGGACTTTGTTCATGATATGCCACATACAAAATCTATGATGTGACTCTTTAAACACCATGGGTATTGCCTGTTTCATTGATGGGTCTTGATCCGTGAGTACTAAAGTAGGTTGTTTAACGTGTGCCTTGATAAAAGCCTCTAACAACCATACATAAGACGCAACAGTCTCATTTTTAGTAACCCAGCACCAAAAATAACTGATTTGTTGTGGTTATCTACACCGGTAAATGGAACGAACACCATTCCATATCTGGTAAACAATAAAAAAATGCAAAATTAGATACATTGGAACACAAAAAATAAAAAGAGAAATAAAAGATGGATACAAATGTAATAAACTTTTACTTGTTAGTACGGAATGTTGCATCAAACGCCATAACATGACCAAACTCCGTATAGTTAAATTTGGAGGTTTTATCGGCCCAGAATAAGCATGCCAACTCCTGATTATCACACAAAAACTCAAAGGACAAGTTTGGCACGTGAAATTTCCTGCTGTTAAGCTTATCAACTAACATTTGAGCATCTCTCTCTCCTATGAAACTATTGATGTCCCTCCTAAAATTTTTAAAATCTACCTCTGTGCCACGTACACGATCATAACCACCTTTTAAACTTGCTTGTAACCTATGTGCTTTTACAGGACCAACGTTGGAGGTAGAAACTTTCTGTATAAATTCTTGGTCTTCAAAAGACAGTTGCCTCCTGTTACGTGATAAATGTTTGTTTTCCTCAATTTCTAGAGGATGGTTGTGTCTCTCATTAAACTCAAACAATTTATACAAAGACGTTCCTCTAACCAACTTCAATTTTATAGGTGCCAAACAATTTGTAACGCGAAAGTTAGAATTACGAGATTTTACTTTTGAATCACCGTCCTGAAGAGTATCAATCTTTTGTCTTTTTCTTGGTAACCCAGCCTTATTGCATGTAAAATATTTTAGTGATACCACATTACCCCTGATTTTATTGGAGGTTCCTTTACGTGTACCAAAACCAGCCTTAGAAGCATACAAATTATACATTGTTTGAGCATCATCAAGTGAATGAAATAATGTATCTTCAACAGGTTTGAACTCATCTTCAACATCAGGGATCCAATGCTTTGTTCCGTTGGGTGTTTCGACAACATTGTTACAATCTGATTCATTTTCTGAATCCGAAATATCATCTGCCAACGAATACAAAAGCTTATAAAAGTACTATGTATCGTAATTTAAAGTGTTCAAAGATAATAAAAACATTTAAAAATGGAAAACAATTTAATACATTCGACTGTTTCAATAGTGAACAACCCCGGATGGTGAACTTCCGGGAGAATCATCCAATACGCCAAATTCTAATCTATTTAAAAAAATCGACTTTCACATATTATAACTATTTAGTCGGTAATAAAAATTACGTACTTTGGTCATCAGAATCAAATTCTTCTATCTCCCTCGGAACAGAAGGTGAACTTCCGTGAGAATTATCCAATACATTTATCTCCTTTGCAACGGATGGTGAACTTCCATGAGAATTATCCAATACGTTAACTAATATATAAAAAATCAAAATTTAACCACATTAACTGTTTATTGCAAAAATATTTTTGGGATCGTTTGTATAGACTACACAATAACAAATTCATTAGTGAACAAACATAACTCGGGTAAATTACTAAAACACGCAAAAAACCTTGATGAAAAAACAGATTATAACTATTTTAAAAAACTAAAATTTACATACTTTGGTCTTCTGAAAAATCAACCGAATGAGACATAAAGAAATTAGAAAGTATAAACACATAATTTACAGGTTCGTCTTCGCCAGCGATTACATGGTATAAAAAACCTTTTGATACGATAAGAACAACTCATTACGCAAGAAGAAATAAACAAAAAAATTGTTTTACGCAGTGTATCAAAACAAAAACATAACATGTGTAACAGAAAACGTTAACCTGTGATTACGCAAAAAAGAAGAATGCTATCAATCTCCAGAAATATTCATAAAACCCCCATAATGAAATCGATGAAGGAATGAAGGATGTTGTCGATGCTGCAAAAATATTCTTCTACCCCGTGATGAAAACGATAAATGAATGAAGAAGCAAAGGAACTTCCGATAAAGAGAAGAATAAGATTTCAGTCGATCAAAGGAATAAGAAGGGATACGATGAAGCATGAAATCTCCAGGAAACAAAATCAAATCAAGGTTCAAAAATTTTTAAACTAAAAAAGGAAAATGAGATATTTGAGGGATTGTTTATTTTAAAAATTAATTATATAAAATTAAAAAAGTGTAAAAAGACATCTTTAACCTTTAAATTAAAATAAACAAGAAATAAAAACTAATAAAAATAAGTGGACAGGAACGTTTCTCGCACTTCTCGTAAAAAAAAGGCTTCTCGCATGAACCTCCCTCTATATGTATATATATATATATGTATATATATATGTATATTTGGTTTGGATAGATCTAAACAATAAGTGGCTAAAGTTTTATGTACGTATCTTTACTTGTTCATTAACTATCATCAAACAAATGTACATGTGTTTATTACATTTGTTGGGTTATCCATCAATGCTTTTGAATATGCTACGTATGAAGTAAACGTTCATGACAGGTTTATATTATAAATTATTATACAGCATAAACATTTGGATCGTCATTTATACAAGTATTGCTTAGTTAGGCGAGACTACCCAATAAAAATTTCTAAGAAGAAATTAACATCGTGTTGCTGAAAAGTCACTCGACAGATATTATGATCACTATTAAAAGTCAATCGTTGCTTATTACGCATCAATAAAGTTAATTTTATAATACTTTGGTACCAAAAAGACGAGCTTAGTATTATACAAGCAAAAAAAAGAGGGGGTAGCACGTTGTGTCGTATAAGGGGCTGATTTTTCTCAACAATGGAATCGTCTCCCTCCCTGCCCCTCTGGTTCGTCTAGAAACGTAACTACTCCACCCTTCACCTCTACCATGGATCGGTTATTATCTCCACTCAAACATTGAATATCCCACAAAGCCAAATGACCGTAGAGTTGGTGCTCCGGAACTACAACTTTCTCAAACACTTAGCTTCAAGAGTCATGAGATGGAAGAGAGGGTTAAAAAGATACAAACAAGGTTGAGTTTTGAAGAAGAAACTAATGTTAAAGGGTTCACAAAAAAACTTTGTCCTTCTCACATCCCAACCCCTTTTACAACCTCTGCTACAAATTAATCCATAACTCAAAGAAGTTGCAACCATCTTCAACCATATTAAACCCAAGGAATGCACGTCGTGAGACCACAAGGAGCTCCCCAAATTCATGACCTTCAGCAACCCTACACCCCATCACAATAGCATGAGCCTATGGCACAATGGCCTAAGCCTCTTGCAGCAGTATTACGAACCCTCCCGAAGCTGGTGCTTTGCTTCAAAGCTTCAAGCCAATTAATGACGAAGGTTGATTATGAACTGCTCAGAAGCTCGTACTCGGATTCAAAGTTCCTCCGGATCATAACTGGAGTTCGGTCTAGACAAAACAAGCAGTTGATCCAGAGGTTAACCTTCGGCAGTCCTTCAACGGATTCCATTGTTACAATAGACCAACCTTCGGACTGGAGGTTGGTCCGGATAAAAGAAGCGGTCCTTCAGCTACAAGCACATGCTCTGGTCTGAAACCAACCGGAGACTGATCATGAACTAATTCATTCACCCATATCACAGGTTCTAAGTATCAAACCTATTCTACTATATGACTTATGCATGACCTTGTTTTATAATATGCATAATACTTGCATAACCTTATTTATGACATGCATATCATTTGCAGGACTTTGTTTATGATATGCATGATCTTGTTTATCAATATGCATGATACTTGCTCTATTTTAAAAGTTTTCTGTAATGGTGAAATATACTTTGTAAATGAAACTTGTTCATCCTTATTTTGTCTATGAACTTAGACCTACATAAGGGATAAAGCCACAAAGAAGAAATTCTTGGATGCTTCGGTAAAACGATAATCATGAAATAATGATGAAGCTCTTGTAGTTGTTTTGTAATGAACTCAAGTCCACGAAAAAGTATGCACTCCTTGTTCATTAGAGTAAATTTTCTAGCCAATACATAACTAAAGATGAGAATAACACATAAACGCGTATCATAGTGATGCTTTCATCCCCGTCTAATCCTGCATAAATCATGTTCTTATTGTTTAGTCCTTTGTCCGACCCAACATCTACCTCTTCGGTTGCTTCAGCATATTTTCGTCTTCGTCTAGCCTTGGTTAAACCAAAAAAAATGGGGAATAAGACCTTTATTTCTTGCATCTGACTTCTAGATCCAGAGGATTTTAAATACGATAGTATAGCTTCTTCCAACCTTCCTCCTACTGTAATTCCATAGCTTCTCGTCTAATCTTAGCTCATACGTATGTATATATATATATATATGTATACCCTAGTAAAATATAAAGGAGAAAGACTCATTTATCAAAAAAAAAATAATAAGTTAATGCTGCTAAGGGGCAGTAGATCAGGCCTTGTCATCCCTCACCTGAAGAAGAAGCTGACCTAGGCCTAAACAACATTGTTATTCATCTTATGATGTGTGTTGATACTTCAAACTAGTAGACGAGTTTCCATACATGACCTACCTCCTATGCCCTGAAATCATAAAGAAACAAAATACATCTTGTCCTGATTTAGTAGACACGGCCATGTGCGTATACTATAGTTTTCTATAACTTACGTTCTATCACCACCTTTCATGCTTAAACACTAGAATGGACCACTCTCGTCATTAGAAATCTTTTCGTGTATACTGTAACATCCTGATTTTGGGCCTAACAGTTTCGTAGGCTTGGGTATGTTTATACATGATTAGTATTTGATTAATTGTTTAATTGGTGTTTAATCAAATGAGTAACTAATTTAATTATATGTTGGTTTATATATATATATATATGTTCGGTTGTTTGTGTGTGTGTGTGAGCATGCAATTGCGAGTTTGAGGAGTGACACCTCCTGCTTATTCTTTCGATGTACATATACGTAGGTTCAACTAAGCATTTCTTCACTTTCAAGTTTCTTGTGTGTGTGTGAATTGTGAGAAACCGAGAGAGAAGCAAAAGAAGAAGAACAATCGGATTTGGGTATTATTGAATTTGTGAATTCAAGATTAAAAGGTTTGTATGATTCCTTTGTTATATTGAATCTTTATAACATGTTACGGTTTTGTCATAATCTGTTGGGTGTTGTTTATGAATACCGTATATGAACATGATAGAAACCATAGTTGGTGGGTTTTGTGTGTTCTAAGTGCTTATGTGATTTTGAAGGTGTTATGATGCATGATTGGATGTTTAATCATGATTATTTATGTTTTAGTAAGTTTATATATGAATTATATGAACTGGTAATATGATTCATGGAGTTTTTAAAGTTATCGAATTGTGGAAGTATGAAGTTGGCGGATTCTTAGTGAAGAGGATGACGAAATCCAAGTGTTGGAAATCCAGGTGTCAAATCCGGCACTTGTGAAATCCGGAACTTGGGAAACCGACAGTGATGAATCTGGTACTTAGAAATCCGGAACTAATGGTGAAATTCATTGGTGGACTAAAGTTGAATCCGACAAGTGTGGAAATCCGACAAATGTATCGGATTTCTTGAAATCCGATGGAAGTTGCGGATTTTCTTTAAATCCGATAGGGGTATCGGATTTCCCTTGAAATCCGATAGTTTGGCTATTTGTTGAATATTTGATGCTATATGCTGAGTGTTTATGCATATGTGAATCTAACATGTTTATGTTTGATTGAAAGGATATAAATATATGTGTTTAGTATATATTTATGAATCGGTTACTGATTTCAGTTTATTCTGATCTCAGGAAAGAACAAGGCTCAGTAATATTAGACCACTGAGTGGGAGTTCGAGAACTCGATGTGAGTGGATGTTTCCTCACGGATGATATTAGTTGTAACTGGATTGGTTGCAACTGTATGTGAATTGATGCATAGATAGACTATTGTCTATTAATTGATTAACTGTGATATGTTAATTGATTGTTGCGCCTATTGTGAAGTCAGCTGACGGCTGGGCATACTGGGCTGGGTTTGTTTGCTATCAGCTAATCAGTATTGTGGTCTTTTGATGCATTTGTTGCAACTTAAGATAATACTGCGTGAGAATAGCAAATAGACTATCGGTAAACCTTTGCTTGGCCGGCATTGGTTGTAGGTTCTTGCAGAACCGCCGGTCTTCTCGTGAGGCAAAGGGTGATTATGTGTTTATTGTTGTTGATATCATGCGGTTATTTGTTAGTATATATGTGGTGGTTTACTTCCATTCACTTAGCTTTGTGCTAATCCCCCACCTCTCACTACTTTTACAGGTGGCTGGTGAGTTATGCGGTGTAGTTGGGAGGGGGTGTAGCCTGGGGAATAATTGACAGGCACTCTGATTGAAATTGTGACGAGCCGTAGTTTTTGTAATACTGTATTTTGAACTGATTGGTTTGGTTAAACAGTAGTTTAACTTCAGTTGTAAATACTTTTATGTTTTGGCAAACGCTTCCGTAGTGTTAATTTAAATGAAAATTTTATGGGTGAAAATACGGTGTTACATATACCCTACGATCTAAACCACATGTTAAGTCCGGACCAAAGGTGAAACCGCTTTTGCCCAAATAAAAAATAAGAGATGTCAACTACCACCCATGCTTACTCTTAATATCTGAATATAATGTCACAACAATTGTATCCTTCGGTCATTATAAATTGACCGATGCTACTCATGGTATTCCTAGTTTATCAAATTACTTTTGTTCGGTCATTATAAATTGACCACAATTGCCGAACATTATTCCATCACTAATTCAATTTTCTAGTTTGACTACTATCCTTCGGATATTATTGTCCGACACTCATACGTCAGCACATTTCATATTATATTTACAAACAATGCATTTATATTTTAAATGATCGTAAGCTCGTGACAGTTTAACATATTATGAACAACTTTGGTAAAACTTATAAAAAAGGGAGAAACCCTCACATATGGATACATGTATGAAATACACTTATTTGAGTTCAATAGTACTAATAAGCTAGTACAATTGAACTGGGGGACTATAGTGGTATTGTACCACCATACTCGCCAAATATATGGTAACTTTATGACTTTTGTATGTGAAATGATATTTTATTTCCTCAATTATTATTATTATTGTGACTGACAAATAACAAAAAAGAAATTGCATATATGCTTGTATCTATTTCAGGACAATACAATTGCAAATAAGTCTCCGCATGTTATATACCGAAGCATGTCCTACAATTTGATAAAAATATTCGAGGGACTGTTGTGATCTCTTTCAAATGTCATTTACTTGATCGATGTTATTCCGATCGATGTTATTCCGATCGATGCTATTCCGATCGATGATATTCTGATTGACAATATTTAACATGATCTTATTCCGATCAACATTATTTTATCCAAGTAAATAGCCAATGGGCTAAACCGGGATGGGTATACCCAATAAACGACCCCATGATCTGAGCAACGGCTCAGACCATTGATAGGTTGAGCACGCCTCATAATTCGCTCCATAACCATCGACAACGGTCTTGGTTATGAAAAACGCGTTTACAAGGCTATAGCCAAACAATGTTCCAGACAAGGCAATAGCCGCAAAACAATGATTATGTACACCGAAGTATTAACTGTTATGAAATGCATAAGGCTAAGGCTAGATGATACATGTATTTCACTCTCGAGTTAAAGCTATTGATACTCGTCACAGATTTGCTACCAAATATCTACATGCACACAAAAACAAGACGTGTATCCATGGTTACGCAGAAAAAATTGACCAATAGATAATAAACAGACTAATTTTTTAGTCTGGAGTAACTCGCCAAATTGAATGTCAAGTCACTCTAGACTGGGGGACTTGTTGGTGTATGTACTATATTAGGCTTAACCAGACCTCACGACCATCACGACCATCCGACCAAGAGCTCTGACCAACTACAGGAACAACCTTCCATAGCTGAATCTTATGACCATCGGACCAACAGCTCCGACAGTTGATCCACAGCTGAACCTCATACAGCTCCGACAGCTGATCCACAGCTGAACCTCATGACCTCCGACCATCTGAACCTTACAACCTTCAGCTTGGGAAAGAAAGACACAAACAGAATGGTGTAAGAGGAAAAGCTGATCTGCAGCTTACCAAATATGTCATCTGAGAACCACTGTTCCATATAAGACAAATACAACCTCCTACTAACTCTCATGATCTGTCACATCAACAACAAATGAATGTTGGTCATAAGGTTTGACTGAAAGCAGGAGATACGTATCAACTGCTGGATAATAAGAGGCACCCTCAAACCTTCAACACTATATATAATAACCACCTCACCTAAAGTAAAATGGGAGATCCTCTCATCTTCATCTTCATCTTCTTCATTCTCTCTAATTCTTTATCTCCTTACATATTCTCTATACTTATAATATTAACATATATACATACATCTATATATTCTGACTTGTTGATGTACATTTGACGAACACAAACACGCAGCATGAAGAGTTTGAGTCTAGCATAACATGGCCAAAACCACATTATACTAGACGGGGGACTTGTCGATGTACCATCCCTTCAGGACTTTGGGTTGTGTATATTTATTAGGCCCGGCCCGAAGCTGTTGGGCTTTGCCCTAGATCCCCCATCTATAAATATTGGAACCCTTATCTCCTCTTCTCCTATCTGATACAAGCTAAATACATACTCTCTATATATTTATGTGTATATAATCTTGTATATATTATTAATAAATGTAACAGGTAGAAATGACTTATACGAGTTCTGACTTGAGTGTTGGAGGGTGGATCCCGGGGCTTCGGCCTCGGGTTCCCTTCTAACGGGTTTCTTTCATGTTTGCAGCATATGATCCAAGCTTGGGAAGATGGAGAACGGCCCAAACAACCATCTAAACCAACCCGGTGGATCGATGTAGCAACACTACCTATAATGTCTCTAACCTTCCCTATTTATTGATTACAAATGACCACTCTCAACTAACTTGTACATTTTGGTACATAACAATCCATCCTCTTTGAAAAGATTCTTGTCCGCAAGAATCTCAATATTGCTTTCAATGATCTTAAATTGATTAAGAAACTCTTCATAGGTTTCGATAGGTGAAGTGGGTGAACAAAATCAGAAAAATATTGATGCAAAGCTAGCTCAAATTCAAGAAACCCATTCCCATATTCGCTTTTGATTCTTGCGTTTGTTACTTTCAAATTCTTGAGTTGAACACTCAGCTTATCAACTTCACTAACTCAAGAATCTTTTGAATCAACCAATCCATCTTTCACATGTGTAACATATATTTGGGTGTAGGAACTCACCACATTCTCCTCATTGTTTTTACTAGTCACTACACAAGGTTCATCTGATGCTTGGATGTCAAGATCAACAATAGACATTCCATCAAACATATGGTGTGCATCCTCCCCAATTCTTGTGTTTCTTTAAATTTTTTCTTCTGGTTCCACCTTTACTACTTCAGCAACATTGTTGAGCACAGATTCATCAATTATAGAGGAAATTGGGGTACAAGGCTCATGGATTCAAGAATATATATAGGGGGGACTTTTGTCATAAGGGGGGACTTTTGTCGCTTTTAAAAGTATCACCTCTAAAATCATTTTGCTTTTAGAACTTGAGACATCTAGAATTTCAGACCTTGATGGCCTATATTTCTTGGCCTCCATCAACTTTAAAAGCAAAAGGTATAGTAGCATAATATTTTTTCCAAAATTCAAGAGGAACCATATGAAGTGTATACAAAACGAAAAATTAAGGAGCCGAGTAAAGTGTACAACATATTGGAAGTGTTGGTTTAATTATCTCTTGAAATTAGCCACTTATCGACTTCTCGATTGATATATCGTTTTGTTCTTTTCTTCTTGTTTTTTCCAGTTTAACAAATTATACCGTTTTGTTCGGGTGTCTAATAATTATTAAATTCGGATCGTATCATTTTCATTTGTTTTATCGACTCTTTCACATGTGCATCTCTGATCGATGGTGGATTTCCATTTTTTTATCGAGTCTATAAGTGAGACTCTCCATTCCATAGTATGGGCATTGCAATTAAAAGAAAGATATTTATAGATAGAATAAGTGCAATCTTTGAAATACCATCACTTCTAAAAGGTGGTGAGAATGAAACAATGTGCTATACATATCCATTCTCTCATTCCAAGTTGCTGCAGGTTCAAAGTGTTGCCCCACAGACCTGATTATAACCTCACAAAACAAATAGGCCAACTTTTCTTATATATAATATTGACTGGATAGATTAGAAAATATATTTAAAAGGTATACTAAAGAAAGCAAAGCCATGTGAAGCCTCACATGAGTAGGCCCTTGTAAAAAACCCTACCCCTTATTAAAAATACGTACTATCCATATATGTTGCTAGCTACCGGTAGAGACACTATAAGTATAAGACTGATAGTACCATCAAACAGCACTTTTCATTTGAATTCTTCACTTCGATCTGCAACTTAACTAATTAAACTACTTATATCGCTACAGAAACATTATCTTTATTTCTCTTCGAAATATGGGTGTTTTCCGGTTGCAATCATTAGTTGCTAACGCAAGACAACTAATCAGACTGAACAACAAGCACGAGCGAGACGTTCCAAGAGGATATTTGGCTGTGTACGTAGGAGAATTGCAAAAGAAACGGTTTGTTGTTCCTTTATCTTACCTGAACCAACCATTGTTCCAAGATTTGTTACGTAGATCTGAGGAAGAATTTGGGTTCGACCATCCGATGGGAGGACTTACAATTCCTTGTCGTGAAGAAGCTTTCGTCCATCTTACTACCCAATTACACGCTTCATAGTTGGTTAACACTGCAAATTGCCTCCACCTTCAAACCAACTCAGAAGAATTGTCATCCTCCAGAGATTTTTTTTTTTCTTTTTTGGCTTTAGATCATATATAGAGTATATTGTAGGTAGATGAAGTTGTAAAGAGGAGCATTCTTAATTTTCTATATTTGCATATAATTTGGTGTTTTTGTATGTATGTCTTTGGAGTACCATAATTGTTACCGGAGCTAGCTTTGACTGACAGAAAACGGACGGATATATATTTTACACATTTGACTTCGATCGTTGCTATTATTTAGTTAATTAATATCGAATTTATTTTTGTATATTATTTTAATTAATCTAGGACTATTGTGTTCACACGACTCATTATTTCTTAAGAGGAGGGTTCAAACGAGAACTGTTTTTCGTACGAGAACTGTGAGAACCAATCTTGGCCGTTCATTTTGGATAATGGAATTCATGGATGAAGAGCGTGGGGATTGCGTGTGGCAGGGTGCATGTAAGGAATTCATGTGTGGATAATCCAATTGAAGGAGGGGGAATTGGACGGATAAGATTGGTTCTCGCAGTTCTCGTACGAAAAACAGTTCTCGTTTGAACTTTTGTCTATTCCTTAATATAATTATTTTTGAACGGCTTCTAGGTCGATCTCACATTTATTTATAACAGGATTTAATTGAAGACATGATCTTAGGCCATAAGCATCACAACAACAAAACTAACACAATACGCATGGGGTATTAATTCGTTAATAAATAGTTTGTATATAATATTTGTGCATGCATTACTAGTTAGTTAATTAATAAGGTTATTCGTGGCCAACGACTGATCATCTTGTATCCTATTAATTGTTCACAGTGAATGGAGATGAACGAATTGAGGTCGGGAATGACCGGCGTTACGAGAAACAAAACAAACACTGCCTCGAGGTAGCATCGCATCGCAATGCACCGCAGTCCGGCAAACAAAACCGATCAACCAAAAACAAGATATGTGGATAAGACGTACGTACTATTCATGATTAGAAAATTTCAATATACGTTGAAACTTAACGCGCGCAACAAATAAATTAAAGAGCTAGAAGGAAAAAGATAGATAGAGGTTGTGAAACGGAGGAGGTGTCTGACACGAGTTCGGCAATTGTGTTAAGTTTAACACATGTTGAACGCCGTCCGTACAGTGGTGTCTGATTTAATTAATCAACACCTGATCATATGACAAAAGATACAAATATGACTATGATTTACTAAATGTAATATTCCCAAACAACATATAATATGTATATATAGTGGAGGTTCAAACGAAAACTGTTTTTCGTACGAGAACCAATTTTAACCGTTCATTTTGGATAATGGAATTCATGGATGAAGTGCGTGTGGGGATTGAATGTGGCAGGGTGCATGTAAGGAATTCGTGGGTGGGCAATCCAATTGAACGAGGGGGAATTGGACGGCTAAAATTGGTTACGAAAAATAGTTTTTGTGTGAACTTTAGCCTATATATATATATATATATATATATATATATATATATATATATATAATTGATTGTATATATTTCACCAAAATTATAGTTAAGAAATCGATAACATACTTTGAAGAACAAATTAACAACGCCTCCTCTTGACACCTTAATTGGGTTTATAATTTTCGGGTAAAAAGAAAAGACCAAATTGATGAGACCTAACGACTGGGTCTTTCATGTAAATTAATACTGCACAAAGAAAATGTAGTTAATTTGGTTAACAAAACAAATTATTTTATCTTTTAGTTGGAAGCTAACATGTCATCCATATTATTAGCCAATAGACTCTTTAATTTGCATAAGAAAATCAACCTCAACCATTCCTAATAAATTCATGTTTCATATTTCAAAGATATATATAAAAATGTTTTTTATAAACAACAAAGTTAACAAATAAAAACGATAGTTTCAGAAATCATTGAATGAACTAACTGCTAAACCACGTGTTAACTTATACAGATATATCAAACTACTAGATTTAGATCTTGATGGCCCTATTTCTTGGGCTCATACTTGAGGCATCCACTCATCCAGACCTTGATGGCCCATAATTCATTCGCTCAATTTAAATTTTAAAAGCATGATCGAGCCAACAAGGGTCTTCCAAATGGCCATGATCCAAATCTCACTCTAAGAGTGATAGGATAATGGTGGCTTGTGGGTCCAATACACTTTGTTTAACAAAGAAGCTTGTTTAACAAAGAAGCAAGTCATTTTAACCGTGGCTAAGAGCACCTGCAATGAATGCTTGATGAGCTCCTATGACGACAAAATCACAGGCCTTTAGCTTGTTACCTCCATTACGGTACCTCGTTCTTGGTTTGTGAAGGTGATTGCTCATGGTGGTAGTGGTGGCGGTGGTAACACGCCTATAGCCTCGTTTTTTCTTTTTCTTTTTTTCAATCAATAAGAATTAAGATAAATATGTGTACGTGATAACAGTTATGACTATAGGTGATTAACGATGAGTTAGTTATACTTACATAGTGGCTAATGATTAGTTGATACTAGTTATGACTACATGTAATAAGTGAAGAAGACCAGAAGGGTTGGATGGCGAAGGCTTGTGGGTCCAATAGTCTTGATCTCTCTCTTTAATTTTCAAGTTGCTAATGAGTATTCAAAAATTTTGATATAATAAAAAGTGACCACTACCTAACTAATTGGTAAGAGTTAAAAACCTAACATAATGATGTGGTAGGAGGGGACCACTAATTTCACTCTAAAGAGGATGTTACATGTTTGCTTGGGACAATGGTACGCCAAAACCACATCAATTAATAAAGGTGTGAGCGAGCGAGCTTATGTGCCGCCATTGACATATGGTTTGGCCATTTCCTTAACAGAATTTCAATCGTAGATTAGATCCAATCCAAGTAATTAACATAAATTAAAAGCACATAACTAGATTACACATCACCAAAACCATCCAACCTATGCGATGAGTTTGTATAATCATGTAAAACCCAATGATGTAATATAGCACAGTCACACTCGTGAGATCCATGTCGAGTATATATGATTTTGTGTCACTAGTAAATTGTATATTTTTCATGATCCAGGAGTCTCCAGGTTCTCGTAAACACAATACCTAAAACATTTGCAGATGAGGTACACAAAGCTATAAACCATATGGTAAACAAATTAAAAAAGGTGTAAAGTAATCCACTTACAGCAATCCTCTGTTTTTTTAACCATTTCTCGGTTTTTCCTTTACCTGTATCATTCTGTGCAACTGCAAGGTCTTCCTGAAAGCCCGACCAAAAAAGCGCCAGCTCCAAACGAATATGTGACAATAATCAATAAAAGAATCCATATAACTTTTTTTCCAAAACATCTAATCGTCAGGATCCATTTCAACGTCCTCTTCCGAGGAAGGTGAATCATTTTGCTTGTTTTCGTCTTCTGAATCTGTTTGTTCCTCATCTACTTCATCATCGTCGGGCTGTTCATTTTCAATAGATGTAGTGGTTTCTTGCAGTCTGGATTTGGTGAGGCTGTCTTCGATCCATTTCGGGCATATGTTTTTACCATCTGTTTTAGAAAGAGTACAAGAGCATTCCGGGATTGGGTGGGAGAGAAATGATATTGGTTTTGATTGAATAAACTGTCTCTCTAGTCCTTCCTCCCCTAGACTATCATTCAGATGTTTACGTGCTGCTAGAATCCAGCTTCGTTTTGGATAGTAAAGATGATCTTGGGAACCATTGAACAGCTTAGCAAGAAATTTCCTGCTTAGGAAAAAAACCATTTGACAAGAAAACCCGCATCAGGGAATGAAAATAGAAAAAAGAGCATGGTTTAATAATATCTGTCATAGTTGTCAATTTGTGAACTTAAACATCAACTGTCAGTCAAACCAGATCAGAGATTCACTTCAATATTTCGATAATCCACTCCTTATCATGCATTAACATAAAAAAGAGAAGAAAAAAAAGCTAAACATTCTAGGAAGTATAAACCAAAATATATAATCACTCTTTGTGTGGATGTAACCAAAGGGCCTTTGGCCTAGCGGTATCAAGGTGTCTCTCCCTCATTGAGGTTGAGGGTTCAAGTGTTGTTGTGAACATAGGTGTAGATTAGAGGGTGTGTGTGTTAGCCGTTCAAACAAATACATACATATTCTGCTCATGTAGTTACTGATATGTCTAACAAATAAAAATAAGTCAAGGTAAATCTGTTGATATCATATAAAACAAAGCGCTACAGAGACAAAAACGAGTAGAAGATAGAATGGAAAATCAGATGGGCTTTGGTTCATTAACCACGTCTGCATTATTTGGTTCATGAATCATCTTGTAAGACTCATGAAATCATACAATTTTAACTGAGCTAATGCCTCATAAAATTTAAATAAAATTGTTACAACTATAAATTGTTATCCACTTTTTTCATCCATATGGTTAAGATCTTCAAAAAAGATAGAAATGGTGGGAATTAGAGGTAACCAGAGGGACCAGAGTAGCATATTTGACATTAAAACATGATCTTAGGGTGCCTAGTCCTACAAAAAACTAAAATTAAAATAAAAGCAGAACAAACATGGAAAAATGTATTCACCTGTCAGGTCGATAAGTTCTGGCAGATGCCATCTCATAGAGCCGATGTCCCATGACCAAGCTTGAAAAATCTGGCAACCCGCTACCATCATTATTGAACCCAGGGAAAAAAGCATCTGCTTCAACAGATACAACATAATCAAGGGCGTCCCAGAGCAGCCTGTGAGCTTTATCCCTTAAATCAATTGGCAAAGGGTCTGGTTCTGAATCTTTTTCTGCAACCCAACCATACCAACCTTCTTTTTCATGTTGATAAATAGGCCGATTTGGAGGTGGTGGAAGGGGTCGAGGACGAGGGCCCGCTTGATCCCATTCTTTCTTCAACTCCTTGGATGTTTTCATAGGAGAGGGATTATAGGAGTTTGAAAGAAGAGGGGCCTCATTGCCTAACAATTTGTATAGTTCATATTTATTGCATAAATTGGAACGATCCACTAAATTCGTGTACATGGCTCGAAGAGGTATCAAGACACGTTGACCACCAAATACTTCAGATCCAGCCAAGTAGATTCTCGTTGTTGATGGATAACCCATGGCCCGGAAAAGAAGTCCCACCTGAAAAGTTGATAGTAAAAAGAAATAAAATATATATATATATATAGACTGCCAGTTTGTTAGCACACGATTTAGCCAACTCAACCCATCCGATGGCTCCCTCAGCTCCTCGTCCAACTGATCCTGTTTATATATATATATGAAATTTTGAATTCATATTACCTCTTCTGGCATCAGAGGACATGAACCGTTAACTTTCCGAATAAACGAGTCAACATTTAATTCATCGTGAATGATTTTCTGTTTGATCATTTGTCCCCGTCGGTACTGTATAAGTTCAGTATGGACATCCTTCAAAAAATAAATGTCAGTCAGGTATGCAGGTGATGATGTTTAAAAGATTTCCATCATTTAGGGTCCACCTAAAAGCTTCTAGTAAGCACTATAATCGTATGTTTATAAGTAAAATAAATTCTAACCTGGAAAAGTTCAGCACAACCCTGATAAGCCAAGCTATCTCTTACTAGACCAGGATGATAGGCAAGATAAGGTTGGCCTGAAGCCCGTAACCTACATAAATAGATGTTTAGCTTGAATACTGGTTCGAATAAAGAGAGGCAAAACGTTAGCACTTCAAGGGATGGGTGAGGATTAGTTCTCTGAAGATAATAATAGAAAGAAATGGAGGTATATTTACAAGTAACTTCTATGGACCAATGAGAGATTGTGTTTCTAGACTAAACTATGCAAATGAAGTTGGATACAAATAAAAGGAATTTTTGTTGGAACAAAAAGAGTCCCAATCCCAAGCCCTTAAATGCTCTGAATTTTTTAATTTACAAGCACCATCCCAATTTCTTGTATGGAAGTGAGGCAAAATTAAAAACAAAACCAAGGTCCACAAGTACTTGATCATACACAACTAGATCTTGCATTTAGAGATGTTCTTGTTTAATCCCAAAATAAAGTTAAAGAGCGAAAGATAAGATGATATAACCTTTTCACCATGAGATGTGCAAGTGCTAGAATCTCAGGACGGAAATGAAGTGCATGAAATGCTACCCGACATCTGAGCCTTTGATATTCAACAAACTTTGATGACAGGACAGGCTGATAAAAAAATAGGCAGTTAAGCTTTCTGTGACTAGATGGAAGATGAGACAAGGTTGTGCAATCAAGAATCAATAACAAAGATTTCAAGACATTATATCTCTTCCGAAAAAAAGAAAAAAACACTCGTACTTTTGTGCTTAAGGTCATGTCACTCAGTTCAGCTTACAGGCACTACATATACAACCTCCACACTGTGGTACACAACCAAGACTGGATATAAAGAAACATATCATTCATATTCACAAGCAGATTGAAATCATATTCAGCATTCAGCAGAGCTACACAAACTATTACTTGCTTCCAATTTAAATTTTGACAGTCAAAAGGAGCTTCCCATCAGAGATACAGCAATACAATAATTGTGAAAATACTACAATTTCAGATATCTTAAATGATGTTGCTACATTAACATATCCAATGAAAAGCTGATTGCAGCTCAAAATACAGAAATCCACACATACAAGGAAAGAAATGTTATCCTTTATACTTCTCTAAAAGGGCATTTGTTCCTCAGTATGCAAGGTTCCCAAGCATTTTTTGCGAATAAGTATTTTCTATAATCAAACCCATGACCTTTTCTACAGAAATATTAACCCTTACAGATCGCTCCGATGGTTACTCTTAAAATATCACTGAAGACCATCCTTCAAGTTACTATCTTCAGACATTATTTCTTTAATTCTTTAAATGGGGATTTCAGTTTGTTTGTGGGTTCCAGTCCCGTTGTGAACAAAGGTGTAGATCAGGATGAATGTGTGTTTTGAGTTTTTCATTCCAAGAAAATGAAAACAATATAAAAAGGAAGCAGAAAGAATGGGTATGATAAGCACCGCATTATACATTTGAGCCAAGACATCAGTGAATAATATCATTTGCTATCAGGTGTAAGTATAAACTTCAAGTGTTTAAGATCTCTAAATCTCAGTGGATCTGGTTGGCATCTGGATCATAATAGTGGAACTTGTACACACTCTAATTATGCAAATACCGTAAATTACCCAATTGTTCGTATCAGTGAACTCAGGCTTAGCATACAACTAATCACACTGTTTGTTCGATTTAAGCCAAGTAGGTCACCATTTTATGTTTTGGTTCAGAAACATTAATACTGGAGCACAAGGATACATGATTAGGGGGAAGACTACTACTAATTTGAGAAGACAGCATTTGTAACTTCAAGACTTAATCAGCTTGACATAAAAGAGTTATCTTACAGTTGAAAATTATATAATACATGAAGACTAATACCTGTAGACAACCTCCATTCATAATCACCAATCCAATAACATTTGCCTTCTTTAACTCCGGCAAGAGTTCTCTAAGGTAATAATCAGGAGAAGCCGACTCCTTAGGCTTAAAAGTAGGAAACTCTTTGCGTTTCCTCGCTTCCTTCAACTTAAGAGGCAGGCCTTTTACGATTAAAACGTCATTTTTAAGAGAGGTTATGAACTGTTCTTCATTGTAGATGTATGAAAAGCTTTTAAACTCAGAGCTGCAGAGAATTTTTTACAAAAAGAGACTAAAAATGCTTAAGAGTTACAAAATTAAAAGGGAAGATTACAGTAATTCTAATTGCTCCCAAGATAAATAAAAGTACCTGATGCCTTTAGAACTTGTACTTTCTTGAATCTCCGGAATGACCAGAGTGGCATTGAGAAGCCTGGATATGGCAACAAGATCACAAATCTAGAAAAAAGTCAAGACCATATAAACCTTAACAAAAAAACAACTATCAAGTTATTGAAGAAAACTCAGACCAACATGAACATACCGAAGATCTGATCTTCTCAAATTCACCAAATATTTTGGCATATATGAAACCATTACTTTGTTCAGATGGAACTGCAATGTGAAAATCAAGTTAAAGTAACAGGCAGAAACAAGTACATGTTAGCTAAGTGTTAGGCTAATTGCATTAGTCATTAGAACAAGCAAAGATAGTAATCTAGAGATACCATTATACTAAACAGAGAACTTAGTTTAAATATGTATCATGATTACAGCTTAGCCATAAAAATAGAAGGTAGCTATTAAATGAGGGGAAAAGATGAAAATGGATAATAAAGTATCTGAAACATGCATTAATTCTAGTTCTACAAATCCATAGGTTTGGGTAAGCATAGGGCAAGGTAAAGAATGTACTCCTTACCAGGATATTTACTTCTAGGATTTGCATACGGCTGCAAAACCTCTAAAGACCTAACCTTCTTCCACAACTTTCTAGATCTAACACCCTGCAGTAGCAAAAGGAAGCAAATAGATCTTTAAAAGTATGGATACAATAACTCTGGTTCATAAAACTTAAATATCAAAGTACAACTCTTACCTGTTTCCCTACCATATCTATATTTAAATCCTCAATGAATTGTGTCATCACACTGTACTGTACTAGCTCCACACTTGTATTTGCAAGAAACATGTGCACCAGCAAAGACAAAAAAGATAGAACCAGGCCTCCAAGTGCAAACCATTTTATTTTGGATCTGATCATCATAAGGATCTATCACACCCTTGAGCAACGATTAGTTTATTACTTGTTAGAGCTGCAACACAAAATGAATCCCATGCTGCCAAATCATAACTGCAAATGAAAAAAGAAGTACATAAAAAATTTAAAAAGAAAATCAGACTCAACTGCAAAACACAATTCAGTTGCCAGGTAACTTCATCATATGTAAGCCCGGAAACATTACACCTTTTATTTGAACGACAAACACACACACTAAACCTACTCCTAAACCTACTCCATTGTCCACATCAGGACTTAAACCCACAACCTCGTGAGAGGGGTACCACTCCACAACACCAGATACCGGCAGGCCCTTTGGATAACATTACACCTGGGCTATATTGACAAGAATCTGCATTTCTTGTTTCTGTTAACCTACCCCAGGGGGTCCCCACGAAAAAAACGGCCTGAAATTAACTTGCCAAAAGAAATAGCAAATACTTTAACTCTATGAGTTTGACCTATTTACTCTTGCCTCTTGGATCGTGGCAAAATTGCGTCAGATTTCTACTGATCATCTATCAAACTATTTTCCGATTACAGTTTCAGTAGAGAACTTCACGCTCACACCAAATCACCGACGAAGCTAAGAATCATCCAAAGGCATAGCTATCTGAAATTCTTTCAAGCGCCAAAACGGCATTGTCATAATAAATTCCCAAAATCACTTGTTGCTACAGATTAAACGGCAATCTTAAAAAACTAAATTCAAGAAATCACAAAAATTAACTTCAGCTAGTGTAACAGTTCGGTTATAAATCGGTCGAAAATACAAATATATTTCACAGATAAGAGCTATTCAAGAATTTTAGAATTGAATACAGGTTTTAAAGTGCGAAGTATATGATTGGTAAGCAGATCTGGAATCACAAATTGGTAAACACATAGATGCAATGCATGAGCGCAAGTATGTTTGAACCTGAATCGGGAGAAGCAACTGGATTGTTAGTCGGTGGTTGAACGCTGCGGTGGGCGGAGAGAGAGTGGTATTTTGGCAGATGAAACAAAATAATTCTGGTGGTGATTGCTATAAACAGAAAAAAAGAAAGAAGAAAGAAAAGATAAAAAAGGGAGGGAGTGGATTGATGTTGCGTGTGAAATCAGATGGCGACCTTGTGTTATCAAAATCTTAGACCAAATCTCTAATCTTTGAATATAATAAATAACTTTTAGAAAAATGATATTATCACTTAATTTTCTTTTTCCTCTCATCTATTGATTTTATCACTTATGTTAATCTTATAAATAAAATCATATATAACCTCTTTTAAGGTGCAACTACTTGACAAATATTTACTCACATAAAGTATGTTAAATTATTCATATATAATTTTTAATATAGTTTTTTTAATTATAAATATTACATTAAGAGAGTTATTTAGATGATTTGAAATAATCTAGGGGTGTTTGCGTAAGCCTATTTTCTTAAGTTTTTTAGTTTTTAAGTTTATAAGCTAATAAACTTTTTTTATAAAAGTATTTGGATTTAAAAAATATTTGGCTTAGCTTATTATTGTAAAATAACTAAAAATGCATGTTTACATTTAAGAAAAAGAATGTGTTGGGAAAAAAATAGAAAGGTATATATATAAATATACAAAGATAAGTTCATAACTTATAAATTTAAGCTAATAAGTTAAGTCAAACACCAAATTAAAATTAAAATCTCAATCATTCATTTAAATTGAAGATGTAATTTGATTTTGACTTTTAAGAGTCAAAACTTTTTATTCTGAATCAAAATTGTTAGAGATAATTTCATAAATGCATGCATCTTAAACCTTTAAATATTATATTTGTCCGTCTTAATTTATAAATATCATATTTTTTATAACATTTCAAAACATCATATTTAACCAAATTTTTAGTTTTATCATGTTAAAATATTTTATAGTTAGTTTAAATTCTTTTTATTTATAATCAATAAATAGTCAATCTTATTACTTCTAATCATAACAATAATGATTAATGGATTGTACAAGAAATACAACACTTCTTTTCGTGTCATAATACGTTTCTGCCATCACGTATGTCCTCCCCTCGTGTCGACACTTTCACCGCTGCTCTGAGTATTGACGTCATTTATACCTTTTTATATTAATATTTACCATTTTTAAAATAACCCATGTATTACACAAATATTTAATATACTGGACCTAGGCACTTGCTAACGAACTTCTGGTTCTAAAATCTCAGTTGTTCCTGAGTAAAGTAACTAAGCAGGTTTATGTTATTTTAACTATTTTAAAATTTAATTACGTAAAATTTACATCTGTGATATTTTCAAGATGAAATTGTCTATGTCACATGGAGCATATCAATGCATCGAAGCTATGTCACCTTAGTATAATAACATCTTCCCTTTTCCCCACAAAATATATCCAAGATTCAATTACATTTTATTATTTTCAATCAGTTCAGATTTAATATTATACGAATATCATTTGCTAAATATTGAATAATATTAAATATTATATAGTAAGTTTAAAAAAAAGGTTAAGTAAATTTTAAAATTTATCAATTTATTTAGAGAGTATTTGGGATTGTGTTTAAACATTAATTATCTGATTATTGTGATTTGAAATTGTAAATAATTAGTTTAAAGTGTTTGTGATTGTGTTTTCAGAAATCAATTATTTGCGTTTTGGAGACTACAAAACGCAATTTTGAGAATATAGTTTTGAGTTGTTTTTTTAAACTGATTATTATGATTTTACCCTTTAAAAATCAATTAATCTACTTTGTTAAGCACTCAAAAAACAGATTATCTAATTATTGCAATATGAAGAAGCATAATCAAATTTAAACACTATTTTTTAATAGCACGTTCTTTTACAACTAATTATTTGATTATGATTATTAAAAATATTTAATCTATTTTAAAATCGCAATCTCAAACCCCCACTTAATCTATGATTCTTTGTTAAGTATTACCAAATTCGTTTCTTTGTTATGTATTACCAAATTCGTTCCCTGCTCCTCAGTCCTCTCTCTTTTTCTCCTACAAAGCCCACTCATTAATGCCTTAAAAGTAAAACAAAGCCCAGCCAATAATTCAATTTGGATTTTATATTTATATTATTTAATCTTCTAATATAAATAAAAGACTAATTTAATAAAATTTATTAAACGATTTAAATTATTTATTTAAAAAAATGTTTAATATTGACCATTTATTCACTTAAAATCAAAAAATCAATTTTGACTTTTTAGAGTCAAAATTATTAGAAATAATTTCATATACGCCCTTATTAAATCATATAAAATCGTATTTGTCCACCTTAATTTACAAATATCATATTTACTCTTTATAATATTTTAAAATATCATAATTAACCAAATTCTTAGTTTTATCATTCTAAAATATTTTTAACCATTTTAAATCATTTTTAATTATAACAAATAACGTTTAACTTTATTATCCTTGATTGTAACAATAATGATTGATGACTTATATAAGAAATATAATCACATCTCTTCATATCATGATACCACATTTCTGCCGTCAAGTCTGCATTCCCACTCGCGTCGATGTTTCCACTTCTGGTTAGAGTGTTGATGTCATACATGGTCATTTTTTAAATTCTCATTTATTTCACGTTTTATTTAATATGTTTTTATTAATGTTTAATATTTATTATTGTTTAAACCAACCTGTGTATCACACGGGCATTTAGGCTAGTACTAGATACACTAATTAATTTAATAAAATGATAAATATTAAACATTAATAAATAAGTTATAAATAATTATAAAACACAAAATAAATAGAGACAAACTATGTCAACGCTCATACCAGTTGTAGAAACGTAGACGCGAAGTTAAGAGTTATGAAGAGCACATATAAAATTTCTCTAATAATTTTGATTCAATTTTGACTTAAAAAAGTCAAAACTGAAATTTCAATTCTGATTAAATGGATGATCAAAATTAAGTAATTAAGTTTATTTTATTAAATAAAAGTTTATAATCATTCAATAAATTTGATGCATGCTAGTGTTTTATTTTTATTTTATAAAATAATATAGTAAAACAATTAAATTTATATATTATTTATTTATTTCTTTATAACTTTTAACATTTAATGATTGTTTGTAAACTTTAATATATATTTGTTACCTTTATCTCCATCTCAATATAATTGCTCGTGTAATACGATATTTATATAAAAATATATCTTTTCTCAATATTACAATATTAAAGTAACTTTGTTTAACATTTTGAATAAAAAAATTGAATAGTGTTATGACACATATATATACTTTTAGTGAATCAATTATTTGATACGAATTAAAGTAACTTTTTTAACATTTTGATTTTAAATGTGAACCAAACGGAGTGTTACACTCTTATATTAAACATATATGTGTTAAGATATTATATTTATATTTTATTCATTTTAAAACATAACTGCAACGCGCGGATAAAAAGGTAACTATAACTAATTTTATGTACTTTTAGTGAAACAATTATTTGATACGAATTATAATGTGTTCTTTATAATTATCAAATTTTATACAGACGTATCTAATTTAACGAGGGTTATTAGTCGTGTGTAACTACGCCTATGCTTACTTTACTTTTTTCTTCAAAATCATATGCCAAAGTCACAATGGTAAATTAGCATACTACTTATAACTAATAGAACAAATTTCGTTATTTATATTATCTTTTAATATTTTTATCTTTACGTTGATTATACAAAAATATCTTACCAACTCTATCCAACGTTTTTTTTACTACAAACAACATTTGTTCACGACAAGACTTGAACCACTTAACTTATAAATGGAGAAACACCGTAGTCACTCAATAATACTGGACCAAAGATCTTTTAATAACTCTATCCAAGTATTAAAATAACTTAAGATGTGACACAAATATCAAATTAGTTTCTTTTGCCATATTTAAAGTTAAAAAAACATAAAAAAATCTTAAACTTTAGATGTATTATTGGTTTTGTATTCATGACAAAAAAATTTAAACTAAATATCTTTTTTATGAATTCGAAATTTTTGCATGTATATTCTATTGAATGAGATTTATTTTGTCTTTATAAAAAACGTATTAAACAATATTGGTATTTTTAATGTTGTTGATCTTTTTGTTGTTTTTATGCATGTGATAGATGTACGTATGCTTAAAAACTTAATTACGAGAGTAACGAACTATATAACAAATGGTATTTGTTTTTTCTAAAATTAGTTCACGTCTGTGGTCTTACATCCATGTATATTTTTTATAAAAGTTTTAACGCAATTTTTTTTAATCGAAGTTTACATGTGTATCTATATCTATACTATCTATATATAAAGCATTTACACATTTAAAATCTCTTAATTTTTAAGTAAGTTGAAATTAATTTATTACCCAACATCACAAAATATATTTGATAGTAAAGCTATAATTAGAGTAGAAATGAATTTGAAAACTATAATGTAATCAATCAATATCTTATATATGGGTTGACTTTCAAATTAGAAAATTGAAAAGACCATGGATTGTAAATTAACATATAAATTGGAAATTATTCAATGTCAGCATAGTGTGTGAATATTATACTCTAACGTTATTGAAAATAGACATGTTATTGACTATGAATTATTCACCGACATCGTTTTATGCGTATACGGTACTAGTTATATAAAATTAGTTTACTCGTGTTTAGTGATGTAGAGGAATAATGTAATGATCATAGTTTTAATTTTAGAAAATCACTTTAATTTCTTTCAAAAATTAATGAAATAGAAAATATTAATAGAAATAAAAGCAACCCGTTTTTTTTAAATTACGTATTGTATATAACAAGATACGTACGTATGAAAATGCTTACATTAATAGGATCGATAATAAAACTATTTATACCTTAAAAATATCGATAAAATATACCTTAAACTATTAATAATGTGATATAAACATTAAACTTCATTAAAATAAAATAAATACAATTAAGAATGTTACCTCGTAAAGATAAACAAAGTTGAGGTAGGGTTTCTTACAACTAATGTTGTTGAATTAAGAAGCTCAATATTAAGGTATGGACAAAGATAATATTTACACATCAAATGTATAGCTCAATTCTAGATTTTTTTTCTAAATCTTTTAAGTTCAGGGTCCTCGAAGAACCGGGTGGTCGAACAGAGTACGTAATGATGCTTTTCTCAAAACTCGAGCTTTAGTTAACTCGATCAAGAACACATACTTGAGCTTTTCGATCAACACACTACAAGGATTACGGGCTTTATAAGCAGCGACGCCTTTAGATGCTTTTCTAAATTCTATAAGGGTGTGTTTGGTAGAGAGAAAAGAAATGGGGAGTATTGATTTCTCTTGTTTGGGAGAATTGATTATAGTTTTGGGAGGAGAAATGGTTTCTCCACCCATTTCCATTTCTCCCCTTCCTTTATATTTTAATTTCTCTTCAAATTGTGGAGAAATTGAGAGAAATGACAACCAATGTCTACTCATCATTGTCGATGTCCGGTTGCGATGTGTTTCCGGCATTCTAACATCATCGTCGACGTCCGGCAAGGCGGCCAACGCCGCAACCGCCGTCCGGTAACTTGAGCCACCATTTCTCTGTTTCATTTATTTTCTGATACCAAACAATGAAATCAATTCCAATTCTCCACCCATTTCCATTTCTCCCCTATTTCTATTTCCATTTCTCTCAATTTATTTTCTCTCTACCAAACACCCCCTAAGTTCAAGGTATGTACACATACCTTGGATTATAAGCTTGAATTCAATTCACTGGATTGTTGTTTGAATAATTTAGTTAATCTTGCTGCATGCATACTTGCTTTAATTAACTGATCATTAACTAAAGATTATGACTTGTTGTGTTGGCACAAATTACCAATCTTTATAAGTTTTGCTTGTGATTTATGCTTATATTTGTAAATAAAGTGCATTAATCAGGTACCTTTATAAATTAATTTACATCATAACTGCAAGTCACCTGCTAAATACTTACCCCTTTAGGCCATCACCTCCATCATGACTTTCTTACTTTTCAACTAACACCCCCAAAATTCTTAACAAAGAACACCATAATCCATTCTTTAATCTCGTTTCGAGCATTTGCAGTCAAGATTTTCGGCCTGAATGATGCAACCAGTGTGTCTATATAAACCTACCTCTTTTGTGTCTGAATTTCAAACTTTTCTGTACACATAATCTATTGGTTTTAATTGAGTAAAAGAATGATTCTTGACGAGATCACGATGACAACAAAGGCAGATGTCGGGAAAGCGAACATCTTGGCTATCGGCAAAGCGTTCCCTCACCAACTTGTCATGCAAGATCTGCTTGTTGATGGGTATTTTAGAGACACTAACTGTGATGATCCTGAACTCAAGAGGAAACTCACTCGTCTATGTAAAGTGCTTTGACTTTTAATTTATTATAAAAGATGACCTTTTTTATATAAATTATTCCTAATCTGGTCTCCTTTTTTACATTTATGTAAATTCATAGGTAAAACTACAACAGTGAGAACAAGGTATGTGGTTATGTCACAAGAGATACTCAAGAAGTACCCTGAGTTGGCACTTGAAGGCCTGCCAACAGTCAAGCAAAGACTTGACATTTGCAACAAGGCTGTTACACAAATGGCCATTGAAGCCTCACAAGAATGCATCAAAAACTGGGGCCGGCCCGTATCCAATATCACTCACTTGGTCTACGTTTCGTCAAGTGAAGCCCGACTTCCTGGTGGGGACATTTACTTAGCCAAAGGGCTTGGGCTAAGTCCAGACACGAATCGTGTCATGCTTTACTTCTCGGGCTGCTCAGGAGGTGTAGCTGGGCTTCGTGTTGCGAAAGATATAGCCGAAAACAATCCTGGAAGTCGAGTCTTGTTAGCAACATCAGAAACAACTATTATCGGTTACAAACCACCAAGTGTCAACAGGCCTTACGACCTAGTTGGGGTCGCGCTTTTTGGAGATGGTGCTGGCGCAATGATAATCGGGTCAAAGCCCAACGGGCCTGAAAGCCCGTTGTTCGAGTTGCATACCGCCATACAAAATTTCTTGCCCGACACTGAAAAGGTCATTGATGGGAGGCTGACAGAAGAAGGGATTAGCTTCAAATTAGATAGAGAGCTTCCAGAAATCATCGAGAGTAATGTAAAGGGGTTCTGTGACAAGTTATTGGGCCACATTGGACGTGGTGATATGGGCTATAATGATTTGTTTTGGGCTGTACATCCTGGTGGGCCTGCCATATTGAATAGGATAGAGAAAAAGTTCGACTTGTGGCCTGAAAAATTGAGTGCAAGTAGAAGGGCATTGGCAGACTATGGGAATGCAAGTAGTAATACAATTGTGTATGTGTTGGAGTACTTGATAGAGGAGAGTTTGAAAAGAAAAGGAGAAGGGAAAGACGCTGGGCCTGATTTGGGCCTAATTTTGGCTTTTGGGCCTGGGGTTACTTTTGAAGGGATTCTGACAAAGAACTTAACCGTGTAATAACATTGAGTGGGTCTTTGTTTGAGTCTGAGGTTTTGAGCTCCATTACAATAAAAATATAAACTACTGATGCAAAGTCAAACGATTTTATAATAGAAATATATTTCTTAGCGTATATATAGTTTAATTATTGGATTTATGCTTATAAAAAATTGTACTGTTTTCAACTTTTCTTATACAATCTGCATATATATAATTGATGTTTAATAAATAGGGTTATATACACCGAAATGTAATGAAGTATACACATTTTAATATTGTGTGTAACGAACTAAACTTTGTTGATATTAATACAATAAAGTTGTCTGGATTTCACATTTAATGTAAGATGACCTGCAATCAAAGGTTAGCGCGTCATATTTGATTTTACATTATTTTATTATATTTTGTATTACTATTTTATATTATTATATTATTATTATCATCACATGCGCCTTGCCACACTCTATCCCTCAAGCTCTTCATCCATGAATTCTACTTACAAAATGAACGGCCAACAAATCCCACCGCCACCATGAATTTGTATTGCAAAGGAAACCGTCACGTTCGCATGATACAAACCATTTGCATTCGATCCTTTTATTTCTCTCTCTCTCTCTCTATATATATATATATATATATGTTGTGTGATTAGCAAATTACATAAATGATTGATCTAGCTAGCTAGGTTATAATTAAAATGGTAACAATATATTATATATAAGTTCTAATAAGCAATTTCAACTCTATTTTTAATAAGGTAAAGATATATATTAACTAAAAGCCAAAATGGCATAAATAAGTGTTAGTTAGCAGAATCTTAAGATTCTTTCTTTCGAATGCATAACTTGACATTAAGGGTATTTTCGGTACGCAGCTTTTTGGAGCTGGTAGCCTTTTATTTTGAAATAAAAAGCTACAAGTTTTGTTCGGATTAAAAAGCTGAAAGCTTTTTTTTAAACAAAAAACTCTAAAATAAAAAGCTTTTTGAAGTACCTTTTAAAACTAGTTGAAAGCTATTTATATATAAAATTATCTAAATACTCTCTTTAATTGTTTTAAAATTCCTTCTATTTTTATTATTTGTCCTTTTTTGTTACTTTACACAATTAAGCTCCAGCTACCAGCTACTTTGCGTCTTTGCCAAACACATATACATATAAAAGATACAGCTATCGGCTACTAGTTACCAGCTAATTCCGACAAACATACCCTAATTAGCAAAATTGCCTCACCTAAAAGCTTCATCCTTGCCCTGAATTGTCAACCATATAGCTTTACGTGTTAACAAGAAATCATCAACCAAAGGGGCCAGTGTCTTTGTTTTAACATTTTCCTCAGGGGTTGAGTTTTCCTTTTTTTTTTTTTTTTTGAGTCAGATGTTAAACCTTCAAAAATAAAATAAAACATTTAATGATATTTTAACAACCTTAAGTGTTAAATGGTCAACTTTTTTTTGACTTTTTCTCCCCGCTTTCTTAGCATTATTTGAAATTTGCATTTGCACAAAAAACCTATGCTATGCTTTTGCTCATTATATATTTTATAACTGCATGGTTATTTGATTTCAAATATTATGTCTACCATTGTATTAAGGATAATTTATATATAGTAGAATAGGGGAGGATTCAAACGAAAACTGTTTTTCGTACGAGAACTGCGAGAACCAATCTTGGTCGTTCATTTTGGATAATGGAATTCATGGATGAAGAGCATGGAGGGATTGAGTGTGACAGGGTGCATGTAAGGAATTCATGGGTGGGCAATCCAATTGAAGGAGGGGGAATTGGACGGCTAAGATTGGTTTTTGCGGTTCTCGTACGAAAAACAGTTCTCGTTTGAACTTTTGCCTAGTAGAATATATATATAATGCCATCAATTTAATTAGAGGTGGGAAATTAAGAAATAAAATATTTCTATTAACCAATAGAAGATACTTGGAGTTTTCTTTGAGATTTTGGTGGGGTCAGTAATCTACGAAACAATCACAAAGGTGTCATATTGCTGCTAGAAAAAGACCAGTCAATTGTACACTTTTAGTACAAGTGTAACACCCAAGGTCCGAAAATATATTTAAATAATATAAATAAATTATTAAGTGTTATATGTGTGATATGAGTTGATTAGATGAGATTACATGTGTTAATAAAACCTGAGGGGCCAAAACTGTCAAATTAGAACTTAAATAAGTGTAAGGACCATTTGTGTAATTTAGTTATAGATGTAGATATATATTTGACTTTAAGCTTGACTTCACCATGAAATCTTCATTCATAACACTTTCCAGACAACTTTTCCTTCTTTCTTCGTGAGTTCTAACTACCATTTTCTTTGGATTTTAAACAAGCAAACATCAGGAATTTAGCATATTTCAATCTCTACATCAAATTCTATAACATCAAGGTAAGTTTGTTTGATGTTTTAAGTGTTCTTATGGGGTAAATGGGTCAAGGATTGATTCAAGGATCAAAGTATGTTACTTTGGTGTTAGATTTTGTTTATTAGCTGTTTGGGATGAAAGGAATCACCCCTATACAGTTCTTAATCAATTACAGTTGAGTTTTGGTTAAAAAAATGGACATTTACAGCAACTGGCCGGAACCGCCATAGTTCTTGAGATACACCCCGTGACAAAGGGCAAGGTCACGGGCGTACCATGCCCAGTCACGGGCATGACTTATGTATCGTGCGACTTTTGAGTTTTAAAAGTCGGATGTACTAGCTAGATACGAAGGTCGGATCATTTGTAGCATCCGTAGGTTGCATGAACTAGGCACGGACGTGCCTTAGAGGGGTACGGGTGTGCCCTTCCCAATGTTAGTACTATCTTCTTAGTTTCAACATGTGTTTGATATATTATTGGTATTAAACCTGTAGAGACGAATCGTGGACGTTTTCACTAAACTATAACCATCTGTAGATTGATTTATAATATTACAGCTTATAATGTGAGTTTACTAGACTATGATTCATATTTACAGCATGTGCGTTATCATGATAGAATATTATACATATACTATTCATATGTGTTGTTAGCATACTGCTATGTGAAGTAAGGCTCAGATGTGGTACAGTACTATGACCTATGTAGATGCCCTGGGTCTAGAACCAGAGGCTAGCTTTGTTGCCTGACATACGTGTGGTATCTCTTTATGATTCTATACGTGTGTTTATATGATTTTTAGTTTGGCATACTCACTAAGCTCTCGTAGCTTATCAGATACTGTTTTTAAAATGTTTTGCAGGTCATTCCAAAGGCAAGGGCAAAGCTTCCGTTTGACAGCTTTTACTAAACTTCTTTTGAAACTTAACGCCGTTGTGTAACATATGAATTATCAAATGTGTTTTTTCCTTACGAACAATACTTAAACTTTGATGTAAATTATGCTTCCACTTACTTTAAAAACTATATGTGAATCCTTTTTGTTATATTTTTATTTAAATATGGTTTTTATAAAATGGGGCGTTACAACAAGGAAGTCGATTATGCATATTTGTCTTAAACTTGACCCTCTTATGCTTGTTTGAGCGGGAGGGTGTGTATGCAGATGGGTCATATTTTCAGGTCTAAAAGAGTTTTTTCTCATGGTATGTGAACTTTAGTTTTATATTATGATGGAATTTGACTCGCAGAGGAACGATAAATATCAGGTTTATGGCATGTTCGTGGGTTTGAAAATATAAAGGAGAGTGAAAAGTTTTGACAAGAGTATCTACATGGGGTGCTTTAAGTGATGGGCTTGATGTTTTGCAATGTTGTTGTGCGATCATGAGATTATTGATCCTTTTTGTTTAGAGGTAGGGTGTAAATGACCCATTTTCTCAAGTCAAATTATTTGTGATCTTAAAAAAAGGAAAGATGTCATGGTGGTTTTCATTTTATATATACTATATTGTAAAACATTTAACTTTCTTTCTCTTAAAAAATTTAAGATCACTTAATTTTATGTAGCACACAATTTTATTCATAAGATACAAACACTTAGTGTAATAGCCTAACCAATCATTTTCTTAATTACTTCAACCAGATAATGTCATCTGTTGCTTTAATAAATTATTAAACATGACAAGAACTATTTAATTAATCTAATTTTGGTTAAATCACTTAAATCAATACAAGTTTAAGGGCTAGATTATATTTTTATCTAATTATTTAATAATAACATATTTTTTTTATTTTATTGTTTTTTAAAAATAATTTAAATAACTAATAAAAAGCTTGATTGAAAAAACAATAAAGATAACATAAAAAGAAAAAAAAAAATATGTTCGCATTTCACACGTATAATACCCAACATTAATAAAATTGAAATTGTGGTATCTAGCACATGTTTTACCAATGAATTTTTTTTGTACTTAAAATAATCATTTTTATGGCTCTTAATTGCCAGACATTCATGTCATTGCTTTTTACAAGGGTTGTGCTTTACTTAATTTGCTTAATCCGAATTTCAAAGGTAATTTGGTGATGAGAGCTACTTAAAAATGAAAGCTATAATATTTTTTTGAATAAAAATACATTAAAATTTGTGTATCTAAACAGCGCATGGTATTACACTAGTTATCATCTACCCATGAACTATGGTGTTTTCGTTAGGTTAGAACCTCTACCATATATCGATTTAAGTTTGTAGGATTGTAACGCACACATCAAAACGACGAAAACAAAAAAAAATAACCCTGATTCAACAAAAGCATTTAAACTTACTTTTGTAATCATCGTAAGCTTTGATAAAATCGATGTAGTCTTCCTTCTTTGTTCTTGACTTTTTTTTTCTCCTATAGTTTTCGCGCCGATAACGTGTTGCTAATAGAGATAACAAGAAAAAGAGAATGGAGAGAAAGAAGTAAATTATATAATAAATAATTCTCTATTTATATGTGTACAATAGATAAATTTTCAAGATTCAAATATCTTATATAGGAATAATCTATGATAATATATATCTTTAATATATTTTATATATTGGGATATGGACATCTATCCATATTTATCAATAACAGCTAGGTGTTTCTTACTATATGTATATATAGAGGAGGGTTTATTTGAGAACTATTTTTATTGTGATTACCTCGAGATCTAATTTTAGTCATTGATTAAAATAAATCAATTGCTAATATAAATGACAGCTCATTAATGAGAGGTATTTTGAGAAAATTAAATCCCGCTCTTTAGTTACGGTACATCTGGACGCAATTCAAAGTTGAGAAAATATATAAAAGGCCAAAACACTCTTATTATTGAGCATTAATGGTGGTTACAAATAGTCGCGATACTCACAATAAGAAAGGTTCATAAATAAACTTCTCGTTATATATTATTTATATATAGGGTAAAATATGTTTTAATCCCTAAACTTTATATTTGAAAATGGTTTAACCACTAAACTTATATAATAAACATTATAATCCTTGAATAATTTTTGTTAGATAATTTAAGACTTAATCTTATTTTACCTTATTAATTTTATCCCTAATCTGAATCTAAAATACTTGTTACGGTATCAACGGGGAACCACGATCAATCCTATCAATAAAAACACTCATCCTCTAGAAACCGGGTAATGAAAACTCACATACGGACCCTAGTTCCATTGCTAACTCCTTGAATAGCACCATTAATATCTCTCGATTGCACTCACAAGTTTGTATAGTTGCACTAGCTTGATCATTGCGCATCTTCGACTTCCTCTGTCTCTATCATTGTTTTAGTGTTTATTTGGGAATCCATGAGATGGTGACTCATGAATCTGTAGATCTTCGAACACCGGTTACCACTAACCAAGCGGTTCTTCAATCCTCACTCACTTAAGCTTAGGGATTACACCCATTCTCTAGAAGCCGAGCTAGAGTTTGACTGGGTTCGGTTAGGCTCGATTCGATTACACCCTTAAGCTTAGGGATTAAAATGTTCTTAAAAAGCTTAACCTGCTATAGAATGTCACGTGGCTAAAACAATGAATTGTAACAAGTTTAGGGGTTAAAACATTCATTAAAAAGGTTTAGGGGTTAAACCATTTTTAAACCTAAACTTTAGGTGTTAAAATATATTTTAGCCTTGTATATAAAACGGAAGATAGATAATTAAATGCAAGCTAGACATCTAAAAACCGAAATTTAATAAATAAATATCTAACGGAAGGACGAAATAGTGTAATTAATGTAGAATTAGCAGTGTGTGTATACATGGTCGATCGGTAATTAACCCATTCGGTATAATTAACAATGGAGAAGTCTCCATCAACAATCACACTACCCCTCATTACGCTTATAGTTCTTGTATCCAGTTAATTACTTGTTTTTCTGCATCGATCTGCATGCCCCTAAATTCGATCTTATATATATATATATATATATATATATATATATATATATATATATATATACACACACAGACACACATGCACAAGTACAGAAATTAAGAGTAAATTAAAATCATAATAATTAATTAATTAATAGTAAAAGGGATATGATGGATGGTTTAATTTTGTGGCAGGTATGAACTTCCCCGGAGTCTCAGTGGCTAACAATTACAAATGTAGTTTCTTCACCGACTGTTGGAAGCTAGGTTCTTGTGCTTTTTATTCCATTCCAATTTGCTTCAATCAGCGTTGTTATTGTGTCATCAAGACTGGAGATATCATACCAATTATTACTAATGCTACTTCTACTATCAAACCTTAATATATATATATATATATATATATATATATCCATTGTTGTCTATGTGTATGTTGACTTAATGAAAAATGGTTAATGGATTATTCATGGTTGTTTATTACCCTATCTTTTATTTCTATTCATATATTCTAGAATATAATGATTAAATCATTCACTATTTGTTATGTGCGGCAAAACTTGTTATGTGTGTATATTATATAGGAGGGTTCATTTATCATATAAATAAACGAACAAAAATATATACGGACTAACCAATCATTTAAACAGCTGAACACAAAAGCTCGTTCGTTTGTCGTTCGTGTTTGTTGATTTATTCGGCTAAAGTTAAATGAATGAACACAAACACATAAATCCGCTCGTATATCAGTTGGTATTTGTTTATTTGTTTGACTAAAGTTAAATGAAAGAATACAAACAAGTCTCGTTCGTGTTCGTTTGGTTCATTTACAACCCTATATATATCCTTCTGCAATATATTCATGGCCTCATGGGTGTACTCTTCTCACAGTTACATACACACGTCATATCAATAGGTCAATCCTCTCATATAAATCATAGGGTGAGGAGTACAATGATCTATACCCTATATTTCTATTAATCCTTCTACTTATTTGATTAAATCAAGTGTCAAAATCAAAGGTTGAGATCAGGAGAAAAAATTAATGCATTATACGTGTTAATTATTGAATATGTGGAAAGAAAAAGTATGAACAAAGAGAAATTTTCATTTCTTCATAACAAAAAATAGGTGAACTGAAATTTGCACATGGATAAGTCGGTTTACCATTTACTTTCACAACGCCCATGTGATAAGTCGTTTTAGAGAAAAATGTTGACTATCAAAGTATTAATCCAATTACGAGAAAAATGTTGACTATCAAAGTATTAATCCAATTACACTACTCGCGAGCTTAAACGGGTCTAGTATACAAGATTTTGGCTCGAGCTTATTTAATAAAGTAGCCGTAATCTGTTTGAATTCAAACTCATTTATACTCGGATAGTTTAAAACATTTAACAATCCGATCTCGAGTCAAGTTATTTACATCCTACTTGTCTACAGCCTTGATCCAATGACACATTGACACCGAAGTTGATTAAACAGCCAAATCGTAGCTCAAAACACAAACCCTCACTTCCGTCGTAACTCGTTATCCTTTGAGAAGGGCACGATTTTCCGGCTAAACACCATATCAAAGGGCAGCGGCGGAGACCGAAGAAAATATGTCGGGTATGGGGGACGGGTACGTGGGCACTGCCCAGGATGCTGTCAGGATCCGAAGACTCGAGAAACAAAGAGAAGCCGAAAGGAAAAAGATCCAGGAGCTTAAAAATAAGAACGCAAAAGGCCAATCTGGTCTTCTTCAATTCGGCTCCGGAACATCCGAAGTAAGCGTTTTATTTGCAGATATTTGTGGCTTTTACAGTCAATTATTTACTTCTGTGCCCTAATTTTAGGAATTATAGTTTGGCCTAGCCCAAAGTTAGCATGATCCTGTGACTTCTTAGTTTTGCCGTTATCAATCACTTCTGGAATGTACAACGATACACTTAATTCGACTCCAAACTAGATTTAAATTTTGGGGGCTGATTTTGTAATTCAAGAATGATAATGTCAATACTAGTTTTAAAGAACAGTGGCTATTATTGTAACCATTTAAAAATAGGAAACTGATATTGTGAGCTGATTTTGTAATTTAAGAATGATAATGTCAATTTTAGTTATAAAGATCAATGAGAGGGTGCTTGGTTGGTGTTTTTGTATGTTGTCGATTTTATATTCATTTTCAAATTGTTGCTGTTGAATTTCAAAATCATAGTAGTAGACATCTAGTTATGCTATCAGGGGAATTTAATCATTATTTCAACCACTTATTTAGTCTATCTGAGCTTCATGAAGATCAATTGTGATACAAATGGGTTTTCCCAGTTGCGTTGCTGCAACCAAGTTCAGTGTGGTTTGAATTTTACATCCTAGTGTGTGAAATAGATGGTGATAACGGATAATAATAGTCTTCCACAGAAACTTTGATATGTCACTTTTAAAGATTCATAAACGTTCAAGCTTTATGATTACTGGTATCATAAATGTTACACGTTATTGATGATGCAATTTTCATGAATCGTCGTTTGGTCATTCATGAATTGTATTTTGTTACATTAAATATCTTTGCTTACTTGATAGAATGATCAAGATGTCTGTTAAGAGTCGTTGGGTGCTTTATATCTTGTTTCTTGCTTACGTATATTGCATGTTTGTAATAATACATTGAGCAGATTCTTGAGACTGCTTTCAAGAAGGAAACGGTTGGGCTGGTCACAAGGGAGCAGTATGTTGAGAAGGTGAATGACTTATTTGAATAATGTTAAATGTTTCTCTCTGCTTAGTATACAAAAAACGACTTGTGATTTATGCCTGATTATACTTGTATTCAGAGGGTTAACATTAGGACCAAGATTGAAGAAGAGGAGAAAGAGAAACTTCAAAAGCTACAACAAGAGTGAGTAACATGTCATCTGGCTACTTGCCAATTATATTTACCATCCTTTGCTAATAATATATTTCTTATGTAATAGAGAGGAGGAGCTTCTGTTACAAAAACTAAAAAAGAGGAAAGTCAAAGCTAACCCTAGGATTTCTTTCTCTGAAGATTTTGAGAATGGGGAAGAAGAAGATGGGGAGGATAGTGAGTATGGTTAATTTTTTCCATTTTTTCTTATATATTATTATTCTTTTTTGTTTTTTTTGACCATATTATGTAATAACCATTAATCATTGTAATATGTTCTACTTGCTAACTTAACATACTGCTGTCTTGTTTATGCAGAAAGTGAAGAATCAAATTTGTTTGGCCGAAGAGGCTTCGGTAAAGATCCGACTGTAGAAACTAGCTTTCTTCCTGACAGGTGTGACATCTCTCTGCCCCTTTTTCACCGCCCAAAAATAAAAAAAAAACCTCGATTTGTTAATTCTTTTAAGCTGATTAATTGTCACCACTGTGGTGTGAAGCGTACTCTTTCAGTGTGAGGGAGGCAGAGGAACAAGCTGAGCGTGAAAGGTTGCGTAAACAGTGGCTACGTGAGCAAGAGCAGATTAAAAGTAATCTACAGTATAAGAACTTATTATTGTTGTTGTTTTTGTTACGTTTATAATAAAATGATATCTTCAGAGTAATATATTTTGATTGTTTCGCAGATGAGGCTCTTGAAATCACTTACAGTTACTGGGATGGCGCTGGCCATCGGCGAGTAATGCAGGTAGCTATTATGTCTAAATTAGCACTCGCTTTATTCTTGCAAAGTGTAATTATATATCATCTCCAACAATTGGCCACATATTTACTGGTTAACGTCCCAGGTTCGAAAAGGTGATACAATTGGTGAATTTCTACGGGCTGTCCAGCAGCAACTTGCACCTGAATTTCGAGAAATACGTACAACTTCAGTTGAAAACCTTTTATATGTGAAAGAAGATCTCATCATTCCACATGTAACAAATCTATACTCTGCTCACAGTTCTGTGTATTATGGGTCAATCCTGCAGTTTCTATTTTGTTTATTTCTCATAAGTTTTTTACATTTTCAGCAACACAGTTTCTATGAGCTGATTGTGAACAAAGCTAGGGGAAAAAGTGGACCGGTATGCTATTTTTTTATAATTTTAATTGTTTGCACTAATTTCAACAGTTATATGATAACATTTCTTGTATCCACAGCTTTTCCATTTTGATGTGCATGAGGATGTTCGAACAATTGCAGATGCAACCATAGAGAAGGATGAGGTAATATATTTTTTTGATAATTTAATGTAGCTGTGACTTACTCTAACATATGTTTATTACTGTGGTTTTATTTTTCAAAGGTTATTTGGTATTCAGCAGTAATAGTTTTAACTTTCAAGTTTTGAGCATTGATTGTAAAGATTTTAATATTTGTGTATTAAAAGAGTCAGAAAAAAGTGTAATTGTGCTCAATTATTACCCTTGTTTTATAGTCACATGCTGGTAAAGTTGTTGAGAGGCACTGGTATGAGAAGAACAAGCACATATTTCCTGCTTCAAGATGGGAGGTACTCCCCCTCTTCTTTTTCCCGTTTTCTTGGTTATATGTTGTGACGCTATCGCGTCACGCCCTGAGCTCGCTATCATACAAATAGTGGTAAATAGCGGTCTGTTGGGGTTTTTTTAGTTTGGTAATAGTCATGGGGTTTTTCTTTTAATTGGTATATAATTTAAGACTTTTAAGGTAATATACTAATATATAAATATATAATTTCTCTTTGAGAAGCCTATCTCTAGATATGAAATAGTAGCGGCTATTTATCGCTATATAGCATATAGGTAGCCCATCGCTATTTACCACTATTCGCAATTGACAACTATGATTATGTGGCTTATTTATTTTGGAAAAATTAATAAATAATGAATTTTCATGGGCTGTTCACTGGCATCGTCTTTGTCTCATCATGATCCTAATTAACTAATTGAGATGAAGATTAAGAGTATGAGTTGTTCATTAAGTGAATAAAGACAATTTGTGAGCTAAAGCATTCCTCCATCAGCTATTTGTCACTTGATTACAAGATTTCACCTCAAGAGGGTAGAATTGATGTGCTTGATACACTTTTAGGAATTTAAATATGTGATTGACAACATAAATTTTGTTCAGGTGGAAAAGGCCATGCGCGTTCATTCAGTCATCACTTTATTAATTTTGCCTATGCTTTCTTTAAAACATGTTTTGCTTGCAAAATTGCACTTGATAGTGGTCTCAAATCTAAATCTATATTTTATCATTCCAGTGTTCTCTTATCAATCTATGGTACACTATTGCAGATATATGATCCGACAAAGAAGTGGGAGAGGTATACCATCCATGGGGACTAATCAATAAAACACAATGTTCTTGTGTTCTTGGATCAGTAACGAGCTTATTCCTATGTTTTCTGAGGTTATTACCAAATGTCTTTGATTGTTGCTCGTTTCTATATGCTTTTGAAATTTATACTGTCTGTAACCAGAGACAATTTACTTGGTCTTATACTACAAGAATGTCATAATGCTTATATATGGTAGAACTTCATACATTTTATGTCATTGTAGCCTCCTTTATTTGGTGTTAAAGTGGCCAAATTTGGTGTGAGAATCACAAGTTAATTAAAACTTAGAACCATCATTCATATGATTAAATGTTGCATGTCGATACAGACGAATTTATATTGTCGTTTGGATAGCGACCCTCCATAGTCCATATTAAGTTAGTTACCACGAGGACTGCAAGTTACAACACATACATTTAGTTTTGTTATTCTGATGATGTAAATTAGGGTTATTTATGTTATCTTAATATTTACTTTATATAAGTTATATGTGGGTAGGAAAAAGTCAAACGAGAAGGGTTTTTTGTATGATAACTGTTTGTAACATCATTAATGATTCATAAATGGGGGTTTGGTCGTTTATATCTCTACCCAACTGTGAATTACGTCCGGATGGATTGTCATTAATGAGTGAGAATTGATTTTTTCAAATACGCTTCATTCATAAGTTATTAATGAATCATTAATGAGTGTATTAATGAGTCATTAATAAGTTCTTACAATTATTAGCCATTGATCTATTTTGATCAAGGTTCAAAGATTGGTTTTACAGTTCTCGCACGAAAAACAATGCAATACCCTAGCCAATCATTTTCTCTTCTATAAATGGCAAGCAAACAAAAACCAGTGTTTTTTAAGGGAATATAAACAATCAAACAAACAGAGGTGAACCTAGGAAAAAATATTAAAGGTTGTACAAAAATTCTTTCCGTATAGGATACAAATATATTTTTCAGTTTAGAAAGAGCATAAGTTGTACAAATTTTTGATTAGAGGTAGCACTCTTATTAGAAAAAATTAACACTACTCGAAGAAATTGAAGGGGTTGCTTACTCATAAGTTCTGCCCCTGCAAACAAACATGCATCTTTTTGCAGCTAAAGGGGAGTAGGTTGATTTTGGTAGTTTAACGAAGAGTAAGAACAAGCAAAAGATAGAATGTGACTACGGTTGGAGGGGACTAGACTACACTTTGAGGAGATAAAGAGTGAAGATTATTAGCATAGAGGATTGATTATTAGCCTTTTAACCTTTTGATTTGAGTTACTTAAGTTAGTTCGGACCACCTCAACTTGAAAACGCAATTTAATTCAACCCACAGTCAAATAATAAAGAGCATGCAAAAACTTATATGAAAAATAAAACATTCAGTTTTTCTTTCACTTGTAGTTTATATTTTATGAAGAAACCTCATACCATCTCAACTCTGATTCAAACCATACCATATATTCAACAACATCAATAGTACTCAATCCGTCTTACCAGGGTATGGAAATATAATGCGTAGACAATAATACCTCTACTCGTAAATAGAGAGAAAAACAATACCATTCATCCATAACATTAAAAAAACAAGACAACTAGATCATCAATAACAATCAGAAGCCAAGAGAGATACAAAGAGAGAAGAAACTAAACAGGATTAAAAATTTAGAAATCTAACTATCAGTTATTGTTTATAATTCATATCTAGTCAGAAAACATTTTAAAAAACAAAACACACCTAAAAGACAATCAAGTTTCAAAAGTCTTTCATTCAAATCACTTAAAACTTTTTTCTGCTTGCAAAAACCACTTAAATTTCAGTTTTGTTTGATTATTGTCAAATTAATTAGGAATTAGTTAAAAATAAGTTATTTAAATAAAATAGTTATAAAAATTTACATGTCACTTCAATTTAACTAAAAAAAAATTTAATCAAATATTAATAAAGTTTTATTTATAATTATTTTATAAAAGGGAGATGATTATTTCACTTATGCTTACTAACTTGTAAGATAACTTTAAATATTTTTTACCTTATATGAATGAATAAATTTTATAAGAAAATGTAGATGATTTTCTATTTATTTGAGAGAGAAAAAAAAACTCTTTTTTATTTTTATTAGAAGAAACGTTTCCATTTGGGTTCAATGTCCCACGTTCAGCACTTATATAACCCATTGCAAGCTCGATATTATCGCTCTTGAATCTCTGTCATTCCGATTATCGACTTGTACATCTTTCACAAGCATTTGATCATGGTGAAGATTAGGGCTGTTTTCATCTTCGCTCTTCTTCTTCTCTCCTCTTCTTTCTTCGTGCAAGGTACCTTCCTCGTCCACAGATCTAGATTCATTCAAATTTTCCTATATGCTTCTTATAATTCCAATCAAGATCGTATATCGAAGTAATTTTTTATTCAAACAAACTGATTTGCACCGGATTTCTTTACTAATGTTACTGTTTGTGTTATCTCAAATTGTGTGCTTTTAGATCTGTTAATGCACTGTGTAATTTAGTTCCTGTTGTTCTTCTTGAATGTAGTTGACTTTTCGATATGATTTGGTAAATTGTTTAAATGATTGAATTAAAAACTAATTGTCATACTATGTTTACTATTTGGGTATTAACATTAACAATGGTTTAGATTTCTAGGTTTGGCTGTCTGCACATGCATGTATTTGATTACAGAAATCCTTTATATTTAAAGTGTTTAATTTCTCAATTGATGAATTATTCACTACCAGTTTCTCACAAGTGAGAAAAAATGAAAATGAAAGGGACTCATTTCATGTTATTAGGAAGTTCATATGTCCTTTACCTTTTTCATATTGTATATTTGTTTATGTGAACATCTTCAAATCTATTTTTTAGCCTTGTTCTTCAATTAGGTGATCTTGGACTGCAAATGTTCTACTTTTGCCATCTTATTCCTTTATAATATTTCTTTCATCAGTTTAGTAATTAGTGAAATTGGGATGCAGTTGTTAGGTCTCAATCTGATTCAGACTCTGAGGCTGATGCTGAACTTGTGGCTGAAACTGTCAAGGAAGGAGGAGATGTTGGGATTGTTGATGATGATATCCAGGACTTCGGTGTTGGGAATTATAATCCAGCTCCTGGTGTGGATACAGTGTGCGTCTTCCCTAAAAACCCTGCAAAATGTAAGTCTATGGCACTTGTTTGCTCTTAGTCTAGAATTCTTGTTACCATATTTATCTTCCCAGAGACATTTTTTAATTATTTGCTTCTGCAGTGGTAGTAGCTGGGCAAGAAACTGAACTTTTGATTGGAATGAAAAATGAAGGTAAGAAGCTGTTCTTACCTTATGTTAGTTGTACATTTGCATGTCCTGGCTTAACATTGTATGATGAACAGGGCAGCAGAGTGTGAAGGTTCTTGCAGTTCATGCTAGTGTTCATCTTCCTTTTGATCATCGGATGTTGGTCCAAAATCTCTCTACAGTGGTAATATAAAATCATTATGATGAAATATTCTTTTTATTTTCTTGAATCTGTAATTCTGTATGTATTCCTTAAGTAGCTGCTTATGATTCAAACTCATTCCATGTCAGTAAACTGTCACTATACCAAGTTTGTAAAGTTCACACATTTGGTTATAAGATGGGATTGAAATAGGAAACTCAATCTGTTTTTCTGTTGTAAAAGTATTAATCCCACAAGAACTTGATATGATTTCTGTTTCTTTATGTTGTCAGGCTTTCAACAATGCATCAGTTCCTGCTTCGGTTCAAGCTACATTTCCCTATATATTTGCTGTCAGCAAATTCTTACAGGTAGATGTTAAAACTGTGCGATTAACATTTTGGAGCTTACAAATATGAAGATTAGAAAATCTGAATCCTGTTGTTTTTTCATCAATCTACCATATTGGTGATTGTATATGATTCTATAAAACTAAAATATTCATGTTTTATTGCAGCCTGGAACATTTGATCTTGTTGGGACGATTGTGTATGAGATTGACCAACTACCATACCAGAATACATTTTATAACGGAACCATTGAAGTTACTGAAGCTGGTGGCCTTGTGAGTGTTGAGACAGTGTTTTTGGTTTCCCTTGGACTTGCTCTTCTTGTGCTTCTTGGCTTGTGGGTTCGCACTCAGCTACAATTCCTCTCCAAGGTAAAAATAAACAAACTCCTTTTGTAACACATTCGTTTGAATCGATGAATATTGGTGAAATTTGAATTAATTTGCAAGTATATGAAATTGGAAGACAAATACTTCTCAATACATTTTTCGTTTTCTAATTCTTTGATGTTTGATACAATTTATTTCTTCCTGGGTTCACTTCATGAATATGTATTTCATCTGTTATTTCCTATGATATTACATGGCAAGTTGGACGGAAATTTTAGAGCTACATTGTTAGATTTGTAAGTGGTAATAAGTTTCAGATGGATTTGATAAAAGAAATCGATTTAAAAGAGATAAATAATATCTAAGAATATTATTTATTGACTATACAGCTGCTTGCTTGTCAAAAAAAATTCTGACAATACAGCAAGTACTGCAATATTAACATATCGAAGAATATACTTCAATAAATATGTTTATTTTTAGTTAGGAATTTAAAGATAATAATTGGGTAATGATACTTCATATGTTCCTTTTCATCGCTCTGTGTATTCTCAATCTCTATCTAGTAGTTAATTTGAATCCCTATAAGCAAAAGTGAATATGTTTTGAAACTAATGTATTAAATTTCTTTTTCCCAGTTATATTGGTTTTCCAGATTCTGCTGTATCTTTTTTCTTTTATTATATGTTTTAGTTAACACACTTTCTTGGTATAATTACTTACTTAACTGCCCTGGTTTTTGTGGTTCATCTACTCCACTCAGAAAACTAAGAAGATAACAAAGGTGGAAGTTGGAACTCGGACTGTTGATGCATCTATGGACGAGTGGCTGCAGGTTTGTATTTACTTTGTATTTTGTAATCTTTCAGATATTTTTTATAAATATTTAAAGCTCTGTTTCAATCACAAGTATTAGCTATGTTAGTTGTGTGTCTAACAAGTTAACATGGTATAAAGTAGTGTTGAATTACATTGTGGATTTAAAAAATGGAAGGTGGGGTTTTGCTAACGAACAACTTGTTATGACCACAGGGAACTGCTTATACTCAATCACAGTCGAACAAATTGAAAAAGAAGAAATAGAGGAGCAGGAGGAATAGTGTTTTTGGTTGAGCAAATGTTTGGTGTTGTAGAACGAGCAACAATTGTCGTTTGTTTTGAGTTGTAGTTAGCGATTACTGATATTTGTTTTATTTTAATAACTGCAATTTTAGCTTTGGCAACTAATGTCTTATACGCTGTGGCCGGCTGTTATTTTTGTTTTTTTAGTTAATGGTTTTTGCTGATCATATTTAGTAGTATTTTGTTGCATGATAATCCTATCTTTGTTTTTTTAGTATTTTGTTGCATGATAATCCTATTTAGAATTGGACGGTCAAGATTGGTTCTCGCAGTTCTCGTACGAAAAACAGTTCTCGTTTGAACCCTCCCCTATATATATATATATATATATATATATATATATAGAGAGAGAGAGAGAGAGAGAGACACACACACATGAATCATGATGTAGTTAGTACTTTAAACAGTTCCTCTTGAAATCAATCTTTATTGAGTCATGTTGGCAGCAGATAAACAATTTAATTTGTATTTGGGTATGGTTAGTTGGTATTAAACTTTTTGATAGAAAACCTAATATAGTTGCTTATTACGGCAATGAGAAAACGAAATTACCAGCATACTCTCCACAAGTCGTGATTTTCGTCTTCTATATGTTTGTTTTTTTATGTTTTTAGTTGAGGTTGAACTTTTTATTTAGAAAAATAATAATAATAATAATACTCGATGAAACGCTATATTTCTCGAGTCTTATTAAAGAGGAAGGAGAGTGATGAAGACGTGAGCTCACAAAAATAAATGTGTGGAAAGGACCTAAAGAGTAGTCGGTCAGGCCGTCTTTTTTACTGAGGTTGGGCATCATAAACTAGTAAAATAAAACTCGTTTTGCCATTCTAAAAAATATACGTCCTTTTTAAACCGTAAAATATCATATTTACTCATCTTAATTTAATAATATCATATTTACTCTTTATAATATTTTAAAATATCATTTTTAATCAAACTTTTAGGTTTGCCATTCTAAAAAATTATATAATCAATTTAAATTCTTTTTTAATTATAACCAATACGCTTAATCTTATTGCCTCTAACTGTAATAATAATGATCAATGACTTGTATAAGAAATACAATCATGTCTCTTGTTATCACGATTTCACGTTTCTGCCGTCACGTTTGCATTCCCCATTGTGTCGATGTTTCCACCACGGTATGAGTGTTGGCGTCATCTGTCGTTATTTTTTAAAATTCTTATTTTATTCGCGTTTTGTAATTATTTAATATCTTTTTATAAATGTTTAATATTTATTATTTTTTAAACAACTTGTGTATCACACGAACATTTAATCTAGTACGAATGCTATTTGAGTAATGTAATTGATTAGGGAACCACGTGACTAAAAATAATATTAAATTTAACGGTTAGTGATATAAAATAAGAAGAATATTCAATATAGTTCATATTTAATTCATAGTCCTAGGGAACTAATTTTAGTCATTGGATCAATGACATCAATGTTCCAGATTGCATTTTAAAAATTGGGAAGGTTCATTTGAGAACCGTTTTTATTGCGAAAACCAATCTTAGCCGTTCATTTTGGTTAATGGAATTCATGGATGAAGAGCATGGGTTGAGTGTGCCAGAGTGCATGTAAGGAATTCATGAATGAACAATCCAATTGAAGGAGGGATAATTATATGGCTAAGATTGGTTCTCGCAATAAGAATCTCAAATGAACTTTTCACTATCTTACTTCTTTATAATATATTTACAACCTTAAAAACTCTTAATTTTAAGTAACTTGAATGTACTAAAATACCACTTCTTAACCATTTCATTCTCTCTCCTAATTTACTTTAACTTTTAAAATATCACTTTTTAACAATTTCATTCCCTCTCCTAATTTACTTTAACTTTTTATATATTTAAAATATCTCTTTAACATTAAAACACTCTCTCACACAAACACAATTATCCACCCATATCAACATAATTTTTAAAATCTTATTAACTTCTCCCTCCTTATTTTATAAATATAAATCTTTTCTTATTTTAATGTCTTTTAAAATTTATTGTTAAAATTAATAAAATAGTTGATGCAAATAAAAAAAAATAAAAAACTGACATTGTACGATGTTTTTTCATGACATTGAATTGCGCGAATAACATATTATTACATTTTTAAAAGCAATATGATGTAAAATAGAAATTATTTGCTGTCGCAGCATTACGCGGGTACCTTATATATATATAGGCAAAAGTTCATTTGAGAACCGTTTTTATTGCAAGAACCGCGAGAACCAATCTTAGCCGTCCAATTCCCCCTCCTTCAATTGGATTGTCCACCCATGAATTCGTTACATGCACCCTGCCACACCCAATCCCTCCACACTCTTCATCCATGAATTCCATTATCCAAAATGAACGGCTAAGATTGGTTCTCGCGGTTCTCGCAATAAAAACGGTTCTCAAATGAACTCTCCCCTATATATATATATATAAACTTTAACCATATGTTACATGATTTACAACCTTCTTGTTAGCTATGAAATCGATTAATGAAATACTCTTAGGAGTTACTTTAAAAAAATGTAGGTCTTGAATTTTATATTTTTTACTTAGATATAATAATATTTTCCTCATATTTGTGTTGATCCTCGCATGTATTATATTTATTAATAAGATATGATGAACCCGCGCACTTTAGTAATTACTAGGACCGAGTAATTATAACTTACGTGCTTTTCTAAATCGACGGGTATCAGTTTTTAATGGGGCGGTTAGCGATTTGTAAATAACGGATCTGTTTTCATTTTTATTGGTTAACCGTTATACTAAGTTGAGCTAGGATTAATGGGCTTCATTATTTCAGAATATGTGCTTGAGTTATATTTTTATTGTTTTATAATAGCCACAAATTTGGATCAAATAATTGATTATTTTCTATGACTTGCTAAGCTTATTATTTTTTATGACCAAATTGTAAAATGGTAAGCTAGAGTTATATTTAATACACAATTTAGGCCTGATGGTACATATCTTTTGGCCTCCACCAATTCACAACTTGTGAATTCATTTTTAATATATTTAATAGTCTCACATGAAAGATACAATTAAGTGTTCAATCTTTACAATAGCCCTAGTAATCTAGTACATGACTGAGACGACATAATAAGTAATAAAAGTTCAAAATTTTAGAAAAATATAATTTGCATGATGCACCATAAATGAACTAGTATTCAAATAATTAATTAATAAATATCTAAAATAATTAAATAATAAATTCTTATCGGTTTGGTTTGGTATCGGTTTTGTTACGTGTACAAAACCGAAACCGACTCACTATCTACCGGTTAATGAAATTTTATAAACCGAACAGTTGGTTTTTATTTAGTTCGTTTTAATAGTTCGGTTTTAACGATTTTATCGGTCGTAGTTTGTTTTTTCGGTTAAGATGCTCACCCATAATAATTATATATTTATATTGACACAAAATATAGTCTATTAAAAGTTATAACAAAAAAATAAATAATAAAAGAAATCAATTATTTCAAAATAATAATAATAATAATAATAATAATAATAATAATAAAAATAATAATAATAATAATAATAATAATAATAATAAGGTGAACTGTAAAAAAAGACAGAAAGATCCACGACATACATGAATTATACCTTTCATTTATTTTTCCCTTATCCAATATCACATAAGTGTCACATCATTCCCTCTTCCATTTCTTTCTCCCTACCCAAATTAAGTGTTATACATTCTATTTTCTTACACAAACTTTCCCCGCTTTTTTTTTAATTTTTATATTAACAAATAATTATTTAAGTAAATAATATAATTCATTAATTAATTGATTAATAAAATTTTCATACAAGACTAATAATAAAAACTTAATTAAAATATAAAATTATAAAATAAAAATAAAGTAAAAAATTACATATAAATCCTTTCGGTAACAGTTGAGCGCGGTTTTTAAAATATCTATGTCACTCATTCCACTACCTCTTCTATTTAAGAGGTTGAGCATTCCCGTTTAAGTAAACCGTGGTGGAGCAAAAAACGAGTTTGGTTGGTAGGTGGGTGGCGGCATGTTTATAGAAAACGGATTGTCGGGCCTTTGAGGTGTGGAACTTGTAACCCTAGATCGGTTACGTTCGGATGAAGGAGGGTTGCTTGAGGATTCATGGGTAGAAAATAAAAGAATAGAATTTATAAGATTGGAGAATATAGTGAAGAGTTTAAGTTAAAAATGATGAATAATAGTGGTATATAGTGAAAAGTTTAAGGGGCTGTTTGTTAAAACAGAATGATTAAGCACTGAATGATTATGTGGTCTGAATAATTCAAAGGCTCTGAATGAATCTGCCTCTGAATATGACATGTTGTTTGATAAAGGTCCTGAATGATTCAGAATGCACTTTAAGGTAGAATGATTCAGCAGTCTTATGCTGAATCATTCAGCACAGTCTTCATTCAGAGACAACAATCAAACACGCTGAATGCTGAATGATTCAGCATTTAGCGCTGAATGGTTCCATTAAGCAGTAAACAAACAGACCCTAAGTAAAAAAAAATTTGACCGTTTGAAACGTTCATTTGTAAAAAAAATTGAAAGTTGGAGAGGGGGGTGGGGAGGGAGTTATTCTCGATCAAGTATTGGTACTCGAGTGACCTACCCGATCATAGCCCTACCCAAAGTATACGTTTTGGTGTTCCCAAGCCTACTTGATGCAACCTGATGACATCGAGTGTGGTACAACGCACGGTCTAAAAGGGCAATACTTCTACCACTAAACCAAGAAAGCTAATTATGTTTTATGTTTCTGGTTAAAATATAGTTATAAAAGGAAGGCTTACTGCTCGTTCAACTGTACCCTCCTAATAAATATTATATATAAAAAATAAAATATGTGAGCATGCATGTGAAATGTTTTCATATATAAAAAAAGAAAAAAAAGATAAAAATCCAGGGTTTCAAGTTACAATATCATATTTATTTATTGTAGGTCTAAACCAATTAATAAGAAATCGTTACTATATTCATTTTATCACACAGATTTTGACACGACGGTTATATCACTCATAAATTCAATAGTGAGACGGGCCATCATCATATCATTCATTTTGTCATCGGCCGACCATTAATTAAATATTTTTCTTTTTTATTACAACTAGGGGTGTTCACGGAACGGGATAGGTAGTTGACTTTTTATAAACCGTCACTACGGGGTAAGTATCTAATTTTATGAACCGAAACCGAACCGTAGACAGTGGGTACCCGTTGTGCAGGTAACCGAAGGGAGACGGGTATCCATGGATCGGGTCACGAGTATCCTAAAATTGAGCTATTTTTCATTTTTGTTGGGTTCAGCATGTTTAGATTCATAATAAAACAATAAACAATAGTACAAACAAGTCAATAATAAACAATGGTAGAAATAAGTCAACAGTAATGAATAAATCAATAGAAGAAATCAAACAGATCTTCGATGAGAGACTTGTAGAAACAAAAATTAGATAGGCTTGAAGTCTGCACTGTTGATCGATTTCAGTGTCTCCATGTTGAACTCTCGAGCATTTCAAACTTACAAACTTTCGATGTCGAAGCTCAAAGAAGAATTAGGGGTGATAATGGAGGCTGCTAGAGGTAGGTTAGGTAGTTTTGAAAAATTTAAGTTTTCTAATGGCTTTTGTTATTTCATATTAACAAATATATATTTTTAAATAAGCTAAAAGCATGCGGTGCAGGGAGGGTGGCCGCGGATATCGAATTTTAAAACCCAAACCCTCCCAGTGTTCAAAGGATACCCTAATTTTTGAGTTACGAGTTTTACGGATATCAGTTTTTTCAATTTCGGTTATTGTGGCGTAGGTCGGTTTTTCGATTTTTTTGACCACCCCTAGTTACAACATGAACAACAAATAATCACCAAAGGGTCTGGGCCTTGCGGTATTATAGTTTGGAAAAGACACTTCCTCAAAGACACTTGACCCTGCTTTCATATAAGGGTCTCACATCTACCCTACCATCATATCATTTTTTTTCTTTTATCTAATATCTTAATTATTAAATTAAAATAAAAATAATAATAATAATAAAAGAATGAGAGAGGGTCACGAGGTATGGGCCGACTTCACTTTGTTACATTTTCTTACTCATTAAACATTAATTTCATCTTCAACTTGAACCTTTGGTTGGCTCCAGAAATGTGCAACTTTTTATTTTTTAATTCGACCTCTAGTGTTTCTTTTTCATTTTTGTACCCCCCCAAAAAAAAAGTAAGAGACATTTTCGGAACGTTCGAGACAAGCTAAACAACCATGTGAAGCTTATGGTATGTTTTAGTATTATTAATGTTAGAAATAAAAATTTACAAATTAACATTTATAATCACTTTAACTACTATATATATATATATATATATATATATATATATATATATATATATATATATATATATATATATATATATATATACCTTTTTACCACCTTTCAACCACTTAATTTCTAAAAGCATAAATTAAAGCATTCCACCGAATTGAACCATTGAAATCACAAAAAGCAAAATCTATGATGCATATTTAATTAAATTTACAAAAAAAAAAATCAAAATCTTCCTTGATTAATTAAAGAAGAAATGATAAACATATATACATGAGATCGAACAAGTAGATCAGGTGGTGAGGAAAAATCTAATATTGAAGGGAACAAGTTACCACAGCAAATGAGAGATCGATGTTGGAAGAAGGTCTAAATAATCTTAAACATGAGTCATTATTAACTTCTTTTTTTTTATTTTCTTTATGAAAAACATATATTTTTGTTTTATTTTAAAAATTAAGTACCTATGCATGTTTTGTAGTGGTGGTCTACGGTGAAGAGGTGGTGGTGGTGGTGGTGGTGAAGCAATCATATGAAATACGAGAGTGAGAAACAAGGGATTAATTTGGCAGTCCAATGTATCATTTTCATTTGAAAAGAAATCATCTAGATTAGAAAAATAAAATAAATAAAAACACAGAGTTAAGATCGGTTCTCTTGATTCTTGCAGAAATTAATATTGATTCTCATTTAAACTTTTATACACAAAACCACAAAAAGATAAACAGACAAGAACCTTGCAAATTAATATACATCAAATTGTATTAAAGGTTCTCGTACGAAAAACAGTTATCGTTTAAACACTCCCATATATATATATATATATATATATATATCCCAAAATATGTTGGGTAAACCGGCAAAGAACAATAGCTCCAAAAACTTTAGGTAGACTTGAAATTGGTTCGTTAACGGCTATAAATATAGCACTTCTTGTCAAATGGCGGTGGCGTCTAAAGACAAATGAATCTATGCTATGGGTCAATGTTATCAAAAGCATTGATGGAGTCACAGGACAGGGAAAAACATAGAGTTTGGTTAAATATCTCAAAGGTAGTAAAGTCCCTTTCATATTTGAATCTAAATCTTTTTCACTAGATCCATTAGTAATGGAGAAGGAACACTATTCTGGATTGATCGTTGGGTAGGTTCAATCCCCCTAAAATTCCTCTTCCCAGATCTATTTGAGTTAGAAACTAATCGGCCGTGTAACATAGCCACTCAATTTATGCTTAATTTAAATGGAATTGGTCATGGTCAAATGATAGCGAAGCTTCGAGACAATCGGATCAGTTGTTGCATTAGAAGATCTTTTACAACATGTCTCACTATTCAACAAGGATGATACTCGGAGATGGAAGGGCAACCCGAATGCAAAATTTTCCGTAAAATCTATGAGATTAATTATTGATAATATTTCTAATTCACCTTTTGCAGGTCCAAATTTCTGGAATAAAGTGTTAAACCCCCCTGGTGTGAATTGTTTTGTATGGACACTTTTATTGAGACGCATTCCTACACGACTTGATTTGCATTTCAAAGGAATCACTATTGCATTGGTTGCTTGCCCAATCTGTGCATGTGATATGAAAACTGTGAAGCATCTTTTTTACTCTTGCCGAGAAGTAAAAAAGAATTGGTCATCGTTGGTTAATTGGTGCGATATAGATGAAGAAATTTACAATTCACTGGATCAACTTATGTCAAACGTAATAGAAGAAATTTGTTGGAAGCAACCGTTGGGGGTTTGCTATGGTTCGTCTGGAAATCACGCAACAATTTGATCTTCAATGGGAAACAATTTTCACACTTCATGGTGGAGGATGAAATACAAGCTTCTTTATTTACATGGTTAAAACATAGAGCTATATGTAACTCTCTAAGTTGGTCAATGTAGTGTTGTAATCCTACTTTCTTCTTTTGAATTTTGTAATCTCATTTTCTAGCGTCTTGTTAGATATATTAATAAAATTTGGAATATCTAAATGGGGTGATGTTTGAGCCGAAACTTCTTGTCTAATGCACTCTTTTCTTGGTGTTAAAAAAGGTTAGCTTTGGGGGCTGTTTCAAGATGATCTAGTGAAAGTAGTTCAAGGAAAACTTGATATAGTGAAATATTAATGTTGTTAGAACAATTAAAAGAAAATAAAGTCGGCTTGCATTAGTGTATTAATTGAGTCGTACAATGGCATGTTACATGTGCATTAAATATAAGCTAGCTAGATGAAAACTGATAAGTGATGAGCTTAATTTGATCTCATAAAGTTAACTGTGTTAGGGGAGCTAATTCGTATATAACAAAATTCGTTCATACGTAATAGATAAAAGTATTTAACAACATAAGGTATAAGTTTGTAATGTATAAATTATTATGTATAGAAAATATATTTTTGTTATTTACCAATAATCACTTTTGTGTTAAATGGTACAATGGAGTGTTACTTAGTTGTACATAAGTGTGTTAAAATTTGTGCGTCAATGTATTGGATATATATTAATTAACACCTAATAGCAAAAAAATAAAATTAATTAACCATGCGATTTTCTTTTTGAGAGAGAGAATGGTGGGCCACCTAATGGCATATAATCTAGTAGGCTGGGCATTATAATTGTCTTTTATTTTATGAAGAATTTTGTTTGAGAGAGAGAATGGTGGGCCGCCTAATGGCATATAATCTAGTAGGCTGGGCATTATAATTTCATATATCTATATCGATACTACTATATAAAACATTTAATATTTTCTTTGCTTTTAAATTTTAAGACTTCTTAAAATTCAATTAATATATAATCTTGACCCTTCATTTAATCTAAATTAATCTCATCCACTCAATCTTTAACTATTTTATTCTCTCATAATTTACTTTAACTTTTTATTCAAAATATATTCTCTCATACTAACACAATTATCCACCTACATCAATATAATTTTTAAAATCCTATTAACTCTTCTCTTTATTTCATCAATATAAAACTTTTTTTTTATTTTATTGTCTTTTAGAACTTATTTCTAAAATTAATAAAATAGTTAAATGTAAATAAAAGAAAATTTGAAAAAAACCGGATATGTTGCTGTAGAAAACTTTTCCATGACATTGAATTGCGCGAATAACATATCATTACATTTTTAAAAGCAACATATTGTAAACCAAAATCTATTTACCGCCGCAGCATTGCGCGGGTATGATGCTAGTATATATATATATACTTGTAAAAGTTTTATATTATATGTATATCTTTCTAAACATTTAAATCTTTTAATATAAATAAAAGAGTAACATTAATCAATTTAATTAAAAGATTTTAATTCATTATTTAATAAAAATTAAATCCTAACAATTTATTTTATCAAAATCAAAAGTCTAATTTTGACTTTTAATAGTCAAAATTGAAAACTCAATTTTTAAAATTCAATTATAGAGAAGATAAGATAGTTAGTAAAAAAATATTATTTATATTATTTAAATTTTAAAAGAACGTAAACATATTTGTTAGACAATATATGTAAATTAAGATTAAATATTATAAGATTAAAAAAACATATATGCTAATTTAATATAATAATATTATTTAAAGTAACCGTATATAATATTTAAGACCTAAAGTTCATACAAATCAAATTTTCAACTTAGTTTTGATTTAAAATAAATTTAATTTGTGCTACAATATTTATCTAATTCAAACTTTTTATTCACTAGATTAATTTAGAAATAAATGTTCAAGTTCTTTATTATCATTATTTATGATTATTATATAATAAAAATCTTATCGTAAATAAATTTTACATTATTTTTAAAGATGCCATCATTTATTTTCTAAATCAACTAACTTTAATAAAAAATTCTTTTAGTTTTCAAGAAAGTTTCATATTGTGTTTTTTTCGTCAATACAAAACGATTATATATATAAATAAACGAATATAAAATAATACTTTCTTGATTACCCGTGTGTTTACACGGACATTTAAACTAGTTACTCCAATATTCTTCTATACCTTTTAATCTCTCATCTATATACAAATACCCAATTAAATTATAATTAATATAATTAAAAATTACAAATTTATTATATCCTTAATCATATATATATATATATAATACCAAGAATACCCTTCCTCATCGTAACAAATCCCTATCCTCCCATTGAAGAAAAATCCCTAATTCCTTATCCTCCCATAGAAGCTTTTTTCATTTAACCTCATCTCCACCCTTTTATCACCCTTTATCCCATCGACGTTTCTTGATTCATCGGTCGGTTGTCTCGAGGATTCTTTAGTGAACTCATCAACTCATCGATCCAACATTAGTTTTAGCAGGGAAGATGATGAAATTTATCCAAAGACTATGAACATCGATGGATTATTTAGTTGATGGTGAAATAGATCCAAAGTTGATGAAATTCATTGTTGTTTCTGCCTCACTACCCTGCAAATCGATCCATAATTTCATAGCAAGGCCAAAGTTAATAAAAATCAAAATTTTACTTTGAGTTGCAATCGATCGACTTTTTGCCTTTCTGCGGTGGAAATAAATCCCTAATTCTTCAATTCAAGCTGATTTTTTGTTACGGTTTACTTTATAACTTATCCAAGGTTGATTGAATTGGTTTTTGCTGATGATGGTGCCTGATGTTTGAATTGGTTAAAGAATTTGTGTTTGAATATTGTTGGTTTGCTATTAGTTGAATGAATTTAGAAGTTTGCTTATATATGAAGGTTCGAAAGTCTAGTTGTTTACTATTGATGAACGTTTCCTACTGAGTATAGTTGAAACAAGTAGCAGGGATGCAGGGTTCTTTACTTGGTTTAAAGAAAGGCATTTTAAGAATACACATATAAATAAATTAAGGAGATAGTGTTTTGTAAAATTTTAATAATTTGATTATAATTAATTATATATTTGTGTATACATGGGAGATTAAAAGTTTAGAAGGATATTAGTGTAATTTAAATGTTTGGAAATATATACGTGTAATTTGAAACCTTTATAAGGATATACATGAAATTCTATCTTAATTTTAAAGGCCACCTCTCTATCAAAATAATTTAATATATATGTTGTTCACGGAGCAGAGAAAAAATATGATGTGACAAAAATATAATAATGGTAATCGATGATATGTAAATGTGACATGGATAAATAAAAGCCTTTGATTGGTAGAAGATTGGAGAAACCGTTTAAATTCAATTTAATTGGGAGGATTTGAATGCAAATTGTGAGAGGGTTGTATGATCGAAATATATGAGGGGTTATATAAAATTTGTATATTAACGTAATTAATTATAGGTTGTTAATTTGTATATTAATTGGGAGGATTTGGATGCAAATTGTGACCGTCTCATTTTTATCTACATTGTGATATAAATTTTATCGTAATACGACTTAAAAAAATTAGTATATTATAATTTTTTTATCCATCGAGAGTAACGAGTAGGTACTTTTTAGATATTTTATTCGTTTTTTATATTCATTCATTCTACGTAATATAGTCGATATCGTATTGATTTCTTGGTCTTTCGACTAAAAGGAATTAGAAATATACTATTTTTAAAAATTTTATCGTATTACAATAAAATTTATATGTTTGATAACCACTTAGTGGTCTTTTAAAACCGTTGGTTAATGGCATAAAACTGTTTACAAAACTACTACTACCATTTTAGTACTATTTAAAATTGATTGTTAATATGTGAGTAAATAACCGTATAGAAACTATAACCATACATAATTATTAGGTATTGAAACAACCTTTATGTTAGTTGGATTTGTAACTACTCTTACAACTTGAAATTTTATATAAAGATTTGATTGTCTAAGTTTGCTTATTATAATTTGTAACTAGTGTCTAAATTTTACAACTTGAAATTTTATCCACAAGAAACACATTAATATTATATTAAAAAAAATTTAGATTTGTAATATAATTATATATCTTTTAAAAACTAGTAAGTATAAAAATGATTAAATATAAAAGTTTTATTTATTTATCCGAGTAACCCACATGTATAACACTAGTTTAATTTTACTTGAGATATATTCAAGGGTACCGTCTTTCTATTTTCAGGTTAATTGTCAAGTATAAATATATTGAGCAAGTTTCACGGAATTTTTAAATTGTTTGGAGAATTAATTGAAGTATTTTTTTAAAGGTTTAGTTCACCAAAATATATTCAATTTGTTATGTTTTACTATTGTGTGTAACGAACTTTAAAAGTTTCTATTATGTGTATTAAACTTTTAACTTTTTGCTATTGTATATATTTTGGATACACAAAAAAGGAAAAAAAATTTATAAGTTTAGTACATACAATTAGGGGTGAGCATGGGACCCGATAGACCGAAAAAACCGACGAACCGGACGGAACAAGACCGAGACTGGTCGGTCAGGTCTTCGGTCCTTGTTTTTTATAGATTTCGGGTTTCAGTCCGGTCCGGACCGATCCGGTTTTGTTTAATATAGTATATAAAACAAACAATAGACCAAAAAAACCGACTAACCGGACCTGACCGGTCCGGACCGGGACTGGTCGGTCCGGTCTTCGGTCCTAGTTTTTTTAAAGATTTCGGGTTTCGGTCCGGTCCGGTTTTAAACCGTGCTCACCTCTACATACAATAGAAAGTTTAATATATACAATACCGACAAATTAAATGTTTCATACTCACAATGAAAACTTCTAAAGTTCGATACATACAATAACAAAATATTACAAGTTGCATACATTTTGTTGAACTAAACCCCCTTTTTTTTTATCTCTTACAAAAAAACTAGCTAGTATTAAGAAAAGGAAACCCAATGATATAAATATATATTTCATTTTATTAAATCTTCCGAATTCTAACGAGTAATTCTAAATAATCTTATTATTAGAAGTATTAAATTAAATAGGATGATATAAGATTGCTATAATAAGAAAAACTTTGTTTTAATAACGAAGTTTTAACTTCGTTAAGCTTTCTTTAATATAAGACTCAATTTTGCCTTTAAAAAATAAGTTTATAGCTTTTAAGAGCACTCTTACTCAAATGCATTTTTATTCACAATTATCACATATTCAATAGATATTTATCTTTGTATTATTTTATATAAATTCATAATTTTAATTATAGATACAACTATTTTTAGTATAACTGACTTTTATACATCTCATTCTAAACTTTAACACTTTACAACGTTAAACTAAAAGCTGCTCATAATCATGCCGATTACTAACTGTTTTAATACATATAAAACAAAACAAAAACAAACTTTTCAATGTAAGAGGCCTTACACTCATCAACTAACTCTTGGTCCCTATCTCTGTGTTCAATCTCTTTAGTCTCGTTTTCTCTTTGATCTTGATCTAGCCATTGCCTTCTCATCCACTATCAAGTGTACATAGAATTTTAAAAGTGGTCGAGTGTGTAGATTCAAGTTTGATTATGTGGATTCGATTTTGAGTTGATTTTGATAATTTGGATTCATTAAGGTGAGTAGGGTTCAATTCTGGGTTCCAACTAGGGATGGTAATGATTTGTGGTGGCTGGAGAGGGGACGACAAGGAGAAGGTGGTACGTGGTTAAGTGAGATGGTTGTGGGTGGTGGCCGGAAAAAGAAAGAGAGAGATATTAGAGATATAGGAGTGTAAGAGAGAAGGATATAGATAAAAGAGAGAGGGGGAAGGGTTTATGTTATTTTTTATTATAAATTTTTTAAACAGATAAATATTATTTGATAATATAAAATCAATTAAAATGTAAAAGAACAAAATAAAGGTAATTTTATCTTTTTAAGCGTGTTAGAGGTTAACCACCCTTAATTTGATCTAAACCACATTAGACCATATTTGTAATAAGTCTATGTTGGGATGAATCAAACCTATAAAAATCTATACAATATTGACAAAATCCTAATTTAACCTAAACACAAGGACCAAATCTAAAACAATATGTGATATATCACAACCAAATTTTGGAGCAACATCAACATGGAGTTTCATCAAACGTAAACCCATCATAATTTTTAGAGTCAATAATAGTTTAACAATCAAAATTTAAGCCTAGTTTAAGTTTAACAATCAAAGTTTTTTATTAAATGATTTTATCATAAAGTTTTAAATTTGTTATAATTTAAACCTTAAAGTTTTTTAAATTGTTTAATTTAAACCTTGAAGTTTTCTTAAAAAAACTGATTAACTCCTTAAATATTGTATAGTTTTTTTATTACCCACTTTACTTCATTATACATGTTGATTTTTTTAGAAACTTAACAAAACTTAAGAGGTTAAACTATTTTCTAACTAAAATTTAAGTGTTAAGTCATTCGAAATAAAACCTTAAGGTTTAAAAAAATGTAACTTTGAGAATTAAATTATAATAAATTCAAAGTTTATAATAAAATTGTCTAGAAAAAAAAAACTTTAATGCTTAAACCGAAACTAAACTTAAAATTTGATTATTAACCCTATTTTTAAAATACAAAAAGTCAAAAACAATATGCGATCTACACGCTATCTTTACTTGCAATTACTCACTCTACATAAATTATACATTTGATTTATCAATAATAAGCATAGGCTTAATTACTCTTTTCATTAAGTAAAGTAAAGGTGATGAGAAAAACTTTATAGACTTCATCATAGACTCACTTAATACGAGTATTAATTGCATATCTAAAACAATAATCAGTCTTCTTATATAATTGGGATAATCATTAATTTTCTTTTAACATTTTAGTAGCAAGTTATTATATATATTTAATTCTATAGTTTTTAATATGTCACATGGATAACTAATATTTTGAAATGTTATATGACATATATCCAACTTTTAAAATTTTCAATCGTATCTATGTAGTTATGTGGAACTGGACTTGTGAGAAGCGGTAAATAAGGTTGTTCATGGATGGTTAACCGATAAACGGACAACCGGTTAACTGATAAATTCGGTTTGATGATATATTGAACCTAAATCGAAAACTTCGGTGAACCAGTAATCGGTTAATCGGTTTAAACTGTTTGGTTATGCGGTTAACCAATTAACCTATTTTTAATAACATGTAATCTAATAATATGTAAATTAATTTTGCAACAACACATGTACATCAACTTTTTACTTTTCATATACCACAGGTATAAATTTTTTTCATATTACATAATGTTCCAAGCCATGATATATATATATATATATATATATATATACATATATACACACACACACATCTCTCTATATATATGTATGTATGTATGTTCGGTTTAAATTGCATAATGTTCATATCAAAATATCTAAGACACTATGGGTTTAAATTATATTTATCATGTTATTTTATATTGGCCTCTAATTTTAATTCAAGTTAATGAACTAGTGACATAAAAAAAATACAATGTCAGTATGTTACAATATGTCATACACAACTTATTTTCATATATATATATATATATATATATATATATATATTCGGTTTTCGGTTAACCTTCCATCACTGAAATCAAGAGCCATAACCAAACAGAAAAACCGAAAAAAATTCCTGGTTCGGTTAACCAAACCAAAGTTTTAAAAAAAAGTTTAACATAAAAATTGGTACGGTTCACCGGTTTTTTGGTTCGGTTTTTCGATTTCGGATATTTTGAACACCCCTAGCGGTAACCTTAAATCTATTAAACTTCTCAGTTTTTGTTATTATGTTATCGAAATAAAAATAGTTATTAGGATATTTTTCATTAATAAAATGATTTAGTTTACTAAAATGTATCTAACTTGTCACATTTTGCTATTGTGTGCATGAAACCTTAAAAGTTTCTATTTTATGTATCAAACTTTTAATTAGTTGTTATTGTATGTATTTGGTTACAATAAAAAGAATAAAATATATAAGTTGTTTAGTACATAAAATAGAAAGTTTAATACACATAATAGCAATAAATTAAATGTTCGATACACATAATTAATAGAAAATTTTAAAATGTAATACACATAATAATATAATGTAACAAATTGAATATATTTTGATAAACTAAACTTTTAATAAAGTTGTAACTATTAACTTGGATTAAACAATAAGGTTAACTTGAATTAAAAATTAGTCTTAATATATTCTATTTACATATTTTTTTTTGTTATTATTATATTATTGTCTTTAGAATTATTAATATTAATAAAAAAATAGTTACTTATCGAATTACTCACTTACTAATTAACTTAAATCAAATATCAACTTTATCAAACCTAAATATAAACGATCTTTTTTGTTCCTTTAAATGCTCTCAAAGTGAAGGGAGTTAGGGATATGAAGTATGTGGTGGGTGAACCACTGAATAGCAAGGAGGATTGACGCACCATCACAGCGTATGTTGTGGTCACACGAAGAGAGGGCAATGTGGTGGTGTTCTCCCCTGGTTTTTTAATAATTTGATTGGTCGATTACTTGATAGCTGAACTATGTAAGATGGTAGTGATTAATCACACCATGTGTTCATGTATTAAGTGATGGGAGTGTGTTACTCACATGGTAATATAGTGAAAGTGATCACTTATTTTTCTCCTAAAAAAACAATTTAAATGTTCATAAATAGTTCTTGTGTTCTTAAAGAACAATTCTTGTAGACTACCATCACCACCTTTACTAAAGAAAATAGTTATCATTAAGGTTTAAAACTAGTTTATTAAATTTGTTTAAAAGTAACACTTAAAAATGATGTTGCATATTTTATAAAGAACAGTTAAAAATTAGAGTGAATTTCATATATACACTTTTTAAAACTAAAAATCTCGTATTTTCTCAGTCTACTTCAGAAATATCACATATACTATATCCTTCTTAGTTCTTAATCTAATCAAATTTTATATTTACCCAAATTACCATTTTTATCATTATTAATCATTTTAAATAATTTATAATTATGAATAATATTCAAATGATCATTATGCCTTAGCAGATGGGTTTACGATGGTGGAGGAGGCCTATTCTGTTTAATAGTAGGGCTTTCTCTCTCAATTAACAAGCCCAGGGATCACAGACTCAGGAGTGGGTTCTGACACCCTTTAGCCTTATCCGCTCTTGGTGGTTTAGTTAGGGCAGCAGATTACTTAGAGGTTTACTTCTAGTGAATAGGAAAAGCGAATTGAGATTACTAATGACGGATATTCTAAATCTATTTTTAAAAGATCACATATATCCAAATTATAATTTTAATCAATTTCAAATTATGAAAAGTGTAAATCTTGACAATTGAATTTCGAAGGAATTATTCCATGGTCTAATTACTTAATTATGTGGCAGTGGGGTCGTGGTAATGAAGTAATTTTGAAATGAAAGGTGATATATCCTCTTATTTTCTGAACATAAAATCAATACAAGTGTCAAAATTAATAGAGGAGTTGAGAAAATAGAACTTATGTGAACATAATAAAAAAAATAATAGAAATGTATATCATTTTTCTTTTGAAAGATTCAAACTTCCAATTTACCAAATACAATTCACATCAAGAACATAGAAACAACACTCATCACATGCTATCCTGGAAACATATTCAACCGATGAAAACCGCATACGATTGAAAACCCACATCCTTAATAAATCGACCCAACGCCGCTTTGAAATGTAAGCGATCAGATTCGACAGTGACGGCGTCCACACAGAACCAGTGGCAGAGCGACAACCAGGGGCGGACCAATGATTTGAGATGAGTGGTAGCACCGGACATATGATTTGAAATGAGTGGTAGCACCGCCTCGAAAAAATCGGAATTTACACTACGAAATGGTAAAACCGTCTCGAAAAAATCAAAATTTACACTACGCGGACAAAATTGAGTGGTGTCCCGTGCCACCACTCGGTTGTGCCTAGGTCCGCCCCTGGCGACAAAGCAACTAATGAGCTGCGGAAGACGTAGAAATTGATTTAATATGGGATTGACGAAACGTTGGACACACGTAGTGACAAATGACAATGCTAATTAGTATTGTTCAAAGTTTCGGGTGACTTAATTGAAACCAAACTTAAACTTAATTATTATCGGATAAACTAAACCTTTTTTTTTCTTTCTGAATGAGCTGTTGCATATGTCGATAATCAAAAGGATAATTAGGTAAATTTATTATCTATTAGAAGTATAAACAATATTATCTAATTATAAAGGATAAAATTGGTTAAATATGAAATTTTGCTAAGTTAAGAAAGTTATATATGATATGAAATCTTTCTAAAATGAGTGATGATTCGTGCACAACAATCCTATAATTCATCGACGTACCGTGTGTTGTTTGTTGTTTATACCTGTTATATGTGGAAAATTACGTTGTATACAAATCAACTATCTTTTAAAATTTGTGTCACAGTATTATAACCCGTATTTCCAAAAGTTTATGCATGATGAGTTTTGTGGGTAGCGACTGTTCTAAAACTGTCTGCTGTTGTTCATTTATGCGTATAAAGATTTTGTAGAAGTTTGTCAAAGTTGTTGAAATTACAGAATCCTGTAATCATCTCCATGTTCTTTAAGAATCAACAAGAAATGAAGGTATTAATGACAGACTTTTAGTTAGTAGGTGTAGATGTACATTTACTCATCTACATGCTAGCTAAGCTAATCTTATAATGCAGTTGAGAGCTCAATCAATGAAAGATAAATGAACCATTTCTTTTTTATTTTCTATCTAACTCTCATTCATACATGGGGCCCTTAGCCTCATGTGATCATGTTCATAGATATGTCGGCATTCACCCTCGCTAGCCAAACTTTACTGAGCTCCCACATTATATATACACAATGCTACTTACCGATTTAAGTACCAACTCAACAATGAAGCTTTTTTAGAAACTTGCTATAATTTAATACTATAGTTGTTGTGTATTTAACGATTCTTGATGCAGATTTATTCGGTCTATCGGCCTGAACTCCTTTTGGGATTCTTGCTGATTTTGTTATTTTCTGGGAGGTTGTGTTATGGTAATGACAACGTTGTGGAGGTAGTTGGGATTGGAGAATGTGGTGATTGCAAGGATAGTAATATCAAGAGCAGCCATGCTTTGTCAGGTAACATTGTCTGTTAACTTATTGCATTTTGCTACATTGTCCTTTATTTTCTTCTAGAGGTAGTACATGTACTTACTATTCTGAATGAAGAATGTTAAATAAATGAATCAACAGGGATAAAGATTGGACTCTTGTATTTACTATATACCCTTTATTTCTGAATGAAGAATCTTGGTCTTATCTTATTTCTTTTCAGATCATATCCATGATCACATTTTCATTTTAAGAAACTTGAAATTGACGGAAATGTGTATATGTTTGACTTTGTTTAGGGCTTAAAGTAACCGTTGAGTGCATGCTTGAGGACGGGAAGTTTAAAACAAGAGGTGTCGGGGAGCTCGATGGGGAAGGGAACTTTAAGATATCTCTATCAAAAGTGGTCTTGAAAGACGGGAAATTGACAGAAGAATGTTATGTGCAACTTCACAATGCAGCAAATTCACCTTGTGCAGTTCTTGACAGCTTTCATGCCACCAAGATCATTTTTCTGTCAAAATCAGACCAAAAACACATATTTGGGCCCGTTGGAAAACTTACATTCTCGTCAGCTGTTTGCACATCTGCTTTCTTGTGGCCGCTTTTCAAGTATCCTCCCCTACCAAAAGTACCACATTGGCAAAAAAAACATCCGTTTTTTGGGCACCATTTTCCGCTTCCTTCGCTTCCACCTAAAGTTTATCCTTCATTTCCATTTCCACCAAAAATACCATTCAAGAAATCATTTCCACCACCTGTATATAATCCACCTGTTGTTGAACCTCCTCCTGTCCCAGTGTACAAACCGACACCCAAGCCTCCGGTTGTTGTGCTGCCGCCAAAACCGCCTGTTGTTGAGCCTGCTCCCACCCCGGTTCATAAGCCAAAACCAAAGCCACCAGTTTTTAAACCACCACCGGTTCCTGTCTACAAGCCAAAGCCACCTGTTTACAAGCCAAAACCAAAGCCACCACTTGTCAAGCCAGAGCCAAAGCCACCGGTTGTGAAGCCGCCAACATCCAAAACTCCACCAGGCCCAAATTGTGACCCCAAAAAGAAGCCACCGGTTTTTAAGCCAGCTCCAGTCCCAGAATACAAGCCAAAGCCAAAAGCAAAACCAAAGCCGCCTGTTTCCAAGCCAGCTCCTGTTCCAGCTTACAAGCCAAAGCCAAAACCAAATCCACCAGTTTTCAAGCCTGCTCCAGTTCCAGTTTACAAACCGAAGCCAAAGCCAAAGCCACCCGTTTATAAACCAAAGCCACCAGTTTATAAACCAGAGCCTAAGCCGCCAGTTTTCAAGCCTCCCCCGGTTCCAATTTACAAACCAACACCAAAGCCGCCATTGCCACCACTAGTCGTACCACCATCTCCAAAGATCTTGCCACCGCCTATTCCCATTTACAAGCCTCTTCCACCATTCTATAAGAAACCTTGCCCACCATTTTCACTCCCAAAGCTTCCTCCAAAAGATTTCCATCATCTCCCTCCCCTACCTCCTTTTCCCACCCTTCCTCCAAAAGATTTTCATCATCTTCCTCCCCTACCTCCTTTTCCCACCATTCCTCCAAAATATTCCCATCATCACATCATTGGGGATCTCCCTCCCCTACCTCCCATGTTCTCTCATCCATAAGAATTAATTTGCATGCTATCAAGAAACAATAAAAACTTCATGCATGATTCAGAGCAACATGAACAGAACATGGTGCATGCATATAGATAATATGTGGATGTATCAAAGGGAGTAGGGTTTCTTCTATGCTTGGTATGAATGCTTATCATGTGAAGATATTGCATGGAGTTTGTAAAGTTTCAAGTTTAATTTTTATTTGTATCAATTCAAATTAATAATTATATTTTAATTGAAACTAGTTATTGTGCTGGTATCTACAAGTTCACGTAGGTTGCAATTAGTTTTGAGATATCAAAGAAAAATTGCAATATTAATCTTTTTAATGCTACTGCTACTTTTAGTGCCTGTTTTTGTCTACTGGTACAAAGTGTGTCATTAGTGACGGAATAAACGTCACTGAAGGTCTTGTATTCCGTCAGTAGAGATGTATTGTTAACCAAACACGCTGCACCACGGTTGTTAATCTCGAATCTTGAAATATTTCTTATAGTGTACAACAATTAACTCATAATAGATTAATTAAAATAGGGTTTAAAGTTTTAGGGAATGTTTGTTTGCTGCTGAACAAAACCATTCAATGTTGAATGCTGAATCATTTAGTATTAAGTGCGTTTGATTGCCGCCTCTTCTAAAAGGTTGTTTACATCTTGTCAATCCTACACCTAGGATCTTTAGGATTCGTACCCCACACCTATTTCTTCTAAAGTCATCCTCCCCGGACTCATCAAGCATCTGCACCGAGGAACTATAATCATATTTGATCTCTAATCATTTAATGACAACAAAAAAAATTTAATATATGCATAATGGGTCAAATCAACCTGCTTAAACCGTACTAAGAAAACCGTCCACTTTTTACCCGTCACTCAACCCAACCCTTTTATCATAACCCCCCTCCCACATGCTGGCTACCCAAATTATACTCGGAAATGAAAATAGACGGAGCAGAAGTTACAAGTTATAAAGTAGCAACACTTTTCTAGAACCAAAAAAAAAAAAAAAAACAGGAATAAATGAAGTGCAAAGTATCTATCTACAAATGGTAAAGAAGAGGAGAAAAGGAACTTCAGATGTTGCAAATTTGTACTACATCAGCTTTTGTTGTGCTATCAGAAGGTCTCTTCACTAAAAAAAGCTTGTGTCATGTTGGGATTAAAAGTTAACATCTTCTTCACATGTTTCTTTTAACATATACTAATGAATTGAACATATACTTAATTGTTTATGAGAAGACATTCATATATATGAGCTGCTCTGAAATAGAAGAACTTAACTGACATGCAAAAAAACAGAATTTCTATTTCCCTTGCTCCTATTCATGTGTTGAGCTTTAAATAAATCCACTCATAAATCATAACCCAATAAAAAGTATACTTGCCCTGCATCCTGTCATTAAAGTAACTTAAATTTGCAACATTATTTAATTTCCCAGCAAAGATTGCCAAAAGGGCAACATCATGTAACTTGTTTAGCGCATTTTTATAAGGAAAAATGATATTCAGTTAGTAAGGACTGCTATTAAACTGGAATTGATGATCATATGGATAAAGATTGGTATCAGGGATTGGATTGTAACTAGGGTTAAAGAAAAATGCTTTGTAGGGGGGTCTTGCTGCCCAATAGAGCAGGAAACCATCCTAAAGTTGCTCCAAAAGAACGACCCTCCTAAATTTAATCCAAATAGAGAATCAAAGTGAAGAGTGTACGTAATCTTGTATAATAAGTCTCATCATCACAAGCAAATATGTATCAGACATGGAAAAACTTTGAACCATCCAAGATGGATTCACCTGTTTTTCTGAAAATTTTACCCCATTTCTATGTTTCCTTCCATGCAAAAGGACAAATGAGGGTGTTGAAAGACAATAACCTTTATTAAATGGTAGTGGAGAGGGTTCAAACGAGAACTGTTTTTCGTACAAGAACTGCGGGAACCAATCTTAACCGTTCATTTTGGATAATGGAATTCATGGATGAAGAGCGTGGGGAGATTGAGTGTGGCAGGGTGCATGTAAGGAATTCATGGGTGGGCAATCCAATTGAAGGAGGGGGAATTGGACGACTAAGATTGGTTCTCGTACGAAAAACAGTTCTCGTTTGAACTTTTGCCAAATGGTAGTTTCCTTAGCCTTCTCAATCAATTGATTGGGATATAAATAGATTACAAACAAGGACAACAGCTCACTAAACTAACTAATGGGCTACCCATTTACAAATAAAATATACAACAATATATATACACTAACACACCTCTGTAGTTTGAAGGGTAGAGCTATCACGGACATTCAAACTGTCACGAAATTCTAGAAACAAGGAAGACGGTAACCTTTTAGTAAAGATATCAACATATCGAGATGAAGAGGGAACATGAAGAACACGAACTACCCCTGTACCAACTTTGTCTCGCACAAAGTGTAAATTAATCTCTATGTGTTCGGTTCGTTGATGCTGCACCGGATTGGTAGATATGTAGACTGCGCTGACATAGTCGTAGTAGACGATGGTGGCAGACGAGAGGGGAGAGCGGAGCACTCGCAATAGATTCTGAAGCCAACATGTCTCTACAGCTGCATTAGCGACGGCACGGTATTCGGCTTTGGATTGAGAAATAGTCGGCTCAGAAAGAAGATTTGAACCAAAAATACACAATACCCATAATTAGAACTCTAGTACTTGGACAGCCTCTACAGTCAGCATCAGAATAAGTAGTAAGGTGTGTAGTAGATGACGCATATAGTTGAAGACCGAGAGAGAGATTGCCGCTAATGTATCTGAGAATGCGTTTAAAAGCTGTGAAAGTGAGGCTCCCGAGGATCATGCATATACAAGCAGATCCGCTGAACTGCATAAGAGATGTCAGGTCTAGAAAAGATCAAGTACTGAAGAGCTCTGGCCAGACTACCATAGAGAGACGGGTCTGCAATAGGAGGGTCATCTGGTCCAAGCTTAGCTTGTGTGTCTACACGATTTCTAATAAAACCCAGATCCTCTACTGTGAAGCAAATGCTGTGAATCATTGGTACCAAACCCGGGGTGACTGTTTAATCATAATAGGAGAAACAAGAACATTATTGAGATGCAGCGGTTTATATGGAGTATTAATGGTGGTGTTACAGAAGCAAGAGACAAGGAATTTCGATCCACTACCAACAATGGTTGATGGTTTACTACTAGGATTAAAAATAGAATCGAGAGTGCCTGCATCCAAAGCAATGTGAGAAGTCGCACCTGTGTCCATATACTGGCCGTTGTCATCCAAGTCATCATCCGACATAGCGTTAAATTGAAGGTTAGTTTCTTGGTCAGTATTCATTGGCGGAAACCATGTCCACAGAGGAGACCCGTGATCCAGAGACGTGTGAAAAGCTTGCCTATTAGATTGTCCATTTCTCCTAGAATTGTTGCTTTTAGGCCTACTGCCATGATGACGCTACAGGCCCAAAATGAAATGGAGGAGTCCATTTGGGGGGGGGGGGGGGGATATAGGCCATAGTCCCACCCAAAAGGCCAAGGATATCTATGCGAAAGTCCACGTGAGGGTTGTCCACCAAAATGGGGGTGACTAGAATTAAATCCACCGGAGCCGCCACCTTTTAGTTGTTGGCGATTTCCACCTGTTCGACTATGGTTGTTACTATGGTTACCACCAGAACTGCGATTATTGTGCTGGTCTTCGGTATACAAAACAGAAGAAGATGAAGAAATATCACGATGAGACGCGGTATGAGACCGGAATCGGGACAGCCGCTACTCCTCAGCGAGCAGCATGGAACGAGTTTCAAGCAGAGAGGGAAACGAGTATGGTGGTGGATGATCGACGCAACATACTTAAACTTCTCCGAAAGAACGTTAACCATGTATATAACCAAAGTCTTCTCATCCACTGGCTTGTCGATGTTATGAAGCAAATTCGATAACGTCTTGATTTTCTGAAAATAGTCAGCAATGGTAGAGTCCCCAGGGGCGGACCTAAGGGTATTCGAACGAGTCACGGGACACCATCCAATTTTGTACACGTAGTGTAAATTTTGATTTTTTCGAGATGGTGCTACCATCCATTTCAAAATTTAGGTCCGGTGCTACCTGTTGGAATTAATTGTCAAAAGTTAAAGTATTAGTATTATTATTATAACTTAGGTTTATAAGTTTATATGTACAACTCCGTGGACCACCTCTGGGGACCACCACCGACGACACCTGCCGCCTTTGGAGTAACCGCCGACGGTTACAAAGCCGCTGGCCACTAACCGCGATTCCCGAACCCTATAAATATGTATTTTCATTTGTAAAAACAGAGAGATTCTAGATTATGAAGTTTATAATGAAGATTTGAAAGTTTAAGTTTAGTTTTATGAGTTTTGAGAAGTTTTGATCCTGACATTTGGTATTAGAGCCGAGGTTAACACCAAGGTTCACATCATCTACCCAGAAAAACCCACAAAAATCGAAACCCTAATTTCCGAATCGGAGGCAAAGGAAGAAATCGTCGAAATTTGATTTCGGGTTCGATTTTTCATCATAAAAAGGATACCTACGGCGGCCGTTCAAATAGGAACTACCACCGTGGCACCCTAAATCGGAGGAAGGAACTTACCTCACCGGAGAAGACGACCGGAGAAAAACCAAACGGTCAGAACGACCTGGGATCCAAGGCACGAAGGCAGAAGGAATCGCACCACTCGAACAGAAGTCGAGATCCACTCGACAAAAAGGACCGATCGGAACAACCATCAGAGAAACCATCAAAGAAGAGAACCACCGTGTTGTTCTCGGTGGAACAAAAGAACAAGCGAAGAAAATGCTGCACAAAAAAAGGGGGGCGTTCATTTTAAAAAAAACAAAACCCTAATTTTTTTCAAAATATAAATGGGCCATTGTTTTCTAATCCTATAAATGGGCTGGTTAACACACGTTTTTTATATAAAGTTTAAGTTTTTTTTAAATTAAAGTTTTAATATAAGAAAAGTTTTTACTATTTACATTTTATAGATTAATTAAAGGATTAAAGTATTTAAAGTAGTATGGATTAATAAAATTATAAGATTTAAGATTTAAGATTTAAAAGTTTAAGATTACAAGATTAATAAAGTTTTAAAAGTTTTTCAGAGTTTTAAACCAACATTTGGTTAAAGTTTTAAAGTTTAAGGTTTCAAAGTTTTTCAGAGTTTAAGCCAATATTTGGTAACAGTTTTAAGTTTATAAAGGTTTAAGTTTTTAAAGGTTTTAAGTTTTAAAGTTTTAAAGGTTTTAACCAATATTTGGTAAAGTTTAAGTTTTAAAGTGTTTGTTAAGATTTCAAGTATCAAGTTTTTAAGGGTTTTAAGTTTCTAAAGATTATAAGGTTTATTAAAGTTTAAAAGATTGTTAAGTTTTAAAGGTTTATAAAGTTTTTAAGATTTAAGGTTATTTCTGTTTTTTGTTTGAAAGTTTTATACAGTTTTTAAGTTTTAAGTTTTTAAAAAGGGGTTATCAAAAGGTTTTAGAAAAGGTTCTGAAATTATGGAAAGCAATCCGGAGGATAATCCAAGAAATCAAAGAAAGGATAGTGGAACTACACCATATTTTCAATGCCCGTTGTTAAATTCAACAAATTATACCATATGTTCCATCTGAATGAAGATCATACTGCAGGCAAATGATATTTGGGAAATGATTGAACCTACTACTCAAACTCAAGTGAATGACAAAAGAGATAAAACTGCAATTGCCTATCTTTTCTCAGCACTGTCTGAAGATCTAACGTTACAAGTGGCAAATTGCAAAAGAAGTTTGGGAGACTTTGAAGACCAGAAATATTGTAGTGGATCAAGTACAAAAGGCAAGATTACAAACTCTCAGATCAGAGTTTGAGGCACTGGAAATTAAAGAAGAAGAATCTATTGATTCATTCACCTCAAAGATGACAAATGTTATTTCCAAGATAACTAACCTTGGAACAACAATTGATGAACCAATGCTTGTACGAAAACTACTGGATTCTATGCCAGAAAGATTTCTTCAAATAGTTGCGGCCATTGAACAATATTCAGATTTAGAGACCATGGCGTTTGACGAAGCAATTGGAAGGTTAAAAACGTTTGAAGAAAGACTCAAGTACAAGAAAAGCAAGTATGTGAATAATCAAGAAGGTTTAATGTTTACACATCAAGAAGATCGAAGAAAAGAGAAGTATGTTCCACCGCATATCCGAAATCATGGGAATGACAAGCAATATGGAAGAGAAGGAAATCCCTCACGAGAAGCAAAGAAGTACTTTAGAAGTCAAGACAGATTCAGTAATATAAAGTGTTATAACTGCAACAGATATGGACACTATGCCTCACATTGCCGTGAAAGATCTCGAAAGTACTACAGACAAGAACAGTCAAATTTAGTGGAAGAATCTTTAGAACCTACATTACTTATGACAACATTTGAAGATTTCAAAGACTTGAAGATTGAAGACTTTTGACAATTAAGGGGGAGATTGTTGGAATTAATTGTCAAAAGTTAAAGTATTAGTATTATTATTATTATAACTTAGGTTTATAAGTTTATATGTACAACTCCGTGGACCACCTCCGGGGACCACCACCGACGACACCCGCCGCCGGCTGCCGCTGCCTTTGGAGTAACCGCCGGCCAGTTACCGCCATTCCCGAACCCTATAAATATGTATTTTCATTTGTAAAAACAGAGAGATTCTAGATTATGAAGTTTATAATGAAGATTTGAAAGTTTAAGTTTAGTTTTATGAGTTTTGAGAAGTTTTGATCCTGACACTACCATCAATTTCAAATCCTGGGTCCACCCTTGGAGTCCCCAAGAGTGATGTTACAAAGATCGCTGTCAAGTTGTATCGCCCGAGAGTCTTTGTTACCCCGAAACAAGTTCTCAAGACTTACCCATACGTCACGAGCCAAGACTTGTCTCTTCAGAATCGTTGTGAGAAGGGACGATGATATCATGCCATAAATCCATAGTTTTACGAAAGAGTCTAACCGCTTCCATTCAAGGTCGTTATCTCTGGTTGGAGTGATAGAGCGGTCTAGGTATCCAAGGATTCTAAAGCTCATACAATGGGTCTTAAACAACTCTCATAATTTAGTTCATTTAATTCAAGAACAAGAGGGACAAAAGCTTTGATGTTGGTGATGCCATATGGTTTGATGTTGGCGCTGTTATTGGGTTATTCAGCCATGGAAAAGAACAAGAAAAAATAGAAGAATGACCTACTGGTTAACTGTTGAAGAGCAGAAAGTCGACGGCAGAAGAAGGAGGATGCCGGATTAGGGTTTCTACCAAACTAAGAGAAAATTAGGGAGAAATGTTTGGTGTTGATAGCATATTAAATGGTAGTTTTCTTAACATTCTCAATCAATTGATTGAGGATAAAATAGATTACAAACAAGGCCAAGTGTTGATGACTCAACAAACTAATGGGCTACCCATTTAGAAATAAAATATACAACTATATATATATATATACACACACACACACACAAACAACCTTCTCCCCTTCAAACCCATCGAAATGCCCCATTAAAGAGCTCATGTAGCGAGGTGAACCGTGTAAAAGTGTAATATTCCACTAGAATGTTATTCGATAAGAATGACTTTGGAAGATGTGAACAAATGGTCCTTTGTTTCCAATTCTGTACCGCGTTAGGAACAATCCACATTTTTAACATATTTGAAGAAATTGCCTGATGGATCAAGATCCCATTTCCACTTTGATTCCATCATATCTTCAACTTTCGAAATTGAACAGATTGCTTCTCATAAACCGCATTACTCTGATCCATAGCGTCTACTTGCAGAACCAATTTATGTATGTAGTCAAAGATAAGAAAGCACGAAAGCAAAATTGAAGTAGTCAAGCAGGGAAAAATCAACAACAAACAAAATAGAGAGAGAGGGAGAGGGAGAGGGGGAGGGGGAGGGGGAGGGGGAGGGGGAGGGGGAGAGAGAGAGAGAGGGAGAGAGAGAGTGAGAGGGGGGAGAGAGAGAGAGAGCATGAAAAGCCAAGTGTAGGAAGGTGAGAGATATCATATGCCTGAACCATCCTGCATGCCACACTAACTTTTAGCTTAAACTTCCTTATCATCAATCATATACTATATATAAATATTATATATAATAATTAAAATTTGAAGAACAACTTATTTTTATCACTAAAGATTATATTACCCCAAATACAGCGAATTTTTTACAAGTTATTAAAACTTAATTTTTATAAATAAATATAATTAGTTTTCATAAACATTCTATTTTCATGGTATAATAAATAATGGAGAATTACGAAACTTAAGTATATTTTTTTTACAAAATGTAAATCCAAGGTGTCAAGTATTATGCAATAAACAAAGCAATCAACATAATAATTAAACCCTTGCAAACAATTTCAAAAAGTATACTAACAATTAATTTCGATTCAAATATACTCAAATCTCAATTAATTGCCATGAACAATCACACACGTCAATCCAAAAAAGATTAGTTCTTTTTCTTCAATAATCTTCGATTTTGATGTTTAATCCCAATATACATGAAATCAATCAACAAACATGAATTGATCCTCAATTTCAGACAACAAACGCTATATAATGATGAATTTCGTGAATCACAGAAGACAGAGTATATGACTACGATAAAGAAAACCTAAACCCAGTCTTCAAATGAAGCAAACACAGAAAGATCAAAATAACTCACATTTGATCCACTTCATGCCCTGATATCAATTGTAGGTTCTTAATTGTATCAAGTATCAACAGTAAATTGAAGCAAACACCACAATGATAGGAGATGTAGAAACGTAAAAGATGAATGAAAAATACAAATATGTGAATGCTTATTGAATTAGGGTAGAGTTACATTGTTTATATAACCAAAAATAAACATATAACCAAACAAAAATTATTCCTTATTTATTCGTTATCGTCATGATACATGAATAGAGTTGTGTTTAATAAAGTTCACGTAAAAAACATAATTATAAAATTTTAATATTTAATCACAGGTGATTTGTAAAAATATCATATGTGAATTATGAAAATACTATTTTGCTCAAAATTTTAAAACGTAATCTGGACCATTGATGTCATTCCAGAAATTAAAATTAGTCTATTAGAATTACGAATTAAGTACGAATTATATTGAAATTTTTTTAATAAAAATCCTTTTTCTAAAAGATCCTGAAATTCTAAAGGGTTTTCATGTAAAATTGTCTTAGAAAAATGAACGTATTATATTATAATTAGAAATTATTGTTATATACTGTCATGCTAATAATTATACCCCAACAAACGTTATTTTATTCAACCTAAAAATTACTCTACATAGAAACGTGGATTGACTGACTTCTATGTGTAAACACAGCTCCACTTTCAGATTCCTTCTTATCAATGGTAGGTAGGATTCTCGCCTGTGGGTCATTGACTCGTTAGCAGTTTACTTCCTAACAAAATGCCAGCAACAAAGATCACGTTTCATGATTTCAGATGCCCTAATGACGATCAATTGAAGCATGACGACGAACAACAATAAGACGTTAGCGCCGCTTTCTCTGCTAATTCTCCTACTACACAGCATGATTCCCATTGAAAGCTCTGATTTTACCATACCAGAGGCCACTATTGATGAGATTCAAGCAGCTTTTAAGCACAACAAACTTACATCCAAGGAGTTAGTTGAGTTTTACATCGATGAGATAAGAAAACTCAATCCAATTTACAGAGCAGTCATCGAAGTGAACCCAGATGCAGTTCATCAAGCTCAGAAAGCTGATCAAGAGCGAAAGTCTAATTCTCCCAAGTCGCGTTTTTGGTTACATGGTATCCCTGTTTTGCTCAAGGATAATATTGCAACCAAAGATAAGCTTAACACGACTGCAGGATCTTACGCCCTTCTTAAGTCGGTGGTGCCTCGGGATGCTGGTGTGGTTAAGAAGTTGAGAGAATCAGGGGCAATTATACTCGGGAAAGCAAGCCTGAGTGAATGGGCTAATTTCAGATGCTCCAATTCATCTAATGGTTGGAGTGCTAGAGGTAAACAAGCAGTTGTGAGTTCCCTAAATCTTTGACCTTCTTAATATTAGTAATTTCACTAGTTGAGTTGATTCTCCTAGGAACAAATCGTTATGCAGTTCACTGCTTATACGGCAGTTTCCTGCTGTTAAAACATTGTACACAAGCTGTTTGTGTGTATGTCTCAATGAGCATAACGTAAAATGTAGTTAAATGACGGTAGGTTTTATAAACAAAGCATATTATTTCCTGTTATTTCTGTTGCCTATAATGAAAATTGGATGTGTTTTCTAGTACAGAAAAGCAGCATTCTGCATTTCCATTGTATTTAAAAGACTTGTTGAATTTGTGTAGAACCCGTATGTAGCAACACTTGATCCATGTGGTTCAAGCACCGGATCAGCTGTATCGGTTGCAACAAACATGGTTACTGTATCACTGGGTACAGAAACAGATGGATCAATCTTGTGTCCTTCAAATGCCAACTCTGTTGTTGGGATCAAACCCACAGTTGGTCTCACAAGCCGAGCAGGGGTCATTCCAATTTCCCCTAGGCAAGACACAGTTGGGTAGGTCTAATATGTTCATTTACCTTTTAATATCCATTACACCTTCCATTTAACTTTTCTAACCTTTTCTTTCACTCTATGCAATCTGTTAAATCAGACCAATTTGTAGGACTGTAGCGGATGCTGTTTATGTTCTTGATGCCATTGTGGGTTTTGATAATAATGATGCAGAGGCAACCCGGAAAGCTTCAGAGTATATTCCTCCAGGCGGTTATTTAAAGCATCTCAAATCAGGTGGACTTAAAGGAAAGAGGTTAGGGATAATGAAGGCTTATCCCTACTTTGGATTTGCTAATGACACTGAAACATTGAACAAGTATGAGAAACATTTTTCCATATTAAGGTAAGCATTCAAACATGTGCATTTAATTCATTACATCATTCCCTCTGTTTTTCATTTTATCTTTTAATATCTACTTCTAACATTGACATGTTACAATTTTGCATGAAACTAGGCAAAATGGTGCGATTCTAATAGAAAATTTGGAAATCATCAACCTCAGTGATATAATTTCAATGTTCAGTGGTGAGTTTATAGCACTATTAGCAGAATTCAAGATATCACTGAATACCTATCTAAAGGAGCTAGTGGCTTCTCCCGTGAGATCTTTAGCGGATGTGATAGCTTTTAATAATGAATTTGCGGATTTGGTAAGTCAAGATTACACGTTATTACCAAAGAATGGTCCTTTTAAGAACCCATAATATCCGGTTTCACCGTCATATATTATTGCAGGAAAAGGTCAAAGAATACCCACAAGACTTGTTTTTGGCAGCTGAGAAGACTAATGGTATAGGTAAGTTAGAGACGGAAGCATTGATGAATTTGACAAAAGCATCAGAATATGGGTTTGAGAAGTTGATGAAAGATAACAAACTGGATGCCTTAGTAACACCAAATGCAGATGCTTCAACGGTTCTTGCTATTGGGGGATACCCGGGTATCAGTGTGCCAGCTGGGTATGATGAAAAAGGGGGTCCTTATGGTATTTGTTTTGGAGGTTTAAAGGGTTCAGAGCCAACCTTGATAGAGATTGCTTATGGGTTTGAACAAGCCACTAAGTTGAGAAAGCCTCCTACAACCGAGAATGTGATGTGATCTATATATCTATATTTACATGTGCATACACAAGTGTGAACAGATATAATATGGTACTTGCTTAATTATGATTGATTTCCTGCATAAAACGCTCATAGATTGTATTTTCTTATTCAGAGACGCGATTATCATCATGTTTCCTGTAGATACAAAATACGTGTAAAAAAGAAAAGAAACATCGTCCTCATTGCCAACAAGATGGTCATAGCTATTTATGACCGCTGATTTATACAAACAAAGAAAGATAAAAGGGAATACTAGAAAATTAACTGATGCACAATTGAGTGTATTCTATGTTCGAAATTAATGTGTTCTTAATTAGACGGAAATTAAACTTTTGCTGCCGAAGATCCTGGTGGGTTTCTTCGTAGATTTGTCAGACAACAGAAAATGTTAGCCTCGTCAAGAGTATTGCACTCGTGACCAAGCTCGGACGTGCGAATGAGAATTTATTTTAGGTGGTGAATTGCAGAGAATAAAGGAATGTATTTAAGAAGTAAATGTGGAGAGTTAATGCCTTGTACCTGTGTTGATGGAGCTATATATAGAGATGAAGTTGGAACTCAGTCACTTCTTTTGTCTTATGGTTAACCAAAGGGACCGGTCTGAACGTAGTAACCAATTCCTACTAGGATTGCGTATTTAATGTCCTGGTTTGAGGTACTGCCGTTTATGCATTAAATGCGTATCTTCTTAAGCATCGTTAAGGATTTGACTAGGTAACTGTGTGTCAAAATAATATTATTTTATTTACCTTCAACTAGGCAAATTGATGCTGTTTAAAATGGCTTCAGATGTTCATTTACAAACCCTAGATCGATCTGATTGCAGCAACTAACTAAAATTGGGGCTTTATCTCTAAAAATAGGAATGCAAATTCCCAAAAGTACACCCTCGTCGGCCTGCTCCGCCTCGTCGGTAATGTTCTCCTATCGATCTGTGTTTTTTGTTTCTGTCGATTCCTCATCTGCCTCATATGTGTTCTTCTTAGCCTAAAACAATCTAGGTTTCAACTGAAATTACACATGATCTATGGGCAATTCTGTCATTTGTCACTAAAACAATTCAAATCCTTTGATTGAATTACTAAACAAACAGGATTTCAGGAATGCAAATCCTGACAGATTTTGTCAACCAAACACAGGATAGGATTCACAATCCTACCAAATGTAATTCCTGCAAAATCCCAATCATTTGACAAAATACAAATCCCATAAAAAAAATCTACGAACCAAACGCTCCCTTACTCTCCCTTGAAGTTTTGAACTCTCTATGAGATTCAGTTATAACTTCTTTGTTTCTTGGTGGTATGATATCAGTTGGTAGCATGCATGGTGGGTAGTATGATAATGGTGGTAAGGTAATGCATTTGCTTTTATATGCTCTTCGTGGGACTCTCAAAATAGGGACGAGCATGGGTACCGTAAATACCAAACCGTACCGGAACTGGTACTAGTATTGAATTAGAGTTTTTACCTTTTCGGTCTAGTATTCGGTACTTAAAATGTTGCTAAATCGGTACTTGGGACTCGGTATTCGGGAATAATACCGAACCAACTAGGTAAAATAGGTAGTCGGCACCGGTACCGGTACCGTATATGAATTATTCAGTACAGTATTCTATATCGTCTTTAAATCAAATTCATTATCGGTAAAATCGGTCACCCCTACTCAAAACTAAGCTATGGAAACCTGATTTCTCGTTTCCCTTTTAAATTTACAATTTGACATGGTTATTAATTTCATGAAATTCTTTGTTTAATTATCTCAAAATGGACAGAGGTAAATTAATAAAATAACTATATATTTTTAGTTAGTTTATCGCTTAATTTGGATACTAATTTAGCTAGCTAGCTATTTGATGTACATTCTAGGGTTACGTTGTTCGTCTAATAACTCTACGTGACTAAATATAACTTAGTCTTAATTGTTGTTAGCACGTCTATATATTCAAATCATAGTTTATACCCGTTGACCCGACAACAATGGAAGGTGATGAATTGCAGATAATTGATCACCTCCATCTTATTCATGTTTTTTTCGCTGAAAAGTAAATGGAATTGAATTGAATTTCAATCCTATTTTGTGTTTATTTGCAAATTATTGCAATGGAATCATATCAAAAGACTAAAATACACTTGATTCATTTTTATATTAAAACTTTATATAATTATGTTTGTAAAATGCACCCACACCCACACCCAACCCCAACCCCTACCCCTACCCCCACACATAACACAATCTTTTTTTTTCAAGAATAAAAAGGAAATATATGTCGTCGCCACCACCATCGTCACCGCTACCCCTACCGTCACCACCACTGCCAAACACCACCTTCCGCCGCCACATTCGCCGTTGCCGCTGCCACCACCAACCACTGTTGCCACCGCCATCGTCACTGCCGACCACCACCCGCTGCCACTGCCATCGTCACTACCGACCACCACCCACCGCCACCACGTCCGCGGTTGCACCACCGTTGCCACTCCCACCTCCAACTGCCGCCACATCCACCACCTCCGAGCACCATCAGTTGCCGCTCCCCCTGTCGCCACCACCTACGGTAGGGTGGGGGTAGGTTAGGGTATGGGTAAGGTAGGGGTGTGTGGTAGTGGGGTGGGGGTAGGTGTAGGGGTGTGTGGTAATGGGGTGGGGGTAGGGTAAAGGTGGGGGTGAGGTGAGGTGAGGTGGGTAGGGTATGGTAAGGGTAGGGGCGGGGTTGGATGGGGGTAGGTGGTGTATGGGTATGGGTGGGTGGGGTGGGGTAGGGTAGGGTAAGGTGCGGGTGCGGGTGCGGGTGGGTGGGTGAGGGTAGGGTGGGTAAGGGTAGGATGGGGTGGGTGAGGGTAGGGTGGGTAAAGGTAGGATGGGGTGGGTGAGGGTAGGGTGGGTAAGGGTAGGATGGGGTGGGTGAGGGTAGGGTGGGTAAGGGTAGGATGGGGTGGGTAGGGTAAGGGTAGGGTAAGGGTAGGGGTGGGGTAGGTGGGGTAGGGGTAGGGGCGGGGTGGGTGGGGGTAGGGTGGAGGTGAGGTAGGGTAGGGTAGGGTGAGGTAGGGTAAGGGGATGATGGGGTGGGTAGGGTAAGGGTAGGGTGGGGTAGGGTAAGGTAAGGGTGGGTAGGGTGGGTGGGTGGGGGTAGGGTGGGAATCTGTTATGATGAAAGGATTAACCGATTAGGGTTAAATCAAGGGTAATTTTGTCTTTTGTCAACAATTTATAGGAAAATATGTTAGGTTTATTAATTGTATAGAATAGAAGATTACATTTTGAGTGAAGTTTGTATTAATTACAAACTAGAGGGTCTTAATTGCAAATATACTAATGGAGTATATAAACCTATGATTAAGGCTAATCATGTATCAATTGTCATAATCAATGATATGAACTATGTGTTAATCAAGGTGCAATTAGTATTCTCTCATAGTTCTACACATGCAATTGAAGATTAGCTTGATACTTGAAGAATTAAGGGATTATCAATTGGTATCAGAGCCTAAGGAGTGATTTGATTGAAGATTGGATCAAGAATTGCAAGAAATTTGAAGAAATTTTGAAGATTTTTTGAAATTTTCGGATTATTTTTGGGCAGAAACTTTGAAAAATTCTAGAAAATTCATACGATCTTCATTTGATCTAATTTTTGGATATGTTGTTGTGTATGATTGCAGGAACCTACAGTAAAATTTTCAAGTGCAAAATCCACTCTATGTTAGAGAAATCTAAGAATTACGAATCTGGGTTTTTGGAAGATGTTCTTGAGACTTGAATTTTGAAATTCGTGATTTAGTTGGAATTAATTGCTCATTTTTTGAACGAGTGTTAGTAATCATATCACGAATCAATCTGCAAAGTTTCATATCAATTCATCAATCACACATGGCGTAATTTGAAAATTAAGTTTGTTGTGTTCTTGGTGTTCTTGGTTAATTTTGGTTAAATTCGTGATTCTTGATTCAAATTGGTACAAAAGAAGTGTTTTAAAAGTGTTTGTGAAGGTGGAGATTGATAAATTTGAAAAGAAAATCCGATTTTGGTGAATTTTGAAAATTCAAGATTGATGGTGTTCTTTATGTTCTTAAGTAGAAGATGAAGAAAGGAGGATTTTGATCCAAAAATTTTAAGTCAAAAAGTGTTTTTGGTGTTTGTGTGTCAAAAAGTATCGGATTTGGTATCGGATTTACACATCTATCGGATTTTTGAAAGTGTCGGATTTGGTTGAAAGTATCGGATTCCCATGACTCGGATTTGGTTGAAAGTATCGGATTTCCAAGACTCGGATTTGGTTGAAAGTGTCGGATTTTGGAAAGTGTCGGATTTTTGAATTCTCCATAGCAATTTTAAATGGCTCAAAATTTGGTTAAAAATACAAAATTTGGTTGAAAGTGTCGGATTTTGGAAAGCTCAACCCTAGCCAGGGGCTCTGCCCCTTGGACCCCGCTATCCGGGGCGCTGCCCCCGAACCCCCGTCGTCGTTGTGACTAAATTAGAATCAATCTTTCTCAACTCATAGTCACTTTTATTGATTCTCATACTACACTTTCAAATCATTATTATTGATTAAATTTGTGATCAAATCAAATCAAATCATTCCTAAACGATCGTATAGTTTTCAGGTATCAAGATAAATATCAAGATGTCAACGAAGATTCCACATGTTGGAGTAAATTTTGAGAAAAAGAAGGCAGAAGGATTGTTTAATGAGAATATCCAGGTTAAAGAGAAGATTTCTTCACTGAACAAAGAGATTCACACATTGACACGGGGAAATACAATTTATGATGTAAGGATTGAACGTATATCAGATGATATAATCAAAAAGGAGAAACAGATGCAAATTCTGAGTGGAGAAAGTTCATTACTAAAAGAACAAGTTGAATTTGAAAAGAAAAGAGCAAGTGTATTACAAGTTGAAAAGGCTGAATTGCATGATAAGTTGAAGCAACTTGAGCAACAGCTACTTGTTGAAAAAGTTGAGTTACAGAAAGAAACAAAGGTATTAGACCTAGAAAAGAGTTTGGAAAGTGAAAAGAAAATGTTTGAAGAAGAAAGAAGTAAGTTTGTGGAGAAAATTTCACAACTTGAAGTACATTCTAAAAAGGAGAAAAAGAAAGAAGAGATTTTGTCAGAAGAGAATGCCAAGTTTAAAGACCTCATATCTGAATTTTCTGTTGAGCGTCAAGATTTTCAAAGGATGTTGCAGAATGATGATAAGTTGATAGCAAGTTTAGGTATTGAAAAGGCTGAGTTGCAAAGAAAAGTCACAGAACTTGAGCAACAGCTTCTTGCTTCTTCTAAACTATATATTCCCAACTCAGTTCTGAAAAACAAAATATCTGAGTTTCAGGAGACTCTGGACACAAAGAAGAAAACATTGGAGAAAGAGAGACTACAGTTTTTGGCAAAACTCAAGTTCGCAATGCTTCTTGCTGAAAAAGCTTCTGAATCTACCAAGACTTCCGCTGACAATATCAATTTTGATTCAGAAACACATTGTGGTAGCGATACTGACTCTTATTTTTCTGTTGCAGATGCTGAAAGTAGAAAATTAGATGACGATTTCATTGATGCTTCTACTCCCATAGCAACTACTTCTTCTCAAAAGCCAAAAGAAACTGAATTCAGAAGTCAACAGAATGCATCATATTCACGTTATATTGATTCTGAATTTTCAAAGACTAAACAAGCTTGGATTCCAAAGAAGAATCTAGGTGACATGTTTGTAAAGATATCATCATTCTGGACTAAAAAGAAGAAAACCACAGAAACCTCAATATTTAATTCACCATGTGGTTCAATCAATCATGTGCATTCAAATGCATGTTTTTCATCATCAGAATTCCGTATCAAAAATGTCATAACTGATGAATTCTCATCCAATGCAATACCTACCGAGACATCTTCAGAAACTAAACCTAGAGCATCTGAGTTTCGAATGAAGAATGTCATCAATGATGGTTTTAAGTCCAATGTTGTACCACAAAGAAGAATGCATAGACTACATCATTCTAGTAAGGACAATATGCTGATATGCAATATCATTCGTTTAAACATCTAAATACCAAATTCTTTTCTAAAGCAAAGCATAATGAAAATTTTGTGCTTAAAACTGATGTCAAATATCCTTTTGTGGTATACTCAGTCAAGCACTTAATCAGACTTTCAAAAGAGAAGATTTGTAAAACTTCAAGAACAAATCATAAATTTGTTGTTCAAAATGGTATTCCCCAATGGCACACTGGCCCAATGCATAGAAAGGTTCAAACCTAACATAGTTGGACCCAACTTCAAGTGGGTACCAAAGTGTGCTTAATTTGTTTTGCTGATTAGTCAGAGACATTGTTGGAACACAATGAAGTACATTGTGTTCAGTATGCTAACAATTTCAATCTCCTGACTTGAAGAAAGAAGAGTGTTCCCTGCAGTCCATTTCACATGTCATTGTGTTCAGCATTAGCCCGAGTCTAATGATCTGAGAAACTTAATGTTTGTAGTTTATCATTCCTTGATATAAATTGTGTGATAATGGTTCATTATTTGTAGGGGGAGCAAGAACGACATAGATTCTTTTACAGACAAATCATTTTCGTCGAGAACCTACAAGATTGCAATTTTGTTTAAAATGAAAACTATTTTTGTGCATTCTTTTAGGGGGAGCAATTTCTTTTCTAACCTAGTTGATGAAAAATCATTTTCGAATTTCAATGTATCAACATAGGAAGAGTTTATTTTTTTCTTTCAAATCATTTTAAAAATGAAAATTTCAAAAACAATAAAAAAAATTTTAAATTCAAAAAGATTTTCAATTTTCAAATTTTATCGTTTTTCCCATCGAGAAGACATTCATTCGCCGATTCATTCCGATGTCTTTCCTGATTCATTTGTTTGTTGATCTTCTGAACGCTCATCTTTCATTTCTTGAATTCTATCCTGATAATAATTCTGGAAATCCATCCTCTATTGTTGAATATTCCATTCTTTCTAGAAAACCGTTAATTCTTGTGTCAATCATTTTTTATGTGACACATACTTTCCAAGTGATCAATAAGGCACCAAAGAGTGAGGGAGTGTAGGATAATTCTACTCCTATGGTCAATCCAGAACCGGAAGGACCTACCCAGGAGTTCACCCTTAAGCTTTAAAAAAACAAAGTAAGGGTTTAATAGGTCAAATAGGTGAGCAGAATCAGTTATCATGTGATACTGATTGGTGAACAGAGATAAAATAAAAATGAGAGGGGTGGAACAGGGGATGAGGGTGCATATGATCAACAAATCACTTTGAGCATACATGTCAAATCATTTTTTCATTTCATTTCATACTTCATATTTCTTTGATTGTTCATATTCTTTGATTGATCAATCATTCTTGACAATCCATCTCAACAGAATCTTTCTTGCAAATCATTCTTGTTGACATCCATATGATTGCTCAAATCGTTTCAAATTTGTAACAAGTGTCCAAATGTATCCAAACACAGATACATACATTCATTCTGGAAAGAGAGTTTGAGGGAGAAGTCGAAAAATATTCAGAGAGCTAAGGGTGAGAGATAGGATCAAAAGAAAAGAAAGTTCCTCTCCAAACAATGTCAATCTGGGTAGCCACATATGCTACTAGATCTCATATGTTGAGATTTGGTATTGAAAAAGACATCATGAACCTAGTGATGCAATGCACTAACCCCACCCAGCTACTCAATTATCTCTTAAAAGATAATTGTTTCAACTTCACACGGAGAATTAGCACATCTCTATTGACATCTCACTCGGAGATTGTTAATATTGAAACAAGGAGGACATGTTGCTCCGGTCCCCGACTTCTTTCATGCACTTATAGAGTCTAGAGCTTATTGCTATATCATTTCATTTCTTAGGACACATGATGAAAATGTCATAAGTATCTAGTTTTCGTAACTGATACAGGAACATTTTGAGTGTTATCTTTGTGATATTCACGATGATAGATGGAAATCCTACCGGTGCTATCATTATTCTAACACCGAATGTAGGTCACACGGTTTATTCAAACTGTGGTGTTAACGAGCAATCTATGTGATCTCGGTGTTAACATTTTCCAACGGGAGCTTTGAGATGGTGCCCTAAAGACTGTCTCAGATACTTTCATTGTAATATCATTCTGGTCACAATATCAAAGAGATACATATTTGATAAATTCAACTGAATGTCATGAGGAGGATTCTAAGCTATAAATGTTGAAGTATTCATGCACAAATCAAGCTGAATGTCAATTACAATTGCATGATGTTCATGAAGAATCCTGATTATCATGAGGGGGAGAAAGTTTAAAGAAATTGAAATTTAGTTGATCTTGATAGAAGGAAACAAAAATATTAGCTGATTCTTACTGAGTTGAAGATGATGATGAGTTCTCATCAAAATTGTGCAGCTAAAGAAGGCCAGATTCATGTGTTGAGAGGGAGACAAAGAAAAGTTTAATTCTAAAAAATCAATATATGTCAAGTCAAGGGGGAGCAAAGAAAAGTGATATCTATCAAATTTGAAAAAGATCAAGAGATTCAAAAGAAAAGAAAATTGTGTGATCAAGACATTATGATCGGGATAAACAAGATCAAGAGCTACATTCAAGGGGGAGAGAACAAAATATTCTTCATGCACAAGCAAAGCTTATTTTAAGACAAGAGAGATCAAGATTAGAAAGAATAGGTTGAAGATTGGGAAAAGCTAAAAATCACTACATGTTATTTTGATAATACAACCAAAGGTTGAAAAGCCTAAGGTTACCAATGCAAAAGAGGAGTTTGAAGAGAAAAGGTGTCATTGTATGCTATCAAGTTTCAAGTTCTCATCAAGATGTTGAAGTGAATACTATTCTCAAAGTGAAGAGTCTCTATTTAAAGATGAGAAGTCATTTTGAAGAAATCAAGTAAAGGTTTGAAGATTCCCCAAAGCTTCAAAAGAATATTAACTAAAAAAGAATATCTGCATGATTCAAAAGGGGAGTTTGTTAAAGTTTGCGTCAGATGCCAAAAAGACATAACATCTTCTATTTCTATACAAAGGGGGAGATTGTTAGGTTTATTAATTGTATAGAATAGAAGATTACATTTTGAGTGAAGTTTGTATTAATTACAAACTAGAGGGTCTTAATTGTAAATATACTCATGGAGTATATAAACCTATGATTAAGGCTAATCATGTATCAGTTGTCATAATCAATGATATGAACTATGTGTTAATCAAGGTGCAATTAGTATTCTCTCATAGTTCTACACATGCAATTGAAGATTAGCTTGATACTTGAAGAAATTAAGGGATTATCAAAATAAATTTAATTCCATCTAACTTATTAAAAGAATTGAAATCCATTATCTAAAGGAATATTAAAATTCCAAACACAAAATATATATAATGGAATTTGATTTGAATCATATTCCATTTCTTCATATTTCTATAAAACAAATGAGACCTTAGTGTTTTGGTGGTATTGAATCTAGAAATCTTTCTGGTTTGAATATGATGATTCTTTTGTTAAGAAAATGTTTATGAATCTCGAGTCTAGAACTTGATTGAATTCCGTAGTTATTATTACAGTTGAGTTGCAAAAAGAATGGCATTATTTCTAATAATTAACAAAGGTACTTCTAAACTTTGATTTTATATGTTCTTTGATTAATAGAGAGCGTGTCGTGTAAACTTAATAGACTTGGTTTGTGAATTTACTTGCCACTTGCTAATGATTGGAAACTGAAGACTATGGTATGTAAGCCGATTCTTTGATCCAACATAAATTTGAGTTGACAAGACACTCAGCAGCTTCAGAGAGTTGGTATTTTAAAACATGATAACTCGGTTGTATCAGCGAAAAGATACGTGACAGCAAAGAAGACACGTGACAACATCCAGTGAGAGAGTGAAAGTTAATTAAATGTGGTGGCTACTGGTGAGAGAGTAGGAGTTAGTATTTCAAAACATGGTAACTAGATTCACTAACAAGAATCCAATTCCTCAAAACCATATTTTTGAAAAGTAAAAAAAACATTATTTTTGAAAGTTATTTATTAAATTATATTATTTTTGAAAAATAAATCATTTATTCATCTTGTTTAAAGTATAATTTAATATTTTTATTATTAAGAAATAAGAAAATGTTATAAATAATTATAAAATAGATGTTCTTATCATTTAATATTGTTAGAGATATGTATTACCTTAGATACAATATTTGAAACTTGAATATGCTTATATATTGTACTACTATCTATTAAGAATTACATTAACTTTTATTTTTTAGAAAAATGTTCAATATAGTTCATAATTATTTCGTAGTCCAAAGGGACTAATTGTAGCCTTTGGCTCAATGGTTTCAATTGTTAAGATTAAATTTTAAAATTTTAGACGGAGTGATATTTTCGTAATTCATATGTGATTGTATATTAAATCATATGTGATTGAATATTAAAATTTTATAATTATGTTTTTTTATTATGTTCGCTCAGTATTCACAACCGAAAATAGCTTTCAAAATAAAGAAAAAAGAAAATACGTGTAAAACTGTAAAAGACACCCCATCAAGTTTCAATAGTCCCTCACGCCCCTCGAGAATCCAATCTCGTCTTCTTTGCCGTTCACGTCGACGACACCGACGCTATCAGCCTATCACTTCGGATTCTCCATTCACGCCGACGATACCGACGCCATCACCTTCTCCATTCACACCGACACGCCACTGACTCCATCACCTCAGACTCCCTTGCTCCTGAGACGCCATTTTAGATCTGCAAATATGCAATCTACTCCTCCGATGCCATCACCATCCGTCTTCTACTCCTCCTCTATCACTGATTTGCGATGTGTTTCTAAGACATGGTAAAAAAGAAAAGAAAAGAAAAGAAAATTAACAGGAAAAAAAAAAAGAAAATTAACAGAAGAAGAAAAGAAAAGAAAGTTAACTAAATTTTCTTTTCAAATCTTTTCTCTTGTTTTTTTAAAATATTTCTAAAACACAATTTTTTTTTATTTTCTTCATAATTTCTTTTTTTCTCTCCGAATTAAAACTCGGGAACACAACGTTGGGTTTCTGTGTGAATTGTGTGCGAGTCTCTCTCTCTGTGCAAAATATTCTCCACCATTTTGGACTCGTTACTAAATACTGATTTAGTTTTTGGTTTAACCGATTTTGATTTATGGGCCGTTCAAAACCCAGTGTATTTTGGCCTTTTGGGTTAGCGTTTGTGTGTTTTCCAAATTTGTTTCTGCCTGTCAGTTTTCTTCGTTAGTTACATATTTGTTTTTCAATTTTGTGTTTTTGTGTCTTTTGGGTTTGATTTTAATGGTAAACATATAATTTTGGTGTACATTCGTCATCTGGATTTTATGTTGGTGTCCGGTAATTTATGGATGATTCACGGTGGTGGTCGGAATTGGCGATGGCGGTCGGAGGTGGTATGTGTCTTCTACTGGTTGAAGTCTTGAAGATGAAAAAACAATTTAGTGATTAATCATAGAACATTAAACCATATTTAAACATTTAATATTGTTTTAAAATTAAAAAAAATGAATAAAAAATAAAATAAGGACATTTTGGTCCATTTAAGTTGAGAAGAGACTAATAGTGCAAAATGAGTCGGGTTAGGAGGGATCAAATTCATAAAAATTCTAACTCATGGACGAAATCCATAATTTATAATAAATCATATGAACAAAAAATGTAATTAATGTTGTGCATTATAGAGAGAACAAGAAAATGAAAGTGAAGAGAAAAAGTAATTATACATTAAGGTGATCTTCTATATATACAAGTACAATATATAATAGATAAATATTAAAGATTTAAATATCTTATATAATATAATACATATTATCTAATATTAGGTGATAAAAACATCTATTTTATAATTATCTATAACATTCCCTCTTAAATGTCTATTAAAATTATTATGTCTCATTAAAGACTTACTAGGTAAATCCTAATAGGACAAAAACCTAGTGAAGGAAAAAAAGTATATAAATACTTTAATACGTTTGAAGATGTTGATTAATTAAAAACATTGTTAGAAAAACCTAGGGGGACAAAGCCATGACGAAGGAAAAAAGAGCGCAACCGCGTATTTTCTTTCCGTAACGACCACATCACTTGAGCTCTTTAAATCGGCGTAGCTAAATGACCAATATCATGGACTATCTTCTCAAATGTTGAAGTCGGACGTTCTTTGGTAGATAAATCAGCTGCATCCATGATTGATGTTTGAATGAACTTATTGAATACATCGCATTACATTCATCGGTGAAAACACATACTTTGCTTGCTTTATGGATTACTAAGATCTCTACAATATTAATAATGTGGTTGCACTTATTTGCTTTGTAGAATGCATCGACTTGTGGTATCACAAATTGTAAAGTCGTATCTAGTTTGAGACCGATCGATGCAAGGATCTGACATATATTATGCATTTACAAAATTAATTTGACAGGTTAGTAAAATTTAAACAATTGTCCTTCATACCTTAAAGGTACTGAAATATTTACTTTATTTTATACAATGTCTTTTCCTATGACACGAACTATATCTCATAAGATAAATTTAATGAAAAGTAGCATATAATGTCATTTATGACTAGCGAAAAATATTAATGACCCGATTAACTTTTAATATGAAGATTCTTGACCAAGAATCTATTATCCACCTTTTAGAAGTCATAAAGGGTCATCCAATATCAAGTGACCTTATAATCATTTGAGTGCTTAATGATGTAATTTATTCATATAAAATCTTAAACACCTTTTTATATATATATTCTTTTTTGTAGTGCACAAAGATTTCATTCTTTGGTGTTAAAGAGACTAATATGTATAGTAAAACAGTTATAAAACATGAACAAGCATATAATATCTTTTGTAGAAATAAGAAATTCATACATAATATTATAAACATATCTTTTGTAGAACATGTTTATAAACAATACTCATCATTTTATTTATAGTGATGCCTTCTTCATTACAAATTAGAGTTTTTAAATGATTTTTACTCTTTACTTGAGAAACCACAACATATAACTGGCAATGAGATAAAACATGACACCGAAAAAATTCACAGTTAGATGAAGATTGGTCTTGGTGTTTGGTTATCATCATTGCATAACAAACGATAGAGGAAATGGCTTTGTTGAAACCTGTATCATACTTTAGGGTCCAATAGAATTAGCCTCATTCTTGGAATATAAGTACATCATCAACATTCTTACTTTAAATAACATTTATTTCAATAACATGTGTATCAAGTCTCGGAACTTATAATCTTGTTCCATTGTAGAGGCCATTAGTGTAATACTCGTTCTTGAATTAAGATACGATTATAATTAGCATTAATAATATCATCCTTATTGTCCTTTAATCTTCATAAACTATCATTGTTAATATTTAGAATGCCATTAGCATTTTTTAATATTTAAATTACTCTCGTATTGTTGTGTTGGGTAAGAGATAATTGGGCCCAAGTGTTGATGATTAACATTTAATTGTAAGATCTCTCTTTATGGTTGGGCTTGCAATTGTTACAAAAGGGCCATGAACCATTTAACTAGGAGAAATAAGAAGGTAATAATACCCACATGTTTGACCGGCCAACAATTTCATTGAGTCAAGTGGTATCTGTGTGCAAACGCTGCCGAGACCAAGGGGACCGATCCTTCACCATCTTGTCTCAATCCACTTTGTATTAACTCAACACCTCTTAATCCAAGCTTGATAAAGCGAAATCTTCACTCTCTCTTTATCTCTCTGCAAAACACACACATACTAAAGGTGTAATGTGTGTTTTCTACTTTATATAGTTGCAACCATAATTTTGGGTATAAGATACCCCTTACTCACTTACAACCTATTACTCTAGATAACTTTGTTGTTTGACTCGTTTTATTATCGATTCAAGGTTTTCCCCAAAGGTCAACTCTCTATACTCTACTTCTCAAATAAATAACTTTTAATATAATTAATAATTTTATAAATTTCAGCTCTTACAGCTTCACCTTTGGCGACAACACCATGTAGTTGTGGAAAGAGCAAGTGGCCTTTACAGTTTGAAAATGAATAATCATAAATATATTACCTTGCGAGGTGATGTGTCGTCGTAAAAACGGTACAAATGTTGTCAAAGTATATCTAAAAAGCTTGGCGGTCAATTTCACCGTGTAAAATTCATTTTCGGTGTGAAAGAATAAAAAATGTAGTAATTTTCAACGATCATAGGGACCCGATAAAAGTCGGGAGTAAATTTTTCCAAGAGTTGAAATCAAAAGGTAACCTATTTGCTTATGTAGGGGCTTTGGCAACAATATTTTGTTGTGGTAGAATGTATTTCTTGTTTTTTTATCAAATTCCTAGATGGAAAATAATTCTTTTTATAGTTTCAACTTATCAAATTTGATTCTACAAAAGCTTAAAAAACAATAGTTAATTTTTAGCCGTATATGTTTTTATGCAAATAATACAAGTGCTTAAAGAAATAGTTTCATCAGTTATCTCCTTAATTACCTCAAATGATTTATGGTAAGTGTTTAACAACTTATTAAACATAATTATATTTTTTTCTTACTTGATTGGTTTTCAAAAATTATGTTAAAAACCAATAAAAGACTTAATGGAAAAAAGAAAAATAATGAAAATTGAAAAAGAAGAAAGAAAACAAATATGTTGCGAAAAGAAACTATTTGTTAACACCGTATTTTAAAAATAACATACCCTTACATTGGAGATATTGTTATATACATATCCATATCTATACTACTATATAAAGCATTTAACACTCTCTCTCCTCCTTAATTTTAAGACTTCTTAAAATTCAATCAAAACAACATCTTGGTCTTTCATTCTATTTAACTTAATCTCATCCACTCAATCTTTAACCATTCCAATCTCTCTTCTAATTTACTTTAACTTTTTATTCAATTAAATTATACTCTCACACAAACATAATTATACACCTATAACAACATAATTTCTAATATTTTATTAACTTCTCTATCCTTATTTCACAAATATGATTTTTTTCCTTATTTTAATGTATTTTATATTTTATTTTTAAAATTAATAAAATAGTTTATAAAAATAAAAGAAAAATTGAAAAAAATGGGACATGTTGCTAAAGAAATTTTTTTGTGACAATGAATTTTGCGAATAACATATCATTACATTTTTGAAAGCGGCATATTATAAAACAAAAACTATTCGACTTCGCAGCATTGCGCGGGTACGATGCTAGTATATATATATATATATATATATATATATATATATATATATGAGAGTTTATGCGAAAATTATTTTATTTACGAAAAATGCGAGAAACGTTTATGACCATTAATTAGAATTTAATCTAGTGGCTTATAAAAATCATATTTTTGGTTTTTATTTAATAAGAAAGGGTACTATGGTCATGTTAATTTTTAATTTGAAATTAAATTTTCTTTTCTTCCTATTTTAATCCTACGTTTTCTCCCCATAATTTATTAGTAAATTTTCTTCCTTTAATTCCCAGAATATTAGTAAGTTTTACATTCTATTTTCTAAATTAGATTTTTGTTTATTTTTTTGTTTTAATTATTTTCTAAATTAATTCTCTTTTTTTTCAGAAATTTCTTTGTTCAACTATTCCTTAATGAATCATAACATTTTTTGTTAGATTTTTGATATTTTTAATACTGAAAAATTACAGTTAATATTTATGTTCAACCATGAACATTTTTTATATCTTTTATTACTCAAAAATTACAATTAATATTTATGTTTAACCGTGAACAGAGAATAATTACCAACAAACAACATAAAATATACATAGAAAAAACCTAAAAATCTAGAGTTATCTAATCAATCTAAATCAACACAAAAAAGGTTATGTTCATTAATAAACAAACTTATTATTGTTGAACAAAAAAACATCATAAAACATTCAGCTTTGTGTTCATTGTTAAACATAATATCAATGTAAGTAAAGAAGTTAAAAAAAAGTGTCTTCACAGTTGAACAGTGACTTTGACTATATAAATTAAAAAAAGAAAGAAGAATGGAGACCAAAGCAAATCGTCAATTCATCTTAGTGCGGAGACAAGGGGGGCTGAAGGGTGCTTGGCCTCCCCTAATGAGCTCAAAATCCTTAAGTATTTTAACAGCTCAAATACCACAAATAATTATTAAACCCCCCTAATTAGAGTTAATTTAATAATTAGTAATCTAAATATTGCTTAAAATGAAAGCGGTCATTCTAATTTCCGGAAACGACAATTCTAATTTCTAAGTTTTGAGAGTTTCAAGGTTCTACTTTTCTACTTGTTGCTTCTCGCCATCTTTCATAGTATCAAGGTAATATGGTATTTTATTCGTTCGTCAATTTATACACTCTATAAATGATGTAGAGGTCTACAAGAAACTAGGAAGTCATAAGTTTATCCTTTGGTTGATAGATTTATTCGTTTTATACCAACTATTCCGGTCTCAACTACAATTGAAAGAGCTATCTCAGCAATGAAATTATGATAACAAGGCTTCATAATAGCATGAGTAATGATTATCTTAAAAACAGTTTAATTCTTTACATTGACAGAGAGATGGTTGATACTTTCTCTACAAACAATATAATAGATGAGTTTTATTAAAAAAACAAAGACATGTTCAACTACAAACACGCGAAATATGATTTTTTATTGCTATTTTTTGGTTTCATTGAAGTTTTATCAACATAAAGCATTCGAGTTATTGCTTAAGTTAATATTTTGCTTCTAGCAAGTTAATTCATGACAAACGAACCGACGATCATGAAAAAACTTTGAAGATTGATTTTGACAAAGCTTAAGTGTTATTTTAACACGTAAACTTTTTAGCTTTAAATGTACTTTCATGTTCATTTATCTATACAAATAATGGAACATTTTATGTCGTTCATATATATGTTTATCACAGTATTATGATAACGTAAAGACCGACCCCCCTATACTAAAATCCTAGGTCCGCCCCTGAATTCATCATCTGATTTGCTTTAAGAAGGGGAGACGATTTGCTTTATGATGTTTTTTGTTCAGCTTTGTGTTCATTACCGCCCCTTGTATTTCCATAAATCGGAATGACAATCACGATGGGCGGCGATAGTGGGAAAGAAAGGGAGACGATTGTGGAAGTACAAGGGGTGGCAATGGGAAGCTTGGTGGTTTAGGGTTTGGTTGAGCACATCGGGTGGATATTTCCTGCGATGGTAGCGGTGTTGCTCCGTTTGGTTGAGCACACCGGCCGGATGTTTCCTGCAAAAGGAAGAAAGACGTGGTGAAGACAAGGCGCGATGGCGAGTGCGTCAGAGAGGCGACGGCGGCGGAACTAAGGAGTTTTCGTCGGCGGCAGGTGCTCTTGAAGGAACCGTGTGAGAGAGAAAAGGTAGGAATGAGATTAGGGTTAGATATGGTTGTGACTTAAATCAAAGGAGAGACGTTAGAGGTTGGTATTGGAAAAGTCTTATTTACCCCTCTTTTATTTAAATTAAAATTATTAAGTTTTGATAAACACTTTTCACATTAACCTTCCTATATATATATATATATATATATATATATATATATATAGTCAAGGGATCCTTTGCGAAACCCCCCCCCCCTCCCAACAATTGTGAACGACTCCATTTCTGGCTAAATCACAGCTTTTTTGTAATATATGGTCAATATATGCGGCTGAATTAATATCTATATGCAAGGTTATCAAGATCGAGATCTTACCTAGGATCGTTTTCGTCTTTGCAAGATCGGATCTTAAGATCGAGATCGAGATCTTAAGATCCTACCACAAGTAACTAAAGTTTTTTAGGTTTTTTATATGCTATAATTTTTACCAAAAACCAATTATATAACAATTTTACGAGAGAATGAAACATTAAATAAAATAACAAAAATCAAATCGTCCAAATTTTAAATTTTAAGAGCATAGATAACAAATTAACAACTCACCACAATTCATTGGTTTACATATCATAATAAAATTTAAAATGTAAGGCCCCGTTCGTTTTATGGAATTTGAAGGAATAGAATTGAATTCCTTAAAGAATTCAATTCCTATAGGAATTAAATTCTTAAGAAATTAGATTCATGTTCATGTTTGTTTTGTAGAAAAGTGAATGGAATTAAATTTCATTCAAATCCTATTTTGCGTTTGTATGTAAATTTATCCAAAGAATTGCAATTGAATCATATTAAAAGACCAAAATACCCTTTTATTTATTTTTTATATTAAAAATTTATCATTACACACACGCACACCCAACCCACCCCACCACAACCCCCCCTCAGTCCACCCATACCTCCCGCCGCTGCCGCCACCACCGCCGCCGCCCCCACCACCGCTGTCACCGTCACCACTACCGCCGCTGTCACCGGCACCACCACCACCCTTGTCACCGCCGCCACCACCCGTGTCGCCGCCACCACCACTACCGCCGCCATCACCGCCGCCGCCACCGCCCATCACTCCCGCCGCCACCAGCACCATCACCACCCGCCACCGCCACCACTCGTAACCATCACTGCCACCGCCACAATCACCACTACAGCTGCCCCCATCACCATCACCGTCATCACCACCACATATGCAGTGTTCCTAGAGTTCTCATTTTAAGGGTTGTTCTCATTGGATCCTCACCCTATATATACATGGGAGAATTCAAACGAAAACTGTTTTTCGTACGAGAATCAATCTTAGCCCGGCCTTGATTAAAATTAATCAATGGCTAAGATTTTTTGGTGGATCATTAATGTTTCATTAATAGCTCATTAATGACGCATTAATGAGGGTTATTTCAGGAAAATCAAGTGCCGCAAATTAATGACGGCTCATCCAGACGTAATTCACGGTTATAAATTACCAAAATACCCCTATTAATGAGTCATTAATGGTGTTGAAAAAGTTCTCGCGGTTCTTGTATAAAAACAGTTCTCGTTTGAACTTTTGCCTATATGTATGTATGTATGTATATCAAAAGTGTTAAAAGAAGGTGTAGGTTGAGGTATCGTACTATTAGAATCTATTTCTTCATAAATAGAGGTTTTAAAATTTTCCTTTGATGATATACGAATTGTATGAAACACAATTGTAATTTAAATACATCTAATGATTAGTTAGGATACACTTAATGATTTTGTTGTTAATCTCCGATTTTTAAGAGAATTATTTGAAAATAAAGGTTTTAACATTTTCATTGATGATATACAATTCATATATCATATCATCAATCGTATTTAAAGATTTAATCGGAAATAGAGTTTTTAAACTTTTCATTTGATGATATACAAATTGTATGAAAAACAATTGTAGTTTAAATACACCTAATGATTAGTTAGGAATTAGGATATATCTAATGCTTTTGTTGTTAATCTCATATTTCTAAGGAAATTATTTAAAATTATGTTATGCATAAAGAATCGTAGTTTAACAGAATGATGTGTTAACCTCCTATTTTTAAGAAAATTATTTAAAATTATGGATTATGATTGGCGGAAAATATATTTACATTAAATAGACGATGACATCATAAACATTTTCTTTTATTTATAGTATTAGATTAGATATTAGAAGATTAGATTAGAAGATTAGATTAGAAGATTAGATATTATAATATTAATTAGGTATTAGAATATATTTGTGATAGTAGCAAGCTAGGCATTGCATGTTGATCAAGCAACGTATCGATCCTGGCTGATGTTGTGAATCATGAGACATATATAAAAATGCAGCTAGCTGGGCTACTATATATATGTGTGCAATTGTGCGTGCATGCATATATCGACCAACCAACTAATTAAGCATACGTACCTTAAATATATATACTCTTATATATTTTGATCGAATCAATCGATCACCTCACGCTATATATGGCCACTTCAATTGATCATCATGATACCATATTGCCAATCACATATCCATATCCATCACATGCTTTTGTCCCATGCTTTGTTACAGTGAAGCTGAGTGGCAAAGACATGTATGGTGTATGGAAAACCCAGATGCTATGTCTGTTAGAGAGTCATGAAATGCTTGGTTTTATTAACGGAGCTCTTAGCCCACCTGAAAGCAGCAGCTTTGATGTGGTCGAGAAGGAAAATGTCAGGTTGTGGAGAAGATCAGATGCACTTGTCAAAGGTTGGATTCTTGGTTCGATCTCTGTAGAAGCACCAGCCATGATTAACGTCTTTCGTGGTCTCAATTCCACACTCCAACACTCAGATAATTTCACTGCCAAAAAAATCTGGGATCAACTGGAAATCATGTTTGGCTCATCACCACCAGCTGCTGGTACGTACGTACTATCTAGCTAGCTAGCTACATACTTGAGTAATAATTCCATCGATCGATCTCTTAATTATATAATTTAATGTTTTAGTGATCAATAAATTACTAAATGAAAGTAAATAATTAATTCAGATCTGAAGGAAGTAAGAGCAGGATCTGGTGCGAAGTTCCAAGGTTCAAACGAAAATGGAAAGCTCGAAGATATATTTGAAATGGTAGATAAGTACAAAGAGCCAACAAACCGTAAGCGAGATTTGTATGTTGCTGCTGAGCGTGGAGGATGGAGAAACTTCGAAAAAATCTTCAAAACTTCAAAACTTCAAATCACAGACCAACTCGGGGTCAATGGCAACACCGCCCTCCACATAGCAGTGACCAACGTCAAAGCTGAAGCTAGCTTCCTGCAGAACATGTTGAAGCAGTTAGAAGACAAAATTCAGCTATCGCATTTGCAGAATTCAGATGGAAGCACGCTGCTTCATATTGCTGCTTCGGTTGGTAATAATCGCGCTGTTGATACCTTGGTGGACAGAAGCCCAGAATTGATGTTCGCCAAGGATAAGAAAGATTGCACACCACTTGACATTATTCTCTCAAACCCCATGTCTGAGAAAATGTGTCTGAAATTGTTGGAATTAGATTCCAAAATAAGGAAAGCTGACGTGGAACAAGAGGCGGGTAATATTACCAGCTTTGACGACACAAGAATTGAAGAGTATCTGGCTAAAGCTATTTCCTGCAAAAAACTTGGTAACATATATATTACTTCAAAATATTTTCCTTCTTTTTTCTTTCTTTCTTGTATTTTAATTTTAATTAATTATTAATTAACTAATGCTTAATTTTTAGATTTAGCACGGACTTTGCTTCGAAGACAAACTAAACCGATGCAGAGCGATGCTGTGTTGATGGCTATAGCTCAAAACTGGGACTTTGATTTAGGGCTCTACGCGTCCATCATCTATGAAGGTTTGTGCATATATATATATATATATATATATATATATATATATTGAAAAGTTCATTTAAGAACCGTTTTTATTGCGAGAACCAATCCTAGTCGTTCAATTCCCCCTACAATTGGATTGTCACGCTCAATCCCCCAACGCTCTTCATCCACAAATTCCATTATCCAAAATAAACGGCTAAGATTGGTTCTCGCAATAAAAACGGTTCTCAAATAAAATATATATATATATATATATTATATGGTAGGGTTCAAACGAGAATTGTTTTTCGTACGAGAACTGCGATAACCAATCTTGCCCGTTCATTTTGGATAAATTAATGGATGAAGAGCGTAGGGGGATTGAGTGTGGCAGGGTGCATGTAAGGAATTCATAGATGGGCAATCCAATTGAAGGAGGGGGAGTTGGACGACTAAGATTGGTTCTCGTATAAAAAACAGTTCTCGTTTGAACTTTTGCCTATATAGATATATACTAGCATGATGCCCGCGCAATGCGGCGGCAACGAATAATTTCTACTTCTTAACATGTCCATTTTAAGACGTATGGAATATGATATTTATGTAATATGGTGACGATGAATAATTTTCGTTGGTGACATGTCTATTTTCTTTATCTTTTTTTTTATTTTCTTCACTTTTCTGTTCTCCATAATTAAGAAAAAAGTTATGAAAATATTTTTTAATAATTAAGTTAATTTGTATTGGCTTTGACTTTTAAAAAAATAGTATTGACTTTGATTTTTTTAAATATATAAAGTTTAGTTATTAAAATAGAATATAAGAATCTTATTAACTATATATAATAGTTACTCAATTTAGTTTATATGAGGGGTAATTTAGTAATTTCAAAACACTTAAAATTTAAGAGTTTAAGTAAAAGGCATAAATGCTTTATAATATAGTATAGATATAGATATATAGGGAAAGTTCATTTGAGAACCGTTTTTATTGTGAGAACCGCGAGTACCGCAAGTACCATTTGTAAGTTGCGGTACTCATAATAACATCGATTCTCAAATGAACTTTTCACCATATATAGTGAAAAGATCATTTGAAAATCGTTTTTATTGCGAGTACTGCAAGTACCATTTGTAACCGTCATTAATGTTTATTAATAGGGGTATTTTAGTCTTTTAGATAATTGTCCAACCGTGAATTGCATCTGGATGACTTTCATATATAGTGATTTGTCATTAATGCATCATTAATAAGCTATTAATGCATCATTAGTAAGCTATTAATGTATTATTAATGAGCCATTAATGCATCATGAATGAGTCATCAGATTGGTTCTCACGGAACTCGCAATAAAAATGGTTCTCAAGTAAACCATCCCATATATATACATATATGTATATATATATACACACACATATATATGTATATATATGTATATATATACATATATGTATTATACACACACACACACACATATATATAGGGGAAGGTTCATATGAGAACTGATCTTATTGTGAGTACCGTGAAAACCAATTTTAGCCGTTTATTTAGTAAGTGAAATTCATGGATGGAGAGCGTGGGGGATTGAGTGTGGCAAGGTGCATGAGATGTTGGGTGATGACATTAAGGAGGCGGAATTGGACGGCTCAGATTGTTCTCACAGTACTCACAATAAAAATGGTTCTCAAATGATCTTTTCAATATATATACAGAGGAGGGTTATTGTGAAAATGGATATTTAGGTGAGAATAGGAGGACAAATCCTAGCCATTAATTAGATGTTGATCAATTAGATTTAACAGTCGCAATTCATCCGTTACAATTTATGGTCATCACAATTCATGGTTGAGTAATGAATAAAAAGAAGTGACAAATGTAGACCATCAGATCAAATCAAATGCAGGACTAGGATTAAGTCTTCCATTCTCACTTAAATATTCATTCTCAATTAAACCTCCATCTATATATATGGTAGGGTTGAATTAAGATATGTTTTTTCATATGAATATTGCGAACCAATCTTAGACCTTGATTAAAATTAAGCAATGGTTAAAAAAATTTGGTGCCCCATTAATGATTTATTAATTTATCATTAATGACATTTGGCGCTCCATTAATAATTTATTAATTTATTATTAATGACTCATTAATAGCTCATTAATGAGTGGTATTTGGAAAAATCAAGCCTTACAAGTTAATGACGGCTTCATGGTTGTGTAAATATTTAAATGACTAAAATACTCCTACTAATGAGTCATTAATAGTGTTAGAAACAGTTCTTGTATGAAAAATAATTTTCGATTGAACATTTCCGTATATATATATATATATATATATATATATATATATATATATATATATATATATTTGTGTGTAAAAGTTCAATTGAGAATTGTTTTTTTGTACGAAATCTATTTGTAACACGATTAATAACTCATTAATATGGATATTTTGGTCATTTATTTATTTAACCAACTACAAATTTCGTCTGGATAAGCTGTTTGTGTGACTTATTTTTTCTAAAATAGCCCTATTAATGTGTCATTAATCATCCAAATCTAAAAGGTTGATATTGGTTATGTATATAAGTCTTGTGTATTGATTCTTGTTTTATATATATATATATATATATATATATATATATATATATATATATATAAGGGAGGGTTCAAACAAGAACTGTTTTTCGTACGAGAATCAATCTTGGCCGTTCATTTTGGATAATGGAATTCATGGATGAAGAGCGTGAGGTGATTGAGTGTGGCAGGGTGCAAGTAAGGAATTCATGGGTGGGCAATCCAATTGAAGGAGATGGAATTGGAAGGCTAAGATTGGTTCTCGCGTTTCTCGTACGAAAAACAGTTCTCGTTTGAACTTTTGCCTATATATATAATATGATCAATATAGAACCTAGTTTTAATAATAGAACCTAAAAAACAAATCTGGACCATTGGATTATCTAAATTAATGGTTAAGATTTTAAGGTGGCAATTTTGTAAATTATATGAAATATGAGGTAATTGCGTAATTGAGAACAAATATAGAATTCTGTTTTGGTTGCCACAAATCTTCTTTTTGGTTTCACCTCCCGAAAATGCAAAATGATAACAAAACGCAAATCATTGGGTTATTTGCATGTTAATGACTTAATATTATTTGCATTTTTGTTATCTTCTTTTATATCGGTTGCATTTTGCATTTTCGTCAAACAATTTGCATTTTTGTTATCTGTTCTATTTTTCATTTTTGGCAACATTTGTATTTTCATAAAAATATTAGAAATTATTTCAATCCTTGTCTTGAATTAAAGATGATAAAAAACTGAATCTAATGGTATATTTTTTTTGCTAAAATTCTTAAACATGAATATATTATTATCATTTGGATGTTTAGTAGGATTTTTTAAATGGAAGTTTGGAGGTTTAACGAGGGAGAGGGGCGTGAGTATTAATTTGTAATTCTTTTTCTAGTTTTGCCCTTACTCTTCATGTCACGTGTTATCATCAGGATTGTTCTTTAGGTTTTATGAATAACCTCACTCATATAATATTATACATATAGGGAATAACTTAGCTACACAATCATGTAGCTAATTAACTACATGATGCACACACAAGCAGGCATCAAGTGTTAGTGCGTGCATCATGTAGCTAACTGGTTATATGATGGTGGAGCTAACTGACTTATATGATGGTGTAGCTAACTGACTATATGATGGTGTAGCTAAGTTATGGTAATTCCCTTTTCCTTAAATCACGCATTTCCTTTTTTTATCTTTAAATCTCATCTGCGATTTCCAGCCAAAAATGATTTTCTTTTTTCTCCCTCTAAATCTAGTCCAACAGAAAATTATAACATCTTTCACATGCCTTTCCTTTTTTTTTCTCTAAATCTCGTCCTGCCAAAAATGATAACATTTTCCACACATTTTTCCTTTTTTCTCTCTAAATCTCGTCCAGCTGAAAATGATAACATATTTCCATTTGAAAATGATAATTTTTCAGATGAAAATGATAATAATATACAACATTCAAAATGATAACATTATCTAGATGAAAATGATAAAAATAGACTCCTTTGCAACCGAAAATGATAACAATATACAACATTCAAAATGATAACATTATTCGGATGAAAATAATAATAGACTCATTTCCAACCGAAAATGATATTCAGTCGAAAGTGGTATAAACGCACATGTTTTTAGCCGAAAATGATATAAATACACTATTCCAGCTAAAAATTATATAAATACACATGGTTACAGCCGAAAATGAAAAAAAAAATTCACATGATTCAAAATAACATTTTGATATCATTTTCATATGGTTTGCATTTTCGAAACAAAATTTTCATAAATATCATTTTTAGCAAAGGAGTCTTGTTTGAAAGAGGATTAAAAATGAGTAGATTGTTATAATTCTTAAAATTCAAATAGTTATGGTTATTTAAAGATTTGAGTAGTAAATAAAAAAAGGAAATTTTGGGGGTTCTTTGAAAGGGTTGAGTTTTCATTTGCAATTCCTATCTTACTCTTTTAAATTAGTGGCTGAGATTTGAACTTTAAGATATATGTTTAATAGTGGTGCTATGTAGAACCTCAACCATATATATACATATACATATACATATATATAGGCAAAACTTCAATCGATAAATGTTTTCCGTACGAGGACTGCAAGAACTTCTTTTATAGCCATTAATGACTTATTAATAGGGGTATTTTGGTTATTTACATATTTACCCAACCATGAATTACGTCCAGATAAGCCATCATTAGTTTACAATGCTTGATTTTCCAAAAAGTCACTTGTTATGCATACCTTACTCAAATAATTAACCTAGCTATATTGTTCGTCTTTCAAGTGGGGCAGCAAAAGGGCATTCTAGAACTCGTCACTAGAGCTTCTCTTGGTTTCAATGGTGACAATATTTGGGATCAGAAATTGTCGAAGCTGATTGACTATGTCTTCAGAATAGGTATGTTGATCAGGGTGGCCGTCAGAATTGACAAATAAATTTAACGTGTTGATCAGGGTCGCCATTACCATTACTATTCATTGATTAATTTTTTGATCATAGGATGGCCTTCTAATTAACATGTTTTAATATCTTGTGTAGTTTTGCTATGGCCTGTTACAAAGCTTATTCGCATCCTCATGTGGCTCAATGGTGATATATGTTTTTTATTCTTAAATGTTTATCAAATAAAATTATTACCAACAATTAATTAGTCATAAATAAGAAGCAAATGATCGATTAACATATATTTTGTAGCGTTCAACCTTAACAAGAAATTCAAACTACGAGATGATGCTAAAGGCCTGTTAGACGCTGTTTGTGCTTCAATAAAGCATTCAAATGATCCAAGCTCTTACAATACCTTTTATACCAAGCCGCTTCTTGAAGCTGTAAGACAAGATGCGTACAGTGTTGTTGACCAAATTATGTTTTGGTTTCCGGAGGCAATTAGGTGCACGGATGAAGATGGTCACAACCTCGTCCAGACTGCTTCGAAAAACCGCTCTTTGGAAGTTATCTCTTTAATCATCAAGAAAGAAATGGCTAAGTATTTGAGCTGGTCTCAGAAACTCGAAGAAGATCCTTGTGGTAACGATTTCCTGCATTACGCTGCAAGATTAGCACCTGCAGAAAAACTAAATCTTATACCAGGTCCAACTTTTAAATTGCAACAAGAGCTACTATGGTTCGAGGTACGTACTAGCCTCTTCATATTTTCAATTTTGTTTCACTGGATCAATTAACTAACTTATTTGTATATATACACACACACGATACACACTTATATATAGGAAAGAGTTTATTTGAGAACAACGCTTAAGGCGAGAACATCTAGAACCAATATTTGACCCTTAATTAAAATAAATCAATAGCTATAAATGCTCATGGCTCATTAGTGACTTATTAATCATGAGGGGTATTTTGAAAAAAAGAACCCCCAATTAAATAATCTGATATACCCGAACGTAATTCATAATTAATTGGGTAAATATAAAAAATAACTAAAATATTCATATTAATGAATCAATAATAGTGATTAAAAATGGTTCTCACGGTTCTCAAATAAACTTTTTTCTCTCTCTCTCTATATATATATATATGACGGATGGTTCACTTGAAAACCGTTCTTATTGTAAGTACCAAAAAAACAAATTTTAGTCATTCATTTGGCAAGTGAAATTCATGATGGATTGCGTGGAGTGATAAAGTGTAATAAGGTGTATGTGATGAATTAATGAGTGAGTGATTGAATTGAAGGATGAGGAATTGGACGGCACAGATTGACTCTAGCGGAACTCACAATAACGATAATTCTCAAATAAACTTTTTCACACACACATATAAGGAAAAGTTCAAACGAGAACTAATTTTCGTATGAAAGTTGTGATAACCAATTAATCTTGTCCCTTGATAATTAATAAATGAATATTAATGTTAATGACTCATTAATAACTCAGTATTACGCTTAGTAATGTCTTAGTATTAGCTCATTCATGGTGTATTAAAGAATGGTATTTGGGAAAATCAAGCTTCATTCATGATAATCCACCGGAATCAATTCACGGTTAGCTAAATATTTAAATGACCAAAATACCTTATATATATATATATACACACACACACACAATATATATGGGATGCTTCAAAATAAAACTGTTTTCATACGATAACTGCAAAAACCAATCTTTACTTTGATTAAAATAAATCTATGGCTATTAATAGTACTGATTCCATTAATGAGTATTAATAGTTTATTAATGACGTATTAATGAGGGTGTATATTTTCAAAAATCAAGTTTCATTCATTATTAACCGTCCACATGGATGCAATTCACGATTGAGTGAATATATAATTAACTAAAATATATTTATTAATGAGTCATTAACCATGTTACAAACAATTTTCGTTTAAACTTATTTCTAGCTATATGTGTGTGTATATATACATGCATTGATGCATACATATACATATACATATATATATATATATATATATATAATACATAAATAAATATAGGGTTAAGCTATTCTAAGAGGTGAATTAAGGATAGATAGGAGAAAGGTGAATCCTAACAGTTGAATGCATCAAATCTGATAGTTAGAAAAATTATTTATTTTTAATAATTAATTAATTTAGAAATGGTAGTTAGGGGTATATTAGACTTTTTATCATTTATTCAAATCCTAAAATCACTCCTGATTCATGTTTAACCACTAAATTCATGTTTTATTTTTTGACAAAATAGAAACATATGGAATCTGTGCACAAAACATATGGAATTGATGCACACATATATTACAACACACAAATCTCACCTTCATGCACAGAACATTCTACAATCCGATGCATATTTGAACAAAAATACAAACAAAGCCCTAAATTAACACACACACAAATATAGCAAGAACTTAAAAACGCCTAAAACCATGGATCTGAAAGTTTTATCAGATTGATGCTCAATTAACCAGTGGGTAAACAAAAACAATAAAAATTGAATCAAAAAATTAAATAATAATGGTGATTAAGGCAATTAAAGACGAAAAAGAATACATAAACATTGATGCACAGTGATTTTAACAACTTAAAGACTTGATGCACAAAATTGAACATTTGTACGTACAATTCAGGGAATTACATAAGATTATTTTGATGAATACATACTGGGAATCAATGATGGAAGGTGAATCACATTCTATGAAGAAAAAAATGCATCGATCAAAAATCTAGTGTGTACCCTAAATACAGATCTATTATCAAATCTCGAAAATGGAGAAAAAAGGATCTATAACTTAAATACAGATCTATGACCCAATCAAAGGCAACGGTGGAGCTTGTGGATTGTAGCGGCTGCGACGGTGTACTCCGGCCGCAACCACTTCACAGAAGGACAAGAGCAGCTTCATCTTCACAACACAATGGTGGTTTGTGTCCTCTTCGTCGCTAACCACATGTGAGGGTGTTTAGAGAGGAGGGCGGCAGGGCAGATGATGGTATTTTGTTCTCCATGGAAGGTTGCCAGGGTTATGGAACTAATGGGTGAATTTGTATAGGAGTAGCGGGACTGATCGATGAGGATTTAGGTATGGATGTAAATGAGCCGAGCTACTCGAGCTCGGATCGTTAAAAGCTCGAAACGAGCCGAGCCTTAACGAGCTCGAGCTCGAGCCTAGATTAAAGCTCATTTAATAAACGAGCCGAGCTCGAGCTCCAAAGAGTGGACTCGCGAGTTTAAACGAGCCTAAACGAGCTCCATATATAATATAATTTATATTTATATATTTAATTTTTAATAATTATATATATCATTTTAATAAAAATATCAAAATAATATTCGAGCCTAAACGAGCCGAGCCCGAGCTTCATAAACATTAAACGAGCCGAGCTCGAGCTCAACATCATAAGCTCTAAACGAGCCGAGCTCGAGCTCGAGCTCGAGCCTAAACGAGCTCGGCTCGATAAATGTCTAGCTCGGCTCGGCTCGTTTACATCCCTAGATTTAGGCCACACAGAACAACCCAATTCTAGTTTTTAAAATCAAAGGAGCGAATAATCGGGGGAAGTGAGAAAAAGTTTACAAATTACCTAAACTGCCCCTTAGCATGAGTATACATCTCTCCCCTCTCTCCTTAACTCACGTCTCTCTTGAACCCAATCCAATAAATGTATATATATATATATATATATAGGGGATGGTTCATGCGAAAATTGTCTTATTTGCGAAAAGTGCGAGAAGCAATTTCAGCCATTGATTTGTTTTTAATCTTATGGTTTATATTAATCATAAATAATAATTTTATTTAACTCAAAAGGGTAAATTTGTAAACAAAATTTTTTCTCTCTCCTCTAATTAAAATTTTCTATCTCTAATTAATTCCAATTTTATAAAATTTATTTCTACTTTATTATTAATACGGGATTCAATACTGAACACAAAGTAGGATTTACAAATTTTTCGTTATGTGTAACGTGTTCGTTATGTATACGATGTTCACTACTGAACACAACGTAGGATTAACATTTATTTACTACTCCTGTACTTTTTCCAAAGTATCCTCGGTGGTTGTTTATTATTGAACACCGTATTTGAAGCCAAAAAAACCTTTATTTCTGTGTTCATTACTAAACAAACAATCATTATTTATCTCCATTTTCCATGTTCATTGGTTAACAACAATAAACAACCAAGCTAAAATTTCTAATTATGATGAACAATCATAAATCTTTCTTTTCGCTGATGATTAGAGAACAATAATAAGCTAAAACTAAAAACTAAACATTTCTTCTCATTACAAATTAAAATCAAAAAATAGTACACAATGATAATGAACATCAATAGACATTAAATTCTTGCAAATTAAATTGGTGCATACTCATTCACTTCGACAAAGACTTGGATATGGAACGAACAGTAGGACCCGTAAACATTAATCTTACAAGATGTAAAAAAAGAGAAAGATTTAGGGATACCCAAAACCTAGTTGGTTGCCGCCGACGAGAAACAATTGGAAAGAGCAGTAGTGTCGGCATAATAAAACACAAAAGTCTGAACAATGAAGCATCAATCAATGAGAAACCGGCCGGCGGGAACACTTGTGTCGTCGGTAGCAACGGTGACAGCGGCGCAGATCTGCAACAAAATCATGGTAGGGATGCAGGTGAGACGACGGCGATCGACGGCAAAAGAAGGGCGGTGGCAAATAGACGGGGTTTGTTGCGTCAGAGAGAACATCGAGAAGGCGGCTTAGATCGGCGGTGGACCTTAGATCTGGATCGGTGGTAGGTGGCGGTGGTTTTCCGGCGTCTATGTGACTTGGCTTCAATCTGGACTGTGGTAGGCGACGGTGGTTTGCTTGCGGCCGGTGGTATCAACTTAGGGTTTTCTTCAATGTGGCTGGTTGTCTTCGTATGGAGTAAGGGAGATATATATTAGGTTTATTAATTTATTAATATGGTTGGGAAGAGGATATAGTTTTTAAATAGTGAAATAATTTAGGAAAATATTATTTTTAGGAGAAAAGTCTATTTTAACCTTTTAATTTAATTTAATAATCCTTAAAAACACAATTTAATTACGAAAATACCATACATGATCCTAGCCTTTAATTAAATGATCTAGTGGTTTGTAATTGCTTCTCGCATTTTTCGCAAATAAAACACTTTTCGTTTGAACCTTTATATATATATATATATATATATATATATATATATATATATATATATATATATATATATATATATGTTTGTATGTATGTATGTGTGTGCGCGTATTATTAATCCATATATTGAGATCATAATTAATTTCTTGCTAGTTGATCAGTCAAACATGACCAGTGGTCCTACAAATTTAAAAAACCCAATCTTGTCTTGATTTATAATAAAGGTCTTAATTACTCTTATTTTTGTGGCGGGTCAAGGATTTAAATTAACTTAATCTTTATACATACATATATATATATATGTATATATATGTATGTATGTATATATCCTATTACGTACAGAGATTAAAGACTATGGTGCCGGTAGGCATGAAGAACAAAAACAATAGCGGAGATACACCACAAATGGTATTTACAAAGGAGCATGAGAAGCTGGTAACCGAGGGTACAGAATGGATGAAGAATAGTGCGAACTCGTATATAATTACAGATATATTAATCATCGCAATCGTGTTTGCGGGGGCCATCACAGTACCAGGAGGCAACAGTGAAGAGCAGGGTGGAGCCCCATACTTCAATTACAAGCCTGCATTCATAGTATTCATTGTATCGATAGGCTTATCGTTGGTGACATCTATGATCTCCTTGTTATTTTTCTTGTCAATCACGACTTCTCGTTTTGCAGAGCAAGATTTCCACTCAAAGTTACCTGCAATGCTGATGACTGGTTTGATGACCTTGTTCTTGTCGGCAACTTTCATGATCGTAGCTTTTGGGGCAACACTGTTCCTTATGTTTGGAGACGAGTATCCCTGGACACTTGCTTTGATTGCTCCTTTGGCATTCCTACCGGTTGGCATTTTCGTAATTTACCAATCTAGAATTCTTGTTTACTTCTGGGATTCCAAAAAGCCGTCCGATGCCACTCTTGTTCTCACTCGTGTCAAAGTGTTGGGGCGTATCTACATTTAAAATTTAAAATTATTTATCACCGATCGATCGAATTGATGAATAATATTGTAACTTATATAATTAATTAAACACATCGATCGATCGATGGAGATTTACTCTACTATGTATCATTCTGGACATTTCATCACTCATTCATATTCATATGTTTAATAAAAGTTGAGATACTTGATTGCTTTATTAATTAATTGATTGTATCCAACATATATTCTTACTTTTAAGTTTGATTTTCTCTGCTTTTTTTGAACATAAATAAAGAAGCCCCACTCTTAATTAAAAAGAAGAATCCATTGTAATTTATGTCTCCGTCTATGTAAAGGGATGTAAACGTTGAAATTTTTGTGGGATCGAAATATACAACAATTACATTGACAACTTTTATGTGTGATCGAATTTTTGTGACGGTGTGATCGGTCCAAGGCGTCTCCCCAGGGTTTGGCTCCGAGAGCTATTTTGTTTAGGAGGCGTATGGGTCGATCTTAGACTTGTAGATTATGTTATGTTTTGGTAGATGGTAGTGTATCCAACACCCATCTCACATTTGTAAGGTATATTTGGATCTACAAGTCCAAATGTACAAATGTCTGGCATTTGTCATATCTGTATGTTGACATCGTGTAAGTGTATGCGTTTCTGGTAGGAGCTCGATGTGATATGATATGTGATTTGATATGAATTGTTGGTATGATATGTATGAATATGATATGTTTGCATTTTATACTGAAAGCCTTTTTATTAAATGAGTTGTGATTCTTAAGGTATTCTGATTTGGAAACTTTGATTTTTAATACTTTGTGTTTACATCGATTATTACTGTTAGTATTATGTATGCTATATATCCGCACAATCGGCAATTGGCTCCTCCGCCATAGTTTTCTTTTCTTCTCTACGGCAGGTGATAAGGGTGCTTTATGGAATAAGTTCGAGAGCTAGTCTAGCAGGAGTTTTAAGGTGGTACTTGTGGATTGGTTTTGAGAGGTATTTTTCCTAGTTTTGCTATGTTTATATATCGTATAAGTAACATCCGTTTCATGCTGAGACGGGGTGTTACACTAACTCATTGTTTTTTCTCGGCCAAGCATAACAAAATCGTTAGGTAAATGATTAGGGTACTAACCTTGAGATTTCCCTTCACTCCTACCCAAGAACAAGGCTGAATGCTCGATTCTCCCTTCCCTGTTCTCTCGAGAACAGACCCTCACAAACAGATTGAATGGACTGGCGGTGTCGGCTGGCAATGCCTCTTTCTAGGTTTTTGGACTAAACTTACCTTAGTTGTCTTATTTCCTAATTTACTTAAAGCCCAATATATCTATGTACCAATAGCTTAGCCCAAGAAACTACTTTTGGACTAGTTAAAATCAATTAATAATGAGTTGTAAAGCCCACAACTTAGTTAAGCTAAATACTTGGCCCAAGTAACCACCAAAACATACCATTTTCAAATAATTACCTCAAAATAAATAAATAAATAAAATTAATACTCATAATATATACTTAATATCGTTACAAATTCGCAAATGGGTATTACAACTTTGTGTCGTGATAAGACAAAGTGTTACATATGGTATCAGAGTTACTCCTGTGTCATTTGGGATGAGGCGAACCTCATCCAAGACGATGAGTCCCAATGGTGTGTTTGTAACACTTTAGGTGAATTCATATTGGCCGTGGACATGAAAGATGCTGGGCTTATAAGTAAACGTTGGCCTTACATGACACAATGCGTTTTGTGGCCACAAGCATGACAGATCTCATAAGAACTTTGCAGTTACGCGTGCTTGGGCTGGAGCAATCCAGAGATGGGTAACCCCCTGGGTATTTCTAGTCTGGTTGCCAGAAACAAATGAGCTAGTGGGACGAAGCGAACAATATCGTATTGTGGTAAAGTGAAATGTTACATATTATTAACATCCCGATATATTTATTGTATATTAGTTTGTATAGCCCATTAGTATTATTTATTTGTTGTACCTTTTGGTCCTTTAGTTGACCCAGTTTTATAACCTTTATATTTTTGGGTTCAATGAGAATTTCAATCATTGGAAAACAATTCCTCTTTCATAATCATCTTGACATTTTTCAAGAATTAATTCCATTTCAATGAGATTTTCTAATTTTTTTTTCAAGTTATTTGTTGCGTTAAGTCATCACCAGACACCAAGGTATGTTATATTGTTATATAGAAATGAGCAGCCATTTTAGGTTTTTAAATATTATTCCATTCATTCATTGCCAATCAAGTGAAACATATATTTTGTAAGGGGATGGTTCATTTGAGAACCAATTTTATTATGAGAACCGCGAGAACTAATCTTAGCCGTTCATTTTGGATAATGGAATTCATGGATGAAGAGCGTGAGGGGATTGATTGTGGCAAGGTGCATGTAAAGAATTCTTAGGTGGACAATCCAATTGAAGGGGAAGGAATTGGACGACTAAGATTGGTTCTCATAATAAAAACAGTTCTCAAATGAACTTTTCACTATATTGTAATTACCACGACAGCAAAACCAACTAACTTTTAGGTCTTTCAAATTATGCAATAATTCTAAGTGAAGATAACAAAGATATATAACATCCATGCATGTACGGTGAATATATATGAAAAGGGTATGTGTAAGTTTTTATATATTGAGGTTGCACAAACTTATCATGTCAAAAAGATTAAAAAAAGAACAAATGAAAAGGTTGGGTTATTTGAGACTATACCTTATGAATTATTATTTGAGAACGAGTTTAGTTCACTAAAATATGTCTAAATTGTCATGTTTTGTTATTATGTGTAACGAACTTTAAAAGTTTTGATAGTGTGTGGCAAACTTTTAATTTGTTATTATTGTATATATCTTAGATACATAAAAAATAAAAATAAAAATGTATAAGTTTAATACGTAGAATTGAAAGTTTAATAAACACAAAAGCGACAAGTTAAATGTTCGATACACACAATAAAAAATTATAAAGTTTGATACACACAATAATATTTGTGACATAAATTGAATAAATTTTGATAAGCTAAACGCTTTGAGAAAAAAGGTTCTACAGGTCACTTTCTTTCGAAATAATTAATAAAAGGTTTAAGAGGTAGAACAAATAAATATTCAATTACATAGTTAAGAAATGAAGCAAATAACTTTGACCTCTTATCTAAGTACATTCTCAATTTATTGTCGGTGAGTACAGAATCGCTGACAACTAGTTGAAGATGTATCCACTACGTGAACAACTCCGATAAATCTTTCCTTAACAATTCCAAGTCCGTCAAAATATCTAAAAACTCTAATAAATCTTTTCTTAGAAATTCCAAGTCAGAACTCTCAACGAAGAGTCTTCTACAAAGTGAGACTCGGCTCATCATGACCAAGAAATGGTAATGTATTTTTCAATACAAGTCTACAAGTAGCAATTGTAGTACATAATCGGATTTCATAGTTACTCTTTCTCGAGTTTAGTTCGCTTAGGAAGGGCTACACTAATAGATTGATTTTCTTCTCACTAGGTTTTCACACTTTTGTTGTGCTTTGCTAGGAAGTTGTCAACATTACCCACAATTTTTTTATTCCAATTAAGTGCTAAAGTCGTTCATCACAAACTCGTCTCTACCACCTTGATTTCCTACAATATCTCTAAATAATTTACAACATATACAATAGGTTTTGTACTCTTTTATATTATACTTTAACCAATCAAAGACATCAAACCTAGGACCTTTTTTTTTTTTTTTTTTGATGAAAAATTATGACTTTTGGCTTCTTGCATTCTAAGGTCAATCGAAACTCAAAACGCTTGCTTTCATGGTTTGAACTTAATTGCTAGTCGCTTCTTTTCCTCTAGTTGCCTAGCTCACCCGCGAACTTAACACCACCTCGGGTTGCCTAGCTTAACCCATAAAATTACCGAAATCAAAATTTTCTTATGAGGGATATCACTCACGTAAAATAAAAATTTTACACAAATAACATTGCATGGGAAAGTTTTAGGCGTTGCTTGGGTTACCGACGGAGACCCGATCCGATCAATATTCGAACCCTGGGCATAATATTAAAAAGGACCCTCTACGTTAAAAATCTTTCGACTAAGTAAAATTCACATAGAATGTATCTCTAAATTAATGAAGATTATGAAGAAATAAAGACTTACAATTAGATAACTTCACCATTGTTATTAATCTCGACTCCAAATCTTCAAAGCTTTTTTGAAGCTTTCTTGTAACTACAAAAAAAAGAGCATAAAAATTTGCTTCTTTGAACTTTTTTTGAGGCAAACGTAGTATAGAGAGGTACTAGAAGACGAACATTGAAAATCAAACGCATAACTACAAACTCTACATTCATTATAAACACGAACGCATTTTTATAAAATTTATATTCAAGAACATTATTTAAAATAGTTCGTAATTATCAAAACGTTAAAAGAGGTAAAGTTTTCTAAAAAAAGACATATATAACCTACTTAATTGATAAATTTGTTCTCACTAGGCCTGCATCCATGTACACAAAAACACAATCAAGAGCAACAAATCTAAAATTTTAAACTTTTTTTTAATCTAACACATCAGAATTCAATAATGGTGTAAAGATAGGTAAATCTAACATAACTCAATTGCTCAAATATTGCTTGTTGAATCTACCTTTTGATAGTAAATAGTAAACTGAAACAAAGCAATAAGTACAAATATGCCACCTGATCTTCTAACTTTTCGATGCGATAACACAGATACCTGACCGGTTTTATTACGTGTGTGTTTATTAATATATCATACAATTAATCTTTATTGCTTTTACTAGCTAAACACCATGTGTATAAACACGGTGAATAGTTAAAGTAAATTTTAAGTGTTTATGATACATGTTAAAGAGTATTAATATGTATAGTAAACAATTGTAAAGCATGCACAAGGATATAAAATCTATTAAAAGATGGGTAGATATATTAGAAATGAAAAATTCATACATAACATTATAGTCGTATTTTTTGTAAAACATCTTTATAAACAACACATAACTGGCAATAAGAGAAAACATTACATCTAAAAACAATCCAATATTAGAGGAAAATGTCTTTGTTGAAACCTACATGGTATAAAGATATGTTAAAACTTATATACTATAAAATTGTTGCGAACTAGAGAGAGATTCATATAAATTGCTAAAATAAGAGAGTAGTGTTTTAGCTAAACTAACGAAAAGAATTTCGCACCCACCCCTCTACATTTATTCGCGCATATATATATGCATATTATATACAAGTAAACACATATATACACCCCGAGAAACTAAGAAAGAGATGGTGAAATCATGCATAACCCTACTACTAAGTTCCATGATACTCTTAGCCATACCTTTTGCCCATAGCATTGATCAAGACCCTTTAGCCATAGAAGAATGGTTCAATAACCTACCCAGCATGACCCCTAGACAGACCCACCTTCACTTCTATCTACACGACTTGGTCAGCGGCTCCACCCCCACTGCCATGAGAGTCGCCCAATCCACCATCACCTCCACCTCTCCAACCGCTTTCGGGTTCATCGCCATGGCTGATGACAAGCTCACCACTGGACCTGAACCCAACTCTACTGTTGTGGGTCGAGCACAGGGGATCTATGGTTCGGCGTGTTTAGATGAGAGTGGTTTGCTCATGACCATGAACTTAGTTTTTACTGGAGCGGATTACAATGGCAGCACTCTTAGCCTTTTGGGGCGGAATGCGGTATTTTATCCGTATCGCGAGATGCCGATTGTTGGTGGCTCTGGGGTTTTTAGGATGGCAAGAGGTGTCGCCACCGCAAAAACTTATGATTTTAATACAACCTCCGGTGATGCGATTGTGGAGTATAACGTTATGGTTGTACATTATTAATTATATATGTTTCTTATAATTAAATCACTCGTTTGTATTTATTTACTCGAGTTTGTCGCGCAATTTTATATATATATATATAACACTTGATAAATTTCTATAAAATTGCCAGTTAGAAAGTACAATATTTGAAGAGTACGTACATGAATATATTTGTACAAGTGGTTGAGAATTCAGATTATGAAAGATTATTACCATTAGTTAACCACTCCACCAACCGTTAGCTAGTTAATAATATAAATTAACATTTAGGTAAACCAATGAGGCTAGTCTTTTAGACAATAATTTATAATTTCTTAAAATGGGAGAATACATACCTATAACTCTATAAGCTATGTATTAGCGGTCACTTTATCGCCCAGAACATTATAAAACTACAAACAACACCTAAAACTACAAATACCGAAAAAGTATGTGGGTAAAAGATCTTGCCGACAAAATATGACACGGCATCAAAGATACGTATGTATTAATTTCCACTTTAGTATCTGCGAAAAGCATTCGAAAAACTAAGAAGATTATATACAACGAAGAATAGATGTGAGGAAACTGAAAACAACAAAGCAAACAACAGTCCAAATGGGTAAAAGGATAAAACTTTGACATCCTCAACGTAGAAAATGACTTTAAAAACCTATTGTCCCAGAACAGCAAAACATCCACACATTATTTACCATATCAAGAACTTAGTATATCAGATGGTTTAGTTTTAGCATGTTTGGTTTAAAGTTTTTTTATATAAAGCACAACACAAAGTGACCTGACTCCACTTGTTCATAAATTCCATCTAGACACGCATTTTTTGTAGAGCATGTCATCAGAATCATTTTTTAAAGTCTTTCTAATCCATCAAGGTCAACCAAATGCATCTTGGCACAATTATGAAGCATAGAATCATTTGAATTGTGATAACTAGTGATATTTACTAAATTATTTATAAGATTTTCAAGACTAAACCATAACTGGTTATTCATGTTTGTAATTATGTTTCCCTTATTAACGATCCATGCTCAAAGCAATCACTCGCTTCTTTTAGTGTTTTAACACAACCTGACAACCATGGTTATGGTTGAAAACTCCCCTTACCCAACCAAACAATCACTGGAATATTAAGAGCACAAAAGAAAATTATCATACGATAGGAAGCCATAAATTGATAATATTTTAAACAAGTGTGGGAGTGAGTAACGGTCAATTCAAGTATCATTTCAAAGGCAGGTTTCACTAGTCGGTTCAAGTTGAATGGATTAGGTACTTAGGTACATTGTCAAAAGGTTAAGGTTAATAGGTGCTATAAAAGAACAAAACAACAAGTAGTTATATGGTCAGACCTAATATGAGCACCAAAAATAGCAACTCTTTTGGCTTGTCTTTTAAAATACACAGAGCTAAATAATTAATAATTTCCTGGTATTATTTCTCTAAACTTTTTGACTTTAAGACTATACAAATTCAAAAATAAAAGTACATTAAATGGACATGTTATATGTATATTATAGATTATAGTACTTTCCAAAAGTCTAAAACTCATTCTCCTAGTCAACACGTTATACTTTAAGAAAAATTATGATGAAAATAAACTCTAACTTTGGCTATCATCATTACTTGTAGTTGATGAAGCATATCATCAAATACGTGATAGAGTAAATCTATAAACTTGTTCATATTAGTGCACACATTAGAAGCTAAACCGTTTGATGAAGCATATCATCAAATACGTGATAGAGTAAATCTATAAACTTGTTCATATTAGTGCACACATTAGAAGCTAAACCGTTTGACTGATTCATTGAAGCATGTCATCGAATACTTCATATGCATGTAAATTTACAAAGTTGGTTACAATAATGCAAACATTAAAGCTATATCATTTGAGTGATGAGAGAAAAGTGCAACATCGGAAGCTAAGCCATTTAAGTTATTCATAGAAGCATTTCATCAAATACCTTGTAGGCATATAAATTTACAAACTTGTTTATCGTGAGCAACATAAACGTAATTTAGTTCCTAAAATTGGACAAAATATAGTTATTTGGTATCCAAGCACTAAAAGATACCCATTCCATTAGCTTACTACCTTTTGATCAAGAACTCACTTAACAAATAATTTTTGAGACCTCACACGTAGAACAGGATATGGCAACATAGGAATCAAAAAGAAAAGCAACAAAGTCCTAAATAGTCAAGTTATGCTTCTATGAATGAATTTGGAAATGAATGAACTTGGTAGCGGACATGTAATTTGATTTGGCCAATTCTACACGTATTGAAAGAAACCCTGCACGATAAAAAAAATTTAGCAGACGCAAAAAATTATGTGCGTGCTCCATATAGAGGACGCAAAAGTGTTCGATTAGGAGGCATGGTGCGTCTTTTATATTATAGATAGAAATACAAGACTCGAAACAACTTTTTTAGGAACAAGATTCAATATATTTTTTAACAGATTTTCCCGGTTCGGGTTCCCACAGAGGTATGAACATTTGGCTTTGATATATGCTATCTAACTAGTGTTATCCATAACCATTTCCAACCCTCTGACCAACTGTTGATTGAACCCCAAGATTTGATCATTTTACCTTCCCGATTGGGGGACAAGTAAACTAACCAATAGACCAAGATGATGGTTATGAACAAGATTCAATATAGAACCACAAAATAAGAAGACAACTGCTCCAATTCACCATAAAAACTTGTAAGCCAAACAAATTTTGCATACTACAAAAAAGAAGTCCTGTCACTAAGCCAAATTAAGACCTTCACGAGTCATTATGCGTATAATACAATAACTAAACTCAGACCCAATTCTAACCAGAACATCTCTATATCGAAAAGAAGAAATCAAAGATGAAAATGAAGACAGAAAAGAAAAACCAGTAGCATGGTGATTGCTTGAAATCTAGCTCTAGCGCTACTGTCTCTGTGCATTTACCTACTCTCCCCAGAACTGCAAAACATTTTCGCCTTCTTTTTTGGCAATTATTTCAGAGATCAAGCAAATCTGCAACAAACTGTTTCACGTTAATACAAAAGATGATTGGCTCCATGGTAAGCTGAATGCAAGTGTTCGGAACTTCGGATATATGCCAGAGATATACAATACTTTTTAACGATAAGAGTTATACCTTTTGATCAAAACTAATATAATCAAAGTTTTAGATTGAAGATATCAAGCAAAGGAATCATGGCAACCTTAGGACTATTCCTAACATCATTCATTGTGGTAGATCTAAAAGTAAAAGATAGTTCTTTTATTGATTCACACGCTAAAATAGAACTACAGATTATAATGGGTCATGACAAAAAAACTATTTTTAATAAATGATACATAATGGGAGGTATTATTCATCCAGCCCAATAAAAGTTCTGCACTGGCAAATTTTAAAAGTTCATACAGGATATTACATGCCACATTTGACTAAATAAACAGAGACCCGCTTCATATAAGTGATTTCAACTTTGAAAAAGGTTATCTGCCTACTTGATTTAAACAAAAGATGGAACCAATATCATCCGGTTATCAAGACTCAACTCATAAGCAGATATCAGGATACATAAAATAAGTTACCAGATTTAGGTTGCTCAAATCAAGAAAATCAACAGAGCTAGAATAACTCTCACGTGACACAGAAGAAATAAGATAAGTTCCCAAGTGAAGAAAATAGCAAGTGGATAAAAGTTTTACTCACATGTTGGTCATCAACCGATTGCACTCGTGCAGTGTACACCACAGAATTTTTACAATCTTGAGACCAAAAATGTCATTAATATGCTGAATCACGATCCTGGTAATACCCCAATAGCTTACTCACAAGTGGAACTAAGGCAACTAATGCAATTTGAAGCTGTTCTGAGCTGTTCAAACGAACACTAACTTGTCCCGAACCCTTATTATTTAAATTAACACGACCAATAAGATTAGTAAATCGGCCAATAGGAATCTGAGACTGTGCGTTCCATCCGAGTGCAAGATCTCCATGCCAATCCATAACCGACAGACCAATTGTTGATAAAAACCGACCCAAAGGGTAATCTTTATCTCTCAATGTAGCCTCTAAACTGCCACCATAAGCAACATCACCACGACCAATGACCGCCCCTCCTGCCACCACCAACTGCCCTCGTTTGTTAACCATTAACTTGTCCTCAAACTTCACACCGCCAGTAAATGAATCACCAAAGTAAGTAGCTGAAAGCCCAGCTGATGCTTTGTTTTTTCTGTAATTTATGAAACGAGTTTCGCTTCGAAGAGTATAAGACATCTCTTTTCCAACAGTTTGCATATCGAACGCTAAAGTGGTTGAATTTGATTTCCCATGTTTCAATGCACTTGATACCTCCATCTGGAGATTAGCATCTTTTTTATCTTTCGTAATCTGACCGGAAAACGATACGGGTATCTTTTCTTTAAGTGCAAGCAAGTGTTCTACATTGATTCCTTCATAACCAACATCATGATCCCAACCATGTGGATCGAGTACCGGTCTAATGAGCCACTGGTTGGCAGAATCAAGAGCTCGGTACCGATGGGTAGGATTATCTGCATCAAATGACGCAGGTAAATTCATATCCTGAACAGCAACGGGAACAGTTGCAGCACCACTATTGTCTTCTTCTACATTATTATCAGTGGGATCAGTTGGAAAATTCTTGGCTGCTTCTGCCATTTTCTTCATCATCTTTCTTCGTTTCTTCTCTTCCTTCAACTGTTTCTTCATGAAGAGCTTTTCCCTGTACTCTAATTCATCATAATAGGATTTCTTTTGTGCTTTACTAAGCTTTGACAATTGGGAACTAGTCAACCGTTTAAACGGCGGTAATTCATCATATTCTGATGATTCTTCATCAGATGACTCTTCCATATCATCATCACCATCATCATCATCACCAAACTGCTCCTGAGGTAACTTCAGCTGAGGTCTTGATTGTAAGAGATTTGAAAGAATGAAGGGTAAAGGTGGTGCTCGAGTTCTGGCTGCAAACTGTTTTCCAGGTGGTGAGTCTTGCAACTTTAGAAGCATATTAGCCTCAACCAGTATCTTTGAAGCAAATGAAAGTAATAACAAGTGAGGCTTCCACACTTGACCATTTGGCAAAACTCTTTGACCAGCCCGATTCGTTCTACAAGCCGAGTGATTCTCGACCAATGAAACAGGGTTCATAAGCCGCATATCACCAGCAGCCTGCCGGATGGCTTGCTGGACCACATGGGACCGTTGGGTCACAAACATGTCATAACTAGTTGCTGTACCATTTGGGCCCTCAGGAGGTGCAGATGCAGCATGAGTCAACACAACAATAGCATTAAACCATATCGATTGACCAAATATATCGGTTATAGTCCGCAAAAGAGGCATATCACCAAAATCCCTACTTTGCATGTCCAACCGATCAAGATACAAAACAATATCAGGAGGTGACTTTTGGATAAACCGTTTAACAGAGTGTAATATTTTCTCGTTTTTCCTTTGATCAGCCCATGAAGGAAGAAGGCCCGGCGTGTCGATAACACGTACTTTAATACCCTGCACCGTGCCAACAACATCCTGAACTTTCTTGGTGCCCAATTGAAAAGCATCGGTTCCAAACTTAACTTCATCAAATATTGAATTAATAGTTGCACTTTTCCCGACTCCTGTTTTCCCAAGAACCATGATGGTGCACGAGAACTCAAGTGGTTCCTGCCCAGCTGCCTCCAACTGCTCAGCCATGGCATTAGCACGCTCAAAGCTAAATGCAGCAACACGGCCTCCATTGCTTCCTCTCAATTGTTCAGCCAATCCTAATCTATACAAGACTTGGGCCACAACAACGTTGTGAGGAGTCTGCCCAAGCCTACGGGCAAGACGCAAAAACTTAACCCGTATCATCTGAAGCTTTTCACGAGTGTCATCATTTTCATCAGCTTCCCCATTTGTTGGTTCATCAATGACTTGGTTTTGCGGAGGAGAAACATTCCCGTTCACCTGAGATTGGACCACTCGATGAGCAGGTTCAAGTAGTGGTGCACCACGGCCAAGCCCAGCAGGGCGTGTTGGAGCAAGGGATGGAGCTGAGTTGGGGGCGGTGACAGGTTTGGAATTAGGGATCACAGATTGATTAGGTTTGGGAGTAGTAACGGGAGTAGAAGTTGCAGATTTTTCTGTAGATAAAGAGGCACCTATGACAGGCCTCAACTCCGGCTCTTTTTTCATTGGCATATCTTGTTTCACCTCACGATCTTTCGGTTCACTTTTTTCAACCATGGAAACATGCATGTTATCTTCTGAATTCACAATCTCCGTATGGCCATTAATGGCAGAAGTACATCCTTCTTCAGGTTTTTTATCATCCTCGTGTCCTGATAGCGGGTCAAAGGCTTTCTGTTCCCCCTCGTGGTTTTGTACAACTTTAAGTTCATTCTGCGTATCAAGCAAATCTGTTCCTGAACTATCAACCTTCTTCTGATTGCTACTTTCATGATCCTCACCTACAGTAACCAGCATATCTATCTCACCATCCGATTGTTCTTTATGATTCACAGAATCTCCATTTACATGATCCTCATAAGTTCCTGTTTCATCCATATCAGCATGGTCTGAAAATCCATTTTCAGAATTTCCTAAAGTGGCAACAATTGGTTTCTTGTTATCATCATGAACATCTTCCAATATTGCCACTTGACCCTCATTAATCCCATTGTCTATAAACCCATTAGTTTCCAACACATTTGCCTCATCTCTGCTTACATCTGTATGAATGTTCTGTTCAACAGTCACACTCGCCACTTGATGCTCGTCTTTTCCACCGACAACTGTCACACCAGTTTCCAGCTCACTATCTTGATCCCTTGCCACATCATCAGAAGTACCTTCTCCATTGATCTGCTGCACTAATTTAGTCGCCTTTTCGTCACTATTACCATCATCCACTGTCTCATTAGCTTCCAATCCACCAGGCTGATTGCTGGCAGTACTATCAGATGTATTTGTCTCCAAGGTAACCTCTTCTAAATTGAGCACGTTTCCCTTGTGTTCATCACAATCCTCAGAAGTAGCTTCTCGATTGATCTCCTGCACTAATTTAATCACCTTCTCATCACTATTACCATCCATGGTCTCATTAGCTTCCAATCCACCAGGATGATTGCCGGCAGTACTATCAGATGCATTTGTCTCCTCGCTAACCTCTGCTGAATTAAGCATTTTTCCCTTATGTTCATCACAATCCACAGGCTCGTTATGTTCTATCGCATCGGGTTGATCTCTGGTAGTATTACCAGATGTGCTTTCCCCATCTATCACCTGCACTCATCACCAATTAATCAAACATATATACTTCACATTAGTTAAGCAAAAATATATAACTTAAATAAAGTTACCTTCGTAGATATATCGTCGTCTACAGGATCGATATGAGCACTTTTAAACTCATTTATGATCCCTTGGCAGGTGTCTACACTCCCATCTAACTGTAAAGAATCGCCACCATTCTCATCACTTTCATCTTTTCTAACATCAATAGTTTCGTCCACATCAACTGTCTTCCGAACACTCTCAACACCACCATTTGCTTCTTCAAAAATAGCATCAGTTCCCATACCCATCACCCCATCTTCGAGCACACCGTTATTAAAATCCTCCACTTTTGACTTTACTTCTTCCACCTTACTCGCACCATTTTCCATGACAAACCCCCAAATCTATCTTGAAAAACTGGATCCCTAACAACTAACATATGAAAAACCCTAAATTAGCGAAAAGAAACAACTACAAAGATATATGCAATTAGACAGCAATAGGAATACAATCAAAGAAACTGAACCAAAACCTATTTCAGACATCAAAGAGATCTATACTTAAGAAACATACATCAAGTTCAAAGTTTAACAAGAATTCCAGATAAAAACTAGGGTTTTGCGAAACAAACAGATAAAATTAAAGATAAAGAGGAATTAAAGGGAATACCTGAAGGTATAGATTGACGTTGAGAGTAAGAAAAGGTGAAGAAGGAAGGAGGAGGGTGTTATTCGAGGTGCAAAGGGGAAAGAGCAAAAAGTAGAGAAAAATCGCAGAATTCTATCACACTCCTGTTCGAGGTAATTAGCTAAAAGCTATATCTATATCTACGCACACACCTAACCAGTTTTGTTTCGAGGGGGAATGGGATCGTACGGTGGAGAATGGTTGATCAGAGTGATTGTTGGTGAAGGGGCGACTCATGGTGACGCCATATATCTATACTATATATATATATATATATAAAAGACAACGTGTTATCTAACCTTTTTATTTTCTTTCAGTAATTAGTATAATAATAATATAATTAATTACCAAAGTTTATGGGATCTTACTCCAATTTAACATATGCTTTCTGCAAATACCATTTATGTGAAACAAGGCACACAAACAAATCAAACTCCAAGATTTTCCCTTTATGATATAATAATAAAGGAATTCAATTACTATTTTTGTGATGGGATAATTTGTAATTTGGTTAGATTTTATAGTTAATAAAGGTATGAATTATGATTAAAAAATATCATTTAAATATAATTTTATCGATAGTCTTTCGCTTAAGAGGTTGTTTCGGATTGCTTCACATAATCAAATTTAGAATATTACATTTTATTATACTATACAATACAATAATTAATCAATCTTGTAAGTTAGTCACTGTTAATATCATATTTTGGAAACGGGTATTACACATTTGAAATAGTGCTCGTCTTGTGTTAATATTACAAGAAATTGTTTATTGTTGAGTTGCAACCTTTTTTTGAAGATAAAGAAGAGGGGAGATTGCCATTTGCCCAGTCACGTGATACACGTTGGGCCGTTGGATGGGCTGTGGGCCAAGTTGAGGGTACTCTACTAAGTCTAACTACCCTGTGCCAACTCCCCATCGAATCATAACGTGGAACTCATGTTTACAGTCAACAACTTATTTCAGTTGCTTTTATTTTAAGGAAGGAAATACACTAGTTTCAGTCATTTCTATTATTTATATACGATCGATTTAATATTAATAATAATAATAATAATAATAATAATAATAATTTTTGTAAAATAATGCAGGGGGACGGGGGGTGCACCATGCCTATAATTGGGCTCGAATTAATAGAAAAATAAAAATGCGGATGGATTGTACCCTATAGACGCTGACAGTTGAAGAAGTACCATCACTCCGTCCATCCATGAACTCAATAAAAGGCTAATAATATTCCTTTCAAATTTATCTCTAAATATAAATATAATATTTTAAATAATAATAAAACTAAATATTTCGTGATGTTTGAAATGTTAAAAAATAAATCTAATATTTATAAATTAAGGTGTCAACTATCATATTTTAAGGTTTAAAAAGTAGACATGTTTTAAGGTTTAAAATATTAATTTAAATAGTCAATTGAGATTTAATTTTACTAAAACGAACGTATATGATAGTTCGATAGAGATGATACAAGTTAGTCTTTTATTTATATTTAGAAATTAGAGATTAGAAATTAGAGATTTATTTAATTAGCTAAATCAAAAATGATTTAGATCCTTAATTCGAAGTTTCCTAGTTTACTATAACAATACTTTATACTTTCAAGGATACAAAATAAATAAAATTATTGAAGGTGGTGTATTTTTAGTGAATGAATTATCAAATATGAATAGCATAAAAAATACAAGGAAATCTTAAAGTGGAGTTTGGTTCGCGGAATTGTTGCTGAATGAATTTGAATCTGTCAGGAATTGAAATCTGAATCTGTAATATGTTTGGTTGGCAGGAAATGGAAATAGAATTTGGTTTTAGTAATGTAAAATGATAGAATTACCCTTCTTATTTTTTTACTTATTTTTAATTTATTTTATAACTTTTTTGTAAAAATATATTCTATAATTTATAGAAACATTAAAATTTTATTTTATTGATTGATCTTTCATAGTATTAAATTATAAAAATCATGCTAATAAACATCATAAGGGAAACTGATGAGTCTCCTTCCCTCTGTCAGATTAAATTATGAAATCTGGCGAAATCTGAGGCTGGGGCAAAAGGCGGCGATGAAAGTCAATCAAATGATTTTAAAATCTCTTCATATAGTGATGGAATCCACTTTCCTCATTTGATAAATTCAAATTTCTTCAGATTCTCTTATGAACGAAACACAAGAATTCCTGCTAACCAAACACTACATAAAAATCTACCTTCGTCTAAACAGTTTACAAGGCTTTGAACTAGGAACCAATGTCTACTAAATGTTGAAAAAGGACCAAATCACCCTGCAAACATGTTTCACTTTTAGTCCCGGCCATTTTACAACTTTTCATTTATAATTCTTAACAAACTTTAATTTTTATTATTACTCTAAACTCTAATAAAATTAAATTACTATTAACAACCTATAACTTGATTAAATTTTTGTAATAGATCTTAACATATTAGTTTTGAATCTTTAACATGCTCTTGAAGTATTTTTTAAGGTGTTCTAGACGTTTATTAACTATGTTCTTGAAGATTTATAAATGCATAAATCACTACTCACCCTCCTTTGTTTCTCCTCAACATAAAAACACTTGAAATCTAACCATAACATCCCCAAATAAGTTTATTGTATTTAATTAGTTGATAAACTATAAGGGGGTGTTTGGTGGGAGAAAAAAATGTAAAGAATTGGTTTCTTTTGTTTTGGAGAAATGGTTTTAGTTTTGGAAGGAGAAATGGTTTCTTCACCCATTTTCATTTCTCCCATTCCTTTGTATTTTCATTTCTCTTCAAATTGTGGAGAAATGCAGAGAAATGACAACCAATGTCTACTCATCATTATCGATGTCCGGTTACGATGTGTTTCCGGCATTCTAATCATCATCGTCGACGTCCGGCAAGGCGGCCAACGCCGCAACCGTTGTTCGGCGACTTGAGTCACCATTTCTCTGTTTCATTTATTTCCTGATACCAAACAAGGAAATCAATTCCAATTTTCACACAATTCTATTACTGAATTAAATATAAGAATTACATTCTAATTATTATTCCGTGAATGTTCACGTAACATTGATCAACTATAAATAAAACTGGATACGAAAAAACCCTAAAAGACCGAGGTTCGTCTAAACATTTAGGCCATATGTATGGTATATCTTTTGGGTTTCTCAACCCAAAAGGCACATCAATGGCATATTATCATTTCCTTCCTTTTCCTCTTCTAACTCATAAGTTAGTATAGCCTAACAAAATTTTACCTTTTTTTTATATTATATATATTAAGAAAGGGAAAGAGAGAAGAGGAAAGAGAGAGGAAAGATATATAGAGAAGGTGAGCTAGCGAAGACTACTCAAAATTGCAAACTGATCGGGTAAGTGACGGAGGGCGTACAAGTGTTGTCATCGAAACCAATCAAACTATTCAATGCCAGCTCGATGGTTTCGGCTTTGATCGTACGCATGATCTTATGATCAGGCTGAGCTTATATATAAATAAACCTAATTTAGATTATAAGTTCAATGTTCATGTAGTCGTGAAAGAAACTATATACACGATTTCAAAGTTGGACACTTCAACTGTGTTTAGTTGGCTTTTTAAGAAAACTATATTCACTTTTTTAAGAATCAAAAATAGAAAAATGTAAAAAAAAGTTTACATAACTAAACAACGCAACCTTAACTAATGGCTTTATTTTCACTTTTATTTTTTGCTTGCGTGGCTCAAACTTTGATGTTTCTTTTCGACTTATGCGTTATTATATTTAGAAAAATGTTAAATATAATACATAATTAATTCATAGTTCTAATTGACTAATTTTAGTCTTTGGATCAATGTCATCAATGGTTCAGATTAAATTTTAAAAATTTGGGCAGAGTGGCATTTTCGTAATTTTTCGTAATTCACTTGTGATGTTTTCACAAATCACATGTGATTGAATATTAAAATTTCAGGACTATGTTTTTTAAATTGACTTTATTGAACACATCTCATTATATTTAATCTTTAATATATATTTTAAAAAGGGATTTTAATGATTTTATCAAATTGTTTTTAATAGCAATCAGAACCCTCTATTTCACAAATGCCTTCAAATTATTTTTAATTTTTTTCCCTACTAATCATCCCCTTTGTTTCCTATAATAGCTAACGAATGAAGAATTTATTCTGTCAAAAAACCTTAAGCTGTGAATTTTGAGTTAGATTCGGATCTTAAGTAAAAACGGTTACCCATCTTATTAATTGATCTCATTTCATTCGAAATGATTTTCAACAAAACTTTATTCTTGATTCAACTATTATCACAAATCTATTGGACAATTTTCACCAGCAACTATTGGATCTCATGTCAATTCATAATTTTACTAACAACTATCAGCACAAACTTATGAATATATCAGTTTCTTTCTTCATCTTCCTACATTCATGAATGTTTATTGATTTATTATCGATATATGGATTTATTACATGTATAAGGTTTCAAACCATACTATTTAAAATTTACATCAACAATCCTCGTGTTTATACTTGAGGTATTAAGCATGTATACTTTTATAAGAAAATCAATAATTCAGAAAATAAAATCAGCCATTATTTCGGTAATATCCTATCCCTAAAATTGACCCATACTTGCCATAATAGCAAAACAATTTTGGTTTGGTTTGATTTGGTTTGTTCTTGAAAGATCATATTTAAATAGGCCTTGGTTGTTTGTGTTTGGATGGTTTTCTTTCTGATTATATACTTGTTTCTTTTAGTTGTAATATATTTGGTTCAATACGTATGGCCAAAAAAAGGAATTAAATTATCATTTAAAAAAAAAACTTTCTGTTAAGTTTTTTTTAGATGTGCTATATTTTACTTTTAAAACTTTTTAAAACATCAAACTTTGTTTAATAGTTTTTATTTTAATTTATTTTAAATATTGTTGTTGTTGTAATTAATTATTAATTATTAATATTATTAATATTATATTAGTCTTTTCGAGTCACAAGGATGACTTTATGTCCTCTTTGGTTTATGAGATCACATAACCATACGAATGAATGGAAGTCTCAAGTTTGCAAGTTATGGAAAATGATGTTTATGATAAATGCATGTGCATATTATTTTCATTCTGTTAGTTTTTTGTGTAAAAGTTTATTGCACATCATTTTAAGGAGGAGCTGAGTTTTTGGTTACATTACTTATTGTACATCTTCCGTCTTCTACGATCATATATATTAAATAATATGAATTCCTGTGTTTATCTTGTTCTCTTTATTGTGTTTAAACGCACAAGTTTTTTTTACCATTATCCAACATTCTTGAATGACACTCTATGCACATTTGATATATTTTCTTGTGATTTCCTTTACCCTTTGAACTCCTCCTTTCTCGGTCTTGTGCATATGAAAATAATTCATGAATGTTACACAATCTAAATATAGACCATCAGCGAGATAATACCCTTTGGTGTATGTATTATCATTCTCCATGCAAGGACACTCAGGATAGTTGTATTCCGTGATATCATCGAACAAATAGGACTAACTGAGACGTTGATATTGTTCACAAATCTTTATAAGCAAACTCCTCCGAGTATTATTATCGCTACTCATTAGTAATTGACATGTTCATGCAGTACGTAAGGCAGTTCTCTATTCCCAATGCATACAATCGATGCTTCTAAAAAATCCTTAGAAGGCATTGAGTATTATCATATGTTTTACACAACAGTTGGATGTCATGATAAGTAAGCCTTCTCAAGTACTCATTTGCATTATTTGAATTATACATTTACAAAATAATCTAAAAAATCGCTAGAAACTAGTTGAGAGATTTATAAATATTCATCAATAACATCAATAGCGGTGCTATATGTCTGTTGGCATTTGTCAGTTGTGTATTCGTGCATATGTCAGTAGTGGTGCCATGTGCTAAATTACTTGTTTGAAGATTTTGAACAACTCTAGTGTCGAAATACTATAAACTAAAAATGCTTATTATCCAAGTTTATTATTGACTATCACCAATGTTGTACATAATTTCTAAGAGCACAAGGAATACCCCAACTCCATACTCCATGCTACACCTGACATATGAGCAATATCTCCTCTTTACCGTGGTAGTGAAATGTCGAGAACCATGCTTGGGCTCGGTACCGAAGCATGGGGGATGGTGTCCATCTTGGGTACCGTTGTCCAAATAAGCATGCCGAGACCATGCTTAATGGTACTCCGCATGCTCTAACAAACTCAACTCTAATCCAAAATCTCGGAATTTGAAACCCCACAAGTAGAATTAAAAGCACATATCAACTTAAAAAACATAAAGCGGACCCAAAATCATAAACCAAAACCTTATAACCTAAAATCAAAACACCAATCCTATTTTGAAAACCTCTTTATGGTCTTTCTATGTATGTCTAGCATCTTGCTAGCCTTTGTCTAATTAATAAAAAAAATTGCTGTTAAAAAAAAATCAAAAGCCGAAATGAGAAATGATTAACAGGGACATAAATGAAAAGTTGAAAGTCATAAATTTCTATATCACATAGATTTTGTGAAGTGTTCATGTTACTTAATTTGTCTTCTAATGAACTAGCCTCGATCTACTTGGAAACGTCCCCATCTCTGTGTGTGTGTGCGTAATCAATCATTCAACCTCACATGGTCGCCGGTATAGATTACCCAAACAAAGGCAAATTTGCTCCCTGAGTGGCTAACACCATGTCCATACATCTCAATACTATAATTTAAATATATTATCCTACCCGATTTTTCTGACTAGATATGATATATATATATATATATATATATATGAGATGGTTCATTTGAGAACCATTTTTATTGCGAGAACCGCGAGAATCAATCTTAGCCGTTCATTTTGGATAATGCAATTCATGGACGAAGAGCGTGGGGGGATTGGGTGTGGCAGAGTGCATGTAAGGATTTCATGGTGGGCAATCCAATTGAAGGAGGAGGAATTGGATGGTTAGGATTGGTTCTCGCAATAAAAACGGTTCTTAAATGAACTTTTCAATATATATATATATTGAAAAATTCATTTGAGAACCGTTTTTATTGCGAGAACCGCGATATTCAATCTTAGCCGTCCAATTTCCCCTCTTTCAATTGGATTGCCCACCCATAAATTCCTTACATGTACCCTGCCACACTCAATTTCCCACGCTATTCATCCATGAATTTCATTATCCAAAATGAACGGCTAAGATTGGTTCTCGCGGTTCTCGCAATAAAAACGGTTCTCAAAATTGGTTCTCGCAATAAAAACAGTTCTCAAATGAACTTTTCAATATATATATATATATATATATATATATATATGCATGCTTATTAATATTATTTAATTTAATTGTTTTAAACAAGTATAATCCCTATAAGTTTGTTGAGCGTTTAAACATTTAAAACGGAAAAGGGTTTTCTAATTTTAGCAGTTTCTCCGGATATATTGAGAAGTCGAGTTATGCTCTTACGTATATGGCTTAACTGATTTCACGGTTGTTATGTGTACTTCCTCTAGACTCTAGTAGTTATCCAAGGTATTTAGCCAGTGAGGATTGAAACCAAATATCTTTAACACTATTCAAACATCCTATCACTAGATCATATTGGGTTAGTTCGTTTAATTAATCATATTTAGATTCAACCTTAAAGATGTAACGACTCAAAGAAGACTTCTGCAGCTCAACGTACAAACCCTTTTGGTGCATAGCAATCTACATGCAAATATGTGAGGAAAATCAATTCGTATAAACCTTCATAGTGTAGATTAACAGATGATTAAAATAAGAGAACAAAAGAGGAAAAGAATCAAGGACATGAAAGTCAATAGTCCTCCAGGATTAGCCCAACTTCGTAGTTGATGTGCTAACATGAACTAGAATTCTCCCGCTAGGATCATATTGATTTAAAGAGTCGTGGATAGACGGTAAAAAAAAGAAGATGATTAGTGATACCTAAGGACTTGTTTGTTTTTCTAAATGAGTACTTATATTTAAGAAATGTCATACATTTCTAGAGAAGACTGTTTGTTTATATCGTCATAAGTGTTGAGTATCGTCTCAAATCGAACTAATGTAACTATGTAATGTGTTTAATAAGAGTCTTGAGTTACCTCACTCATAACCAAATAGTTTTGAGTTGGATACCCACTAACTTTACGATAAGTACTTAGGAGATCTTAATTTCTCTTATTTTAGAAGTGGCAAATTACGACTTCAACCCTGCAGACCTTCGCAGACCTTAGACTTGTTCACCACATATCTTTTCCTGCAGATATGGAATAAGAGTGAGTAGGAATCGAGACACCCTTCAAGCGTCAAAGAAAGCAGATAACAAACAAGACAAACAAACACAAGATATAACGTGGTTCTGTCAAAGTCACGGCCTACGTCCACGGACAGAAACCAGAGACTTCTTTAGAAACTTCTTTATTAACTGAGAATGTTTTAATGTACGTATGACTGAACCCTAGGCTTAATATATATAACTAAACAAATAACCATAATTTCTAATTAGGAAAACCTAATTAACAAACTTAGAAACACGGTCGCTGCCTAGGAGTAGTTAAGGGTCATTCCCTCGTTGGTGAAAGCAGCCCTACCGAATTAATTAGGGGGTGTAGTTGGAGTGGTTCGAAACCGGGGCCCGGATTAGATAAACCGGTTTCGATCCTGTGTCACTACCGCTGAGGTGAAGTTGTTCAAAAAAAAAAAAAGAAACACGGTCGCTGCAACACAAGATCAAAAAGCAGCTTCGGGCCCAAGACACCTACTCCACTCGTGGAGCCTTCAAGGAAAAACCCAAAACCCTTGTCTTCGATGTCTTCACGCCAAGGAGCTATGTGGGCACGCCGAACACCTTGTTTTTTCAGTTTCAAATATCTTTTAAGCCACTTTAAGTCATATTCTAACAATAAGACGCAAATCCTCTAATGTTTTCAAAAATAAACACCACCTTAATAAAAACTCAACACAATTATTTATATGCACCGACTGGATTTTGGTGGTTTTCAAATGAATACGTTTGTTATTATCCGCGATAAATTACCATCAAGTTTGTAGGTCTTGTGATGCGCTACTAATAAAGTAGGCTTCTAAACAAGACAAAATGTTATGTATATTTACATATAAGGGTGTGTGTAAGTGTATATAAAGAATAAAGTACGTGAGTAAAAACATTTCTATTCAAGTTTATGCTAAAAAGAGTGAGTAGGAATCCAACCCACTCGTCTTAATTCAAAGCATGGGATGTTTATTGGCCAAGGTTGTAAGTGAGTTAAGTTGTTTATTGGTCATTTGAGCTTGACTTGTTTAAATTTTGAGTTGATCGAGTTTGAGATTAACTTGAAACTCGTTTAACAAATGAGCCCAAGCCTAGTTAAGGTTGCAAGCTTAAACAAACATATTAATTATATAAATATAACAATGTTTATATAATATAGTACAAACTATCACAAATAACATTACTATATATTTAGGTTTATGTTAAAAAGATCCCCGAACTCGTCGGAGAAGATGACCTGAGATGGTAAGTCATCAGAAACAGGTAACCGGTACACAAATTACCAAATATACCATATTGATACATGAACTAAAGCGTTAATGACGCTTTGTGTAAAACTTTCTTTAAGCACTATATTAGTAAATGAGTAAGCATTGTTAAACTTTTATAACTTTAACCCTAAGAAATCGTAATTAGAAGTTACTCATTGTAATTTGCAAATGACTATAACGATATATATGCATACAAGGTCAATGATCTAGGGTTCGTTTATATTGTTTTCTGTTAATGTGTCTTGAAAAGTAATTATAAGTATTCGCATGACTTAAAATGCCAAAACGTGTTCCAAAAGTAAATTTTATGTATTATCATCATAACAAATAAAATCAATTTTGATCGTCTTTTTTAGATTTGTTAGTGATTCAAGTGTAATTCTATTGTGTTTAAGTTCACTTGGTAAACAAGTTAGATGATACAGAGTACATACTTGTTTAAGTTCCTATCAAATTCCTATACCAAAATTAGTAGGGTTCAAAGGGACCACACCTTCAATAGCACGAGTCAAAAATCTTGAACACGAACTAAGGGTTCTCATTTAAGATGAGTATTTTGACACTTTTTCACGATTGTAAGAATAAAAGGGTTTCAGCCTGGTAAAGAAATTTAAACCAAATTTACTTACGAATGCTTCGTCTTTAATTTTTATACCAAACGTATTAATAGAGTCAAATATTTTAAAAACATACTAGAAAAATGAAGTCAAGTGGGTCAGATGGGTTAAATAGCTAGCCGAAATATACCTTTAAAGAATACAAAATCCTAAATAAGTTTTTTTTAGTTTAGATTAATATTGTATCTATCTATACATAATTTATATAATCATACATATATGTTAAATAATTTAGGTGTCAGATTGTTATTTTTTATAAAATAAAAAAAAACTATTAATATCTCTTAACTCTAATTTAGTATGATGTTTTAAGAGATAAATATGTTTAGCTTTTTTACATTCAAATCTAAAAACTACTAATGTTCTTTTAATAAAGTAATAAACTAAAGATAAAAGAAAATTCAAATAACCTTATAAACATCAAAAGCACGCTCCCACACTCGACCAACCTTTCAATCTAACGTTATTTTTCTCCTATAACCTTCAAATGAGCTTCGCTATCCTAGTTCTACAAAGCACGCTGTCACTATACTTTGTCCCATCCACGCACACCATTGTTGCCCTAGTATTCTTGTTGCTACCCTAGTTTCTATGTAGCAGATGTTATGGTTTTTTCAAGGATGTTGGTGGTGTTTGTTAGGACTCGAATATTGGTTCCTTAATTGCATTGTTTTGAATTTTATGTTTACAAACTACCTATCACCTGTGTAAAGTTTGAATGTTATAGTTCTCTTCTAGAATGCTAGTGTTTTTATGATTCGAATGTCCCTTCAGTAATTGGTTGATTTAATTAATTACAAACAACCATACATTTTATAAACATAAACAACCATACATTTTATAAACATAAACAACCAAATATGATTAAAATTCAAACACAAAATCTCTTAAAAACAAAGAACACTTCATTAATTGGTTGAATAATAAGTGTTTAATCATATGTGAATTATGAAAATGGCACTCCGTCCAAAATTTTAAAATGCAATCTGGGCCATCGATGTCATTGATCCAAAGGCTAAAAATAGTCCCCTGGGGCTATGAATTAAATATGAAGTATATTGAACATTCTTCTACGTCTTATTCTCTTAATTTTAAGTCATTTGAAATTACTTATTTACCCTTAATATTAAATTATATAGAAACTATTAAATAAAGTAACTATTTAGTAGAGTTAATGACAATCTTATATACCTTTTTAATAACTAAACCTTCCAAAATAAAGAATATTTAAAAATTAAATTAATGGAAATTAACTTAATAATTAAATCATTTATATTAAATATTCTACCATATAATAAATATTTTAACTTAACTATTACGAATTACATATAATTAGAAATATTAAATTTAAATAATATTTAACCTACATTTATAAAAATTTCTGAATTTTTTAAATGAGTAATATAATTAAAATAGCATAAAGTTATAATGTCAACACTCTTGTTGGATTTTAATGTGAAATTTTATTAACCCGTTATAATTGGGTAAATTGCATGAAAATACAATGAACTTTGTTTTAATTATCATTGTATACAACCAACTTTTTTTTTAAAACAATACAATCAACTTTTATAATCCTCCCATTGTATGCAAGTTGTTGTATACAATGAAAATTATGGAAAACTTTATTGTATACAATGGTAGCTAAAGACTAGACATAGAAAAAAGTTGTCTGCATACAATGAATTTTTTTTTGAAAGCTAGTTGTATTATTTTTAAGAATTTAAAGTTAGTTGTATACAATGACAATTAAGACAAAGTAAATTGTATTTTCATGCATTTTGCCCCATTATAATTTAGATAAGAAACACACAATCCTTATTTAAAAACGGATAAATTGCGAGAAAAACATTAGTCATCGCTGTTTTACGCGGATACAATGTTAGTACAAATTAATTAGTGAGGACACCTACAAACCGGGCATCTACTTAAAAAAGTGCTTCCCTGTGTTATATATTTTAGTCCTCCGTATAAAATGGGTTCAAACATCCTCGAATTCACTAGGAAATCAAAGTGAGTTGAATTTTTCAAACAACATATATAAAGCGAATTAGTCTAGAAACCAAATATTTAAAAAAAAAAGGAAAAAAATCATTTTTATCCTATTCCTTAGAGACAATTTTGACCCATATACATACGAAAATCAAAAGGGTTTCGATAGAAATTAAATAGAGAATTAGGTAAAGAAAAATAAGAAGGGTCAACCAGGTCAGTCGAGTCTAAGCCTTTGGCTGAAAAGTAATAATACAACTCGATCACTACGTGATTTGGCGCCAACACTGGCGTGATCACCCCATATTCAAGGCATCAATTATGTAAGTGCAACTGTTTTGCCCCCCATTTTAAAAAAAGATTTTCATATATATCTTTCTAAAACTCATTAATTACATATATGTATATTCTTATAAACTTTAAAATTATATCAATACCCTTATAAAACTTCAAAACGTTTTTCACCACTATCTCATCACCGATTGTTTTAGCATGATGACTCGTACGATCTGTATATCCATATTCGTTTCTACAGTGATACTAATTAAGTCCAAAATCATCCGGGAATTCACCCTTATCTCCCGCCAACTCTTTCTAGTTTTTGACCTAATATCCCCTCTTCCCCTTACTAATTACATACACTTTGAAGATGATAAGGGTGTTATGGGAAGTTGACATGTAATTGAATTGGGAGATAATATATTCAAATTTTAAAATGATATAGTTATGTTTAATTTAAGTCTTAAAAGTTTTGGAAGGATATTAAAGTAATTTTAAAGTTTATAAGGATATATATGAAACTTGGCAAAAGTTCAAACGAGAACTGTTTTTCGTACGAGAACCGTGAGAACCAATCTTAGCCATCCAATTCCCCCTCCTTCAATTGGATTGCCCACCCATGAATTCCTTATATGCACCATGCTACACTCAATCCCCTCACGCTCTTCATCCATGAATTCCATTATCCAAAATAAACGGCTAAGATTGGTTATCGCAGTTCTTGTACGAAAAACAGTTCTCGTTTGAACCGTCCCCTATAAAACTTTCCCCTAAAATTAACTTGTAGTAAAAAGGAAATTAAAGGGAGAAAGATAACAGTTGTGTCATGCATAGCCAACTCAGTATAGTATACCTTTCCATCAACAACATTACAGGTACCAAGCATTTGATGACGATGGTCTACCGCCTACCGGCATTCTGTAAAATAGACCAAACATACATGCAGATTGGACTCCTTAAAGAAGAATCATACTCAAGATAAACATACGATCGTTCGCAATTTTTTATTTTATTTTAAGCAAGAAATCGCTAATTAAATAAAACGAAAACAAAACACATTTAACACATGTCCACATTCCGAGTTAATTTTAAACTTCAATAGTAAAATGACAAAATCCTCTCCATATCCCCCTATGGAAGCAGAAACTTCGAGAAACAAATGACATCTTATGACCATAACACTAGGGTCAAACTATTTATATTGTTGAAGAAACCTCTTTGTAGCTTATGTTAGGGTTAAGAAGAAGAAGAAGTTGATAGCTTCAAACCTGTTCAACTTTTTAAATGAATAAGAAAAGGTAAATGCAAACACATGCATTCATGAAAGTGATACAAAATGGAATTCTAGTCACATAACAAATGGATAAACAATTATCTAAATTTTAAAACCATTAATACACATCCTGAAAGAAAATTAAAAGATGCAACTCAGTGCATGTTATATAAAAGATGCATTATCTTCAATCATGAAGTGTTTGAATCATAAAACTGCTACATAGATAATTGATGCCTTGGATAAGGGTGCTACTATTTATTGCCATCTATGACCAATTGACCACCAACCACAAAAACATCATCATAGAGCTTCTTATTCAACCAATTCTCAGGGGTACTTCTAAACCAAGATGCCTAAGGTTCCTCAACTACTTGATCCTCTATTATGATCGCAATTTTTGATTGACCCGCAACGAGCAAACCTACATTATAAAACTAAAACTTTAGCAACCAAATAAGAACACTACAGAACCCAAGCTGACTTGAATGAACAAATGCCACATGTATTAGTGTTCATTTAAAACATGCAGTCAAAGGACAATTTTGCTTCAGAGTCATTTCATCAAACAGTTTGTGGGCACATAAAAGAATAATCATGTGCAAACAATGTTACTTGAACTTTTTGAAGAAGTTTGAAAGATTGATTCAGTCTTGCTTCAATTTGTCTATAGTTACTCCATTGGACTACACAAGAATCATCACAATCAAACATTCCAGAAAATTAGATTTAAAGAAGCACACTTTATCAGATTTAACATTAATTCTAAAATCAAAAAACTTTGAATTAGTGGCTACACACAAATCACAAAAGAGAAAGGAAGACGATGAGGGGAGATAGATTTATAACCTTGGACTTCAGAAATAATTGCTAAAAAGTTACCACTCAATAAAACAAATTAAGAATACGTTATACGTGCTAACCACAATCAGAATTAAGGATTTAGGACCGTTATCTCTGTTGGTAACTTAGCTTGTTCAAGCATATTTAGCTATTGAATAATAATTCTTGAAGCATAAAACATACCTAATCAAAGTTTTATATCTCCAAAGAAGACTAGAACAGTTCAACGTCAACCCCCACCAACAACCTCTGTTGCAAGAATGATAAGTTATTATTATAAGTTTATTGTTCTCATGCTTTCTAACTCTCTGAAAATGGTTTACCCTGAATAATTTAATTCAAAGAGTAAGAATGATTATATTAGAATTATATAAACCCACAAATCAAATCACCCCTCTGCATATTTTCGTAGAAAACCAAGAAACACAGGAAAAATGGGATCTCAGTGGTCTAAACAGGTGGAACGAAGAAAGCTGGTTGCTACTGAGAAGAAACTCTTACAGAAACTCGAGGAGAGCGCTGGCTGTGACTATCCCGGCTGTGATTACCGACCAGTTGACCGAAAAAACTGGATGTCCCGCCTGAATCCTGGCAAACTTCACCTGAACGAGATAGTCTGGCCGGCAACCCATAACTCCGCCACCAACAAGATAGGAATAAAGATGATTTCCCGCCCCTTTGCTCAATGTCAATCTATGTCCATATATCAGCAGCTCGTATGTGGGGTTCGTCTTCTTGACATTCGGGTCAATAAGAAGAGAAAAATCTGCCACGGGATGCTAACCTCATACGATATCGACAGCGTTCTCGAAGATGTCAAAACGTTCATTTCAGAAACCGTATCAGAAATCCTAATTCTCGAAATACGAACCGAGATTGGGCATAACGATCCGCCGGAGTTTGAGAAATACTTAGAGGAAGAACTTGGTGAGCTTTTAATCCATCAAGATGAAAATGTATTTGAAAAATCGATATCTGAGCTTCTACCAAAGAGAATTATATGTTTTTGGAAACCTACGAGATCTTTCTGGCCTCAATCAGGAAGCCGATTTTGGAATTCAAATTATTTGTACGGCGACTGGATAAACACCGACTTGCCGGCGACAAAGTTTGAGAGTAATTTGAGACACCTGAGTCGACAAGCGCCGGTTACTCGGCGGAGATACTTTTATAGGGTGGGAAATACGGTGACACCGCAGGCAGATAACCCTGTGATGTGTGTGAAGCCGGTTACGAAGCGGATTCGAAGGTATGGGAGGTTGTTTATAAGGCAATGTTATTTGCTAAACATAGTTGACCGTTTGCAGATATTTTCGACTGATTTTATAGATGATGATTTTGTTGATGCTTGTATTGGGCTTACATGGGCTAGAGTTGAAGCCACTAGTTCCAACCCTTCTCGTACAAACACCATCACTAAGGGGCTGGTTGGGGCGGGTTCCAACCCTGGTTAGCCTTCCGGCCAGCTTCGGGTATCCCTTTTTTTTCCCTTTTATACCGTTCTCTCTCCTTATTATATATATTTTATAATTAAATAATATATATGGGTTAGATGTGGAGGTTTATATATTAGAGAGAGTTGGAAGTGAGAGATGATATAAATGCTGATGTGACAATGGATAACTCCAAGAAACTCTATGATAGATGTTGATGGTCTTATACATCTTCTTTTAAATAAATTTTTAAAAGAAATAAAAAAAATTACATTTTGTAACAATGATACACGTTTTTTTTTCTTTTTTAAGGAAAGAAAAAACTTAAGGCCCGATCCATAACACTAGTAGGCTAGTGGCCCGTGGATTTGTTGATAAAAGCCTAGTACATTCGGTTGATGATGATTATATACGATTCAAGGCTAAACACACACTTCATTAAACATAATTCTAAGTCTATACCTTTTGTACACATAAGTACTTGGACAACTTTATACGACTCCTTGTGCACCATATAGCACTAGAATATAAGGTTTTTGGTAAATGGTACACCATATAGCGTTAGAATATAAGGTTTTTGGTAAATGGTACACCATATAGCGCTAGAATATAAGTTTTTTGGTAAATGGTATACCTAATACCGACATTTTAGAACACCCACTTTGCCTACCTATAATTCGATGGATGTAGTAAATCGGGAGTATACATGGTAGGATTAAAAGTTGTGTAGGGAGATAATTTATTATAAACTTCATCACCAAATTAATCATCAATTTCAATATTAATTCATTCGCTATATGTGCTAGAATGTAGATATATCATATATGCCCCTACCTATAAGACCCTCCGCATCAGAGAGCCAACCCAATGTGGGGTTGCATAGGGTAAACCGGGAACACCATCGAGGCACTTTGAGTTTTATTGGGTTCCCAACCCATCTAGTCCTCCAACCCGATGGCTTCCTCTCACATTTAATATATATATATATATATATATATATATATTATTAATATTTGATGTGGGGTTGAATAGGGTTGGATGTGAGGTAAGTTGGGTTGAAGGTGAAAGATGATGTGGATGATGATGTGACAATGGGGTAAGTTGAATAACATGGGTTGTATTAGGAAAAAAAGATGGATAGAGAAAAGCATATATAATAAACAAAAGTTGTTCTTGTTAGATATGTAGATTCACTTGTAATCAGCTAGTCCAATGGAAATATCAAGAATATTTTTTTTAGGAGAAAAGCATAAGTTGTATTTTCTAAATTAATTTATTGCAATTTATGTTGAAAAAAACTTCCACGTACGTGGTATGCTCCTGTGGCAAACATTCATAATGTTTAGATGGGACCAACAATACCTTTGGTCCGATTAATGACATAAGTATCAACCATTAAATCATTTAAATATTCTTAATCTTTTCATTTTAAGTAATTTTATATTATTGATTTACTCTTAATATTAGAATTAATTGAAACTGTTAAATAAAGCAAATATTTGATGGGGTTAATGCTAAACTTATATATTATTTTAATAACTAAACCTTTCGAATAAAGATTATTTTAAAAATCAAATCAATATAAATTAACTTAATAATTAAAATTTTCATATGACATATTCTATCACATAATAAATATTTTAATTTAACTATTAAAAATTACGCATAACTAGAAATATAAATCTAAATAACATACAACATTAATTTATAAAAAATGTTGGATTTTTTAAAGAGAACTTTACGAAAATAAGCAAGTGGACAAATGTTATTACGAAAATAAGCAAAAAAAACGAGATCACGAAAATAAGCACCCATGTCGCCAACCAACAAAAACGTAACATGTGTATTTTTTTTAAACTAATGTCGCCGATAAAAGTAACTGGTGTCGTAGAGAAAAGCAAGGCATGTCGCCAAAGAAAGAAGGACATCCGTCGATAGCCGCCGCCTCGCACTTCCCCATGTTGCCGATAAAAGCAAGCATGTCGCCTAAAAAGAGTAATCAACATCAAATTTATTAAGTTTTAAAATTTTGACTTTTAATAGTCAAAATTATTTCAATTCAAAAGATAATTCAATTTTGTATAGTATATATGTATTTCTTTACTATTTGAACATACTATTTTTAAATATTTATTATTTATCATATTTTTAAATTTGCACTTCTTCCCCATATTATAATTATTTAATATTTTATTAATTTGTAGTATTTATTACTTTTTAAGCACACCCGTGTATCATGCGGTCATCTAATATAGAGTTGTGTTCAATAAAGTATGGATTTATATATGTTATGTATTATGAAAAATAATAAGGATATGAAATCCTCTTGTTTTATGAATGTTTCGATATAAATTTATCAGAAAAAAAACAGTAATGTTTTTATCGCGTTCACAAATTCTGATTTATAAAATGTGAGTTTGGTTATAAGAAATTAAGAATAAGAAGATATGTTTGTTTGGTAATAAGTATAGTGCTTTAAATGACCAAATTACCATTTGACCCTTACATTTAACACCCATTTTTTATAAAGAACTAAACTCCAATAAAGTATAAATCTTAAAGACTCTCAATGTAATCTTTAAAAATTAAAATACAAAAAATAAAATCCTAAGCAAATCACATAAAGAAAATTTATAATTTACTTAATAAATTTTAACACGTGTAACAAAACAACAAACATCTGATACAATCTACCTATCCCAATAAAGTAATAAAATATTTTGACAAAATTAAAATAAAGTTAGATGATGCTAAAAATGTATATATTCAAAATCAGAAATTACGACATAAAATATTCATATAAATTTCCAGCCATACATCGGCTAACACATCTATTGTGTCGCCCCCACCAATAATTCAATTTCAACACCAACCCCACCCCCACCCCCACCCACAACCACAATATATATTTCAACTATTTTTTTTCCCATCACCCAATCATTATAAATAAATAATATACACTCCTTAATTAATGCATTAATATAACAATTTTGCCATCGATCCATATATTATTCTTCTTCTTTACAAAATTGTTGTTGAATCAAACATGGAATTCTGAAACAACAAACACAAATCCAACTCTTGAATCCTAATTATTCGTAATAATATTATGGTTTTGTTGCTAAATATGCAGCTTATTACAATATATCGTAATTGTCGTGCGTTATATATTCGAGGCATGATTGTGATCCGGTTACGACTTTTATCACCCAAAAGATTCAGACATTAAGTTCTCATGACATGATTATTTGAAACACAGTACCCTAACAATCTAACATAAACAATTTGTTCTTGGATTAAAAAGAAAAGGAAAGAAATAGACCCAAAAAAAGAAATTTTCTTTTTAAGTCTTACGATTTATTTTCGTTTAAAATGAAACTCGAAAACACCAAGATTATTATATGTGATTTTTCTCTCCAAATCCTTTTTGAAAAATCAATTTGTTTGATGATATTATTGTACAAGTCATATAACATGACGTACAAGTTTCACTAACATGATGCTTTTGCAATCAATAGAAGAAGAAAGAAAAAGACGGCCTAAAATTATATAAAAATGGCACTACATTTAAAATCTGAAACACCAACAAAATCCTTGCTGTCTTATCTTCATAGAGAAAAAAACTCAACAACAACAAGGAAATGGGAGCTCAATGGTCAAAACAGATGGAACGCCGAAAATCAATCGCCGACGAGAAGAAAACTTTACGGGAACTCGAAGAGAGCTCCGGCTGCAACTTTCCCGGCTGTGATCACCGGCCGACCGACCGAAAAAACTGGATTTCCGGCCTTAACCCGGAAAAGATTCACCTGAACAAGATCGTGTGGCCGGGAACCCATGATTCCGGCACCAACAAGATCGGAATCAGGATGGTCTCTCGACCATTCGCCCAATGTCAATCTCTATCCGTTTACAAACAACTCGTACTCGGGACCCGGCTTCTTGATATTCGGGTCAATGAGAACCGAAAAGTGTGTCACGGGATCCTCACCACGTACAGCATCGACGTTGTTATCAACGATGTAAAAAAGTTTATTTCTGAAACAGAGTCCGAAATAATCATTCTTGAGATCCGAACCGAATTCGGGCATAACGACCCGCCCGAGTTCGAGAAATACTTGGAGGAACAGCTCGGGGAATACTTGGTCCATCAAGATGATCAAGTATTCCAAAAGACGGTAGCAGAGATTCTACCAAAACGAATAATATGCGTTTGGAAGCCTCAAAAATCCGACCCACCGAAAGCCGGTAGCCCGTTTTGGAGCTCGGGTTATTTAAAAGATAATTGGATCGATACTGATTTACCGGCTACGAAATTCGAGAGCAATTTGAAGTACCTGAGTCAACAACAACCGGTGAGTTCTCGGAAATATTTTTATAGGGTGGAGAATACCGTAACCCCACAAGCGGATAACCCGGTTTTGTGTGTTAAACCGGTTACGAACCGGATCCATGGGTATGGGAGATTGTTCATAACACAATGTTTTTCGAGAAATATTGCGGACCGGTTGCAAGTATTCTCTACGGATTTTATTGATGAGGATTTCATTGATGCTTGTGTTGGTCTTACTTGGGCGAGGATCGAAGGGAAAGCTTAATATTATGTTCTCAAGAGTACCTGTTTTTTTGTCTTTTACGTTCCTCTTCTTCTCTTTAAAAAAAACTCGAGAATACAGTGTAAATTCTTTGCGCGTTGCAAATTTATCATGCGCTATCATTGTTTGTATCCTTTGTTGTAAATGTTGTACTTTTTTTGTGTGATTAGTATTTATTGTTTCATTTTTGTGTGTAAAAAAGTTGTAATAAGAGATTGTGGTGCAAAGTTCGTATAAATTGAAAAGGAAACGTTTTGTAAATATAATAACTATGGTTTTATCTTTGGATCAAAAGGCTTGTAGAGATTGATATTTGATTTAATGGTATAAGTGGATATTAAAAACTTTGGTTATTAATTTAATTATTATTTTAAATGTAACCTAGATTAATTTTTATATCAAGACAATTGCTCCTTAAAATTACTATGATGTAGCACTACGATCCAAAAATCTGTAACGCTACTAAATAAAAATCATCGCTAGAGATTAAAGGGTATAAACTGCTAGGCAATATTGCGGTAATTATACAAGGGATTACAAGAGGGCCTAAACTAAATACGTGGACTTACATAAAATACATCGGCTAACTACAATTACATAATGTATGCGCCCCCCTTAATTCGATCAGGAGATTTATCACGAACGTTCAAGCTATTTTAAAAATTATAGAATAGAGAAGATGATATGCCCTTAGTAAAGATATAAACATATTGAGTACTGGAGGGCACATGAAAAACACAAACACGTCCAAGGGCAACCTGGTCACGAACAAAGTGTATATAAATCTCAATATGTTTGGTTTGTTTGTGTTGAACCGGTTTGACTACACGATTCAGAAGCTGCATTCACAACACCTCGGTATTTAGCCTCTGCACTGGATCGAGAAATTATGCTATGTCGTTTGGTGGACCATGATAATAAATTGTCTCCAAGGAAGACACAATAACCGGATGTGGACCTCCTTGTGTCTAGGCATACTCCCCAATCCGCCTCAGTATAGGTTGTTAATCGGACAAAGGATAAGCATGTATCATTATTTCAGCGTCTAATGTGCCTTCGGGTACGACAATATCCATTTGAGAGCTGAAAAGTGTTGTTCGTGCGAGTCATGCATAAATAAACAAATTTGTTGGACCGCAAATGCCACATCAGGTCTTGTGAAAGCGAGATACTGAAGAACACCATACTAAGCTCCGATAAAGAGTTGAGTCCTCGACCAATGAGTCTAGTTTCTTCGGTAGGCATTCGACATGGTTTACAATTATACATATGAGCTCGATCGAGTATCTCTGTTAAATTTTGTCTTTGGTAGAAAAAAAGATCATCTTTACTTCTATAGACAAATATACCAAGAAAGTAGTTTAATGGCCCGAGATTTAACATAGAAAATCCACTACACAATAATTATATCATTTTCTATAAAAGTTGGTTAGAGAATGTAGTCAAAATAATATCTCAACATATAATAATGAGTATGCCAAAGAAGTCCCATAACGAAAAAAAATAACAATAGACATGGCAAAAGTGGTGAACCATTGAAACCCCGCTCTCGGGCTTGTTTAACACCATATAGTGAACGTCGTAGATGACATACATATCCGGGTTTTGTTTGATCATGAAATACCAATGGTTGTTTCATATATATTGTTTTGTCAAGATTGCCATGTAAAAAAACATTTATAACGTCCAATTGGTGTAGCAGCTAATTACGAGAAACTACATGGATAAAGTCTGTTTAAATAGTGGTGGGTTTAACCATGGGACTAAAGGTTTCCTCACCGTCAATAACAGTTCTCTGACTTTTGTCATTGGCTACAAGCCTATCTTTCTAGCATTCGAGTTTGCCGTTAGATCTATATTTTTTTCTTAAAAAACCACAGGGACCGCAAAGTATTTACACCTGAGCAATGCGAAACAAGTTCCTAGGTCTTGTTACTAATAAGAGCCGAGTATTCATCATGCATGGCCTTTCACCAGCTAGGATCCTGTAGCAACTGTAAATGCGAGCGGGGCATAGGAGACCCCGTGGAGGCGTAAATACTAAGGCATTGTACGGGCTTGTGGATACCACATTGCGAGTGAGTGGAGGATGCAGGGGAAGTGGGGTAGGGGCAATAGGTGGGGTGTGGATAGATGAGGCGTGGGTGAAGGGGGTATGGGTGGTGTGGGGTTGTAGTAGGGATCTCGGGGCTGGCAAGAAGGTGGTGGGCGGTAGATAACACGGATTAATTGATCTAGGACTTAAAAATAAAGTTTTTCTAACATCACTAATATTTCATTAACATGATCAACACAATATATTGATGCCTTTATACTGTTAGTGGAGCTTTAAAATAACTAAAACACGCATATTGTTTTTTTTTCATAACACATCGCACCTCCAAAAAAGGTCTCTATCTTATTTGTAGATTTCCAAAATTTCATTTTCAACCCAACTTAAATCTCGTAGTTTGTTCCTTCCAATCGAAGGTCTTTACAACATGAGTATTAGAGAATTCATGATGGCTGTTGTGTAGCAACTTGAAGTAGATGATTGAGGTTGCCAAGGACAACGAGCTAAAAATAGAAAGGCAAGAAAGGATAAAGAAGAATAGAAAGGCAATGCTAATGGACACTGCTTTAAAGAAGTAGAAAACAATAGCAACATGAACAAAGAAGGGGAAAAATTAATCCTTAAAAGTTTCATGAATTGGGATTTAATGACGGCACATGTGTGGGAACTCAGGCCACACTAGTACCGAGTGTAACTCTCCCACGTAAGTGAGTAATCATTTTTATCAGCCTGGACACAGAAAGCCGGTTGCTCAAAGCTAGCAAAGGAAGAGATACATAGCCAATTGTTTAGCCGGCACTCATGATCAATGAGGGAAAAGAGAAGAAAAATGAAGCCCTTAAGGCTAGGAGCCGAGTCGTTCAATTGATAGCGAGGGAGGCCAAGAACCAAATGTGGTCACAGGTACATACTTTGTAAATTTGATACATGCACTTATACCTGTTTGATTTAGGTGCTAGCAAATCCTCTAGGTCTCTATTTAATAAAAATTTAATGCCGCAATTAAGTTAGAATCTTGAATTATAAAATGACAAAATATAAACAAATATAACACAACAAATCATCTAATATTAGTAAAAGACTGACATTTATAAATATTTTTTCTGAAAGGTAAATTAATAAATATGTATTAAACACTTAAACAAAATTTCTAATAGTTAAATCCGAACCATCTACTTTAGTAAAAGTTGAAATCAAATTTTGACTCTTTTTTTATCAAAACTGGATTCAATTTTTGGCTTTAATTTGAATCAATAATTCAAAATTATTAGAGAAAATATCATGTATGTCATTATAAAATCTTAAAATATTGTATTTAATAATCATAATTTACAAATATCATATTTATCCTTTATACCATTTTAAAATATTATCTTAACAAAATTCTTAAGGGGTGTTTGGTTGGAGAGAATGTCTGGGAATTGGAATTCAATTCCTAAAGATTACCATGTTTGGTTTACACTTGATGAATGCAATTGGAATTTGAGAGTGGGAAAACATTCTTTCAAACAAGGGAAAGTAGATTCCCTTCCATTGTCTAAGGAATTGAAATTCCATCCTAACTGCTAACAATGTAAATATTGATCAGGGCATAGAAAAAGTGTCAATGCAGGCTTCGATGGCCACAGATCGGCGACCGGTTATAGGCCACCGACAATGGCGACTTAGGGATGCGGAGATGAAGGCTTCGACTAGTGACCGGCAATGGAGGCTTCGATGGCGACAGAAGGATGCGGCGATGAAGGCTTTGACTAGCGACCGGTGATAAAGGGTTCAACTGGCGATGATGAACGCTTCGATGGTGACAGAGGGATGCGGCGATGAAGGCTTCGACTGGCGATAGAGGCATAGACTTCGATGGTGGCGATGATGGTGGCGAGAAGTAGGGGTGTCGAAAATAACCACTACCAGAATAAACCGACCCGTTATTTCGGGTTTCAGTTAATTTGGGTCGGTTATTTCGGGTAGCTAAATTCAGGTATTCGGTTTACCCGTTATAAATTTGGCTCGGGTAACGGGTTGGTTATTTAAAAATTTGGGTATACCCGAATACCCGATTAATTTTTTTATAGATGTTTTAGCTTTGATTGAAGATGACCGAATTGATGTTTTATTTTATTAAGAAATATATTTTCTTAATGGTTTTTTTGAATTGATTACGTTTTATTCATTTCAACTCAATGTACGTATGTTTATATCTTCAAAAATGGTTCAAAGTATAATTTACACCCAAGATTGGGATACAATAGATGAGATTGATGAATGTATTAGTTTTTCATAAATAATTTAATGTATGTTATGTTACATATTACTTTTAAATTTTTTTCTCTTTTTTATGTATAGTTGAAAGAAGATATATCTAACTAAATCTCAGATTAGAGAAATACATGAATGAATATTTCTTGTGAAGCTTAACGTGATTTAATTATGTTTTAGTATTATACGTGTTGAAGTTAATACATTAATATTTTTGTTGAAGTAAATGAAGATAACATCTACTTAGGTAATGTTGTTTTGTTATGTTGAACTTAATATCCGAGTTAATGCATTAAGGTTTGTGAAGTTCAACTCGGTTTTATCACAATTTTAAGGAAACTAGATCTGATTCTTGATTAGGTAATGTTTCTTTGTCATGGTGACTTGTACGTTTTATTTTTAAACTTGTTTATTACTATGAAGGTTTGACCTAAAAATATAATAAAAAAGGCTATATAAATATACCATTTAAATACTTGGCCCAAAAAATCTAGCAAAAAAGACCCTAATTAGGTTATACCCGAATTTTAACCATACCCGATACCCGTAAAGTAGAATGGTTCAGTTATCGGTTATATTATCTATACCGAAATAATTGTTCTACCCGACCCGATATACCCGAAGAACACCCCTAGCGAGAAGGGCAACAATTCACCCTCTGATGGTGGTGACGATGGTGATGAGAGGCGGCGGTGGTTATGGACGGTGGTAGTAGGTCTGGTTAGATGTGGTGTAAAATTGAATTCAAATTCTATATGTATAGGTAACTAAACACAATGAGCCAAGGATTTAGATTCCAAATTCAAATTCTTCAAATTCCAATTCATTCCTACATTCCAATTCTTTCAAAAAACAATTCGTGAACCATACACCACTTTAGTTTTATCATTTTAAATTTTTTTATAATCATTTAATTTTTAATTATAATCAATAATGACCTGATCTTATTACCCTTAATTGTAATAATAATGATAGATGACTTGTACAATAATAACAAAATATTATTTTAATCAAATTCTTAGTTTTATCATTTTAAAATTTTTATAATCATTTTAATTTTTTAGTTATAATCAATAATGGCTTGATTTTATTACCCATAATTGTAATAATAATGATCCATTTCAAAATGGGATTTGTCTTGTAGACACACGAGCAAGCAATGACTTGTACAAGAACCAAAATATTATTTTAATCGAATTATTAGTTTTATTATTTTAAAATATTTTATAATCATTTTAAATTTTTAAGTATAACCAATAATGACTTGATCTTATACCCTTCATTTTACAATCATCTCTTTGTATCGTGATACCATATTTCTGTCGTCACATCTGCCCTCCCTTCGCATACCATTGTTCTGGGTGTTGACGCTGTCAGCTGTCAATTTTTTTGTGTTTATAATTGTTTAACTTCTTTTTATGAATGGTTATTATGTATCATTTTTTTTTACTAACAAGTGTATTACATGCACATTAATCTAGTAAGTTAACGGTAGACTGATAATTTAAATAAAAGAGTTAAATTTACTGAAATGTAATTTTTTTCTAATGTAACAATATGGATAAAGTATTTTTCTTAGTCGTATGATTATTAGCGTTTAGTTCGTTCATTAACCAATATCGTGTTTCTAGTAACCGGTTTAGGTGGTCATTAACTTATTAGTCGCAATCATCTTCTCCATCTAACAACATAATGCCGAACTTTTTCCACAAAATATTTAATGTTTTATTTAGATTTTATTGTTTTATGACTAGTTTCTTTGAGATAGAAAATTCTATCAACTTTAAAGTGGAAATTACCATCAATTCTAGTGAATCACCATTAATTTCGATGACTGTCCCTTTTAGTGCGACTTGTGTTTGCAAGAAATAGTATTTTTAACCTCTTATAACCAAGTCCCAAACATCAATTCAAGCACTTGCTTAAACTTAAACACCATTTTCAGACGAGTTTCTACAGAGTGGGACAAAGATTTTAGATTTCTACAACTTCACCGGCAATAATGTCATCATGTACCATATTGATAGGTAAACTAAAACTGCAAATGACCGTATAATAATAGTTGAAAATTGTTACTTTAATTGTTATATGGTCACAGTTTGTAAGATAATTTGTGTCTAAAAATTTATAATTGTCATGATGAAAGAAACAATATGGTAGGGGTGTGCTCGGTTCGGGTTGGTTCAATTTTGACATAAAACCGAAAAAAAACTGAAAATTTCGGTTTTTTGGAAACTAAAACCAAAACCGTTCGGTTTTTAAAAGGTCCGGTTTTCGGTTTGGTTTTTGGTTCGGTTCTAGAGATAAAATGGGAGAAACCTTGTTTCATATGATCTCATTGTCGCTTACCGTTCCAAGTTTCAACCACCAACTCATCTACCCAATAAGAGAAGAAGCAGATTCTATAAACTCAAAGAAATTTAAAAGAGATCCTTTGTGATTGTCCGATTGAACTCGGATTAACTCTATAACTCATGACATTAACTTAGATTGAACTCAAATTAAAAAAATAGATCCAACCACAAACTCATCGAATAGAATGAACTTATATTCTATTATATAAAAGACTCATTAGATTCTACAATGCAAAGTAAATAACAAGCAACAAACAATATAAAAAAATTTCAGTTTTCATTAATACAAAATTAGCCCTAGATTACCTTCGAGATTTTAAAAACCAATGAAATTAACGACTTCCTTCGGTCCTTCGAGAGTTTGAGGTGAGTAATTGACCCCCTTCCTCAGTCCTTCGAGAATTTGAGTAACCAATACCATCTACCCTCTAGGATGCATTAATAGAAAGCCAAATGACCAACTTAGTCATTCAACTAAACCCTAAATAACCTCTTTGAAATCTTCAATCGTTCGACATTTTGAGGCAGTAATCAAAAGATTCTCCAGTCCTTTGACCGAGAGTTCAAGACTTTCACAGTTTCACTATCTGAAGCCTTTGATTAACTGAAATCCTCCTCCAATTTGAGACGTGAAACTGAGTGGCGCAAATGAGGGAACTGGTAATTTGTAAAATCTAAATGTATATTACAATCATACCCTTTAACGGTTCGGTTTGGTTTTACTTTGGTTCGGTTTCTATTAAACGGTTTCTATTACTTTGGTTCGGTTTCTATATTGGTTTGGAATTTTCGGTTTTTCATGCTCACCCCTAAATGTAAGTATGTTACGGTCATGGGTTGATTTGTTACGTCCGCCTATAGTTAAACAATAGTAATGAGAAAAAAAAATCAACTATGACTGAAAAATTTACTATCATAGTCTTGTTGATTGTGTGATGACTATAAGTCTTTTATGGTCACCGTTTTATTAATTATGTATGTCTTAAAGTAAACAATTGTCATGATAAAAGTTGAACTCTGTGACTATAACTATTATATGCTTACGATTTATAAGATAATTTGTGTCTAAAAGGTAATAATTCTCCTTATAAAAGAAGAAACATATGACTGTAAGTATGTTATGGTCACAATTTAATTTGTTACGTATGTATAAAGTTAAACAATAGTAATGTAATACCCGAGCTTTCGAAAATAAATAAAAGAATATTTTATTGAGAAAATGATTTTGGTGATTCGGTTATGGAATGATGGTGGACTAGTTTAATTGCTTTAGACTTGGGCCTTTTTGGAATTTTAAACCAACAAAGGAATGAATGATGATTTGGGCTTAATCAATTGGAATTAGGCTTAGGCCTTTTAAAAAAACAAGTATATAAAGGTGGCTAGGGCACAGCCCCCAACACCACCATCTTCAATGTTTCATGAGTTCAAAAGAAAATTAGTGTGTGTTTGTGTGTGCTGCTCACGAGAAGCAGGGAAAGAAGAAACCAAGAATCATTGTGAACTCAAGGAATTGTTGAAAAGATCATCAGGTAATGTTTCCTACCTCACTATGATATTGTAGATATCAATTTTATCTTGTTTGAATGGTTATAGAGCAAGTTAGAATCTGGGTTTTTGGGGTTTTGGGTTTATGAAGAATAAGAGAAAAGAATTTGAGATTTGAGCTTTAATACTTGAGGAAATGTGTTTAAATCTTGAACGGAAGTGTTTAAATGAGTGGAGAAATGTTTTGAAACAAAAATGAAATGAATTGATTAAGTTTTGAAAGAGTTTGATTCTGGTTATGGAGGCTGGGTTTTTGGAGAAAATGAACTGACAGGGAAGAGAGAGAGCCATACGACAGTCACATGGCTCATGCGACTTTCGCATGGCCACAAAATCCCTCATGCGACTTTCAGCTAGCACAGATATGGTCCATGCGACTTTCAGTAGTTATGTATGCATCATGCGACTTTCAGTAGTTATGTATGCATCATGCGACTTTCAGTAAGTGTCCATGCGACACTCAGTTAGTCCATGCGACTTTCAGCCCTTGTATTTGTGCCATGCGACTTTCAGTTAGAACATGGATACATCCATGCGACTTTCAGCTAGTGTATATTTCCATACGACTTTCAGTACAATTCATGTGACCTTGCATTGGTCCATGCGACTTTCAACACATGTCCATACGACTTTTAGTAATACCATGCGACAGTCGCATGGACAAATGTATAATTCATGCGACAGTCACCTAGTGTATGCATATGGTTCATGCGACTTTCAGTATGTTATGTGACTTCTAGTAGTGTGTACCCATCCGACTTATGGGAGTTGTGTAAGTGGGTAAGAGACTAGTATCCGGAGTTGACCTTTTTGGACTTGGATCAGGTGACGGACAATTGAAGAATAATCACGAGTAAAGTTGTGAAGTAAGAACAGCATGACGAGAACTGCCGACAGGTGAGTATTCTTACTTACATTTCTAAATAGACATCAAATATGTTTAGTAGTGCCTAAGAAAGTGAATAGTAATTGTAAAATACGTGAATGTCATGTGTAGACCAACACTTCGGTGTCGGGTATGTTTTAAATAGACTTTGCATACGGCCAATGATGTGTAAGCAAATGATAAGTTATGAGACATGTGAATACACTCAATTGTACATGATATTAGTATGGATGACGTGTTATGTATGTGGTACATGATAATTATATCATCAGTATGTTAGAGACCGTTTACTTCTGTAACGGGTATGTGTACATGATATTAGTATGGATGACGTGTTATGTATGTGATATATGCTAATTATATCATCAGTATGTTAGAGACCGTTTACTTCTGTAACGGGTATGTTGAGATTAATTGTACATGATATTAGTATGGAGAACGTGTTATGTATGTGGTATATGATAATTATATCATCAGTATTCTCATTATGATCTAAATAGATTCCAGTTGTTTATATATGCATGTGAATACGTGAACAGCTATGAGATTATAACTGAATGTGATTAGACCGTTTACTTCGGTAACGGGTATGTTAGACCGTTCACTCCGGTGACGGGTATGTTAGACCGCACACTTCGGTGTCGGGTATGAGACCAACACTCCGGTGTTGGGTATGAGACCTGCACTTCGGTGCCGGGTATGTTAGACCGTTCACTCCGGTGACGGGTATGTTAGACCGCACACTTCGGTGTCGGGAATGAGACCGTACACTCCGGTGTCGGGTATGAGACCAACACTCCAGTGTTGGGTATGAGACCAGTACTTCGGTGCCGGGTATGTAGACCGTTGTGACGACAACGGATGAGACGAGACCGTCTAACAGGCGGGTATGTTGAGACCACTTACTACGGTAGTGGGTATGAGATACGTGTTATTAGATGAGACCACTTCTTGCAGTAGTGGGTGCAAAGAACGTGTTCTGATGAACTGTTTGGTTTGTAAGTAAAAGTACTCGCTAAGCTTTGTGCTTACGGTTGTTTAACCATCTTTTCAGGTGATGACCACGGCGGGTCTTTTCAGGTGATGACCACGGCGGGGCTCCAGCTCGTGTTTGATAGCTCATCCCCAGTAGGCTTCCGCAATGTTTTCACTCTCATGAGTTTTCTAATGTAATCCAAATTGATTGTACTTAAACTTAAGATTTTTATGGGTTTTCCCCCAAATGTAAATGGTATCATACAGTGTTTTAATTATCGTAGACTTTCAGTCGTATGATTAGTAAAAAATTTTTTTTTTTGGGACGTTACAAGTAATAATAAAACAAATTCACAAACAAGTTGTCACTATAGGCGTTACATTGTCACGGTCTAATTGATTATGCATCTCGAATAGTAAATAATTGTTGCTAAATGATAAAACATGTGAATATAAGCAATTTATGATCACGGTTTACTTTGTTATGCGTGTCTAAAAGTAATATTTATCATGGTAAAAGAAAAAAAATATATCCTATGAATGTTTTATGATCACGGTTTTAATTTGTTTTGTGTGTCAAAAGGTAAAGTTTTGTCATGATTAAAAATTAAAACCATGACTATAAGTATTTTATGGTTACAGATATCAAATAAATGAAAAACGCATCTTTAGAATTTGGTACTATTTAGCATATGGCTACAGTTTATATGCAATTTAGTCACGGAAAATAAACGTAGTAGTAAGCATCAAAATTGACGCAAGTATATGTTAGTCGATCTTAGAACGAAAAAACTTATTAATAAAGTTTTTTGGCACAGGTTTTAACCATCACTGTAGCCGATTTTTGTTGTAGTGTTCCATGTACACATATGTGTCAAGAGTGTTCCTGTAACTAAAGCACTCGGCGAAATAAGGCTTATAATTCCATCAAGAATTTGAATTCAACCTCTATCAACATTAAAGTTCCAAGTTTTGCTATACTTGGGATGGAGTATTATAAACTAAAGCTTTGCAGAATTCTATCCACGTTCGAATGATGTATTTTTACTTGATCTCGAGACTTGTTGAAAACCAAGTGTCGAGGTAAGGTACTATCACGAGTGACTACTTATAAGTGGGTTTCTTCTCATCCCTACTTAATGTTTCCTCGATTGGTATTCTTTGGTAATCCTTTTGAAATGATTTGTCAAGCTTTTAATTACTTATTGTAAGAAGCTATGGGTGATCATGTCACTATTAATGAGCCAATTGAGATATTTTGACCAAGTTCAATATAGAACTTGTGATTGTACATTCTTGATAATGTAACTTGGTGATGAATACTATAGAAAATTAGTACCTTGGCCTAAAAGGGTATGTTGATAATTAACCCTTAGATACTTTATTTCTTTGAAATAGACAAACTACAACAAACTTTGATTCCATTTATAGTTGAATATGTCTGCCAATTGCTTTATTTTATCTAAAGACATCTATCTATGATCTATCCCCACCAAATATGGAAATTTCAACCACTTATGGTTGCTTGGTCTTTTTATCAATCATTCAACTTGATGATTCAATATATCCTTTCAAAACTTGAAGGATACTTGTTATATTCTAAAGAGTCAATTACACCTTGGTCTTTAGTCCTTTTAAAATAGGAGTCATTTTATTTTTAATCTTTTAAGTCAAAAGATTACAAATTAAATATTTTATTTAAGTTTTTTACACTGATTAAATTTAACAAGGTTACTGTTAAAATTTTTAAAATAGCAACTTTACCCTATTTAATATTACATAAATGGTCCTTTATTCCCTTATTTATTTAAATCTAAATTATAATATTATTATTTATTATTAATCCAACCTCCTTCCTCCTAATAGTATTAAAGTTTTGTTGCTAAATATGCAGGTTATTAACTCATTATCCTATGTTGTAATTATAGTACATTATATATTTGAGACATCATTTTCATCCGACATCTCGACCCATAGCAAAAGTACAAAGTTCCGACTATTATAGCACAAAAGTACGATGTTTTCTTGTATTGAAAATAAGAGAAAGAACGGAAAAGAAAGAGAAATTTTTTTATTCCAAAACTTGCTATTTTTTATCATTAAATTTAAAAAACAAAACTCAAAACATCTAATTTATTATTTTTCTCTCAAATCGTATATATACTGCAACTCATATTACATGATGTACAAGTTTAACCAATATGATACTTTTGCAATCATCAATAGAACAAAGAAAAAGTCAACTTAAAATTATGGAAAAAATCTATTTACCAAGAATAAAATTTTCTAATGTATACTTTTACTTTCTTAATGATTGATATATATATAATTTTTTATTTTATCTTTTAATTTTGATACTTATCTTAATCTTGTAAATAAAAGAATTAGTAAAATACAAATAAAGAATATATAGAACCCATCTAAAATTATATAAAGAGCTAATTAAATTAAATATGTAATAAAGCTGGGTCAACGACAATAGGGACTGAACCCTAATTTTGAGTAAACTATAGGGACTATAAATATAATTAACTCTTATATAAAAATGGCTAAAATATGTTTAAAATCTGAAACACCAATAAAATCTTTGTTGTCTATCTTCATAGGGAGATTACTTGAAAAAGGAAAAAGGAAATGGGAGCTCAATGGGCTAAAGCCGCTAAACTCGACGACGAGAAGAAAACTTTACGTGAACTCCAAGAGAGCTCCGGCTGCAACTTTCCCGGCTGTGATCACCGGCCAGCTGACCGAAAAAACTGGATTTCCGGCCTTAACCCGGGGAAGCTTCACCTGAACAAGATCGTTTGGCCGGGAACCCATAATTCCGGCACCAACGAGATCGGAATTAGTATAATTTCTCGACCATTTGCTGAATGTCAATCTCTATCCATATACGAACAACTCGTACTCGGGACCCGGCTTCTCGATATCCGCGTCAATGAGAACCGAAATGTGTGTCACGGGATCCTCACCACGTACAACATCGATATAGTTATGAACGATGTAAAAAAATTTATTACGGAAACAGAATCCGAAATAATAATTCTAGAGATCCGAACCGAATTCGGGCATAACGACCCGCCTGAATTCGAGAAATACTTGGAGCAACAACTTGGGGATTACTTGATCCATCAAGATGATCAAGTATTCCAAAAGACAGTAGCAGAGATTCTACCCAGACGAATAATATGCGTTTGGAAGCCTCGAAAATCCGACCCGCAGAAACCGGGTAGCCCTCTTTGGAGTTCAGATTATTTAAAAGATAATTGGACCAACACGGATTTACCGGCTACAAAATTCGAGAGTAATTTGAAGTACCTGAGTCAACAACAACCGGTTAGTTCCCGGAAATACTTTTATAGGGTGGAGAATACGGTAACCCCACAAGCGGATAACCTGGTTTTGTATGTGAAAGCGGTTACGGACCGGATCCATGGGTATGGGAGGTTGTTCATAGCGCAATGTATTTCGAGAAATATTGGAGACCGGTTGCAAGTACTTTCTACGGATTTTATTAATGAGGATATCGTTGATGCTTGTGTTGGTCTTACCTGGGCGAGGATAGAAGGGAAAGCTTAACATTGTCTTGTGAATGACAATGCATGTTATTTCTTTGTATCTTTTTATATCCTTCTTTTTTGTTCTTTCTTTAAAAAAACTCGAGAACTAAAGATAAATTCTTTAGGCATGTGTTATTCTGCAGTATCGACGTTGCTTGTATCCTCTGAAGTAAATGTTGTACGTACGTACTTCGTTTTTTTTATTAGCATTTATTGTTTAAGTTTTGTGCGTAAAAAAGTTGTATGTATGTAATAAGAGATTGTGATGCAAAGTTAGTATAAGTCGAAAAGGAAGCATTATTATTATTATGTAAATGTAATAAAAGAAGAGACAACACAAATTTTGGACTTTGATTTAAACTGAAAATTGATAAAGTCAAAATCAATGTTTTTAAACCCGTGTTGACCCGTGACCCAGTGAGGAGACCGGGTCAATGTACACCGGGTTTTTGCTCGTTTCTGACCCGCATTGACCCGCCCGGGTTTATGGTTGACCCGTCCCAGTTTTTATTTTTTTCGTTTTAATATTTTTTTAAACATAAAAGTTTAACGATTAGTCATCTCGACAAATGATACTTAGAAACCCTCACTCGACAAAAACCCTAAAAATGAGTTGTGAACCCCTCTCGACAGTCGACGGCAACTTCTATCCTCTGTCATCTCCAACATGCGACTGTCCTTCAAGCGTAAACCCCCTTCACGTAACCCTCTCAATAGAATTTCATTTTATGTTTGATAGATTATTTAGTTTCTTAACAGATTAGTAATTGTTTCCAAGTTTATATACGTACATATATATACACACATATGCATATATATTTTAAGAAAGTTAAAAATCTGAAAACCGGATTGACCCGTCTGTCAAACCGATTGACCCAAATGATCAAAGTCTTAAAAAAAGGAAGTTTTTTTTCATATGAAAATTTCATCAACATAATCAACACAGTACATTGATGCCTTCTATTGTTAGTGGGGCTTTACAATTTAAAAAAAAAAACATATACATACTATATTTTTTTATAACACATGTCACACCTACAAACTAAAACCATATACTTCATGAAATGACTTGCGAATATTTGACCCATTTGGTGCTATGTGATCTGCGGGTTCTCGGTACGGGTCAAATACGTTAAGGGTGGGATATGGTATTTATTTACATGTCATATTCTACTTACAAACATGTTTTATGGTTTTTGATTACAACTCCTATTGACTCACTTAGCGTAAGCTGACACTTGTTTCTTTCGAAATGTGTCTTGTACTCACGCAGGTGGCTTAGAGGTTGTGGTTCTGCGAGGAGGGTAGTATTAGTTCCGGTTTATATCTTGCTATCAACGAACAATCCGGTTATGTAATAAATTCATAACATTGAACTTGTACTGACTTTTGAATGACTGCGGTCGTAACCCCGTGGTTTATATTATGAAGAATTCTGTAATCGCCTCTATGGCGAGAACAACTATTTCCATTTATAACTTTTAAGACTTCCGCTGCATGTATTGATTAAAGGTTTTTATAAATGGTGAATTTTTGAGAAATCATGGGCGTTACACAAAGCAGCTCGACTTTAGAGGTTTGTGGTTTAGGTTTAGAGGTATGAGGTTTTGGGTTGTTACAGTTTGAGGTTCGAAGATTATGGTTCAGAGGTTATGGGTTCAGAGGTTTGAGGTTTGAGGTTTGAGGTTTAGGGTCGCGGTTCATCAGGTGAATGCATAGGATTTAACGGATGTTACAAGTATGGGAAGTCAGACCACATATGTAAGGATTGTAACTCTCCCTTGCAAATGTGTTTTCATTGTTACCATGCAGCTTAGACAACCAGTTGCGCAAAGCGAGGACCAAGCTAATTGAGAAGAAATGATAATTTGCATCATTCAGATTATTTATTCAGAACTTTTATTAAATAACATGTCATATTTAGAAGTAGATTCATTCAGAGTTTTTGAATTATTCAGACCACAGAATCATTTGATACTTAATTATTCTGTTTTAACAAACAACACTTAGGTGTTGTTTGTTTTCGAAGACATAAATGTCTTATGTCTTAATTCATGTATTCAGGAGAAGATGTGGTTTAGAAGGTCTTAAGATTGAGAAGGTCTGCGAAAAAAAGCTATAGATTTTAGCTTCTCAAAATAAGCAAAAATAAGACAGAATAAGGTTTTATGTCTGCGTAAAAACAAACAACCTAATTAGAAACGTCTGCGGGCGCACAGACGTTTCTTTGAAAAAACAAACAAGCTTATCAGAAACGTTTGCGCACCCGCAGACGTTTCTTTAAAATAAGACCTTATTTAAAAAAACAAACAAAACCTTAGTTGACGGTGGAGGAAGCCAAGGTGGAAGCAAAAAAGAAATTTAATGCCCATGATTTTGAATTATAAACGACAAAAATACAAAGAAAAATATTGATGTAAATAAACTAACTGTTGACAAATAATTTATTTAAAAGGTTTAAAGTTACTTAAATGTAACAATGTTTTTCTTATAATGTAGCAATGTGATACTTTAAGTATTTCTCTTACTAATATGGTCATTAACGTTTTAGTTCATGTTCCAGTATGGTGTTTCTAGCAACCGGTTTTAGCTAGTCACAAGTTTTTAGAGATTTATTAGCTCTGATCATCTTCTATGACGAACAATATATCAACGACCTTTTTTCACAATAAATTTGAAGTTTTAAGGATATTTTATTGTTTTTCCGACTATTATAATTGAAAGAGCAAATTCTATTAACTCTAAGGTGAATACTACCATTAATTCTACCGAATCACTATTAATTCTTGTGACTTGTCTATTTGCGAGTGGCTTTTATTTGCAAAGAAATAGTATTTATAACTTTGTACCGAAGTCCTGAACATTCATTCAACCACCTGTTTGAGCATGTACACCGTTTTCCTACAAGTTTCTACCTAATGTTAAACATACTCTATACTCTATGAAGCAAAATCCTACCGAAAGCAAAAACCGAAACCATTAAAAAAAGAGCTCTTCGCCGAGATGGGCTATAAATACGATATGATCCTGCGAAATAGATGCTCAAATTGGTAAATGTGTATTTTTCATCACTATTTTGACTTGAGTCCTTATAATATTGTTTGTTTAAGTAATTAGCTTTTTAAAAAATATTAAAATTGAAATAATTTTTAATCATTAGTCAAAAACTTTGTTTTATCAATAACCTATCCATCTTATTTAGCAAACATCATAGTTAAACACTTTTAAAAAAAATTTAATATCTTATAAGTTATAAAGCTAATACAAACACTGTTTTTACTTGTAAGCTCATAAGTTAAAAAATATCCTCTAAATCTATATTTAAAACGTTCATAAAATACCTAAAACCTTTTTAGTTTTTAATTCTCGAACAGTCGAACTGTTAATTCTACCACAAATGATCCCTGCCTTCGCTTTTTGTTTATTTACCTACCATTGCACTCCCTACAAACATGTGGTTTTTAACCGCTTTTTTGTTTTTGTTCGTTAAAAACCAAAATTCATATTTTAATACATTTAATTTAAAAAAAGAAATTAAATTCAATAAGTAATTTGCATTTAACCCTCTGCAGCATCTCTCTCTCCCTCTCTTCTTCCGCCACCATCACCGCCGCGGGCCGCCGTCGCCACCTTCTTCTTGCAAGGTCGTTTCTTGACTAAAAAAATAGAGAAAAAGAAACCCTAAAACAAATCCAAAAGACTCCATTTTTATGATCGCATAATTGTTTTAACAACATTTCTTAACACACCCATTTCATTATTTTCAAGAAAGATCAATATTGATTCCGGAACCACACATTTCTCTCTCTAACCCTTCACTTTCTCTCTCTAGATTTCCAAGAACACGACGGAGGCGGTCCGCCGTTGACAATGGCGGACATCGTAAAACAGATTATAGCAAGACCGATTCAATTGGCAGACCAAATTATAAAAGAGACAGAATTCGCTTGCTCATATAAGCAAGATTGCTCTGACATAAAAAACAAAGCAGAAAAACTCGTCTGTCTCCTCCGTCAGGCGGCGCGTGCAAGTAACGACCTTTACGAACGACCCACGCGCCGAATAATCGATGACACCGAACAAGTTTTAGACAAAACACTACAACTTGTAATCAAATGCAGAGCTAACGGATTAAGCCGGATTTATACATTCATCCCAAAAGGGGCTGTGAAGAAACAATCAATTCAGATTGAAAATTCAATCGGAGACGTTTCTTGGCTCCTCCGTGTGTCAACTCCAGCGAATGAAGGTGACGACGAATATGTCGGATTGCCACCAATCGCCGCCAATGAGCCCATTCTTTGTTTGGTTTGGGAGCAAATTGCGATACTCTGTTGCGGTACGCTTGAAGACAGGGCTGACGCGGCGGCATCGCTTGTCTCGTTGGCGCGTGACAATGACCGCTACGGCAGGTTAATAATCGAAGAAGGCGGCGTTCCCCCGCTTTTGAAATTAGCGAAAGAAGGGAGAATGGAAGGTCAAGAAAGCGCAATTAGAGCGATTGGTTTGCTGGGTCATGATGAACAGAGTGTTGAACAAATAATCAACGCCGGAGTTTGTTCTGTTTTTTCGAAGATTTTAAAAGAAGGGCATATGAAGGTGCAGATTGTGGTGGCGTGGGCCGTGTCTGAATTAGCCGCGAACCACCGTGCGTGTAAAGATCATTTCTTGCAAACCAATACGATTCGTTTGCTTGTGAGTCATTTAGCTTATGAAACGATTGAAGAGCATAGCAAGTATACGATTGTTAGTAAAAATAAAATGGCATCAATTCATGCGGTGGTTCTGGCGAATTCCGATCACGACGCTCGAAAAGGGCAAGACGACGATCGGTGCCATGTTGCTCGGCCCGGTGAGCTAGATCATGTATCGAGTGATATGCATAGTGTGGTGAGCATGAAATCACCGCAACAACGAAGAGAAAGGAGTCGAAAACGTGTTGCATTGCCCGGTGTGAGCATTAAAGGGAGGGAGTTTGAAGATCCGGCTACAAAGAGTGAGATGAAGGTGATGGCGGCTCGAGCCTTATGGCACCTTTGTGCCGAGAATTTCTCAATTTGTAAAACCATAACCGAATCACGAGCACTTCTTTGTTTTGCGGTACTCTTGGAAAAAGGTGAAGACGAAGTAAAATACAATTCAGCCATGGCACTGATGGAAATCACGGCCGTAGCCGAATGTCACGCCGAGCTTAGACGTTCGGCTTTTAAGCCGACCTCCCCAACTGCTCGTGAAGTTGTGGACAAGTTGCTTAAAATTGTGGATAGTGGAGAGTCGGATCTCCTTATTCCAAGCATCAGAGCAGTTGGAAACTTGGCTCGAACCTTTCGGGCCACTGAAACAAGGATCATCCCTCCCTTGGTGCGGCTACTAGACGAGAGGGAGACAGATGTGTCAGCAGAGGCGGCCATTGCATTGATTAAGTTTGCATGCACAGATAACTACTTGCACGTGGACCATTGCAAGGCGATACTAGAGGCCGGAGCGCCTAAACACTTGATTCAACTAACTTATTTCGGGGATAAGGAGGTTCAGTTACCGGCTTTGATCCTGATTTGCTATATCGCGTTACATGTACCGGATAGCGAAACGTTAGCTCAAGAAGACGTGCATATCGTGCTTCAATGGGCGCTGAAACAAGGCCATTTGATTCAAGAAAATTCCCTAGAAACACTTGTTTTGGAAGCCAAACAGAGATTGGAGATCTATCAATCTCGAGCTTAATTTTGGATTAATAAATTTGGTTTTGGTTTTCTTTTCTATTGTTATTGTTATTTCAGAAGTATAGTATAGTATAGTTAGGAACGCATACATCATCTTTCTACGTACGTACGTTCTTCCATTCCATAGAAATATTTGAACTTTAATTTGTAGCCCCTTTGAAACACTCTACTGCTGCATGTCCCAGTTCAATGAGTTGGGTAACGTACGTAGTTTAGAAGGGGAAAAAAAAATACAAAAAGAAAGAGTTAATACACTACTACAAGTCTACAACATGTGTCGCAATGCCCGGTACGGAGTGTTCGATAATTGGATATAAACCATTTTAATCGAAAACCGAACCATTTCGTAATTACATAACTGAAATTGTTTCGGTTTCAAGTCGGTTTAAAACCAAAACCAACTACCATATTCGGTCCTTTGGTTATGAGATTTTCCAAACTGACAATTATTAATTAAATATTCTTTTTATGCAATTTTAATTAGGAGTTAATTACAAAAATGGCTCATGTCGTTATTACTGATTTTCACTTTTAGTCTTTTAACTTTAAAAATTATGAAAATAGTCATTTTATTTCACTTTTGGTCCTTTACACTAACTTTAGTTAACATTGTTCGTTAGTCATATAAGTCCCTATCCTTTCTTAAAACTCAAACAAACACCCCCACTTTCAATCTCTCTCCGATATACCTCCTACACTCCCCTTTCTCTTCAAAACTGCCGCCCACCACCACCACACCGCAGGCCACCACAACTGTACTGCCACCATCCCTTTCTCTTTTTACCTTACCTTACCATATCTAGTTCTCCACCTTCACCACCATAGATCTTTTATCCTATCCCCTCACCTTCCACCATATTTTCGTCAGAACCACCCCCGCCGCCGCCGTTGACTTGACTGTTGCCATTGCTACTTGATGTGTTTTAAATTGATTTGCTACTACAGATCTGCGTACCTTCATCCAGAGCTACGATTGTCGACTGATCATACACAAGATCAAATTTGTTTTCCAGATATGCCGACCGATCTACTCATCTTTTACATATACGTCGGCTTTGCTTAGGTTAAAGGTTTGTGATTGTCTAGTAATTCTCTAGAGCTACGATTACTCATGCTTAGATTGTGTGATTGTTCTTGTTTGGTCAAGTGTAGAAAACCCAAATCGACGCATATGGATTTTCAATCTGCTCAAATTTAGGGTGCAGCTTAGTTCTTCAATAAGTACATCTCCGAATATTTGAAATTGTAACAAATGTGCAATTTCAAGTCAAGCTTTTATTTTGTTAAAATCTGGAACCTAAATGGACGAGTGCACCTTTGAAGATGATTTTTGTGTTAATCGTTGTGTTCATGTTTGGATGTTCTTGGATTAATTATTGTTTTTCGTTTTGCTCGTGTTCAAATTTTTTGGCCATTTTTATGTTCATCTTATTTCAGATTGTCGGATCAAATGGGATGTGTTTATTTTGTTGAATATGTAGATATGAAGAAAATAAGATCATAATAATTGAAAAATAAAAAATAGAAATAACATGTAACATGCTATTCATGTTTTGAAAGTTGAATGTATTATGTGAAACAAGAGTAACATAAAATTGACAAGAGTATTTATATAAAAAGAGAAATGGTGTTTGGAAACCAGGATAACATAAAAATGACAAAAGGTTGTTTGGAAATTAGGATGAATAAGAAATTGACTAGAATACCCTTTGACTAATTGTCAACCTTAACTGGAGTTAGTCCAAAGGACCAAAAGTAAAACAAAATGACAACCACAATGATTATTTTTGTAATCTTTAAAGTTAAATAACTAAAAGTGATATTAGTGACAACTACATGGACCATTTTTGTAATTAACTCTTTGATTAGACATAGTAATTTCTTTATTTTATTTCTATATTATGCAAAACGTAAACATACGAGGAATAGGGATAAGGGCACACTGACTTAAATCTTTCAAGTTTGTTCTTTGACTCACAACTCTTGTGCCCTAGTGTGGTGGGACGCAATTCGATATGAGAAGCTGAACATCCGAGAAGGAGTCCAGAAGCTTGGAAAGTTTCATCTACCACTCGTATAGTTTTATGTGTTTAGTTGTTTAACTAGGCAAATTTCGGTTATGTTGGGCTTGAGTGCATGTCATCGAGCTTTTATGTAATTTAGTTTAAATGGTCAAATTGAAATCTTAACTGAATTGGAATTTTATTTTGGTTCAATTATAGTGTTCGCTTAATCGTTTTCGATTCGGTTATAATCATATAAAAAAAACATGAATAAACCAATCTTTAAAACATAACAACCCGAAAACCGAACCATTAAACACCCCAAAAAACTGGTTGTAAAGTTTATATTCTCTAACATAGATGCTTGTTTTTGGATTAATAACCGGGCATTATATTTATATAGTAAATTATGCCATTAGTCCTTTAGAATATATAAAAACATTTAAGTTTTGTCTTTTATCCAAAAAACCTTGTAAACTTAATCCTCTGTTTTAAAACTCACACACCACTAAGCTTATGACCATTAACTACAGGGTTATGTTAAACTTTTAAGAATAACAATTTTACTCTATGCAAAGGGTAAAATTGCTATTATGAAAAATATAACTGAAAATGTATTAAAATTAACGGCTAAAAACTAATGGTGTGCGAATTTTAAAAAAATAAAAGGTAAAAGTTTACTAATATTTTTGAAAAATGAATAACCTTAAATTTTACCTATATCATCAAGGAAGAAAGATATGATTCCCCATATTTTATAGAGTTAATTACATGGTTGGTCCTTTAAGATATACCTAAATCACACTATTGGTCCTTTATTTGAAAATCTTGCAAAGTCAGTCCTTGATTTTCAAAAGTTAAACACGGATGGTCCTTTGTCTGTTGAGATATGTTAAAGTTTTTAAAATAACCATTTTACCCTTTACCTTATTTATTTTGGGTTTAATTTTTAATCATTAAAAATCATTTTATTATTAAAATAAAAATAAATTATATATATAGATTGTGCTAGACATATTAGTTGTTGATATCCTCACCCTCACTCGCAATCCTATTTCCATCTCATTTTCCAGCCACCACCATCGGTTACCGCCCATGGCCACTGCCACCGTGGTCGCCAACCACGCTAGCATTGTTTATGCTCCTTTAGTCTGTGTCATCATCTTATTCTTTTTCTTTTTTCCTAAAACAGATTGTGAGTGTGTGTGTGTGTTTATATATGTATGTGTTTTGATCTAGTGTGTGTCAGAGATGTTTCGATCTAGGTGTTTGTGTGTGTGTTTAGGTTTCAAAATCTGGTTTTGTACGCTAAAAAGTCGAGTATGCGGCGGTGGTATGAGATTGTGGCGGTGGCAAGTGTTTAGGGTTTCTTCATCCAAGCTTCGGTGGCGGCGGCGACGGTGTTTAGGGATTTTTCATCCAAGCTTCGACGACGGGGGGTGACTTGTTTAAGGTTTTTTCATCCGAGCTCTGGCGGCTGCGGTGTTTAGGGTTTTTACATCCAAGCTTCGGTGAGGGTAGTGACTTGTTTAAGATCTCTTCATTTAAGCTCCGGTGGCGATAGTGATTGGGGTTTCTTCATCCGAGCTCTGGTGATGGTGGTGCCTGGGTTATGTGGTTGGTGTTTGTCAGCCCTAGCCATATTTATCACAGCCATATCACGAATCAAAACAATAAACTAAGATCTGGACTCAACAAACAAAAAACACAATTGAATAGAAGCGGATTTTCATGAAAATTGCATTTGTTACTGTTTTTGTGGGTATATGGCAATGGTGTGGTAGTGGTGAAGAGATGATGGCATCGATAGTTAAAAAGGGGTGCTTGTAGTAGTGCTAAGTGAGATTAGGGAAGATAAATTATATCTTTAAAAATAAAAGAGATGAAACTAAAATGAAAAAATTAATATATATTTAAGGACCATTCATATAATATTAAAAAGGATAAAATTATCATTTTAAAAAGTTTAACAGAAGGTCTATTAAAGTTAACGTTAAAGGACCGTCCGTGTTCAGCTTTTAAAAATTAAGGATTGATTTTGCAAAATTAAAAGACTGAGAGTGTGATTTATACATATCTAAAAAGACCAACCATGTAATTAGCTCTATTTTATAATAAAAACCAGTTAAGTTAAAAACATGTCTCCTTCTCAATTTTATTTTTAAAAAGTTGTTTACTCATTTTTTGCAAAACAAACCGCTAATCCAGTTAGTGTCGATATTCCCAAATATACATAAAAGAAGAATCTTAAAAAGTGACATACTTAATATTTAAAAGTGGCACCAAATACATAAACGTTTCTTTGATTTATATAATTGCTTAACAAAGTATCCTAGATAAAGAGTTTTAATATGGTCTATCACCTCACCTTAAAACACCTAAAATTTATTAATAATAAAAACTTTTAACAAGATGCTAGAAATAGTTTATAGAAATAGAAAATAATAGTCGGGTTACAAAACTATATAAACCGTATTAAATTTTTACATTTGGTCTTAAATTTTATCCAGATGAATAAAGTAGCTTAAACTTCATTCGCCACCAAACTAACTATAAACTGTTTCTTGTTAAACACCAAGCTTTGAATTAATACAAGTGCTTAATCATTCATTGATTCAATGTATAATTTTTAGATTGGATTTTTTCTCCTAATTTATTCTTTTATCTTTTTATCTACTAAATAATTGTTTTATGTATCTTAAGTGTCATTAAATTTTTAAATCAAATTTTGAGAATTTTGACTGAAAAATAAATAGTTGGTGACTAGTTGTTAATATTTTATTGGTAGCCATTAATAATAACCTTTTTTATGATTAGATGATTAAAGTGGAGTCCTTTTTCAAAGGCAAAAAAATCTAAATTGCATACTTCTTTAAATGCATTTCTGTTTTATAACTATTGTAAACTTGTATCACTTTTCAAAAGTGAGCTAATTTTTACCCAACATATTTTAGTCATATGTAGTAATAAAATATATCATATTCATGTCCTAAAATATATGAACGAGAGATAAAGATAATAATTACATAAGTATATAAATATCCTGTTTATTGTATATGTATAAAATATATTGTACACAAATCATCTTTCTATTTAAAATCTAAAGTTCTGGAGGGCATAAAACCCAAAAGACCCTCAATTAATGTCCATATATATGTTTAAAGTCCGACCACAAATAAACTTTTTGCAAAGAAGAAAGAGACCAAGTTTTTAAAACTAAAAATCGGTCTCAAAGGGACACCTTTATAGGGTGTTTTTAGCTTAAAAATTGTTCTTTATGTGTATTGCCTATAGAAACCAATATAACATGGTTAAGTGAAACAAACTAAGTACTAGGTTAAGATTAAAAATCACGTAGGAAGACCTGTTGACTGCTTTATCTGTCTAACATGTTTGATCAATCTTAGAATTAGAGGATGCCATATTTAGTTTAAGAACAAAGAAACTATATATGTACCAAAAAGCATGATGAAATTTCCTCATGTCACATAATCACAAACAAATATGGAAGGATGAATGAATGGAACATGGGCGTTATTCCACTCGATCTATTGTGATCGTTGTCAATCTAGAGAAGTTATGCAAAGTGTAGATTTTGAAGATTAGCTCAACAACAAAGCATACAATACTAGTAGCAACATATTTGTACAAGAATTAAAGGGTTGATGTGTTTTTCAACCATATTAAGATCAATTGAAAATTATATGAACTTTATATAAATTATAGCAAACTTTTATGAACTTAATATTTTTTTATAAAACCTTATTAACCAATGAATCGGTGGTATAATATACTTAATATGGAAGCATCTTGATCAAATATACATATGCGAGTGGATGCCTAGCATTAGAAGAATAGTATGTAAGAGTGTTCGTAATGGTCACTCCCTAAACACTGTCATGTCAATATTTTTTCCTATCACCTAGTCTTACTCAAACCCATAGTGATCACTTGCCATCACATTTTACCGTATCAAATAATAAAATCCACATATTACCCCTCCAACCAATCAAAATAAAAAACAAATAAATAAAAAATCCGCAATGGTCATTTCCCCACACACTGTTTCATGTCAATTTTTTCTCCCAACTTAGACCCATAGTGGTCATTTCCCATCACGTTTTACCACATCAGATAATAAAATCCACTTATTACCACTCCAACCAATCAAAATCAAAAAAACAAATAAACATAAATGGAACACAATATTATTACATAACACACCTCTTTTCTACGTTGCAAGTGCCACATTTATTTGTCACTCACGTGGGTGGAAGTGAGGGGAGGCCCACGTGATGGTTAACCCACACAATTTCACATCATTCCGTTTTCTCTAAAAGTGTATACAAAAGAGGGATCCACTCACCATACTTTACTCCTTGATTTGAATCCGTCATCATCATTAAACTTAGTGAGCTATTTTAGGCATGTTGGTCAAACATGGGAGGTGTTTTGGTCTAAATACAAATATATACTTTGAAAAACGATCAAAACATAAAGGAGATGTTTACAAACGCCCAGCTTAAATATGAGAGCAAATAGGAAATAGCAAATGGCAACTAGACCAAGGATAGTTGACTTACAGCTCGATCACGCTATGGTCATTAGCAGAATTTAAGTCCCCAACTGAAATATTTGAATATGATTGTAAATTGGGTTGTCCACTCTTATTTTAAACTAAACCTCTTCTATATATAAAGTACAACCAACTTTCTAAATTGGTACATTGTATATAGTTTACCTGTTACTGTAAGTCATCCACCGGTTTATAGTTTTTTTTAATTTTCTACTTTTCTAGATCTTTAATGCTAGACTTCATACGTTCGTCTTGTTCCCTTTGTTTGCTTCATATGTTTTATGCTTGTGACAAAAAGATGAAGTAGGTGGATTTAACAAGAAAGATGAACTAGACAGGGACTATAGTTGGATTTTGGTGTTTCACAATATTTGATTCACAACACCTACTGAAAGTCATAAACAATAGATGAAGGAAATGAGGACAACCATTGGGTCCAACCTTTGAGTTTCATCTTCAAAATCAATTTCACGTTTGAGTTCAAATCCAGGGTTGAGTTTGATTCGGGCTTCAATGATAGCTCATTCGAGGGTTTTGTTTCCGCAAATCTTGATTATATTTCTAGGTATCTAGAGTTTCTTGAAATTTGTTTTAGATGTGTTCAAAATGCGATTAGGGTTTAGTTCCAAGTTGAGTTTTATAATCGATTTGGTTTAAAGATGTATTCAAATTTGGGTTTCAAATTAGGTTTCATGTTCCCGATTTTATTTTACAACTTATGGTTAGAACAAGAATACATTATCTTGGAGTAAAATTGTCGATGGAGTTCCAGAACCTGATTTTGTTATAAAACTTACATTTTGTGTTTACCAAGCTTACTCTTAGAACATAACGGTTACTTGTTTGTTTGATTCTTGTCTTGTTTTATTTGTTTCTCGCTTTTGTTTAGTCATATGTTTTAGATCTCGATTTTGTTTTTGTGTGGTTGATTCATGTTTTGTAAGTGATAGCATGATAAACATCAATGATGAACTTGAAGAACAAAATAAATTAAATTCGGAAATGAAATAAATAACCAGTAACATGGTAATCAGGTTACAAATTGTATACAATGACTTAACTTTGAGAGTTGGTTGTATATTTATGTACAAAATAAAGTTGGTTGCCTACAATGACAATTTGAGCATAGTTCTTTATATTTTCGCTTACTCCGCCCTTTTAAAATTAGTGATCTTTGTGCTTTAACATATTCTTATATCATTATTCAAAAAAATTCGACAATAAACGCAATAAAGTAGGTCTCATTGATATTGATTATCTGTTTAACACAATGTTACACAAGCAACTAGACACGCAAGGTCACACGGTGAGCGTCTATAGAACAAAAATCCGCTTGCCCACTGAAGCCTCTCCCCAACTTGCTTCTACGTCTCTCAATACAATTTTAGAGATCGAGAGGTTTAATCGGAGGAATCTTCTAATATAAATAAAAGACTAATTGTGATAAAATTAATTGTAAGATCCTAGCCGTTCATTTAATAAATCAATTTTAATTAAATAATCTTAACCATCTATTTAATCACAATTGAGGAACCAATTTTGATTTTTAAAAGTCAAACTAATAAATATTAAAATATTTTAATTTCTAAAATTATTAATTAATTATAATAAATGGAATTAATTATTATCCATATTCGAAATATTGAACATTATCACTTTATAATAAAAAAAATATGTTTTTAACCTCAAATTGATCTAAGACAAGTTACGTAAGTAATTTGTTGTGAATCTATAATCAATAAATTCACCACTGTGGTATATTAAAAACTAATTAATTAATAATTTTGTTATGGTGTTTAATGTAAAGTATATTTTACTATACACTAATTTGATAAAATTTATTAAACGATCTAAACTACTCATTTAAAAAAATATTTTATCTTATCATTCATTCCCTTAAAATCAAAAAAATCAATTTTGACTTTTTAGAGTCAAAATCATTAGAGATAAATTCATTATGCCCTTATTAAATCATGTAAAATCATATTTGCCCATCTTAATTTATAAATATCATATTTATCTTTTTATAATGTTTCAAAATATCATAATTAACCAAATTTTTAGTTTTACCATTCTAAAATATTTTATAATCGTTTTAGATTCCTTTTTAATTATAACCAGTAACGTTTAACTTTATTACCCTTAATTGTAACAATAATGATTGATGACTTATATAAGAAATACAATCATATATTTTTATATCATGATACCACGTTTCTACCATCAAGTCTGCACACTCACTCACGATGTTTCCACTGCTGGTCAGAGTGTTGATGTCGTACGTCGTTAATTTTTAAATTCTCATTTTATTCACGTTTTTTATTGTTATTAATACGTTTTTATTAATGTTTAATATTTATTATCGTTTAAACCAACCCGTGTATCACACGAGCATTTAATCTAGTTATAAATATAAGACTAATGAAGATAACAAACAATTTAGAAGATTTTAATGCTTCATTTAACAAATCAATCTTAATTATACAATTTTGACCATCTATATGTAATACCCTAAAATATAAAGATAATAATAATAAAGAGAATAATGATAAAGTTAAAAAAATAATTACGTACAACGTGTTAATGATCTTCTAATATAAATAAATACTAACATTCATTAATATATTTAGATAATTCTAACATTTCATTTAATAAAAATTAAATCCTAGCAATTTAATTGTTTAAAACTAAAAACTCAAGTTTGATTTTAATTGATTTTATATTAAGAGATTATTTAAAGTCAAATATATTCCATAATGTTTAGTTTATTTATCTTATCTAATATGAGATAAAGTAAGGAGTTCAAAAAGATATGAAATTACAAAAATCTAATTACTTTTCAAATCTTCATATAACAAATCTTATTCATTTGAATGTGAATAACTATCTGATACATGTATTTAGGACAAAATGTATTAAAATACAATTTGTTTTGTCTTAGTTATCATTATATACAATTAACTTTATTTTCTTAAAAATAATACAACCAACTTTCATAATCCTCACATTGTATACAACTTGTGACAAAGTTTATTGTATATAATGATAACTAAACAACAAACACGTGAAAACGTTGTTTGCGTACAATGAGAAAATTATGAAAATTAATTGTATATTTTTAAAATTTTAAAGTAGATTGTATACAATGGTAATTAAGACAAAGTTTATTATATTTTCATACAATTTGCCCATGTATTTATAAATAAATAACTATATATTGACGATCATGTATATCTAAATACATAATTTTTATAAATAATTATATCATTATTTTGCATATAAATTTAAATATATTACTCTAAATATTATTCGATTTATATACATTAAAATTTTAAAATATTTATGTACAAACCTTTTGATCTTGTCATTGAGGCAACCTACATAGTCATTTATTTTATCTTAAACAATTTAAATACGATATAACCTTAATCCGTTCAAACTTAGTGTACCACACGAGCATCTATAGTTATGGTTAGAATTTTTTGGTAGCAATTTGAGTATTGTTAGGATTTTAAAATTTGTAATTGATTAGAACAAACTTTGGTGGTTGGATTTCGTAGAGTATCGGGTGAGATTAAAATTCCAATACGCTCGGCTCAACTTTTTAAAATTCTTTTTCAATCGATGACTCGTGGCACGGCGTTTTGAATTTCCCATCTTATCCCCGTGTAACGAATTTTACTCTATATAAGCGCGTGAGCCAGAAAAAAAATTTATTAATCCTTAGTTACTACCGAGAGAGGGAGCGTAGGGTTTGCTCTCTTCTTGATTTTGGGGTTTTTCGTTTCTAGGGTTTCTGAGTTTTTATTCGATTCAAAATGGATGTTGACGGCGCTAGGAAATCTGGAACCGTTAAGTGGTTCAATGATACCAAAGGATTTGGTTTCATCACCCCTGAAGACGGCGGCGAAGAGCTCTTTGTTCACCAGTCGTCGATCAGGACCGACGGATTCCGCAGCCTTGGCGACGGTGAGTCGGTGGAGTATGTGATTGAGAACGGATCTGATGGCCGTACCAAGGCCGCTGATGTTACTGGTCCTAATGAAGGCCCTGTGCAGGGAAGTACTCGTGGTGGAGGAGGTGGCGGCGGCCGTGGAGGCGGCGGTGATCGTTATGGTGGAGGTGATCGTTATGGAGGAGGAGGCGGTGGGTACAACGGTGGTAGCCGTGGAGGCCGTGGTGGCGGTGGTTATGGAGGTGGTGGCGGTGGTTATGGTGGCGGCGGCGGTTATGGAGGAGGTGGTGGCGGTGGTAACGCTTGTTATAAGTGTGGTGAGAGTGGACATATGGCCAGAGAATGCACTCAGAACGGTGGAGGCGGCGGTGGAAGTAGGTACGGAGGTGGAGGCGGTGGAGGATATGGTGGTGGTGGTCGAAGCAGCGGCGGCGGCGGCGGAGGAGGAGGTGGTGGTTGCTACAATTGTGGTGAAGATGGACATTTTGCCAGGGAGTGTCCATCATCTAACAACCGTTGATCTGCTGCAGGGGACTGGAGGATATAGGGTAAATGTGTCTCCTCACATTTTACCTTTATATCTCTTTACTTCTTTCAGCTTTTACTTTCTATTTTGATGAATCAATTGGTGAACCATACTTGATTATCTTTGCTTTTGATATGAGTATTTTTTCTTTTTTGGTTGGGTTTGCTGCTTCAAGTTAACAATGGTCACCTTTTAATTTAGGGTTTCTGATATGGCACCTTTTTTTTTAATTTTATTTTCAAGTTTTTTAGATGAAAAAAGTTTAGGGGGTCCTAAGTATTCAAGTAGTATATGGGAATCCAGGGAATGCAGTATATGTTTCTCATTGTGGGCTTCTTCTCTGTATACATATTGGAAGGTTATTGGAAACCATTAATGAATGAAAAAGCTTCAGGGTTTTACTAAATATCTTTATCTTGGTAGTGGATATTATGCTTGTTTTAGATTTTTTTTCTTGTGTTGGTGCATTGAATGTTTTAAGTTGGTTAATGATCCCTTTTGTGATTCAATGGTCATTGAAGTGGCATATGATTCTTTAATCTTTAGTCATTGAATTAGCATGTCATCTGTTCAAATGCCTTGTGTGGGGGCTCCACTTTGATCTCTCTCCTTCAACCTTTGAACAAAATGACTGGTAAAGCTTGATGATGTGTATGTACCTTTTTATTGCTGACCACAGAAACTTTTCTCTTTTTTTGGGGTGGAGCTTTTTTGATCATATCAGTTGGTCTTTTTCAGGGACAGAGAATTGGTAATGGGTTCTTTTAGGTTCTTTAAATTGACAAATTGCAAACAGTTTTTGGCAAGATACTGTTTCATGAGAACCATAGGCTGATCAAAGCACTATTCTTAGGTCCATCTGGTTGTTGTACAATCTTGGGAAGCTGTGTGTAGAATTACAATTTCAATGTTATATGTGTGGAGTTCTGGTGTTAAGGTGTTCATCTCCTGTAGTGGATATAAATTATTTTCCCAAATGTTGAGCAAAATAAAAAAGTCTAATTAAAAAAAATATTTTCTATCATTCACGTTTTAAAAAACTTGTTGGCGTATAAATACGTGCGTCACATCTAACACTCATGCCTAGGGTTAGAACACTATATACGTGTGAAATGATCATCAATAAAAAATGGTAAACTAGAACATAATCACTTGAGTTACTATAACCATATAACCATTTTATCACAAAGGAAAACATGAGTTACTCTCAAAGTAGGAAGTATTTTCAAATCGTAAAAGAACAACTAAGATGAACAATTGAGAAAGCAAATTATAAAATTTGATTCATTGATCTTTGATTCAATAGATGATCTCTTGATTATAAAGCTGATTTACTAAAAATATTGATGAATGAAAAGATATTATAACCAACATGCAGACTTCAAGAATGAACACAATGAATAAAAAACTATGAATAAACTAATGAAACACGTCTGTGGACGCAATAGTCTCTTGAACCTCAAGACCTTTCTTCAAATCTAACGCAATCAACGGTCATGGTCACAACGGAGTTGGTCCTTGTGGGGCTGCAGCAACACGACAGTGAAGGGAGAGGATGGTGGAGACTGGAGACTCTGGTAGCTATAAAAAAACAGACTTCGGTAGCCTTAAAAAACCGTTGTGGTGTGTGCGATAGTGGCTATTTCACGAATCAACATAAACAGCGACCATGGTGGCCATCAAAACCGCTACAATCGCCGATCAGGCCTCTACATCGGTAGAACAAAAACCATTATGAGCACAAATGTGGAACAGACCTCCAATACCATACATCAAAACAACAATAGTAGGTAGAGAGCATTGTGTAGAGGTCGCTGACGATGTGATGGTTAATGGCGGATGAAATTGGTGAATGCAGGGGGAAGGATCTACTGAAATTAGTGTTTTTTTTGTTCTTCTCCTGACGTGATAGTGTGATAAGGGGTTTTAAGGGACGGTGGCAGGTGGCACTAATTAAAGGGGAAGAGAGAGAGAGAGATTATGGTGTAAAATGTCAACAATACCCTTTAAGTGAAAATGTCACATATCACCTTACAAATAACTCTTAAACCTCTTACTTTATTTTACCTCTTATTTAATACTATTATTTGAAAAATATTTACATCACAATACTATTATTTTAATATATATAAAAGATAAAAGATAAAAAATATATAAAGTGAATAAAAATAGTTAAAAACCAAAACGATAAAATCAAACTACTCAACTAGTTCTTATTCAACAAGTAAATACGAAGCTCAACCGCAAAAATCATATACTCTAGATGAAAAAACTGATATCATTAATGTTAGATAAAAAGAATTACTTTTAAATCAATATATAACAATTAATCTTTAACATAAATACACTTTAACTAATCTATTTTTTTCTTCTAAGGTGGTGTTTGGTAGAAAGAAAAGAAATTGGGAGAAATGAAAATGGAAATAGGAGAGAAATGGAAATGGGGAGAAATAGAAATGTGTGGAGAATTGGAATTGATTTCCTTGTTTGGTATCAGAAAAGAAATGAAACAAAGAAATGGTGGCTCAAGTTGCCGGACGGTAGTTGCGGCGTTGGCCGCCTTGCCGGACGTCGACGATGATGATTAGAATGCCGGAAACACATCGCAACCGGACATCGACAATGACGAGTAGACATTGGTTGTCATTTCTCTCCAATTTTCCACAATTTAAAGAGAAATGAAAATACAAAGGAAGGGGAGAAATGGAAATGGGTGGAGAAACCATTTCTCCTCCCAAAACTATAATCATTTCTCCCAAACAAGAGAAACCAATTCTCCCCATTTCTTCTCTCTACCAAACACACCCTAAGGGAAGTGATTGCAATAACTTTAAATTTCGGAATAAATATACGACATAACTTGAAAGGGAGATGATACTTCTATTTATAAAATTGATTCATTAACATAATATACATCTTTGAAACTATATTACAAGTTAGTAAAACATATATTTCCTTAAATGAATCAATTTTGTAAGTGAAAGCATCATCTCCCAACTTAAAATCGTTTAATAAAGTACGTAACGTATATGATCTTTATGCTCGATTGGTTTAAAAAATAATAAATGTTAAATATTTATAAAAAATATTAGATAGCAATAAAACGTGAAAAAAATGAAATATAAAAAAATGACGACAGACGACGTCAACACCTTTACCAATGGTGGAAACGTCCACACAAGAGGAGAGCATACATGATGACAGAAATGTGGTATCATGGTACAAAGAGATGTGATTGTATTTTTTTTGTACAAAGCATCAATTATTATCATTACAATTATAAGCAATACGGTTAAATATTTATTGGTTATTATAAAATATTTAATAAAAATAATAATTTGGTTAAATATAATATTTTGAAATGTTATAAGTGATAAATATGATATTTATAAATTATGGTGAGCAAACACGATATTTTAAAGTTTAAAAAGATATATATGAAATTATCTATAATAATTCTGATTCAACTTAAAGAACTTTGACTTCTAAAAATTCAAATCAAATTTAATTTTCAATGTAAATTAATGATAGAGATTTAATTTTACCAAATCAAATGATTAAGATTGTCTAATATATTAAGACTATTCAAATTATTCTTTTGTTTATATTAGAGATTTTTTTTGTTCTCACTTTTTACAATTTGATTTAAAAAGGTTCATATATGATTAAAATAAAGGGTTTAGTTCTTGAAAATGTATCTAACTTGTCAGTTTTTGCTATTATATGTACTGAACTTTCAAACTTACCATTTAATGTACTGGACTTTTAAAACTTATCATTTTGTGTATCCGGTTACCTATTTAGCAGGTAACCGGTAATTGTTTTTATTTTTCTTTTATTTTAAATTCCATGTCAGCCATTGTTAAAAAAAATTAAAGAATTTAATAGAAATCATGAAGATGAAGTGTTCTTATCAGGGAACATAAACAAATTGAAAGGCCAACAAGAACAAACATAATCAATGATTAAAAAGTAAAAACAAACTGATTTGAAACACAAACATAATAGATTTGAAACACAAACAGATCAAAAACACAAACATAATCGATGGTGAAATCCACAGAAATCAAATCCTATATGATACTTGAAACCACATGAACAAATTTAAGTCATCATGACTGGTTCTTGTAAGAACCCTAGAACTTGAAATAGAAAATAGAGGATGAAGGACAAGAAACCATGAATAAATTTAACTCAAAATCGCCCATGATGAACCGTGAATCGTCGTTTGGAAACCCTAATTGCAAACCCTTGAACACAATCAAAATAAAAAATCGGAACATATAACCTGAAACTCAAGCAAATAAAACAAAATCGATACATATTTGAATGAAAAAGACCCTAAATTGACATATAACTTGAAAGAAGATCTGGAGATCATAACCTAAACAAGAACCGAAACCCTAAATCGCATACCCATTTTGTTCAAACCCAACCCGAAATCGTAAACCCAATTAGTTGTAACCTGAAAATCAAGCAATCAGATGTGAAAATCGAAAAGTATCCTTGACCTTTTAACCATAGAAGAACACCGGCCTTTAAAAACGTGGAAGTCGATGGTGGTGGTGGTGATGCCGGCCGAAGGACACTACCCAGAATCGACCTTCTTGAACAAGAATCATCCATCAATCTCAAAAGCTCGTTCAATCAAGAACAAAGAATCAAGAAGTGGCGATGTATTTGGGTGATGTTTATAAGTATGAAGAAAGATTGAACACATGTTGATGTTAAACACCCATTATTTTTATTATTATTTTATATATTAATTAATAAAATAAAAGTTTTATTTTATATTTGTTTTAAACCACGAAAATCCAAGTCAATGCCATGTCACCTGCCACATGAGCAAAACCGATGCCACATCATCTTGTAACTTGCAATAGCAGGTTTGATACACAAAATGGTAAGTTTGAAAAGTCCAATACATTAAATGGTAAGTTTCGAATTTCGGTATATACAATAGCAAAAGGTGATAAGTTGGATACATTTTCAAGAACTAAACCCTAAAATAAAAGAAGTATTATCTTTTTTTTGTTGTCTCACTTTTATACAAACTCTTGCTAATGCACCTCCATACTCACGGTGTTATGTTGTGGATGTTACTTATTTAAAGTATTTACAGTGATGACTATCATGACTGACTGCTACATCAACATCAATATATTGATTGTCCCTACTAATGACTATGTTGACCGGATAAACTTTGCTTTACAAAAAATAAAATTTTAAGCTTGTATTTGTTTGTTATTCAAAATAAATAAAACTTATTCTTGTAATGAGCGTATGGGCATGACACCCTTCACCATGACATATTTCTCCTTGTGGTGATGACTAGTCATGGAGCTCGTTATGGAACCAAAAAGTTTGCCTAACATACTTAAGAGCTCGAAAAACCATATTAATAAAATGATACATTGCCAACAAAGGATTATAAAGTTCACCTTATAATTTTATGTAATTACATTCATTTTGAAATAAAAATTTACATGTTAGTGAATTTGAATATTAAGAAATTACCTTATAATTTTATATAATTACAATGGTATATAATAAAAAATGTATAGAAATACGAATTCGATTTACCAAATCTCAGAACCATAGCCGATCAAAAAATTATGTATGGTTATCGGTTTCGGATTTTAAACCGAAACGAAAACCAAATTCGAAAAAGATTTTGGTTTTTTTATTATATAACGGTTCGTTTTTTGGTTGAAACCGTTTATAATCTGAATTTTATACACCCCTCTGTTATCTACAAAGCTAATATTTTATGCTCGTATTTGGCATATTTAATTTTTCTTCCACTTCACTCGAGAAAAGGATCATCTTGGACATTTTCACTAAACCACCATCACACGGTCCTTACGGGTTTTCCTTTTCATGCTGAAGCTTTAGGTCTCTCCTCACCCTTTGCTTCAAGGACGTATAAAGTCGTAGGATGTTGCCTTTAAAAAAGGTCTAGGATGTATTAGGGCTTGACCATTATGTATATTGGGCTATGAGGCCCATTAGTGTTAGGTTAGCCCAATCAACAATCTATGCTTGGTCTGTACTCTGTATATATGATTATATCCTTTGTAGTTGATACACAATATAAAATGCAATATGGAAGAACTTGTACTTAGCATTTTGGTTGCATTGCAATGATATTCAAGAACAACAAGATCAAATCGGATCTCGCGCTTGGATGAACAAGAAGAAATGTTTTTGAGCATACATTTGCCTTCGATGAAGAATCACCTTTACAAAACGTCAACGTTCGTCTTAAAAGCAAGAAAGTAGTGAGCTTATATTTGCCTTAGTGGGCTTGTTCGCGGTTGACCATAGGTGCCTAGACACCAAACTCAACCCTTGTAAGAATATATGTTGGGTTTATGAGTCTCATCGTTCCCTCGAGCCGATCAAATCCGCGACTTTTAAACTCACCGCTCCTGTAGCAATTCAGACGCATCCCACATCGGTGAGGCAAGGGGGATTCTTCCTCCTTATAAGAAGGGGGGATCTTACTCCTACCATATGACGCGTTTTAAAGCCGTGAGGGGCAACTCAAAGCGGATAATATCGTTGGTCGGTTTTGTGGTTGCGATCCTAACAATACACTCTCTAAAAGTTCAATATTCTTGCAGTTCTAAAGAAGTGATGTAAAGTAAGAAGCTAAGTGTTGCAAGCAAGCATAGTTTTGTTAAATCTTTTGATATTATAGCTTCTCACATTTGTCACTGGTCATCTCTACCAACAAGAAGAGAAGTAAATTGGTTATCTCCTTCATCAAAGAGACGATTATAAGGTCATTGACACCATCGAATGGAAGACATTTCATTTATGATCTCCACAAAGAGATCAAAATACGTCAAGAGTTTGATCATATTGAAGAAAACTCTCTGACAAGTCCGATAAGTAGAAAACTCTTGGTGATCAGTCTGATAAGTGTATTAGGACGAATTCGTTAACAGCGTTCAATTTGGAAGTCGATGAGAGAGGCGAATGGAAGAGTAGCGGTTTCTTTCAAATCGTGTTTCATGATATTCTTTTGTAAGAACGTACCAAATGCTTGAATACAAGTACAACTAGGTATGCACCAAAGTAATAGTATTATAAATTTTTAATCATCGTTTAGAAGTATTACGACTGCTAGCATAGCGAAGGAAAGATGCACTCTTGGTGATTTCCCGCAAAGGTTTATCAGTGAACCTTATGATATTGTAGACCCAGGCACCAGATATGGCACCTGCGGTTGGACCCAACATGTAAATCCATATGCTTTTGTATTGGCTTGACACAATGGCAGGACCCAAACTCCTTGCAGGGTTCATCGACGCCCCTGATATTGGCCTGTCATCCCCAACCAATGATCATATGAACTTCAAACACTTAAAAAAATGAAAAATATTAATTTAAATGATAGCTAAACCAGCATATATATATGTACTCTAATATAAGTTTTTATTAATATGTAAATGATAATTGTTTGTAAAAATATCATCATTTGAGTTGCCAAACACTTATCTTTCTTTGCAATGACAAGATCTAACATTTGGTCTGTGATTCTTCAGCATTTTGCTTTGAAAAATATTTGTTGTTTTAATCTTAAAATGCTTGTTTTCAATTCAAACAGGATATAGATAATATATCTTGAATTCAATTAATACAACTAGTATATATGATGAGATGTGCCATATGCAAAGATGAGAAACCATACCCTGCAAACATCACATTAAGTAAAACTGTAGCTCCAACTGCAAGTCCAGCTAATTCTCCAATCTGTAGTAATTAATCAATTTAACAATTATTAAATCTTTACAAATATATGTACATTTTGTTAATCTTCTATTATATATATATATATAAAGTTAATTAATAAAGTACTTTTAATAATTAATTTTAATTAGAGCCGGTGGTCTGTTATTTTATAAAATATTTATTTATTTATGGAATGTTAGAAATTTTCTTCAACATACCAATCTTCAAAAGCAACGTAGAGTTGATTTTAAAATATTAAATAATAATTTGTAAAAGAAAACTAAGTCAAACAGGGAGAGAATTGGACAGAAAATGAGGAAAGCATATATACATATATGGGCCATAACCTTTCCTAACATCTACGAGTCAAATAAATGTATTTAATTCCACCCTTCTCTTGCATGTTGCTCAACAAATATCTTCCAACTTTTGTTATTTACAAAATTAAAAAAATAAATAAATTCATTTTTGTCATTCTTGTCTTTTAATTATTGGTTAAGTTATACATTCTTAATAAACTATGTAACAAGTGAAAAAGTATACGACAACATTACTCAATCTTGTCTGAGCAGGTTATGTTTTAATTATTGGTTAAGTTATACATTCTTAATAAACTATGTAACAAGTGAAAAAGTATACGACAACATTACTCAATCTTGTCTGAGCAGGTTATGCAGGAGACTGTTTTTCAAAGAAATCCGACTTAAACATATGAGGCATTATATTTATAAATAACTGAATTAGTGAAGCTTTTAAAAAGATAGGCCAGGTACTAACAGCTCGGTTATCGGTTGCGACGCCGGAGATAACAAACATGAGGTAGAATGTAATGATGAACTCTAAAATCAAGGATTGAAGATCAGATCCAACAGGAAGAGTTCCAGCAAAATGATCTTGCTTCCCGTTAAATATTAACCGTAGAGTCCCACTCGCTAGGGTTGACCCGAGGACTTGAGCCGCAACGTATGCCGGTACCTAATTAAGACAGGGAAAAAAATATTTTTTATTAACCAAAAACAAAAACGTCCGTTCACTGTTGGTTTGGTGGGAACGGTTGGTAATATATAGTTGACAGATGATCGATCTAGGAATTTACTATAATAAATTATTATTATTATTTTGTTTGATAGGAATTGGATAATTCCCATCTAATCTGCAACAATCTTTAAGAACAGAAAATAATATTGTAACTTTCAAAGTTATTGAATATAATAATGAAGATCCAATTATTAACTTTCTGATCAAATCTTCTAGTATTTTTATTATTATTATTTATATTTGTTTATTGTATATTTAGTCAAGTATGTACAAAAAGTCCCATCAGATTTGATGAATCAGGCACTTCATCAAACATTTGATATATAGTTAATTTGATGAAACTGACAATTTAAATGTTGCTCGAGATTCTATAGATCCGAACCGACCTTTCCCTAAAGACCGGCCCGCAAGCAATGACGATGAAATTGAAAATTACTATATGAATGAAATCTAATTACCTGTTTCAAAGGAAACCTACTGCAGGATGCAAAAGCAATGGTGACAGCAGGGTTAAAATGGGCTCCTGAGATGTGTCCAACAGAGTAAACCATAACCATAACCACCAGCCCCCACACGATCGATATTCCCGGTAGACTTATAACCTTGTCTTTGTCGGTGTTCACCACCACCGCCGCACACCCCGCGAATATCACGAAATATGTTCCTAAAACCTCTGCTATCAACTGTACACACCCATCATAACAAGCCATGATCATAATATGTTTGCTAATTTAACGATCAGTAAATTCATCTCATTAAAACTCTTGATATTAAATGACTGTAATTCTGTAAATTAAGGAGTCAGTACTTGATGTGATAGGTAACTAAATCTATCTAAGATGAAATGATAATTAAGTTAGTTCCATGAAATGAAAAGGAAGTAATAAAAAAGAAAAGAGAAGGGAAGAGGGAGATCGATCGAGGACCTTTTGAAGAAAAGGAACAGTGGGAAGGCAGGAAATATGACGAGTTTGATCTTCAGTACAGATGGTTACAACATGGTGGCCGTTAGCGGTGGCAGCAGCGGCTCCTCCCTCTATCTCCGCCATATATATATAGGGTTGAATTGATCTCAGCTTGTGTATGAAATGGATATGAGCTGAGAAAATAGGCTGTGCTTAATACTTATGCAGGTAGATGAGAGAGACACATGGTTGGACTTCTTGTCCATATCTATTTGACTTTCTTTAACGGTTGGACATTTATTACTATTTCCATCTTTTAAAATACCTTTTTTTAGGCAAGAGAAATTCAATTTATACATACACACACCGAAAAACTCTTGTTTTTGACATGAAAAATGATATATCATGGTATTTTTTTCTTCCTATCTAATCATATTACACGTTATAAGATGAAATATAGAATCCACTAATTCTGTTTTCTCATATCCTTCATTAATTTTAACACTTACGTTAATCTTATAAATAAGAGAATAAGTAAAAAAAAAAGTAGAAAGATATATCACCTCTGTTTTAACATATTAGTCATCTCAATTTTTCACTAGCTTTTAGCTTTTAAAAACATCTCTTGAAAACCTCATCTCATGTAAAGACTTTTTCAAAAGATTTTTTTTATTTTTAAATAATAACATTTTATGCTAAACATCAATATTTAAGATATTTTTAAAAAAGATTTATCAAATTAATATTGTTTTAAACTATATCCTGTTAGGCAATGCAAACATCTTAAATCTACATGCAGGCTTGGCTGCAAAGGAGGACGTATTCAACTTGGAATAAAGATAATTAAAATGATTCTGCAAAAACAAGAACACCATTTTAATCATTATAAATGCTATGAAGAAAGCTGGCCTAATCTAAATTTACATATCCTTGCTTGTTTTAAACTCATACCCATCACGATATAGATATAGATATAGATATAGATATAGATATAGATATATACATGAGGGAAGGGTTCAAAAGAGAACTGTTTTTCGTACGAGAACTGCGAGAACCAATCTTGGCCGTTTATTTTGGATAATGGGATTCATGGATGAATAGCGTGGGGGGATTGAGTGTGGCAGTGTGCATGTAAGGAATTCATGGGTGGGCAATTCAATTGAAGGAGGGGGAATTGGACGGCTAAGATTGATTCTCGCAGTTCTCGCAATAAAAACAGTTTTCAAATGAACTTTTCACTATATATAGGGTTACAAGAAATCAATCTAGAGATAATCTAATTATATTCGTATGGACAATCTAGTATGTAATTTCGTTTTTCTTCATCTATTTATAGTCACCCAAATAGTTATTTTGGCGTCAATAACCAACTTCAAACAGTAATTTTCACAGACAATCATCATTTTGTGACGTTTTGCAAATGGGTCAAATGCGTGCTGAAAACATTGAGCAGAAGACTTCGCTTTAGCGCTCAGCTCCAATAATTAGCTTGGGTGTTCGTCACTTACTTCAACACCTTTTTCAGCTTCACTGGTAACTATCCACTTAGCAAATTTAGTTTAGGTTTTAAAATCCCCACAAGGGGCGTTTGACTTCCGCCACCAGGGGTGTTGTCCTTAAGACCCTACAAGGCGGTGACCCCCACCAATTTGGGTTATGAGACTTCAAAATGACTAATACGAGTGTGCACTAACAATTAGTAGTAGAGATATTGAAAGAAAATTAATAATAGCTAGAAGAATAAGAACAAAAAAACATTAAGACCAAAAATTGTAATGATCAAATGTACACTATATTTATATTTATTTAATAATAATAGTATGAAAGAAGGAACCCAAGGAAATAAGAAGCTAACATTGTTGTCTTGAATTCGCAGGACAAATAATTTAATATTGTTACAAATTATAGTTGATCAATTAATGCATACTATCATAATGCAAGAAGAAAGTTATGACAGAAATTAAGAAGCTTTATATATGTACCTCGACGTCATGACTCATGACCCAATTTTAAGAAGATTAGTTCCAAAGTTTAGGGCAAACAATCACTAATCAGCATCTCGCCCATAGATTATAATCTCTATGTGATAGATAGAGATGTTTCTAGATGTTGTAAAATTAATAGATATCGAACCAGATATAAACAAAATACGAATAAATAATAGAAAATGAGAACACCAAGATTTAAAGTGAAAAAACACTTGTGGGAAAAAACCATGTGCACAATCAATGATATCACTACATGTGAAAAATATGAGGATGTTACAAGAATGCATATAATCAAAACGTAATCTAAATCTACGAAGAAAAACTACAAACTAAATTCTTGATTTCTAACTTGCATGTGTAGGAATATTATCTATGTGTACTATATTATAAAGCATTTATGTTTTTTGCTTAAATTCTTAAATTTTAAGTATTTGAAATTACTAAATTACTCTTCATATAAACTAAATTGAGTAACTATTAAATATAGTTAATAAAATTCTTATATTCCATTTTAATAACTAAACTTTACATATTTAAGAAAAATCAAAGTCAATACAATTAATTTGAAAGTTAAAGTCAATACAAATTAACTTAATAATTAAAAAATATTTTCATAACCTTTTTTCAATTATGGAGAACAGAAAAATAAAGGAAATGCTAAAAAGATAAAGAAAATAGACATGTCACCAAACGAAAATTATTCGCTGTCACCTTATTACATGAATATTATACTTATACGTCTTGAAAACGAACATATTAACGAGTAGAAATTATTCGTTGCCGCCGTATTACGCGGATATCATGCTAGTGTGTATATATATATATATATAAAATAAAAAACTAAGTTTAGTATTATTTAAACTCCTAATCCAATTTGTAATTAACTAGGCCAATGTCCCACTTAATCAAATTTGGATCATATCCAACACTAGATTATGTAACAAAGACGGTGTTCAGACTTTGGACTAATAGTAAAGAGAAAATTAACAAAAGATGCAACCGCACAATGTAACAATTATTTATAAATGTGGCCTTAACTATTAATTCTAAATATATGGTGTTTTATTAATCACTTATAATTATAACTTAATTATAAGTTATAATAAATAAATTCCACATTACACCAAATTGGAGCCCTCTGCCTATCGCTTTCAAGTCGAGGGAGATGAGCGGTAAGTCTTCAAACAAGAAATCTCTTCTCACTACTGTCAAAACTTTTGAATCTCTTTCCTTAAGCATTCTATATTCCTATCAAGTAAGGCGTGTAAGTCAACTTTCTATGTTTCTATTGAATGGATTGAAGAGGGTAACTACTAAAGGGTGATCTCGGCTAAAAGCAAGCTTGATTAGGGATAAAGCGACATGGCTTAGTATGAAGACTAGGGATGGTGATCTATTGGAGAGACTTCTTTGTCTTCAATGTAGGGCTGTAAATGAACCAAACGAATGCGAACAATGCTTGTTGGTGTTCGTTTGTTTAACTTTAGCCAAATAAATAAACGAGCACGAACAGACTTCTGTGTTCGTGTTCGTTTGTTTAACTTTTGCCGAATAAATAAACTAACATGAACAATCAAACAAGCTTTAGTGTTTGACTATTTAAAAGATTTGTTAGTTTGTGTACATTTTGTTCGTTCATTTAAATGATAAACGAACGTAAACGAAGAAACACACACTATAATGCAAATCCAACATTCTTAAACACAAATAAACACTATATATAAACACATACACGTATATAAATGAACATAAACAAGCAGATAACGGAGCGTTCACAAACATAAATGAACAAACGAGAGCTCTGTCTATGTTCGTTTGTTTAATTAAACGAACAGATAATCTTATCGGTCATTTTCGTTCGTTTATTGAACAAACGAACACAAACGAACTTTCCGCCGAATGATTTCAAGAACGGTTCATAAACGTTCGATTCGTTTACAACCCTACTTGAAGGCATGTAACATGCTATAAATCTGTATAGGTCTAATAGTTAGGCCTATATATAGTTGGTCTGCATCTAATGTTAAGGCGGTTGTCAATCTGAAATGACTGGGAAGGCTTGAATGCTAGGTAATAAACTTAAACAGGAAAGAAAGAGAGGTGCCAAGTTTATGAATCAAATTGGCACACTTTCTTCATCATCAATTATTGTGTCGCTTTGTCTTAATCAAGTGGGAAATGAATTGCTTGCAGTCTTTTATTTCGCGTTGGAAGTATTAGTTGACAATCAATGCAGGCCCATGAATTCAGTGAACATAAGTAATTGCAACAAGAAACCAGAAAAGTTGGAAATTTTAATAAATCGGCAAGTTTGATATTGATAAAAATAGCAATAAGAAAATTCAAAGCATATATAGCTTCTAGAAAGAATAAACATCATATATATACTATGCATTTGATTGCAATAACATACAGATTCGGTTTTCAGATGCGATGCTGTATCTTCCAATTTTGGTTCAACCAAGGTGTGAATTGCTCAGATGATGAATCAAAGAGGCCACAGACGTAAATTGCTCCAACGGGTCTCGATCGCTGAGAAAATAAACTACCATGATCACCAAGAAATCAGTCGAGCCAAGCCGACACCGATCGAGTTAGGCTCGTTTACCATTTAAAAATAGCTCAAGCTGACACCAATCAAGCTTGGTTTGTGACACGTACACATTTATGAAGGTCGAGATTGGCTCGCTAAAGCTTGGTTGTTTAGCCTATACGTGCCCAAAGCTAAATCAAGCTCGTTTTGTAGTGATAACGCTTTTAGCTCATTAAGAAACTTGTTTACTAACAATGCAAAATCACGAAGAATAAAATTTAGTTAATTAATCGTTTACCTTAACATAATTCAAATTTAGAAGCTAGAATGGTCGTAATATGAATGTATTCAACATATACAAATATGCTGGAACATCGATCGTTAATACTTATCAAATATACATCCAAATAGCAATTAGCAAACGGCCAAACACAATGGCAAAGGGTTAGTCTATAAACATTTCTTAAAAGAGATGTTCTATATCTTTCTATACATAGTTGATCGAAATTCGGGCGTTTACTTTCTTGAACGGGGTTTAGATCTGTATGGACACTCATGTTAGATTACACGCAATGTGCTTGTGATAGCCTATATCAAGAGCAAAACCTAACTAACAATGAGGCATGGAGCTTGTGCTCTACATTGGGTTATGTTCGTGATCATCAAATTCAACAATGGCTCTCGTCATGGGGGTAACGAGTTGTATCCTCTTTATTTCTTTTTTTAACCAATAGAATTTAATATAAATAATTATAGATGTGGGTCCTGTTATGTATGTCATTACTGCAGGGTGTTAGTGATGCTAAGTTATAGTTGCTATCACTAGGGTTAGTGATAATAACGATTTATGTTATCACTATGGACACTCTTAGCTACTATCGTTGTGTCTTTTGCCCTCACTACTTTTTCTATTGAACAAAGTTAGTGACTTTTTCATTGAATAAATTGATTTTTCTATGACAAATGTATAATTCGCTAACTTGTAAGATATAAGCAAGGATATTGTAACTTATGTGAAAATAAGCAATTCTTTCTTGACTAAAATGTAAAGCTACTCTTCTCCTACCTACCAACAACTCCTCATGGCAAGTGATCTTTCATGCCGCCACTCCTCCAGTCCGCTACTTCATTCAAGGTTTCTACCATTTACTCTTACTTCATCCTCATACTCATTAAAAGATAACATATGTAGTCCACTACTTCTCTTTGCTCATCTCTTTTATTGATTTTGACACATGTTTTGATCTAATGTTTATGATGATAAGTAAGAAGATTTTCATATTATCTACCCAGTAACTTCAATTATTAGTCCAATAGTTGAATCTTTGATGCCCTCCCAGGTTAGGAAACACTTGGGTTTCTTACATAATGAAGCAATTGAGTGACACATTGTCTACCATTGGCGTATCTATCTTCATCATCAACGTCGTCTCCCCACATGTCTGTCTTGTATTCAAACACTTGTCTTTTTTTCCTATCTTATCTCTTTCTTCCTTTTGATTTATTGTTAGGGTTTTTGATATTTTTAAGAGGGTGAGTTGTGAGAGGGTTTTTGTTCGTCTAAATGAGTTTCTACGTGAGTGTTGTCAAATCCCGTGTGTGTTTGTCATTTAAATCGATCTCGATGTATAGGGTACCAGATTCGTGTCCTTGGCATCAATTTTTCTATTTGAGAATCGAGTATGGTGTTTATCAAATTGAGGTTTTTTGTTCCTATAGATGAGTTCCAATCGATCTGGTTTTTGGGATTTTGATTAATTGGTTTGTGTTCGAGTATGTGTGTGTGTGTGTGTTCGATTTGACACGTGAAAAGAGAATGGAGTGTTAGTGGTGGTGGTGTAGGCCAGAGAAGAAGGGGTGTGGTTGTCAATGTTGACGGAGGTGGAGGTGATGGTGATTGTGGAGTTGTGTGTGTGAGGGAGAGGGAGAGGGAGAGGGGTATGTAATTAATATGATTTAATATTAAATACGTTAAAACTATGAGAGCGTAGATAGAGATTATATGATTTTTTAATTTTTATTTTTTTAAGTTTTGAAAATTCAAAAAACAATTTAAAATGAATTAAAATTAAAAAAGGAATAGAAAATGAAAGCAAGGGCCTTTTGGTATTTTTAGTTTCATCCGGGACCAATATCGTAAAAGGCTTGAGTATTTATGAATCAAATTTGTAAAAATAAAAAAGGTGATGACCAAACACGTGAAAAGCAACAAACCACAGGGATCGAGAATGTAATTAACTCAATATAACATTTGTATAAAGAGTAAATTACAAATTTTGTCTCTGTGATTTGCATAAAGTTTCAGTTGTCGTCCATTAATTTTTAAATTTACACCGATGGTATCATGGTAATTGTGGTTTAAGTTTTGTAACAAAACGGTCCTTTGACCGTTAAAGATAACAGATGCAACGTTAATTTTTTTTAATGACTATTTTACCATTTTCTAACATATCACATTTAGTCCTTATGCTTTAAGTTTGCTGCATTAATGGTCCTTTAGGTAGTATTTGTAGTTTTTATTACTTTTAATTAATTAACTTTAGTTTTAATATTTTTTAAAATCTAGTTAGTATTTTTATATTAAATAGAGTAGTAAATTGATAAATTATATTTATGTTTTGTTTTTATCTAAATTTGTTATAAATATTTAAAGTTCTTGAATTTATATTTTAAATGTATTCTTGATAGTTTTATTTTTCAGTTATTACTGATGTTAATATTATTATTATTGATATTAGTAACATTAGAAGCTACTCACGTAAAGTTGGGTATGCATTGGGTTGTTAATTTGATTTTTTATTAGTCGGGTCGAGTTTTCTAAAAAAAAAATAACACCCAAAACCCAGCCTAGGATCGGGTAGACGTGTTATTTGGGATACTTATAAACTAAATAATTTTTTACTTTTTACTTTTTGAATTTAATTATAGATTTACGTTTTTGCATCAACCATGTATACTCTTTGTAATTAAGTCTTCGAAATATTTATATGAATATTTTATCAAATAAACTATTTATAAGTTGTAACAATTATAGTTATCAAAATCGCGATCTTGATCATAGGATCATACGATCCCACCTACCAAAAACGCGTCGGATCGTACTTAGGATCGTAAATAGGTAGGATCGTACTCAGGATCGTAAGATCGTAGTAAGATGGTAGGATCGTTATGCGATCCTACGATCCCACGATCTCACTTTTTTTTGTTTTTTACATATTTTAATTATTACTATTATTTTACATTTTTATATTTTACAATTTTTGATTACTACCATGTTTATTTTTATTATTTTTAGATTTTTTAAGTGGTCAACCTTGTGCTAAAAACAATTGTTTGCAGTTTTCTACTTTATACACGTCACATTTTTCATTTTTCTTTTGTTATAAGAGATAGGTGTTCACATATTTAAAATTTGGACAATTTGATGTACGTTATTTTAAAATTTGATATTTAATTCTCTCGTAAAAATATTATATAATTGGTTTTTATAGCATATAAAAAAAGTAAAAAAACTTTAGTGACTTATGGTAGGATCTTACGATCCCGATCTCGATCTTACGATCCAATCTTGCAAAGAAGAAAACGATCCTAGGTAAAATCTCGATCTTAATAACCTTGGTAACAATTGCATTCACAAGATCGAATTTTTGATCTATGGTTTGGTAATTGATTGTGAACTGATGTTTATATAAAATAAAATTAAAAAAACAGTCCTACAATATTTCAAAAGATGGTGAATTGGTGACATTCACGAGATGGAAATGTTTGTATGGATATTTTTATCAAATTTCTAGCCCTTCGTACCATTTCATTCACTCTCCTAATTTACTTTAGCTTTTTATCTATTTAAAATATCTCTCTAACACTAAAACACCCTCTCACACAAACACAATTATCCACCCATATCAACATAATTTTCAAAATCTTATTAACTTCTCCCTCCTTATTTCATAAATATATATATATATATTTATTTATTTTAATGACTTTTAGAATTTATTTTTAAAATTAATAAAATAGTTGATGCAAATAAAAAACTTGCACTCTATGATATTTTTTCGTGACATTGAATTGTCCGAATAACATATTATTACATTTGTAAAATAGAAATTATTTGCCGTCGCAACATTAATTGCGCGAGTACCTTGCTAGTATATATACATATATATTAATTATAAATTTATAATGATTATATATAAGACGTAAGTTTGTAGAAGAGTCGACTAGTACATACTTGAGCCCAAACATGAGTTTGTAATTCAAATCGGTAGAAAAAGTTAATGTAAGCGACCTAAATAAAGACATGAAATTATAGATCAAAGATTAATAAATCTTTATTAGGATTAATCATCTAACTCGAATCCGAGTTTATTTTATATAATAATAGTAATAAGACTTAAAAAAATTTAAAACTAAAGTTAATTAATTAAAAGTAATAAAAACTAAAAAAATATTTATTTCAAACCATAATAAACCCGATACTAATAAGCGAGACCATCTTCTAATTTTACTAATATCAATAAAATGGTTATAGGATATTAAATAATAATAATAATATTAATAACAACAACAATAATTAAAAAAATAATTCTATCAAGAATACATTTGAAAATAACTTTAGTTTTAAATTTATTATAAGAACTGAATGTGATATGTGAAAAAAGGGTAAAATAGTCATTATAAAAAACTTAATATTGCCTCTGTTATCTTTAACGGTCAAAGGACCACTTTGTTACAAAACTTAAACCACAATGACCATTAATATAATTTTAAAAATTAAAGGACAAAATCTAAAACTTGATGTTACCTATAAAAGAATGTTCTACATGACTTTTGGACTTTTGGTTTTGGAATTGCAGCTAAATATGCAGTCACATCTCTTTCAGTTTGACAAAAACTGTTACATAACTTGTGACTTATTAGTAATCTAATTGTCTTCACAGATCATATACAATTTCACCCTACAAACTCTGAATCCCTTTTTTCTTTTCCTTACAACAAAACAAGAAGCTGGGAGGGAAGAGAAAGCAGTCAAGCAGGTATATATATATATATGTATATATAATTATATATTCTCTTTTTTTATATTAATTTAAACTCATATATATCGCTTCTTGTTTATATTTATATTTATGTTTATAACATGTATGCGATAACTGGCAGCCAGCCAGCCTGCCTTGAGTTTGTATCTGTTTTTCAAATAGTACACATGACTCTTCAATTCACTGCCGGATATATTACATTCATCATCTCCGACCACCCAAATTCATAGTCAAAAGCAAATTGAACACCTCAAAAACATTAACTGCAAAATCATATATACATCGCTACTCAAAAACCCAAATCTTGAACCATATCATTTTAAGCCCATGTTGATGAACGATATCATAGTGAAATTGTGCCTCGTATGTCTTTGAAAACTTAAAAAAACTGACTTTGTTGACTGAGTTGACCAAGTAGCCGCCCTAGATCGCCACGGCAGGTGTTCGATTTCCGGGTACTCGTCCGTTTAGGCAGAGCTTTACAACATTACCATCATCTTCTAGAACAAGAACATAACATTTATACAGGTTGCTCATCCTTAAAAACTAGAATTTTAGATATTATACAAGCAATCAAAAAAGTAGAGCATGGAAAAATGGAATTTAGTGAAAAACTAGAACAGCAGTCCTTACTTGCCTAACAGCCTTGAAATCTTTAAAATGGAGATGTTGTTCACTGTAGCCCCTTTGAGGCCCAAAGCCATCTCCCCTGTGATGTGAACACCTTCAGATCTTCCATATCTCATTACTCTTCACTACTTTAATTTGTCCTAGAACAAATTAAACATAAGAAAATCAAGATGCATGGTTCCATTACCAACAACCAAATACCAATTGGAACACTTTTTTGTTTTCCTTAAGAACAGTTCAAGTAATTGTTGGTTAACCAAATACCCTTAATTATGACCTTCTACCAATTCCAGCGACGAATTATTGTTTCCACTCGATCAACATCAATGTAAATATGTAGTACTCAAAATTTCCCAGATACTAGGAGAAGAGAATATTCAAGGAAGCAAAGAATGAAAACAAAGAAGAGAATGGAGCCTTGAACGAAGTAGCGGTCTGGTGGCATGAAAGACCACCGGCCATGAGGAGTCGCTGGTAGGTAGGAGAAGCATGGTATTTACGTTTTAGTAAAGGAAGAAATCGATTATTTCACATAAGTTACAACACCTTTACATCCGGGGGCGGACTCAGAAAAAATGTTAAGCGTAGGCAAAATTAAAAGTGTTTTTCAATTGGGTTTTCCAATTTGTTGAGTTTTATAGGTCTTGGGTCACGTCAAAATAAATACCATATATTTTTCAATCAACCAAATGGAACATCAAATATTTAATTCAATTTCAACTCGGAGATCAAATTCAAATCGTTAATAAACAATGTATAGACTCGTGAATTAGCATGAAGTTTAATGAAGTCTCCTATAGTAATTTTTTGAAAAAACATTTTTCTATAGTAATTGATTCTTTATATAATTAAATTATAGGAAAATGGAAATAAATTTAATAGTCGACTAACCGAGATGTTAACACAATGTATAAACTTATAAATAAAGCCCTAAACAACTACAATAAATAGGATTGAAATAAAGAAAACAACATGCTTACAAGCCTCACATGTCGACCACTGAGATTCCAACACAAGAATTATGGAATACAAGAACACAAAAGGACCTTGATTTCAACACAAGAACTATCAAGAACAAAAAAATAAGGATTCAAAATTTCAAGAACGTTGTTAGGATGAAAGCGATTACCACTAGGCCAAAAGGAATTCCTAGTGGTCAATGCGTTACCTCTTTCTTATATTAAGTAGCCTAGCCGTCTATGGGTTCTATTTTTACGGGGCAACTTTAGCGGTTATGTTGGCAATCTAATATTCAACAATCCCCCTCAACATATGCCGCAAATGCTTTTAGCCCATACATAACAATTTACACATATAACAAGGATCGAACCTATGACCTGCCGGGTTCTATTTTTACGGGGTAGCTTAAGCAGATATGTTGGTAATCCAATATCCATCAATCCCCCATCAACATATGTCGTAAACACTTTTAGCCCATAAATAGCAATTTACGTATATGGCAAGGGTCGAACCCATGACCTGCTGAGGATCACGACACTTACCACTAGGCCAAAAGGAATCCCTAGTGGTCAAGATGCTACCTCTTTCTTATATATTGAGTAGCCTAGCCACCCATAGGTTCTATTTTTACAGGGTAGCTTTAGCAGTTATGTTAACAATCTAATATCCAACAAATATAAATAATTCAATCTATTCACACATACACAAATCAAAATATCAAAATCAAAAGCGGAATGGGACATTTTGTATAAACATATTTAATTTAATTTAGATATATTGAGGGGGCAACAATTACCTAAATAACCTTAGTTTGTAAAAAGAATTACATTTGCAATTTAAAATTGTGGAGGGCGCGACTGCGTGCCCTGCCTCATTCCTTGCTCCACTGCTTGCATCTATAAGTTAGTGAATCATACATTTGTCGTGCAAATATCAAGTTATTTGTTGATAAAGTCACTAACTTTTTTTAATAGAAAAGTAAGAAGGATAAAAGACACAATGAGTGATAAGCTATGAGTTGGCATCACTAACTCATTATTGACACCCTAGAGTAATAACATAATTTACTCCTATATAGTTATTTATCTTAAATTTTATTGGTCGGGAAAAAACGAATAAAATGTGATAAACCTTACCATAATGACGTGTGCCGTGGGTGAATTTGACCATCACGAACAAAACGCAATGTGGAGCACGAGCTCCATGCCTCATTGTTAGTTGTTACTTAGGTTTTGCTGGTGATACAGGCTATTAGAAGCCCACTGCAAGTAGTCTAACATGAGCGTCCATATAGATCTAGATCCAGTCCCAGAAAGTAAACGCCCAAAATTAGGTCAACTATTAGATCATTTACCTTGTAATTAGTCCGATCGTTGAATCTTTGATAGTCCATCTGTTAGGAAACACTTGGGAGTGTGGGACCATGGTTGGAAGATGTCAAAAGATGAACGAGAAAAGGGAAACAGCCAAAGAAATCGATCAGTGGTACCTCAGCACATGGGAGTGTGGGACCATGGTTGGAAGAAGTCCAAAAGATGAATGAGAAGGGACAAAGTAAGATCTGAAATATTATTAACTAAACATTTTCTCTGTTTGCTACTTGCTAACAGTGACGAATTTGAGGAAAAAATATATGATATTTGTATAAAAGATGACTTCTGGTTTTGGAATTGCAGCTAAATATGCAGTCACGTCTCTTTCAGTTTGACAAAAACTGTTACATAACTTATGACATAGTAATCCAATTTTCTTCACAGATCATATATAATTTAATTTCACCCTACAAACTCTGAATCCCTGTTCTTTGCTTTACAAGAAAACAAGAAGCTGGGAGGGAAGAGAAAGCAGTAAAGCAGGTATACATTCTCTTTTTTTATATTAATTTTAACGCATATATATTGCTTCTTGTTTATGTTTATGTTTATGTATGCGATAACTGCCAGCCAGCAAGCCAGCCTTGAGTTTGTATATGTTTTTCAAATGTGAGCTGATTAACATCAAACAGTACCCGTATGCTGAAAGAAATCCACAATGACTCTTCACTGCCGGATTATATTCATCATCTCCCTCGACAATCTGTCTCACATTTCTTGACCGCCCAAATTCATGGTCAAAAGCAAATTGTACAGATCGCTGGTCAAAAACATAAACGGGAAAGTTATATATACATTGCTGCTCAAAAACCCAAATCTTGAAGCATACAATTTTAAGCCCATGTTGATGGATGGATCAAACCAAACTGGAAAATCATAAATTGCCGGTCTAAAACAAAAATCAGAAATTTTAACTCAAACCGGAAAATGGCTGGTCATTGGGGGTTGTTTAATCTCCCAGACCCAAATTGGTTCGTAAAAAACAGATTTACAAAATTTTTGATCAAAAAAGATAGAAAATCTAACAAACTGAATCCCTGAGATGAAGTGGCCACAGTTGAAACAAGTAGATCAATTCGGTCTCCTCCGCTAAAGTTGAACTTGGTCTGTGGACGACAATCAACAGGTCAGATCCAGTGGCCAGAGTTCCAGGTTTGTGTGGGAGATGAAGGGCCAGCTGTTGACGGAATTCTGTCTTCTAGTTTGTAATTATTTATTTTATTTACGCACGTGACTGCATATCTGATCATATTACTATGTTTGTAATAGAACTATATATTATAATAAATGGTTTGATTGGGTAATTAGGTGGGTATTGAGACACAGTTCAGGTGGAGTATAAGATGTGTTCAGAGTGTTGGATTGGTCCGATGAAGGGGAAGTATGGCCTCTTGGAATTGGAATCGATGCCGAAGATCCAGGAGACATGGGTGTTCATTGATGAGGTGCTGAGGCCAGGAGAAGGATGCATTTTGAATTGATAAGTGTTGTGTTTTGGAGATGAAGTGGCCACAGTTGATACAATTTAAATACAAATATATACTTGCCTATTCTATCAGCTTGTTTGGTTATCACTTTGTTGAATTGTTGTTGAGCTGTTTGATCCAAAAGTTTGCATCAAGTACAGGACTTCATCTCTGAATTTTATTTTACTCTGAATCTAAGTTTGCTTTCATCTTTACTAATCAGTTTTCAGTCACAGATTTGACTGAAATCTGTTGGTAGGCACTTCAAAAGTCTGCTAACATGAACTCCATCTTATTGTACCATAATGAAATTCGTATAGTACTATACTATTGAATCCCCCAAGCTTTATCAATTTCATTACTTGCAATTGGTTAAAGCTTTTTACCTTTTCTCTTTTAATGCTTGATTTCTGTGTTACGGCTCATTCGCTTTCTTACTAACAATTTTATTGTTTGTATAAAATTGCAGACTTAAAGGATGGACTTTCTAAGTCCAATTATCACTCCTATTGTTGAATCTTTGTTGGTCCCCGTTAAGGAACACTTGGGTTTCTTTGTTTCCTCCACAAAGCATGTTAAAGAGATGGGTGAGAGAATCATACAATTGAATGACACGTCAAAAGATGTGGAAAACAAAAAGGAAACAGCTAATGTAAACAATCAAGTGGTACCTCAGCATGTGGGGCGATGGCTGGAAGATGTCCAAAAGATAAATGAAGAGGCAAATAGTATTCCCACTACTGGAATGGGATGCTTCAATGTAGCTAACAAATATAGAGGAGGAAAAAGATCTTGTGATGTTCTTAAGAAGATAGAAGATCTTGAAACCCGAGAATCTAAAATCAAGTGGACTAATCAAAAGAAACCTCTTGCTAAGGTTACGTCCACCTCTACACCAGTTCATGATGATGATATTACCCAAATTAGGTTTGAATCTAGAGATTTGGTATTCAAGGCTGCATTGAAATCCCTTCAACTAGACAATGAGACCCACAAGATGATTGCTTTATGTGGGATGGGTGGTGTTGGCAAGACCACTATGATGGAACAACTAAAGGAAGCTGTGGAAAAATCAAAAATGTTTGATTGGGTTCTGAAGGTGGTTCTTGGGGAAGACACCAACACAATCACAATTCAACAAGCTATTGCAGAGAACCTAAGTGAAGCTCTTACAGAAACTACGTTAGAAGCAAGGGCTGATCGTCTGGGTAAGATGTTCGACGGGACATCAGAACATGGGAAAAAGAAGATTTTAGTAATAATGGATGATCTTTGGAAGGAGGTAGATCTCAAAGATTTTGGACTAAGGAGGCCTTTGCCAAATGGGTTTAAATTGTTGTTTACATCACGATTTGAAAATGTTTGCACTCAAATGGGTGTTAGAACTGAATCAATTCTTAAGGTAGGCGTCTTAAATGATGAAGAAGCAAAAATGTTGTTTTTTAAGATTGTGGAACAAGATTGCAATGATCCTGAATTCTATAAGATAGGAGAAGATATTGTAAAGAAATGTGGTGGTTTGCCCATTGCCATAAAAACTATCGCGAGTAATCTCAGGGGTGAGATAAAGGATGCATGGCAAGATTCTCTTTCTAATTTACAACGCCATGACCTTCAAGACCTTGATAGCATTACGGAAAGCGTTTTTGAAATGAGCTACAATAATCTCAAAAAAGAAGATGAAAAGGCAATTTTTCTTCTTTCCGGGTTATTTCCAGAAGACTTTGATATTCATATTGAGGACTTAATGAGGTATGGATGGGGAATGAAGTTATTTGATAAAATGCATACTATAGTAGAGGCAAGACGGCGAACCAACACTTGTATTAACAAGCTTGTGCGTGCAAACTTGTTAATGCAAAGTGACCGTGCAGGATATGTCAGAATGCATGATCTCATGCGTGATTTTGTTTTGACTAATCTCACAAAAGCCAAACAAGCTTCAATTGTCAACCACGAGAAGGTGTCTCTATGGCTTACACAGGATGCAAATATGTCTTATGGAAGAATTTTGTTAAAGTGCAAAGGTATGTCTAAGTTTTCTGCACAGTTGAACTACCCAAACCTCTCATTCTTGATGCTGATGGATGGGGATAAGGGGCTCAAGTTTCCGGAAGATTTTTATGAAAGAATGAGAAAACTTGAGGTGGTGGCGTATGAGCGAATGCATACTCCATTGCATTTGGTAAGGTTCGAATTCTTAACTGAACTTCGAACATTGCATCTTCGTTCATGCTCATTAACAGATGATTTCTCATTTCTTGAAAGTCTCAAGAACCTAGAAACACTCAGCTTTGCTGATTGTAAGATAAGAAAGTTACCATCAACAATGGGGAAGTTGAAAAGGTTGAAGTTATTAGACGTGACAGGATGTGTTGATCTTAGTATTGATGATGGTGTCTTTAAGAACTTGGATAGTCTTGAAGAACTATATATGAAAGTTTTTGATTATAAAGCTATTAGGTTCACAGATGCTAATTGTGAAGAACTGAAGATACTTTCAGAGAGACTTTTTGGGTTAGAGTTGGAATTCTTTGAGAATAAGGCCCAACCAAAAAATGTGTTCTTTAAGCAACTTAAAAGGTTCCGAATATCTATAGGTTGTAAATTGACCTTGGACCACCATAAATATTATACATTCAGGAACACCTTGGAGCTTAAGGCCAACTGTGAAGAGCTTCTGGAGTGTGAAATCAGTGAGCTATTTGAGAAAACGGAGGAACTTCATTTAGTACAGGTGAACGATATGACCAATATCAAGGATGTTTCAAAAATGCATCTTTTTAAACACTCGTTTGGCAATTTAAAGAACCTTGTTGTTTCAGAGTGTTCACAATTGACATACATCTTCACAATTCCTATGGCAAGTGGTTTGGGGAAACTGGAGCGCCTCGCAATTTCTGATTGCCCAAAGCTAGTAAGTTTGTGTGAGCCAACAGAAAATGAAATAAAGTTACCACAAATGTTGGAGTTGATACTTGTTGGTCTTCCAAACTTCATTAGCATCTATCCTGCCAATAATAATGCTTCTGCAGCGCAATCATTTTTTGACAACAAGGTAATTAAATACATTAATATTAATCTTAATTAGTACCAAAGTTACAAATCAGCAAGTTGTATTATTAGGCCTATATATATATATATATATATATATATATATATATAGATAGATAGATAGATGCATGCTATTTATTATTTAATCATTGTGCAGCTTTGGTTTCCTAAGTTGGAGAAACTGGAAGTTTCTATGATGAAGAACTTGAAGCAGATATGGCCATGTCAGATTACTGCTACCAATGACAAAAATAAAGCTGTCATGTTGAAAGAGATTAGGGTGAGAAACTGTGAGAGTCTTGAGAATCTTTTTCCAAGAAATCCACTACCGTTACTGAATAATTTACAAGTGCTAGAAGTTGAAAATTGTGGTTCCATTGAAGTGTTATTCAACATGGACTTGGAAATTGTTTGTGAAATGGAGGAAGAGAGTAGCAGCAGCAGGAGGTCGTCGTTAAGAAAGATTAAAGTGGATGGATTAGGGAAGCTGAGAGAGCTATGGAGGATTGAAGGTGTACTAAATGACTCTGTCCTCATCAACAACTTTAAAGGTGTAGAAAACATAGAGATAGAAGATTGCCGGAGGTTTACAAATATATTCACACCAACCACAACTAAGTTTGATCTTGGAGGAGTTACTACCTACATTTCAAAAAGTACAGCTCAAGATTTGGAAGATAGTCATGTAATGGGAGAGAATAAATTGGTCGAGTGTAGCCAACAGGTATGTCATTCGATCCGTTATTATATGTTTAACTAACTGTTGCAGTTAATTATGTGATCATTAATACTAACATAAGCTAGCTAGCTAGCTCTTTAATTTTATGTATAACAACACATCTTTAATTAATGACACATTAGTGCATCATTAATTAACCGTCTTTTTTATTGGCCATTGATTTAAATTAATCAAGATCCAAGATTGGTTCTCACGGTACTCGCAATGAAAACGGTTCTCAAATGAACCATCCCATATATATAGGGGAGGGTTCGTTTGAGAACCATTATTATTCTGAGAACCGCGAGAACCAAAGCCATTCAATTGGTAAGTGGAATTCATGGATGAAGAGCGTGGGGGATAGAGTGTGGCAAGGTGCATGTGATGAATTCATGGGTAGACAATTGAATTAAAAGATGGGGATTTGGACGTCTAGGATTGGTTCTCGCGGTTCATTTATAGGCTTACAAAAAAGCATTTTTAACCCCGTTAGTTTAAAGCCTTCTTCCTTAACTAACAATAGGGTTAAAAGTTTTGAAATTTTTAGCCCCGGTTGTTTTATAAAACCGGGCTTGGATCCTTATCCTACCATTTTAAGGCCCCTTTTCGTACCCAGTTCATTAGTTATAAACCGGGGTGGAAAGTTCTGAAATTTTTAGACTCATTTGTTTAGTAAAAAATCGGGTTGAATCCCACTCCCACCATTTTCAGCATCCTTTTCACGATTTCAAGTTTTCAACCCCGTTTTTTTATTATTTCTTACAAAAACCGGTCAGAAGGGGAGGGATTAAAGCTAGTTTTTGTACTTGGTGTTTGTTCTTCTTTTCAAATTTATTTCTTCATACCACTATATATGTGTGATTTGTGTGTGGGCAAAAAGAGGAAATTCTAATTACATTTGTTGTGTTATATATATATGTATATGTATGTATGTATGCATACAGATATCAGAAATAATGGATGAGAATAGTACTAATCCTATTGTCATATACACATCTCAGCTTATGCACACATGTCATAACCTTGAAAATCTTGAATTAAGTGATGATCCAAGAGTGGAGGTGCTGTTTGAGATGGACACCCCAAGTACAAGTTGTAGATCAGAAGTAGCAACAATTAGGGATACTCAACAACAACAACTACTACTTCTAGGTCACCGCCGCCTTAAGTTTCTACAGTTATACTCATTGAAGGAGATGAGTCATGTGTGGAAGTGCAATTGGAATAAACTCTCAATCCCTCCTCAACCATTCCACAACCTCACACGCATAACCTTAAGCTATTGTAACAAAATAAACTACTTGTTTTCACCTGTTATGGCAAAATTTCTGTCCAATTTAAAGGACGTTGAAATAGCAGCTTGTGATGGTATGGAAGAAGTTATTTCAAGCAGAGATGATGAAACGTCTACATCTTCCCATACAATGAACACCTCTTACTTTCCGCATTTGGACACTCTCAGACTTAGGAGTATGCCACGTCTAAAGCGTATTGATGATCAGATCCAGGTATGTATGTAAATATTTTTTATGATTTAGTAGTATGTGAGCTAATGGTGTTCAATTTTTCTATATTTTTCATGATTTTGGCTCCAATTTTGACAAACATCAAGTTCAATTCAATTCATTAAAACTTAAAACATGAATTGGACCCCAATGTTGACCAACCTCAAGTTTGATTTGTCAAAAAAATATAACACTAAAGTTGTAAATTTTGATGCATATTTTCTACTATTTTTTGAATCACCCCAAACAAATGTCATATGAGCATAAAATAGAATTTTAAAACCCCGGGCTTAAGAAAATATGCCAGGACGTTTGTTTTTTCTACATCTTTGACAACTTTAACCAAAATTCATATAGTAATTAATATTTTGTTATAAATGCAGTACTGTGGTGATGAAGAAGAAGAAGTGATGGGTGATGCTACCAATTGGTCCTTATGTCAATACCCCAAAATGATACATGTATGGGGTTGTGATGCATTGTCAACTCTAATTCCATGCTATGCTGTTGGAAAAATGGAAAATCTTCAAGAGCTGCAAATATGGGAATGCAGATCAATGAGAGAGGTGTTTGAAATTAGTGAATCGTCGAGGATGAGGAGTTGTAGTAGTAGTAGTACTAGTAGTCGTGGTAGTAAGTATGTTACTACTACTACTACTATACATGAAGCAAATACAATTGCAAGTCCACCACTCGAAAGCATTATTACTCGCCCTCAACTCTCTAACCTAAAAGATTTGGTTATATGTGATTGTGACCTTCTTCAACATGTATTCACATTCTCCACTCTTGAAAGCCTCAGGCAGCTCAAGAAGTTGAGTGTAGTTAATTGCAAGGCATTAACACGAGTAGTAGTGACTGAAGAAGAAAAGGAAGAAGAAGAAATCAATGGAAATAAGGCATCATCGTCAGAAAGCGTAGGAGTAGTAGTAGTGGTGTTTCCTCGTCTAGAGAGGCTTGTACTAGAAGATCTACCAAAGCTGGAGGGTTTCTTCTTGGGGAGTAATAATATTCACTTCCGATGGCCCTTACTGGTGTATGTAAAAGTCAGCAATTGTCCTCAAATGACTGTGTTCACATGTGGTGAGTCCAAAACCCCAAACCTCAACTACATACATGGAAGATTAGGCAAATACAGTGTTGATGAAGAATGTGGTCTCAACTTTCATGGGAGTGGCGGGACGACTAATCAGCTGCAAGATGTTCCTCAGGTAAGTACAGGCATGCACATTTTATTTTATTATATATTTCCTTTTATTTTCAAGTTTACTTTTTCCAAACGTTGGTAATATGTACCTACGCTTGAATCATTATTCGATCTGTTTTTAAAGGGAATGATCTTAACTAGCTAGGCCTTAATTAGGAAGGATCGTCACTTATTAAACTCACTTTACGGCATTAAAAAATTAGAGGATCTACATTCTCCTACTTTGTATATCTATTTATCCTCTTACTCGCAGAATCAAAACAAGTGTTAAAATCAATGGAGTACATAAGAAAGAGAATTAGTGGAATTCACATGTCATTATTTAGAGAATAGGTAGATGAAGTAGAAAGATTTAGTGAGAGAAAATATGATTTTCGTTAAAAAATTACCAATCGAACAAACTTATACTAATTAGATGGAATTAATTATAGGGTAAATTGCATGAAAATATAATGAACTTTGTCTTAGTCATCATTGTATACAACCAACTTTATTTTTTTTAAACAATACTATCAACTTTTATAATCCTCCCATTTCAACTAAGACATTGGATACAACTAAGACAATATTCTTTGTATTTTCATTCAATTTACCCGAAAATAAACAATAAAATATCATTTACCATAATAAACTAGTGTGTATATATATAGAGAGAGAGTAAGACTCCATATAAAACCATCGTTAAACATATAGCCTAAAGAATCAATCTTAGCCAATCATGAAAAAAAAAGCAAAATATAAAATTGTTACAAATTTCATACAATAGATGAATAGAACAAATCAAACTAGTTTTGAGCATAAAGTACAAAAATAATACAAATTCCGACACATTTCAATGCAATTAACTCTAATGTACATAAAAAACTAGTTTTGGCAGCATAAAATACCAAAAAAGAAAAAAAGTTTGATACATTTCTATGCAATTAACACTAATGTATAATTAATACTTATTAACAGATGTCTTTTATTGACATTTTAAAAGAAAAAAACGTTTTTTAAACAACTAGGATTACTTTTTTTTATCGATCTAACAATCCGTAAAGTAGATTGAAATTTTCCCATAATGGAAATGGATTTGAGATCTATAGATCATCTTTCTAAACCATGCATTTTCTTTTCTTTTCTTCTGTACTCGATGGTTTCGTAAGGATCGATCGATAAGTATGTTAGCTCTAAGAGAGGCCTTGTGTTTTCTTTCTTGACCTTGCAGGCCACATTGTTCTCAAATTTAATTCCTACGGGTTCAAATGGGATGCCTTGGTCTTTCCATAATTTGATAGAAATCGATATTGATGAAGGAAGAGATGTTGAAACAATTATTCCATCAAATGCGTTGCTACAGTTGCAAATGCTTGAAAAGATTTATTTAAATGGGTGTAGTAATGTAAAAGAGGTATTTGAAGTAGCTTCTTTGGAAGGGAGAAACAGTGAATCACAAACAGTTGTGAATATTCCAAACCTAAAACAAGTGGAGTTGGTTAGAGTATATGACCTCAAGTATATATGGAAGAGCAACCAAGGGATGGTACTGCAGTTTCCAAACCTAACAAGTGTGTCTATTTATGACTGCACAAATTTGGAACATGTTTTTACATGTTCCATGGTTGATAGCTTAGTGCAACTCCAGTATCTAAGTATAACTGACTGCAAGAATATAGAGGTAATTTTCAAGAAAGAAGAAGGTGATGATATTGCCAAAGTGAATGAGATTTTGTTGTTACCTCGTTTGATGTCGATAAAGCTAGAGAAACTTCCTAGTCTTGCGGGATTTTGCTTAGGGGAGGAGGTATTTTCATGGCCATTGTTGCATACTTTAGAAATCAAGGAATGCCCAACAATTACTCTCTTTACCAAAGGCCATTTGGATACCCCTAAGGAGCTCAAAGTAGTAGATACAAGTTTTGGGATGTGTCATGTAAAGGAAGACCTCAACTCCTTTATAAAGACTAAACAAAAAGAGGTACATATATACATACATTTCTACATGTTCCCTGATTTAATCATTCTCATATAAAGCCAGCTTAATAACATCAAATTTCTTTTCAGGGGATGTTTGGTAGAAATCGAGTGATCTGAAATCTATCCGTTTTACATACCATGTTGTTTGACGAAGAAAATAGAGATTGAGAATCAAAAACTGATTTCCAATTAAAGAAGAGCTAGAGATAATGTGGAAGAAAGGAAGACTCTCAAAGGAACTGATTTCCAACGTTGGATACCCTATAAAATCAAGGAATGCCCAACAATCATGTTCATGCTCTTCACCGAAGGACATTCGGGTATGTTGGAGCTGAATTGATAGATAGTAGCTTCCTTTACAAAGACCGTTACATCCCCAAGATGGGTATGGTAGTGGCTCAGAGTTAATAGGACATGAAAATTTAACCGTTGAGAATTATTGGAGTTAAATTAAAAATTTAGTTGGTTTTGTGTGTTTTAGAGACTAGTTGATCATAAGTTTATGTTTCACTAAATATAGTAATTCTGTTACGCCATGTGTATGGCATTGGGTAGATGTTTGGGTTGGTTTCGGTAGAAGTGAACACCATTATGCCCCCACCCCCCACAATTTACCCAATCAGTTTGCAATTTTGATCTGCGAAACGTAAGCCTTTCACCACCCCACCTTCTATCTCTCTCCTCTCTCTTATCTCTTCTTTCTTTTTTCTCTCTCTCTCTTGGTATATAATATTAAAAAAAAATAAAAAATGAGGTACGATTGAATTAGACTATAATAATTTTTAGATTGAGAAGGGGAATAGAAAGGAAAGGTGATGTGGCAGGCTGGCAGCTAGGTTGGGGAACCCAAATAGAATGACATTCAGATGACCTTAGGCAAGCACCATGCTCTTTTTTGTAAAAGTACAATAGAGTAAAAGACAGTGTTTACTTTATTATACTTTTTCATACTAAGCTCATTCAATAATATAATCATACCTTATACACTTGAGCTTGAAATCCTCTCATTGAATGCACAAATCTTTCATTTAATGTTTCTTCAATAACTTGTTTAATCAAGTATGGAGTTCTCCCACCACTTGATTAATACCAAGATCTGCTTTCTTCTTTATACCAAAACCTTTTTCAACGAGATCTGATTTTTATCCTCTGAATCTTACTTGTCATGACTTAGAGTGTTGGTACATTATATATAGAAGATCTAAGTCTATAATGAACAATACATAGTTAGCCTTGACTAAATTACTTTTACAAAAAAATAATATAGTTTCTACACCATAGAACTTCAATTAGCTCTGATAGTGATACATAGTTGAGCAAATGATTCCTTGGTTGTGATTGCTCAGCTAAGCAGTGTCAGCAAACCTCGCTTAGCTAGCTATGTTAAAAAAATTACTTAGATAAACGGCTTAGTTGATTAATTTGTAAACTTTGTTGTCTGCTTAACTATGACACCAAGTAAAGTTATAAGTTTGATTTTAACAACACATACTAAAATAAATTTTAGTCTAATCTAATATTAGCGTTTTGTTATAATCAAATTGTCATGTATTTTAATGATAGGTTTGATTTTAGGATTGAAATGGTCTATCTCCCCAAAGAAATACCTCGGTTCTCGTGTCTTGATACATTGCGAAATTAAATCTCCCTTCTGACAATGAAGACAACGACGACATGTTTTAGTATAGAAAAGAGTTTGATAATGAGAGAGAGAATAGTTGGCGGTGTGTGAAAATAAAATGAGAGAAGGTTGGTATTTATAGGAAAGAAAAAAAAATTTAAAAACGTCAAATATTTTTGACCCCCCGAGTTGAAAAAACACAAAAAACCGGTCTACGTTAAACTATCTTAAGACTTAAAACACACAAAAAACCGGTCTACGTTAAACTATCTTAAGACTTAAAACACTTGCTAATAGTAGGCGTGAGAATTTTTCAAAGTAAAGGAAGCAAAAAAAATACTTTTCAAGTTATAAGTAGATCTTGGAGAACACCATTCATAGTTTCCTAAGGTATTCTTCTTCTATACAAACTTACTTTTAGAAACTTTTACACAACTTTGTAATACTTCTTTAATAATTTTTTTATATTTGACCCGTTTTTTATATTTTTTATATCCAACTCATTTTTGTTATATGTGACATGTTTTATTTTATGTTTTTTAATAACTAATCCATTTGAGATATTACCTTGTTTTCCTCTTATATTTCTTTTTATACTAAGACGGTTAGTATCTCTTTACATCATCTTATTATATCACATCAAGTTTTTTTAATTACACTGGTCATTACACATTCATCGCTTACTTTATAATACTCATACACGAATCTTTTTAATATAAATAATTTGAATTGTTTTATTTTTATACTCGTTTGCAATCTTAAACTATGTTGTATGAAATCGATGTGTTGCTTGAACTAGATGCAACACTTGTATTAATTGATGTGTTGTTTAAACTCGATACGTTATATCAACGGTTTAAATGATCATTTAATTAGATGTCGTTATTGTATTATTATTGTGATGTTATACTCATAGGTCATTTAATGAAGGTATTCATGCTATTTCAATATTTAACTTGTTTAAATGATTGGTGAATGTAACAACATTTAAGAATTAATTCCTCATTTTTTAAGGCGAAAATGTAAAATTCATCGAAATACTCGTTTTATTGATTTTCATAACTTAACAACCTTCCAATGTTTGTGGTGTGTTCTTAAGTTATTTTTTAGAAGAAAAGAAAGAGGAATGAAAAGAAACAATTAGGTAGTGTTTGGTTGGCAGGAATCCTTGGGATTCTGTAGGAATTGGAATCCAATTCCTAAGGATTCCTGTGTTTGGTTCACTTTAATGAGGGAATCTGAAGGAATTGGAATCCATCAAATGAGGGAAAGTGAATTCCATCACTAGATGGAGGGATTTTAAAATCCTTTGAATGAGAGAATGTGGAATATTACCTTGTTATCTTTAAACATTTCTATAGCCCTAATATATCTATCTAATTCCATCGACATAACACGTGAGTCGACTCTACAATCCACACACCGACGCTTTTGCCTCCACCTCCGTCTCTAGACCCTCCGCCGCAGCCTTCCTCCGTCGCCGCCTCCGGAGCCTCCGCCGCAGCCTTCCGACCCTCCGTCGTAATCTTCCTCCCTCGCCGTCGCCTCTAGACCCTCCGCCGCAGCCTTCCTTTATCGCCGTCGCCTCTAGACCCTCCGTCACAGCCTTCCTCCGCCGTCGCCTCCGGACCCTCCGCCGCAGCCTTCCTCCGTCGCCGTCGCCTCCGGACCCTCCCCCGCAGCCTTCTTCCGTCGCCGTCTTCCTCCGCCGCAGACTTCCTCCTACGCCGCCTCCAGACCCTCTGTCGCGGCCTTCCTCAGTCGTAGTCTCAAGACCCTCCGCCGCAGCCTTCCTCCGTTGTAGTCTCCTGACCCTCCGCCGCACTCTTCCTCCGTTGAAGTCTCCTGACCCTCCGCCGCACTCTTCCTCCGTTGAAGTCTCCTGACCCTCCGCCGCACTCTTCCTCCGTTGAAGTCTCCTGACCCTCCGCCGCACTCTTCCTCCGTTGAAGTCTCCAGACCCTCCGCCGTACCCTTCCTCCCTCGCAGTCCCCAGACCCTCCGTTGCAGCCTTCCTCCGCCGCCGCCTCCAGACCCTCCGTCGGAGCATCTTCTTCATCAGTCGCAGTCACCAGATTGCACCATTCCATCGTCGGCTTCCGCCTTAGCTTCATATGAGTATCCCTTCTCTCGTTCTCTTGTTGCTTTCCTCCACAATGTTGAATCTTTTTGACATACTATGTGAAACAGTTGATTTAAGACCGATGATACTTGAATTTATGCAGATGTGTATTGTAATAATATTAATTTATGATGTTTATTAGCGTGATTTTCATAATTTATTAATATGAATGTTCAATCAATAAAATGGAATTTTAATATTTTTATAATTTATATAATATATTTTTATATAAAAATTATAAAACAAACTAAAAATAAGTAAAAGAACAAGAAAGACAATTCTGTCATTTTACATTACTGAAACCAAATTCCAATTCCAATTCCATTTCCTGCCAACCAAACAGATCACAGATTCAAATTCCAATTCCTGACAAATTCCAATTCCTTCACAGATTCCAATTCCCTCAGAAATATTCTGCGAACCAAACGTATCGAGATGATTAGAAAGAAAAAAAGTCCCACTTTATTTTCTTTCCTTTTTTTCCAACTCAAAACACAAGCTAATCTTTCATTTTCTTTTCCTTTCTTTCGGTTCACTTCCTCTTCACATTTCTTTTTTCTCTAAAAAAGTTAAGAGCGTCAGGGATGAGCCAAAAAAACAAACCAATATAGCAATCGACAGATTTGGTTTTCAAATTTTCAAAAACCGGATTTTTCGGTTCGGTTTCGGTTTTTAAAATTTCAAAAACCGAAAAAGTCGAACCGAGCCGTTTCAAGGGCAATATTGTAAATATACATGTCTAAAAAATCAAATACCCATGACCTTTTCATTTACGTAACCGCCGACATTTACATTAGGGTTTCACCAAAGCCTCACGCTGATTCAAATCTCCTTCGCAGTTACAGCTTCGTTTGGTCGTGGAATAGTCAATTGAGTTCACCTACATCACTTCATTTTAAGTCGATGAGTTCACATCTTCTCAATTTTATTCATTTCTAGCTTAATATAGAAATCCGTTTCTAGTTATTTATATCGATTTTTATGTTCTAGTTTTCTGTTGTATGTAGTTCATCTGGAGTTGGTTATTCATCTCGATGTTTAATTTTCATAATATGTTATTTATCGATTTGCATTAAAATAACTTTGGCTTTAAAGTTTAAAAGTTTGACAGACATTTTATTTGTATTAATTGCAATGTATATAGCTTGAATTAGGTGACATGCATCTTGATGTTAATAAGCTTTAATCCTGTTTAATTTCATAGTTTCACGATGATAGTTGTATGTCATCAAATCTTAATGATTAAAACGGAAAAACTGTAAAACTAACCACAAACCAACTTTAGTTTTTCAAACCGAACCGACTTTAATTTTAGTTTTCCAAAAGCTGAAATTGTCGGTTTGTTTTTGATTAACCGAACAGAACCAAACTAAACCAAACCAAACATAAGATGCTCACCAAAGAGTGTTGGTACTTGGTAGTCTTGGTGCAGCATCTCACTATCTCAGCTCTCAGTAAACTCATTGCCTTATTGGGCGCCTCTATCTCCGACGAAACCCAAGAGAACACCACCTACAACGCAAAAGATGGCAGCCATACCACTCCTCCGTTTGTCCTTATCACCGCCACCACAAAAAACCCATCGTTCAACCGTCTTCATTCACTCTCTTAGATCAAACATCTTATCGTCTTCACTATCGCAATCACTATCACTCCGCTCAAACTGCGCCGCCCAACCACGGCGGCGCACGGCAATCTCAGCGTCGTACAACACAACTCCAGTCACTGACCGATTAATCTCAGCCGCCGCATACTTTTTCCCCTTCTTCAACGGTCTCCAATACGGCCGATTTCTCTTCGCTCAATATCCCAAAACCCTAGGCCTCGTTCTCGAACCCTTACTACCCTTGCTCTCATTCTACCGTTCAATTCCTTACTCTAGCTACCTCGCTTTCCTCGTGTTATACATTGGCGTCGTTCGTAACACGAATGTTAGCCGGTACGCTCGTTTCAATGCGATGCAGGCAGTGGTGCTTGATGTTTTGTTGGTTTTACCGATGTTGGTTCAGCGGATTTTTAATCCAGGGCCACATGGAATTGGGGGAAAGATTGTGATGATGAGCCACAATGCGATTTTTTTGTTTGTTGTTGTTTGCTTTGTGTATACCTTTGGGTACTCGATATTGGGACGGACTCCGAAATTGCCTTTTGTTGGTGAGGCTGCTGGCAGGCAATTTTGAAGATTCAGATCAACAAATTATGTACGTTTTAGTCTCTTTACTGAAGTTTAGTTTCAATTTTTGTTTTGGGATTCAATTTATGACTGCATATCAGTGAGTTTGAATTTTTTGCTCCTTGAGTATCTGAGATGGTAATGAAGTAGAATTCTGTATGAATGTCCGTTTAGTTTTAGGAACTAGTGACTCTTTAAACAGGTCAGTTTCTTGAGATAGTTGAAGCTATAGTTGAAAAGCATGTGTATCTGAAAAGCATGTGTATCAAATTATCATCTCAACCTAGAGGGGTTCCTACGGTGATATCGGGAGTCCCTCCATACGCTCAACGCTCCCATCATTTGAGGTATTGTAAGGATTTAAAGAAAACCAGTTCATTTTTGGCTTGTATTTTTAGGTGCATTCTTGATCATGAAAACAGAAAACTTGCAACAAACCAGTTCATGAAAACTTGATTTAAGACCTTTTTGTATGTGGCTATCTCCCAACTTCCATTAGCCACATAGGTTTGACGAACTCTTTCTTCTTTAGCAATCGGAGTATAATAATGTTATACACATATAAACGGACAGGAATCATCCCCAGAATTCACAAGACAATCGAAGAATCTATCTAGGATAACCAGAATTATCAAATGTTAAAAAATGGATTGAAATTAGATTGGGGCATTGGGCAAAGGGGTATTTTACTGAATAGAGTGCATATAAACCATCAGTTTTGTCACAATTCACAATGCAATCTTGACCAGATTGTTGAACTATAAATGAGAAGAGATACTTGACAGTTTGATTGTTTGCAGTGATAAGCCTTTCACAACTATGGAAAGACTTATAATTCTTCATTTTGTTATTAAGTTGAGTAAAAATCAAGCAAGGTAAGAAAAGGTCTTGAATTTCTTTGAAGTTCTTCAGTTCTTGTTCTTATCAAGTATCTGAGTTCTTGGTTGTGTGAAACTTAAAATGCATTTCTTAGAAGTTATTCATTTCATCTTTTTTTACCCATTGGCGTTTTTTCTGCTTAAAGTTTCTAAACTGAGAACACAGTATGATTTATCGAGCTGTTGGAATCCTGTGAATTTTGATTACTACAACTTTCGGGTGTTCTGTTTGAAAATGGACTTCCTCGCTAGATATCTTGTTCTTGTGTAACTACAGAAATGATGGAATATTTTTTACGGACCCAATTTTTTTATATACAAGTTTTAAGTTTTTATGACACGTTACAATAAGAATGCGTTCAAAAGAAAAAATATTGACTATTGTAACACCCTGCCTTTACAATGACATAATATTGTCCGGCTTTGCTCTATTGGCTCATGACTTTGTTTCTAGCAACCAAGAACTTCCCGGGGGTCACCCATCCCTAGATTGTTCCTGTCCAAACGTGCTTGTGGCCTTAAAACGTGTTGTGTTATGTAAGGTCAACGTTTACTTATAAGCCCAACATCTCTTCTGTCCACGGCCGGTGTGAGATTCATCTAAGATGTTACAACTATTAAAATTTTCATATATGAATATTTGACTTAAAATGACATACCGAGTCGCCATTCTGGAATAATATAGTTTGGCTGGTATGTAAGGTATAAAGGGTTTGTAGCCTTCTAAAGCTACAACCTCCATTTGTAACGTTTTGAAACGTGGGATTTGAATGCCGATTTCACTTAGAGAACTTGTTAATATTGGATGATTATGAATTATTTAGCATGGCTGATTGTTAGATTAGCATTAACAATTCATGACTAACAACTGTTATTAGAGCACACACGGTGATAATACGTATCAATTCTATTATTAATCATTATGTCACCGTTATTAATTCCTCACTAACATTCTACAGTCATAACTCACTGGATCTACATATGATTATTTATCAACTTCTATTGGTTAAAAAAATACAATGTGCTCGTTATGCTTGTGGCTGAAACCACGAGCTTCCCTTCCATGAACGTATCATGAAAGGAACGTAATGGCATCACAGAAATCATATGCTCGTTTTGGCATGTGATGAGCTATATAATGAGCTCATTGCCAAAGGTCTTAGTCATGACTACCTTGGCTGGACTTAATTTCTTAGCTTTTATTTTTCTCTAAAAAATATATAAGTTAGAAGTTCTAGGATAGGTGACTCTGAGATGTTCTTGTTTGGTCGTCAAAAACAAAGTCATGAGTTAATGAGGCAAACCAAATATATTGTGTTATGTAAGATAGAATGTTACACCGTATATTAAGTGTTAAACTTTTATAACCTTATTACCTTAACATTGTAAGCCTAGCATGTTGTGACTTCCTAGGGGTGACTGGATCATCCTATTAGTTTTGGTTTGACACCTTAACTCATAATAAACTCATAAACTTGCGGGGTTTAATCACTAAAGTTTAATTTTAGTTTCGATTTAACTATCAAATGTTTTTTTAATAATGGTTTAACCGTAAAGTTTTATTTAGTTTCTATTTAATCCCCTAAATTACATTTTGTTTCCGGTTTAACCCTTTCATTACCTTCAACCGGTTTAACCAATTACACTGCATTTTTCTTTTATTTTTTTTAATTTTTTGTTCAAGATTTGAAGATGTAATCCAATGAAGATAACAAATAAAGATGGTGTTCTCATATTCAAACTAAAAAACATGAACAAATCCAAATCCTAATTCCTATAACCTTCCGACGCAATCAAGCCTAGCAGAGGATGAAGATGAACAACGAAGAACAATTCACAAACCCATTAGAGCCGATCCACATAGAAATCAATCAACATTGAAGAGTCATTTCAGAATTTGATTTATCAATTTTGGAACGGTGTTCTTCACACATTCAAACCAAAAAAGTAGAAATCGATTGCAGAAACAAACTAGAGGAAACATGTAGAAATCGATTCATCGATTTTGGAACAAACCTTAAACCGATTCAGAGCGGGGTTTTCATCTTCATCGGTTGTCTTGTGCTTCGATCTGTAACATCGATCTATACCAATTGATGTGTACCTTTTGAGCTTCGATTTGTACCATAATCGATTCACCTTTTGAGCTTCAATATTCACATCTTGCGTTTCTGGTCCGATGTGTATGTGTATGAGAAAGTGGGGGGAGAGTAAAAAGGGGTGTTTGGGTGGCTGTGCGGCGGCGTCTTCTTCCTTTGACAAGGGAATGAGAACGGTTAGAGGTGCTTGATAAGTGTTGAGAGAGAGTAGGGGAGAGATGTTAGTGAATGGAGAGTGTTTGGGCGGGTTTTAGTAGGTGTTTAGGGATAGAGTATCATGGTTATCATAGAATTTTGGGTGTTTGGTTAAATTTAAGAAACCTTTTCCAAATAGGCATCCTTAAAGAGTATACTACCAAAATAGGCGTGAACCCTATTAAATTACCCATTTGAACAATGAAATCACTGAAAACCTCCATAATGACACGTGTCACATTCAGCCGCCAAATACCATATCGCCGATGGAAGTCCATGTCGCCGAAAAAAGTTGTCCAAATCGCTGAGAAAAGCTGTAGCAGCCGCCGGCACATCTCGTCAAATACGGCGGTCCTCGTCGCTGAAAACAGCTTAAATATCCGAAAAAATCTCGGAAAGCGTGCCACTCATATTTAAGAACTTTTTTATTGGGAAGGAAAATGTAATGTATTATTTATTGTGAATAAACAAAGTAATGTCTTTTTAAAAAAATTTACATTACCTTGTATGGATTAATGCTATATATAGGGATGGCAAAAAAATGAAACCGACAGGAAAAACCGAAAACCAACATAAACGGGACGGGGGGCAATAAATGGGGACGGAGACGGGAAAAACCCGATTATTTAAACGGGGACGGATTTGACAATCCCCTGCCCGATACCCGATTATAATTTAATATTAATTATACATATATATTAATACAAAAAAATTAATTTTAAATAGAAATATACAAATCTTTATACACTTTCACACAACTTAATTTTAATAGTTGTCTTTATTTGGATTGTTTGATTTTGATATTAAATGGAGATACTCTTTTCCCCGCGGTTTCCCCGTTTACCCGACGGGGATCCCCGTTTAAATCCCCACGGTTTTTTAAGCGGGGAAGGAAACGGTTTTCATAAACAGGGATGGGGAAGGGAGACCAATCCCTACCGTGTTTCCATTCCTAGTTATATTATCATGTAAAAAATTATAAATATTTGAAATCTTGTCCTTTTATAAACGTTTATATATAAATTTACCAGAGAACGATATTTTTTAAAAAACTACTAATGTTTTATGGCAAAAGTTTAAACGAGAACTGTTTTTCGTACGAGAACCGCGAGAACCAATCTTAGCCGTCCAATTCCCCCTCCTTCAATTGGATTGCCCACCCATGAATTTCTTACTGCATCATGCCACGCTCAATCTCTCCACGCTCTTCATTCATGAATTCAATTATCCAAAATGAACGGCCAAGATTGATTCTCACAGTTCTCATACGAAAAACAGTTCTCGTTTGAACCCTCCCCAATGTTTTATTGTGTTCACAAAGTTTGTTTATAAATTTTTTATTGAAATCGTAAAAAAAAATGAATATTTATGTATATATGTTATGTATTATGTACAAATTAATAATTATTTGAAATCGTCTACTTTTATGAACGCTTTGATGCTATAAAATTTATCGGAAATAATAATGTTATGTATTATATAAAAAATAATAATCATTTGAAATTCGCTAGTCTTTATGTACGTCCCGCTAAATAAAATTTCATACAACGAGGTTAGATTTGGCGGTAAAATCGAAATTAAGACAAATATAGCTTAAATTGTGACAAATCCTGTTGGGTTGGTTGTTGAATGGAAGTATTACTGTGTTACGTAGTTGATTGTTGGGATAGATACGACATCATGCAACCGTCTCGGTTGTGTCCACTGTCACTGCATCGAAACAGCATATAGGCAATACCTGTTCTCCCCTTAACGGTATGTGTTTGACAAGTTTTAGTCTATCAGACTACCTTTTATTCATTAGCGGTAGGTGTAAAGGTATAACATCCAAAGGTAAGTCCTAACAATTTTTGTTAGGGACTGGGTTTATACAACCGTCGTGATACAAGGTCCGGGTAAAACACGGCTCATAAAAGGTGTGTCGAGGAGATGATCGTTCAAGTTTATGCGTCTGAATCTAAGTATTTTCAGCAGACAAAACTCTCGGCAGCCAAAACATTCCGTAGCTTTAAACCTTAATCGTTTTCGATCAGTAGGATATTGTGAATGTTTTTGACAAAAATAGCACATTCTAGATATATCTCGTTTGCAAGATAGTAACCGTGTTTATAGACTACTCTGTTGACCTGAAACGGACAATGCGGTTCTTTCCCGTTGTTTACATCATCAAATAATGGGGATTGGTTCAGCACTTCGAGGTCGTTGTTAGACCCGACAACCCTGAAGTATGCATGCCAAAGCCAAAGGTCCTATGATGCCATTACTTATTGCATAATAGTCGGACAACATAGTCACCTCTCATGAACTGCCCACACCATGCAACATAGCAATTTGCTCAATCCCAATGTATACAATATAGGCTTCCTAACATGTCGCGAAACTCGTGCCTAGAGGCATGAGCGGTGTATAAACGTTGAATATTATTGTAAAAAGGTTTACTTAAATATTGCTTACCGTAAAGATTGGTGATACCTTTGGAGAAGTTTTGTATGCATTCTCATGCAGTTGATTCCGCCTTCAAGTACTCATCCGTCAGTTGATACCCCGTATGCCATTTTCAAATTTTCGAGGTACACTTTTCCAGATGAGATAACTCTTTCTGCCTCTAGCATCCTAGTTCTATTGAAAAATGTATACTCTTGCTCTAGATCCTTAACTTTTCGTAGGAATAGTCGTATGCTTATACGGAATAATCTCCCAAAGGTCTCATCTTTCTAATTACAATTATCCGTGAAATAATCTTGAAAAAGTCTCGCTTGTGTGCAACATCACGGTCTTTAGCTGCATCCGCTCCTCTCCGTCTTGGAGCTGAACTTTGTTCTTCACCATCATCGAGAAGCCTATGTACAGTTTTGCTTAATATTCCATGAAATAATACAGATCTCGTGTGCCAATACGCGGCAAAATCAATTTCCCGTTCCGACAATGCTGACGATGAGTATCATTCTGACGATGAAAACGGCATTTATTTTTTTATTGGTAGAAGAGAGTTTAACAGGAATGAAAATGTTATTTCAACGTCTTTTCCTTTAAACCAACACTGTCCCGCTGGCCGGATGCGAAGAGTCTAATACCGACTAATTTTCCTGAATTGATCGACAGATAACCAAGTTTTGGTAAAAATGTTGTTTAATTAAAGTCAGAAAGGAATTAAAATAATATTTTGGTGGGAAAAAAAGATTGAAGATCAAATCGCAAATCGGCAAAGCCTCGGCTTTTCTTTTCTACTACTACTAGTGTTGTGTAGTGCCCCCTTTTTCCCTTTTCTTCCCTTCATTCAATCCCCCTTCCAATCTATATCCGAAACCCTCTTTCCAAATGAGTCGTCTTCGCATAATTCTCACTCTAATCTTCACATTTTCATTATTTGCAGGTAATTCTCTCGTTTCTCCACAAATTCCCAATTATTTCATCAATTTTTTAACAATATTTCGATGATTGCAGCTGTACAATCGACGTCGTTTAAGATCGTCAACAGATGCCGCCACACTGTCTGGCCAGGGATACTCACCGGAGCTGATAGGACCGTCCTTAATCCCACCGGTTTCATTCTAAGCCCTGGTAAATCAAGAACCCTACGGGTACCCGTATCCTGGTCGGGTCGGTTATGGGGTCGTACCGATTGCAGTACAGATTCCACCGGGAAATTAACTTGTGTAACCGCCGATTGCGGGTCCGGCAAAGTTGAGTGCGAAGGCCGCGGCGCCGAACCTCCGGCCACGCTGGCGGAATTCACGCTTAACGGCGATCAGGGTTTGGATTTCTATGATGTGAGTTTGGTCGATGGGTATAACCTACCGATGCTGGTGATTCCGAGGGACGGTAGAAGCGGTGGATGCAGCTCCACCGGTTGTTTGGTTGACTTGAACGGCGGTTGCCCTTCAGCGCTGAGGGTGACGCGTTCGAGCAGGAGCCGGAGCGTGGTGGCGTGTAAGAGCGCGTGTGAAGCGTTTGGAGATCCGAGGTACTGTTGTAGTGAAGGGTATAACACGCCGGATACTTGCCCGCCGACGGAGTATTCGTTGTTCTTTAAGCATGTCTGCCCACGTTCTTACAGCTATGCTTATGATGATAAAACCAGCACCTTCACATGTGCCGGCGCCGATTATATTATCATTTTCTGCCCACTACCTTACACCAGGTAAAAAAAGTTATAATCATTAAATTTTTTTAAATAATCAAGGAATGAATAACTTTCTGAATTTTGGCTGCATTTGATGATTATCCCGTGTTTTTGTGCTGTATAAAACATTGATTTTGGACGTTTGTATATCTTCATATCAAGAAACAATATGAAAAGAGATTTAGCAGAGAATTAGTAGATTATTCGCATCGATCATTCAAGTGGTAGGAAGATAAATCAGAAGGAAATAAATGTTTTCTTGTTTTATTTCTAACTTTGTGATTTTATGGAAACCAAACAGTGAAAAGCTGCTAGAAGCCAGGAAGGAAGTAGCAGACTTGCCACTTGTGAACAAAACAATGATGCACATTGGTCGCCATGTCTAGGGTATGATTGGGTTTGGTTACGGTGTCTATCTTTTGTTTTATAGCTGAATTTGAAAACAGTACTGTAAAGGAGTCGAGCCAAGCTTGAGCCTTACAGGGTTCGAGTTTGGCTTGAAGAAATTTAGGTGGGCTTGAGCATTGCTCGAGTGCCTCACGAGCTTTTATAGTACAAAGCTTAGCTCGAGCTCAAGCTCGACTCGATTGCAACTTTAGTAGAAAACGTAATTATGCTGTTTCTATGTTTGTTTTCAGGGTAATGCGTGGATAGACAACTGGACTAAAGTTTTCCTTCCTTTGGTAAGATGACGGAAATATGATTTTTGTTCTTGTGCATTGGTCAGACTAGATTTGTTTAGATATTCAATTTGTGTGGGTCGTTTAGGATAGACTGGCAAATTAGAATTTGATACAAAAGTTAGAAGTAGACTAAATGACCAGATCTTTTGATATTTTCTTTCTTAATATGTTTACGGATGGGCAAACGGGCCATAAGAAATATGAAACAAAACTTGCTCGCTAATCGTTTCTGGCTATATAAGCCTAGAATAGTTGTAATGTAAGTTGGAGCTCAAATTGATGTGGACTTAGAAGGCATATTGGTCATGATCTGAGTACTTGTCATGTGAGGGAGGTCAGCAACTCAACATTGACCATCATGGCTAATCGACTGTTAGTCAAAGTTCGGTCTTAGTTACACAATTACTTAACTTGATGTGGCCAGAAGGGTGTAAAGCATGGGCATTAACCGCGCAATTGAGCAATGGATTCACATGTTGCGCACCAGAGTCAATAGAAAGATTGAGAAGAGGAAGTAGGAGGGTAGTGACATGTATGGTGAATCAAGAATTCTAATTGATGTTTATGCATTTAAGTTTCAAGTATCATGTTTGATAAAATCAATCCTTCTTCCTTGATTTGATGGCTGAGTGAGAAATCACGTTTACATATTGACTGTTCTCAAACTCAAAATTCATCTCTATTTACACATTCTTAGTTTTTCCTATATATATGTTATACTAACAATAGGCCAAGGGCTTAAAACATGTTCAAAAGCAAAGAAAAATAAATGCAAATAAACTAAAAAACTCCTATCTTAATTAAATTAGCTCCAAATAGTGTTGTAAAACTTGGCCGAGTACTTTGATAAGTACTTGTAATGGTACTGAGGCGGTTTGAAGTCAATTGTTCTAAATCATTCTGACGGTTAACAAGTCAAACAAACTCGGAATCACTCGGTCAAAATTTTGAGTTACACTTTTTTTAACCCTAATTTTGATCCTCTTTCAACCTTATTCTTGTTTGACACTTTGATTTTGTTCTTTTTAAGGTTGTAAAAATCGCTAGGTGATATACAGTCGGTCGACTATCTTCTAGCAAATCTAGGTGGTGATTGATCGGATTCTAGGCAAAACCTAAATTATAAATGAATTTATTTTTAAAGAATAATTATTAGCAATTTTCTAACAAAATAAGTCAATAACCATAAAAAAGTTTTACAAGCTTGAAAAATAAAAAATATAAGTCCACAATAACAAAACAAGTCAAAAAATATTAGCAGATTTCAAAAAGAAATTAAAAAAAACAAGTCAAACACTTTCATTGACCGTAGAGGACCTAGTTTGACTACAACCGTTAAACCTGACCGATCAGGTGATTTCTAGGTCGGTAGGCCGTCGATAACCATCTAGACGCCAATTAATTAGCCGTCGAGACCGATTTTTACAGTACTGGTTCTCTTTAATTATTTCAAATTCGACACATACGAGTATTTGAGTGCTATTCTATTTTTGATTGGAAGCCTTGTTCTTTTTTGACAATTTGTTCTTATTTAATATGAGTTTAGTTTATGTTTGATTTTGATTTACAGTATTTTGATTGAAGAACATTTTTATACTTTCATTTAAATTTGAAACATAGCTACCACATTAAGAGATTGTATGTATTTGATTTAAGATAAATTTATGTTTCACAATCTGTGTTGCTGTTTCTAAATATATTTCTTGAGTGATATGAAAAATTATGTTTTGTTTAAAGTAAGCAAAATGAAAAGGTATGTTTACGTTTGAGTATTTATGTATGTGTCGTAAGATAATTTTGAAATTTATGAAAATTCTGATCTGAGTACTCCTTTACTAGACTGGTTACTCGTGTTCCATTCAGACTTGCATCGGTCATGTATGGTTGATTTGTGTTATTGCTTGTATTATCACATCGGAATATTGCATCCTATTCATTTCTGATACTTGTTATATAACAAGTGCCTCTTGGAATGAAAATATAATTATTCATTGATTTGTATCAGTAATTTGTTTGTACATCCTTTTGTGGTTCTAATTGCTTCCCTTTTCATTTAGTTGCTTTTAAGTGCCATATAATTGTGTCTAGCAAAAACTTTATGAACACAATAATTATATTCTATCAACTAGATCTCTTTCTTTATTTTTTTTACAGCAGGCCACACGCACACATTAATCTACTTTTAAATCTACATCTTTTATTCACTGCAAGACTTAAACCCATAACTATAGACCATGAAAAACACCTTCTAACACCTTAATACCGCTAGGGTACAAGCCCTTTGGTAGATCTCTTTCCTCATGCGTGTTCTCTTTCCCCGTATTTCCATTATGTTTATGCAATTCCATTCTTTACAACTCATTCCTACCAGACACTCCTTAAGTTCTCTCGGCATTTCCATATTTCTCGTATCATGGATTAAAAGAGTATATGTGTAAGTTTGTTTCTTAGGTTGAATGGTAATCAAAATTTGAAAACACAATAATCTTATTTCTTAAGATTATGATTTGTCTTACCTTAGTTAAAACTAAGGGGTGTTTGATTTAGTTTATTAATGGCTTATAGGTTTCTGATTATTTTATATAAACCTATTTTATTAGCTTATTTTTCGTAAGTTAAACTTTTTGTCTTATTATAAATCATAATAAGTTTAGAACCTAAAAAATAAGCTAAAAAATCGCATATTAAATATAAACCGGACTTATAAGCCCTTGATAACTAAAAGCAAACAAATTCTTTAATTTTATTAAAGTTGATCCGTTAAACTTATGGGATTTTTAAAAAATTTCAATAAAATGGAAGTTTGAAAAGTAAGGATAATTCAGTTAATGAGTTTAACGCCGAATGAAAATAAAAGGAAATAAAATCTAGGAAATTATAACAAAAGAGTGTAAAGAAACAATTTGGGTTGATCTATTTGGACCCCTATAAAGTCTAAATAGCCCTTCATCATTATATTTTAAACTTTCTTTAACTAAATTAAATTATTGTATAATTATTTCTTTTAATTGTAATAGAAATCTTTTAAAAGTATTATGAATTATGCAATAATCTTTTTCAATTATATCGTATAAAAGTATTATAAACTATATTGTATAAAAGTATTATAAACTATTTATAATCTTTTTTAATTATATTTTTTCTTTTTAATTATAAAAGAATTCTTTTTATAAGTATTATAAATTACTTATGTAGGCATTATTTCTCGGTATTTTAAACACAACATAAATAAATAAAAGGAATTATGACGCAACAAATAAAAGTGAATGATATAGATATTCATCCTTAATCTCTGACATATATCAAATGTGCTACAGAACTACATGACTTAAGTTGATTAAATGATTCTAAACGTAAACTATACATAGTTTTCCATGCATAAGCAGACAAGCTTTTATGGGCATTCCAATACCTTGTGGATGAGGCACTAAGTAATTTCCTTGTAAAAACACGAGACATAATGGTTGTTGTTCACATGCGCCAATGTAATGGCTCGGTGGTCTTGAAGCTCTTCAGGACCTCTCCAGAGTGGGAAACAGGTTATAGATTATTCGCATAAACAATGAACGATCACACTAAACTTGTTGTTAATCAAGTAACCAGTTAAAGGCATATTCATCCAATGCTCCTATAGTGTTGGTGATTCTGACCAACATAGCGACTTGTATAGCTCATAGAACTCGTCATAAAAACATTATAGGATGCGTAATACTGACTGCGTAATTTATTAAGCAATTGTTGTCAAATATCGAGCCATTGCTTTTCACTGTGCCCTAGACAAACAACTGCTCGAATTAAAAATGACAAGCATATATAAATGAAAAAATAAAAAGTAGAATTTTATATTTTAAGACTTAATATTAAAAATACATATAATTTAATATATTTGAATTTGTAATACTAAAAGAATCAAAATTTATTTTTTCTAATATTAAAGGAATAAAGAAAAGTGTTTAAAAATATTTATAAAACTATAAGATTTAATAAATAATATTAATAAAAATGTATGGCCCGTTTTTTATGTGTGCAACAAGAAAATAAATGTCATACTTTATTAAAATAGGGTAACAACCGGCTCGGGTATAATATAAAAAAAATTTCTTTAATATTGCACAAGAACTCTCAAACTTGTTCACGTGAAACCTCCGTCTACCACATAACCTACAAAAATAAACAACGGAAGGAATGAGCTAGAAAGTGAGTAACTCCATAAAAGTACTCAGATGATAATAATTAATATGTAAATGTAATCTCATCAAAGTACGCCACTCATGCCACTGTTTGCCACTCAGGCCACTATTTGCTATTCAAGCCACTGAGATCAACACATGTCACATATATCATATACAAATAGTCATATGCATACATCACAATAATAATACCATCATCACATATGTGGTCCCACCACTGTAGTCCCCGACTACTAAAGTCATATCGACTTCTGAGGTTACATCGATCTCTAGATGCTACATCAGCATCCTGGTGAGTTGCATTGACTAACAAATACTACCACGCAGGCAGATTGGCCGTCTGTGCATGAGCCACTTGCTCTAATTACCACACAGGCAGGGTAAATCATCTTTTCAGATAAATATCATGTATACATATATCGCATATATCCGTATTGGCTTAAACATCATCTTTCATATATACACATCACATACTCTGTCATCACACACATAATCACCTTAATAATCACCTTGATTATCTGCTTACTCTTGCTTCGTAAATATATTATCACATATTTACACTTCTATACATTGCCCGTTTATCTTTCATTCTACTTATCGCTTTTACTAAATATATATATATATATATATATATGTACAAACATATACACATTCTATCACTTTTATATTTAATAATCTACTATGTATCTCACAGAGATACTACTCTTCACAATTACCTACGCGTACTCATAACGCATATAGATAGGTGTTTATAATATATAACACTGTAATAACGCACTCTATTTAACTATGTTATTGTGCATATCAACATCACTTATTTAAATGCTCGTATACTCTTTAAAATTATGAATCACACAACACTAATAATAGTTGCACTTTACAATGGAGGATTAATTATTAGTTATTAACCCCAACCCTTTCCTATCTTTATTTATCTGGGTTTCACTTATTATTTAATCATTCAAACACATTTCCCGTCATTTAATATAATACCAGAATATTTCACTCTTAGTCATAGATATATATATCTCCGTCTCACGACTCTCATATACCACTACATATGTCTCTATTAATTTCGTGTACATCACTGTACTCTTTACCAATTAGTTATTATTTACAGCTTTCGGTATCAATAGCTAATAACAATCATGCAATACATTTCACTTTAGTATTGACTACATACAATTACAAGTAATTAATATCTCTAAGTACCAGATTAAGGTACTCACCTATAGTTCAACACTTCCTGATCGTTCTCTTATTTTTTTTCTTAGGTTCTCAAATACCTTAGAAAAAAAATATGATAATTATTACTTTTACGCAAGTCAAAACACAACTTTTAAACAATGTACAAGCACACCCTGACCTATCTAGGGTTAGGCATGCCTGTACCATTTTGAGTCACGCCCGTGCCTCCTCATGTACGCCTTGGGGCATGGTTCGTTCTTGAGGGGCACACCCATGCCATGCAATTTACAGCAACAGTTCTAACCGGAGCTCACTGTCTCCAACCATAACCTATTCAATTCATTTCCAGATCATAGTCGGTACTTCTAAACATCCCCGCAACACCTACTAATCATATTTGACAGCATATAACATTCCCTTGATCATTAAACGCTATATAAACTTAACTAAATCGCTAAACACTCCAAAACACAAACATAATAAAACACTTACAATATTTAAACTTGATCCCTTCAATTGATATATGTTAATCTCACTTGCTAATCATCAACCAAAGCTCCTACTTGAGATTTAAGATATGGGTGTGTGTTTTGGAAGAAAGAAGAATCAAAGAAAAAAAAAAGAAGAACAGAAGGAAAGAAGGAAAGAAGCAAAAAAAGAAGAATAAGATAACCACAAGGGCTGCCGCCTCTTTGGTGATGACCCAACTTTTAGTGGGTATCCCGTTCCCCTTTCCGACTTACAACTTATCCATATAATACCCATAAATCCCAAGGAGGATATATTTGGAATCATTATCTTAAACCATTTAATAATTCTTAACTCATACTTGCTTTTCTTAACTTTTATTCCACAACTTATTTTAATAGTTTTTATAAATTTGGAATGTTACAAAAAAATATAACAACCCATTCAAATACCCTTCACTCTTCCCATTCCCATATAAATAATCAGGTTCCAACACATCTCCCCAACTCCCTCTCTCAATGTTCCAGCCACAGTTATCGGCCGCTGTCAGCCCTCCTCCTCCACCGCCTTCTTCACCTCGCAACTGCCATCCATCTCTCCTCCACCGCCGCTGTCAACATCTCCGCCTCCGTTCTCCTCAACGTTGCTCTCCTCCGGCGCCGCTCTCCTCAGTCCGCTTCTCCTCCGGTGGCCGGTCGGAGTCATCTTCAAGATCATTTTAGGTGGACTGAATTATACAAGATTAAAAAAACTGTTGTTGTATATGTATGTTAAAGACTTACTTGATAATTGTTATGTTTAATTATACATTGTCATTTGTTTATAAAGTATATGAATGTTGAAGATGACTATAAAAAAAGACTCAAATTACCAGTTTTCAATACATGATTAATGTTGGTTACAAGTAATTAATTGTATGTAAAAAAAGACTCAAATTTCTGATTTCAATGTTTGACCATTATTTTATTGAAATTTTGGTTTTCTATACAAGTTAATTTGTGTAAAATTTAAAATATTTAAAAAAAACTTTATTTTTATTGGACATGGCTGTTTAAAACTTTAAATGGACCAATCAAGAAGGATCATACCAATAAAGAGGGTTCAAATAGGAGCACACAAAAGATTGTTGTAGCCTTGTTGGCTCACAACAATAATACAAATACACAATTGGCTCAAGTAATTTAGTCAATTATGAATTGTCAAAAGTTTCTAAATCCTTTCAAATCATTTTTATTTTCCCCAAAATTTGAACCACTTCTACTTTGTTCCCGAGTTTATTATCGGAAAAAAACCGGGTGAGAAAAAAGAAGAGAACAGAAAATGTTTTAGTCACTCTCTGTACACGAGTCGGGGGGAAAATAAGATAAAGAAAAAATATAAAGTATTTTTCGTTCCCTTCACAATCTTGTCAACTTTTGGAAGAACACTAAGACCATTTGTAATGATGGTTAATGAAGCTGAAAACGAATGAAGGACCAATGAGAATTGTCCGCAAGCGATACTGGATTTTTGACGGATGATCAAAAGGAGAGAAAAATACACTTAGACCATGTGCATCCATCATTTCATTTCTATTGTCACGTCATCGTCATATGATTTTCCCTCCCATCCTCATCTATCTCACTTCTATCACTCTAACCCCACATCCACTCCCTCAACCATCCCATATTTTAGCTATTTTATTTTTTATTACAAGTATTTAATTTAAATAATGTAATTTTTATTTAGAATTTAATATATATAAGATAAAATAATAAATTTTATATTTCATAAATTATAACTAAAAAATTAATTTACATAATAAACTTAAAAACTCTAAAAAACTACATGATTATCCTAGTCCTAATTGTATTTTTGTCGTAGAAACTTTTTGTGGGCCAAAACCGCAATTAGCGTCTTTCCCCTGAGATGCTCGTGTGAGGAAATGTAAAAGTCGAGATCCTTTTACAGTTGCTTCGACTCGTTTCGTTCCACAATTTTTCTCAAAATTTCATGCTTCTCTCTCTTGAGTTTCAAGCTTTCTTGTTCCGTATTTAACAATTTTTTTTGCATGCTAAACATATCCGCAAAACCCTCCAGCTCCTTCGTCAAATCGTCATTTTTTGGAGGCCCGGTGAATGTTGACGCCGCACGTTTACAAGTGTCACGTCCGATAGGACGTGGAAACTCTTCTTGTACATCAACATTATTCCCATCTTCATCACCTACGTTGAGGTCGAACCGATAACGTTTGTCGAAAGACATCGTGTTTGCATTCAAATCCGAGGTAGTCTTTCTCCGTTTTGAGGCCCTTGAGTTGTCATCCATGGAAGATGTAATTTTCCATTTTGGATGGTCTTTCATTACACTCCAAGCCGCCTCATTGTTGAAACTCACATTTTTAGTTTCCGCCCTATAACGCAAATGTGCCTTCTCCAAATAATCCGATTTACTCCAACCGCAAAAATATTTGGACTTTATATTATTGTAGATTCCGTTAAACTTCATTATGTGTTTCTTCATATTAGTTCACTATGACGTTATTTGGTATTTCGTGCGACTTCAAAAGTTTCTTTCATTAAAGTAGTCAATTACACGCACTCAAAAGTCACTTACAAATATAAATAAATAATTAAATAAGCAAAAATATATAAATAAATAAGCAAATATACAGTCATTTACTCATTTTATCATATACTTAAATTTAAGTGTGGAAACACTCAAATGATTAGGGTGGCAAATCCTGATACGACCCGAAACCTAACCCAAACCGAACACGAACACGACTCGAAACTGAATTGGGTCAGACATGGGTCGATCCGAAAATAACACGAAACTGGTCGACACGAACACGACAACCCGAAGATCCTGTTTAATACTGTTTTTTATAATAATAATAAAAAACACAAAAAACATTTAACTTAAATATATTATTATTTTGAAATTATATATAATAAATTAATAAAAAAATGGCGGCACTTTTAAGTTTGGTATTTTACAATTTTTAGTTTTTACCTACAAAGACATTTACATTTAAATTTTTATTTTGATTTTGATAAATTAATATATAACAAAATTACAAGAATAGAAATAAGAAAATTTTGGAGAAGAAAAGAGGAACTCGTGAGTCGTGAGTCGTTAAATTGAAATGAAACCCTAGCCTCCCTTGTGACGCCGACAGCCTACCTCCAATGTCGTCGTCCACTGTCCATCACTCCACGCCTCCATCGTCCTGCCTCCAGAGACTCGGTCGCCTCTCAGTTTCAACCTTTCTAAAAGGTAATTGCCTACAAGGCTGCAACTCCCTTTAACTTTTGTGTTTTTGAAGATTTTTAGTCGTATGTTTGAATTCCCAAACTTATGTTGAGAATTTTATTTGTATTTGTGTTTTAGAACTATTATATTGGTTTTATAATTTTTATTTTCGATATGAAAATCAAGTTATTTGACCGAAAACATAATTTGTTTTTTTCTCCAAAAAATGGGTTGACACGAAAATACGACCCGAACAGAACATGAATTAAGTGACACGAACTAAACACGACACGAAACTAAACTGGGTCGACACGAAAATGACACGAAAATGGTTGACCCGAACACGACACGAACCATTTAATACGAACACGACCCGAATTACCAGGCCTACATACATACAAACATTATTTTCCCATTTTCTTTTATATCATAAAAAAACCAATGGTTTTAAAAAACTCGTCTTGACTTCGTCATGGTTTGAGACTTGACCATGCCGTCATGACATGGTTCAAGGCTTGAATGTAAGGTTTGACGTACGCTAAGGTCCTACTTAACATGTCTTTACTTGTTATAAGACGTGTTTTTAGGCGTGTTAGAGGTATTGAGCCATTTGAGCCGAATATATATATTTTATTATTTACATACATAATTAGAATTTATGTACAAAATTGCCGCTCTAAGTTGCACATTATGAAACGCCGTGACTTCGGCATGACTTTCAAGAGTTGAGTATTGACCTTTCCGTCACGCCATGCCGTGACTTTCACGCCCTGTTCTCGAGTTTTTTAATGAAGGAAAGCGGAGGAAATGAAAGTGAAAGGAAAGAAAAGGAAGGAAATGAAAGTGAGGGGAAAGGAAAAAAGATGACTATGTTGTGTTCATCATCTCATATTTAAGAGGATTATTTTTTAACCAAATAGTCCTTCCTTCCTCTCCCTTTCAATTCTTAATGTTGTGTTCAAGAATTTTATTTTAGAGAGAAAATGAATGATTTGAAAGGAAAGAGGAAAGAATTAAAAAATATTTGAGTTCCAAAGTCTTTTTAAGGAGAGAAGAAAAAGGATTTGGAAGGAAAATTTCATTAACTTTTCCTCCTAAAAGTGAGAAGATTTGAATGGAAAGAAAAGAAAAAGTTTTATAATTTTTCATTAGTGACTAAATTACCCTTAATAATAACTAATAATTTAAGAAAATAAGAATATTATTATAATATAACTCATTTTTCCACTTTCTTAAATAAAAATAGTACTCTTTCTCTTATGTTCTTTTCTTTCAAACTTAAAAATATAAAAAACTAAAACTATTATCATTTAACACAATCGGCTCAGACGCTCAGTCGTAGTCAACTACGAGTATATGATATTTTGTCAAACACCTGGCGATTGAAACCATATCCCCGTTGTATATTATTAACACCACCAATTAATGCACGAAAATGACTACAGATCCATCAATTTCAAATAACTCTGTTCATCAGCACATGAATCGGAGGATTTAAGAACCAAAGAGTCAACAAATCGCCTCAGTTTATTACCTGAACTAGACTCCATTCCACTGACAGTGGTGGTGCCTTCTGATCTTCTTTCAAGTTTGGTCGGTGGTCCTCTTTATGATTCTTGAACAAGTAGTATCAGGGAATACTGGATTTGATTGGTTCCCGTTTGGGGATTGGATGAATGTCTGAGAAAGTAGAAGATTCTGAATCAATGATGGGTCGAGAGATCTCGAATCTTCTACGCCCTCGATCCCTTGTTATCTTCTTGATCGGTTCGGTTTTCGTCTTCCTCGCTTTCTCATCATTCTCCCAACAGGTAATCAACACCGGCTTTTGTTATTCTGATATAGCCTTTGGATCTATTTATGAAAAAGATTTGGATTCGAAGGGCTTGTTTTGATTTCTGGATTTAGATGTACAACACGCATCTTAGCAGAGAATTAGGTGCTGCTGTGATGATATAGTTTCCGGGAGAACTTTTATTATGAACTATAATTACGTGAGGTTTTGCTGCTTAACTTTAGAGGACCTTTAATTATGATTTTAGCAGGCAATTAACTAAATTCGTCTTCTAACTTGGTACTCATAGTGGATAGTATGATTAGATGTGCACATTGTTAATGCATTCCATCCAATGTGATTAACACCTGATTTCCCCCAATGCTGGTCACCTAATATGAGTTAGGCCAGAGGTTAAGAAAGTTGGAGATTTTTTTATGAGGGGTAGTGGTTGAAGCTTGATTTTCTGGTAAGTAGATAAAATAAAAGTGTCTATATGGTATCAGTAGATGATATTTCCGTTTTCATTTAAGCAGAATCTGCTATGATGTTTTGCCTTCCTTTTAAAAGCCTAGTATCCCAGCAAAAACCTTTCACTTAACATCCTTGGTCATTGGTACATCTTATGTGGATAGTTGCTCGTATCCACACCTGTCATTTATGTGAAAAATAGATTCCGTAAGCAGCGTGATTGCTATTCCGTTCTACTTAGGTTGTGTTCGTTATGGTGGAATGGGGAAGGGAAAAGAAACCGTCATTTCATTCCCTCGTTAGAAGATGTTTGTTAGTCATGTAGGAATGGAATGAACTATTACGTACAGAATGCGATTCCCTCTATTTTGAGGATTTTCATTTCTTGGAGGATGGGTGATTTTTCCTTATTCCTTCCGGGAATGAAATGAATTGCTACAATTTAATATTTTTTTTCCTTAAATTTTTTTATTAAAGTTTATTTTATTCCATTGTTACGTCTATTTCTCTCGATCAAACATCATATAGCAATGATTCATTTCATTCCGACAAAGCAACCAAACATGTCGATGAATGGTAATAACTCATTCCATTACCTCCTCCATTCTATTCTTTTGTCATTCCTTTCCGTCTAACCAAACAGACCCTTACTCTATTTTGTTGCTTCCTGGGTACAATAGGATTTCCTTTAGAATATGAATTATGTTAAGAATTCATGCTTTTGACAACACATCCAAATCTAAGGTAGCTGCTTTGTTGAATCATAGCACATAAGCATAACATGTTGGACTGGCTAGGACCCGAGAATGGTTTTACCAGCAGAAAGCCAGAAACAAAAACAAATTTTAAACCACTCCAAGGTCTTGGATCCATGTGTAGGCATGCATGCAACCTTTTAAATAACCAAAAACGAGAGAGAGAAAGAATACCAATTTGGAGAAAACCTCAGGACCAACTTTAGACTCCCAAATAGGAGATCTCTTCATGCAATCCACTCATGAGTGGGTCAACAACACCTCAGGGATGCTAGCCCTCGTCTTCTACACCAATACTTGGTTGAAACTTGATGCTTGTCACTCGTACTACACCATGCACTATCCTTCAAGACTTAAAAAATCGAGGTCCCGACGTGAAGGAAGCAAGAAGATGGTGTTTGGAGATTAAGAACAAGAGAGAGAGAATGATATCTTAGTGAGAGAGAGAGCGATTTTTCTTGAACTAGACCAAAATTATCTCTCTCAACCTTTAAAATTGGCTCCTATCGAGCATTAATTATTGCCGGCCTAAAGGACTAATAAAATTGCATCCATCTCATGGGCTGTGCAGTTAATCTTGGCGAGATCACGGATCTCGGACTTAGGAAAAATATCGGTTGAAAATCTCGGTTGTAAATATCGGAACCGATATTCTCGCCGAGATTGACCGATATTTAGCCGAGATTTGGCTGAGATTTGGCCGAGATTGGTCGAGATTTTCTCCTGTCCACTTTAATAGCCTATTTCTCAACCTTAAAACCTAATTAACACACATTTCCCTTCCTTGTTTCGTTCTTGTACAAGCAACTAATAGAGGCCTTCTTCTTTTGACTTGGAGTTCTATGTTTTTTATTTAATTTTTTTATGATTTTGATTATATATACATATGTTCTACATAATATAAAAATCCGATATCCCGCTGATATCTCACCGCGATAACCGCTATTTCAAATCTCGGTCCTTGATCGATATTTGATTTTTGACCGAGATAACTGCATAGCTCATGGGAAATTAAAAGGCTGTCTCTTGAAAATGCATGGTTGTACATCCTTAACGCATGGGTGTGCATGAATAAGCCAAAGCAAACAACCAACACACATGACACACACCATTGACATTTGTTGACCATGCGTCCTCAGCTTGGCATTTGGCACGGCTTCAAACCTTGCGCCAAGTGGTGTGCTTATTTAAATCATATTTTGACGTTTTCTGTTAAACACATTTATAACAAGTATAAGATGTGCCTTTTTTCTTTGTCTTAGGCATCAAATACATGAATCGGTATAAGCCAAATCACGTATTTGACTCACAAAAGGTGTCTCTTTGCTCTATGTGTGACCTTATAGGTTCATGCATCATATGTAGTATTGCTTGCACCATTGTATTTTGGGCTTGAAGCTGAAGCTCTTATCCTGACGACTCTTCACATATTCCTCAACAAAGCTGTCAAAAAAATTTAGTAAAGAGTTAAGAATAATTTGAATTGTCCTCTCATGGAAAATCTGAGGTATGAGGCATTAAAGCGATTTACATAGCCTCACATCTCCAAAAAATGACCAAGTATGTAATTGCTCTCAGCAGAACACTTCTATTGATACTCAAAGTGAAGTGACTGCAAGTTGCTCTTGAAAGGACCTTTCCAGAAGCGACTTCAGGATGTCATATGCATCACGTGGACCAATCTTTTCAAAAAGATATGGTTCAATAGAGTCCATCAAAAGGGTCAAATCAGTAGCATGACAAACATGTTTTTCATAAACTTTTCATTCATACGACAGTTCATCTTGGTGTGGGTAAATCAAGATTGTGCAACTTCCACTCGCATCTCAGAATGTTACTCAGGTAGTGATTCCGTAGAAGGAAGTTCTATAATTCAGCTTGGGATTCGAAACTTCAAGTGTTCGTGACCTGTTTAATTCCAACTGCACAATTCTTGTGATTGGCCGCATGCACTTCTTACAAGACTGAGTTTGTAAGTCAACTGCTTTATGACACGTGGGCTTCTGGACACTTGATGATTGGCTGTATGCCTGTATTCATGTCTCACCAAAGATCGTTTCCCGGATAGCCTCCCCAATTCCCCATAAGCACCTATGGCTATGGATGTGATTGGCCAAATACACTTCTCACACCGCATCACTTATGGTTCAACTTGTGTACTTAAAAGGATGGTGCCAACTTATGTGATGCGAACCGGGCTTGTTGGGTCGGGTGTACAAGAGAAAGGTAGGGGGCAAGAAGCGAAAATAGAAGAGTTACAGGGTTGAAGGTGTCATTTAGCTATTTCTATTTCAGGAGGTTATTAGTAGCTAATAATAAACTAGTTTTCTTTTTAAGGGAATTAGGATCTTTGGCTATATATAGGTCCGGCCGACTTCTTGTGTAAGGGTGCAGAAAATTATTTACTGTTTCTTGTTCTTGTTTGGGAGATTACCGGGTCTCGAATACCGGATATTATGCCGCAGTCATGTATTTTCCAATTTGATTCGTATCAAATTGGTATTAGAGCAGTCGTTTCTTGCAACTTGTGATCGATTGGAGCAGCCATGACTAAGAAGATTTCCTATCTCGATAATGAACTGGCGGAGTACAAAGCCTCGGCGGGGGAGCGATTTAAGAGGATCGAGAGTACGCTGGAGGCCCTAAAGCTGGATTCAGAGAAGTGGCATGCTGAGATTATGAACAATTTGTTGAATCAAACGAAGACCCCACCACTGCCGCCGCATTTCAGCCAAGCGACCACCACCGAACACGCTAGTCTCACAGCCGCCGGTTTTTTTTGACCAATTGTCCATTTTGTCCAGTGTTGTAAAACTCGGCCTAGGCGGCCGAGTACTCGGGGAGTACTTGGAAATCGGCCACCTGCTGAGGCGAGTCGGGGCTACTCAGCCATGTTACTCGGATTCGGTCAAAACTCGGTCCTACTCGGCATTACTTGGACCTACTCGGCCAACCAAGGTCAAAACTTTTTTTGAATTTTTCAAAGGCATACGGCACGCAAGTAACTATATTTTTTAACCTTATCTATTTCCTTTCTTCTGTTATTTATCACGAGTACGAAATCAATAGTATCTCTTCCACTTTTTCTCATGACCGTCGACTATACGACGCAATTTGAAGTTTTTAACAATTATGTTTATGTTTCTAACATATTTCTTTGGCCCTATGAACAATTTTATATATATATATATATATATATATGAGTAATTATGAACATACTACATGTGAATTTTTGAATTTATACATAAAAAATCCCAATCCGAGTACTCTCTGCCTAGGCCGAGTACTCGCTACTCCCCGGTCGACTGCTCGAGTAGCGCCTAGCGATTTTTGCAACATTGATTTTGTCAACTCAGCCCTTGGGGTTTACGACTCAATCAATGCCTCCACTCAGCTCTATTCCCATGACTTTAACTGGTTCCAGTTCAATGCTTACTCGGGTTTTGGTTCTTTCTAGCCGCCAATAAGCAATTTTGTGGTTGGTAACACGGCAATGCCTTCATGGGGCAGCGGACCAGAGGCGGGTTCTCCTAGTCTATGTTACAAAAGCTAAAGATGTCTTTTTTTGAGGGAGAGGATGCATGGTGGAAGACCTAGTAAACAGCTACAAAGAATTTTTTGTAGGCTAGAAGACAAATCTTAAAAAGGGCTACAAAACAAAGATCGCTATATTTGGGATCCAGGAATAATTCTAAGCGAGTTTATAAAGCCACACCTTGAGGACAAGGTGTGTTTTGGGGGGAAAGTAATGATGTGAACCGGGCTCGTTGTCGTTGGGTCTGGTGTACCAGAGAGAAAGGTAGGGGGCAAGAAGCGAAGATAGAAGAGTTGCATGGCTGAAGGTGTCATTTAGCTATTTCTATTTTAGGAGGTTATTAGTAGCTAATAATAAACTAGTTTCCTTTTTAAGGGAATTAGGATCTTTGGCTATATATAGGGCCGGCCACCTCCTTGTGTAGGGTGTGCAGAAAATTATTTACTGTTTCTTGTTCTTGTTTGGGAGATTACTGGGTCTCGAATACCGGATATTATCAATAAAGCATCTGACTAACGGTGCGTTTTGCTGTAGTCACGTATTTCCCAATTTGATTTGTATCATTATGTTTATAAACTCAAGATATGCATTTTAAAACACATGAGCGCTAGGAGCTGGAGCCTTGTTGACTGGCCAAACACACTTCTCACCAAAGACCAGTTTTCACATAGCAATTCCACAAGTGATTACAAATATGATTGGCTGACGCTCTTCTCACACCATATTCCTGATGGTTCAACTTTTTTTTAAAAAATATTTGTTTTTATTTTACAATTAAATTTAAAAAAAGGGGTTTTAGTTGCCAAGTTAGAAAAATTTAACTTTTATTTAATTGGAAAAGGTTTGGGTATCAAAACTATTTTTAGCGTCCAATTCGATATTACCTATACCAATTTTACTTGCTTTTACATATCTACCCTGCTCCTTTAATTTCAGGTGTTTGTTTTTAAAAATGCAATACCAAAACTCCAAAAGCTTTTATGTATTTGAGTGTAGAATACTAGAATGTAGTTCCAATCCGAGTACTCCCACCATAGGCCAATTACTCGCTACACCCTACTTGACCACTTGACTAGCACTTGGATTACAATGTTGGAGAAACTAATATAATATGACAAGAGCCAAGTAGTTCTAGTAACTGCTTTTATCTTATAAATTACGTTAAGTTACCATCTTGGTTTATTTGTCCATGTTCAAAGACAATAATCCTTGGCTATTGTGGTGTTTGCAAGGCCTTTTCAGTTATGACTTAAGAGTTATTTGAAGTGTTTTCATGTTCTATTCCTCTTTGACTGCTCTGATGAACTTCTCCCTTTAACTGTATTAAGCGTAGTTGGACAAACAAGATAGTCCCAAAATGCAAAATGTAGAAATGTTTAGTTCTTTGATGGATAACATGAACTTCAACTACCACTAGATTTTATTTACTTAAATAGATTTATCATTTATCATCCCCACTACTCTGTTGATTTTGTGAGGTTTGTAATTACACCTCATCATTTTTAATGTAGTATAGATTGTAATTCCTGATTTTCAGTTGTCATCTGGTGAATCATTGACTGTAGAAAACTTAGGAAGCTCTCTACGGAAAGCTCATCTTTGGTTATTCGTCTAGTCTATATTTTAACAACCATTTTGTGGTTTCTCTGCATGTTTGAATGTATATGCTTGCTTGAATATGTAAATAGGGTTAGGACCTTTGTGCTTCATTATATAGTGTGCCTGCCTTTAAGATCTCTGGTTTTTATATCTAGTTAGCAACCTGGATTGTGCACACAAGGTAGGACGAGGGACTTTCCTACATGGGTGCAGGCCAAGATATTTTCACTTTCTATTAATGTGCTGGTCCACCCTTTTAGGATATGATAATCCATGCTTCAAAGCAAATTTATGTTATATTCCTGTTATAAGTTAATTATATTATCCATTGGTTAAACCTGACACTTTTCCAATGTCTTATGAGATACTATATTAGGTGGTTGATGGCTATGTATGGTGTTATATTTATACTTACCTGTTTGTATTTAGGAGGAAGATACAGTGGAAGAGGTGCATGAAATTACCCATAGAGTATTTCTGGACATTGATATTGATAAGCAACGGTTAGGTATGGTCCTTTGTTTCTATGAATAATTAATGATTTGCATTGTGATTCACATAGAAAAATTTTCAAATGCATCTTTGGCATATAAACTCCACCATAGCTCAGGAATCTGTTCTTATTTCTTTAATGACCATAAATGATAGCTAAACTTAAACATGCAATGCCAAATGTAAAAGCCCAAAAACCTTGGTTCTTTGGCAGATCTTATGAGTTTCAAATTTTGCAAATTGAAATTTACTTAACACAGATATCTTTAATTCTTTGTGTTTAACTTAGTACCTTATGCTTGTACTGCAGGAAGAGTCGTTTTAGGATTGTATGGTGAAGTTGTACCAAAAACTGTCGGTAAGCCTTCAATCTTCTGTTTGATGTTATATTTAATTAAATGGCAGGACTAAAGTAAACATTATGGAAATGTGCACATTAGTTCTAGTTGATTCTTGTGTATTTTCTCCATTGATTAGGATTATTAAACCAACTGAACTACACAGCATGAGAAACTAACAAACTCTGCTATTATTACTTAATATATCTAATTAACGAGTACTCCATTTTCTACTTGATATATCTAATTAACTTGTACTCCATTTTCCGTGTTTGCAGAGAATTTTCGAGCTCTGTGCACAGGTAACAATATTCCAGATTCTATTAGATTTGAACTTTTACAGTGTTCTTTACTTCTTTATATCATTAACCTCACTATCTGAATAAGAAAAATGAAAATAATTGATAAAAAAAGAAAATGAGGGATACAATACACGTACATGAAGTTATTTTACTTGATGAATTTGTATAGAGAACCAGATTTTTGGTTCATATGTGCCGCATCTAACTTACTTTTGAGATTAGGGGAATTGGGAAAGGGTGTGAGTGGTAAACCGCTACACTATAAAGGAACGCCTTTCCACCGCATCATACCCGGGTTCATGATTCAAGGCGGAGATACGGTCTATGGCAACGGTAGAGGAAATGAATCCATTTATGGTGGTGTCTTTCGTGATGAAAATTTTAAGATCAAGCATTCACATGCGGGTATTTGACCTACTTATCATTGGCCTCTGCTTTATTAGATGATTCGTTACAATGAGTTAAGGATATATAGAAAAAATAAAATACTATGTATTATCTTCTAAAGCATAGAGTTCTTGCAGGTATGGTGGCCATGGTCAATTCAGGACCAGATTCTAATGGTGCACAGTTCTTCATCACTACTGTTAAGGCCTACTGGTAAGTTTTTTGTGCTCCATAAATTATCAATTTTTGATTGCTGTGCTACTGTTGGTCACTAGTTAATGGAGTTGTACATATCTTTTCCTCCTATGATATGATGATGCTACTAATCATTAGGCATGCTTTCTTGCTAATTTTTCTGCTTCTGGTTTCTTTTAGTATTTCATTGGACCCGTTCAATATAAGTGATAACCTGGTTACTGTACCTTAATGAACAAGCAGCTCCTCAAATAACTTCTCATCCCTCTTAGTTTCTCAAATGGATGTCTGATGTTTTCTTTCTCTAGAAAAAGGAAACAGACTTATTATTATTTTTTTATCTTTAATTCTGTCAAATATTACCTTAGACACATAAAGTAGCAACAATTCTGAAAAGATTTATCATAGGCAAAACACAGATAAAGGTACAGAAGAAATAGAAAACTAGCGTGAAAATGATATGCAGTTAGAACACGGAGGGTTCTAAGGAACAGAATTTGCATGGGGTTTTGTTGGCATTCTTGGACCTCAGGTTGTGGTGGATTTTCTTCTGATAGATCTGGGGGAATGTTGAGATAATTTTGGATACCAAAGTTCTACAAATATAGTGGGTTATGATTCTAGGACTGTTCAAGGGAGTATTCCCTAGGCCCACATGGTTACCTCGGCAGTGAGATCACCGAGCACTCTATCATTTTGAGGGATGGTGTTTCTTTTATTAGCATTCACCAAATAGTTAGAGATGTCAGGTGCCTGGATCATACAACCAAGGAAAAGTCCCTTCTGTAGTCCTATATTGTTAAGACTTAAGAAAAAGGAGGCAGTTGGGGTTTTTGCATAGAATACAACCAGTCAACAAAAAACTGTGATCAATACATTTCTGGTTCTAGTAATAGATGAGTTCTTGGCCAAGTACATGGATAACAATAACTTTCAAGATCAATCAAGGATGTAGCCAAATCTGCTTTTCGGTGTCAGGGCTTGCATTATGAGTTCTTTGTCATGCCCTTTGGCACAAGGAATTTACCCCGCCATGTTTCTATAGTTGATGACCAACGTATTTTGTCCTTATACAGCACATTTTTCTTCGTCTACTTTGATGACATATTGATTTAGAGTCTAGATTTTGAAAAACATATAAAACATTTGGAAATTGTGTTAGGGGGTTGCAAAAACGAGAGTTGTATGCTAATCAGAAAAGTATCTGGACAGCATCATGTCAGATATCATAGGCCTGTGGTGTCTCAAGACTGTGTATCGGCTGACCCTTTCAAGGTTGGAGCTGGTACCAAGGAGCCTACGAGAATTGAGAGGATCTCTAGTTCTCACTGGCTATTGTAGGTTTTATACAAGGGTATAATATGATTGCTGGAAAAGTGTAGTTATTTTTGAAAAGTGAATGCGCAATTGCAAGTTTGCAACAAGAAATAAACTGAAACATAGAAGTAGAGAAAATATTGGGGTGATCAAAGCCTGTGTTTGACATGGTAAATTCATCGTTTGCTTCTCTGTACAATGATCTAAGCGGTTGTAGTGCCAGACGTGATTGAGGTGTCTGGAATTTCACCATGTAGTTCTTCAGTGGCACGTGTTTTCTTCTAGAGACCTGTGTTACAGCGAGACGCGTTTCTTGTTTCTGGAGAAACATGTTTTGATGTGTACTTTGTTTTCTATGATGAATATTCGTGTACAAAGTATGTGTGATCAACATTTCTGTGTGTTCTTCATTACTAGAGTCACTAAAAAAACCAGATGCATCAAACGTATATAGTCAGTAAGGAAACCGAGATTTTTAATTCATCATTATTGGAATTTAATTGAGTTGCTATTTTGGTTAAGTAACATTGAATCAAAACTGCTGTTAAAATTTTTTTTTTGAATCAAAAAGTCAAAACTCAAAACAGCTCCAATATCGACTTGGAAGCCCGAAACTGGACCACGCGAGCCTGAGAATTCAGAGTTGCATTTATGTCCTGCAGGTTGCGTGGGCGCGCATTGGCTTAATGGTTTGAAGCCACTTTACGCCAAGATTTGCAATCCCCCGCGCACACATGTAAGTGTGGGAGTAAAGTCAACCAAGGATTGTCAAGCCTTCCAACACTCTCTCAAAGTTGCACTCCACCAATGTGGGATAGACCCACAATCTCAAGTACTCGATACAATATGCCTCACTTTGAGAATCGACATCCTTTTCATACTAGCTCCATGTTCGACACATCTTTTCTTGTTGGAAAGCTCTCTAATACAACTCATGTAACATTATCTTTTTGTGTTACAGATACATTTATTTATGCCTGTCCAAGGTAAAAAACCATATTTTTCACTAAATTTCGCATGAAATCTAAGGCATAGATATTAGGGAAAGCACAAAATGGTTGTAAACTCGCCCTCTATTAGTTAGGAATTAGGGCCGTATGGACTTAGATACCAAGATTTTAGAGAAGCAGTGAGAGACTAGGAGTCTAGGAGTAGGACAGCTGATAAGGTGGTGAGTCACAAATGAGAGCTAAGAGCAGGGTAGTGACGAGTCATAAATTATGAGGAAGTGAGAAGGAAAGGCCGACAGGGGGAAGTGAAAAGATAATTCAATGGTATTTGAAATTCAATGAATACATCAATAAGTACAAAATATTTATAAGAATAGTAAAAATAAAATTTTTATACGTGTATATATATATAATTACAATAATAATAATAACAATAGTCAGAGCAGGTTTTGGGTACTTTGGGTGAGGATCATTAAAACCTTCCTCAGATTGAAATTCTCAAGCTTGTGTGGGTCCTATTTTGTGCATGCATATAATTTTCAACCCAGTTTGAAACTTCCAAATCAATTATGTAAGAGTTTCTAGTCGGGTTTAATGTTTGTCGACTTGTAACAGCAACTCAGTGATGGACATTTAATTCCGTTAACGGTGAATTAAGAATGTCAATTGGTTACCGCCTATATGTTTCTATAGTTGCCTTTAGTCACTATGTTGCAGAACATGTTTCTCTACAAAGGAGAAACACACTGCTGTAACACTTGCAGCATCTCTCTGAAAGAAGACACTTGCTGGTGCGAAACTGTACTTAGGCAACGATAGCTTCTTCCGGTGAAATTTGGGCATCTCAGTCACGTCTAGCAGTATGAATGCCTTGACTTTTGTACCCTGGGAAACAAATGGAGAATCTGTTTTAAGGGAACCGTGTCAAATTATATTGTAATCGTATTTATATTACTTCAATCCGGTAGAACTTGAAGTTATTATTGTGACTGTGTTGGCGATATATTATTCCGAGGTTATGTTGGAGGAGGTGGCTATGGAATTTTCATGAACTATGTTTCATAATTTTGGTGTTTTATCGGGTCGATGACTACGTATACTTACACATCTGTATATGTATGCTGAATACATAAAAACATGTGATACATAACATAGACCTTGTTCATACATACACATATGTGTATACTGTATACATGCTGTATACATAAACACACGACGTGATTGTAGTAACCAACTCTAAGGATGTCCCTGTGAATTGCTCCCCTTTTAGGTTTTGTCGATATTATGTATCACCACACCACATGGAGCCCAAAATGAGATTCCCGGGACCTAGACCTCTGGAACCAGGGCTTAGGCATGTTAGTCGTGGGAACACCTGCAAGGGAAGAAGAGAGAAGTCTTGAGGGGAGTGACATCAGCCGCTGCAGGCTGGTCCAAATGATATAAACCTGATGACAGGAAACGCTATTTAGATTATCGATTCATAAATTAGCAGAAACCATTAAAAGAAAGAGCACCATAGAAATGATGATATACCACTAGTTCTGGAAATGCAAAGGATGCTTAATTATATCATCATACTGGGTTGTAGATGTATACATCACTTTTTGTTCACAATAATGTGTTTTTGGTAGCATGTTCATTCGCTTGGGAAATTTTGCAGGTTGGATGGAGAACATGTTGTGTTTGGAAAAGTCATTGAAGGCATGGATACAGTTTATGCAATTGAAGGGGGAGCAGGTACTTACAGTGGAAAACCCAGAAAAAAGGTGGTTATTGCTGATTCAGGTGAGATTCCTAAGAAGCAGTGGGATGTTGACTTACAAAGTGCAACGGCCGAATCATGACAATAACACTATCATCGATAGCTAGATTCTACAAAACGACTACTCTTTTCCTTTTTTTTATATATATACTTTTCCCTGTATTTTGCCGCCTCTTTATGAATGTAACTCGACTTCATGAGGACAACTTTTAGATTGTATTTATTTTTCATGGTTATAAAGTTTTCAGTATGTGGATACATCAGCTTAAAGTAATATATATATATTATATATATATATAGAGGGAATTTTCTTTGAAAACCAAAAAAATTGCAAGAAATGCGAGAACCAATCTAAACCGTAAATTTTATTGATCAATGATTTAAAAGGATGGATGGCAAGATTGTAAATAGTCTTAATATAATTTATGGCAAAAAAAACTCAAAAGGGCTTATTGGTAAAATTGAAATATGATTAAATTAAAAAAAAGAAAAAAAACCGTCAAATTGATTGAGATGCTGAAGAGGGAACAACAAACCACCTATAATCTAGGAATTCAAAATATCCTTTCCTAACTTAGGCTACGATTTTTATCGCAAATCATGATTGAGAATCACAAACATTTTGTTTTCCTTTTTGTGTGCATCTACCAACATTCGTAATACAAAAGACAAACCCTAGAAAAGGAAGCCGATGCAAAATTCCGGTGCAGCGATTGCAAAAAAACGGCGAGTTTGATAAAATTTGATACGAAGTTGATGATTTTTTTATGAATGTAGTATGAGATATAATAAAAATTAGTTAAATGAATTCAATTTGTATAACAAAAAAATACGTCTAAGTGCAGATTTGACAGTCGCTAGACTGGTGTATTTGATTTGGGTTTTTACCGATTTGAAGTTTTTTCTTCTAAGATGACTAAAGGTATGACTAATGTTACCAAATCACTTTACCACAAGTTAGGATGGTATTTAATGGTTGGTAGTTTTAGACGAATAATGATTTGCATAGTGTTTAATATGAAGTTCATGATGATTTTTTATTTAAAAGAAAAAAAGATATTTGGTTGATTATCGTTCTTTAAACAGGGTATATTCGAACCAAAGGATCAAAATGTTGCATATATGCAACTATGATATCATGAAATGATAGGGGACACCAAAAATCATTCGTAACTGATTTCTGGGTTTTTAGTGTTATTGTTGCACATATGTTATGCAACATATAGTATAGTTGTTGCAACATAAATTATAGTTGTTCCAAAGGATCAAAATGTTGCATATATGCAACTATGATATCATGAAATGATAGGGGACATAAAAAAATCATTCGTAACTGATTTCTGGTTTTTTAGTGTTATTGTTGCAAATATGTTACGAAAAACGGCAATCGGGGAGAGTAATCAATCTAGAAATGGAAATCTTTAATTAAGGAATGAAGTATAATACCATATCTGCAACCTAACGAGAATTAAGGAAGATTTGTAACTGAAAAATGCTAGAAAGACAAAAAAAACCCTTAAAAAATTAAATTAATATATAATTAATAAAATAAAATACTAATAATAAAATACTAATAAAATGAACGGTCCAGATTGATTATTGCAGTTCTTGCATTTTTTTCGGTTCTCAATGGAACCGCCCCCTATATATATATATATATATATATATATATATATATATATATATATATATATATATATATATATATATATATGATGTTCACATTAAAATACAAACCAAGAATAAGTGGGACAACCAAATCTAGCTTAGTGGTTAGCATCCCTCATTATACATCGGATCTACTAGATAACCTTGGGACGTTGATATAAGAATTATCACGAGATAGACAAACCCAAAGACATTTACATCATTACAAACGTGTAAGTTGGGTAACAAACATTGTATTTATTATTTAACATCAACTTTGCACCAATACATATACGTTGTTTAAATCATATTTTCATAAAAGGATAAACATTAAACCAGTAAGCTATATAAAGTTTAGTGAGCACATACATCATCTCACATGCAATATATATACAAATGTACAATATGTTATACACATGTCATGCCACACAGTTCATATCGTTGCCACCCAGACTAGTAACTCACATACATATACATATCTAGTACATATCCACATAGCATCTTTAATGGATAGTGTAACTCATCTCGAAGTCATAAATTGCCAATAACAACACATCCACGTAGCACGTTTAATGAATATCATACCTCACCTCGAAGTCATGAATTGCCAATAACAGCTCAACAACAGATAAATGATCACAAAATGGATCCACGAGCATCACCTACAAATAATTATAGGGAACATATCAAAAACAACTTGTCCTTATTGCTTTACTGGACACGCCCTTTGACACAACCTAGATATGGTCGTGACCTACCTTACACACCTAACAGACACGGTCACCACCACCACCACGCCTTAAACAAGTGCTACATGGCCGTGTCTTCATAGGCACACCCGTGTTTTGGTCATTTTTGGCATGGGGCACACCCCAAACCCCATGGTGTGTTCGTAGGCCCGATAGAGCCTATGCTCCCATGGACATGCTCGTGCCCACCATTGGATAGCCTGTTGATATGAAGAGCAACCTTTCCTACCAAAATCATACCAAGTCAAAAACAGTGATTCCAACACTTATGAACATTAAACAACATAACTAACCAGAAACACTAATTAACACGACAATTGATCATCCTTATGATCTTTTACTAAATTCTCAACAATTTGACTAATTTACTCATCCTACGTTACCATTTCATTATTAAATTCACAAATTTCAGTTCCAAGATTCGATCTTTGAGCAAAAATAGTAACAAAACATAAGCCATTATCATCACTTCAAATATGGTGATTCAAGAACACCAAGACTTCAAGAAAACCCACCTAAATTTAATATTAGCACCAATAAGATAATATAAACATACCTTGGAGCTTAGGATAGCTACTATTGTAACATCCTCAAATATGGCCTATTCGCGTGCTCCAATTGGTATGTCGATTTAATTAAATGAATTAGATATAAATATATTTGTAAGAATTAATGGAAATTAGTTATTGGCCAGATAAATGTGAATTTAAAAATAGTAATAAAAATAGAAAAGATTTATGAAATAATAACTGGTTTCAAACGAGGTTTCCAAAAATATCCTCGTTAGTTGAAACGGTTATTCGGGTGTCGTGTTGTATGTTGAAAAGGGGAACAAAATACCTTTTAAAAGATAAATGAGAACCTTGGGTCGGTTCTCACTTATCACCTGCCTCAGATACAACAAACACACACACAGAGACTTCTCATATGTTCTCTTGTTCTTGAAGAAGACAAATCAAAGCCAAGATCATCAATTGAAGCTGGAATCAAGCTCCAATAGGGTTTCCAATCTGTTCTTGATCCTTCCTTGTTCATCATCTTCTTCATAGTAAGTCTTCTTCTTCCTTGTTCTTCATTCCAAGCTTTAGGTTAAAATTGGGAAAAACAAAATTAGCCAATAAAGCTTGAGTCTTTAGATTGTAATCTGTTTTAGGATCATGTATAAGTTGTTTAAGGTTGATTTTATGAATTAAAGATACCTTCTTGAAGGAATTTCATGAAATTGACCAAATGGGTCTTTAATGGTGAATTGGTGATTCAATCTTGAATATGATGTTAAATTGTGTTATGTTAATGTTTATGAACTCCTATAAGTGTTCCAAAGCTTGTACATGATCTAGAAATAATTAAGAAAGTGATAAAGTTGGGTTTGAATGGAAAAACAGCCATTGCAGAAGCTGAAATCGCTGGGCTGGTGCTGCGTAGCGGCGCGACACACAAAGGTGTCGCGGCGCGACCGTGTGTGCAGCAAATCAATACTTGTTTTTCAATGGTTAATGTTATTTGGGATGGTTTATGGTATTTTTAATAAGTTAAACACGTATTTGGGGTTAAAACTAGAATATTGAGTGTATGTACATGTGGTATGATTTTTAAGTAAACTTGTAATATGCAATAGATAATGGTTGAATCACTTTTGACCATTTTAGAGGTATTTAGTATGGTTTAGACATTTTTACTCAATTAAACACATAAGTAGGAATATAACATTAGTAATAGTATATGTGTTTATGTGTGATAATTTAAGTGGACTTATATGTGTACAATAGGTAATTAAACATCCAAGGAAGACCAAATCTATATTCGAGTTATAATTGAGCACCAAGGTGAGTATTGGCTCTTATGACTTCAATTTAGGAAGTTTTGAATGCAAGAACACTTATATGATTATGACATGCCACAACTTGTATTATGAAAGCCATATGTATGCTAGTATGATAAAGAATCCATGATATGCCTTGTTAATTGATGTGCAAGACATGTATTTAAGTACATGTGCACACTTGATGAATAATATGTTATATGAATAAAGCATGCATGCACTTGTCCCTGCAAAGGGTGATTGATGAAACTATCTGTATGTCCGGACTTGTATGTAATTAAGGTCGGCTTCGGCTGGGTCCTGGGCCTACGGGCATAATGTTCTGGACTAACGGTACTCGAGTACCGTTCCTTTCAGCAATTGAGGTGAGTGCCTTAAATGGCTAAGCCTAATGAGCTTTGGCTCCTTAACGAGCATGGTGATTCACTTAGGTGATGAAACCCGCACGGATGGTAGTGTCTGATTCCCCCAGTGGTAGTGGTTTGAGCTGGTTTTGCAACCCGGCAATATAATACACTCGCTGGACATGTCAACACTCCGCTATATGTTAGGATAGCATTGATGGCTGGTTCTGCTATATGACTTGTTATATTGCTAAAGACTTGCCTAATTGTTATGCATGATTGTTAGTATTCCCTAGCTATATTTATATAGCTAATGTTGTTGATGTTTAACCTTTTACAGATAAGGAATAGACGGCTTGGTGAGTTGGGGACACTCATGGCTGTTATAGAAGCCTTTTTGAAGGAACACTACTTTTGGTATAAAAGTATTATGGTCGGTTTAGATTACGTAACACCGGTAGGCATGTTTGGCAATTTTTGGTATTGTATATTTGTATATACGCCAAACATGTATTTTTAAACTGTAATAACTGCTTGGGTTGTTTGTTTGTTATTTAAAATTCCGCTGCATAGTTTTGAAATTCAGTTAAGTTAACAAACAGGTAAAAGTTCAAATTACAAACGTACCCATACAGTTTGAAAACTCAAATTTATACTGATTTTTAAAATAGCAAAGGCGATGTTACAACTATCACCTCCTTCGCTTTCAATCTCTTCACAAATCAGAATTTTATTTCTTCAAAAATCAAAATTTTATCTCTTGCTCTCCTCAACTCTTGTCTCTTCTAGACATTTGCACACACTTCTCATTAAATTTTGACTTAAGCAAAGTCTTTAAACTCTTATATACTTAGGAAAGTTTGAACAAATGGCAAGACAAATCCCTCAAGTTTCTATTATATTCATTGCATCACAAAAACCACAAGTAGGTAATTTAGGTAAGTAAATGACTACATTAGTCCTCCACTTTTATACTAATACTAGTGATCAACACTTAATAAACCATCTTTTTTTAAGTAAGATCTAGTATAAACAACCCATAGTTAATGTATAAGGATTTCTTGCATTTGGGTGTTACACTTACACAATTTTATGTTTCTTCATTGTACTTGCTCAAAAGTAATTCAGCAATATTTCATTGTTAGATCAAACAATTTCGCTAATATTTCTAGTAATTATTGAGTGATAACCAACAAGTGCCGGATGATATTAGTAAAAACAGAACTTTCTCTCCATGTAGGGGAAAATGGAACAACTTTTTTTTGTTCTATAAAACAAGGCAATGTTTCCATAAACTTTTGTTTTTGTAACTTCTTTAAGCTTAGTAATTTTTCTTTGAGATTAACTTTTATTTATTAATTTTTAATCTTGAAAGTTACAATATTTTCATGCATTGTCTATTCTTGTTTAAAAATCAGAAAAATAATTTTTTGGTTAACAATACGTAAGCTGGTCAAAATATAAGACCATCCGAATAATCCATTCTTTGGCTTTATCAACCCAAGCTTTCCTATGAGCATTACATCGCATTCTCTCTCCCTTTCCCTTCTCAACTTAAAAGTTAGAATAACTTAATATTTTTTTTCGCTTTTTATTTTATTTTAATAATAAATATATAAGAGATTAAGAGAGAAGGAGAGATAGAGAGAGTTGGTGAACTAGAAACTGGGATCCAAATCAACCGATTGGAAGGGGGGTTTGTGGAAGGGGGCATATGGGTCTTTACACTCAATCAAAACCAACCCAAGGTGAACCTGGAAACTTCGGGCCATGCGTATAAGGTAAGTACATAGGAATTTTTTTAATTATTCCGTATTTTTTTAATTATTGCTAGCAACAACATCAACAATGTCTCTTAAAATAATTATTTGCAAATTTATTTCTTTGTTGAATCAGTTGAAGATGTCGATTACAATTGTCAAGGTATGTTTCATAAATCTGATCATAATTCGGCATTTCTTTTACTTGATTTTAGACATGGTATGGTTTTGTAACAAGAATATTTATATTTGGTTTTTGAATATTATCTATATCGCTTATAATAGGTAAGTGTTATTATACTCATAAGGGTATTTATGTCATTTCAATTTTTTTAATAATGTAAGTAATTAATAGTATATGAGAATCAACTGTAACATCCTTAAAACGGGTCTAGACGTGTCCGAATATGGTACGTCAATTATTTAATTTAATTAAATAATATATATATATTTTAGAAAATGGTATAAAATATGGAAAATAATAAATAAAAGGGTTATTAAAAATATTAATAAATATAGATAAAGATTATAAAATATCCAACGGTTTCAAACGAGGATTCCAAAAATATCCTCGTTAGTTGAAACGGTTAAACGAGAGATGACTTGTAAGTTAAAAAGAGGAACAAAATACCCACTTGTGGATAATATTTACCCACAAGTCGGTTTTGGAAACACAGACTTATGCCACACGCGTATCAACACTCACATACTCATTCTTTTCTCTGTTCTTGCAAAGTGAAGAAGAAAAGCTACAAACCAACAAGAAGATCATCTAAAGTTCTGATTTCAGTGGCAAATTGAAGATTAAATCAGCTTTAACTCATCATCTTTATCATCTCCATCACCTTGTAAGCTTCATCCATGACTTTTTCTTCTATTCTTGATTTTGGGTTTTTGAAGAAAACTCATAAAACTCTTGTTCCAGTAGATAAATAAGGATCAAAATAGTCCCACAAGTTGTTTTCAATCATCCTTTGATCATTGTAAGTGTCAATTCATCCTTGTTCATGCTAGAGTTCTTCATGTTCTTGTAATTTTAGGTTTTGATGGGTTATGGTGATTTTTCAATCAAGAACTGAAATTGATGATTGAAATAGGTTCTAATATCATTTATAAGTGTATAGGAATCAATTCCATGAATTAAAGTAGTGTTCTTGATAAGTTTTGAATTTTGGCTCAAATAGGTCAAAATTGGTCAAATACGGGTCAAACTGATTTTGACCTTCAAGAACTGAAATTTGGTGTTCTAATTGATCTTATAACTTGTTAGGATTGATTAGAACTCAATTGGTGCATAAGAAGTGGTGTTTTTGCACAAATCCAATGTTTAGCCTAAATGGGTCAAAATGACCTAAATCTGTTTTTGCACATCAAGAACTGATTTTTAAGGGTCTAATAGGTTCATATGACTTGTATGAATTGACTAGAACATTGGTTTTGAATTGGAATGGTTGTTTTGCTTGAATTGGCTAAAATAGTGGAAAATAGGCCATAAATAGGCAAAAAATTGGAAAATGATACCAAACAATGAGTTTAAAGGTTTTGGTCAGTTGCAACACCTTCAATACATCATATTAGGTGTATATGGTGTGTTGCAAGTGTTGGAATTGGTCTACACCAAGTTTTGGCCATTATGCGCACGTCTTTGTCCATTTAATTATGATTTTCGTATGAATTAATTGGATAGGAGTTTTTGATGTTAGAAAGCTTCCACAAGTGTCAAATGGTCTTATGAAACACTAGAATTTTACTAAAGTTGATTTGGAGTTGAAATGGGGTAAATTGGCACTGCTGTGCAAAAGCAATGAAAATTGCACTGCAGCATGGGACGCGTCGCGTCCAACACTGGCCGCGTCGCGTCAGCCCTGTTTTTGCACAAAGTGTTGTTTTGCGTTGTTCGTTCGCGTGTTGATGCTTGGACTATTATAACAAGTTAATAAATAGTTAAATAGCACCATTAGGGTATTGTTTCAAGTATCCTAGATGTTCCTTACGTGTTCAAGTGATTAATGCGTAGATATTGGTATTTTAGGTCAAGTTGACAATCCGTGTGTGCCAAAGCAAGGTCTTTGCTTATTCTAGCCTATCAGGTGAGTGTAGAATGACATAACAATTAATATACCTATAACATATATTAACAATGATCAGGGAATTGTATGCCATGATTTGTACACGCACTTGTATAAGTGTAGGATTGCATGATGATGCTAGAATATACCATGTTGACACAATGTAGTATGCACTTGATTAGGTGTATGCTATGATGATAATTGAATATATGCGCGCATTGATTGACGATTCGATTGAATCAGATTACTTGTTTGTGATTGGTCCGGATCTTTATGGACAAAGCTGTCCTGGACAAAGCTGTTCTACTTAAGGACAAAGCTGTCCTCTTCGGGTATGGCGTATGCTATACAACAGAGGAATCGGTTGATTCCAAAACGTAACGGTGGACGCTTAACAGCTCCCCCACCGGAGCAGTTGATGTGTCTGGTACCCCAGTTTGGTGCATTGAGCCGGGTTAGCTCCCCTGCAAGATATGTTACCTCCTGACTACGCCAGCTCATCGCGAGATGCTAGGATAGAACTATCTGAGCATAATTGATGATATGTGATGTACTTATATTGATTGCATGCTATTTGGTACTCACTAGCTATTATAGCTAACAGATATTACACTCCACATGTGCAGGTAATCCTCAGTGAGCTCGGGAGCCTGCGGGTAGTTAATTTCTTTAGGAGGAACACTGCTTTTATGTTTAAACTCTGTTGAACTATGTTTATGTCTGTTTAAGATAATGGTCAGCCGGTTATGTATTCCGTAACACCAACTGTCGTTTGTGGCATCATTTTGAATGTTTATATAGTTTGCCACATGTTTTTACTTCCGCTGCATTTTTAAATTATAAGACAGGTTTGATTGTTCTATTTACAGTCAAATCCACGCAGTTTGAAATCTTAAATTGTATTTTAAAAAGAAAAATTTGGTTCTCAAAATCGCGGTGTTACATCAACCTTCCCTCATTTTTTTAAGTTGAACTGTAATGGATCTTCTATTAATCTTTGGAATGATTTTTGGTTGGGGCACAAACGATTGTCAAAAGAATTTCTTAGAATTTACCACAAGTTCTATAATGATAAGACGGGTGTAAGCGAAATGGGTGTATGGTCACCTTGGGGTTGGGAATGGGTTGTTGGGGACAAAGACAGGGTCGTGGGAAGGGTGGAAATTGAATACAGTGATCTTTTCAGTGCTTTAAATTCGGTTTCCTTGCAAAAAAAATAAATAAGATAGGTGGTCATGATCACTAAGATCGGAAAAGAATTATTTAGTTAAAATGATGAGAGACTTAGTAGAGGAGAACAATGCAGCAAACCAACAGCAACACAAAGAAACTTTATGGTCAAAGTTGGTTCCCACTTTGCTTGGCATGTGGATCGAGAGCGTCTCCTGGTTCGGGTTAAACTAGTTGACAAAGGGGTGGATTTGCCTACGCCATTGTGTACACGATTTGAAGGTTGTATCGAAAGTGTTAGTCATGCCATCTTCTCCTACCCAATTTTGCAATTTGTTTGGTCAAATATCCATAGGTGGTAAGGATTACCATACAAAGGAGGATGTGTTTTCAAAGAGCTTGAAATGGTAGCGGTTGGAATACTCGCACTATGGCAGCTAAAGATCTGGGCCCTCATCATTAGAGTGGCGACATACTTCATTTAGAAACACCGAAACATTGCAGTATTTTCTTCTTCAGGTAACGATTCAGATAACATGTTATTTGAAACACAACTTATGTTATTCTAATGGCTGAAATACTGGGCAAAGAAAGAAAGATCTGAATCATGGCAGGGGTGGCTTTCTAATCCATTTTATTTGAGTAAACTGTGATAGTGATTCGTCCGATCTTTTTTAATTTTGACTGTTCTTTATTGTTGCACTATCTGGGAGAAGGAGATGCATTCTAACTGACGCATAATCTCTTGTATTTATGTTGTTTTAGTTTAATATAAATATTCATTGCATGCTTTTCAAAAAGAAAAAGTAATAGCATACGAGAGTAACATCGTTTAACTTAGATAATATTAGTCATATGAGAATACCTAATATGTAGCCCAAGGTAACACAAGTAACCGTTCGGATTTTTTCTCATAGGTGTTAAAATTTCTGTAGATTAATTTTTTTATATATAAGTGTTAAAATTTCTACATATATCATTTCTTGTGGGTCAAACAATGATAGAGGTTTAGGTAGTCGGTTTGGGTTGTGTGGGTCAAACAAGGTTATAAGGCATTGATATTGAGAGGAAGCAAAAGCAAGAAAACATAAAAACAAGATAGAGATCCAATCGATCGGCCATGTGATCCATGTGCTGCTTAACATGCAAACCACAACAATTTCTCTATCACAAACCCTAATAAAATTCACCTACTCAATTCCATTTAATAATCAAGATTCGTTTCGCTCCTAGAATTCATATTCTTGTCTCTACAGCCTTCAATGAATCAAGTCCATCACCATTGACTCACTGCTTGCTTCCTCACCACTCCCTATGGCCAGCTCCGATGACCCCGCCGCCGCCGCCGGAGGTAAGTCCTCCGACGTTTACGAACCTCCATCTAAACCTCTACTCTCTACCTACATCGACGAATTCCACCACCACCACCACTCTCCTCCGCCATCCGAATCAGACCCATCATCTTCATCTCACTATCCGACCAACATCACTTATAATTATCACTCCCCACGCCCCATCAAAGATCTTCCTTTTCTTCTCCTTTTCCTCCTTTTCGTCATCTCTACTTTCGCCTTCGGTATCTTTGCTTCCGTCAATAAAAACCCTAATTCTCCTTCCTCCGTCTCCGCTTTCGTCTACGACGTACGCTCCGATTCTTGTATCAAACCCCCTAGCAGCTCAGTCATCGGGGAGAGGTTTTTGTTTCTCAATTTATTACGATCTGAACCTAGTTATATTTTGAGAGTTTTGATACTTACACTTGTAGCTACTTTGATTTTAAGCATACCCATATCTTTGTTTGTACTATATTCACTCAAACATTACGCCAAACAGTTGGTGTACATTTCACTTCCGTTTTTTGTGATAGTTCCAATCTTCCTAGACTTGTATTGGTTCGTTGCTTGTACTATTAATTCCACTTGTAGCCAACACTTCCCTTTGGGTTACAGAGTCCTAGTGCTGGTTTTTGTGCTTTTGGTAATTGGGGTGATTGTGTGGATATTTGTGGTGAATTGGAGTAGGGTTGAGTTGACTGTGAGGATAATTAGGGTAGCATCGGATGCATTGTCTAACAATTTGGGGTTATTCGGGGTGCTCCCGGGGTTAACTTTGGGGTTGATTGCTTATTATGCACCAATCGTTGTGTTCTTGGTGTTTGCACGGTTGAATGGTGAAATCGTGCCTAGAGAAAAACGTGGGACGGTTTTTTGTGAGTGGAAACAAGATAGTTGGGTTCCAGCTTACTATGCTTTGGCTATTCTTACAATGTTATGGTCTGCTGCTGCAATGGTGGAAGCACAGGTTTATGTAATCAGTGGGACTATTGCTCAGTGGTACTTCTCGAAAGACGATTCAAAGGTCGAAAGGAGTATACGAAGTTCTTTGAGGTAATTTTTATCAAATGTATTACTTTTCTATTTCTGGGATGGTATTATTTTGATCATAATTAGTGTTAACTAGTAGACTGAAAACTGTAATAACCTGTCATTTGTTCACTTAATCACAAAAGTTATGAAACTTATTGATAATCTATTATTCATTCACGTAATCATAATAGTTCTAAAATACTAAGAAATTCTTATAAGTTTATTTCCTTATGAGTCACATGATAAGAACTAAACATTATATTACGTATAGAATCAATATGATAAAAATAGTTTATAGGTAATTTTATAAACTTATTAAACAAAAAAAGAAAAACGGAGTTTGAATCAGTATAATAAAAACAGTTTATAGATAATGGTTTTATTGACTTATTAAACAAAGAAAGAAAAAATAAAAAGAGTTGTAAACCTGGTGGCTGGTGTTGGAGTGGATATGATTACTTCAAAAAATATTGACCAAATACTAAAAGGTGAGGAAGAAGGTGGAGGGATTTGAACATGGAGGCTGCAACAAGCAAACAAAATAAACCGCCAGGTTGCTATCTGTTTTGCTTATTGATTAGCGCATCCAAGTGTATAAATGAAGTATATTTTGCTAAAACTTTCTAGAAGTGAACAGTAGAAAACTACACTATTATTGGTCAAAATGACAAAGTATTCACCAGTCACCACAAATGTATAGTATAGTAATGACCTAATATTGATATGAGATGTGGTGTGAGTCATATGAATCTTAAGTGGTGTCTCTGTTAGTAAGTTAGCAACTATATTTTGTTTGCAACTTTGTTTCCTTTCTCATAGTTGTGGTGACTATAAATAAGTGGGAAGGTTAAGGACATATTTCTGGCTTCTCCTTCTTTGAGTGTCAATTGATAATCCAATAAGCAATGGATATGAAAGACTAACGATACAAAAGAGATGAGGGTATTGCTCAATTGCTTGCTTAATGTATTGTTGAATCAGAAGATGGTTTTTACTTTTGTTGAAGTTTAGTTTCCAAATATTGTAGTTTTAACATGATCATGTATAAAGATAGTAAATGGTCAAGTCTTTAATGTGTAGAGATTCCACTTCATATAGCAATTAATGGCATCCTCCAGTCCATATCTGTCTTCTAGTCAGCTCCCCATTCATCTTCTGGCTCCCACGGATAGGGGTATATTTCAATCTGAAAAGCTTGAGTACCCCTTTTTATTTTATTGAAAAAAAGAAGTTATCTATATGAACATAGGATCTGACTATTAGTTCTGGTTTTATGCTATAATGGTTAGTTTTAGATAAACTTAGATTAGGATAGAACAGGATTTAGAACAATCATTTGCTTCACTAGACTTTAGATTCATCATCATTGAATTAACCATTGATTCATCCCATAGAAAACCACACGTGCGTCACTTATTTTATTTAAATATAATTTCATTATTAAAACAATCATTTGCGTCGCTTATTACTATCGTCTAAGGTCTATATATGTAATCCACACAATAATAGTGTAGGTATAATCAATTCAAGATGGGATCTGTCAAAACAGTAATATTTTTATTGTACTTGTAATGGTTTTTTCAGAAACGCGTTTGGTCCGTCCTCTGGAACAATATTTTTTTCGGGACTGTTGGTTGCTATTGTACGAATAGTGCGTGGTGCAGTTGATAGTGCAGCAAATGAAGATGCGAGTGGGATGGTGAACGTGATTCTCAGATGCTGTGTGAATGCCCTATTATTAGCTTTTGAGTTTCTTAACAAATTCACCATAAACTTTGCAGCAATAACTGGTGAAGCTTATTGTGCTTCTGCCAGGTTGAGTTATGAACTTCTAAGACGTAATCTTCTTTCAGCTGTTATTGTGGAGATTGTTTCCACTCGTCTTTTGGCTGCAATAATCTTTGTTCTGTCAGCCATATATGCTATTGTGGTCAGTAGTGTCTCCCTTTATTCTCTCTTACTCTGCTTCTAGTTGGGCATGGGTCAAGACGGGTACTTTTTGATATGGGCAGGGTTGGGTACTTGGGTTACCCGGAATACATTTTGTCCAAACGTTTCCAAGTTCTCATAAACTGCCAGGGTGTGAACTATGGTTTACAGAAATCATATTATCTCAATATAATGTAACTATTTGAAGAAACTGATTTTTATTCAGTAACATTACACTTTGGCCAACTTTTGTCCCATTTGACATATTTCCTTTTTAGCTAATGGTTTTATACCTGTTAGCGATAAATTATAACTTGAATCAAACACTTTTATAATCATGAAACAGGCCATGTTCTTCTTTAAATGATTGAATCCTTTTTTTAATATTTATACTGAAGCATAAGCCAATGGGTATGCAGGTCTGTGTGATACTAAAGGCAGCAAGTGATGTAGGGGTAGATTCCTACTTTGTAGCGGCAATGGCTTTTGTAGTGGTGATAGTGATACTTGGGTTTTTGGTGCACTTGCTGGACAATGTTATAGACACGGTTTACATTTGCTACGCTATTGATAGAGACAAAGGGGAGGTATGTAAAGCAGATGTTCATGACATTTATGTCCATCTCCCGATTAGTCGCAACCATAATCCTTCCTATTTAAATGCCAGAACTCCACTGCTTGTATGATTATGATTCGGTGTCCTATATCGCACTTGAGTTTTGTATTATGTTGGTATGACGAACTAATTCTTTTTGTCGGTTTAATAATACAACCTGCTAGTGTTAGTTAACATTATACCACCAACACGTAAAGATTTTGCTTGGGGTTTTGAATATTTCTGTTTCTTGTTAGTCTTATTGTTTACTTGGAAGGCTTTGTTGCATGCGTGAATGCGATTGGAGGGGTGGGGAAGAGTTGCATCTCGACGATATGCAAGTTTTTTTTAAAATATATGTTGTTGATACAGAAGCAAAATGTACAGTTTTAGTCTTTATGCTCTGTCAATTATTCCATGCTTGATCCCTCTCCCAACTTTACTAAGTATACCAGCAGTCTCTATTTTAAAATTTTGTATCATTCAAGGCTTCTTAGTTCTCACTTCGTTAAAATTTACCGTCTTTTGTAAATATTTATTTTAATAATGTTTTTACCTTTAGATAGATGGATATGTTTTAGTTTTGTCTAGTTTAGTCCCTCACCAATTTATAATGTACATATGCATACACAAACAGTCAAACACTAATCGATATTTAAACGTAGGGCTGTTCGCGGGCAAAACCCCGGACCGAACTGGTTGGGACCGGACCGGATACCCGATTATGGCAAAAAAACAGACCGAGGACCGGACCAGATGAAAATGGTCGGTCTAACCGGGTTTAACAAGACCAGACCGGATATATATGTCCAAAAAATATTTTTTATATTTACTTTTTTCATTTATACATGTCTTTACAAAAAATATATATCTCAAAAGCTGATTTTAATTAACATATAGCTATGAATACAAAATAATTAACTGAAAACATTTTGAAGTTTTACTTGATTACAAATCTCAACACAAGTTACCTAAATAGTTATTTCTTAGTCGGGTTATATGAACTACAAATCCAATCTTAAGGCTTAGCTTGTCATTTTCAATATAGACATTGTCATTAAAAAACAGCGGAGCACTCGGGATTGAAGGTTTGTTTATCTAAAAGCCCATAAAATCCATGGTAATTACTAATGGGGGTTTTAAAAATTAAAGTTGTAAATTACCGGGCCGGTCTCCATTTGAACCGGTCTTTCATTCGTTCAGCCCCGACCGGACCGAGGGACTGAACTTCACAAAATCATAACCCGAAGACCGGACCGATATGCCTTATCCGGGCCGGTCTTAGACCGGTTTCAGTCGATCTAACCGGGTTGGGCGGCCAGGACCGGTTTATGCTCACTCCTATTTAAACACGTGTTACATATATGATGATTACAAAAGCAAGTTTAACCCGAAGGTACCGATTAACACATTTTGAATAAGACTTGACTTTTTTTAGATCGATATTTAAACGCGTGTACACATTTGATGATTCCAAAAGCGAGTTTAACCTGAAGGTACCGATTAACATATTTTGGACAAGACTTGGACTCTTTTAGATCGATATTTAAACGCGTGTACGCATTTGATGATTACAAAAGCAAGTTTAACCTGAAGGTACCGATTTAACACATTTTGGACAAGACTTGACTTTTTAGATCGATATTTAATCGTGTGTACGAATTTGATGATTACAAAAGCAAGTTTAACCTGAAGGAACTAATTAACATATTTTGGACAAGACTTGACTTTTTTTAGATTGATATCTAATCGCGTGTACGCGTTTGATGATTACAAAAGCAAGTGTAACCTGAAGGTACCGATTAACATATTTTGGACAAGAATTGACTCTTTTTAGATCGATATTTAATCGCGTGTACGCATTTGATGATTACAAAAGCAAGTTTAACCTGAAGGTACCGATGAACACATTTTGGATAAGACTTGACATTTTTTTAGTTTAGAGTTTAATGCAACTTAAAAGCAAGTGACAACCAACGACATTTCGCTTAGAAAACATATAAATGTGAAGAAAGATTAATACCGGAACAACGTAAGATCAAGCACGAATAATGAATCCAATGCTATTCCTTTATTTTGATACTTGAAAACAAAATCATATAGCACCAAAAAAACGTATATGCATAAAAGAAAACTAGTAGGGTGTCTACGCAATGTGGTGTCGTTTAAAGAGAGATGATAGTGAAATTGTATGGTGGCGAATTTTTTATGGTGGCTAGCGATGGAGATAACAGATGACAGAATAATAAATAATGAATATATGTAGTACTATTCGATCAGGTTATGAAATTTTAAATTTAATAGTGTAGTAATGTTATTTATACACATTAACTTAAAGTAATATGAGATAGTACGAATAAACAACATTTAGATGTTGAAATTTGAAGGTAATAAATTTTTGCTCTTAAAAAACTTGGGTATAATTATGCTGAACGTCTTAAACTTCATTTATTATACCGAAATCCCTATTGTTTGGATTTTGTTTCATACATGGTCTCTAGTCACTTGAAAAGACAAAACTACCACTTTCTTATTAATTTGTTCTTTTATTTTGAGTTTTATTTATTAAATTACCGATTAAATATTATTATTATTATTATAGAAATAAAAAAAATAAAGCATTCCTATCAAACCCAACGACTATAGTCACTGTAATACAATCACCATCATCGCTATCTTGATCCTCTCTCTCTCTGCCTCCGATGAACATAAAGTTAAAAACCACATTATATGTTTACATTAAAATTAGTGTCATCATATAATCTTAACAAAAAATTCTTTAACTTATCTTTATTAATTATTATCTTGATTCTCTAGTATGATAATTTGTTTTAAAAGTTTTATAAAGTTATGAAATTAAATGATTTTTTAAAGCATGAAATCAATTAGATTATCGACATATGAAAAAGTTTGTTTTTTATAATTGATAACTTTCATTGTGCATAACAAATTTAAAATATATTTTAATCTATTTTTAGAATGATGTACATAATAGAAAATTAGCTTTTTTTTAGAGAATTTTAATCTAGTTTAGAAGATTAATAATTAAATGGATGTGATTAATCTAGATAAAATGGATGATTATGATGTGGTATTGATTGAAAATTAAGAACTCTTAAACTTGATAACCAGAGAGAATGTTGTATAGTTTATAAAGTATTAGGCTCCGAGTAATGCGGTGGTAATTATAGAGAGACATTAATAAGATTGTGTAGTTAAAGTTTTTGTGATGGATAGCGATAAAGATGACGAAGAATAGCACCCGAGAAATGTTATTGAAGTAATATATGTAGTACTACATTTAGATTATATGAAAGTTTAATTTAATATTATGGTAATATTATTTATATACTTTAACTTAAAGAAAAAAAATACCGTTTTCTTATTAATATATTCTTTTATTTATCAACTACTTATTAAATATTATTAAAGAAATTAATAAATTTAAAACACCATCAACTCCTTCCTTGTCGAACTCCTCTTTCGTGTTAAAGCTAACAACCATAGTCACCAGCTTCCCTGATCATCACAATACAATCATCATCACCATCGTCTCGATCTTGTCTTAGCCTCCGACGAACACCACCTAACTACTACCACCACCCCTTCCCCTTCATAATACAACTACTGTCGCCACCGTCTTTCTTGACCACTATTATACCACCACCCATATGCTCATAAAAACCCCATAGGCAGATTGTATGAGAAGGAAAGAGATTCAAAGACTGATGGTGGACGGTGGTGAGGCGAAAAAGAGAGTGGTGATGCAATGTCTATATGCGACGAAGAGTGAGGGAAGAGAGAAGGATTTGCGCTGTACATATAATTTAAAAGGACCCTTTTAACTCATACTAAAATTATAATCTCGATTCTTGAAGATGATCATTTTTTTTAAAAAAATTCAAAAAAGTACAAAATTAAATGGTTTATTGAAATATGAATAAATGTATTTTTTTTAACATTAAATGTGGGACAAAGTATTGATCTTCTACAAAACTTATACAAAGTATTGATCTTAATGTGTTAACATTAAGATTACTACCTTCTACAATCTTATACAAAGTTAAAATAAAAACCAATAAATTTTATACAAAACTTTTAGATTATTCAAGCAATTGAATCATTGGATGTTATTATGTTTAACAAACGGTCTTAATTCTTTAAGTATCGACACACCTTAATATATTATCATTTGTCGTTTAAAAAGAGAAGAAAAAGTCCCGAAGAAATGACTTCGCCAAATCATCGGTCACGCGTTTCTACTCGGTTTTCTACTCATCCACGCGATTTAACTTCCTTCTTTTCTAAATATTATCACGCGATGTTCAACAGAAATGGCATCGCAAAACCCTAGAAATCTCTACCCTCAAGTTATTCAATCAAACCCAGATTCAGCCTCACCATTTTCATATTCATCATCATCTTCTTCTTCTTCATATACTCCTTCTGCTCCATCTCTATACCCATCTCTTGATGATATGAAAGACCTTGACGAAAATCTATTCGTCGACACTCATCATTCTTACGATCCACAACTACTCACATCTTTCCAATCATCTGAGGAAGTCATCATTAAAATCCCTGGTTCTATCATTCACTTGATCGACAAGCAACACAGCATCGAGCTCGCTTCTGGTGAACTAGAAATTATCCGTCTCCGTCAAGGCAACGCCGTCGTCGCTGTCCTCGCTCGTATCGGTGACGTGATTCAATGGCCGTTAGCAAAAGACGAAGCCGCCGTGAAATTAGACGGATCACATTACTTCTTTACTCTTCGCGTCCCTTCCGACACTAAATCTGATGTTGAATCCGAAAATTTGTTGAACTACGGATTAACGATTACGGGGAAGGGTATGGAGAAGGTTTTGGGAGAATTCGATCGTGTTTTAGAGGAGTATAGTGCCTTTTCGGTGAAGAGCGTTGCGGCGGCGGTTGGGGTGGAGTGTGGTGGTTCTGCGGAGGCGAAAGCTGCTGCGTATTGGACGACGTTGGCGCCAAATGTGGAGGATTATAGTGGTTCTGTTGCGAGGATGATTGCTGCGGGATCTGGTAAGTTAATTAAGGGGATTTTGTGGTGTGGGGATGTGACTGTGGATCGATTAAAATGGGGAAATGAGTTCTTGAAGAAGAGGACGAAACCTGGTTCAAAATCTGAAGTTAGTCCCGAAGCTTTGAAGAGAATGAAGAGGTATTATTTTGTTTTTTCTGTTTGTATGTCAATCCATTATATGATTCTAATAACTGGACGGATTTGTTTGTACACGACAACCTAATTTGTCCATATACAGAAAGTACAAACAGTAAGTAGTAGAGTTATTACCCATAGACAATTTTGTCAAATTGTGGTGCACTTAACAAAATAGCAAATATTGACTTCTAAACTTGCAAGAGGGTTCAAACATATTTTCAAACAAGTCAATAATGCAGAAAAATTCATTGCAAATTATAAGAAATATTAAAGATTTCGATTTGGTTCTACAATTTTGACATGAAAAGTCAAAAAAGTTTCAGGTTGCACTCAATGCTATAATTGGGCATTTTACAACTTGTTTTTTAATGGTTTGATGTAGTTAGCAACTTAGCATCTTTTCCCCATGGTATTTGGTTTTTTTATTGTGATAATCTTTAATGCAAATCTGCAATAACAATACTTAAGAGACTTGAGTATATGCAGTAGTTATTGTCATGACTGATGTCTCTAGTAGTCTAATGACGACTGCCATGACTAGACCCACTTTTTTTTAACCTTCATCTTTTCGTTACTCATGTAAAGCGTGTTGTCTCCTCACCGCCACAATGAAAATCACATGACATGATGAAAACCATGACTTGGCCTCCCCTAGTAGTATGACATAGTCATGGATCCATGACTTACTAAGCCTCCTCTTAGAGCACATGTAATGGGGGCGTCATCTACTCATCCACTTTGTTGTGGTCAGCTATGAGGATGACACCACTACACATGGTGTGTCATGGCCATGTGAACGTGTTATAATTCAATATGGATGTTTTATTTATATTCAATAGTTTTGTTTCTTTTATCAGTGAGCGTGTTATAATTCAACAAGATAGCCTTTTTGATTCTGGACTCGAACTATCTTTGAATCGAAGAGAGAGAAGTATCTGATACCCAAAAGTAAAAAATCGACTCTTCAAGGTTGTTTGGAATAAAAAAAAAAGAATACTAGATAGCATTTATCTAGAAAGGAGGATGTCTATTTATTGGAGTTCTGCTTTTAATGGATTTTATTTTTAAAAGCAAAAAAATTTATAAAATATAAAATTTATTTTGAAAAGCTTTTTTTGATGGATATGATATCCCAACTGTTCATCATTGATCATTGATGTTTAGTGGTTTCAGTCCCCAATATTTTTTGGATCCTCAATTCCTTATGTTTGAAGGATATTTAGACTTCTCGAGTTGAATATTGCAATTTTCATGTGGGAGTATGTGTACCATTCTGGCATAATACAAGACATATGAACATGTTGATTTTGTTTCAGGGTTAAGAGATTAACAAAAATGTCAGAGGGTGTGGCAACTGGGATTCTTTCTGGTGTTGTGAAGGTATCTGGAATCGTAACGGGTTCTATTGTCAACTCCAAGCCTGGCAAGAAATTCTTCAATTTTCTCCCTGGTGAAATAATTCTCGCGTCCTTGGACGGTTTCAGTACGTCTCCCTATTTAAATTCTTATCTATTTATGTTTCCAAATGCAGTATTTTTGAAAAAATATACAGTCATTTTTCAAAGGTTCGTTCTAGATTTCTTGTCTCGCAATTTTATAATATCAAAGCACCCTTTAAAAGCCAAAAGTTCATTTGTCTATGGATGAACATTTTCCTGGGTCGTATCTTTGTGTTTTTTGTTCTATGATGTCTTCATTTGTTTTTACCCCATAGTAAAAATAAAACTTGTTCCACTGCCAATATTCCAGGAATTGATTTATTGGGGATATTCATCTTTATATATGTATGCTTGTGTCAGTATGCAAATGTAGCTTGCACAAATCTCATGGTTTTCATTTTGACAGGGCTGAATGATGTGAATTAATAAATTTTCTCACTTTTTCTGATTTGTCTTTCCGGGCTTTTGTACACAGACAAAGTATGTGATGCTGTTGAGGTGGCGGGGAGAAATGTGATGTCAACAACATCAACTGTGACCACAGACTTTGTTTCACACAGGTATTACTATCTATAAAGATACATTTAGCATGGCGTGGAATATAGAAAGCTTTATTTTATTAAGTTGATTTGCATTTAATAAAAAAAATGAAATGGCATAGCTTGCTTGAGATTTAACTCAAAAGACTGTTATATGTGATTATATTATAATAGTTGTAACATTTCTTTCAGTAAAGAAATTAAGAGGTGCTGTTTAAAAATGAAAATAAAAACAGTTTAAGATATTATAAACACTTGATTACATAATTTGCTACTTTTAACTTGCTCAAACTAGTTTTACCCGCATCCCGTTGAATTAGGTTTCTTTGCTTCATATGCACTAAAAAGTTATCTTATTGATGGTTGCTAATTGGTTTGGTGGTGGCAGACATGGTGAAGATGCAGCAAAAGTGACACATGAAGGGATGAATGCGGCGGGGCATGCAGTAGGGACGGCTTGGGCGGTGTTCAAAATAAGGAAGGCATTGAACCCAAAGAGTGTTATTAAGCCTACAACTCTAGTAAAAGCAGCAGCATCACAATCGCAATCGTCTAAATCGAAAACATAAAACGACCAAGGGGAGGGGGCTTCATTGTGTTAAATATTCATATGATAATGTGACGATATGTTGATTCATTTTCATCATTAACTTTATGTTATTGGTCTCACGGTTGGATTCATATCTCATACAAAAGATGGAATCTGTAATTATAGCTTTCTAGTCCACCATGTTAAAGTTACTGTCTTTAGGCCTGTAAGGGCTTGTTTCATTATGACATGTTTTTGTATTATTTATATAAAATTGGTATAAGTGAGGCATATTTTGGTGTGTGTGTGCGCGTGTGTGTGTTAAATGGTTTCGGATTGGATCATGGTGGGAGGGATGTGAGTGAGGCATATGGTGATCTTGATGAATAACCCATGAATCTTCCTTTATACAAGACTTCAAGAGGGGAAGAGGGGCTGAGTGTGATTACCCCTTTGCTACATAATCTTTTAATCTACATATTTAATACAAACACAAATCATAAGTCTTTGAGAGTTTAAAAATTTTGCATGCTTGTTTGAGTAGCGTTTAAGAAATACACATCAAGTGCTGAACTCTTGAGACAGACACAAGTCTATATATATTTATGTTAGTTAGTAACTAGTCTTGAACGGCTTGTAAGTTTGTAGGTCAAGAACTACACCAGCAACTGATCCGACAGCTGCGGCTACAGAAACCAAGAGGCATCCGAAACTAAGTATCTGAAACCCGATCCATTGGCTTGACCATTTTTTGATCTTCTTTTGAGACATATACATTTCGATAGGGAAGTAAACGGTCAATGGCCAAAATCCTAAAGCTCCTAGTAATCCGACCACATCATTGAAGAAAGGCAGGAGCATGGCTATGACTGTGGTAACAATCACAAAAATAGTCCTCCACACGACACGAAACAAGTTAACTTGAAAAACCCCATAAACGGGAATTGGGAGGTCATATTCTGCGGTTACAAAATCACTCTTTGACCATCTTTGGGCACTCCATTTCTCAACAAATGCAAATAATGGTTGGCAATAAACCTGAATGCAGTTTGATCACAAGTCAGTTGTTCTTTTAGTTTTTCAATCAAATAATGGATCGAAAAGCATATTTTGGTACCTGATAAGCGCCAATGAGATGCACCACAATCGCCATATTGGCTATGTCTAGCAGCCAATACGGGTCATAGAACCCGAACCCGGTTAGAAGGTTTCCGGGGGCCTCGTCCCCAAAAGCAGCATAGCCCATACACCCACAAAGCATATAGAATGTTGTTGTGACAAAAATGCTCAAATAAGTTGCCTTTTTCATTGTCTTGTACTCCGCTGGAGGTGATTTAATTGTATCCTGAAAAGATAAATTCAAGAATATAAAATAACCTGTATTTTTTATGCTTCCCTGATTTTTTATAAAAAACATAAAAGTTAACCTGAATTTCAATAAGGATGATGGAATAAGAATATGCAAAAGCAATAGCGCCTAATGCTTGAAAGCTCCTCCATAACTTTTGAGTGGCACTCACTGTACCAGCAGGAGTCACACTTCCTATGCTTATGCCAGTCAAGCTCCCTTTGATTTCCTTATTTTCTACAAAATTCATATACTTTATGAATTTAAAAGCCAGAGTTTATATATAATAATATCTTTGCTTAGAAAACAGGTTATATTACATCTTATTCTAGCCTTTTATTTTACTTAACTAGTATCTAACCTGGGGCGGATTTGGATGGGAGCCGATGGTAGTCCATGCCACAGGTCAAAATTATGTGTATAGTTTTAAAAATCATATTTTTATACGCGTGCTAGCTAAATTTCTATATATGCACTATTCGTCAATTTTCGGTTAGGTCTACGACTGTATGTAACGTGGTCTTGAATCTAATTTTCAGTTCAAGTGAGGGTATATAAGTACATAACATGTATATGTACGTATTCTCTACGTGTAATGATCCTTGCATTAATTTTAGGACATCAATCATTGATCTTGAAAAAATATCTTGTTTTGTACCTAACTTTTTATCAACTTAGCAAGCCCCTTTTATATCCTTTGTTTGTCTTTGAGGGGACATGATAAAATTATTTAAAAAGCATCAAAATAATTTGCAATAAAGATTTTTAGTTTGGTTCTAAGTTCTAACACATATGATTGTTATATAGATTAAATTAAATTCCATATATTTCCTCAAGAAAAACTCAAAAATTCCAAAGCTATAAGAAATAGAGATTTGTGTTAATTTGTGGTTTTAAGTTTACACACACCTATCACATGGCTTGTATCCGAGCAGTATCTGATTTGTTAGGTATTTCTTAGGATTGTTGATTCAAACTCGTAGTCAACAAAAGGTATAGATCTAAGAATAGGATTAGAAAGGATATTTATGTTCTGCTGTTAAAATAGTCTTACACGCACGCACCTATTGTTTCTGCAATCCCAAGGGCAAGACCAACAAAAGAGTAGGTGAATGACATAATAGCAGCAACGATGGAGAGCCACCAGACCTGGTCGAAATCTGGGATCTGGGAAAACAGTATTTCGATTATCCCGAATGTTATCATGTAGCCATTGCTTGACATGCGACACTTGTTCTTCCCATGACTTTTGTGAAAACAGTTTGATCGTTTTATTGCCCTACAAATAAAAAATGACATATATAGTAACTACATTAATTAACACTACTTATACTACGTACGTACGTACACATTAATTAACACTTAGCTAAGTTAATATATAGCTAGTGGCTTAATTACGTACATCATGCTGACTGAGGCTGCGATTGTGTAGCCGATTGCAACCCCGAATAAATTGATATACTGTATCATCCCACATATCTTCACCTTACGTCCTCCTAAAAAGAAAAAAAGAAATTAAACAAAAAATAAGACGATTAATTAAGATTAGAATTTATATTCTTATATATCATTTGTGCATTGAAGCGATCGATGCATGTACCTAGATGGGCCTTGACAGCATCCATGTAGGTATAGTTTCTAGGCCCGGTGACAGGATCACCGCACCTATAACATTGTGATAGCAAATTAGAAGTGTAGAGAATGACCAGAGCAAATAGAATCATAATAGTCGGGCCAGCAACCCAGCCGAGCTGCCCGATAGCCCATGCCAATGATAGGACTCCTGACCCGATCACCGCAGTGATTATATGTGATGATGCCGTCCACAAGGTACCTTAACATTCACAAAAAAGAATTTAACAAAAAAAAAGAGAGAGGAAAGAATCATGATATATATAGCTCTTCGAAAAAGAGAGCTAGCGATAGTCGATAGAGATATTACCGGTACGCTTTAAACGACCATCATCATCAAAGCTCTTTGAATAGTTTGTCTCGTTGTTGATGGCTTGGGTATCGGTATCAACATTGGTTCGAGTTTCGACTTGCAAATAGTGCATAATATCCTGTCTTTCTTCAACCTACCAATTAGGTCAATAAATATATATATATATACGTAAAAAAGAGTTAGTTTATGTGCGTGTAGATGCATGTGTGTGAAGGCCGGATGGATGCATTAATATATAGATTGAACTTACAAGTCCATGATGGATTCTTGATGGCATGGTTCTACTTCTTGGCAACATTTAGAAGGTTTTAGTATTGATCGATGGGGAAGATAGATAGATAGAGATATTGATGAAAACTTGAGAGGAAGTGGGTTGATCTTTTATAGGAAATTAAAAAGTGATACTGATGTTAAAGGGGACACAAATGGCGATATAGCAAGGAGCCAAGCAGGTTGGCTAACGTGGTCGGTATTTGTGGCAATTATGCCAGAAATATATATGATTTGGCTACGTGGGTCATACCCAAACGATCGATGGGTGTAACTGAGCCAATTAACTCGAACACGCACGTACTCCTTTGATCGTAAAAGTTGAAGAAGCTCCATCGAGCATTCATTTTAAAAATTAATTGTTATTTTCGAGTTCAACTTGATATATTGGGTTGGAAATATATATGAGTAAAAAAGTGTGTTTTTTACTAAATTTAGACACCAACAATTATTATATAATTGTTTAATAGGAGGATTTGATGACATAAATTTTCATTGTTTTGATGGGGAGGGTTCAAACGAGAACTGTTTTTCGTATGAGAACTGCGAGAACCAATCTTAGCCGTTCATTTTGGATAATGAAATTCATGGATGAAGAGCGTGGGGGGATTGAGTGTGACATGGTGTATGTAAGGAATTCATGAGTGGGCAATCCAATTGTATGAGGGGGAATTGGACGGCTAAGATTGATTTTCGTACGAAAAACAGTTCTCGTTTGAACTTGTGCCTTGTTTTGATTTAGTTAATAAAATGAAAAGTAGAAAGATATATAACAATGAGTAAACCATATTTTTAATGTTTTGGACCATGAAAACATCAAACTTAAGCTTATATTTATAGCATCATTTTTACGTACACAGGTTTGGGGGAATCAAGATTTTTTATTTAATTCATGTTGCACGTTTATTGCTTTAGCTCGTCAGTTGGTAAAACTTAATTAAAAGCGTTGGAAGTAGTGTTTGTCAATGAGTTTTGGTAAGTGTAGTTTTTCGGGTGTAATTTTTTCCATTTTTACTTTGTTCAAGAGAATAAATAGACTGATTTAGGGTGAGCATGGATACCGAAAATACCGAACCGTACCGGAATCGAATTAGAGTTTTCAGTCTGGTACTTGGTACTTGAAATATTGCTGAATCGGTACTCGGGACTAGTACCGAACTAATTAGGTAAAACAAGTAGCAGGTACCAATAATAAAAACGGTCTATGTTTTTAATGTTTATACTTATTACATACAAATTTCAACATCTGATATTAGTACTAATTGTATTTTCTCATTATTGTTTGTAAATTAAAAACTTTTGCAAATATCAGTTAAAAGGTTTACTTAAACTTCCATATAACATAAATATATATAATTCACATTAAATCTATTGTAACAACATTCACTAAGGTCATACACCATTTTTGACGCTCACAACTAATTCATCTATTATTACTTGTGACCACCACAAACAAACCCTCTTTATTCAACATCGTCGCGTTACACGGGTGCTGGTCGGTGAAGACCCCCAAAGGGTGGATAACCCTTAATTAGGGTTGTTGGTTTAATAGTCGAAGACATGCAATGTGATATGAATATCGATTATAGATTAATTAAACAACAACTCAACGTTTCTAATTATCGAACATGATGATTCGAACCAAGTTTCAATATTCCTAGCTAGTTTGACATTCCCATAACCATAGACCATAGTACATGTTACCTCGTTAAACCAACAATGACAATATCGTACCTGAAATCCAACCCGAATGTCGACTTCCAGTAGTATAATTAAGAGTACGTAATATTGTGGTAATTTGAAAGGAACCCACGCAAAACATATGCATTATTCTTGATTGCCGTACATATATAGAAAGTGGAGGTCAAGAAAGAAGCTAAACCAGTGGCTTTATTTGGTTACGAGTCTTGCTTATATCTTTTACTAGTGCTTTGTGACTAATCACACTACATACATACAATCAATAGAAACTGTTTTTTTCTTTTCTTTTGTTGCTAAAATGCGCATTATTCGTGTCTCGCACAACCCGCCATCATGCATATCCTTTATTTCCTTCATAATTATCCGATAAAGATGAATTGTGCAATAGTAACTTGTAATTTTAGATTTAACCAATTACTCAACAACATTCAAATTAGCAAGTATGTATAATCAAAGAAACTATAAACATCAGCTTAAAGAAATATATATATATATATATATATATATATATATATATATATATATATATATATATATATATATATATATATAGTAGAGGCAGATCAAGTAAGAACACTTGTTTCTAAGACAACATGGAGAATAGATTTGATCGAGTCCTTGAAACACAAATCTAACGAAGTTGGTATCGCGAATACGGTATGGGGGTCCGGGGGCTGGCTCAACCACCGCCTTAGCCACCGCCCCCAACTGCCGGGTAACCGCCACTAAGGATGCCTATAAATAGGCTGTCTCGGCTTTTGTATTTTGACATGAAAAACGAACGAAAACATGAAAACTGGAAAAGGAGAATACGGTTACACAAGTCGATATTCTTCCAAAATAGTCTCTGATAAACGGAAAACAAAGCAAAGATATTCTGTGTTTGAATTTGAATAAAGCCTGTAATTCAAATCAAGTTTCTTGGATTATCCTATATCTGAATTCGTGATACCTCAGGCAAAAGGGTCGAATTACAGATTACAGAAAGTGTATTAAACACAATCCACGAACTTATCCAAGTATGGGTGTGTTTGGCGAAACTAGTTAAGGCTAGAGCTGAGACTGATTAATTGATAATCCCAAGTCCAAGCCATAAGCTACTTGAAAAAACTTTTATTTTAGGGACTTATTGAGGATTATGTTTTTAATAATCCCGTTAAAATTTTAACACCCGAACGAGGCTAGAGGGCTAGAGATTATGAAAACTAGAATCCCAAGGCCCTATATCCTCCATAAGCTCATTGCCGAACACGCCCTATATATTCTTATTCTTAACCATGTATCAAACCTTTTCCTCCAACATTAAGCATCTTTCAACTACTTCCTAAGATTGCTTTTGATCGATTTTTAAAAAGAATTGCTCTACAATCACATAATTCGGCGCCGTGGCAATGAACATGGATACTCATAATCCTCCTCATATATCTAATTGAAATGAATCTGTGTATCAAATCCGTATCAAGATTATAGTTACAATGGATGCTTTTGTGCCTTCTGGCCATGAACTCCATTAATGAAGGTGTTACTTAAATAGGCCCAAGATTAATATTAGACCACCTTTTTAAGGCTTCAAAACTTCAAAATCAATTTTTTAAATTGTATTTGGGCCTTAATATCTTTCTAAATGGGCTTCAGCCCAAGATCGCTTTAAGTCTTGGTTTGAACCGCTGAAAGTTCAAATTCAAGTAAGTAGTCAATCATCATAAATCATCGATGCATTGAAGGTTGATTTATATCTGTTGGATTTCATTTTCATCTTTACGTTTAGGGTTTATCCATTTGTTTCATACATATCTTTATGGTTTGTTACCAGATGTATTAGTTGAGATTTATGGTTTCAATCTTGCGATTTCTTACCAAAATACGGATTCATATTATGTTTCGATTTTGTTTTAATCTTGTTCATGTCCATATGATTTGGGTTACAAAAGACTGGGTCTCGATCTTGTTCTAATCCTCGTTTTTTGTTACGATTTTTGTTTTAATCTTGTATTCCTCTTCTTACCAGTATTTTGATGAAAATGATTTTTGGGTTTCAAATCTATCCTTCCAAATCAGTTATTCCGGATCTATTCTTCCATAATGATTCAGACTTGATTTAAAGATTCTTCATCTTAGTAACCGATTCAAACTTGAACATGGGTTAGTTCTACCTAGTGCAATCTTAATGATCACTTTCCATCGATTTTAGAATTCATTCACGAGTCATCTTCTACGATTTAGGTTTTAGGGTTCATGTTCATGGCTTCTGCTATTGAACATGGCTTTGCAGGTTTAAATCGTTTTTGTTTCATCGTCATCTTCATCCGTTGAAGAACCCATCGATCTTGTAGATTAAAAAATCGTTGATTCAAATATGGTTTCTGTTTCAGTTTCTTCTGACTGCTCAGATCTAAAATTGGGTTTCCATTTCGGGTTTTTCACATCAACTTGGTTCTAATTCATCAATCAAGATCAACGAGCTTTTGTGTTAGCGGGTGGTCATATTACATTTTTATTTACATTTTGTTATAAATTTAAACTTAATATGGTATTTATTCAATGTATGCTTAGATAATCATAGTATTACGATAAAGTTTATATTGAAATTGTAGAGAAAAAATAAGACTATAGAAAATCATAATTGTGTGAGAATCAAACCCTCACTCTAAAGTTTATAATATTAGAAGAGTTAATTTCATAAATGATCCTTTAATTATCTATGGATTGCAGATTTGGTCCTTTTTTTGAAAAAGTTACAAACATTATCCTTTAACTACAACTTTATTGCATATGTGGTTCTTTCTAACGTTTTCTGTTAAATATGTCCGTTAACTTTGTTAAAATGACCATTCTACCCTTCATTATTTACTTATTTTCTAAATAATAAAATCTTATTATTATTATAAGTAATAAAATATTATTGTTATTACAACTTTTATCAGTCCCTTGGGCCTTTTTTTCTCTCATTCTCTCCCAATTTCACCACCACTTCCTAATCTTGCCGGAGAACTCGCCTGCCATTCTTCCCGGAGAATACCCACGCCGCCACACACCATCTCGTCCTCGCCGCATGACTCTCACCGACGACAACGTTAACCCTCACTCTCTCTCTGTCCTAATCACCAGCACCCACCACCTCGTGGAGAGAGAGAGAGAGAGTGTGTGTGTGTGTGAGTGAGTGAGTGAGTTTAGATTCAAGATTTAGGGTCAAATACACACAACGGCGACAAAACTACCACCAACGATCTGTGACCGCCGCCTCTAATCTCCACCATGACTGCCGCCGAACAACATCACCATCGCACCACCATCTGTGAGTATATGTGTACGTTTGGATCTAAGATTTAGTGTTTATGGGTTTTGATATTTAGGTGTGTTTTAATAGTTTAGGGTTTCGATTTGGGTGGTAGGTTTTGATTTTTTTGTTGGTGATTGCCGGTGGTAGGTTTCGATTTTAGGCGATGGCGGTTTAGGCTTCTTGTCCGGTGGTGTTAGGTATACAGTGGTAGTGGCCGGTTCTTGTATACAGTTGTGTGTTCTAGAGGGTTCTTGTATACAGTTGTGGGACTTTTGGTGGTAGTGGACGGTGGTGGTAGGTGGTGCGGCGGCGGCGGTTAGCTGTGTCCGGTAGTGGTTAATGGTGGTGAATTAGGAAGAAGTCTCGAGCTTTTTGAAACTCTTCCTAGTCCCGTGTAAGAGAGATTATCAAAGGACTTTTTATATTATATTTAAAAAGGTAAAAAGACTTAAATACCCTCGTACTAATTAGACTTAACGGTGAAGATAGACGGAAACTGCTATAAAGGATCATTTAGGCAATAAAATGGTAGATAAAGAACAATATTTGAAACTTTTTCAAAAAAAAGGACTAAATCTGCAATATACGAATAGTTAAAAGATCATTTATGAAATTAACTCATATTAGAATTTGGTTGTAATAAAACATATTGTAGAATAATATAATTTTAGTTAAGTGTAATGTTTGATAGCATAATAGTAAGGTAATTGATTTTTCTAGTGTTTATCAAAGTAAATTATCTTATAATTGGTTTTTTTTAATGTTTATCAAAGTAAATTATCTTATGACTTAATTAGTAAAAGAACTAAGACAAAAAAATTAAATGAATTTTAATAGATTTATCTCAAATAGTATCTATACAATATTGTAGACTTCAAAAATGAATCCTCAAAATCATATTTTCTACCGCAGGTGAGAATATTATACCATACAAATACCATGAAAAAACTAACTTATAAAGCATGCATCATATATATCCCTTTTAATTTTTTTTTCCTTTTCTGAGTTCTTACTTTACTCACATTTTTTTTTCTTTCCTCTTTTTCTTTCTATTAAATTTATTACTATCTTTATAATTCTATTTCAACCAATTAACTTTTATGATTACTTTTTTATATCGATTTTATCGTAAAATAATATTTATTTAAACAATGTATCTTTTAAAAATATAGTTTTTACATTTTAAAAAGTGTTATTAGAATTTTCTGTTTTCTTTTCCAAAACATTCCTTTGATTATAATTATAATTATTAAAAATAGAATCGTCAAGAAGAAGAACCATCAAGTAAGTAGTAACCAAATTTATTAAATTACACCATTCACCAAATCCCTTCGAGATTTTCAACCTAAATCGTTGCCTCACATCTATTCATGAGAGAGTGAGAGAGAGGGAGTTTATGGTGGATTTGAAGGGAACTCTAACCCTCGTCACACGAATACCCTCAATCAGATTTTTTCAGACTTTAAGCACTTTAAAATACAGTAGTCTTGTAACCGGTTTATGTAGGGCTGGTATTACGATGTCGGAGGTCCTATGCAATTTAGTAAATATAGACTCTAAAAGAACTTTTTGCAGTACTAATTCTTCGCAAAATAAAAACATTTTAGGCATCATTGCAATTAATAGCAATTCTCACTCATAAATAAGTATATGTAGTACTACATATTGATAACATTTTAGACCCGTAATTAAAAAATGAGTCCGGCCTTAAGTTTAAGATCTAATAACCTAGTTTAAATACAGTTTAAAGAACACTGTAAACATATTATTAAAAATTTAAATTAACAATTATCTAAAAGTCCATTTCTAATTACAATTTCAAACTACCCGTTACTAACCTCATCAAATTCAGCTATTATTGTTATTACTAGCTTAACATCCTATGTTAAAGGGATGATTAAACTAAATTTTGAATATTTCTCGTATTAAACAGTATTAACATTTATAGAATAACAATTGTAAATATCGCATAATGAATGTCATAAATATTATTTGTATTCTCTACCAATATCGTTTTTTAAATAGTAGATATGAATAAACGGCAAACATTTTTAATTATTTTTAATGAAACACAGTAATAAAATATAAAACGGATAAAATATCACTATGGAATAAGTTTATCAACTAATATGAAACATACGATTAAATATATCGCTTAAAGACATTTGTGGATTTCTTCTATTATTTGCAAATATTGCTAAATTCTGAAAATGATTGTCATCTGTTGTTCTGATAAACCGCGTTTCCTACTTTTTTCTTGAAGACGGTCTCATTGAAGTTCTTTTTAGAGGCGATGAACACTGTTTTTATTTTTCATAGTTGAAAAGTAAATAATGAAAAAGATGAGTTTATTAGCAAAGAATTATGTGATGAAAAACAAAAAAGACAACTGTTATATGTGAATCATAGCAGGTTAAATAATGATCATTTGCGTCGATCTCCATGACAGAAAAAAATATAACAAAGAAAGAAGACACTGAAATAATATTTTATGGCGCCATTTTCGAATATTAATTTTCAAAATAAATTAGTATCATAAATCGGTTAATAAAAATTTAATGTTCTAATATTAATAAATTAAATCACTTTTAAAGATAAAACTCTTAAATAATGTGCAAGACTTAAGTTCTTGACGTAAAAATAATTAATTGAAAGACATTTTAGAAAATAAATAAACATGATTGGTGAAAAATATTATAAAAATAAAATGATGAAATCATAATTCTAATTTTTTAATATGTATTAAAGATTAGAAAAATAATATATCATTATATTATTTTCCTCCTACTTCATCTTTATATTCAACATAAGATAACATATGTAGTACATTAATTCTCTTTTTTTACATCTGTTATTGACTTTGACACTTATTTAGATCTTATAAGTAAAATAGTAAGTTAAAAGAATAAAATAAGAGGATATATAACCCCACCTATTAATATTATTATTATTATTGAATATTGATTGATAATATACAGGTAGATAAATAATGGATATGATAAGGATTAAACAACATGGAGAGGCTGAGAAGGCTCATGTGAACCTATGATTATCCTTTACTTACATGATCAATAAGACCCAAAGTGCGGGGCCCGCCGCCGCAACCGAGCACATGATCTGACGTCGGCGGCTGCCTCCACCGCCCCTAAAGCAGTGGAGTGGATAGCGTATTACTATTCGAAGTTGACGTTTTTTTCTTCCCCATATATCACCCTTCTTCTTCAGCACATTTTACAAACTTGCCATTACCCATCGGTGTCCTAATGTCGTATGCTAAAAAAATAAAACTCGATTAAACGAGGTAAATCATTTTTTAAATAAATTTGATAAAATTATGTCAACCTCATGGAACTGGTTGACTAATGTTCTTTTATGTTACTACGCTAAAAACCATAACTCATTTGAACTTATTTTATCTAGTTATTTAGAAATATATTTGTGATATACCGATTAGTTTTAAAAATGATAAATATTATATATTAATAAAAAATATTAAATAAACTTAAAACGTGAAATAAATAAGAATATCAAAAGGCGATAAGCAATGTTAATATTTAGACTAGCAATAGAAATGTTGAAGTCAAGGTCGGTGAGGTAGACGTAACGACAAAAATATGGTCTCGTGATATAAAGAGATGTGATTGTATTTCTTATATAAGTTATCAATCATTATTGTGTTTAAAGTTTTCGCTTAAATATTTTTATTAAATACATACAGAAAAATTAAAGCTGTAAACTCAAAAATAAGACATAACTACACAAAACTAATTATGCTTTAATTTTCATATAATTTAGCATTGTGAAATATCTAGCACATTTGCAAGATGCAAAAAAACACGACACATAACTAGATAAAAATTGACATCAAAAGAAATAAAATAAAATGGCTTATAGCGTAGCGTATCAAGTGTTGGAAATTAAAGTGTTTGAAGTTATAGGTGTTTCATATCGTCTATGGTCATGAGTTCAAGTCCCGCTGTATACAAAAGCCAAACAACACATAACCCAAACAACTCAAATTTTATTTATTTTCTTACTCTCTCTACAAAACAAAAAAAAAAAGGAAAGAAAGTAGCCGGTACGCTCGGCACACCCGAAGGGGTAGCCGTAGTGGTGTTCCCAAAGGTACCCAACTCATCCAATGGTTAACCCGAAGCATTCGGGTCAGGCCATATGCTTGGCCTAACAATGCACATGCAGGAGCCAAAAATAATAACATGCAGGAGCCAAAAATAATAACTGCTGCATGCATATATGCAGCCACGATGTATCGATGCTTCAACTCCAACAGATTCTGCCTGCAGTGGATGACTATATATGCATTCAGCAACGCCTTCAATTCCCCATTAATTAATCTTATATATGGATGCTCCTCCAATAAGCTAGAACGTTTGGATTGCACGTACAGCGCGCGGAACAACCCAGTCGATCGATTAAGTTTTCTACCGGCCAGCACCTACCTAACCTAACCTAACCTAACCTAGCTATATATATATGAAGAAACTGATTAAAGCCGGCCACTTGAAACTCTTATCCAAATAAAAGCTTAACTCTTGTCCACACATTATATTTGCTTGCTTGCCATATATTATTTTCATCTTAACTTAATTAAAACAGTGAATCTTTCGTAGTGAAGACGTGGCCTCATAGCTAGCTCGCTAGGTTTGTGATAAAAAGTTATTAAATTCTCTAGCTTGGACAATTAAAGGTTAAAATATATAATTGGAAGGGTGGAAACAAGAAAAGAGGTTGAAAATAGGGAAAAGTCCAGGGCCGTCTTAAGGGACGGGCTACCCGGGTAATCGTTCAGGACCCATAACTAAAGGGACCCACAATTAGTATAGTCTTATATATATATATATATATATATATATATATATATATATATATATACTGAAAAGTTCATTTGAGAACCGTTTTTATTGCGAGAACTGCGATAACCAATCTTAGCCGTCAAATTCCCTCTCCTTCTATTGGATTGCCCACCCATGAATTCCACACATGTATATATATACATGTAACGAGGTTTATTTGGTCCAAATGTATAGACTCATAGAAAAAAAGGCCCAATTTCTTAGGCAAATTATCTGAAACGTAGACTTAGAAACTAAAATAACAATTAGATTGATAATCACTGACGAATAGCAACCTTGTAAAGGAAAAAAAAAGCAAAATCATGTCGCAGCAAACTATTTTGCTATGAATCATAAGCTATTGGTGATTGGTTCTCCTTTTGTCCTTGCGTTCTTTGCTAATGTTGAAACGCAAAAACAAATCACAATTGTAAATCATCCAATCTAGAATTCTTTGGTCTTTCAAAACACAGTAGCCAATGTCTTATGAAATAATCCGATCGCCAGAAATTCACATCCTATAATTTTAGAGTTGGTGATTTTAGTAGGTTGTAGGCAATTTTAGATTTTGTATTTTAGTCGGCGACTTGCAATCATATATTGTATTCGTTTTTAATGAGATGATTTCTTTAACTCTTTGAGTTGAGTAGAAAAACAAAGTTTTGGTATATGGTAATACGTTTCTAGAAATCGGTGTACCACATACGAGATCATATCAGATTTTATCATTTGAGTGAGGCTCAAGAGTTTTAGTAACTAATTTGTATCTGATCTTTATTTCTTAATTTCAGTTTATCATTGATTGTTTTTGTAATCTATTTGTATTTGAATAATTGATTTCTTGCGAATAGGAAATACATATTGAGAGTGTTTCACTCATTTCAGAATCAAGGCTTCAAAGTTCTATTGTTCAAACTCTAATAAAACAACTATAAAGTTTCTTTTATCTTTGATTTCTTGTTTGGCTATTGATTATTAATTAATTAATTAAGCTACTTGAAATCACTTACTTCAATCACTTGTTAATTGGTTACTTTAAATCACTTACTTGAAATTTAATCACTTTATAACAACTTTAATCACTTGATATCAACTATCAAGTTAGTTGGTGTTACGTATTTGAAATCTTGAAACACTTTAAAATTAGTCAAATATTCTTGATAATCGGCTAATGAGTTTAGTAGTTATTTACTTTATTAGGTAAACAGGCTACTTGAATCATTTGATATCAAGTTAATTGGTGTGTTTTCTTGAATAGTTTAATCACTTGATATCAAGTTAATTGGTTTGTTTACTTGAATACATGAATCACTTTGTAATTAATTAATAAATCAAGTTTTTCAAAGTTTTAATTAATAAATCAAGTAATTAATTAATAAATTAAGTTTTTCAAAGTGCATTTATCATGTAGTCAAAGGAGAAATAAAGGAGAAGAATTTGAAAACATAAAACGATCTCAAAGAGAGTGAATGAATAGAGTTATAAAGAATTTGAAAACCTAACCAATTGTAAGTTTCTTATTCAACGTTTTTATATATTTTAGTTTTTTGTATGTAAATTTTAGCATTTTAAGGGGTCCATTTTTTAGTTTTGCCCAGGGCCCTAAAAATGTTTAAGACGGCCCTAAGGAAAACGTGGTTACAAAATATATATTTGGTTCATGAGGTATGTCATTTATTATATCCTTAGTTCTTAAACTATGTTTAATAAATCAATTAAAATAACTTTAAATAACCACCGGATCCACCACCACTTAAAATTAAACAATGCCATCACTGACCACCATTTTACCACCACAACCATCAACTCCACCACCACCAAAAAATAAACCATCGTCATCAGTAGTTTCAACCACCAACAACCAACTTCTACAGCTCTACCACCACCAACCAACCACCAATGTCTACTAACGACCACCAAAAACAATTAAACTTGCAAGAATCACCCAATCACCACCGTCTGAAAATGGAATGACGAACAAGAACAACAAGAAATCAAACGAAGAACAAGATCTGAAACCAGATATAAAAATCGATGGTTGCATAAAACCTAATCGAAACCCCCACTAGAAAACTTAATTGAAAGTTTGAAACCCCCACTAGAAAGCCTAATTGAAACCCCCACCAGAAACATGCATCAAGAAATCCAATGAAGAACAAGATCTGAAAGAAGGAGTGAGAGAGAGAAAGAGAGCATGACGGAACAAAGGCCTAATCAAAACCCTCACATGGTGATGATGCGTTGGTGGAGTTGAGGGTGATGGTGGTGTGCGGCGGTGAAGAACCACAAACAGTAATCGCAAAAAAACCAATCAGGTGGTGTGCGGCGCTCTAGAAGAAGGTAGGTGAGGGTGATGATGGTCATATGCGCCGGTGGTCTAGTCGCACACACACACAATGCTGTGGTGCTTCTCCGGCGAGGTGTTGGGTTGTTATGTATATTGTATAGAGAGAGGGACGATGGATAGAGGGTGGTGATGCAAGGGAGAGGTGATGGGTGGTGGTGGCAGGCTTCCGACGAAGTTCCAAGATGGCAGTGGTAGGTAGACGGTCCACGATGACGGTGGTAAGGTTCCGACAATTAGAGAGGGAATGAAAAGGTAAGGGTATTATTTAAATTAAAAAATAATAATAAATTGAAATAATGGTATAGTGGTCTTTTCAAATGAAAAGGTAAGGGTATTTTAGTCATGTTAGTTGTATCAAGGATCATCACCGTAACAAAATGCAAACTGTAGAGACGTCTAATGTAATAGACGTAGTTTAAGGACTAAAGATGTAATAAGTAATATAAGTCAGGGACCAAATATGTAATTAACTCCAAAATTTAAATAGTGAATAATTGAAGAGGTGTGATCGATGGAATAAGCAGGTTGGCTCTAGGCGATTTAATAATTGTTGGGTTGGTAGAGATCTCGAAAGACATTGGGTCCATGGGAGGTTTTTTGTGTCTTCACTCTCACTTTCTTTTCTGCATACATTATTTATTGATTTAGAAATTCACTCTTTAATTTAGTATACATCTGCCACCCCCTTTTTTTTTATTATTATATTTTGGATTAAGAAAGTTGTTTATTAGTGCATACGGTAGTTCAAAAATATTATATATTTTTTGTTGGTTATATTTTTTTTTAAGAACTACAATAAAGAGCATGTTAGAAAACGTAGTTTTGACATGATCTTATGCAACCTAGCGAACTCAAAAGATTTTATTAAGGAAATAACTAGCAAGATGCAGAATACATCAGAATATAAAAAGGTTAAGATCCTGTTTGGTTTACTGTATTTCGTGGGATTTCGTGGGAATGAGATTTCAAATACAGAGAAATGTTGTGTTTGGTTGGAAAAAATGAAGGGATTTTAAATGCTGGGAATTCTTTAAAATCCCTCAAATTCCCTTACTCAAGGGATTTTACAAATGCATCCACCCCCATTGTATTTCAAAATGCTTTGTATAAAGGATTTTCCATTTTACCATTTTGCCAAATGCAAATCCATTTTAAAATCCTGTCAAATGCAAATCCTTTGACAGAATGCAAATCACATGAAAAAAATCTGCGAACCAAACGCCCCCTAAATGTATCCAAATGTAATAAAGTATCCTAGTTTTAATATTATGTATAATGAACTATACTCTGTTGATATAAATACATTAAACTGTCATTTTATTTTTAATTAATGTAATGTAACCTTCTATTAAAGGTTACCCTGTTATCTTAATTTATTAATTTTTTATTTTCATTTTTTATTATTATTGTTATTGTTGTTGTTGTTATTATTATTATTATTATTATTATTATTATTATTATTATTACACATGAAGAGGATGAATACATGATGTATCTGGACAAACACCAAACCACCGCTTGCTTCCCCTTCAAACACCCCCACCTCTACTAACCCCTTCACCTTTAACCACCACCACCGCTACCACCTTCAACCACCGCCACCTCTGGTGAGAACAAGATCAGAAACAGAAGAACATAAACATCAAGATACTTAAATCACATAAATAAGAACAAATCTATGAACAAATCATCAAATTGTATACAAATCTGTAAAGAGATCTAAAAATCATTGGAGCAAGAAACAAAAATTGCAAGAACAAAAACATAAACCCTCAACAAATTCCGCCTACCACCGCCGCCGCCACTAACTGAACCTAAGGCCACCGGAGAACCAAGCGACGCAAACCCTAATCTTGAACACCTAACCAAGGAAAACAAATAATAAACGAAACCCTAAAATAGATCTGAAATGAAAATCCTAAAAAACATATTGATGAAAACCCTAAAACAAAACCCCAAAAACAAATGAAAACCCTAATTTGTTCAATAGATTATTGTTAGGGTTCCCTCTGTTTCTAAATTCAACGAAATACGAGGCGGCGACGGTGGTGGTTGAAGACGAAGGAGGAGGCGGTAAAAGTGATTAAAGATAAAGGAAGAGGCAGTGGAGGAGATTGAACATGAAGGATGTAACACCGCTTCTGAATTCAGTTGCTTTAATGTCAAAACAGATTTTAGCAGCGGAAATTTTTCTTTTAACACAAACAACTATCATTTACATTATCAAAGAACATAGGTGTTACCAACGTACAGGAACCGACCATAGCATCTATTTACAATACATCACAAAATATAAGTGTTCCACCCACAAAGGCAATACAATCCCATAAGCAACCCGTCTCGCAGGCCCTCTAGTCTTTACCTGAAAAGGGAAACATAGTATCATTAGCTACACTAGCTAGTGAGTACATACAATCATAAGCATCAATACAGTAAGTCATACTTCATATTGTAAACAATCATTGCTAGCTTAGCACATAGCGGTGTGCTGACAAGATCGGTAAGAGTCGTGTCTTGCAGGGTAATCAATCCCGCTCAACAACTCAGACCGGGGAATCAGACACGACCAATCCGCGCTGGTGGGGGAGCACAAGGCAGTCCACCAAGCATCGTTTACAGAGCCAAAGGCTCTACAAGTAATCCAGCTACAATCAGCTGATCACCACTTACGTTAAGGCACGGTGGTTCTGCAGAACCTTGACCCGGGATGCACCCCGAGTCACCGTTAAATCCAGAAATGACCGAAGTCCTATTAGGATCCAGCTAACCGGCTGACCTTAACCATGCGTCAGATAGTCTGCACACAGGTCACATACACATATACGTACATTTGATCCCACAGGGATCCATCATCATACATATAACATCTTTCAAACAGTTATTCATGCATAGTGTCAAATATCAACTAAGTGGTTCCAATCTGGACCCACTGGCATGCACCTGACAATTATTCTAACATCATATCAATCATACATTTACCTTCTCAAATGTACCTGCAAAAGCAAGTTAGTCATACATAGTACATTCACATAGTCACTTAGCATGCAAGCCTTACTCTACTGAGTCTCATGGTCGTAGGCACTCACCTGAGCTGTTACTAGGCACAGGTATTGACCTGAGTCCTCTAACAAGTTCACCTAGCATATCACATTAACTTCAATTATTCACATGTGCATTCAAGACTTCGTAAAACAACATTCAACTTTGGACATTTCACAAATCCGCTAGAATTGTCGGATTTGGGGAAATCCGTTGGTCCTGTCGATTCATGATATCCGACACTTTTAAACCATGAAATCCGATACTTATCAGATTCCGACACTTAGAATCCCAAACTATGGAAATCCGATTGACTTGCGGATTCCATATTTAAAAGGACTACAAAACATGAAATCCGACAGAGTTGTGGAATCCGACACTTCTATCGGATTCCGACAATTCCTTCGGTTTTCAATACATGCGGATTCCGACAACTTCATAGTTGCGGAATCCGACAACTTCATCAACTGAAATTCCGATAGCTTCATTTAAGCATCCAAACAGCCTCATTTTGGCATGCTTTAAACCCAGAACATCATAATATCATCATCTAATCCTCATATACGCATGAAATCCCAACAAGAACATCATTCATGCAAAACCCACTTCGAAAGTGAGTTTCCGTATTCTTTAAGATGTTCTTGCATGGATTCATACTTCTTAACAATACATGCTTCTAATCTTCTAAACACAATAAAATCATGCTGCTCACCTTCGTAGATCAACAACCAACTTCTTCTGTTCTTCTTTTAGAAATCCGAAAGCAGCGGCACCAAGAAACCGAGAGAGAAAAGTGTTTGTAGGTTTTGTGTATATGTTTTGCTATGTTTGACCAAAGTCAACCTAAACACACATCTACATTTTCTAATTTCCAGAGGCGGTTGCCTCTTTCTTCATTCACAGGTTTCCTTAATTATCTAATTACATACATACTTATTTTCCATGCATACGTACATACATACATAAACACACAAATACTTACATATTCATTTAATTCAACAAAATATACAAAGTACATCTTATTACAATAACTATGTACTCTTACATTCTTAATTACAACTAGGCCCAAGTTGAGGATGTTACAAAGGAGGTGTCACGGGGACGGTGATTTCGAACAAAGAAGGTGTCAGGGGTGGTTTGATGGTGGTTGAATAGATGTCGACCGAACAAAACGATTTACAAAATGGATTATCGAACTATGTTATTGCAAAACTATGTTCAAAACATTGCTAAAACTATGTTCGTGCTTGACCTTTGACCTTAAAATAATAATAATAATAATAATAATAATAATAATAATAATAATAATAATAATAATAATAATAATAATAATAATAATAAAATTGTAATAAAATATAAAAAAAGAAGATAAAATATTTTAAAAAATCAAGGTGACCCGGCCACTAACTTGATATTGCAGGTCACATTATACTTATTGAAAATTTCGGGTATTGTATTATATTTATCTCAACAAAGTAGATAGTCGTTACGCAGAATATTAAAATGGGCATACTTCATTACATTTCGGTGCACTTAACTCAATATAAAATACACCAATTACATATTACAATGGACAATCTAAAGGCTTATTACACAAATTAATCCGTTTTAAGTCCCACGATTTAAAACACCCTCTATGTTTAGACCAAAAATAAGAGAGGCTTTACCACCTTGAAACACCTTGTCATTTCTTTGTTTCCAAATTATCCAAAAATAAGAGTAAATCGCCCTTTTAAACAATATTTTTTTGGTACCTTTAAAACCCAATCTTTCTGCCTAGTAGACTAAGGGGTCGTTTGTTTTTGTAGAAATGTCTTAATATATATTAATTTGAATCAATAAGAGGTATTAAGATGTAAGGGTAGTTTGTTTTTTCTTTTCATTAAGATCTTAAAACCCCTTAACGAATAAGAGATAAAATTACCTCTTATAACATCTTAACAAAATTTATGTTTCATTATCCTATAATAGTCAAACTCTTTCACTAATTCATGTCAACATCCGCTCCTCCATTACTCTACATACATGGACACTTTTCACGGTCACCATTGGCCGCCGCATGCCGCCGTGCATCTCTCTTCTATATATATTGATTTTAATTCACTATATTATTATGGTTTGATAATTGTTATTAAAATATTTTACTTTATCATTAGAAAAGTTTAAATTAGGTTAAATATGTAACAATTGAACATAAAATATTATAAAACAGATAGTTACAACTATTCAGATATTTTAAAAAACAAATAGCAAAATATGAATGAACATTCAGACGTCAGAATCACCTCTTAATGTTCAGACTCGGTATTCAGATTCAGACTCAAAACCTCTTAATAAACAAATTACAACTAAGTCACCAAGGTTTGGATTTGGAATCAATATTCCACCAAACGTAAATTTGTTACAATACTTGAGAAGAAACACGAAAATCTCAAAAGAGGTAGTTATCTTCTTCCTAACTTCCTATAACGCCCTATTTTGATAATAAAATTTTGAAAGTCATATACGTAAATTAAATGAACTTTATTGCAACCAAAAATCCAGTTTAGAAATAGTAGCGAAAACATGTACCGAAAAATCTTTTACAACACTTAATATCTGAAATATTTGATTTAAAAGCAATGGTAACTACGAGACGAAGTAATTACCAATGTTAGCCATTTGATCAATCTCTTGGTCTTCAACCGCAGCACCAAGTAAGTTGCTCTTTTGCAGGTTGACTTTAAGATTCATGAGATCTGAAAACAACGCAAAATCCGTATGAGATTTCTGACATTCATATCATATCAATCACCAATGAAAATGGCGTCATCCGCACATTGTAAATAGGTGACGAGGGACCGTCATTAGGCAGGTTAATGGCATTGAACACATACTTTGAATTTGCTTCCTACATCGACATGTTCAACCCTTTTGCAACTATAAGGAATTAAAAAGGGGTCATAGGGTCACCTTGCCTTACCCTTTTCTTCATATTAAACTCTGAAGTAGGTGTAGTTCTGTTAATTAGAGTAGAAGTAGATGCCAAAGATAAACATTCCATGATCCACCGTCTCCATTTAATTTCGAATTGCATTTGACCCATAACTTCATCTAGAAACTTCCATGACACCAAGTTGAAGGCTTTATCAAAGTTAACTTTCAAAACAAATTTTTTTTTGCTATGTTTTTAGCCCAGGAAACAACCTTAATAATGATGAGACTATGAGAGGCTTGTCATTCATTTTTTTAGATCGAAAATCCAAGATATCGCCAGACTCTATTTCTCCATCATCAATATGAATACCACAAGAGCATTTATTTTTTCCTAGCAAACATTCATAGGATTTCACAAATTTGTTCAAGACAAGTTTAATTGTTTTGAGTTAGTGTAACATCCTAAAATAGACCTAGTTGTACCATACGTTTGTAAGGTTGTAACCTTGTCAATTAAATAAGAAATGGTAAATTAAATGATGAAGATATGTTATAACTATTAAGTGAGGTGTTAAATAAAAGTTGATAAAAATATTAGTTATTAATTATTAAATGGTTTTAGATAAGGATTTCAAAAATATCTTTATTAGTTAAAACGGGTAAATAGATATTGAGTTGTAAGTTGAAAAGGGAAAAGAAATACGCACTTGTAGATATATTTGGACCTAAAGACGGTTCACCCCTTTATTATCACATACACACATACGTATATACACAAACCCACATCTTCTGTTCTTGAGTTCTTGGGAGTTCTTTGAAGAGAAGTCAAGAGGAGATCATTCAAGCACCCATTTAACATCAATACTATGAATTAAGATCTGTTCTTATCATCTCCATCTTCCTTGTAAGTGTTCTCCATGATTCTTTATTTTTTGAGTTTGAGGTCAAATAGGGGTTAATTAAAATTAGCAATCAAGAATTGATTGTAAATGCTTCAATTAGTTCCTATATCATTTACAAGTGTTTATGAGTAAAATTTATAGATTAAAGAGTTGATTTTGATTGGGTATAGTGTTTTGTTCAAATGCGTCAAAATTGTAGAAATTGATCTTGATTCATGATTTGGTTGCTAATACATGTTAGAATTGATGTTTTTTAGCTTGGTTAGACTTGATATAACATATATGGCCACTGGAAGTTGATTAGAAATCGTTTGGGAAGGTTTTGGTTTGAAAATGGACAGAACAGAGGACTGTCGTCTGACTTAGTCTGTAAGTGGCATGCTTGCGGGCGCAAGGCGAGTCCTTGCGTCCGCAAGGGATGCTGCTTGCGGGCACAAGTATTGATCCTTACGGGCACAAGCAAGGATGCTTACGGCCGCAAGGTAGAGTTGTCTAGTAATAAAGAGTAGTTATGTTGTTTTCTTAGTACTGATATATGGGAAGTTGTTATAGGTGTAACCGACGACTAAGAAGAGTCGAAACACTATATTTACTTGTTGTAGCTCTACAGGTGAGTACCGACTTAACCTTAATTATTATGTAGTAGTTGTGAGTTGTTGATTGCCATGAGATGTGTACGAAACATGATGATTTAAAGAATGTGATCATGATCAAAGTTGTAATATTAAGTATGAACATGTGGAAGCTAGTTTGATTTGTTGTTAGGCGATTGGCATAAAAATGAGATAATGTTGAATATTGGTTATCAAACGATCAATACACGTAAAGATGAATACTAAAGATAATTAAATATGCCCTCAACCATAAGGAGATAATGCTACCTATATTGGTATGATATTCAATTGAATGCATAAGTATCAATACTTCAAGAACGTGTGTTTAAAGAAATACAAAGCATAGATGCTAACAAAAGATAAGATAGAGACTTAGGAACACTTTAGACTTGAGTGTACTCAATGTCTATTATGTTTAAAGATCATGATGATATGATGATATGGTGTATATGATGCTTATGTTTATTAGGTTCACGATGATAGTGAACGAATACATGTTGTATGAATGCATGCATGCTATGGATCTTGATTGGATCACTCATGTAGTAATTGTGTGCTCTGCTCATCGAATGTGAGTAGAACTTGTTGCCATGTTGTATGAATACATGCCTGCTATTGGATCCTGATTGAATCAACTATGTTGAACTTGTTGTTATGCATGCATGCTATTGGATTCTGATTGGATCAGCTATGTTGAACTTGTTGTTATGCATGCATGTTATTGGATTTTGATTGGATCGGCTATGTTGAACTTGTTATGCATGAATGCTATTGGATTTTGATTGGATCGGCTATGTTGAACTTGTTGTTATGCATGCATGCTATTAGATCCTGATTAGATCAGCTATGTGTTTGTAAATTGTCCGCGGACCTCTTGTGGCTATGAGTCATAGTTCGTGATCAACGGTGACTCGATGGTCCATTTCAAGTCGTAGGTTTTGCAGGACCACCGTTCCTTAACAGTTGGGGTATTCGGCTATTTGCTAAACCCGAAGGAGCCTATGGCTCCATAACGATTAGTTCGTCATGCATGTCATAACTACCGAGTGATCTTTATATGACCAGACAAACACTTTGTCTCGTAGTTACCATTGCTATATGCTCGTGTATGGTTCATTATATATAATTATATGTGGGTCTTAGTAACAATTAGTGAATGTTATTGTAAAATGTTAGTGATAAATTAGTAATGCAATAATAAAATTACTCGTGCGATTATAAAGACAGGAGCTGGAGTGTTCTGTTCTAAATCCCCCCTAAAACAAGGGTCCCCTCTTGTGTTCTCTCTTCTCTATTTATGCATTTGAAGTTTAGAACCTCGTATTTTATAATTTACCAAATTAAATTATAAATCAAATTAAAAATCATTACAAACTAGAAAAATAAAAGACTACAGAAATACATTGTACAAAATTTAATAGCGTATATGAGATGGAAAACTATTTACTTTCTATTACCTCATGTTAGTTACCATTATATTATAATTGTACAGAAAAAAAAATAACTAGAAATATATTCTTTTAGGGAAAAAAAATACAAAATATATTGGTTTTGCAACAAAAAAAAGTTACCCAATTATGAAACTATTTCATCTCCAAGCCTCTGTAGTCCAAGGCACCATTTTTCAAACCCAAGAAATCATAACCAGTGCTGCTACCACTTGTACCATTCATGTTGGCGGTACAACTGCATTCCTTACTGTCCTGTACACCCAAACTGCACGCAAAACATATGATCGCACCGCCGGAATTTCTCCGGCCGGTCATCAACGGCTGACGGTGATACTCAGAGGACTGATGGTGTTGCTGCTGTATGTATGATGATGATATGACGTTTTGAAGATGATGATGTGGTGGGCCGATTCTCAACTCCAAATTCAAATCTGGGCATCTTTCTTGATTTTCCGGCGAGGAGTTCTTGATTTTCCGGTCGTCGGGAGAATTACAGGGGATGTTCACATCATCTTCTACCTCTTCGTTTTTAACAAGATTATGGGTGGTTGTAAGAGCAGAGGGTGAAGTGGTGGCAAACGAGATGGTGGCTGTGGTGGTGACGTCCTGCGAAGAATTAACATTACCGGCGGAGACGGTGGCGGTAATGTTATTAGCTTGGTGATTGCTGGGGTCGGTTAATGGCCGGTGAGTCGCCGGATCAACTCCCCTGTTTAAAAGCTTTCTTCTGATATGTGTATTCCAGTAATTTTTAATCTCATTATCCGTCCTCCCCGGCAATCTTCCGGCGATCAAAGACCACCTGCAAAATCCCAAAAAGGAAACTTAGAAAAATCCACTAAATTATCGAAAATATGTTTGCGAAATTAGGTATTCATAAAATTGTTACCTGATATCCCTTAAATCATTATCCCATGTATTTTAAAAAGTGTTTTTTTCACTGAATAAATTATTTTTTTTGCGTAGAGTACAACATATTTTAAAGCTAATGTATAAATCAGCAAAGCATTTATTTTCCCTAAATGAACAGTGGCTAATATAATATAGGTGCTGTTATGATTCCATTGTTGTTTTTCAACGAAGGAAAATTAATTAAGAATATGAAGAAATAGTGGAAAATTGAACCTACTTGTTACCAAGGAGGCTATGGAGTTTAATGATGAGTTCATCTTCTTCTTCCGAAAAGTTGCCACGTTTGAGATCAGGACGGAGGTAATTGATCCAACGGAGACGGCAGCTTTTGCCGCAGCGGAGGAGTCCGGCAGCTTTAGGCAGGGAACGCCAGCAACCTTCGCCGTGAGATCTGATGTAAGAAATAAGACGATCATCTTCTTCTTTGGTCCATGCACCTTTGTTTGTGTGTGCTTTTTCACAACATGGTGATCTTCCCATTTTTCTTTCTTTTTTGTTTATAGTTTTCCCAATTTTGTGAGAGATTAGCCGGCTGTCCTGAGTACTTGATTTAGGATTTTATAAGCTTTTGACTTATATATAGCGATAGGGGTTGAGTGTGTGTGTGTGAGAGAGAGAGAGATGTATAATAATTGCTTCTAGATGCGAGTTGGTGAGACAGGTTTGAGGGAGTGGCTGGTGGGCTTGTGCTTATGATGATATTTCCATAACATATATTAATATAAAAACTATAAAAGATATTTAGTCATTGTTGTGCTTGTTTATATATGTTGATGAGAGAAAACGTATCAGTTTCGATCTTTTTTAACATCAACTTTAGTTTCATATTTTAATAATAAACCAAAATAATCTCTAGGGTATGATTTTTTTTTAAATTATTTTTAGATTATTCACGGTAATAATTGTTATTAACTATCGTATTAGTTTACATTTCATTAAACATTTACAGTAATAACATAGATGTAATAGAATTAATTTGGTGAAAGACTTGTAAACTAATTCTAAATCTTATCGCGGTGACTTCTTTATACTGAATTATTAGAGGAATGTTGAATATATTTCATAATTAATTTATAGTTTAAAGAAATTGATTTTAGTCTTTGAATCAATGTTTCATATTAAATTTTAAAAATTTAGACGGAGTGGTATTTTCGTAATTTTTCGTAATTCACAGATGGTGCTTTTACAAATCATATGTGATTGTATACTAAATCACCTGTAATTGAATATTAAAATTTCAATAATATATTTTTTAAATTGACTTTATTGAACACATCTCCTAATTACTAATTAGGTGAGATCCCCCTCACTTTATCTTTTATGCTTACAAAATTCCCGATAAAACTCCCTAATTCAAACTCTATGCCCCTCTGGAGTTACTATTTAGCTTAAGATGAGTATTTACTATCCATTCTTTTTGGGAATGTGAGATTCCCCTCGTTTTATCTTTTCGCTTACAAAACTCCCCAATTATCTATGAGCTTTCAAAAATTTTGAGTTCTTAAGGTTTTGAATCATCTACATTCTCTCTTTGATACTGCTTGAAGATTATTTCTTACGTTACCCTGTATGTTGGTAACAACATATGTGACCTTTCCTAATATATTTGCTTGTTTTTTATATCGGACTCCTTGAGAAATCTGCCTAAGTCTCTACCATACACGTGTCAAATCTAAAAGGTAAGATAGATGAATGGTGATGATCCTTACATATCCATCAGATCTTGAATGACATGGATCTCATTAAATACTTTCCTATTTTCAAAGTTGACACATAACAACGCTTACCTACATACTGTATTGGAGAACTTAGTATTGTACTAAAATAATTAGCACGAATAGGCAAGGTATTAATCTACGAGTGGTGTAAACTTTACTAACAGACATGCTAGTAAGAGGGTTATACCATTCGACTATTGCATTATTATGTTTCTATTAAAAATAAGACGAAAGTAAGTTGACAATCCTAGTAAACCCCACAATAGCGAAATGTCAATCGGTTGGTAAAATACAAATGTGAACCAACAGGACATCATGCTTCGTATGTACTATAAATCACTAGATCGAGAACACTATATAAAGGCTAATATATACTCTATGTTCGAAAGTAAATTCGTCTTTCTTATAAGGCCATGGGTATAGCCTATCCCAACTCAAATTAACCCAAGTGCCACATCACCTATCATATCAGTTTTTATTTCTTTTTCCTTCCAACTCAAATTAACACAAAACCCAAGTAGCACGCATCCTAAATCAACCCAAATATTTTCTCTCTCCTAACTCTCTCTACAAACAAAAGCCTTCAGTTGCGCTCGGGTCTATGGAGCTGAAGAGGGAAAATGTGAGGGAACCCGAAGGGTACCGTATTAGTGTTCCCGTTGAACCCACACAAACCCAAACCAACCCGAAGGGTCTCGGGCTATGCCATACGCATGGCCTAAAAAATGTTGTGCAACCCTCTATAACATATGCTTTGATTTCCCATTCCATAGAATGGCATAATCATAGGGTATATATCTCGTGTAGTATCCTAACAAGTTTTCTATTTTACATAAAGGATGTCTTGAACTATTTTTTATATATGTATATGTAACTATTTTTAAATTTATTTATAACTATGATTGTCTATACAATAATATTTATCATTTAAAATTCATATTATATATATATTATATTATTATATATAATCGACTTGTGTAGATTCATGAACCTAATCGAGCTCATTGTCCAAAGCTTGCGTTCGAACTCGTTTATTAATTGAGCTTCAATTTAGGCTTAGGCTAGGCTCAAGCTTATATAACCTCAGCTCAAGACGACTTTTTAACAAGTCAAGCTCAAATAGGTTGACAAGTAGATCCACTTATCTACACTCCTAGTTTATAGTTTTCTCAAATTACAATTGTTTTTTTATGATCTGAATAAACTTGTCTTATTTTATGATAAACACTAGATTGTTTTGTTATTTATAATAATCATATGCTCATACATAGTATTGTTATTAGGGATGTAAATGAGCTGAGTGACTCGAGCTCGGATCGTTACAAACTTGAAATGAGTCGAGCCTTAATGAGATATATATAGAGCTTAAACTAAAGTTTATTTAGTAAACAGGTCCAAGCTCGAGCTTCAAAAAGTGAGCTTATTTAACCTCGTGAGCCTATACAGGCTTTATATACAAAATTTATTTATTTTTTTATATATATTCTTTTACAAAAAAATTCAAAATATCCGTGGATCTCCGATCGGGAAACCGTATCCAAGCTCTTCTTCATTCGCGCGGGGGGTGGGGGGGGGGAAGATTCATATATTTTAAATGAGCAGAGTTTGAGCCTAAAAGATCCGAAACGAGCCCGGGTTGATAGGTACTGCGGATGAGTTATGTGTTAGGATTGAGACACCTAAAACAAGCGTTAGAATATAATGCGGATAACAAGAACAAGACAAGAACATAAGATATAACGTGGTTCGGTCGTTGGGGTCACGACCTACGTTCACAGACAGGAACAAAGACTTCTTTATTAACTAAGACTGTGTTTGATGATGTATATATGACTGAACCCTAGGCTAGATATTTATAACCAAACAAGAAAACCCTAATGTTGCCCTAAACTCAATTGGGAAACAATATTTAACATATATAAAAGATCTCTCAGCCGCCGCAACACAAAGAAAAGACCAACGGCCGGAATACCCTGCTCCACGGCGTGGAGCAAGGGCCCACGCCGAGCTCCCTCGCAGCGTCACACGCCGTGTGACCATGTTGCACGCCGAGCACTCCCTTTTTTTCTAGTTTTCCGGTTTCCAAATATCTTTCAAGCCTTTTAAATTATATCCCAACAATATGCTCGGCTCGTGTATATCCCTAATTAGTATTAAACTATGTGCTCTGTACATAAAATCTAATCTTATTTGTAATCATAACGTACTAGTATTAAAACGAATATGGGCTCACTTTAGTTCGATCGGCTAAATCCCAATGTTCTTACGATCGATCTTGTTCTTTTTTGGTTTTCACAACTTAGAATCTTGCAAGAAAATTAAATTCACAATTTCAAAAAAATAATCAAAACTTTATAAAAAACACATGATAGAGATATGTGCATTTTTTGGTCAAGCTTCAATTGATAATACAAGAGATGAATAAAAAAGTAAGATGAGGTTCAAGTAGGTGTAAAGTGAGGTGTAGGTAATAAAGTATAAGATGGTACAAAGTGTGATCCTTTTGAACAACTTTTAGGTCAATAATTATATAGAGTAATTAATTAGCTAAACTTCCCAAATTCTTCAACTACATTTGCATTAATTTACTACCAATATTTATTTAATTATGTTGTTGGAACTAACTTCACACATTTGTGGTTCTGGTCACCCTTTCTTTTCTCATGCACTTTATACATATATATATATATTTTTTACTATGGTAGAAAATATTCACTTAGACTATGCCCAATTAGTTATATAATAGTTTCCAAAGCTCTATGAAAGTTAGTTATATACGTTGAAGTAAAGTAGAGATTTACTTAAAAAGGATTTATAAATACATAATAAAAGTTTCATAAATTGTATGTTGGGAAAAAAGTGAGTTTGATGTGATGAAAGTGAGAAAGTATATATTGGTGTGGCCTTCTCATGTCATGTATATCCATCCATCCATAAAGAATGGAAATGGTTGTTGCTGGACTTCATATTATATATTGTTTCTAGAAGGAAGAGTATGAAGTTGGTTAAAAAGATATATGTGGAAAGGGAAAAGTGTAGTGTGGTTGTGGTTGAATGTGGGTATTGGTTTACCTTTCACTTTTCTCTCCCCCCAACCTTGTGGTGCAAGTTTAGGCACAAGTAGGATTCACAATTAGGGAGGTTGGTTCACCATTTTCTTGTTCTTTTTCCCTCAATTTGCACATCACTTATCACCCACCATACATCACACTCATACCTCTTTCTCTCTATATATATATATATATCACAAGAATCATTTGAGAATCATTCTTATTACGTGAACTGCAAAAATCAATCTTAACGCTTGATTAAAATATATCGATAGTTAATAATAAGGATTGGTTCATTAATAGCTTATTAATAGTACTATTTTTTGGAAAATCATGTCTCATCAAATAAGACTCATCTACCCCGACACAATTCACTATTAGGTAAATATAACTATATAAGTGACCAAAATACTCATATTAATGAGTCATTAATTGTGTTCACAAATGGTTCTTACATTAAGACTGATTCTTAAATAAACGTTTTTTCTATATATATAAAAGTTTATTTGATAATAGCTTTTAATGCGAGAACCATTTTAATTAATGACTCATTAGTAGGAATAGTTTGGTCATTTATAACAACAATCAATGATAATTTGAGAACTGTTTTTATTGCGACAATCACGAAAACAATTTATAACCATCATTAATGACTCATTAATAAGAGTATTTTAGTTATTTATATGCTTACCCAACCGTGAGTTATGTCCGTGTGAAGGATTCATTATTTAACAAGGACTGATTTTCCCAAAATACTCCTATTAATAAGTTATAGTGAACCATCCTTCATTATTAGTTATTGATTTATTTTAATTAAAGACCAAGATTGGTTCTTTTGTTTCTCGCAATAAGAACATTTCATGTGCAACACCATGCCATTTGAGGACTGTATGAACGAGACAGAGAATAATATTTGAAAAGCACGTATATATATATATATATATATATATATTGAAAAGTTCATTTGAGAACCGTTTTTATTACGAGAAACAATCTTAGCCGTACAATTCCTCCCCCTTCAATTGGATTGTCCACCCATGAATTCCTTACATGCACCTTGCCACACTCAATCCTCCCACGCTCTTCATCCATGAATTTCACTTACCACTTGAATGACCAAGATTGGTTCTCGCAATTCTCGTACGAAAAATAATTCTCGTTTAAATCCTCCCCTACATATATATATATATATATATATATATGGGAGGGTTCATGTGAAAAGTGTTTTATTTGCGAAAAGTACGAGAAGCAATCCTGGCCTCTTATTTATATTTGATCTAATGGATAAGATTAATGTTATTTTTTACTTTTTTTTAATTTAAAAGGGTAAAATAGTAACAAATATTTTTTCTCTCTTCAATCTATTTCTCTCTCTTATTTTTCTCTCTCCTTCAATTTTTAAACAAAATAAATTAAAATTAATTAATTAATAAATTTATGGTGTTCAACGATGAACATAGCAAAAAAAATCATGAGTTTTTTATTATTAAATGTTACGTTTATTACGTTGTTCACTAGTAAACTCTTGTTTATATTGTTTCGGTAATTTTTTTTCAAATTAATTATTTTTTATCTGTTTTGATTTTTAAGATTCTCTTTATTCTTTGTAAGAAATAGAAGGTATTCATTAGTAGACTATATTAAACCATAATCAAAATTAAACTTAATGAATGTTCAATAATAAATAAAATCCTCTCAACTAATGAATGTTCAATAATAAACAAAACCCTAAACATAGAAAAAATTGTTGAACAAAGTAAATAACCGTTTTTACAAATAAAAGATCTCACTTTTCTTCGATGAACAATAATATATAACAAAAAAAATAATTTACATACCGAAAAAACTAATAAAGAAAAGCTAACAGGTAATTTACATAAAAAAACTTAGTTTTTTTAGATAAAAACAGATACTGAACAAATGTACACCGGTTGGTGTTCCCCGACAGTGGAAGTAAAGGGGGAGGCGGCGGTGATAATTGATGTAAAGGAGCGGCGGTGGTGGCCTGTGATGTTAAGATTGTGGGGGATCGACCGGCAGTGGCGTCCAACGACAAAGGGACTCAAAAGGACGGTAAAAAACAATCACCAAATGCGGCGGTGATACAAGATTCACACTGATCATAAAAACCCAGATATGATTACATATCACTCACCGACAAAGCCTGATGAACGGTGATGGTGTTTGTTGGCGTCAGATCTGGACGGCGATTGGTGATAGAAACGGCTCTTGAAGAGCAGATCGGAGATGACAGCATTTGCGATGGTCAATGCGGTATAGTTCCGGGGATTGACGCCGTCGGCGATGGTTGAGTGGGGTAGCGTCGGCGCTGCAGCGGAGAGCAAATGATAGAGATCATGGTTCCCGTCGGCGATGGGATATCTTCTCCGGTTGGCTGCAACAATGGAAGTAGGAGGGGCGGCGACGGCAGTGTGGGATGGAAAAGAGAAGGGTGGGCGGTGGTTGGGAAGATTAGAAGTGTAGGCGGCAGTCTTGTGTAGATGAGAAAGGCATGATCGTAGGTTAATAAAGGAGGAGAGAGAGAGAATAGAGAGGATTCTACAAAATGTCCAATATACCCTTCTTTGTTTAAATTAATACCATATAGTTTAGTTTTATTTACAATAATGCCATGAATAATAGGAACCATTGATTAAATCATCTAAAGGTCAAAACTGCTTCTCGCACTTTCGCAAATAAGACACTTTTCGCATGAACCTTCCTCTATATATATATACATATATATATATATATGGTGGTTCATGCGAGAAGCAATAGTTTTGCGAGAAGTGCGAGAAGAATTCTGGACCATAAGATGATCAAATCAATGGTTTATATTTGTTGTGGCAATTTAGTAAATATTTTTATATTTAATGGTAGTTAGTAAATAAAGAAAGAGACAAGAAAGTCATTTGGTTAAAAAAATAAAAGGAAACCCAATAATCCCTCCCCACCCATCGGCTCTCTTTTCTCTTTCTTATATTCATCACCCCCACTTTTAAATAATAAAAACCCTAGTTTACAACCCCACTCCATTCTCTCACTATGCTATCACCGCCGCCTTCACTTCAAAGTAGAGTTGACGGCCACCTGTCGCCGGAGAACAACACCGGCACTTATCTGCTTGCAACAATCATCGACCTCATCCTCTCCGGTCGATGGCGAACACACCAACAACCACCGCTAGCGCCTATCTACTCACCGACAAACACCACCTGCACCGATCAACGCTACTAACGCCGATCCACTCACCGACGAACACCATCAACACTGATCTACTTGCTGGCAAAAAATTCCCCATCGTTGCTTCGTTTTTTTGAAAAACACACACCAACAACCACCGCTAGCACCTATCTACTCACCGACAAACACCACCTGCACCGATCAACGCCACTAACGCCGATCCACTCGTCGACGAACACCATCAACACCGATCTACTTGCCGGCAAAAATCTCCCCATTGTTGCTTCGTTTTTTTTAAAAACATCATCTTGTCAACCATCGTTGCATAAGCCCTCATCTGTAGTATGTTTGAGTTCCAAATTATGGTTTGATTATTTGAAGGTTGTTAGATTTCCACTTTTCAGTTTAGACTTCTGTAATTTTTATATTTTGTATATATGGATTTTGTTTTTTTTCCACCTCATTTTATTTAAGATTTAATAAATGTTGATGGTGTTAAAGTTTTCTTTTTTAAATTTTTAATTACTAAAAAGTTAAATATATTTTACACGTCTTTTGATAAAAATATCAATTTAGCTTAAAATTTTTGTTCTTTTAAAAGTGTTTGATGATGTTTACTAGATTTGACTTACGTTAACTAGTGAACACTTCATATTCTAATGTTTGTTGGTATGTTTTTTTTTCTCTTCTTGCAGTGTATTCTTTATTACTGGTTTAATAGTGAACACAACTATAAAATCCAATAACGAATTAATCTTGTTTACTAGTAAACACAGATTAGTTTATGTTTTTTATTTTATTTTTTGATCACTAGCGAACATGGTTGAGTTCCTATTTATTTTTTTGTTAAATTCCGAACCATATATATAAGCCAATAACACGAACATTAGTGAACACATGTGAGAGAAAGATGTTAAGGTTGAATGTTCCGTAACAAACATAGGTTTCATGATAAAAACAACTACTTAAAAAAAATATTGATCACCGTTATCAGAAAAAATGGAATATTCACTAATAAACGTACATAAAATCAGCAAAAAAGTAATTGATCTAATTATAAAGCATAAAATGTTTTAACACGTTCACTAGTAAACTTATAATATTGGACCAAAAATTAATTACTTGTTATATAAATTAAAAATTTGATACCATGTTTACTAGTGAACAATAAAATCGAAACATTCGGACCAAAAATTAGTTACTCGTTAATAAATTTTGGGTGTTTATTAGTGAACACTATAAAATCGAAAATTTAGTGTTAAATCATTTTAAATTTATTTTGTTTTTTATTAAAAATTTAGGTGAGAGAGAAATAAATTGGAAAGAGAAACAAATTGGTTTACTTTTATGCCCTTTTGAATTATAAAAAATTAAAAATATGATTAATATATGCCACTGGATCAAAACACAAATAAAAGGCTAAGATCGCTTCTCGCACTTCTCGCAAAAATAATGCTTCTCGCATGAACTCTCCCCTATATATATATATATATATATATATATATATATATATATATAAAGTGAAAAGTTTGTTTGAAAACCGTTTTTATTGCGAGAACCGCGAGAACCAATTTTAGCCGTTCAATTCCCCTTCTTCAATTGGATTGTCCACCCATGAATTCCTTACATGCACCTTGCCACACTCAATCCCCCACGCTCTTCATCCATAAATTTCACTTACCAATTAAATGGCTAAGATTGATTCTCACACTAATAATGGTTCTCAAATAAACACTCCCTTATATATAAAAATATAAAATATAAAAGTAGGGCTCTAAATGTGAAGTGCAATTAATTTAATAGTATCTAAGTAATTAAGTTTATAAAAAGTTTTAACATATATATATACAAGCAATCTTTTTTAATATATAGGACCTGATTTTTAAAAAATTAAAAAGTCTATCAATAATAAAAGATAATAGGACAAGAAAACTGGTAATTAAGTTAAAGGGGCTTTTTCTTCACTTATTATGAAAATAACATTTGCCTATTTATCATGATCCTTGGCCCTTGTTAATCAACTTGAGGAGAGAGAGAGAAAGAGACATGTGGATGGATGGGCACTTGTGATTTCATGTGTTTGTGACTTTATGTGGCCTACCTTATCAACTTTGAGTTGGGTTAGAAAATAAGGGAGTGATTTGTACATGATTTTTTTATTATATACAACAATTATTGTTTTCTAACTTATATGTTTTTTAAATACAAATATCTATTTTATTATGTAAGGATATATAAGTAGCTTGTGTTATGTTAGTAAAAAGGAGAATTAAATTTATATGAATAGTTTAAAAGATATATAGTGATTAGGTTTAGATAAAGAAGATATATATATATATATATATATATATATATATAGCTAACATGTCTAACTTCATGGGTTGATTGCTTGTTGAACAAACACTCTTCCCATTTTAAACTTAAATGTTGCAAAGTTTGGTAGCCTTAATTAAAGAGCAAATGGTTGGTATTATACTAAATGAATCCACTAACTAATCCCTAAAGTAATCAAGAAACCAAGAAAATTTGAATAGAATTGAATAAAGGAAAAAAAATTATTTCGTGCTAATTGCTTGGTAGGTTCGACCTAATTCTCTTAAATGAGATCATTACTCTTGATCAAGAAGGTAATAAAATTAATTAAAAATCACATTTGAGTCCCGAAAAAGGTTATTATTACATGATGTTAATATGTAGCAAGCATATGTATACTTGGACCTCTTATGTGTCTAAACTAACCCTTTGTGATGTTAATGTATGTAAGTTTATAACATGTATTAAAAATTGTAATTGTTTGATGTAATATGTCTGGTATATAAGAAAGAAGCTTATCAGAGGTCCAAATAGTAGTACATATGAGCTATAGAAATATATAATTCTTTGGATTCTAAAGGCAATTTTAAATAAGTTTTGACTTCCTAGCTATTGCACCTTTGGCTGGAATATCTCATGAATTCATATATATATATATATATATATATATATATATATATATGAATATATATATATATGGGTGGGCAATCCAATTGAAGGAGGATGAATTAGACGGCTAAGATTGGTTCTCGTAGTTCTCGCAATAAGAACGGTTCTTAAATGAACTTTTACCTATATATATATATATGTATATATATAGATAGATATTTGGCTAAGATTGGTTCTCGCAATAAAAACGGTTCTCAAATGAACCCTCCCACATATATATATATATATATATATAGAGAGAGAGAGGAGGGTTCATGCGAAAAGCTTCTTATTTGCGAAAAGCGCAAGAAGCATTTTAGACCATACGATTAACTAATTGATGGTTAAGATTAATCATGGTAATTTGGTAAATAAATCAACATTAAAAGGCACTAATTATATTGATAAAAGGGTAGAAGAGACATTTTGATAAAATAATAAAATTATTTCCGTTTTAATCGCATGGCACAATCTTTCTCTCTCTCTCCTTATAGTGCCCATTTAAAACCCTAATTATCTCTTCATCGGCTCTATTATCCCACCCCCAAAATTTTCCCGATCGCATGCCTCCTACGCCGACCCTAACCAAAACGCCGGCACCTTTCTTCTACAATACCTCCGCCGCCGACCCCAACCAAAACGACGACACCTATGCTTCTGCAACACCTCTCGCCGCCGACCTCAACTCCAAACGCTGTTGCCCTTGCTATTCTTTTCCGATGAACACCATCGCCGCATCCATCTGCCACAACACCACCATTGAACACCACTGCTGCCCTCTACACCATCCCCGTCCGACACCGTCCCTATCTCCAATCGCCGACCACCTTCCGCCCAGATCTGCTTTTTAGGGTTTTGTGAATCAGTTGGATCGAGTGTTTTTTCACAGCTTATCATCGATTTGATTCCGATGGCTGGTTTCTTTTGTTTTATTTTGATCACCAAAGAACACCAACAATCGAAGACTATCATCGGTTGTTCATCTCAGATCCGCGCCAACCACCGCCCTCACCGGTGCCATCAGCCATCGTTGTTGTTGTTCATCTCCGATCCGCCTCTACAACAACCTTCACCATCGAATAACACCAACAATCGAAGACTATCAATGGTTGATTTTTAGGTTTATACAGTGTGTTTATTTTTTCTACAAAATCTTTATTCATCATAGAACAACCATTGGTTTTTTTCTAGATCTTTATTCATCATAGAACATTTTCTAGATCTTGTTTCTAGTGGTGATTTTATATTGAGAAGAAGAATCAAGATTATCACTTATTCTATTTTTCTTCTATTTTTGCTAGATTAAAATGGATTTTGAATATTTTGGTTTCTTGTTCATATCAATAACGATATATGTTAATTATTGGTACTTGTGTTATGATGTTCTTGAATCTGTATATTCAAGTATATAGGTATGAATATTGTGAATAAATTTTTTAATTCTTATAGGATTGAATCTGTATATTCATTTTTGTGTTTGTGTTATTATTTTAATTCAATGTTTAGTATTGAACATCCTTAATAGTCTTAGGTTTATTTAATTCTTATGGGGATTGAATCCGTAATTTTTACGGGATTGAACAGTTTTTATGTGATTCTTACGGGATTGAATCTATAATTCTTATCGGTTGTGTGTTCAACTTTTCTGTGTTTAAGGTTTTTGTTTATTATTGAACATAGTTTGTTTATTATTAAACATTCATGAGTTGATTGTTTATTAGCTACGTGAAGGGTTTTGTTTATTATTGAACATTCATTCATTCTAATTTTGATTATTGTTTATTATAGTTTACTAATGAACACCCTTCTCTTTTTTTATAAAGAACACGGAGGATTTTAAAAGAGAAAAACTCAAAACAGAAAATAAAATAATTAATTTAAAAAACTCACAGAAATAATATTAAATAAAAGTTTATTAGTGAACAAAGTAATGAACATAATTTTTAATAATTAAAAACTCATAATTTTTTTTTTGTTCATCGTTGAATACCGTAAATTTAATATTTTACTATTAAATTATTTGTAATTTATTTTGTTTAAAAAATGAAGGAGAGAGAAATAATATTTGTTTATTAATGTGCCCTTTTGAATTAAAATAAATAAAAAACAAGATTAATCTAAGTCATTAGATCAAATACAAATAAGAGGCCAGGATTGCTTCTCGCACTTTTCGCATATGAGACACTTTTCGCATGAACCATCCCCTATATATATATATATATATATATATATATATATATATATATGGGAGGGTTCATGCGAGAAGCTTATATTTTGCGAGAAGTGCGAGAAGCATTTACAACCATAAGATTTTAAATGATTAAGATCTTATCCATAAGGGTATTTATGTATTTTTATCACCATTGTAACTAATTCAATTTTAATTTAAATTTGGTAATGAACTAATTTCTCTCTCTTGAAGATTTCGTTAGATTCTAAAAACATTCTAAACCAATTTATTTTAATTTATTTAAATAAATCTATAATTTAATAATGTTTAAATGTTCCGTATTTCAATATTCTTATGTTTTAATGATAATTTTTTATATGCGTAAATAAAATTACTCAAATAAGAAAACTTATTTAGAGACGTTTGTTCACTAGTGATTCTTCCAATATTTTCATTTTGATTAACTAGATTATTTAGTTCAGTTTTATAAAGTTTACTAACGAACACAATAAAACATTTTATTCACACAATAATTATATTTTTTTTAGGAATTTAAAATCTATTGACATGTTTTTGTTGTAAAGTTCAATAATGAACCAATAATAAAACTCTTATTTTTTCAAAAGTTCACAGTGAAGTATTTGAAATAATTAACATCTTGTTTGTTCACTAAAAAACAATCATGACTTCAATCAACGAATCAACTCAAAAACTATTTTTTTCAAGAGTTTATTAATATACCAACTAAAATACCATTTTTTCCTCACAAGTACACTAATGAACAAGCTAAAAATCTATTAAAACCTTATTATTCATTTTTGAATAATCATAAATAACAAAAATACAACTAATTAATTAAGGTAATATTTAGGGATAAATGTCTAATTAATTAGGGAAAGGGACGTGGGTCATTATAATGAGAAAGGTGAGAGAGAGATTAAATGGTAGAACTAATTAATTAAGGTAATATTTAGGGATAAATGTCTAATATATCCTTTTTGTTTAATTTAAATATCCTTAAAAATACAACTTAATTACTATAATGTCATAGTTTATCCTAGCCTTTGATCATTTAATCCGATGGTTCTAAAGACTTCTCGCATTTTTCGTAAAATACAAGCTTCTCGCATGAACCACACACACACACACTCTCTCTCTCTCTCTCTATATATATATATATATATATATATATAGTGGGAGGTTCAAATGGGAATGAATATTTAAGTGAGAATAAGAGACTTAATAATGGCCCTTCATTCGATTTAATCAAATGATCTACATTTGGTCATTCATTTTATTCATTACTCACCCATAAATTACGATGGCCATGAATTACAATGGATGAATTTCAATCATTAGATCTCATTGATCAAAATTCTAATTAATGACTAGGATTTGTATCCAACTCTTACTAATCTTTCCGATTATTAAAACTAGCAACTTAACTAGAATTTGCTCTCCGCGCGTCTCCACGTAATTTTTAGACGTATGTATTTAATTAATTAAATTAAGGTAAAAATATTGGTTATAAAAGGTAATTTTTTATTTGTTGAAGTTGTAAAAGGCATAACACTTTTCCTAATAGGAAATAAAAACTTTATTACATGATACATGTGTATAAAAAAAATCTTAGAGGCTGTTTGTTTGTTACTGAATGGAATCATTTAACATGTTTAATTGCAGCATCTGAATGAAAAAGAAGAACATTATTGAATCATTTCACCTTAAAGTACATTTTGAATCACTAAACACTAAGTATTTTACCCTAATACATCTTTTCTCACACGTTGTCTTGTTAATCAATCATATCATATCTTTTCGTATCGTATAATATAATAAATCACTATTAAGGTTAAAACGGTAATTTGCATAATTTAGATTGTTCATTCAGAACTGTTATCAAACAACATGTTACATTTAGAGACGATTTCATACAAAGCCTTTAAATTATTCCGGCCATAAAACCATCAAGTACTTAATCATTTTATTTTAACAAACAACCTTTTAAACTCAAAATTAGAAAAATGCGTCATTGCTATAATTCTTTAGTATACATAATGATGTTAAGACAGGACTAAAACTAGCAACTTATTTTTTTTGAAAAGCCATAAAATTGATATATTTTTTAAATACTAAATGAATTATAGCCCAAAGATATTAAGATATTGAAAATCTGTTTTCTATTATTTTAGTTTTGCTGTTGACAAAAGATGCATAATTAGGGTGTACTTGTTTTGTTGTTAAAAAAAGTGGGGTAACTCTAGTCTACATCTACGTCATTAAATATTATCTTTAGAACCAACAAAAAATTTATACGAAATAACATCAAAAAATCTAGAATTATGTTCATAATAACCTAACTATCAACATTTGAATGGTTAAATATCAGTGGATAGATGAAACTAAAATTTAGATCGGTTTTATGGATTTGATAGAATTAGAAGTAAGAAAATATATTATTATACTATTTATGCTTTAGAAAAAAGTAATAAATGCATGTTAAATATTTTGAAGATAGAATAAGAAAAAGAAAAAAAGGGAAATATATAATTTTGGGCAAAATGCGTGAAAATACAAAAAACTTTGCCAATATTGCCATTGTATGCAATAAACTTTATTTTTACCTAAAATTACATATAACTTGCAAATTTTGTTCATTGTATACAATTGGTAACCTGATTACCAGGTTACCGGTAATCGGTTGTATACAATGAACAAATTTTGAAAGTTTTTTGTCTTTTTAAGTACTAAAGTTCTTTTATTTTTTGCCATGTTACCGGTAAGTTACTTATTGTTATAGGTAACTTGCATATAATGAACCAAATTTGTAAGTTGTTTGTATTTTTAGGTACAAAATAAAGTTGGTTGCATACAATGACAATATTGACATAGTGTATTGTATTTTCGTGCAATTTGCCCTATAATTTTAGGAATAAATTACTCATCGAGAAATAAGGTAGAATTGAAGAAGAAGAAGAAGAAGAAGAAGAAAAACATAGAGTATAATCGGAAAAATAATTTACATTTTGTCAAGTGGGCTGTTGAATTGAGAATGATTTTGATTTGTTACAGTTATAAAAATAACTTGCCAGTGCAAAAAAACTAATGGCCGCTAAAATTGATCCATCATCTAATCATCTTTTAAAGGTAGCTTTTGTCAATCCGCCAACTTAACCTTTGCTAACAATTCTCTACAACCCTAATAAAATATATTATAAATAAAATACGTAATTTAGGAAAAACCCATTTATAATTACGGCCCCCTAATACGTATGCATACATTAAAGTGTAGGGATATATGGGATTTAGCTATACAAAAAGATGAGTATGGTGAGGTCAACTAGGAATGTGCATGGTTCATACTTCATACCGTACGTATCTAACCAGTAAAGGATGATCGAGATCAAATCATAAACAGAAAATTGGATGTGCTTGTATAAAGGCCGGTTAGGTTTTTGTTTGGACCGGCATAATTCGATCGGTTGACCAATAAACCAAAATTTTAAACTGTGTAATGAATATTTCAATTTAGGTAATGTGAGAAGACATGCATTTATGTTAGCATTCAAAGATGATCTTGTTTGACTAGCACACATAGATGAATAAGCAAAATTATGATTCATGGATTTATAAGCAGCCTTGTTCACATCACAATGAGCAACATGATGATGAGAAACATAAACACAATTGTTTTGAGGAAGAAGTTGCTTTTTCATTTCTTCTTGTTTGGCTTTTAAGCATGATTGATACTTGATAATAGATCTTTGAGTAGAAAGGTAAATGTGATACCAATAAGAATTGGTTTCAAACTTGGCTAGTAGGATTTCAACAAAGATGATCAATTGGAAGATTAAAGTAAAATAAGTCATGTCAAGTATATAACACCTTGATGCGCAATATTGTGATTCGGTGGATTGTGATTTAATGGATTATGATTCAACTGGTTGGTGATTTAGTGGATTATGATTCATTGTTTTGCGATTCGGATGGTTTGAGATTATGTGGGTTGCAATTCTAAGTTTTACGATTAAGAAGATAATGATTTAGGCGACTCAATTAACAATTGTTGAGAATTAGGCCCATGACTACGATCTAGACTTTGCAATTCAACTTGATGATGAACTTTCACAATAATACTAATTGTCGATCTTAGAATTCGATTCAACACATAATTTTTCTTTGTTTCTTCTTATTATCAGATCCGATATAGTCGAAAACTAAAAGTAAACACAAATCAACCCTCAATTTTGATCAAATGATTTGAATTAATGATGAAATTTGAAGAATAGCCTTACATTAATAATAACCCCGAAAATTCAAACAGATCTTAAGACAAAAACTCAATTATAAACAATGATTTTGATGTTTTTTAATGTAACACCCGTAAACCCGGACTAGTTGATTAGCAGGTTAGCGGTAAGTGATTTCGTGTTAATTGCATTTAATTGATTATGTGGCTATTTAGAGTTAATTAAATTAACTAATGAATTGAAAAATATATATATATGTATATATATGTTACTGGAAGTGGAAATAAAAGAAAAGGTTATGTATGTATGTGTAGCATGTATGTATGTATGTAGTTATGGATAGAATTTGAAAGATTACACCTCCTGCTTGGAAATTTGGGGTCATTGTGTACGTGTATGTATATATGACAAACTAAGAATTATCACCTGCTCATTGTTTCAAAGTTAAGTGTGTGTGTGTATGTGTTTCCTGGAAAAAGAAGAACAAGAAAAACAAGACACTTGAATAATTGATTTAAAGAATTGTTGGTTGATAATTCAAAACAAAGGTTAGATTATGTTCATATTGTGTTTGAGATCATCTTGACATATTTTTCTGTAGAAATCCTTGAGTATATGTGAAACCACCATTGTTGGAGCTTAAAGCTCAAAACTTGATTTGTGGGTATTGTTGGATGGTGGATTTTAATTAGATTTGATAAGTTTGTGATGCTTGTATATGTGTAATATGAAGTTTAAACATGTTTTATATGAGTTTTGGTAAGTTTAGATATCTGATTGTGAGGTTTATAAATTTAAAGTCGGCTGGGTTTTGAAGAAGAAGAAGGAAACGTTGCAAGGATGGTCGCGACGCGAGGCGTCCCATGAAATCCGACAAAACAATTCCGACAATGATTAAATCCGATAAATATGAATCCGGTACCCCAAGAATCCGACATTTGAGAATCCGAGACCCTGAAATCCGACACTTGAAATCCGATGGCCAAAATCCAATAATCTGGGGTACTGGATGCAACGCGTCTGAGGGAATTTCTAGATTTTTAGTTTTTGTTGTTGGTTCGATTATGTAGCATGTTGTATGTTTATTTATGTGTGACCTTAACATGTGAATGTGGTTATGATTGATATAAATATATGTGGATATATATTTATGAATCAAGATTGACTTCAGTTTGTTGTGTTCTCAGGAACTACGAAGACTCGGTGATATTAGACAACTGAGCAAGTGCGGTTAAGGACTGAGGTGAGTGGAGGCTTACTCACGAGTGATGTTGGTGTTAACAGTTATGGTTACTTGATTTTGAGATACTGATATGCTTGAATAGACTGTTTAGTCTGATTTGCCATGAATCATGATAGACTGAGTAGTCAGATATCTATTGATTGATTGATAGCATGATTGATTGTTTAGTATGATATGCCTTGATAGACTGCCTTGTTTGATTCTTGTTAATAGTTGACTGTTGATTATTGTTTGAGATCTCTATGGTATGTGTGACCCGTGTACATGGTTAATGGTATGTGCACGCGGTGTGACCTGTACGTATGGTTAATGGTATGCGTACATGGTTGTGGAGGTCAGCTAACGTGTGTTATTGGGCTGGACTTATCTGCTATTGGTTGCACAGTTCTTGATCTTCTGATGCATTTGTTGCAACAGAAGGGTTTTAACTGTACCAAGTAGCAAATAACTATCGGTAAACCTTTGCTTTGGCCCGCATCGGTTGCAGGTTCTGCAGAACCGTCGTTCCTCTAGAGATTTGTATGGTCTGGGAGATCTATGTGTAGATCTACTTGTGAGATCTGTGTGTAGATCTGTTTGTTTGATCTGTGTGAGATCTATATGCTTGTTCAGAGGATATTGATTGCTTGTGCTTGTTGCTGATGACTATTTGTTTGTAGCTTCCATTCACTTAGCTTTGTGCTAATTCCCCACTGTTGATTGCTTTTTGCAGGTTTGACTGTTTAGCTGTGTTTGTAGGAAAGGGGAATTTGACCACCACTCTGATATTGTGTTTTGAGAAGAGACGAGCCGTGTTTTTATAAATATTTTGTAACACAACTTGATGTAGTGTTTTGTAAATAGTACTTTGTACTTTGAGGGTGTTTGTTTTAATGAAATCAGTAAACGTTTCCGCAGCGATTTAAAAAAATTGCTTGAGATTTTCGGTGTTACATTTAATCCACTGAAACTTGAAATCGGTAATAGAACAAATTTCAATCCTCAATTTCCAATGAACCAACAATAATTGATGATCAACAATGAAGAACTGATAGCAAAAACAGAAACTCAGATGTCGAACTATATGAACACAAATCGATCAATAAACTCATGCACCTTTGATCAAGTATTGTGCACTGATACCAATTGTAGGTTCAAGTGTATCAAGCATCAATGAAGAATTAATGCAATCACATAATGATTAAGATCTTAGTATGGTGAATGTATGCATACTTGAAAGAAACCAAGAACACGCGATATTAGAATAGAATTTCTTACATAGTTTATTAGAGTTTGTAGACATGTATATATAACTACAAGGTATTTATTAAATCCACCATATACTATAACTAATATCAATAATAATATCAAAGTTAACTAAAATATAAATCAACACAATTTTGGTTCTAATTAACATTTTGTTTGTTTAACTTGTATCGTATATGATGCAACTTATCAATCTTAATTTCTATATATTTTAAAGAAAATTAATTAAGTTATATCTCAAACAAGTAACCGACACTTTTTCCCATTAGGCCAAATTAAGTAATAAGTTAAGAATCGTACGTACATGTCGCCAGCAGGTGGTTGAAGAAGGAAGGAAGGAAAGAAAGAAATGAAGGTACGATTGTACGAACGTACGTAGAAGAAGAAGAAGTAGTGAATGAGAGAATTGAGTTTCATTCATTTTCTATATATAACAAGATCTTGATGTTACATGTAACAAGAAATTAAGGGCCACTTGCATGCATGCATGTCCTAAAATGTGACGAATTCTGCATTCGGGGGAGATCGATCGACAAGAAAACCATTTTTTTGTAAATTAATAGCGAAAAGACACCATGAAAGTATATATAGTAATTGATACACATTATGCTTTTATATTATAATAATTTAATTTGATTTGATTTGCTACGTGTAACAAACAATATTTGCTCTACAATGTATCTATCATGTGGCATTTGCTCTAGCGTATTCAGTAATTCGTTCGTTTATTTATGTCCGTAAATGTTGGTATACCCGTAGTTTATGTTTGTTTGTTAACCTCTGGGTATGTGTGTATTGTGTTTATTTATATTTACTAATGTTATATACGCATTATAATATATTTATGTGTTCATTTGTTTAAAATGTAAACGAATACGAACAAACAAATCCGTTAAATGAAAAAACACATATAAAAATTCATTCGTTTATTCGTTCTTGTTGTGTTCGGTTGAAATTGAACAAAGAACACGATCAAGTCTCATTCATGTTTGTTTGCTTCGTCTAAAACCTAATAGTTTTGGTGGCTGATGTTATGTTGTGAAATGACTAAAAGATTAGGTATTATAGTATCAACTATCAAGTAATAGAAGTGGTGGAATACGACATTAGTCCATCCATATAGCTTTACTTAAACACCCCTTGGGTTCATCGGGTATCTCAAGGAACACAACTACGCACCCCTCCCAGCCCGATTTATCCAAGCCTCTTGGCTCCCACAACCCAAGATCTCCCCCACCCCATCCATCCGTCTTCTTTCTCTCTTCTCACTCTCTACTCTCTCTTCTCCCTTCTCTCTTTCTCTCTCTTGATATATATATATATATATATATAATAAAATAAAATAAAACCCCTTCTCTCTTTCTCTGTCTTAATATCTATACTACATTATAAAATATTTAACTTTCTCTTTCTTAAAATTTTTTAAGTAGTAATGTTTTTATGCATAAGATACAAACACTTAGGGTGTGTTTGGCGGAAAAAGCTGAAAGCTGATAGCTGGAGCTGGAAGCTGTTTATTTTAGTTATATATGTGTTCAGTAAATTAGCTGGTAGCAAGAGCTTAATAGTGTTAAATAGGGGTGAGCATGGTACCGGAACCGGTACCAACCGGTACGAGTACCGATTTTACCGAATACCGAATTTGGTTTACGGTACCGAATACCGTACCGAATATTCATATACGGTACCCGCTACCGGTACCGGTATCGGTACCTATTTTACCTAGTTTTTTCGGTACTAGTCCCGAATAACGAATCCCGAATACCGATTTAGCTATATTTCAACCGGTACGGTTCGGTATTTTCGGTACCCATGCTCACCCCTAGTGTAAAATGGCAAAAAGGACAAATTATAAATTTTGGAGGAATTATAAAACAATTAAAGAGAGTATTTAGGTAATTTGATATATAAAAAGCTTCCAGCTAGTTTTAAAAGCTACTTCAAGAAGTTTTTTATTTCAGAACTTTTTTGTTTAAAAAAAAGCTTCCAGCCTTTTCATCCGAACATGACTTGTAGTTTTTTCTTTCAAAATAAAAAACTACCAGCTCCAATAAGCTCTAAAAAACTCCATACCGAACATACTGTAACACCCCAATGTTAGGAAATTTAATTATTAACTGCTTAAGTGTTGTATGTTGGTAAGTTGCTTTTGTGTAATTAAATAATTGTGTGTTTTAAGTCCAAGGACCAAAGCTGTTAATTTGAAAGTACTTAAGTTCAGGGACTAACTTGTCATTCCTTGAAAGTAGACATATATATAGGTGACCATTTGACTTTGGTAGTCAAATGGTTCTCATGTTTTCCAGACACATTTAGAACGCAGCAGTAATCAGTTGATACTTTGCACTTGAAGCAAGATATATTGAAGATTAGCATCTCAAATTGTTCCTTTGGTAGCCTAGATCAGCAAGGTATGGATTTAGTTGATGTTTTTATGTGTTTAGAAGTCAAGAACATGATTCCATGGTGAAATCTATGTCCATAACATGTTGTTTATGTTTCTTATTAATTTAGTTGATGTTTTTAGCTGTATGGGGTGTAGAAAAACACCCTTAGATGATCTGAATCGATTTTGGGTCAAAGTGTTAGCCAAAACAGCGACTGTGAGGAAACACAGTCGGCTGAACTGTGATGTACACGGCTCGTGTATGTTTTGGGAGGGCGTGTATCCCACCTATGTATATGTAACACGGCCTGTGTAGCAACCTAGGGCGGTTACAGACCATATAAGGATACAGGGTCGTGTAGTAAGACGGTGCACGGCCCGTGTAGACTGTTGGTCAAACACATGCCATGTGGCCAGGTCCAGGTCGTGTGGAGTATAGGGGACACGGCCCCACCTCAAGACAGAATTCCAGGTTTATAATACCACTTTATGTTATTTTATAGGGAAGTTATTGGATACGGCATTGTTCGCATAGACCTGTTATCACTATTAATAGCCAAGTGAGTGTACTTACCTTTGATATGAATTACTAGTATACAAGTACATTAGATGATTTATATTATGATTACGTGTTACGAGAATAGATATATAGTTATGCTATAAGCTTAACTATGCACAGATCAGAGACAGGGTATACAAGCAGTTGTGTACCAAGTTATGGGGATATCTAGCTATACGAAAGTGTAGCCTGTATCCAGGACAGTGATCAAGGGTATATTGAGCTCCTTATACCCACAAAAAAGTCTTAGGGGCTTGGCTATACGAATAGTATAGCCAAGCCCCTAGGACAACAGAAAGGTCCAGGACAAGTATGGTCATACCCTAGGACAACAGAATAGTATAACAGTTGGCAGGTATTTTAGTTGGGATACGAAGTATCCTAGAAAGCAAAATGTTTTAATTAAAGATTTCATTTCGTGCTCAATTAGTATGCTCACTAAGCGTTTGCTTACGTTCAGTTTGTCATGTTTGTAGGTGAATCAGGCTCCAACAAGGGAAAGGCCCCAACGCTCTGATCTATTGGGTAGCTCCAAGACTTTTGAAAACAAACTTTAACATTACTTTTGGAATAGAAAGTCAAGGTTTATGTAAATAACTAGCTTGTTTTGGGTAACTATACTTTTGTAAATACTGTTTCAGTAGCTTAAATGTTATAAGAGGTTAAACCGGAAATCAGGTGTTACACATACCCTTAGAGAAATGGCTTAATCAATCATTTTCTTAATTACCTCTACTAATTTATGGCAACTCTTGCTTTAATAAATCATTAAACATGACAACAACTATTTAATTAATTTAATTTTGGTTAAATCACTTAAATCAATACAATTTTTAAGCCTACATTATACTTTTCTCTAATTATTTAATAATAATAATTTTCTTATTTTATTTTTTTTCAAAATTATTTTAGTAACTAATAAAAGGGTTGATTGGAAAAAGAACCAAAAATAGAGAAAAATGGATATGTTGTCGTATACAGATTTCATTTTCTAATAGTTAGGTTAAAATATTTATTATATAATAGAACATTTAATAAGAAATGTTAATTATAAAAAATTAAAATTATTAATTTAATTTACATTGACTTGATTTTTTAAAATATTTTTTATAGAAGGGTTAAATTATTAATGGTATATAAGATTGTTATTAAAATTTAACTTTTCATAATTTTCTAGTGTGTTGTAATTATTTGTACAAAATGTATAATATTTGTACTACTTAAAATGAAAAGATTAAGATTTGTATAAGAGAAATTATTAGGGATATGTTATATATTAGTATAAATAAAGTGTAAATTTAGAACTTTCATAAAAAAATATTTCCGGACAACACAACACTTTAATAATTTATGTTTTTTTTTTTTTACCAACCATGAATACGAAGGTTAAAAAAAGGTTTGTTTTTGGTGGAGGGAGGAATAAAGATGTGAGAAGGTAAAAAGGGAGGTTGAGGAGGTACCCAACGCATACACACACACTGCCAAACTAGGAAAGACCAACTGCATGAGTTTAGGAAAGTGTTAGGTGGATAACGGAGGGAAGTTGGCAGATTCAATTATTTTCACATGCCGCACACACTCTCTCACACACACTCACTCACACACACTTGCAATTTACCTAATCAAACATATTTCTTCTTCTTTTTCTTATTCTCTAAATATATAAATTTAAATAAAACATTAACTTTTACTTGCTAATGCATAAGACCGTTCATTAGTGGGAGGTCATGACAAACTCGTCATGCCTTGCATAGCTTGTCACTTCGCTCATCAACCCCTATGCCTCGCCTGTCATCTGCTCGTCATTTCCCTCCTTGTCATTCCCACAAAAAGCTTAAACGAGCAACGTATGTTATATATATACATATACATATAATGTGTGTGTGAAAATGAGTGATGATTTGGATTTTAGTCGTGCATGTTATGACTACGAGTGGTATAACTTATACATTGGATTGAGAGTAAGCGGAGTAGAGCCCATTATGAGCTCATTATCGTCCATCACGGCTATTATCTACTCCGCCTTTTTTGTTATCTTTGCCATTTGCTCCTCTCATTATCTATAACGGCCATGATAAGAGTCTTTTTGTTTTTTCTTGATTTTTAAATGTTTACTTACTTACACATGCAACCGGAATTTAGGTCATATGATGGGCAATTATTATTACAAAGGTTTAGTGATGGGTTAGTAATGCTAAAGTGACAGTCAACAACAATTAAAACATATTAAATTAATATGAACACTCAAATTTTCAACCGCCACCGGTTTTCACTCTCTCTTTCTTCAGCTTCCCAACCTCGCTCTTTTAACCCCTCCCACCATAGGAAGTGCTATTATCGCAACCCCTCCCACCCAACCCGTCACCTTCCCGGCTTCCCCGCAATCACTCCCCACCCTCTTGAAAACTAGTTGGTTAAAAGCAAAAGAAATACACTAAACAATGAATACTCCAACCATTATCTAATTCTAATGGTTGGCTTTTAAAAGTAAATCTTACTCAACTTAAAGGAGAAAAAACGAATAAACGAAGATGAAGGAAAGAAAACTTAGAAGTGGAATATAATGGAGGAATTATTAATTAATAAACCTAATAAATTAAATCAGCATGTGATCAGATCTAAAATTTGATTACTTTAATAAAACCCAACACAAGAATTTCAAGTTCGTACATTCTGGTGGAAACATGAGTATGTTGTGGACGATTCCATTATTTATCGTATTAATTAATCAAACCCAAAAGTCAAATTATCCGAGTTTTTCAACTTTAATAATTAATAATGTTAATATGTTCAGGTAAATCCTTACAAATAGATACAGAATTATTAATTCAGGGAAACAACCAGCTACAGCAACATGTATCCCCTGCATTAAAAGTTGTACCTTGATCCTCACTTGGCTTTTTTACGGACTTCATAAACGTAGCTGAGAATCACCACAGCAGCAGCAACCACAACTCCAACAGCACCTTGTGCCAATACAGCGCTGTCCTTGACTTTTTTAGAACTTGGGTTGAACCCTAATTCAGACAGTTTCTTGTGTGATATTGCATAATCATTAAAGAATGCATCTTCATCCTGGAAAATTAATTAATGCTCAATAATTTAGCATAACATGGGAGGAACGTAAATTTAGAGCAACATATTCAATATAATAATAATGCAAAAGATAATGAAAATGACACCTACCAACTGATAAAATATATATTATACCACATTAGTCGTACCATATACTAAGGCATAAATTTTTGATAAAGATGTGTTAACCAATCAAATTAAACAGGGAATATGTTGCTCTTCATGTGCAACTGTAGCAGCATTAATTTTACCACTGCTATGAATATACACACGCTTTATATTATCCTACAAACAACTCAAGAACAGAATCTGATCATCTACAGTAACCAAGTTTCTTTAAAATCACTCGAACTTTCTTTAATCTGCAAAAACTCAATTTCAAGATTTCAAGATTTGTTCCATTGTTTTGAAATTACTCATAAATAACTAAAACTTAGTGACCTGAATGGTGCAGTTAAAACTTAGTTACAATTTACTGATTTAGCGAATTAAATTTCATAACTGTCCATTTAGGTCACCTAGTGTCGACTGTTATAAAAAATTTCACAACGTATACAAAGGTGAAGACCAAATCGACCGCGAAATGACATTAACTAGGAATTTAGGTTTAATATTTAAGAAACGAAGAAGTACATGAAGGCGTTAATGTTAGATATATTATAAACTAGATAAATCAACTGCATTAAGGACTTGTACTGTAAATGTATGAGTTTGAGATAGAATTAGAATCTAAAGCCATGTTGTACCTAGGAGGATTTAGTTTCATATGACTAAGCTTGTACAGTTGTACCAGAATAAGTACACAACCTGTGAAAGGTTGTTGGCAACATAGGTGAGACTGGCTATAATTTTAATGTTCATAGGGGGGTGGGGGGATAAAAAATTATAAATGGGAGCAGACCAGTAGTCAGAGTCCAGAGAGGGTCCCAACTGTCAAAACTAATAATCTAGGCAAACCAATCACACAACTGTTTTTGGCTTTAATGTTTGTTTGTTTATATGTTCCCAATTAAGTCATTAACTGTAGGTTCCTACCTTATTAAAGAACATGTTTGTTGGAGTGGGTAGGGGTGAGGTGGGGGTGTGGGGGAGGGGCTGGCTACAACTACGTTGCTCGATAAAGCAATTATAGTCCAAAATTGAATTGAAGTCAAATAATAAAAGATAAATTTTTTAAAAGGTTCTAGTTAGAATTACATATTTGCAATGGCTACACCATGATTTACTGATAGAAATTTTGGTCTAAAGCGTTCTAGACATTTTTTTTATTAATGAAGCATTTGTATGGAAGTACTGAACTGACCTTTGTCAAAATTAGCATACACTTATATGAAACATGTTTGCCAAAAACAGATGAATAGAATTGCATATTAACTTCCAATGATTTCAGTTTGGACAAATTTCATATGTGATTATCTACCTACAGAATAGTTGAGCATAAAGTGGAGGCGTCTCTCTCAGTGACGCTCAATAAATCCTACCTTCATAATAAATCAAGTGTGATAATAAACATCACATAATCCTTGTTCATAAAGCTAATTAGTCAAGGAAATGCTATTGTTGCCTATATATTAAAAGAATATATATATAATCATTTCCTCATTATTTTTATTAGATAAAGTTACACCGTTGGTCCTTTATCTTTATCCTAATTTCACTTAGGGTCTTTTAAGTTTCAAAGGTGCGTTGACAGTCCTTTAGGTTTTATTTTGTTACACAGGAGGTCCTTTATCTAATGAACCGTCTATTTCAGCTGTTAGTATCCCTCAAGTGCCTTGCATGTAAGGGTAAATTAGTGAATTCATCTCATCTTCCATTTCAGCAATCCAGTAACACATACACACTCAAAGATCTGATTTAGATCTTCAACACACTCCAATTCAAATTCCAAATATTTTATAAAAGATCATAAAACCAGTTGCACACAAAGATTAAAACGACTTGTATGGAGTGATTCCATTTCAGCAACACACTCCAAATCCATTGAATGAAGCACACACAATATAAAGAACATCTTCCATTTTAACCATTACAGATGAAGAAGATCAGAAAACAACGCAGTGACGCACACGTAAATATCTTGTATCTTTAAATCCAACACACACACGCAACACATATATACACAAAATCCTTTGAATGGAACTTGAAATTTTGAATCTGAACAAAACTCACACAAACAAAAATTGGACAAAACCCACATAGAAAACCTAAAATATGGACACACACACAAATATATATATATAGAGAGAGAGGGTAAACTGGTGGTGACTATGGAGACAATGATGGAATGGTGGTGGCAGTGGCATATTTAGTCTTTCCCACCACCGGTCTCTCTCTCTCCACTTTGTATTTCCCACCGCACTTACTCAAGGTTACATATGACTGGAGATTTTGGGTTGAACAAAAATCCCTTCACCAGATTCGACACAAAAACCATTGTGATTTCTTTACTCCATTTAACCTTGCTCATTCGAATTTTTAACCCTCGTAATCTCCTTTGACTTTGCCCCCTTTCTCTGCAAATCCCAAGTCGTAGCCATAGTTTTTCCCATGCCCAGCAAACGCAAAGATGGAGAGGAGACGAGAGTGAGAGCTTTGGGTCTTTCTAAAAGGTAGAGAGATGTTGAAAGGACTAATGGGGAATTTAACAGAGGGTTAACTAAAGGACCTCTAGTGCAACAAAATGAAACCTATAGGATTGTCAAAGAAACTTTCAAATTTGAAAGACAATATGTGAAATTAGGGTAAAGATAAGAGACCAGCGGTGTAATTCTCTACTATTATTGTTGTTGTTGTTGTTATCATCATCATTAAGAGCCCTGATTTTCTTAAACCTGTTAAGACCCACACAAGATACCAACAGATACAAACTCTTGCAAGGTTGTAAGAGTGAAGAGAACATACACACATGAACTCCAGTACTGAAGCTAAGGAAGATAATAGAAGGTAGAGATGAATCATATGAAGAGCTGTACAAGAAACTAGAATCAATAAAGGGAAATTGTGTTCTACAACTTGGCTAACATAGAGTTAAAGATGACAAGGTATTGTGATAACTTGTTAATTGGAAATAATTGGAAGTACGTGAATTGGATAGGAATGTTAATTGTGAAATAGGCCAAGAAAGATAAAACGTTTTTGGGACCCATTTCTTATGCATGATTAAGGAGCGCTTTAAAAGGTAACCATAGGTGGTCGGTGGTCCACTAGCTTACTAATGAAGAGGATGCTAGGCAAACAGTGAAAATGTGAAATAGATGAGTTCCATAGTTGCAAACTGCAAACTGATGTACAAGCTACCCCAGGGCTATGCCAAGTCATACAATGATAATATGGAAGAAGATTTACAACTAAGGCTTCACAAAATTGTAACACCCCAAATTTAAAAAGTTATTATTTAAATCTAAAAATGATATTTGGTATAATAGAGTATCGAGAGTTGACCCAAAGGGTCAAACTATGAATTTAACAAAAAAGTAAGACGAGAAATAAGTTTATTTTAAAGTAAGTTATAAGCAGATAAGGGGTGTTTTATATCCAACCAAAAGTCCAATTAATATATATAGTTAAAAACACACACTTAGTGTATGTTGGTGATGGAATGAGTGTAGAGAGAGAAAGTGAAGATTATTGAAGATTAAGCTTAATCAAGCAAGATTAAAAGAAGATTTAACTAACACGAAGGGATTATGGAAGATTAAAGCAAGATTCAGCAACGAATTTCAACCAGGGCCAGCCCTGGGCCACAAGGGCAACCGCCCAGGGCCCAAAAACATTATATGATATGTGAATGATGTTACACTATTGATTTGTACTGTTGAAGATCATTAAGAGATCGATCGAATAATTAATTGATGACTTGGTAGGATGAGGTGATATATTTATTTAAAAAGTTATGGATGTAATTAAATATGAATATAAGATGAGATATGAGATATGAGTTTAAATAAGGTTGTTAGAGCTTATCAAATTACCAAAGAGCGGATGATGAATAAATATAAAAAGAGATGGATGAAGTATACGTAGGAATATACATATTATATGTAAAAATAGTTAGTGCTGCTCGAAGTATAGTGGAGAGTGAGAATATAAATAAATGGAGATGGAGTGTGTGTGTGTGTGTAGTCATGTTTAAAAATAAGTGTGGGTGTATAATATTGAGAGAAAGAGTAGTCAGATGAAAGTATGTATGTATTATATTATGTATGCATGTATATAATTGAAGATGTATAATATTAAAAGAGTAAAATGTTGCAGAGACAAATGATAAGAGAATACACACACACACACACACACATATATACACATAATTAGCATATGATGTGTATTATTAAGATAGTGATGTGAGACAAGTTATAAAAGAGGAATATGAGACGAAAGAGATGAAATATACAGAGACGATGAAAGTATGTATGTGTAATTATACTCAATAATTAATATGATGATGAAATTGCTGAGGAGACGTGTGAAATGTAATTGTTGGCCACTTGGCCGATGTGAGTACATACGTAATGCATGTTAAGCTGGTGTAGATATATTTGAAGTGCTTGTGTGAACTAATGCGGTTATATGTATGATGCTTGTGTGTATAATGTGTGTTATGTGATGATATCATTTGATGATGCATGATATGAGGTGATATATGACGAAGAGATGGCCGACGTGTCTGATCGTTAGTCAATGCGACTAACCCAATGCTGATGTAGCATCCAGAGGTCGATGTGACCTCAGAAGTCGATGCGACTTCCGGTGGTCGGGGACCACATATGTGATATGTTGTTGATATGTGCATTTTGAGTATTATGTGATTATATAAGATGTTTCATATGATGTAACATAATAGCCTGAGTGGCAACCTATTAGCGTGAGTGGCAAACTATTTGCTTGAGTTGGAATATAATAGCCTGAGTGACAAACTATTAGCCTAAGTGGCAACCTAATAGCCTGAGTGGCATAGTTGCATTATGGTGGTATCTTATTTTTGAGATGACTGTGACACTGATGTTGTATTCATATTACTTCGGCAGTTGCTTGTTGATTATATTCTTTCAAGTGCTTTATTGAGTTGCACACTGGGCTTTATAGCTCATTTGTTTTGTTGATGATCTATTCAGGTGTTGTAGCGGACAAGGCTTCTGGTAGACAAGAACGAAAGTTTTTGAGCAGCAATAGAAAATTGTTTTATGAAATGCAAATGCCGGTTGTAACCCATCTTGATAAAATTTTATTTGAATGATGTTTAATAACTATTTGGGAATTTATGTTCCACATTAATAAAAAAAATCCAGGAGTTACAAAATCAACTTGTTTTTATGCCCCAAGTAAGTACTATCATAGGCATTTTTCTTGATTTTTTTTTTCCAACAGCAAACTCACATGTGCCTAAAAGTTTTATGGATTGATTGCACCATGGCTCGCTTCGATGAGACTTGATCCAAAGAGAGAAAAAGGTAAAAAGTTCTAAGACCTAACAAATTGGGCTTTTGTAGGACTAAGATAATAACTTTTTTGAATGACACTTGTAAGTTGTTTGGACTCTTCACTCTTACTAGACACTTATTAATCAGACTGTGTAATGTTAATAAATCGAGCTTTTAGATAACGATAGATTTGTTTGTTTGGATTTAGTCTGATAATTATTTTAATTGGGTAAACATAATCTATGCTCCAGACACGCTATTAATAGGACCGCCGGACCAGTAGCACAATATTTAGAGGACCGGTTACACATAAAGAACAGAAATTATTCGGTAAATGTTTACACTTTTTAGGCAAAGTAGAGGATTAGCCGGGGTCACCTAATGGTTCCATCTATTATTAATATGAGTAAGTTCCTATCTTCTAATATAAATAAAAGACTAATCTTCATCAATTTAATTAAAAGATCTTGACCATTCATTTAAATAAAATTAAATCCTACCCATTCATTTTATCAAAATTGAAAGTCTAATTTTGACTTTTAGTAGTCAAAATTGAAAATTCAATTTTTAAAATTTTATTATAATAGGAGATAAGATAGTTAGTAAAAAATTATTATTTAAATTTTAAAATAAGGTTAATATTTTTTGTGTAGACAATTATTGATGTTAATATAATTTTGTATCATATAATAAGATTAAAAAACATATATACTAATTTATTTAATATAATAATATTATTTATAGTAACCACATACAATATTTAAAACCTAAAGTTCATACAAATCAATTTTCCAACTTAGTTTTAATTTTAAATTTAATTTTGATTTAAAATAAATTTAATTTGTGTTAGAATTATTATCTAATTCAAACCTTTTATTCACTACATTAATTTAGGAAAAAATATTTAAGTTTTTATCATCATCTACGGTTATTATATGATACAAATCTTATCGTAATTAAATTTTACATTATTTTTAAAGTTGTCATCAATTACTTTTATATGTCAACTAACTTTAATATAAAATTCTTTTAGTTTTCGAAAAAGTCTCATATTGTGTTTTTCTTTCATCAATAAAAAACAATAATATATTTAAATAAATGAATATAAAATAATAATTTCATAATTACCCATGTGTTTACACGGGCATTTAAACTAGTATGATTATAGACATCTATGATGTCATCGAATTAAAAATAAAACGCACGTGGCAAAAGACGAAGCACGAAGTTAAATTGACTATTTGCTCATTGTTACAAATACCAAATGTTAAAGCTATTGACTGTGGTCCACAAGATTTCACAGATGTTGTGATTTGGTGGACATGTCACTAGTAACAAACTTATGGAACTATATATCTGGTCAAACATGGGGATTTTAATAGGAAGGAGTAAGTACTTCAAAACCTACTTTTATTTTAGTACATATATAGGAACCTCAGCAAGATAATTATGGGTTATAGCTTCTATGTTGCTTTATTTTCGCATAATATAGAAGGGGAAATCATCTATACGCCTAAGCAGCAACTAACTTAGGTGGTGTTGCATTGACATACCACTTAAATGAGGGGTATTTTTGTAATTTCAATGTTTACTCATGTTAAGTGGTATGTGAGTGCAACATCACCTTATATAGGTGCTATTGATGTCCAGATGATTTCCACGATAAAGAAAAGGGCACCTAAGCGTGCGTTTAGTTGTGGAAATTTTTTCCCAAGTTTTTCATTCTCACTTTTCTAGAAAAAGGATTGAAGTTTTCATTTTTTAGAGATGAACCGAAAAGTTAGAAAATGAGTTCAGATGCAAAGGAATGGAGTTTTCAGACTGGTGTTATAACTTAGTAAACAGAATGGAAAATTTTAGAAAACTGCCCCTCACACTTTTCCAACTACTAGTTATAAGTTGGAAAAGTGGAGGTGTTTCCCACAACTAAACACCCACTTAAATAGTTGAAATAAAATATCAAAAGTTTTCTCCTTAAAGATCATGTATTGATTGGCATCACAGTTATTTATATAGAACAGTATACCTTGGCATACAGCTCAACATAATGCCGGAACACAGGATCATCCAGCAATGCAACATCTGTAGGAAGTTTCAAAAGCCCCTCCGATTCCCCTTTCAGAAGTTCCCTGGTTCCACAATATTAGTGCCATTTCAATTATTAAAAAACAGAAGAGAAAAAGAAAATGCATTCTTTGACTATAAGATAAAAGGAATAGGAAGCTTCATAATGTTTTACACAAAATATGAGTTATCAAATTTCAGCGGCTCCCTAGTCCAAGGGCCTTCAAAGCCTGATCTATCTGCATGTGCTCTTCCCTGCAGCATTAAAAAATCCAGCAAGAAATAAGCAAGATTATTAACATGTATGGCAAAAATGCCTACATGTTTTAAGATCATATCATAGAAAGTTGAAACACACTCTTTGAAAGTGTCGTTGCAAGTGAAACAAGTACTCTGATGTATTAATCTAACAAGTAATTAGCAACTTACCAGAGTGTGTCCACCTGATAGGGCTACAATATCCTTGTCAGCTAAACCCATGCGATAAAATATGTCTCTCAAGTGTGGTGCACCTACAATTAGTATAAGAAGTTCAGTAGAAGATTATACCTGATCTTTACATCAGTATACTACCATGTTGATAAAAGAAACATGCAAGTAAAATACATAAACATTAACACAATTACACAAATACTCCAGTGGGCACTTAAACTTATGAAAGACCGAAATGAGTTTTGTAGCAAGTACTACGAAGTGAAAACAATTGGTGGTAAATGAGTAACAGCATTTTTATGCCTTTTGCATATAACAATTGTTGATGTCAAGGTTCATCATTGGGGTATTTCGGTCATCTGAATTGTCCAAGTTGGCATGACAATATACAATCACTTCTAGAAGACAAAAGTGTATGGTCAGAGAGTTTGAAGTGTGTGATGATATCATTCATTGTATACAAGGTTTCCTGAAGATAAGGATAAAACTCCTGAAATTTGTTTAGAGGATAGGCTCGATGCAACATTATCATAATCTAGTACCAGAGCAAAATGTCCAAAATACCCTTGTTGCAATTCTTTTGAGACATCCCAAAATATAATATATTGCATTCTGTGAGACATGGGGAAGTATTTGTTGATCCTACCTCCTCACTGACGATGTGCAATGGATTGACAGCAAGTATGCTTTAGGATTTTAATTGGCTTATTAAACCATGCATGAAAGTTTCAGTAATAAAGTATATATCAGTATTATCATGTTAACTGATATGTTCAAATTCTTAATGAATTAGCGAAGTGGTGTTCAAATACAAGCACATTTGAGATCAATTAATACAAGACTGAACATAATGCAACGGTCAAATTAACTTGTGGTAGTGTGCTCCATTGCAGTAGTTTTTATTGAAGGGTCAAAATAATGATGCTGTTACAGTTATGCTTATCAAATGCCTGTACCATGTTCATGATATAATTGGATTGAGTAAATGAATGTGACAACACCAAGATAATATTTGAGTATGCCCATCAACAAGAATCTGGAAGAGCGAGTTTCAGACGAGCTAGGACCTAATTTTCCATTCCTAGTAGATAAGCAGTTACAACTTTGACATGCACACATGCACAACCATAAAGGAATGACAAAAGAAGCCAAAGAAATACAAGAGTTACTCTGCAAGGGAGAGCACACTACCACAAGTTAATTTATTTTCATTTCAAATGAGTCAAACCCATAAAGACCATCAAGTCACATTCAAAATTATTGTAAGGGTTATAATTTAGTTTTCTCTAAATTTAAATTCTTTACCCTACTAAAGATTTACGAAAGATTTATTAACATTTGAAGGGGGTATGTCTCTTGTTAAAAAATTAACTCGGAATATGCCCTGATGGGAAAGTCTCAAAATATTGCATGTAAGTTTGTTCTTGCCTTGAAAACATCAGGATGGTTAAGTTCATAACAGGAGTTCTTAATTAAAATGATGACCTCCCACTACCAAAATTCAATCTCTGTCACCAAATATATATATGTGTGTGCGTACCCACAGGTGATCGTGTAAGATTCTCTACTTTCAGTAACGGAAATGAAAACTTCAAAATTGATCCAGGAAATATCTTGTAACTACCAAGAAGTTATTCGAAAGAGACCTCACTTTTTACATAAGATTTTGATTAATGCAAAAAAGTAGGATCAAGAACCTTTGGTAGCATTTGGAAGTCTGCCTTCCTTAGGAGAGATTGTTGAATCCTGGAAAACAGATAGAACTTGTTAATGAGGAGCAAACTTATTGCAGGGAATAGATGCCTCGCATTCTTATATCTGTGCTTTTGCCTTAGAGTATGATTTCAGAAACTAATTAAGCACAAACAGTTAAAACATAGGACAAGTGCTGAAGGAAAGAAGCAAGAAAAAAATAACAGACAATTTTAAAAAGAACAAACATGTGATAAAATCAAAATACCTTTCTACCAGGAACGAAATCAACAGTCGGACCACCAGTAACCTCCACAGCAACAACACCTGCAAGCTACAAACAGAAGTCCTGTAGGGGTCAGTAGTCAATTTAAGATGCAAGTCTCAAAAAGGTGTTCAATTTGGCTCTCCTTTTTCACTATACAAATGGTTTTCAAAAGACTGATAATTTGGGATCACATATCTCAATCCCCAAGAAACCCCTCTGTCCAAATTTGTAGAAAATAACTTATTTAGTATCATTGAATTACCTGATATAGATCTGCATATGTAATTCTTGGATGTTTGGACTTTACTTCTTCTGCAATAAGTAAGAAAATATCCATTGAAGTATGAAACAGGAACACAGTTTATTCAAGTCAATATTTTTAGTATTGTGGAGGCAAATATCAGTTATAGCAAGAAGAATGCTTTCAAGATTGAAACAGGAACACAGCAACCCTTTGTCCAAAACTAACAAGAGTAAGCTGAAAATAAGATCATTGAAAATTAAGGGGAATTAGCAATTTTAGGAGGAATAAAAGAGGCTCATTGCCACCACACAGAACTAACAGAAGAGGGAGGATAACAGAGGATGTCTTGTTACCACATGTTCAAGAAGCAAAGTTCACCAACATAGCCTCCTAGGAAAAAGTACTGAAAAGCACTACTTATAGATAGGAAAGATTACTTTTCATATAATGATTAAACTTCTTAAACATCTGCTTAGAGTTGTCACCTACATAAGATGGTTTCGGATGAAAGAAGTGGCACCCATGGACAGTGTCAGTTTCTTACTTTTGGATCTTCCTCAGAAAATAATTGAATTGGTGCATAGTTCAAGTTTGTGGCATGAATATGGTCTCAAGGAAAATCATATAACACACACTCAAGCATGGTTCTGGTCCAAACCCTAAACCTACTGAAGCCTACTTGCAATGCTAAGCATATCCCACAAGGGAGAGGATTACATGACTAATACCAAACAACAACAGAAAACACAATTAATGTCAACCAAAAACTACTAAGAATAATTAATATAGACCAGCAGCACTATAACTTTGGCATCACAAAACCCTAAGAATCGTTTTCATTATTCACAAAAGTTTATGCTCAAGCAACCCCAATCCAAAACTCATAAACATTACTTGGTAGGATTTCATCCAGAAATCACTTTAAGTTTGAAAAGTACTGTTTAACAGTGATGAGCCAAGAAAATTAATTAGCAGAAAGACAAACAAATGGCAAGCATTTCTTTATTTATACCCGAATTTTCCTCTGCTTAAAGCAGAAATCATTTTGCCCCAATCCTAGTACACATGAAAATAAGATCATACACAAGTGATCAAAATGAAGTTTAACATTACAAACTATACTTCAACAATATAATATCAACCTTATTAATTTATACGAGTAATTATCACAATTACCATTTTCCAGATATAGTTTAGCATCAAACTTACTAACTCATGATGTTAATAAAAAGTACTCTACTTGACACATAAAAGCCTAATTTGAACTTTTTATGGTACAGAGGGAGTAACAAGTTTCTCATAGTTTAATTTAAGAAAAGGAACGCCTCAATTACCATAAGTATCATGTCTAAAATAGCAATCGCATTGCCAAATCCTATTCGCATCAAATAAGACAATTTCAAGTAAAGTAAAAGAGTACGCCCGTGACTGCAATATGGTACTCCAATTTGAAGTATAAGATGAGAAAGTTTACCACAAAAATCAAGAGCAATCTTTAATCCGTTATTAGAACCGTGACTGTACTCCTCCTCGGTTCTGATCGAACCATTTGGACCTCCAGTCTTCGTGTTCACATCGTATGTTCCAGCGTCATGCCAACTACAACAACAATAACATCATCATCATCAAGAATCACGATAACAATAATCTATAACCTATATACATGATTAAGAGAAAGACGTATCATACGCTAGTCGAAGCATGATTGGTGCGCAATTCTTGTTGGAGATAAAAGCACGAAGCTCTCGACGAGCTTTATCAATCTCCTTCAAATATTCGGTATCTACAATAGGCATCGCCATTGATGAATTGCACACAGTGAAGGTGAAACTGTGTGTGTTCGTGAAGTCTGAGGACTAGGAAAACAGCAGGCCACTGAAGATATAGATAGATAGGCTAAAATTAGGAGCCAAACAGAAGCTGTGTTCCGGTGTGGTCGAGTTTAGTCAAAAGCTTCCTGCACCCTGCAATCGAAAGTCAGAATAAGCCAACGTCGTTTGACTGAGAATATAGTATCCATCATCTGCGGTTGTTTCATGTTGACCAAAAAATCTTAGCATACAAAAAAGAAAAATGATATCTCCTTAATCACGCATGATATTTATTAATTCTTTTTCTTTTATCTTTCATCATTGATCTGGAAACTTATGTTAATTTTGTAGCTAAATAAAAATAGTAGAAGAATATCGTATTTCTAGAAAAGAAAAAGACATTTGTCATGTAACATAAGAGTTTGAAAAGATGCTCTCAACTTTTAAGGTTAGAGAGGTTGGAGTAGGCACGTGATTGGCCTCCACCGCGCCATGGAGAATGTCAATCCCACAATTTGGCGGCGTGTGGCTTAGGCCATAGGGTGGTGGCTATCACGCAGTGGTGGATGGTTGTGGGTTGGTTTTGTGGGCCATTCTCATTTCTTTTTGTTTTTTTAATTGGTAGTGGGTTTCAAAATTTGGTATGATAGGAAGTGATGATTATGGAGCATAGTGATAGACAAAAAAAGTTGATATGACGGTGTGATTGGTGCAGTGAAGGGTAACCATTACTAACACTTTTATGGGTTCCAATCTTTCTAGTTTCTAGTAAACAAGAGTACTTTTTTCTTCTACTTATTCCTTACTCACAAGATGAATACAAATGTTAAAATCAATGGAGGAGGTAGGAATTGAGAAAAGAGAATTAGTAAACTTCAGGTATCATCTTGTAATAAGTAGGAGGAAAAAGTAGAAGGATATATCATTTTTCTTATATGAATGTGTGTTTAGTTATTTAAAGAAATCTAATTTTATTTTAATTTTTAAAATAAAATTTTAATTTATAGAGTTCTACAAAACTGTATCTGCAAATTCACAAAAGGGTAAATGACAAAATGGTGGTAGTTGTATCGTTCGATGAGTATTTTTAATATAAACTTTTCATGCAACGTAAAACATTTAATAGTTTTATACTAGTTTAACACCCCTTATATAAATACGGAAATGATTAAAGTAAATTTAAATGTTTATTGTGTTAAATGCCAGTAACATATAGTGAAACATAAAGATATAAATTCTCTTTAAAATGGGTAAAGACGTAAAGTCTAATCATTTACTCCTATGGATTCCGTAGTTTATCCTCTTTGTGGAAGAAAAAACAAATGTGTGTGTAAAAGATCTCTCTTTTAGAATTCAACTATATAAACAACTACGACAAAAACTCTAATAAGGATATATAAATAAGTAAATGCAGTTTAAATTAAATACCTACATTGACCATTCCAAGAATATTTTTTTCTTTTATAGAAATGATTAAATGATCCAACTTAATTTAATCTAGTTTGTCATTCATAAGCCATTTAAGAAAATAAATAAGATGAAATCGGTGGAAAAAGTTCAAAAAATAGACTAATGATAACATAATTCATTTTCTTTTAATATATATTAAAGATCGATCTGGTTTTTGAAACTAATGTGGTTAAGGCAGAGGCAATTTCTTGATTTCATCTGAGTTTATTTCTTTTAGAAACAAAACTTAAAAATGCGTGAACCTGTTAACAAACTTAATGGAATTTGACAAATTACATAAGAAGAGAGTATTTAAAAACCGTTCTCATTATAAGAACCTCGAGAACCAATCTTGACTCTTGATTAAAATAAAATCAATAACTAACAATAGCCGGAGTGTTCATTAATGGCTCACTTATTAATAGGTGTATTTTGAAAAAATTATGTCTCGTTAAATAATGACTCATCCACGCGGACATAATTTACGGTTAGATAAATATATAAATGATCAAAATACCATTAGTAATGAGTCATTAATGATGGTTATAAATATTTCTCGTGGTTCTCGCATTTAGAACGGTCCTCAAATAAACTCTTCTCAGTTATATAAAATCAAAACACGGAATAGATCTTGAATCTTGATTTATAAACACCATCACATTTCCAATTACTATACAAATCAGCTTTAATAAGCAAGTATACCATGCTGTCAAACATTTATCCCGGAGCCGGAACAACAAATTCACAAGAAACTCAGATTTCAATCCTTAGATTATCCAAAGATCTGTCGGTCTTTCTCGTATTCAACCGAGGTTAGATCTTCTTGTGTCTTTGCATTTCCCCAAAATAAAAGGAAACCACGCTGTGTACACGTAAGTCTTAAGCAGACAACATGTTTAGTGGATCACTAGCATCAACATTCATCACAACCCGAATCAGTTAGTCAGCAAAGATTAACAAACAACCAATTCTAAAAATTTAATATTTAATGTACACAGCCGTTTTGTACAACAAGTAAGAAAAACTATTATTTTGATGCCAATTTATCAGTACTCAAAAGGATGAAAATGTTATCTTTCAGTCATGCCTCTATATATGCCTCTCTCCAATCCAAACGAATGGATAGCATTAAGATACAGTCCTCCATTGTAGCTCGATTTGGATCTTTCCGTTCCTTGAATCAATAAGATGGTACTTCTCATTGATCCTTTTGTTGTGCACCACATCCCCCAGACTGATGTCAACATAACCCAGTGATTCCTGTTTTTTGAGACGGCAAAACAAGTAGTTGTCAGTTTTCACCACTATGATATCTTGACCATAACAATATTTATGAGAGTTCCTTGACTAAGTAACTAAACAAAGTACCAATAGGTCAAGCCTAGCGGTACCAAAGTGGCACACCAACTAAGAGGTTGTGGGTTCAAGTTTCAGGCACGGACAAGGATGTGTAAGGTAAGTACTTAAACAAGGTTGTTTGGTGGCAATTTCAACCCATTTGCCTAAAATTGAATCGCCGTGTTTATTTCCAACAGATTATATAGGTAAAACCGTAAAAGTTAAATCCGGACTAGAACTGAAAAGAGATAAAACTTGCATCATTCATATGCTTACTAACTGTGAAATCAAAATATGTATTATTATTTTAACGGTAATCATATTAAACACTTAATTATTAGGCTGATTGCTAAAATAGTAATCAACTTTTTTCAAGTCTCTACTTTGGGTAATGTAGTATTTCTTCTCTCCTAAAGAGGTACAAATTTTCAACAACAAAAAAATAAAAGTTATTTTTGGGGTGAGAGCTATACACCTTTCCCTTTTCGGGTAACCAATTTCCGTTTCTTTTCTCGTTTAAGATAACCAGCATTGATTTTTTGCTATTTCAGATAAGGTTTGCCGAAAATGATCACTTCCACATCTACAACAAACTTAATACTTACCCAAGTGAAGTTTATCAGTTACCTAGAATAGAAAAAGGCAAGGGTCTACCTTTTGAGAAAAGTTGGTTACCTACCATGCAATAAACCCTTACTAATATGTAAAACTCAACAAAAAGTGCAAAAGACGGCAGGTCAACCCGGCATGAATTAAAAAAGACACATTCACTCGTTTTTGAACCAGCCAAACCCCCACCGATTTTGTTGCCTCTTAACGTGCCTTGTGGATTATAGAAGGATTCGTGATTCGCCTATGTAGGGTTAGGCAGAGAAGTTTAGGTACATGACATTTATAAAAGAAAGGTTTTCACGACACCAACAGGCAACCTTCAAGTCACAAGAAAAGTAATGTCACAAGTATAACTCTCGAGGGGCCCATGGATATTGGCTCGGACGAGTATCAACAAATCAACAACAATTTAATTAAGCCTGTATGACCATAAAAGTCAAAATTACCTTAGGATGCAGCAGCCCAATTCTCGACGAGGCACTAGCAACTTCCACGTGTAATTTATCATTCACGGGGGGTTCCTCTAGTGGGAACTTGAACTCCTCATCCCATCTTGGATCTCGGTTCTTCTTTACATGCTGCACCCCAAGGAAATGATTAAAAACATCAGAGACTTATAGATGTATAAAATAAACCAAAAGGTTGAATGTTACAAAATGATACCTTTGTTTTTCTCTCCTCTCCTTTAAAAAGGATTCGTACATATGGATTTGTGTGGTGTTTTCCTTCAACGTCTTGAGCTTCGTGAATTCTAACAACAAGTTCACCCCCACCAGGGGGTGTTCCTTCAGATGCCTTTGGAACAGCACCAGCATCTTCAAAAGTCGGCATATCTTCTTCCTTGAAAGGTTTATATAACAATTCTACCACAATTTGGCCTCTTGATTTCTCATTTTGAACATCATTGAGATCCATATTCTTCAAGAGATCGAGTGTCACGACCTTTGGCTCATCAGGCACAAGTTCCTTCAAGGGAACAACATTCATGCCCATCTTGTCATGTTTGCCAACCTGAAAATAGGGCAACAAAAGTTAACCTATTGGTATCGAATATAACCTTTCCAAGAATGTTCTGGTAAAAGCACCTTTTGGTTTGTCCTAAGGTCATACAAAACCATTTTAAACCTTCCAAATTGTTGGAATTTTTTAAAGAAGAAATTGTCAAGTATGTTCAACTTCACATAATATAATAATACTACATGATCACAATTCTGGTATTGAACTTGCAGCAAAACTCATGTTTTAATTCTATCCGGAAGGTTAGATTTGACTAGCAACAACTCAACAAATGAAAAGGCAAGATGATTATGGTAGAAATCAATCGTTAAATCATAAATCTAAAGGGTCCTGTGAGACAGTCCGTTATATAGAAAAAAATCACACCACATCATTTGGTTCACCCGAAGCACAATTTGCACCACCAAATAGCTCACTTTTTAAGGTCATATTAATCATTTTGAAAATATTAATCATTTTGAAAAGAACTATTGGTGTTTAATGGAAAAAATTATTAACTATGTTGATTTTCATAAGAAACAATAACAAGTACATTTGGTAATTAAGAGATGAGATTGTAAAGAGGAGCATGTAAATATCAATATATAAAAAAGTTAGATTTAAACTTAAAAAGTAAAACTAAACTCTAGTAGGAAAGTTATAGTTTGGATTGAAACAAATGAGGGCAATAAATAACCTGTTCCCAGTCATAAACTTGAATATCTACAGCTTGTGTTTCTGGATCTTTAACCACCATATTGAATTCCTCATTCCATTCAGGATTCAAATTCTTATGCTTCACAGTTGTCTTTTTTGATGGAAGCTTACTTTCCGTGAGCTTTATTTTCACATATGGATCAGAAGCACCTAAAAGATCTTTCTTTTTCAACTTCATTGCCTTCAGAACCTTGACATGAAGGATGCCTACAGGTTTCTTTAGGGCTCTGCAAATTGCCAAGAGTCAAATTGGACAAGATGTTGACTTTCACAAGGATATGTTCAATTGTCAATAGTTGCAAATAATGAACAGATATAAACGTACTTGGATGGATCCAAAATTTGTACTTCTAGGGTTCTAGGCCAGAGATACATGTTGGCAACTTGATCTTTGATTTGTTCCTGCACCATGATTGCTCTCAAGATCATTCATTTTCAAAATAAGAGTCAATAATCGACATGAATCCAGTATAATCAACCATGATGTTCATTAAATAAATGCATGTGACAGAAAATGGCAAGACCAAGATACATAACATAACCTGGAACTTAGTGAATGTTTAAAATTTAAACTACTATCAGTAGTTGATAACATCCAATTTTCAATACAAATGATAGTCTGAAATTATTTAAGCATAGATAACATATACAGCCAAAAATGATTGAAGTTACTAGAATATTTACCTGAACAAACCTGTACAATCCAGGAATTGACATAAGGTCAGCCCCAAAAAGCCTGAGCCCAAAATCAACATGTGGCTGCAAAACGAACAAGTGGAGAGAAAAAGTAGAGTTTATATTAACAACCAATCACTTCTCCATTACTTAACATAGATTTTCTTAACACCTCTCCAAATTATAATCCTTCAGCATGCGCACGCACCCATGTGTGCACATATACGTTAGTGATTCTGATAATGGATAAAGATCATACTTTTCAATAACGAGTAGAAGAAATTAGAGCCCTACAAACTTAATTAGGGTACCCTGCAAATGAGAGTTAATCTGAACGACTATATAAAAATTTTCATGGACAGAGAGGTTGCCACAAATGTTTAATTAAAAAAAACAGATTCTTTCACAATATTTCGTAGAACTTTAAAGAGAATAAAGCCTCGTCCTCAATTTTTCCAAATTAGCAAATAGAGTTAAGGTTCAAGGGTTGTTAGTTTGACCCGGAAATAAAGTCGTATCTTTTTTGTGTTTTGGAAACAAGCAAAAAAAACCTGATTTACCTTCTCCATTAGAGACACACAGATTTTAGCAAAGCACGGAAAGCTGGGAACAAGTGGTTTCAGTGTGATACGAGGTGCAGCGAAGACTTGTAAATCAACCACCTGAAATTATTATATTATTCAGAAAAACACACAAATAAAAAAAACGTTTACCTTAACAAGTAAGAAAAACAGATAACCTGAACTGTTGCTTTTAAGCCAAATGCTTTAGCAACAACAGCGACATTAGGATTTCCAGCCCACTTTAGGGATGGTTCCATGATCAGCTCCTTCTCATCTGTAACATAGACCTTCATCCCTGAAGAGAGAAACATAAATAACTAAAGGGTTCTTGCTATTCCATATCAATACTGCAGAGTGCAGACTCGCTCTGTTCCAAGCAATTGCATAGAGATAAAACACAAATCAATTAGTTGCATGCTTTCATGATGTTTTAACTAAGAAAACTGACAACAAAAATCAGGAGTTGTGCCCATTTATATCCTTTCCCCTCATTCTCCATATTGTGTCTCAATTTTAGTTGTAATATGATCACATAAATAAAGAGGAGTTTGGGACCCGTGAAATGAAAGTGAAAGATTGCTTACACATTCTTAACTTTAGATGAGTGGCATCCCACTATTCAGAGTCATGTCTATAACAAGATTTTCGTCAAACAGCTTGTAGACATTAGCAAACTCCTAGCATTTGGTAACTATCTTAAGACTTGAATTTGTAACAAAAATAAAATGCAGCAGTCTAGCTTACTTAAAGCAAACATGTTTGTTTTTCCATGGGATAAAAACCCCTTGTTGCTTAGAGCTCCAAAGCATTAGTGTACATAAAAGCATGGGTTCTTCGGAAGTAGTTAGCTTTTGATTTTCCTTCGGGTGATTTGACCTAGAACTTTAACTTGAGACTTCAGCATTTATCATAACGGATGTTTGAGGCTTGTTTGAAGGAACACTTAAAACATCTTAAACAAATTTTATGTTTGAATAGTATTAGGTTTGAGAGAAAAAAAGTTTTACTCAGATATAAGAATTAAAACAGGGTAAAATGAGCAAAACAAAAGCTAAGGTTATAACAAACATTTCTCCTGTATGAAACATAGATCGATTACACTAAAAGCATATACAAAATTCCAATTTTATAACTCCTTCCATCCCAAAAAATGCAACTATTTTGAAAATATTTTAATCCAAATTTTATCAATTTGCTCATTAAAGATCAATAAATCATTACAAGATATCGGCTGCGATGATGACTGTGGGTAACACTTTTACTAAATTTTGTATTATTAAGGGTTTTTCAAGTATTTGATTATTAATCAAAAACTTTTATTTAACAATGTGTTGAGTTATACAATACCTTTTTTCAAACAAAGAAGTAATTAAAAATTTTAATAACTTTGAGCATATTTACGACAACTGAAGACAAAACGGTAATATATTGAAGCATAAGCATAAAACCTTTAATCCAAGTTTTGGTTCATAAATAAAATTAAAAATGAAGTGTTTGCCCTCAAAGACTAGTCCTTGATGGCTAAATAAAAGAGACAATATTTCCCTTCAATAAGACAATGACGATATGTGAAATTCAAGTGATAGAACACTTGCAACTTGAGACAATAGTAACCCATTAGCAACATATGGTGCACATGTACCATTTATTTATTTTGATCGTTCAACATTTTCGTTATATAGATGAATGGATCTCATTACATGGTCTCAAAAGGGAGTGAGACTTTGCTAGTGGGTCCACTTTACTTGATAATATATGAGAAAATAAAGACGGTCAATAAAATGAGTAAAGGAGAAAATAGAAATGGAACAAACAAACAAATCTAAGCTTCATGTGATATGTAGACTTGACAGTAAGCTAAATTTCGTTCTCTCTCATTGCAACATTGGAACTCTTGAAGCCTTTATTCAATTCTTTTAAGACACGGAATCTCACATGATCAACCTCTATCCCAAATAAAGAGCCAACTTTATAGCTTTTTTGTAACAAGGAAAACCTTTATTTATTTTTTAAAGCAGCAGAGATAAATTTGTTGTTCACCCTTGGCTCTATGTATATTTATAAAGACGCTTTTTCTTATAAGCCATGGGCAACACTATCCTAAAATATCATCTTGAAATTCATCATGCAATTTAAACTAGATTGTTTTTTTTTTGGAAGACGAAGGGTGACAGGTCAAGATTTGTAACCAAAATCATCCCATAACTATAGGGCAAGAAAATGTAGGAAGTAATCATCAAAATGTGAGAAGGAAAAATAAAGGATTGAACCCTTATATAGTTATATCTACAACTGAGTAATTGAAGTTCTTTATTTTGCAATTCAAGTGATTGAACTGACTTTCCTTTCACAATCAAGTGGTAACCCATAGCCATCTAAATTTGTTAAGAAAACTACCAGAACATTCACCAGGGAGAAACTATTTTCCAAGAGAAATGATGAAATGGTGTTGATAGGCCAAAAGATCCCATGAAAAGAGAAGAATATTACCTTGAAATGTAGGAGGCAAAGACCCTAAGGTAAGGGTCTCGAACTCAACCGAATCAATTTTGAACTTTGGAATTTGTTCAGCAATAATGGGTTTTGCAATATCCTTTGCAGTCTTGCATATTGCCTATGGATATAAAAAATTACTAAGTTGTTCTACTTTAAATAAACTGAATAATTTGAAACAATTAGTGTTACTAAAATACCTTGTCAAGATAAGGCCACATGTATTCGATGAACTTGTTTAGCCAATCAACCTACATTCATCAACAAAAACATCATACCACCCAAAAAAAATGCAGCCGTCGAATAGAATATAGAAAATTCTTCAATCATAAAATACATACCCGGTCAAAATCGGGATTTTTAACCCACAATGGTATCTCAGGAAGCATACTTTGCAGAGTGTCAGAGTCTCGTTCAACCAAAGGACGAATGGTAGGATCCTGCTCAAATTGTTCACCATTACAAAGCGATAAATTAAAAGACTTTCAAAATACGCTTTATATGCGATCGAACAAGTACTTGATCAAAGATTCTAAACCAACAGACTGATTATACAGAAACACAAAATCAATCAACAGCTACATCAATAACCATCTACCATCCATAAAGTCTCTGATTTCTCAAAGAACAAAAACAAATCAAACCCACAACAGAAGAAAAATAAATAAAATCTTCTTCCTTTGAGTTCTTCACGAACCTTTAGAATATCAAGTTATTTTTCAAAAAACGAGAACGGACAACAGCATCTTAAGCTATTTAATGAAAATCCAAATCATTCACTTTAACCTGAATCTAAAAAGGAACTGAAAGTGAACTTTCAATCTAAATGAACTGGTGCGTCTTATGAATCCCAATGATCAATGCTTTACTTAACCATTAAGGCATATAAACACAGTCAAAATCATTAGAGATTTTTACATCGATCAACTTAAAATCAAGAATTACATCGAATCTAGGAGACAACCAAACAAGAACAATGCAAATAATGAAATAAGATGCATAAATCTACACGCAGAAAGAAAAAAGCACACAAAACACAGAGAGAGAGAGAGAGACCTTGACATCAGTGGGTTGAAAGTAGATGAAGAGATAATAACCGATTACAAGGCCAGCTGAAACCCCAATTCCAAATCCAGAAAACCCCAACAAAGTGCTGATTACACCCATCCCAACTCTTCAAGATTCTTCTTTTCTTACTTGTTAACTTGAAATCGAAAGAAGCCCAGATAAACAAGGTGCTTCCCCTTTGAGTTGTTCAAGAATCTGCAAATCTCAAGAATTTTACAGGAAAACCCCAACTCACGCAGCTCTTGTGCGTTCCCCCCGGCCGGCTAATTGAAGAGGTGCTGAAATATATTGAAATAAGGAGACAATTTGTAATAAAAGATAAATATGAAAAAAAATCCACCTGTCCGAGAGTCACCTTAATTAATTGTCAAAGAAACGGTTCGATTGTCTATGTGCCTACCAAAGTCCTTTTCAAAACAAAATCTTTGATTTGTACAAACTACAAAGAAATATTATTTCCAAAAATAAAAAATGAATCAATTACAAATTTGTCCCCTTGTTATTCATTCATGTCTAAAACTTTCATTTTGTTGATGTAGCTATTTTGGCCATCGTCTATCACAGGGTGGACCCAAGATTTGAAATAGATGGTAGCATAGGACCTAAAATTTGAAATTGATGGTAGCACCGTCTCGAAAAAATCAAAATTTACACTACGCGTACAAAATTGGGTGGTGTCCCGTGACCCCGTTCAATTGCACTTGGGTCCGCCCCTGGTCTACCACAACCAAGGATGAAAGTATTAACCGAGTTTTTTAAATTGAACTATTTTAACTAGTATCGGTTATATGTTTTTGATTTAATATGCGGTTTTAATACATCAATAATTTCAGTTTCGGTAAAGTTCTTGTAAGAGTGAGCGTATTGGCTTAAAAATTTTAGAATCAATACCGGTAACGCGAATAAGTTTTTGATTTTAAGAAATCAACTTTTCTGGTTTTGGTACTTTCGGGTTCGGTACATGTTTGTTCTGATTCTTATACCGAGCTCACCTCTATAGCTCTACCCATGACAACGTTATGTGAGTGTTGTCAGGAGTTGGACCAGATTATTTTAGACCTTGACGGTAATCGTTATAACCATTTGTTCTCCTTTATGGTGCTATTGAAAAAAGTAAGATGTTATTGGTAAACTTTTATAATGCTATTGAACGGGATTATATCTCGATAAAGGAGCTCAATACCTTTTTATATAAATTAGTAAATCATGAATTATAAGTTCAATAAATAATAGTTTATAATTTATAATTAATTTTGATTTATAACAAAGTAGCTTAATTAAGTAATAATATTTTAAGAATTCGGGCATAAACCAATGGCCATAGTATCATATATAATAGCAAAATATAAACTAAAGTGTAATAAAAAGTAAATTTATACATGAATTTTCTCCATGTGTTTGACCAAACCTACATAATTGGTTCATGTGATTTTTTTAGCACCTTCATCAGTTCCAACCCCAAACTCTTATATGAATAATCGTTGCCCATAAATAGCATATTGAAATCTTTTAGGACTATGAGATTTTTATCTTTTTAAATGATCTAAATTCCCCAAACCCCAATCTGCTCCCACTAATACATCGTTGTCCCTCATCGCTCAAGATGCTGCTATCTTTACACCTGTCAACTAAACCAATTGTGAGCCTAGATATGCGACAACCACCGATAGAAACACACTCAAATGCATGTGTCATGAGCTTAGATATGCACTAATTGTGAGCTTGTTGAGAGAGAGAGAGAGAGATAGTGGAGCCGAGAGTGAAATTAATTAGTAGATGGGTAATTAATTATCCCAAGTAGCAAATTTAACCCCTAACTCTCCATAATTCCAACTTAAGCCACAATTACTTTTTAACTTTCACTTGAATTATAGTTCCTCTACTCGGTTATTACTAACTAGACTTGCACATATAATAGCTCATCATATTTTCATATAATTGAACTATTGTCACCACATATCATATAATAATTTTTTAACTATTTAAAATTCATATATAATATGCAATAGAAAATTTAAATAAACATACATAACTTGTTAGGGTGTTACATTTATACTTATATCACCTTCAAGTTGAAGAAAAATAGATGGAAGCATGTTATTCATAGAGATTCAAGCAAGAGTGTTTGATTTTCTCGTATAAGGGGAAAGTATATGATTCATTGGATGAATTAGAAATCCTTCCCCGTATTTGATACAAGCAGACACATTAAGATTAGAAAGTGTTGTCGGAAGTTTTCAATAGGAAGTAATATTATATCAATATATCATAGCTTTGAAAGTTGATTTGTATTAGGTTTTTGATTTAGCCCTTGTTATGTCTTTAAGGTCCTATGTGGTTCACAATAATTAAGTGGAGTTGTCCGGAAATAGAATTGTGCATTTTTAAATTTTAGTTGTGTTAGGTTCGCAGAATCTATGATTTGAAATTTGACCATTCTAGTGAAATTCTCCGACCTTGGGAATATGCAATTCCTTTACAAATACAAAGGAATTTGATGGAATTCAAACACCAACCGGTGATCTCACATACGAACATCTCCAACCTGCTTTCGTTCATTGTTATCCCAATGAATTATGCTTGAATGAGTTTTGGTTAGTATTTGTGAAAACAAAGAACATGATGAATTCCAATTCCTAAGTAGTGGCCAAACACAATAAATTTTGATTAAATTTCAATTCCTTAAGATTCCAATTCATTGATCAAACCTCAACTCATATAAATTCGTAATGTGAATCAAACGGGACCTAAGGGTTTTTAATGTGTAGGGACGTAGTTAGTGAAAGTTAACATATATAGTGATTGTAATTGAACTCCCTTTTTCTAAATTTCAGAAAAATATTAGAGAGTACTGTAATATTTTATGATTAAATAAAATCTTTGTCTTTCAAAAAAATGTATTTACATACTCGATATGACATATTCGTAGCGACCTACAAGTATGGTCACACCTATTTTCTATCCTATCTACTCACTCGATTCATAGATTCTTTTGATAAATGCATCATAACATTCAACCACATTTATAATTTTCTAAATTTGTTTGCTTATTAAATAGAAAATTAGGTTAATCAAAATAGATAGTAGCACTAATCAAGAATAACAAGGTTGATCTAAAAGGGGTGTACATACCCTAAAATTATTTATTAGTTTTTTTGTTAATTATTTTAGAATGAAATTAAAACGTAACAAATATTTGTCAAGTAAAATCTATATTTGTAATAATAGTTCATACCTTATATTATAAAAAACATGGATTTGGCACTTTGATAAAACAATGAGCTAAATAAGTATCATTGTTGTGTAATGTAACATTGTAACAATTTCTTAGATTTAAATGCATTAGATTTTTTATAAATAATTAAAAATACAATCATGTTATTGCCTGCACTAATTAATTTACATATATGGAAATATCAAAAATTTTGTGGGTTCAATTGTAGCCGTTCTGACCATTATCATTTTCTTGTAGTACAAAGGTCCTTCAACTTTCAAAAATGTCAAAAATGACCCCTTTTTAAGTTTAAAAAATATTCTATCTATGCTTCTCTCTTCTTCCCGCACCTTACTTGGATAGCAAGTCTTTTTACTTTATCTTGAGCACAAGAACGATCACCGGTTGGATCACCCAAAATTGTTCTATCGAGTGGCACTATGCAACTATTCTTTCCCATGCAAGCCTGTTTCAATTCTCAGTTTGTTAATCAATTATGGAGACTTTTAGCGAAAACATAATATTCGATAACAAGTATAAACTCATCAATATATAGTTTCATATGCACAAATAGAATTTGGATGCAATGCATCTCAATTATATGCATATGCATTCAAATTTTACATTTGTGTCTAAAAAGTGGTTTGGAGTAGTTATTATTGTTCTTACCAAATAGTGGTTCCTATTTGATCCTGAATCGTATCCATTATACAACATAATTGATTTATACGTACTATAAAATATGTTTTTATAATAGTTTAAGATCTTCTTGTTAGATATTGTTATAGGTCTAGGTTTTACCTTTTCAACTACTTTCTTGGCATTAGGAGCTTGACATGTTCCTTGAATATATGTACCACATGATCCCCAAGGATTCCCAAAGCTCACAAACTGGATTTCCTTAATGAATTTTTGAGGGTCACAAATAAGTTTAGCTTCTGGTTTAGACCTTCCTGCAATGGGCTTGAGAACATCTCCTTCTATGGTCCACGAGTCAAGATTTGGTGGATAGTCTTCATACATATAGCTACAAATGATATCTCGATTCACAGTGTTGATCATGACACCATCTATGGTTCCACTACTCTCCTCATACACGACGAGAAGGTTATTCCTTGGTTTTAAGAATGACCTTGGAATATGGTACCTGAATGAATTTCAATAAAATGAGTCAAAACTTCGAATTGATGTTTGTTTATATTTGAAGGCATTCTCATGCTTACTCTGTTTGTGAAGGTGCTCCTAAAGGAGAACGATAATTTTCCCAATAACGACCTAGGTTATGACTATTAACCCAAACTACTCCTTTGCCCATCCTTTCCATCTTGATTGCTACCGGATTGTTTCCTTCTGGGGCATTAAAATGCGTCTACAACATGATATTTCTTTCAAAACATGAAAACAACAAATGTAGGTGGCAAAATAGTCATTTTTGGCATATCATATAAATGGTAAAAACATGTTTAGGTTCAATGAGATAGTTTTTTTACTAAGTCAGTTAGGTTTACCCGAATTGGTAATTTTATTATAAAATTTATACAATTATTCCTTCTAAGCACATGCACTTGGATCTGGACCTAGAGAAACACACCTAAATGTAGAAAAGAATAGAACAAGTAAAAGAACATGAGACATTGATAGTGGTGATATCATATAACTTAAGAGGTTGAGGTAGGGCATCATCGAGGCGTTCACTTGTCATTGTGTCAAGCGAGGGGAAGTACAGCTTTAATGAGGGGTGTGTGTGTGTGCGTACATGTCTAAATGTGGGTGTATTAATGTTTCAATGTGATTCTTTCTTGTTTACTGATAATAATAATAATACAAAGTGCTCAATTTGATGAGTAATATTACTTGTTGCAAACATCAAGTCAAATTGGAAAGTTCAAGTACTAAATTTGAAAGGTTAAATAAGAGTTAATGTGATTTAAAAAATAGAACAAAAATAGTTACAAATACTTGCAATTTTTCCTATTAAATAAGACTTAAACTACTTTATTAGAAGATTAAACAAACTTTGTTTTTTGTTAAAAAGATGTCGAAGTAACTATTTATCAATCATCCAAGGGTGTTATTTAAAATGTTCCACTTATTTAACTTGTTTCCAATTAATGATATATATGTTACAAAATTTTAACCGAAATCAACTCATTTTATGCAAATGATTATAAATTGCCACCTTTAGAGACGAGGAAAGTATATAGTAGAAAAGTGAATGTTGTGATTTGTTACCTTGTACCATGTAATAGGTGTTCCCGGGCCATTGACCGGGCCCCATTTAACTTTTTTTGATCCTTCTTCTGTGAATAATTGGAGGGATTCACCCTCAATCCCAACCTAAATACATGCAAACGCAAACCTTTTAGGATTTTAACTATCACCTTATTTACCCATAAAAAAGCTTATGTATGGATATACAAATATACCTTGTGGCCCCATTGGTTGAGTGTGATATCAAGAGTACCACTACTCATACCCTGTAGCATAACGGCTCGAATACCCGAAAACCTCTTCTCCATATACGCTCCACTGTTCTTAACTCAATGAAAACAAAAGACAAAAGAATATTGTTGGAAATTAGCCCTTTAAACAATATTAAATGTCTTTTGAATTTCTTGATTTATATATTAATGTAATGTAATTAGATTGATCTATTTTCCTTATTTAGCCATTCCATAAATTGAGGTACTAACCTCACAATAAAAGACAATCAAATCAAAACTTGCACAAAGCACAAAATATGTCATTAGGAATCAAGTTCAACATTTATTATGATATAAAAATTTACCGGTAGTCCCACTGTCATTGCCAATATTGATATATGATTGACTCCGAGCTTCAAACTCGCTGGTTTTGAGAACGTAAACGACTTTTCGATGAAGCTCCCATGTCCAAATCCTAAGTAATTCTTCATAGTTGTTAATTGTTTTCTTTCTAAAAAATAATGTCCAGTTAATTTTAGTTGGATATATGATGGATCTCACCTATATATTGTCCATTAACAAATGTCAATAAAGCATCCCCAAGACTTTGAATTTGAATAACCGGCAAGATATCTGGTCTCATAGGTAGATCATCTTTATCTAGAGTTAAACTACAGTTAAAAACAAAATGAAAGATTATATGAGAGATCAAAATTTAAACATATATATAACTGGAAGACCCTTTTAATGTGAAGGATGTCTATTTTACCTGGTACTATACCACATGTAATCTGTGGTATCTTTAGTCATGGAGGTGAGTTCCAATGGTGTCTTACTTTGAACTGGTAAATCATTGAATGTTGGAATAGACTCTCTGTAGCTTTCCCATTTAAAACTATTGACTTTTTTTGAAGTGACAAAGTTTCTTGAGTTATGTTGTGATATGATCTGTTCTTTTTTCATAAAAATAATGTTAGTTTTACCATTAGGTTCCAGATGAATGAATGTCCAAAGAGTGTATAAGGAAAAAACTCACAAGTTCTGTGTTAAAAACAACATTTTTGCAATCAGGAAGGATGCTAACAGATCGTCGAGGGAGGAAATACTTTTTGCCCTTGAAATCGATGGTGCGGTGAATTTTCTTGTGTCTATTGCTCAAGAAAGCCGCACAAAGCTTGCTTTCGGGTTTCTCAAAGGTAACGATCTGCAAAACACACATCAATGATCTTTAAAAGCGACTCTATAGCCGTCTTGAACATCATAATGCAGTAACAAATCAACCAAGAGATGGTAATAAACTAGATTTCTTTTCTCGTTGAATAATTTTAATATCTTTCTTTTTTATCAAGTTAAAATTGCTTACTTGGACATATTGGTTAATATCTTGTACTTTAGGAGTACCCAAAAGAAAAGGCTTCTTTGTCAATCTCAAAGTCTTGTGGAGGTCTCTCAGATGACTCCATTTAGGTTCTCTTATCAAACCTAACATAAAATTAAAAGAATATTAAGCCATAAATATAAATAAACTGACATCGGATAAGACAAGACAAAGTAAAAGAAGTATCCCTAACGGAGTTTGAAACCACAACCACATGGTTAAAAAACACCTTAATTAGTCAGTTACATATTGAATAACGCCAGACCAAAGTTTATTAGTAAAACATATTCTAATCTTCTTAAGTTGTTATCAAACATGACCGGTCATGTTATCTTACAAACATTGAAATTGTCCCTACAAAGGGTCTCAATTTTCATTTAAAATAAGAGCATCGCTCTTATTATGTAAAAAAAACAAGACTGGTGATGTTTGACCCAACTTGAGAGTAGAAATGGTAAATTGCACGAAATACAATGAATTTTGTTTTACTTACCATTGTATACGATGAACTTTTTATTTAAAAAATAATATAATGAACTTTCATAAATATCAATTGTATGCAAATTGTTGTATACAGAGTGAATTATGACATATTTCATTGTATACAAAGATAACCGTAAATCATTCACACATGAAAGTTGTGTGCATACAATGAAAGAATTATGAAAGTTAATTGTATTGTTTTTATGAAAAAAAGTTGGATGTATACAATAGTAACTAATACAAAGTTCATTGTATTTTCATACAATTTGCTTTAGTGGAAAATACAAAAATTTTAGTGTAACATCTAGATGATTGTTATAGAAAATCAATGTGATAAGTGTTAACGCCGGGTAAAAATTGATATTGAAAATGCTCACCAAACTCGTCAAGGGGAGCTTCATCATAATAGCGAGTGGTCACAAAGGACGAGCTAGTTCTTCCAAAGTTGGTTCCACCATGATACTAAAACGACCACCAAACTAATTAAAAAGTTATGAAACATTTTTCAATCTTTTTGTTTAAAATGGTACTCGTTTAATACACATTGAGTTCGTACCATATAGTAATTGGTCATACTTCCATTATTCATAAAGAACCGAGCAACTGAGAATGCGATATCCTCAGCTGCTCTTTGAGACGGTGGATCTCCAAAAACCCGATATCTGTAATCAAAACAACAACAAAAGTAGCACAAAACTAATTTACACCTAAAAATGACAATGAAAATTATTTTAAATGATAAATATGTAAAGCTTACTGTGCAGTCCAATTCTCAGTCCATAAAGAAGGCTTATCAGGGCCATTAGGGCCACCAAAGGTATCTGCGCAATGCCTTCCATTACAGGTACTTATCTAGGCACAAATATCAATGTTGAAATCTAATCATAAATTCAATCTTTAGATACTACAAGTTTACCTAATCACGTAAGTGAGGTATATGGAATGTAAGATGTAGACATTCATACTTTTACCCGCGGGTCGTTTAAGAACTATTTATTTATTTGACTTTTATATAAAAGTAATAATTTTTATTAGTTATCGTTAAAAGTTTTGAGAATACAAAGAAGTTACCACATTTAGAGGTGCATCCTTTTGCTTGCACATTATCCATGGAATATCTGGATACAATCCTGTAGCTGTATCTGCTGCCCACTTCACATACTGAACACCTTTTTCTCTGTATGATTCTTGAACATGATTATACTCGTTTTCAACCTACAAATTAATACAATATCACAAAATAAAACTTAATTAATTAAAAAAACTAATTAACCTCGTTTTTAAACTAACAAATGACTGAATTCGACATTTAACAATCGATAAACCTGTGCGAGGATGATCGGGCCTCCTTGAGGTGCAAATAGCTTCTCGGCCTTCATCATATTCACGATCATTTCGATGTATTTTTTCATATGAGTCTACACACATCCATAACATTTTGGTTAATTATGTATTTAGTGATTGAGGTAATTGGCATCATTAGTTACATATATTCATATATACTTTTATATAGAAGATTGAAAACTATAGCCTTAAAAAAATTAAAAGTATATCTATACAACATTATATATCCGCCAATGAACTTAAGTTTAATAGATGTTAAGATTTAACAATTAAAATTACAAATCCAAGTTATATTTATAGCTATTGAACGAGCTTTAAGAAGATTACTAACCATGTATGGTTCATTATACGAGCGAAATACGATATTGGGGACATCTCTTAACCAGAACGGCAACCCTCTGCACATATATATAATCTCAAAAGGTAAATACCAAAATCAATTTATATGTTGTTTTTTTGTTATAATATGGAGGGTTACGTTAAATATTATAATTATTTACGGTTTAACCTTAAAATATTTTCAATATGGCTCTAATTGTAAAATTTACGCCGCCGCCATCACGCACTCTCGCCTAATTTTAAGTGTATGTATGTGTGGGTTTTACCTAGATCTTGTTGTGAGTGAGCATGTGTGTGGGTTTTAAATATAAGTTACATTAAATAGAAAGTTTAACACATACAATAGTGGCAAATTAAATATTTGATACATACAATAGAAAACTTTAAAGTCTGATACACATCTTAACAGAATATGATAAATTAGATACATTTTGTTAAACTAAACCCTAAAAAAAATAGGGTAAAACTAGTGTAAATTTTTTAAACATTAAGTCAGACAATGTTTACTAGTGTAAATCTTTTAAACATTAAGTCAGACAATGTTTATGATAAAATATTGTAAAAAAAAGAGTTTAGGGGTTTAAATGAAAATTAAGAATAAAGTTTGAAGATTAAGTAATAATCTTTAAAAATATAAATATAACCAACTAGCTAATTAAGCAAAAAATATATATTACCCAAGATTCCATTCTGCCTGTATGAAGGGCCCAAGTCGTAGGATTGCATACATATTATTTTCAGCAATCAACTTGATGAATTTTACCAAATCATATCTTCCTGTAAAATTATACTAAAACCCAAAAGAAAATTAAATTAAATTAATTTTCAATAATTAAATCTCATAAAAACAATTTAAAATAAATAAATAAATAAATAAAAATAACCTGGCCTTGAACAGGTTCATGGACGTTCCAAAAAACATAAGTTTCAATCGTATTTAATCCTCCTTCTTTTGCCATTCTTATAATATCCGGCCACATCTAATCAGAAAAAAACACAAATAATTAAATTCCAAGCTCTAAATGCATATTGAAAACACACATAAATTATACCTCGGGAGTGCTTCTAGGATAATGAATGGAACCCGAGAATATAAGTATCGGGTTCCCGCTAACAATAACAGACCTAGCATTATACGTCACAAGTCCAGGAACATATTCATTGCCGTCAATATTGGCAGAAACCAATATCAATGTGACGGCGATCAAGATGATCACAAATCCTGAGTGGTTTCCGGCGTCCATTTCTTTTCCTAAAATTTAACTTTGGGACGACAAGTTTAAATAGTAGAGGATTGGTCATGAATGGAGGTTTTTAGAAGGGAGAAAATGGAATGAAAAGGGGACATGTTGCCCAGAATTAAGGTAGAAAACGTGCAAATTGAATAGTTCGTATTATTTGAAGAATAAAATAAAATTATATAATAAGAGAGATAAATGCGGTTATTACAAGGCTTAAGAGGATGCATCGGTTGAACATGTTTGTTATATTTGGAGTTAGTGGTTGAAGGCTCCCTTTATTTAGCATGTTTTTGCTATATTTATGCAAAATATATTTCTACATAAATTTTTAAAAAAATAATAATACTGCAGAGATTGTGTAACTTATGCATGAAAAGTTGTAAATTGCTCTGTTTTTGTTGATCTAAAATCACCCTATAGGCCTAACAAGAAGCAAAGATTTGAGGGTGGCTGCGGTGTCAAAAACCTAGTTTTTTTTTAATAAGTTTTTTTTAAGAATGATCAAATCAGAAGTAATGATGTCATAATAATTTGCAAAATTGTAGGAAATAAAGTAAAAGATACTTTTTTTATTTTTTTAAATGTTTAACGTCCACAGTCGTTTATTTGAATGGAAGTTAAACTGATCGAGCGTTAATTAAGGCTCTTCATATATGTTGAAAAATATTAAGTTAATAATAATATGTTTAACAAATCAATTAAGGTTTTAATATTAACGTGTTTAAATCAGCTTCAAATGCAACCCGTTTGGATTAAATATGGTCACCACTCACCACATCAGACCCCACGTGTACACACAAATTATTGTTTTAATTACAATCACATGAGAATCAAATTATTGTTAAAAATCCCAACTAATTAAGTCAACCACTATTCAGACTTAACCATGAACATGAAATAAGGTGTTACTATTCGGACTCATTCTCTCTCATACACCAGACATGTCAAATTAATCGATTACAATTTCAATCTAATACAGGTCATACACTCACATACATCACATTATATCATAGAGGGTCAGTTTAGATTTACAAAGGGGTGTTACTATTTGGATATCCTCCCTTTCAACGTACCAGATATGTTACATTAATCAATTACAATTTTCAATGTAGATCATACACTCACATACATCACATCATCAGGGTCAAATTAGAATAGCAACAAGGTTCAAATAGTTTAACCCTTTACAGATGGTTCAAAATAGAATCATCCCATGAAATATTCTAGCACAAAAACATAGCCACTCACATAATTAGGTTCTAAATCTAAAACAAAATCCAAAACTTTGAATAAAATCCAAAATCAAATAAAGTGGTCCAAAAAACCACTACCACGTACATACATGCAAAAATGGTTCCAAATATGAAGAAAAACACACACTAAATCTCACACAAACACACCTAGATCTTGGTTTTCACAAGCATGAATGCAATGCACATACATATTAGCTGCATGGATCTGAAAAAACTTAAAATCTTAAAACAAGCAAAAGTAGTAGATGTCGGTTGTTTTCATGTTTGTGGATGGTGACAAATACAACTTTGGAAGGATGGTTTGATTATAGAGAATGAAAGAGTGATATATGAGAGAAAAGAGTGGACAATAGTAGCCAGTAGCTTTAAATGACCGTGGTCGCCAATAAGAGGAGGGGGAGAGATAGGTGGTGCATGCTAGGGTTCGAAGTGGAAGGGGTCTATTCTAAAACCAATAGGGGGAAGGGAATGATCACCATACCATCCCGGTGAGGTTAAAAAGTTTAATTAGGGTTGTTGGGAACACCACAATCAACCCCGCCAGCAACCGAAAAAGTTGTCTCGCTGACGTCTCCAGCCTGCCAAGGTAATAGCTTTCAATTTCAAAATTTTGACCGTTTAATATTTTAGCTTTTTTTGTCTTTGTTTTTATTATTTTTTTATTTTTGCCTTCTATTTTCTTATATAAATACAACTTCATCCTTTCACACAATAGAATCACACTATACAATCTCTTTATATACATACTTATTCTCAGAAAATGGATAAAAACAAGGATAAACAAATAGCACAAAAACCTTAGTCTCAGTCAATAATTACCGACAACATAACAAACGCCGTCACACAAGATATCGAAGAAACAAGATATTGCCAAGATGAGGTAGCAATAAACGAATCTACTTCATGTTATTTATTTCTTATATTGTTGTCAGCAAATAATTAACTAATAAAATCAAACGAAGTACAAAACAATTTAACTCTCATCACAAAAAGATATATATTCATATAATTGTACCAATGATTTGAACAAATATCTACTTCTAAAATCAAACCTACATCATAACAATTTGATTGTACCTCCACAAAATAACATGATATCATTTAATAATATTATTAAAAGACTAGTCTCATTTAGTTAAAGAATTCTAAACTTTTATTTAGTCAAAATAATTGTCATTCTATAAACTAGTAATTCTAACTATTCATTTACTCAAAACTAAACCGGCTTAATTTGGGTTACTTTTAAATTTAAAGTAACAATTCAAATTTAATAAGTTGTAATTATTTACCACTAAAATTGAAGATTCTGTAATACTTACGAAATAAATTAACAAAAAAGCGACTAAATAAATCTAAGAACATCAATACTTTATTAATTTAGTCCACCAAATAAAGAAACTATCTTTTATAACATTAATAAAAGAATAACATTCATTAGTATAATTAAATAATTTTAATCTTTCATATAGTCAAAATTAACTCATATTTTAATTGATTACTCGTGTATTTATATCTAGTAATATACATAGTAGAGCTCTCAGAAACACCTATGTGTATGATTTTGTTAGTCTTCGTAAGTGATTTGTATATGAGTTTCACAGGGCACGTGATTCTATTTCAAGAAAATTTACGAGTTTAATTATTTATTCTAAAAAAACAATAAAAGAAAATAAAGTTAAAATTTTGAACTCAAGGAGATATAAAAAATATTGTGTAGTTGTATGAAATCAGTGTACTTTTAATTGATATAACAAAGTGAGGGTCTGTTTGTTTTTCGTTCTTATTAAGTGTTGTCTAGATAAGGTATATGTTTGGATAAATGGGGTATGTATAGGATAAATAGTACTCTTGTCTGTTTTATATGTTAAATGAATTGTCTGAATAAGAAAGAGAATAAAATCATGAACTTAATGTGGAAAATACGATACTCGTAACTTATTATGTTAAGTCATCTTTATGAATTAAGTAAAAAACGAACAATACTATTATAACTTACCAAAATAAGTTTTTTTCTCAATAAGTTTATTAAGTCAAAATCAAATATCACCTGGGTGAGATACATCTTCAAATAGAGCAAGCCATTTAACAAAACGAACCAGCACATTACTTGCCCCATTTTCTAATGTTGCGTTTCACCCATTTTGATCGGAACATGTTTTAACCCGACCTAATCCACCTATTTTGCCACTTATATTAAAATTCAAGAATAATGTTAGTATTTTAATGTATATCTCTTGGTAATCATGTATATTAGCGGTTTGGTTTATTTATCCGTCACAATAAATAAACATAACAAAGGTACTTCTATTTTAATATGCTAAATAATTGTAATTTTTAGTGTTTTATCCGTAATGTTAACATCACCTAACTCATGTGATGTTATACTTACAAATCATTTAAACTAGTAAATACAGAAATGACTAAATTATCATTCATTAAAGTGGTTTATGAGTATAACATCAGCTAAGTTAGGTGATATTAACGTTACGAATCATTTTCCCAATTATATTTAAGCAGATACCCATGTATTCAAATCTAAATATGAATAACCAATCATGAAAAAAATAAATAACCGATATAAGAAAATTAACGGATATAATATAAGAAAATATATATATTTTTTGTTATAAAAACTAAAAAGAGAGTTAGTTTTGCACGTTACCAAATAAATTTTATTTTTCGGTAATTAAAAAAATAATTTTGAGGCAGGAAATAGTTAGCATGTCAAGTTGTCAACTAATACAGGGAAGGGAAGGGAGAATCTATCGTAGACATGAAAAACGGCGTAGGCTTACTATTTTAATCATTTAGCAGATCATGGGTGTCCACCAAACATTCTCCTGAATTTACACATAACCCCCCTCACTACTACTTCTTTTATAAATTAACCCCCCTTCCTTTTCTTTTACTACTTTTCTTATATTTATACCTCCCCTAACACCTGTGGTCCTGGTCCATCATTTTCTTCTACTATCCACTGTTATACAAACCTTTTTTTCCAGGATTTTTCCATCTTCACCTTCAGTCTCTGCTCCTCAATTCAGCAATTCTCTCACTTCCAGGGCTTCTTTGACGGTAAATTTCTTCTTAATTTCTGTATCTGGACTCGTATTGTTGTATTCTTCGACATCTTTACTTCAACTTTTAGCTGATTTGGATTACTGCTGGACAGTTGGTTTTTGTTTGGAGTTCAAATTCGAACCAATTGCTTTCTCTGTTGATTTGTTCTTCAGTTTATGACTTACTAGGGTTTAAAGTATAATTTTCGGTTTGGTTGTGCTACAAACTAGTCTATTTTTCTAGGGTTCAATGCTCAATTATTAGTTTTGACCTTTTGGTTTGCCCCATTATCTGTGTTTCTAGGGATTGTAGCTCAATTGACCCAAATCAGTCTTTTTCTGTTTTCTTGATTCATTCATCTTTAGAGCCTTAAAGCTCAATTTTTGGTTTTGGGTTTGCCCTAGTTGAGTCTTATTATGTTGATGTAATCTTCATTTGTCCTGTCCTTCTTGAGTTTGAAGTTTAAGTGAGCCAACTTGATTTTTTTTTCTTGATCTGTATGGATATGTATATTGTAGGGTTTTCGAGGAAGTGAAATTGGTTGATTGACACAAGTTGAAGATTTTCTACATGTGAATGTTGGATTAGGCAGACTTTAGTAGCTTATTTAGTTGATTCTTTAATGGCGATGGACGATGGAGAACTCAGTTTTGCTAATCAAGAGATGTTTTTAGGTTCAAATTTCAGTGATATCCCAAGCAGCGGCTCCTTGAACAGCTTCTTTGATGAGATCTTTAACGACTCACATGCGTGTACTCATACCCACACATGCAACCCACCAGGACCTGATTCCTCACACACGCACACATGTTACCATGTGCATACCAAGATTCTACCTGCTATGAGCAATGATGAGAATACCCCCACTGATGACACGGCTGAGTCCTTGGAGAATAAAAGCAAGAAACGTCCTTCGGGGAACCGGGAAGCCGTGAGAAAGTACCGCGAGAAGAAGAAAGCACGTACTGCTTCATTGGAAGATGAAGTGGTTAGATTGAGAGCACTGAATCAACACCTAATGAAGAGAGTTCAAAGTCAAGTAGGATTAGAAGCAGAAGTAGGGAGGCTCAAGTGTTTGCTTGTGGACATTAGAGGGAGAATTGATGGAGAAATTGGGTCTTTTCCTTATCAGAAACAACATCCAGCTAATCAGAGCCTTGTTAATTCGAATTTGGGTGGTGGGTTCTTGTTGAATCCATGTGATATGCAGCGAGGTGGTGCATCAATGCACCATGATCTTGATGTCAATGACTGTGACTCTGAGGATCTGCAATGTTTAGGGAACCAAGGTTCAATGCTCGATGAGTTTCCAAGCTGTGGAGCTAAAAATGGTCTTGTAGGTGTGAATTCATCCACTGGAGCTAAGAGAAAAGGTAAACAATAGTTCATCTTCTTTATTGCATTGGTTATCCGACTTATATTTGACTTGCATTTGGTGTTTAAAGTTGATCTTTGAAAATGATGAGCTTTCTTTTGTTAACTGTGCAATCCCGAGTTCCATATAGATTGGTAACCGGTGTACTCAACTTCTGTTGCAATAGAACAATAATTCTTGTGTGAATACGAAAAGGACTCTGTTGTGAGAATGAGTGGTTTAAGACTATTATGAATTAGATTTAAACTTAACTTTTGCTTGTCTCGTTTATATGTTCTGATTTCTGTTTGTTTTTCCTTTGAAAGCAGGTGCTCGTGCAGCAAAAAACAGATGAACTGCATATGGATAAGAGCATCAATCCTTTGTATACAATAACTTCCAGAGTCATTCTGCAAGATCACTATAATATGCTCCTTTTTTATGTCCATTCGTGTTGTTTCAGTTGGGTTTCCTTGTTTATTCTCGTTTCAATAATCTAGTACTAGAAGTTCAGCTAGCCTGTATTTAACCTAGCCATGCTATTAATGTTTCTTTACATGTTGCTGTTCTTGGACCCTATTTGACATCAAAGTACCAAAAGGTTCAAGCCTATAAGCCAGCCAGCCTCAACTGGTGCCAATCTTGAACAGTCTTGGAATCTGAGAGTCTGTGACAATATTAAGGGCCAAGATTAGTTTTTCTCATCAGCATGATCCCAATAATTAACTGAAAAATAGAAATGCTAAGATGAGGAATGAACCAAACAAGGTTAAACTACTTGGAAATAGCCACAGACCCAGTTTAAAAACTCAGGCTTACAAACATGTCATATTTGATACAGCAGTAACTATTCAAGCTCTCACCAAAGTAAAAAAAAGATTATTTTTGGGCACATTTTCGAAGAGTAGAAAGGTAATGTTCAAATGTCATCATCTTCACGATAAATGCTTTCGGCCATTTGCCAGACCTGTAGAGCATTGTCTTCAGCAACACTAGATATGACCCAGGGTTCATTCTTGTTCCATGAAAAGTCAGATATTTTAGCCTTGTGACCGCCATGAGAAAAGAGGAGCTCTGGAGGGCCATCCTCTGCTTCTCCTTCTAATTGTTCATCTCCAATCCTGAAAAAGTAACACATTTTATAAGAACTTCAAATAAACCAATGATTTTAGAAAATCTGAGCTTCAGCTTAAAGACAGTACCTGTTTAGATCCCAAACCATCAACCTTCTGTCATCAGCAGAAGACGCAAGCACAGTTTCATGGTTTGGATCCCACTCCACCTGAAATACCTCCTCCCTGCACAAGTACATCATTCATTCATTCATATTAACCATTAATCTCCATTTCCAGATATCAGTATACTAAATTTAGCTACGAGTAATTCTCTGAATTAAATAGCATAGCATAGCATGTATGTCCAATTTTCTTATCTTGTATTCACATGTAGGATTTTCATCAAGTTCATTCACTTCATTTTATCACCAACCTTTTTATTTCTTATGACCTGATTGCAAGATAAAATCTCAGAGTGACAAGAACAGCTAGGGAGTAAATGAGCAGAGATTTATACTAATCGAGCAAGACTTATTTAAAATTGCATAAGCTCGAGCTCGTATTTTGAGGCTCAAGCTCAGTTCGCAAAATGTTATATGAAGCTCGTGATAGGGTCACTAAAGCTCGTTTAAATTATATAAATTTTTTAATAATAGTTTAAATTATATAATTAATAGATAAAAAACAATTTGCACTTTAGTTTTTTTTGTTTAATATTTAATGATATAAAAAACAATTTGAATTTTTACTTTTTATTTTTTTCATATTTAATGATATAAATATATATATATATATATATATATATAACTATATAAAAACAAAGAGCCTTGATCTAAGCTCTAGCTTGCTTTAGCACGTTCAGGCTCGGCTCATTTCGAGCTTTTAACGATCCGAGCTCGAGTAGCTAGCGAGCAGCTCGGCTTATTTACATCCCTAGGAACAGCTAATAGAAAAGCCCAAGGGAAAGAGACATACGTATGACTACTTAAAACATGCAACGGTGATGTCAGCTTCCGCATGTCAAACAGACCAACAGTGGTATCTGAAGACGCAGTGGCCAAGACCCACTCATTATATGGATTGAAAGATAAGTAATTCACCTAGAACAAGGGAAGAAGAATGGAAATAGCAGTTAATAACAGAACAGAGCCTTCAGTAATATATATGGACACAATGTTGAAATCCAAAGATAAAAAAAAACTGAAAATTTTCTGGCAATTGATTCACCTCTTTCTCATGAACTACGACAGCTTGTTCGTGCTTATTTGTGCGCAAATCCCAAATCATTAGCTTGCAGTCATCCCCAACAGATCCAAATAGACTATCGTTCATCAAATGCCACGAGACATCTTCAACCACACTCCCATGATCCTATAGCCACGTTTGGTAATACTTGTGAGCAATCTTATATTGCTTGCTAGTTACCCGTAATTCCCATAAAATCAAATAAAAGCAAGAAGTTACCTCATAAATATGTATTGCATCAAGGACTTTACTTTCAGGCATTGTGGACAAATCCCACAAGCAAATCTTGCAATCATTGGAACCACTCAAGAGGTAACCCTCTCTAAAAGGGTTCCATGACAACCCATAGCCTTCTTTGTCATGACCCCTCAATCTGGCATCAGGCTCACAAGAACCTCCTTCATGATCTAAGGGTTGCTTTGTTGAGTCAAATACATAGATTTCAGAAGAACTGGTCTTTGCTGCAACAATTGAAGGAGTCTGTGGCATGCACCTTGCCCTATTGACCTCTCCATCAACATGTATCTTCTGAATAACCTCTACCTACAAGTACATCAAATAACACATCAATTATCATCAAACCAAAGACTAGCTTTACTTATAATTAGAACATCTGGGCAATTAATTTCTCTCAATAACCATCTACTTGTGATGTGTAGTTCCCTAATTTCTTTCAGTGAGACAGCAGTTTGCTTATTCATTATAGATATCGCCTCTTGGTGAATGTTCACATATGGCACATGGCCTACCAATATCACAAATTTTTAAAAATCTCAAAGAGGGGTTCTAATGGAAACCAAAAGGTCGTTACTTTCTACCAAATGTGGCTTGCAAGAAAATCTCATTTTGTGCGTCTAGGTACATAAAGACGTCGTTAATTTCATCGAACAGTTTGCGTGCACATAAAATCATAGCAATTTCTAATTCCAGTGATATTTCTAACATCTTTAATGCACTAATCTTTTTTCACAAGACTTCTAGGCTACAGATAAGTGTGTGCGCACACGCGTTTATGTATATGTATGTAGGTAAAATTCAGATATTTTGCCTTTGCCACTCACGTATGGTGGTCACATTGACCGGACCCCGAATGGTGTTTTGTGCATAAATTTAACATGATTTCGAGTCAGATCCTTGCTACTACAGTATTAATTCGTGTGACAGATGCATTAAAAAAGAAAACAAAAATTATTTGATCGGCTAACCTTAGGGATCCTGTGGTTTTCCAAGTTGGTTTCAAGTGCTGATGAAGGATTGACCGGCAAGTGGGCTTCGGCAACCAAGAGGAAGTTAGGACAGTCATCGGATGTGTGCGTCCCAAGGATCAACTTGTGAACGGCGAAGGTTCCGTCAGGGTAAAACGACGGCGTTGACGGGAGCCATTGGACGGTGAGCGAAGGCCACTCAAGGGAGTGAGAGACAACTAGGTCGTACAAGAACGGAGTGTTCTTCCTCCACACACTGAATTCCTCCTCAACTTGGTAGTCTTCGCCGCCGGTGTCTTCCTCCGTCGCCATTTCTCACTTCTTTCGCTAGATGGTTTTTCCCGCGTTAAATTAGGGTCACAGACATGGGGAGCGGGAGTAAGCGGGAAGTATTATAGACGAAGTAACGGGCCCTGGCCCGGTCCAAATAGAGCCTCATGATATGAGCCAACTGCCATCCCCATTTGATTTCTATTTAAAAAATAATAATTAAAATTTGGGGAATATGTAAGAAGTTTTAAATATATCGTCAATTGTTAGTTTATGGTTAGAGCATGAGGTCTGCTATTTACACTGTGTAGTGCAGCGTGGTAGGGTGTGATAGAAACCTAAAAACCAAAATTATTCCGTTAAAAATAATAAAATTGAACCGATAAAACTGAAACCATTTCAGTTTTAACTTTTGAAGAAATCGATGGGTTCGGTTTAGTTTCGGTTTTAACTATAAATCGCTCAATTAAGAAACCGACCCACTAATATTAATATATATCATATATGTTTTTTATTTTATAGTTATTAAATAGAAGTCAATGAAGCCTATTAAATATTTCAAGGTCCAATTACTGATCAATAACTTTTTATTTTCTTTGTAATTTACCTCTTTTCAGATTGACGTTTATATTATGATTATATGATTAAATATGTTTATATGTGAATATTTAAGTTGAAAATGCTATTTAGTGTTGAAACATGTTATTAGACATTAATTCTAGCGCTAGAAATTAGATATTGTGACTAAAATTTATAAATAGTGTTAGAAATATGAAAGGTAGTACAGGAAATTATATATTAATGTTGAAAACCAGGTGGGTTCGGTTTTAAAACCGAAACCGAACAGTTAATAACTCATGAATAACCTTGATATAACATTTTTTAAACTTATTTACTATTCTATAAAATAAATCCTTTAAAATACCTGAATCTATATTATTTCCTGGTATAATTTCAAAATTTAAAACCCCGTTGATTTATAAGAAAAAAAGACTAAATTATATTCTTTGTAAAACATTCTTAGATTTAGATGAGTGATTCGTATCACTTACCTATCGCTCTATATACAAAAACCAATCCAAATTCTTCATGTGAATACAAATATTATCTTAAAATATTAATAAAAAATAATATGAATAAAATCAATTAGACGATTACACCTATTAGTTTAGATAAAATTTTAATTATACAATTTTAATAAAAACTAAAGGGTTTAGTATCTAAAAGTGTATCGAAGTTGTCACTTTTTGCTATTGTATATACCCAGCTTTAAAAACTACCATTTAATATATCCAACTTTCCAAACTTACCAAATGATGTATTGGGTTACCTTCTCTTCAGGTAACAAGTAATTATTTTATTATTTATTTATTTATTATTTCCACATCAGCTTTTAATTTCCACATCATCAATTAATTTTCACTATCATTTTTTTAATATATGAAGAACATCTAGCTTCATCACACACAATCAACCCTAGAAACAAATGTCTGCTGAACAAATAAAAAAGTCAAACATCTTCAATCTTCTAAACTTTTAAAGTCGAACATTATGAAGAAAATGCAAATCAAATTCACAAGAACAGTCTATATTTTGAACTTTTGATAACAATCACTAAGTAAAAGAAATAGATGAAGATATGTGAATTAAAACCCTAGGTCTCATATTTGAATCTAAACCAATTAAAATGATAACATACGTGAAAATCGAGTAGATTTGGGTTTGATAATCGAACACACGAACAAGATCTGTCGAACCAGATCTGGGTTTGATAATCAAACACATGAACAAGATCTGTCAAACCAGATATGGGTTTGATAATCGAAAAAGCGAGTCGAATCGTTATAGATGGACATGAACCCTAAATCGTTATAGATGGAGTTGAATCATTACAGATGAAAATCACACCTTAAAATCTTCAATATGTCAACCTTCAATCTCAGATCTGGCAGGACTCGATGAACCCTAAATCCATAAACAATGAAGAACTCGATATGTCGACCTTCAATCTGGCAGAACTCAAAGCTGGCATAACTCGGATCTGGTAGAACTCGGATCTGGCAAAAGTCAATACGTCGACCTTCAATCTCGAATCTGGCATAAGTCAATGAACCCTAAATCTGGAACCATGAATCGAATATTAAGATGAAGATTTTGAGTTTGAGCAGATTTAGGGGATGAAGATGAAGATTTGAGCAGATGAAGATGAAGATGAAGATTTTGAGTTTGAGCAGATTTAGGAGATGAAGATGAAGATGAAGAGTTTGAGCAGATTTAGGGGACGAAGATCTGACCCTTATTATTGTTGTTGTTGTTGTTATTATTATTATTATTATTATTATTATTATTATTATTATTATATTAAGAAAATACCACATGTATAGCCACATCAGCATCCGAGTCATTGCCACGTCAACAAAACCGGTTCCACATCACCCATAACCTTCTATCAAAGGTAATGATACATAAAATGGTAGTTTTCGAGACTTTGATGTATTAAATGGTAGGTTTGAAAGATATACAATAGCAAAAAGTGACAACTTCGGTACACTTTTAGATACTAAACCCAAAACTAAAATCTAATTTTAATTTTTATTAGTTAAAATTACTGTTAAAAAACGTGAAGACTATATGAGATTTAATTTCTTCCTCTAAAGAAATAATCCTACCGGATTATGTATATTCAGTTTTCTATTTACTTATTTTTTAAAGTTATTATAATCAAATTTTCATGTAATATAGATTTACTTATTTTTGAAACATATGCATTTTTAAATTTAGTTTCATAGAATGTTTTGAATTTTACTCATATTTACTATTTGATCATTATATAAAAAAGTATAAATTTACCATTGTATACTAATCAAAGTTCATTATCATATAAAGTTCATATTAATCAAATTTTAAGAAACCTAAATCACAAAGTTTTTTGTATTTTCATACAAAGTTCATATTTGAATCAAAGTTTCTTGTATTTTTATACAAAGTTCGTATTTGAATTAAAGTTCCTTGTATTTTTATAAAAAGTTGATTTTATTTTCATACAAAGTTTATTATATTTTCATACAAAGTTAATATTAATTAAATTTTAAAAAACTTAAATAAAAAATTCAAATTAAGTATTCAAGATTAGACAAAGTTTTATAGATAAGTATTAAAGACCAGACAAACTTTTTTTAATTAAAGTACCAAATATATTTTTTGAATTGCACATGCTTAATTAATATTTTTAAAATAGTAAAAATAAAACTAAGTTGTTGTTATTAAAAATAAGTGAAATCTTTTATTAAAAGCAATGCTATTGGAAAAATAAAAAATAAAAAATAAAAAGCAAATATGTTATTATAAAACAGTTATTAAAAAAAATTATATCAAAGTTTGTTATAAAAATTTGAAAAGCGTGATAATAAAAGTAAGCTTATTATTAGAAAATAAAAAATAAAAATCAAATAAGTTGTTATAAACAATTGGTAAGGAAAAAAATGAAAACCTAAAAATCTTACTTATTAACTTATTAGAAAGTTGAAGTTACGAAAAAATTAAAAAATAATAAAAGGAAAAAGAAAAAAAAATACAAAAGATTAATATACAGGGATATACCTTTGAGTTAGCTTCACAAATTGATCGATATCAAATTGCCAATTAGACCTGCTCGCAGCCTCGCTCTTGTATTACTCACTTTTGCAGCCATCGCCCATCGGATTGGCCATTTCACGGTGCAGATCAAGGAACGCTATACCATCGTTACCACTTACCACATGGACCGTGTGGCTTGCCGCTAGTAGGATACCTAGCTTCCGTTTCTTGGGGCTGACTTGCACCATGAATTCGCCAAAATCGCTCAACGTTATGGCCCTATTTTTAAACCGAAGTTCGGAAGTAAGACCCACATCGTGATCAACTCATAGAACATGGCTAAAGTTGTTCTCCACGAGCAAGATGAGATTTTTGCTAACCGAGACCCTCTAGTCGCAGGCCTAGTCTTCACATACGGCGGTCAGGATATATTGTGGTCCAACAACTTGTACTGGCGTAACCTACATAAAATATTCATGACAGAAATCCTGAGCAGCAAGAATCTAGAAGCTTCGAGCTCTTGTACACAACATGAAGTTAGAAATGCAATCAACCATTTGTACACGACGCAACGGGAATGGAGGTCAACATGCTGGTCATGACTCATGAGGCTTAGCGATGTCATGAACACGATGCTACCGATGTTGACCTAGCACCCTTCAGCTCCCCTATCTCCGATGTTGACCTGCTACCGATACGTGTTCTAAAAACTCACGATAAGTCAATAACCTTCACCTATTCGCATACTCAACTACGACAATTAGATACTTGTATTTCATTAATTATGTAAGTTTTTATGTTTTCTTAAATCCTATGTACATTTTTTATTTAATTATATCTTATTTCTATTAATTAAATGTTATCTAAATTTTAGTTTATTTTAATCAATTAAAAATGTTTTAGATGAATAGCATTTGTGTTTAAAATAGGAAAAAAAATTGGTTAATCCTTAAAATGTTAACTGGTTAATCTGGTTTTAGCCATTTTTTAAAATTATTTCTATAACTTTTAAACTTATACTTCAAAACGGTTTAATCCATAAATTCTTTATATTTTAACCCCAAAGTTTCATTTTATATTTTATGAATGTTTTAACCTAAAAGTTTGATTTAATCACTATCGTTTTTCTCCACAATCTACTTTTAACTTGCAACTTATAAATCAATTTGAAGCATTGACGATTATAATTTCTAGCAATATTTTCCGACGACAATAAATCCTTTTTCTTGCCCTTTCGTCACCAACCACAAACCAATTGTGCACATTCACATAGAAAATAAAATAATTGAAGAGTTACATCTCTTGACTTTTAAAATTTGTAACTCAATGCTCGTATTACATTCTAATTTGTGGCTTTAAATTTCAAATTAACATGAAAGGTTTAATAATTTCTGATTAAACTCTATATAAAAAGTTTAAAATCTAGATTTAAATTATTTCATTCAATGCGTTAATAGTGAGATATACTTTTAGATTTTTGGCATGACTTTGTTCCATATAGTTTCATATGAATACTTGGTATCAATAAAAAAATTTGTGATAGAAGGTTTTGTATATTTTGCGAAAAGAGTTTTCTATATAATTCGACTAAATATCCCTAAGCCTTATTTTATTCGTTTGATCCGATAAACGTCAGAATCAAAGAATAAAATAAGAAAAAAGAACTAATTATGTATGCCGATTATTAAATATGTAAAAAGATAAAATAAGTAGACGAATAAAACAAATCAGATATAACTTTTGTTTGGGCAAATTATACGAAATACAATAAACTATGTCAATATTATCATTCTATGCAACCAACTTTATTTTGTACCTAAAAATACACATAACTTACAAATTTGGTTTATTGTATACAAGTTATCTATGATAATAGGTAACTTACCGGTAATCTGACAAAAAATAAAATAACTTTGATGCCTAAAAATACAAATAACTTTCAAATTTGATTCATTATATACAAGAGTTAATTGTTAATTTGGTTCTTTAACTTTGCCATTTCTTCCGATTTGGTCCTTTAACTTCAAAAGTGACCAAGATGGGCCTTAAACATCTACTTTTCGATCTGAATAGTCCTTTTGTTAGTTGACCGTTAGTCAACTCCGTTAAGTGAGGGGTATTTGTGTCCTTTTATCACTTTTCTATTTTTTATTGATTAAAATAATATATAATAAGTTTTAAATATATAAAGATATATATCCTCTCTTCTTCTCTCCATATATACACACTCTCTCTCTAGACAACCACCACCACCACTGTCCTATCGCCGGCTACAACTACCACCACCACAACCACCACCGATGTCCTATCACCGGCCACAACCACCACCACCACACGGTGAAAGCAAATGGGCGAAATAACCGAGAAAAGAAAGAGAGAGGTGGTGAAAGCACCACCACTGTAAGTCTATGACCACCGCCACCACCAACTGTGCCGTCACTACCGTCCTATCGCCCACCACCATGGTGACATCGACTTCTCTCTCATATCTCTGTTTCTCTCTTTGGACAACAACTCCTCATTTCTCACGGTGAAAGCGACACTGTCACTATCGCCGCCTCATCTTCAAATAGATCTAGGGTTTTCACATGATTTGGTATAGATCTAGGGTTTTCACGTGTTTTGGCTACAGATCTAGGGTTTTCATGTGTTTTCTGTGGTGGTGGTGGTGGTGGGTTTTTTTGGTGGTGGCGGCAGATTGTGGTGTTAGTAAGGGTTTTTGGTGGGTTTTTTGTGTTAGTTGGCGGAATGGTGGTTGTCGATGTTAAGGTTTCTGTTGACGATGGCGGTGGCGGTTGGCGGTGCCCAGAGGGTGGCGGGGGGTGCATTGGAGATGTCTGCCAACTCGTTTGAGGAGAGAGTGGTGTAAAAGTGGCAGTGACGGTTGGAGTGGTGGTGGCAGTCGGAGATGGCTGCCATCGTTTGAAGAGAGAGTAGAGAGAGAAAGTGTAATGTGTGATATATAGAGAGAGAAAATATCCTTTATTTATTAACTCTTATAAAAAAGATGAAATATTATATAAAAGTAATTAAAAACTAAAAAATTGGTAAAAAGACTGAAATACCCTTCACTTAACAGAGTTGACTAACGGTCAACTAATGAAAGGACCATTCAGACCGCAAAGTGGATGTTTAAGGCACATCTTGATCACTTTTGAAGTTAAAGGACCAAATCAGAAGAAATGACAAAGTTAAAAAACCAAATTAACAATTAACTTTATATACAATCAGTAACTGATAACCTATTAATAAGGTTAACAATTATATATAATAAACCAAATTTATAAATTTTATATATTTTTAAATACAAAATAAAATTAATTACGTATAATAAATATATTAATAAAAGTTTTTATATTTTCGCATACTTTACTTTTTGTTTTCACAGAGGAAGAAGAAGTAATTTGTGGTGGTGAGGGTATGAACCATGAAGGGTATATTGGTCAAAACCAAACAATGGATAAAGTGCCAATTACGTGGCATCCGATGGTAAAACCCATATCCTCATACCTCCAAATGCAAATGAGAGGTCCAAACTTTCGAAAACTCGATACCCAATCTCCTACTTTGCCTGTCCATTGTAATAAGTTGCACCATCACTAACTCACCCCACACGATTACACGAACCTCATCTGTCCGTCAATACTTAAAAGTCAACAACACGACTCGAATCAAAAGACTCCCTCCACCCGCGTTACGGTAGTCCTCCCCACAGTCGATCAACCCAACAAGCAATTTGAAAAAGCTTCAGAGTGATCAAGCTCACAGTCATTCACCCGCTAATTCATTCCCCATTTTCAAGTTTTCTGAAATGGCGAAACCAGTTTCCATTGAAGTTTGGAACCCTAATGGGAAATACAGAGTGGTCAGCACAAAACCGATGCCGGGTACACGCTGGATTAATCTATTGGTTCAACAAGATTGTCGTGTTGAAGTAAGTGGTTTAATCAATCTTCAGAATTATGGTCAATTTCGTCGTGAATTTTTTATATTTAGACTGATTTCTGCTGTAATTGACGTTTCTGTGCTTAGATTTGCACAGAGAAGAAAACCATATTGTCTGTTGAAGACATCATTGCTCTGATTGGGAACAAGTGCGATGGAGTTATCGGTCAGGTAAAAATACAAGTTAACTTGTGTTTATATATAGACTGGAGCTTTCCACTTTCATTTGAATTCGGGGATTTTGTTTATGCGCTTAACATCCTCACACGTCGATTGCGATTTTGAAATCATCCCGGGTTCTTATGAATTTGGAAACTGATTATTTTCTCGAATCTGTGGATTTCGAGCGATTAGCTGTGGCAGATTGTTGCTTTTGGATTGGTTACTGTGGTTAATTCCATCTAGTGTGTTCGACTATGCCATAGGGCTATTAAATATTGTCTTCGAGACATTAAAATAAAAGTTAATGGAATTTAACTGCAAAAGAGCAAAACTTTCACAATTGCAAAGATTTAATTTCTGAAATAACGTCGTCGTGATAAAATAATGGAATTTTATGGTCTCTGATCATCTCTTTTTGTAATCCATGATAACGGACAGTTGGTAATGCTGAGTATTGTTCTATTGGACGAGGGTGACTTTAGAATATGCTTAATAAATAATAGGGGTCTTAGTTACTTTACTCATTGACAATTGGTTTTGAGTTGGAACTCGTATCATAGCCAGGTCCACCCGTAGTTGACCACACAGACTCCACTTAGTATTCACATGCTAAGCGCAAAGAACGTCACACGTTTGCTATGGAAATCCCAACTTCATATTTGCTGGATACAAACAAATTGACACAACCTGGTTTAGAACTTGACAAATGTTCATGCATCATGCATGAATTGTTAAAAACTCTAATTTACTACCTAATCTATGTGATTTTCAAGGTCCTTTGTGTAAAAATAATAATTGCACTGTTCTTGTTTATGAAATGGGCAGGTAGGAAAAAGAACATATATGTGGCTTTGGCATGAGAATGATTTATATCAATAGATGAACCTACAATTTGGGATTTGAGTATGATGTGTGGTTTTTCTTCAAAATTTCTTGATGTAGTTTGATGCATGTGTTTTAGTTGACAGAAGATTGGGGAGAGACTTTGTTTTCAGCATTGAGCAAAGCAGGAGGGAAGGCTTTCAGCAACATGGCTGTGGGCTACAACAATGTTAATGTCGATGTGGCAACCAAGTACGGCGTTGCTGTTGGAAACACTCCTGTGAGTTTTGTGCTTTTCGGTTTTTGAATTTTGGTTTGATAATCTTATACCATGTTCTTTGAGTGTCAACATATCAAATTGGAAGGAAGACAAAATTCTCCATTCTAGTAAATTTAAATGGATAAACAACAATTGTTTACTATTGTGCTAAAACTTGACTTTCTAGGGTTAGTTGGATCACTCTTCAGCATCAAAATGGATCTACATTTGTTTGATTTAGGAATAATCAACAATTATATTGAAGCTGGAAAATGTTTACACATCCATTCTGATATCAAGTAGGATTTTTTCTTGGAAGTCAAATTCAGATATATAATCCATGGATGAAACTGATGTAGCAAAAGAATAAGGGGACCTGGATGGTTTTTAACTTGGTGTTATGATGAATTTATGAATCATTACCCTCTCTTATTTAATATTTATAATACTATCCACATTTCAATATTAAAAGACATTAAACATTCACTAAAATGGGCATATTTTGTAGTTTCCACCAGTATTAAAATCAAATGCACCACTAGTTCATTCATATAATGTAATCCACGTTATATCTCCTTGCATCAAAACTCTCTTTACTCTGCTATATTTGAGGCTTTCCATGCAAACTTTCCGGTGTCAGTTATCATGCCACTTCAGATTTCTTGGGCATAAGTTGATTTTCTTTTTCTTTTCTTTTTTTAATCTTCTGAAAATGTTATCTGGGACTAAAACATGGAAAATATACATAGGGCGTGCTTACAGAAACAACAGCAGAGTTAGCAGCATCACTTTCTCTTGCTGCTTCAAGAAGGATAGTTGAAGCCGATGGGTTCATGAGGGCTGGCTTATACGATGGATGGCTTCCTCATTTGTAAGATCTGCATATACTTTTTACCAAAACATATTATGTATAAAATATCTAACTAATTATTATATAAAGTGTTTTCACCTCATAAAAGTTGAATATGTAGCCTTATTTAGATTAACCATGTAGCACAATTTCACTGATCCAAGTTACATTTAAGAAAATTACATATTATTAGATACTAGTGACAGTGACTCAAGCCAATGGTTTTATTTTATTACAGGTTTGTGGGGAATTTGCTTAAAGGACAAACTGTTGGTGTGATTGGAGCTGGTCGTATTGGATCTGCTTATGCTAGAATGATGGTAAATTATTATTATCCAAGATACTACCGCTGCCTACACTCTAGAGTGAATGTTTCTGCAGTTCAAATGTGGTTAACATTGACAAATATTTTGTAACCAGATTGAAGGTTTCAAGATGAATCTAATCTATTATGATCTCTACCAAGCCACACGTCTAGAGAAGTTCGTCACAGGCATGTCTTCGTCGGTTTTACACACATTCTTTTCCATCACAATTTTTCTATTTCTTTGCGAAGTCATCATTCAACATTTTGATCTTCTTTTTGTTAAGGTTTCGATCTGAGTGTTCGATTTTCTGAAGTACCATATATCAATATTTTAGAGGGGGAATTTTCAACCCACTTTTGAGAGGTTGGGTCAATTTCATTCTGGGATCTTTTCACTGCTGGTGGTTGCTAAAATTTGAAGATTTAGTTAGATTGGAAACGGCAAATGCGTTTAAAGTTGCCCATGGCATAAGCAAATGCCTATAATTGTTTATGAAATTAAAATGAAGAAAAAGCAATAGTGGATCAACCCAACCAGACTAGACCTATAATGACCCGATCTGAATTTAACCATTCAACATTTCAACCAGTACCCAACCGGCCATTTTGCCACCAATATACTTTTTGTTGTAAACGTTCTACCAAAAATGCAAATGAAAGCCTTACACTTTGCTAGAATTTGGACCAAAATTGTCTTGTAAGACGGTCTTCTTGTATTTAACTTTCTGCAATTTGTCCAAAATTTGTAATTCTTGCAAGTGTTTCTTCTAGCAAATTTTCAAGTACATTGGACTATTTACAACAAAAGGCTAGAAGTATGATGGTTCAAAAATGGAACTCACTCATTCTCTATTGTAATCATACTTGAACTAATATGCAAGGAATCTGCAGCTTATGGTCAATTCTTGAAAGCCAGCGGTGAACAACCTGTTACCTGGAAACGAGCATCATCAATGGATGAGGTTCTTCAAGAAGCCGATGTGGTAAGGGTTTCTTATCTTCTCATAATAAGTTTTTTTTGTTATATTTGAAATTCTATCTATTTAATGTTTTTATGATGATCGCATAGATAAGTTTACATCCAATATTGGACAAAACAACTTATCATCTCATCAACAAAGAAAGGCTTTCGAAGATGAAAAAGGTATGTATACGCTTTCAAAAGTTTGAACCTATGTATGACCCTTAGATGGACCCCATTTCAGTTTTTTTAAGTTAAATGGAGGTGTGGCCGATAAATTTAAGAGAATCAAAATTAATGGCCCAACTTGGGGATGGTCTTAACGCAAATGCTCTTGTTGTTTAATTTGTAAGTAACGTGAAGGACAATAAAAGTAAAAATGAGATGTTACCGCATTCAGATACCCAAAGATAACAAACCAAACACAGTTTGGAAAATGATACACAAACCCAATGCATAAAACAAACAACAACTCTCAACTGATCAAACCGGTTCTCAATCCAGTCTGCAAACCAAACACCACCCAAGTTTTCTCGGGTTTATAAAGGTTAGTTATTCCTTTGAATATTTCTAATTAGTCGAATTTGAACATGCAGGAAGCGATCCTTATAAACTGCAGCCGAGGACCTGTGGTTGATGAAGAAGCCCTTGTGGAGCATTTGAAGCACAACCCCATGTTTCGAGTAGGTCTTGATGTTTTCGAGGATGAGCCATTCATGAAACCTGGCCTAGCCGACATGAAAAATGCCATTGTTGTACCTCATATTGCTTCCGCATCGAAGGTACATGTTTAATGCTGTTTTTATAATGGAAAATTATTGTTAAAGTTGATTGATTATCTTAGAGTTAACTTTTACATTCAAAAGCTAGTTTTCCAGACTGCAAATAATAGAAACAGTTTTTATACAGACTGCAAATGAAATAATACATGCAAAGGTTTTCCTAAATGCTCGTTTTTGGTTTGTGCAGTGGACTCGTGAAGGAATGGCCACGCTTGCTGCATTAAACGTACTGGTATGCAACTTCTTAATACATTATACATATAACTTCTTTTGTTTCTCGACAGAAATAGTGTTGGTCACTCCAACTCACGTTTCAATCACTTTTACTCGGCCATCTCACCTATCAGCCAAAACTTGACAATTTGTTCATATTTGTCGTTAACGAGGCTTGATTATAATTTCATTCTTGACCAATATGATAGGAACTTAAGTGTATAATGGCCAAATTTAGTAGTTAGTGTATGGTTAACTTATTTTACCTTAATGACAAAACTTTTTTTTTTATTGCTTCTCTTGAAAAATAGGGAAAAATAAAAGGGTATCCAATGTGGTCAAACCCGAATGTAGTAGACCCTTTTCTGGATGAGAACTCGCCACCCCCATCAGCATGCCCGAGCATTGTCAATGCGAAAGCACTAGGTATGTAGCTTTCTTCTTGAAATATAACTCTTTTTCATGTATATATTTCTTAAGCAATCAACACGAAAAAATTATGCAACATGGACATAAAGTGAATGCTACGATACACAAAATATATCGAGACTTTAGAAAATGTGAAGTTAAACATCATTTGAGTTATTGTTAAATCAGTTTCTGTGTAGTCATTGTTGATTACTTGCAGCGACTAAACATTATTGTTAAATGCAGGACTGCCGGTGTCAAAGCTCTAAAGATGATTTAAAATCTCTTGGATAACATGTGTATTCCTTTGATTGTCTACATGTATATTGTTTATCCTCACTACTCTATGTATGTGTACAATGTGCAAGTGAAATTGCATTCAATATGTGGTTGTGGTTCACATTTCATTTACCTGGACTCTTATAGTTAAACTAACACTTATGACAACAAGACTGATCGATGAAGTTGAAACAAAGGTATACGAATTAATACTTTTAGGCTATATTGAACTTAATTACTCGAAGGCTATGACTTGCTTGCGAGAATCATAAACGAATAACATGTAAATGACGAAGCGATAAGAAGCTTCCTCAGTTAGTAGTAGCAATATTGAATCGCCAAAATGTTCTGTTAGTATCCATTGCTTTCCGGGAAATAATGTATTTCGAAACAACATGAATGAATAAGAACATGTTAGATGAATTGTAAAAGAAGAAGAATCAATAAGTAAGGGAAAGAGAGTAGCAGGATCTAAGTGATGTATGTACACTTCCACATGTTCAATGTAAACATGTATATTTTGTTGAACAGGTGTGCATCATTTTATATACATTGAAGCATGCTGCCTAAAGAGTTGATACATGTATATACAGCTATCTTCCATTCATTCAAGCATCCAATTAGTGCCTAATACTTTATTTTACCTATTTGTCTCATCTAATCTATATGAACATGATAATCAGAGTAACGTCCGTTCTCAAGTTTTCCTTCCCTTCCCTCCTTTTTCTTTCAAAAAAGAACTCGAGAACACAACGTAAGAGTGTAGGGGTGCTAGAAGGCAAGTTCTTGAAAACATTGTTGGTGAGTATACCGCATGGTATGAGAATTCAATAGTCTTAGACATTCTCTTGGTTGTGTCTAAAAATTACTTTCCTAAAATTGATGTGTCTTAAGGAAACCTTTCCTTCTAAATCATCTTATATTTGGGAAGATGGTTTTTTAACCAAATAGCCCTCCTTCCCTCTTCTTTTCCATTCTTAAAAAAACTTGAGAACACACATCACTGATTTTTTTTCCCTTCCCCTCCCTTTCCTTTTAAAAAATAACTCGAGAACGGGACGTAAGGGCGTTTCCCTTAGGACCCGGGAAGGGTCAAGTTGAAGTCGGTTAAGATAGCAGGATGCTCACTTATTTTGGTCAACTGGCGATTGGGTCGGCTACCTCTTTTCTTTTATTTTCTTTTTACAACTATATATACACATGAAAATTTAGGGGGGGTTTGTACTTTATCAATAATTGAATAAACTAGCTACTGTTAAAATTTTAAAGCGTTTTACAGATTTAAAAGAGACGACGTCAAAGAGAGGTTAAAGACATAAACCATTGAATATTTAGAAGATTAGATGAATGAGACCAGCATTGAATATTAGAAATAATACTATAAAAGACTAAAGTTGAGATGTACAAAGTTGGTTGTATATATTTGGATTAACTAGCATCGTACCCACGTAATGATGCGGCAGCAAATAGTTCGTATTTTACATGTTGTTTTAAAAATTATAATTATATGTTATTCGCACATTTCAATGTTACGAAAAAAATTCTACAGCGTGTCCGTATTTTTCAAATTTTCTTTTATTTGCATAAATTATTTTATTAATTTTAAAAATAAATTCTAAAGAGAGAGAAGTTAATAAAATTTTAAAATTATGTTGATGTGGTGTATAGTTGTTTTTGTGTGAAAGAGTGTGGTTGTGTAAGAGATTATATTTTAAATGAATGAAAAGCTAAAGTAAATTAGGAAAGAGAGTGAAATTGTTATAGATTAAGTGGATGAGATTAATCTAGATAGAATGAAGGGCCACGATGATGTCTTGATTGAATTTTAAAAATTCTTAAAATTAAGGAGCACACGGAATATTAAATGATTTATAAAACAGTATGGATAATGTAACATCCTCAATTCGGGCCTATCCGTGCGCTTCATTTAGTATGTGTATTAATTTGAAAAGAATTAAGTTAAGAATATATGTTAAGTAATCAAAGAAATAAGTTATTGGTTAGTTAAATGGGAATTAAAAAAATAATAAAGGAAATAGATAATAATGATTAAATATTAAATGGTTTCAAACGAGGTTTTCAAAAATATCCTCGTTACTCGAAACGGGTATTCGTGCGTTGAGTTGTATGTTGAAAAGGGGAACAAAATACCCCTTGTGGATAAATAAGAAACCCAAAGTCAGTCTATGACTTTGAGTTCCAGTTAACACACACTCACATACGTACAAACCACACACACACACTCATTGTTCTCTTTCATTCTTGGTGTTCTTGAAGAATAGCAAAGAATCAAGCATTCAAGGCTGGAAATTTATCAAGGATTCAAGTGCAATCTGTTCTCTTCATCATCCTCATCATCTTCCTCAAACTTGTAAGCTTTCTCCACCTTGTTCTTGGGTTTTGACTTTTTAGGTCAAATTGGTAAAAACTCCAAATTGACTTCTACAATGGAAGTCAATGATTCCAACAAGTTTTCAATCCTATTCTAAGTTTAAATGAAGCAGAAACTTGAATTAAAGTAAGGTTTAGGGATTAATTTGAAGAAATTATGCAAATGGGTCAAATTAGTTGATTTTGGTACAAATTCATGAATTGTGTGTTAAAGTGTGTTTTGAAACATGTTTCTAGCTTAGTTTGAATGCCTTGTTCATATGTGAATGTTGGAAAATGGTTTGGAATCGATTGGTAAAGATTTGGGTTTGGAAATGGCCAAAACAGGGGCTGGAACTCGACACTGGTCTGTGCAGACTTGCTTGCGGGCGCAAGGAAATCCTTTGCGGCCGCAAGGAGCTGTGCTTGCGGGCGCAAGCATAGTTCTGCCCTTACGGGCGCAAGTAAAGCACTTTCCTTGTGGGCGCAAGCATTTGCTTGTGGCCGTAAGGAGCCCTGTTTTAGCACAGAATTTACTGTTTAATGTGGTATTGATATAAGGGATATTGTTTAGGTGATCCCGACAACTGGGAAGTGCCTAAACGGTGTAATTGACTGATTTAGAGGCTCAGGTGAGTACTGACTCTCATGACTTCAATTAAGGAAGGTTTGAATGCATGAAAAGTTATATGTTTAAGACATGCTACATTTTGTACTATGAAAGCCATATGTATGCTAGTATAACTAGAATCTATGAGATACTTTGATAATTGATGTGCAAGACATGTATTTAAGTACATGTGCACATTTAGATGAATATATGTTATATGTATAAGCATGCATGCACTTGTTCCTGAAAAGGATTTTTGATGAGCTATCTGTATGTCCGGACTAACATGTAATTAAAGTCAGCTTCGGCTGGATCCAGTGCCTTCGGGCTAAGATTCTGGATTAACGGTACTCGAGTACTGTTCCTTTCAGCACTTGGGGTGAATGCCTTAAATGGCTAAGCCTAATGAGCCTTGGCTCCTTAACGAGCACGGTGATTCACTTAGGTGATGAAACCAGCACGGATGGTAGTGTCTGATTCCCCCGGTGGTAGTGGTTTGAGCTGGACTTGCAACCCGGCAATATAATTCACTCGCTGGACATGTCAGCACTCCGCTATGTGATAGGATAGCATTATTTGCTCATTCCCGCTATATGACTTGCTTTATTGCTGATGACTTGCCTTTTTGAAATGCATGCTTGTTAGTATTCACTAGCTATTTATATAGCTAATATTGTTGATAATTACTCTTTTACAGATAAGGAGTAAGCGAGCTTGGTGAGCTGGGATTACTTGTAGACTTGTACATATGTTTTGGAAAGGAACACAGGTTGTGTAAACACAAACAAAATGGTCGTGTATGATATAATAACACCTGATGCTTGATTTGGCATTTTGACATGTATATATATTAGCCGAATCATTTTTGTAGTAAACTGTAATAGTTTATTAGGGTTTGTTTATTTGAAATTTCCGCTGCGTACTTTTAAATATGAATTAAATAACAGGACATGTAAACCTTGGTTTTGCAAACAGACCCACGCAGTTTAAAAACTCAAATTATTATAGAATTTTCTAAGTCAAAAGTAGGTGGTGTTACACACAATATATATAATGAAAAAAGACGGCACACTTTCACTTATTTACCGGTCTAGTATGAAATTAAGAAGCTATATGTATTTGATTAAATTTGATGATTCTTATTCCAATTAAAGATAGGACATCCTTAACGAATTTTGATAGATTCTTTTTTCAAATGAATGATTAACATCGGCTTCACATTATTACCCTAAAACTAAAAGAATTAGCAAAATAACAAATGAGTGCGAAATAGAGAATATCATAACAACCTTACATGTTTGAAATTGAAACTTTATCTGTGAAATAAAATAGTTATACTTATTGAAATTCGATGTTTTTTTTTCAAATGAAAGATTGACATGTTCTTCACATTACTATGCAAAAACTATAGGTGTTATAAGGCACCCACATTAATACGAGAGCATAAGTACAAGCATATAAACATAACAAACACCACCTTTAAAGGATTCAAGAAGCATTAATTTTGCACACTTGAAACTACAAGAGGGATCAAGAATACTCCAAAGTTATCACTTGACACTAGTTGTAGACTCCAAAGTTACTCACTCCCAAATCAGGTGGTAACCTTCATTCTGCGTTATTCATACTTCCTATAAGCTTAAACTCAAATTCTTTCTATAGAATTAAAGACATAAAGTCTGCATTCAAGGATGTCAATGGGTCGGATCTTGATCCGATCTGCTTCATTTATATGATCCAATAGGTCAAAAAGTAGATCAACTGACCCACTAAGCGATCCAATATAGGGGTGTGTTCGGTTCTGGAACCGGACCGTAACCGAAATAACCGATAACCGAAATTGGTAAAAGCTAGAACCGAAAACCGAACCAATATAAGGGAACCGGTTTCGGTTCCGGTTATTAACCGGTTATTTCGGGTATAGAGTCGGATAAGACCGAAAATTTACTTTGGAACCGGTTTTAAGAGCGTGAACCGAAATAACCGATAACCGATTAATATTTTTGTTATTAAAAGCAAATATGATACATTTATATTAGTTATTTTTTACCTATAAAGGTTAACTAATAACCAAAAAACTAAGCGGTTTAAATATAACACTAAAAATACTTGAAATCGTAAGTGAACATGCATGCATCGTCGACACTAACATATGACCCATAAATAATAGTTCGTTGATTTCGTTCTTACAAATAATAACCATTAGCCATATCGCTAATGATAATAGTTCAATAACCAACAATATCACCAAAAATAATAGTTCATAGCCGACTATATGACAAATACAAAATTTCATACAAACTGGTTCCGGTTCTAAGACCGAATTACCCGATAACTGGTGGAACCGGAACCGAAAACCGAAAATGAGGTTTTACGAGAACCGATAACCGGAAACTCTAATCCGGTTCCAACCGGTTCTGGTTCGGTTTTTCGGTCAAAAAGCTCATCCCTAATCCAATATGTCAGCCAATTTACTTGAATCACTACGTAGGTCAATCCATTTAATATTAAACCACAATTTTATTTCAAAAGCCACCATCATCATCAATTTATCATTCACCACCTTTACCACCCACTGCTCGCGGCCGCCCACCACCGACTACCGCTCGCCTCCCACCACCACCATTCAACCACCACCGCCCACCATCCGTCATCGGCCACCACTACCGCACGCTCGTCACCCATCACAATGAGCGTTATGACAAGGTTCATTGTATATAATGGTAACTAAAAACCAGATACCGAAAAAAGTAATTTGCAATGAAAATTTTATGAAAATTGATTATATTATTGTTGAGAAATTTTTTTAATTATATATAATAATAACTAAAACAATATTTTTTATATTTTCATGCAATTTGTTTTTTTAAATAAAAACACATTAGTTTGGTATTTAAATCATGATAAATAATAATTTAATGGTTAATTTGGAAAACGAGTAAAACTATAGGAGCTTTTCTCTATTATCAATCCTCGATGTTTGGTTCAAGATATTTATAAAATATTTGAGTTTGAGTACGAATATAAAAGGTGAAATCGTTGAACGGTTTTTATTTTTCACGTATATATACACCTTTTAAATTTTAATTACTTATTAGAAATAAAGGGGCTAAATGTGTAAACAATTAATTAATGAAGGACTACTTATATACATTTATAGAATTAGAGTTCCACACGGGCCACACCGCGTCACCGCCTGATCTCCCTGTATAAAATACTAACCCATCAAGCAACAGAGACCATAATTTTCTAGAATTCCTAGGGTTTCTTTCTTCGCACCCAATTTACTACCATCTTCCTAAATTCCGGTCATGTCGTCGTCGAAGGTCATTGTGCTGAGGAGTTCCGACGGTGAGACCTTCGAGGTCGATGAGTCGGTAGCGGTGGAGTCTCAGACGATCAAGCACATGATTGAAGATGGCTGTGCCGACACCAGTATCCCTCTTCCCAACGTTACAAGCAAGATCCTGTCGAAGGTGATTGAGTACTGTAAGAAACATGTGGAGACACCAAAAAGCGATGATAAGGTCACCGAAGAGGATCTGAAGACCTTTGATGCCGACTTTGTGAAAGTGGATCAGGGCACTCTTTTTGATCTTATCCTGGTACTGTCTCTTTTTAAATTCCTTTTTGTGTTACGAAGTTGATTATCATGTATAGTTGTTTGGTTATCCATATTCTTATGCCCTAATTTTTGTTATCTATTTTGGGGATAATATTAGGGTTTCGTTTCGTTTCGTAATGTTTACTTGCTTAAAATCTAATCTAATATAGTAACTTAATATAGTATAAATTACATAGGGGTGTTTGTTTTAACTTATTAAGAGTTTATTTGCCTGGCTTATTTTTGATTTTCAGGTTTCTTTTTTAACTTTTGAGCTTATTATGAGTTTACACGAAGAAAGTAAGCCTGACCCGTAGAAAAAATGAGCTTACAAAAAGTAAGCCCAGAAAACAAGCGATTGATATGCGCGAGCCAGGAGCGCATCATCAGAGCAGGGCGAAAACGAACATAGGATCATGGCCCAAAACAAACAACCCCTTAATAAGATTATGTCAATCGCACTCAAGTCTAATACCTAATTTAGTTGTATCGCTATACTTTTTAAAGTTAAATGCAATTTAAACGATAAGCAACTGCATTTGATTTATCTAAATACAAGCCAGAAAGTGGTCTCTCTAACAGTAGGTCGGTTGGTAGAGGTATGTTTGGCCAAATCATATCTTCCCCTACCCCACTCAAGCGGATGTTTTTGTTTTTGTTGTTGTCGTTGTAGTATATTGGTTTGAATTCTGGGAAAGATTTTGTAGGTAGATAGGTTTGCTATCATGTGTTTGGAAGTTTTGTGAATATGAGAACCAAGATCCGGATCTTATAGAATGGTGTACCCGTTTAGAAATCCAGACATTAGCTAATGGTTCTGGCATTATATTTTGGTTTCTGAATTCTGAGTTTTCTGCATTCCTACATGTCTGATTTTCTTTTGAGTAGTATTGGTTTTTGTCTATACCTTCAAAGTTTTTTTTTTCCATTGTATTCTTGTTTTTCCATTATATCCTTGTTTATATTTAACTGAAAAGTAAAACCATTGAAATTGTCCTGTTAGTGGGTGTAACAAAGTCTAGAATTGTAAGACTGAATCAGAAGTCAAGTTGGGAGTTACTTGTTTCTAACACACTTTGGCTTTAGTGTAGAAAGACTGCAAGAGATCTTCAAAAATGGGAATAAACATGATAAGGTTCCCATGGATGGATTTTAAGCTTTTGAATTTTCCTTTGCACATATTTTCTTTTAAACATCTTCTTTGAATGATGTTTTTGTCTTAATGTTCTTTTAATAGATCATCCTTGTTAACCTGGCTGATCTTTCTCATATCTGTTAATTCAATGCTTCCTGTCTTATGAGGAAAAAGAACCAAGTTTTTTTGTGGTGACAACCTATGTTAATTATTATATTGACGAGTGTATTGGTTATGAAGTATTAGTTGGATGATTGTATTAAGACGGTACCAAGACAACTGCATGAGCCTTTTTCTTTCAAAGCGTTATCTTAAAAATAATAGATTATCAATGAGAATTTGTTTGTATCATATGTTTTCTTTACTTGAAATTGGTCTATGGATTATATTAACTATTCTTGTTTATGTTTCAGGCTGCTAACTATCTCAACATCAAGAGCCTGCTGGATCTGACCTGTCAAACTGTTGCTGATATGATCAAAGGGAAGACTCCAGAGGAGATCCGCAAGACGTTCAACATCAAGAATGATTTCACTCCTGAAGAAGAGGAGGAAGTGCGCAGGGAGAATGCTTGGGCTTTTGAGTAAATCATTTAGGCCTCAACTGTCTATATCGCATTAGTGTAAATGGTGGGCTGTTTGGTGCTTTTGTTAAAAAGTTGAACTTATGTGGTCCTTGTTCGTGCTTTTTTGGGTCTGCATTTTGTCCTTTGATGTTTGGAAGCTACAAACTAGTGTTGTTAACTCTTAACGGTTTCAATTGCAATATCTGACCTTTTTATTTGTCTACTTTAACTTGATATTTTCTGCGATTTGATCATGATTCATAGTTCACTTTGGTTTGTGACTGTGATAATACAGCATCCATCCTAAATACAGATAATTTGTTGATGAAAGAATTCCCTCCACTCTATAAACGGGGCAATGTAGATTAATGGGTTGTGTTAGAACTCAAAATCAACATACTATGACTTCAAGCTTACTGGTGTTATGCCTTTGCTCAAGATATAGTCCACTTGTGTGATGAAGCCAAACGAGACACGATAGAAATGATTGCAAACACTACACGGATTGTGTGTCTTTGAGAACGACCAAAACCGAATTCGGTTTTTGGTGGGTGTTCTCGGCCGAACACAAGAGAAGGAGAGAAGGAGAAGTTTTCTTCTAAAACTTTTTGAGTGGTGTTATCTAATTTAATCCCAAGTCTACTCTCCTATTTATACCAATAGGAAATTAGTTGTTTCTTTTCGACTATTGTTTTCAGATCATCAGCTTTTTTTTCTTTTATGAATTTGTAATAGATTTCTGAAAGGGAAAAGATGAATTCATGTTTGAGTTTGCTTGAGTGAGATAAGAGCATTTGTAGTGTTGTAGGTGACCCTGGACTACCAAGAATGCCTTCATCACCAGTGTCACAACTCAGTTAACCCACACCAAGAATTCCTCCTTGTTTTATTGTGAACCTGAACCATCTTTCTTAATCTCTCCAGTGTAGAAAAAAGAAAATATGCCCACACCAATCGATGTCTATATGCCGAAAGTCTAACCATGGTGACGCTAACCATAAACCATGAGGGTGTAGGGAGATGCCGACCATGCCAAAAATCCACGTCACTCATGCCAAATGACCATTAGAGATGATCTAACATTGTTCACTTGTTGAATTTGGGAGGATCCTTTGATTCATGGGCTATGTCCTTAATACCAAGGCGAAATCAGTGACTATTAGTGGTTTGGTTCTCGTTATATGATAGTGTGTAACTTTTTCTTGTTTTTAGAGTTCCTTTTGAAACCGGCTTCCAATTTAGGGAGTTCTAGAACTTGGTTTACGTTTAAATGTGTTTTGAATGAGATCCAGAATCGTTCTTGGAAAATAAAGGTTAGAATTCCAAGTAAAAATTTTAATAGTTTATATTTAGTACAATATGATTTCTATATTTTCATTAAAATAAAAATTGAATTACATTGGGCTACACCTTTTCCAGAAACTTAAATTTTGTGAAACCAGTTCATGTTGCAAAGTATGTGTGTTTAAATTTAATTTTGTATTGTTATTATATATATAACTTGAAAATTTTTGAATAGGAATTAGTTACTAACATGTAGTAAAAGTATAGTGAATAAATTTACATGGGTCATGGGTCGGCTGGTGTGTGTGTTTTTATACGTGAATTCAGACTTATACCTTATAACAAAAGTCCCAAAGTTTTGGTTGCCCGTGCGTTACGATGAGTTTATTAATTTTGTATTTTTGGCTGAATAAACTAATGTAAAAGTTCAGTATATAAGACTACTTGTATAATATACATATTGGAGTTACATACATGCATGTTAAAAAAAGTTGGAAGTAGCGCAAACTCATGCAACTGTTTACACATTTAACAATTTTCTACATTCAAAAATCATATGTAGTTTTTTTTAACCACTTTCTGGTTTCAAATTCCAGTAGTAAAAAATCATATATTGGAATTTGCGCTATTGATTATATCATATGTAGACTACTAGAATTTGAATCCACAACCTTAAAGTTGAGGAGCACATTTTTCAAACTCTAATACTGCTAGGCCAAGACCCTTTGGTATGTAGTTTTTGTAGTTGATGTTTACAATCGTTGGGTTGATGTTTACAATCGTTGTTTTTGTTAAGCTTCAAATCCCCGAAAGAGTGTGCACAATTCTTTTTATTAATTTGGTATATTTACCATTTACAAAGTTTTGATAAATTAAAAAAACTAGTTAATTATATAAATAATATATATAAAAAGAAAGAGAAAATCATTACGTATGACGCAGGATCAAACTTTTAATTGATTGTTGTTATATTGTGCTTTAGACATAAAAAAAATTTGGGCTAAGAAACAAAGATTTTCATTTTGTTTTATTTAGGAATATTTCAATTACTTTTTATTTATTATTTAAATTTATTCGGATATATAGATGTATGAGATTTAAATCTGCATAAAAAGCTAATTAGTATAATTTTTGTTTTTATATAAAACAAAAGAACATTTATAGTTAACTAAAACAAAAGAGAAAAAAGAAATAAAAGTTTAAATTACAAAAGTAGAAAATGTATAAGAAAATTAATAATTTTTTTTGATAAATAATAATTCAAATAAAGCATTATTTAGCTAAACGCAAAGGAGAACAAAAATGAAAAAAAAAACTTATTTAAATAATATTACAAAAATTTAAACCATTATATCAAAATTAATAAAGTAAACTTATTATTAAAATAACAATAAACTTTTAGGAAATATTAAAAAGGTCAAAGCAAAACCCACTTAGGGGTTGTTTGTTTGCTACTTAATGGAACCATTTAGCGCTGAATGCTGAATCATTCAGCATTCAGCGTGTTTGATTGCTGTCTCTGAATGAAGACCGTGCTGAATGATTCAACATGATGCTGCTGAATCATTCTACTTTAAAGTGCATTATGAATCATTAAGCATTAAGTATTTTACCTTAATACTTATTCTTTCACATGCTGTCTTGTTAAACAATCATATCTTATAATATAATATATCACTATTAATGTTAAAATGATAATTTGCATCATTCAGATTGTTCATTCAGAACCTTTATCAAACAGTATATCACATTCAGAGGTAAATTTATTCAGAGTCTTTGAATTATTTAGACCACTAAATCATTCAGTGCTTAATTATTCTATTTTAATAAACTATCCCTTTAGAAAACTTTACAAAAACAAAAGAGAAATCAATGAATTGGAACCCAAGCCGGTAGCAACATGACAGAGGCTCTTTATTAATTCTTATCCAGTGCTTCAAGCTCTGCAACTTGCGTTTTCAACAGAAAAAATATTTATTATTATAAATATATTTTTATTCCCTGTAAAATGCAAGTGGTAGTATATATAATAACCTTGCAACCGGAGCTCTCCTTGGAATATGACACAAATCTTATACGTAAATAACAATTTTGATCAAGCATAAACGGAATCGGGTCGTTTTCAAGTTAATCCGTCAATCCATTTATTTATTTTTTGATATTTTTTTTAATTTTCTATCTATCCATTTATTTTGCATGTTTCCTCCTTTTCTGTTAGGTTTTTCTTTTATTTCTTAATATCGTAAAACTAATCAAAAACAAATACATCGTTTCCCTTTTGTTCTTTCGACATTTCGAGACAATTGAGAATAGACACTATTGAATAATCAATGTTCATCACTTGTAAATAAATTGTTTGGTAAGATTAAATGGTATTTGGTATTTTGTATCTAGATTGTACTGTATTTTGACAAACAATCGACAAAATTAATAAACTAGATCCACTAACCCGTCAACCCGTAAATGACACATAAACCTGTATATTTAAACGAACTATACATTTTCTTCAAACCCACGAACCCACTACTCCATTTCCATACGTCTAGGCAATTTGATCCAAACCTCCCAAGGGACCGAACCTTTTACAATATGTGACGAAATCCAAAAAAATGATGCACTAACAATCGTGATCCTCACTTAGTTCCTCCAGCTACCAGAAAGTTGAGTAACAAACAACCGTAAAGGTTACAGATTCTTTCAGCATTCGTTGGATCAAGTTCGCAAAGATTTATAAAGACATTACCCCGACCGGATTGATATCCACCACCAAGAATCTTCAACCAAACACCTTTTACTGATGCGCAGAACAACAGACAATGAGACACATCTTCATCTTCCTAGTCGCAAAAAGCACATTTAAGAGACAATATATTGACCTTTCGTTTTGCACGATTCACATTTGTAGGTATCCAGTTTAGAAACACCCTCCAAGCACATATATTAATCTTACCCGAGACAATCTTAGACCATCTGAAAACAGACGAAGCAGACCCCTCATTCAATAGCTACCTTTGAACCAAATTAGAAAGAAATTTGTTAGAACCTAGAAGGGGGTGAATAGGTTATATGCTCACTTTTTGAAATTTTTAACAATATTTGCAAGTAAATAAAGAATTCAAGAAAGAAAGATATCACCAATGAAGTAGCAAGGACACAATGATTTATAGTGGTTCAAGCAAGGGTTAACAACCTTGCTCTACATCCACTCCTTGGTCTCACCCACCAAGAGTTGCTCCACTAACTTCTCCCTTTGAAGGTAGAGATAAACAATTACAACTTCTCTCTTTAGCTTACAAGAATTACACTTCACTCTTGCAAACAAGGCTAAGATAAACCTCACTCCACTCTAATTTGAAAGGCTAGAGTTGATCCTCACTTCTCTCTAATTTTATAGGCTAGAGATGATCCTCACACTATTACAAATATGTGTGAAAGTAATGAAGTAATTGAACTTGAATGCTTTCACTCTTGCTTGATTCTTGATCTTGGTTTATCAAGGAATATGAGCTCACAAGATTTTTATGTATTCTCTGTTTTTTTTCAGATGGCAAGAGGTGAGTCAAACACAAGACTTGAGTTGCTTTAAATAAGGAAAAGGTTGATACTCAAAAGTTGTCCAGACTTTCCACGGTCAAACCACGGTCGACTGTGGCATCGACCGTCGGTCTGCTGGAAGATTTTGAGCCTTGTGTATATAAACGTTGGGCTTTTACCAAAACCACACACAACTCATTTTTGCCATAAAAATGCACTGAAAAGGAGTTTAAGAAAAGTTGGGTTAGTGTCATACTTCTTAAGTTTGAATTTAATCATGAAAATGGTAGTTTGGAAACCAAATGCACAAAGCATATTGGAAGTTTACCTCTTTGAGAGATTCCTTTTGCTAAATATGGTTTTGGCTTATTTCAATAGAAGATTATGTTTAGTATTTGCCAAAGTAAGAATTCATTTGCTTTGACTACTAAGCTTGTGATTTTATAAAAAATTGTCTTAATTTTTATAAAAGCTTTTATAAAAATTATTTTATAAAAACTTAAACTCATTTAATTATTTATTTTGTAAGCTCATAAACTTCGAACGTTTGTATGTAGGAATCTTCGACATCGGCTTCTACTTGAACTCGGATCTTGACGGTTGGAGTTTGGCCATTTGATGAAACTTATTTTGTAGATTATAGATAAGAATATATTTGATTGAATATATATATGTATATGTGCACATATGTTAATGTTAATACATACAATTATATAAACAAGTTGTATATTTTTGTGTCAACAAAAGAGAATATATTTGTAAGCCTATTTTTCCCAACAAAATTTAATAGTGAAAACTCCGGAATTATGAAGAGACCAACTCCGCGTGTCTGTTTTACCATGTGCAAGGGACATTCCTTCCAAGAGGGAGACCAAAGTTGACAAATCATCTATGGCTTTTTTCCTAGGCGGTAGCCTTCACTACCACACCAATGACCACCGACCCTCAACTAGGAGTTTTCTATCACAAACCAAGCATCGTTTAGATTGTTCCAGATGATATAACCTCGGGAATTTCTCCCGTAAAGGGACCCCTACTTTTGCCCAATTGTCAACCTCCTTGATAATCGAGTTTAAGAATGACACCCTAGTCTCCTCAATTTCTTTCCAATTTCCCATAATATAGCCCCAAATGCCACAAGACTTTAACTATTTCTGTTCCACCAGTCGAACCATATAACCCCTGATCACTTTGTTTCAAAGAGCTTGCTGTTCGTTAGCAAATCTCCATTTCCACTTCCCAAGAATGGGCAAGTTTTATGCCTGACAACTTCCAATCCCCAACCTCCCCCCAGTGATTTTGAAGAAATTACTTTTTTTCCATTTAACCCAACTAATCTTCTTTCCTTCCTTAGATGGACCCCAAAAGAATTCATGCCTAAGCGCTTCAATTTTCTTTATGACTCCCTTTGGAGCTTTGAAAACCGACATATAAAACAACTCCAAAGCACTCAAAACAAACTTTATCAAAGTCAACCTTCCACCTATTGACATAATTTCCCCATTCCATCCATTCAATTTGCACTTAATCTGCTCCAATATGCTAACCCAGTAGCTTTTCTACCCTTCTTTTCACCCACCGGCAGTCCCAAATAGACAAAAGAGAGTAAGTAAGGGAGACAATTAATGGACACAACCAAACTATCCACATAGGCTTTAGGGACTCAAATTTCAAAAAGTCTACTTTTCTCCAAATTTATTTTCAACCTAGACCTGTCTTGAAAATATTTCAGAATATGTACCAAATTCTTTGAGTTCCTCAACGTCCACTCCCTAAAAAATAGGGCCTCACCCGCATATTGCAAGAGGGAGATATTCACACCGTCAGCAAGTAAATGTACGCCCTTGAAAATACCCCTTACACACGTCTCATCCGTCATGACTTGCAAGGCCTCAACTGCAATCAAGAACAAACACGGGGACATGGGATCCCTTTGTCTCAGCCCACTTTCCATTCTGAATTCCTTCGTTGGCGACCCGTTGACAAGAATTGAGATAGAAACCGATTTCAAGCACCCTTCAATCCAGTGGCATTATTTATCTCCAAACCCCCTGAATACCATCACATCATGAAGAAAATCCCAACTTACAGAATCATACGCTTTTTCGAAGTCTACTTTGAATACAAACAATTTCCCACCAGCCATTTTCACATGACGAGTAATCTGATCCCATCTAGAATGTATGTTTTGGTTTGAATAATTTTTTCATCTTTTCAAGAATAGTTTGAATAGTAGTAGTAAACTAGTAATAATAATAATTATTATTGTTTTATATAAAAAATGAAAATTGATTTAAAAACCTATAACCTAAAAAATTACACAATACATTTATTAACAAATTTTAACAAATATATTATATTTCTCAGCTATTTGTGATTAAATTTAAAGTACTTAAAGAATTTCCTTCAATATAATGTACCACTTTCCTTTATCATCCATAATAATAATAATAGTGCTCTACTCCCACAAAACACCAATTTTTTTTCTCTTTAAATCAAATTGATACATTTGTAAATGTAAATGTGCTTGCTTTTTTTTTTAATTTTTTTTTACCCTCTCAATGTGGCTATTTGGCTCTGGAGGTCTAATACTTGTGTTAGGCGATTCATACTTATAAAAATAAATTCATTTAAAAACTATCTTTATTACAAGAGAATAAATCTAAGCCCTTTAATATTTTCTCTCAAGCTAATAATGTTTCTTAACTATCAATTCTGCTTCTTAATTTATACTTGAAAACCCATTTTTGTCTTCTTTTTTGAACGGCAAAAAGGTTACAAGTGAAAGGATTTTGGTATAGTCATCATCCACCCACAAACAATCAAACATTTTATTAATAAGCTAAAAGACTAGTAAGAATACAAGATGCTACTAACTAATAGTTTACATAAAATTAAAAATAAGTAAAAAGGATTACAACATGTGAGTTAAAATAGATATTCTCATTTTTCAATGTCCACCTCTTTAACACGTGTGTTTGTTTTAGTTTTTTAAAGTTTTATTTACCAGTCTTATTTTTTATAAGATGGTAATTTAAAATAAAACACATTAAAAAGTTTTATTAATTAAATAATTAAAGCTGAAAAATGTTTAATATAGTTCATACTTAATGCATAGTTCTAAAAGATTAATTTTGGTCTTTGAATTAATAGTATCAATGGTTCAGATTGCATTTTAAAATTTTGATCGAAGTTGCATTTTCATAATTCATATTTGATGTTTTTACAAATCACATGTGATTGTATACTAAATCACAGGTGATTCAGTATTAAAATTTTAGGATTATGTTTTATATAGATTTTATTGAACCTAACTCGATTAAAGCAATTTCAAAGTCCTTATTTATTAAACGAGACACGTAAAAATGTTTTATTTTAATTAAATGAGACACGTAAAAAAGTTTTTTAAAGGTTTATTTACCGGTTTCAAAGGCTATTTCAAGATATTTTTATCAATTAATTAAATAATTAAAGCTCTATTCTATCTGAACAAGATTAGTTGACTTTTTTTTTCAAACAAGAAAAGAAACTACTCTAAAAAAAGTTAAAAACTGCTTAACAAACACGCCTTGTGAAGTTTGGAAAGGCGTCGCAATCCGGTTCAGTGGAAAAAAAAACCGAATTTGAATGTCGATAAAATTAAAAACCAGCGGTTTTAACTTGCTCGGGAATCGTAGCCGAAAAGTGGGCCCGGCCAACGTTATGCGATTGGTCCAGCTAACAACAAATCATCCTCCATAAATCATGAAAAACCCTCCGTTCATTCCATCCGGTAACAAATTTCTTTATTTGTTTTTTATAATTTTTCACCAAATTGCAAATATCCAACGGATCTCCTTGTTCATCTTTCAAACTCTTCCTATTGATCTTCCACTAAATCATATGTCACCCTTTTGTTCGAAATCTTCTCTGAATTTCAGAGGGAAAATGCCAGACATTCAGCCATTGTTGAACAATCATCAAGAAGACGATGAAGAATTGCAGCAACAGCAGCTGATCGTCCTCACAGAGAAGAGTAGTAGTTGTAGAATCGCTTCACTCGATGTTTTTCGCGGTCTTTCTATCTTCGTAAGCCTTTTCATCTGTTTCATTATCTTAATCTTGTTTAATTTGAGTCTCTATTTTCAAATTTTACTTGATGGCTTACGTAGTCCATACGATCGCCTGGATTCCAGAAGAAGTAATTTGATTTAATTTAGTCACACGCATACATTTCATATCATCATGCAGATACAGATTTTCTTGTTTGACATCAGGTTGAACCAGCTATTTATTTTTAGTAAAGTTCAAATCAACTGATTGTTTTTTCTTCTTTGTTTATTTATTTATATATTTTCAACTTGGAAAATGAGTATAGTATACTATACCTTTACCGAAATGGCGAAAATGCGAAATGTATACCTAAAACGGAGATATGACTGGTCTTTACTTGAAGCTGGTGTTTTCCTGATTCATTATAACAGGTGGCAAATTTAAAGGTGAAGAGCATGAAAGAGAAAGTATGTAAGACACATGTCAATCTTTGAATGGACTAGACATATCTTTAGGTTGATTTAGTAGACGTACATAGCATTACTCTTTGAACTTTGATATCGAACTATCAAGAATGTACTGGATTTTGCTCCTTATTTGTAGTAAGGTTACTTGAATTGCGTTTGTATATCAAATGCATGTAAATTCGGATTTAGGAAGTGAAATTTAGCTTTGATGGCTACAGAGCCACAGCTATTTTCTGAGATTAACATATTTAATGTTTAGAAATTGATGATCTAGTTCAAAGTATAAACCGGTAGTGCTTATAGTTCTGAAGCATATCCTTGACGTGGCCAAGATGGATTTGCATTATTGTATGATATTCAGGTGATTTATGGTGGGTTTGTGCATATCAAAATATCACCTTTGAAGCGGAAGTTACAAACCTGACATGTTAACAATGAAATGGACACTTTACATATCAAGGAAGCAAGTACGCTCCTTTAGGAATCTGCACAAGAAAATCATAAATATGGTAATTAGAGGTTAAGGTTCTAGTTACTAAGCTATCCGCATTTAATTGGTTGACTAGGAGCAATGCTGGCAGTAGGTGTTAAGAAAAATGCTTCGAAAAAGAGAGTTTGATTTTCTTTGTTGTGTCCTCTTCTTTTATTGTGTCCTGAATCATGTAACACCAGTTAATTTAAGGTCCGTAATTTTGGTTTCAGCTTATGGTGCTTGTGGATTATGCTGGCTCTAGTTTACCGGTTATTGCTCATGCCCCGTGGAATGGTCTACACTTAGCAGACTTTGTCATGCCTATGTTTCTTTTTGCTGCTGGAGTATCTCTGGCGATCGTATACAAGGTAATGAATAAACATACTCTGCAGAAGTGTAAACTTTTTGATTAAAATATTTTTGATTCTGGAGATGTCAACTAGCTTAGCTTGTATGATGTTTGACCTCAGAGTTTTTCCCACCATCAGCAGTAGTCTATGAGGGGTTGTCCAAAGACAATCATATCATATGATTCATCGTGACCCTTGGTCAAACCAGAAGCTACTGGCATACACAGTACTAGGCTCATATTTGAGCAGAAAGTTAGTTATGGAATCATGTTTAGGTTAATCAATATGTATTTTATATCTGTTCTTGCAAGTAGAGTAACTGAAAACTTGAAACTGAAGCCCTCGTCTTTCTTTGTAAAACATCAGAATGTTCAAAACCCCTATGAAGCCACATGGAAAGCAATAGTAAGAGCAACAAAACTTTTTCTTCTCGGTGTTTTTCTTCAAGGTAAATATTGCAGGCGAGTTTTTACATCCCATCGGACATTAATTTGATGTTAGCTGGTTTTAAGCATGCTGCTCATGATATTCCAGAACGTTCATTTTTTGGCCATCTTTTATAGAATTGCTGCATCTATATGCCACTGCTTACTGAGTTCATTTTACTACATTTGTTGACTTAGAGAAAAGTCATCAAAAGATAGCAAGATAAAGAGAGAAAAAGTTGATATAAAAAAGGAGATTAGATAAATGATCAACCTTGTTTGATGCATATCGGAGATGGTTTATCTTATACTGTCATCTTCTGCCTTTCTAAATTCTAATATACTAAAAGATGCATGGCTATGTGTTCATTAGTATTCAAATTTCCATATATGTGATGAAGGAAACATGGAACTGTATTTTATTCACATAATTTGTGCAGTAGAGCTGTAGAAAAGTTATTTTTAAAATTGAATTAATTGAGATATCAAAAGATTAAAGCAATAGAAACAGAGTTGATAACAAGTTTTTCATGAAACTAACAAAGGTAAGGTTCCCTATAAAATTTATGTTGATATTCTTGCACTTCCCTATATGTATCTTGACCTTAATCTACTTCTCTCAAAGTTTCATTTTTGCATCTAGTCTCTGTGTAAATGTTACCCAAACATTCTAAAAGTATAGATGAATGGTCACAAATTAATTTCCTAATGTTCTAATCACTCATAACTATCTTCAGGTGGTTACCTTCACGGGATTACTTCTTTAACATATGGTGTTGACGTGGAGAGAATACGCCTGTTCGGCATCCTGCAGGTGTCATTAACCTGACCAAATCAATAACTGAAAACATGTTTTAATACCGTATTGTCATTCATCTGACTCTCATGCAATTCAGTGTTACAATATTAAACAGTCTCTTTTTACTGGAACAAATCTTGAATATTAGTATATCCATAGATGACTGGGTTTCCTGTTACTTATTTTAATCAAGTGGTAGAAGTCAGACAATCACAGATATAGTTCAACATGGATGATTCCAAGTTTGTAACTTATGGTTGCAGCAGTATATTCAAAAGAGGCTTATGTTAGTTTAGCCAATAGAGTAAGGCTTTTAGGGTCAAGTAAGTGGCAAGAGGAGGAAAAAAGGGTGAGGGGAGGGGTTTTTAACCTAGAAAAGCTCATAAAGATGACTATAATCAGCCCAAAGTTCTGGTATGACATAGTTCAACATGATAAAATGAAGCAGATTCTTAGTTGCAGGTTACTATTTGATTTAACAATTTTTCTTTGGTAATCTAAGTACGAGATGCTAATAAGCAGCTTATGAGGTGGAATGAAAAAAAAATAACTGCTGAAGTAATACAAAATGTCAGAGTTTATAGTGACCTAAGCAATCGGAAATACTTATGCTTTTCAATACTTCAAAAATATTTTCATTATCCTCAATTTCCACTAAAGCTGTTGTGATTTTAATTATGAATAGATTGCATTGCTGATAGCATATGGTAACTCGAATCTTTGTTTCTCTATTCTGATCTTTTTCTTTCCAATGATTGTGATCGTTTCAAGAGGATAGCAATTGGATACTTTGCTGCAGCATTGTGTGAGATATGGCTTCCCCGTCAAACCTGGAAGAAGGAATCATCGTTAAGGAACTATATTTGGCATTGGTGAGAACATATATAGCACTAAGGCTGACCTCAGGTTCAAGTAATATAATAGCATCTTCTGAATAGAAACTGTTGATTAGCTAGATCTAGAATGGTATTTTCTAAATAAACTTTTTTCGCGGAAACTTTCTTTGTGGTCATTCATTTATAGTTTTTATGTAGAAAGATAAGCAAATGTGAATATAGACACTTGGTAAAAAGATCTAAAGATCGTCTGTTTTATGTGGCTGTACCCTCATTTGAGCTGCACAAATAGGTGAACTCAACAAACTACTCTGGTGCATCTTTCCATAAGCTGCAAATTTCCTAGATTATCTCTCAGATTTTTTGTTCACTATCAGTGTTGTAACTTCTCACTATGGTTTGAGCCTCAAGAGAAGAAAAATAATAGTAGCCTCATTTTCTTATACCTTAAAGTAATAACCAACCACCCCAACAGGATGTCATTGTCAGTTAAAAGATTGTTTCTGTTGAGCTTATGTACGGCAATTATTTGAAATTATGTCATCTTTATGGTGTAGGTGTGCTGTATTTTTCTTGTGTGCCATCTACATCGGATTGACGTATGGCTTATACGTTGCAGATTGGCAGTTCAAGGACTTGAATTCATTTTCTTATTTAGTTTCAGAAAATGGGAGTACCATTCATACTGTATGAGCTCTCTCTTATTCTCTCGTCTGTCTTCTCATTGCCTCATAAGTCATACCTACTTGCTTAAACTTTCATATAAGTAGATAAAACTTTATGCCATGTATCTGACTTGTCAAAGATGGACGTTAACATTATAATGAACCACTTTTTGGTATGATGGTTAAAATAAATGGTAGGATAAAATATGTAATCTTTTTCTTGGCTGAAAAAGAGAGATGACTGTAGCTGAATGGAGCATATGGTGTTCTTGTATAGGTGGCATGTAATGTTAGAGGTGATCTCGGGCCTGCCTGCAATGCTGCTGGAATGGTTGACCGATATGTTCTTGGCATTGATCATCTATATCAGAAGCCAGTTTACCGAAACATGAAGGTATTCTACTGAAAGGATTCTGTTCATGATTTGTAGTAAGATATTATGCAGTCTATCATTATATACATACTGTATATGATATTGTTTCATGTACAGGAATGTAATATATCTAAGGGTGGCCAAGTTCCAGAAACTTCACCTTCATGGTGTTATTCTCCTTTTGAACCTGAGGGCATTTTAAGGTAATTATCACGGATTATATTGAGCACTGCCGTTCACCATGCTGGTAAAGGGACATTTGTTCAAACTTACACCAGCCTGCTTTTTTAAATTGCTAAAACAGGTTCTCTCCACCCATTCTGTATTGTTATCCTGTTTCTACTTGGAATGTCATTGTTAAACAAACTGCGCCCAATGCTGACACTGATACGAGTAAATATTTAACACTGAAGAATAAACTAGTAACTATTGTAGATATTAAGGAATTATTGATAAAACTGTGCTAGAATCATTACAATTATAATGATAATTCTGTTAAATACAAAGTTGACATTCATGTTCATGGCAGGAATACTAGTTTACGGTCTAATATTCAGTTTCCACTTACAACTATGTATTCTCTGGAGACTGAAAACTTTTTGTTTCAAAAATCATTGCTCTATTCTGTTGAATCTTGTACAGCTAATGACATAACTGTATTACCTAATAAATTAAAACTAATGACATAATTGGAATCATGGATGTGCAGTTCCTTGACAGCTTCTGTGGCCTGCATAATTGGGCTGCGATATGGACACATTTTGAACGAATTACAGGTGACTCTTATTTCCTGTTGATGAATATTTTAGTGTATTGATGAAAGCTTCATATCTGCTTTACATATTATTCCAAGGTATATTTTATTAGCATTTGTCAAGGAGTACTATGTTGGAGCTTGGAAGCTCCATTTCTGTGGTTTTCAACCCCACATGTCATAATCCCTGAATTCTCGGAGATTGATATAATTAGAGTTCTATGTCATTTTGTTACAGGGCCATAAAGATCGACTTTGCAACTGGTCCCTCATGTCAATTTTGTTTCTGATTCTTGGATCAATACTGGCGCTCTTAGGTAAGCTTTTCAAATCCATTTTAATCTACATCTAGCAGCTTAAGAAGCGTGGTATGTTTTTTTTAACTTCAAATAGCGTAGTATTTTTATTTTATAAAAAGAGAACATGAATATATTCAACTTCTTGAGGAAAAACCAATAGCTATATCAAAGGTAAAACCATATGATTAATTGATTATAAATACAAAAAGAATTGGATAAAGAACCAGTAACTATATTAAATAGTCATACCAATTTTTATTCCAAACTTTCTATTATACTGATGCCCAGAGCAATTTCAGTCTTTTAAACCAAACGTCATCTATACAAGACCTATAAGTTTAGTAAATGCATGTTTGACATTCAACACTAAAGTAGAACAACCAGCAGATGAAATACTACATATTGTTGTATTCTAGACGACATTTTGATATCAATATATACAATAATACAAACAAAAAAATGTCTGTATGCACTAATATTAAGGATTTACTTGGATCTTTGACTCTAGGACAAAAATCAATTACCAGTTGAACTAAGCAACATTCTCTAAACTGAAAAATTATCAACTATTAGTCGTAAAACTATTAATATATGTTTACTTTATCCTCAGGTATCCCTCTGAATAAATCCTTATACACTATCAGTTACCTGCTGGTAACTTCAGCAGCATCAGGAATCACTTTTTGTGCATTATATCTATTGGTAAGCACCTTAAAAACCTTTTTTATTGTAAGGTGAGAGAGCGAGAGGCTGATTCTCTTGAAATGGACTTGCAATTTAAAAAAATAAGAAATTATATTGGCCATACAATAATACAAATGTGCCCTTTGGTATAGCTGTTCCATATGATTAACTATTTGGCATTTTAATCATTTATTTTCATCTGCTAGAACTCATGAAACATTATCTTATTCCATATGCTTATAGGTAGATGTTTGCGGATGGAGGCGTGTAGCATTCACATTGGAGTGGATGGGGAAACATTCTTTAAGCATTTTTATTCTTGTTACATCAAATTTAATTGTCATTGCAATTCAAGGATTCTACTGGAAATCTCCACGTAATAACATCGTAAGTCTTTAATTTCTTGTTGTGGTTTTCGAATACAAATAATCCCTTTAAAACCATGGAAACTAACAATTGACACATACTAATGTAAGTGTCATAAAATAGTTATCCTTCTAACATGGAAATTTGGAATGATTAAATCATGCAAAGAGTGATTTGGGACAAATGGACAATAGTTTCAAATTACATAAGTACTTTTCGATTTGCAAGCTGTAGTAGTTGTTTCACTTATTCAGAAAAACTACCTATTAGTTTGTAACAAAAGCCAACTACAATATTCAAAAACCTTAATCTCTTTGAACAACGGTAACTTTAACTTGAACCTCTCAAGAAAGAAACCTTGCAAATACACGACATTTCAAAACAGAAACTCTGTAAAAAAAATTATGAGACCAAGGTAGTTTTTTGTTTTGTTGGAGGGGGTTAAATCTCTGATATCTAGTCTTTTCTTTTCAATCTTAATAGATCTACTGGATTGTGTCACACATTGTACAGAAATAGCGCGCATATGTACTTGTTTCATACATAGGTAAGTCCTTTCCTATACTCAATTTATGCGTTAACAGTCTATAGGAACAACTCTTAGATCATGACAGGCGTTACGTAATTTACCATGTCGCTATGCATAGCTTTTATGATGATTCTTGAAAGATAATGTGGTAAGGCATGTTTTGTGTATTCTTGTTATCGTTTCATTCTTTGAACCATAGAGTGAAAACAAGAATATGAGATATCTTATATGAGTCTCTCTTATAGAAGAAATAATGCCAAATTTCTTGGAATTATTTTTATCTTTTAAAATGGCTTTGACAGTGCTTTCCCTTCTAATTTTTGTGGTGGTTGTCATATTCAAATATGACCTCACTCAAAACGTCTCTTGTGCTGCAGGTGAACCTTATATTAGTCAATCTCGTCACATAAATATTGTCATGACATGTTGATACTTCAGAGTTTAGAATGGTCCATTTTCAGACAGAAACTAATGAATTCTTACTCTGTAGGTACATGTAATGCACCCATTTGATTTGGTGTATTACTCATTTTATATATATATATATATATATATATATATATATATATATATATATATATATAACACAAGCACGCACGCACGGATAAGTTCATTTGAGAACCAATTTTATTGCCTGAACTACGAGGACCAATTTCAACAGTTACTTTGTAATATCAATAGCTATGAAGGAGTGGAAGGTTTTCAGAAAATAATAATAGCGTAGGGGGTTCTTTGTTAATAGGGGAGTCCCATTTTTGTATGACGGATTGATGGTAGTCCCATTTTTAGATCTTTTACTGAAATGTTGCGCATGTACGACACGATGGTGGTCGCTAGTAGAAGTGAATGTGCTTGGCAGTGAGGACAAAGGTGTGGACAATGGTGTTGAATACATGGTAAATCAATTTGAATCTCTCTTAACCATTTTACCATTCTCTCGTGGTTCTCGCAATAATTTTGTTTCTTAAATGAATTGCTCATATTTTGTTTCTTTAATGAATCGTTTAAATATGTTTTTGTCCTGATGCAAGATGGCGGAACCATGGCCTAGTACACGTAAAATAGAAATTGTAGCCATCCGAGTCTAGTTTATGAGGGCACTTGAATCTCTTTATTCTGAGTTATGGCCAAAACTTCAAAGACATGTTGAATCCGTAGACTCTCTTTCTCCCTCTCCTCTTTACCCCCCATTTCTAACCTTGAATCATCACGCACCCTAATTTTCGGCCAAGCTATCCCTCCACAACTAGCACTTATTAACGGAAATGCCCTCTATGGTGAAGGTACATTTGAGGGAAAAGAAGGATAAAGAACTCCGGTTAGTACCCAATAACATGGTGGTTTTCAAATTCTTATCTTGGTTGGAGCTCGAACAAGATTCCATGCACCCGAATACGATACTGGAAGGTATGATAAGCGAGATTATCTACGATGGAGGTGGTGTGGGCGTAGGAAATATTTGCATGCCAGAGCTTTTCTTGTCACATGGAATAGGTAGGGTTAAATCTTAGGTTCGGTTGAAGAATACACACATACAGACCCTTACTTTAACGAAATCTAAATGAACATATCATGGATATGGAATTTTCATTGTGAACCGTTGATCCACTAGATTGTAGTCCGTATCTGAACAAACACATTCATCTTCCAAGAACACATCATCGCATAATGTTGATTCCACGTGGTAGCATGCACGCAATGTGGTGTGGGCGGGGAAGTGGTCGATGGAGGTGGATGGTGTTAGAAGTGAGAGATAGACCGAAAACTATGGTGGGGTTCTAGGTTGCAAACGGGGGGCGGAGAGGAGATTGTGTTAGAGAGGGTATGGAGAGGTGCTTAGAGGGGGTAGCGAGGGGAGAGAGTTTTTGTTTATTTAATTTTCTAAACGATTAAATAAGTCCAATATCTAAAATCAATTAAAAGTAGAAAATGAAAAAAGGATTTAAATACCCTCTAAAGGTGCTATTTTTACATAAGTTAGTGAAATGACCATGGTTGCAACAAATTCACTTTCAATTCTTAAAGGACCAACCTTGCAAGTTGAAGAAACTTTAAGGACAAATGACGTCATTAACTCTAGATTTTCTGAGGTTTATGCACCCTAAAACATATATTATAACAAATTAAGCCACAATAAAACAATTCTTTGCAAAAGTGCAGTAAGATTGGGATATTAGATCAAATGCATGTATATTTTAGTCGGTATCAAAACCTCATTTGCAAAACAACAAAAGAAATCGTTCTCTTAAAGATTCACACGATGCGTTTCATTAGTAGTTAGTTGTATATACCATACAATATAGTTCTCAATGGTTATATTTCAATAACATATATGAATAATAAAAACAAGTTAAGCAATGATTTTTCTCGTATTTCCATTCTAATTAACCTAGATCAGTTTTCTTGTGCTTCGGTTGGTGACTTTCAAAGATTTTAATCTTTTCTCATTTCACCACAATTATTTTTAAAAAAATAAAGTTCCCAAATTTTAATAGAACCTTGAGGATTCAATACCAATTGAAGACGAGAATCTATGGCAACAAATCATTCAGAACTTTAACAAAACTATATATTATATTCATGATCACGGCAAGAAACACATACGTGTTGACTTGTAGTGCCCCTATGAAAAAGTAAAAATTATCATATTACATATATAATGGCAATTACCTATTAAAATAACAGTTGAAAGTTGGTTATAGCTAGTTTTGGCAATTAGTTATGTCACAATAACCGTTTTGAGTTTTTATAATTTGAAAAACAAACACAAAACTATATATTAGATTAGAAAAGATATCTTTTTTCGTTTATTCCTGAGTTGATTTCTACTTTCTAGCGACCTGTTTTGTTTAAAAATACAATTCAAAGACATTGTACTAAAACATGCTCATTAAATTATTTGTGTTTGGTATAGGGAAAAGAAAATGAGAGAATTAGAAATGGAAATGAGGGAGAAATAGAAATAGGGAGAAATGAAAATGAGTAAAAAATGTCCTTGTTTGGTACTATCAAGAAATGAAAACGAGAAATTAGGCTCAGGTCGCCGGAAGCTCGTTGGCGGCGGCGGTGACGCCGCCATGCCGACGCCGGACACTCATCATCGCCATAAAACTAGGGTTCCATCGACGGAAATCGCAACAGACATCGCAACCACAACGACGACCACAAATTAGGGTTCATCGCCGGAAAATCGCAACCACAACGACGACCACAAATTAGGGTTCAATCGCCGGAAATCGCAACAGACATTGCAACCACAACGACGACCACAAACTAGGGTTCAATTGCACAACGACGGCAACGGCTGCGGCGTTGGCCGCCTCGCCGTAAACCCATCTCATCAAATGACCACGAAGACGACGTTCAATCGCACGACGGCGACGACGGCTGCGGCGTTGGCCGCCTCGCCATAAACGCATCGCATCAGGCGGCGACGACGACGGGTTCAATCGCACGACAACGGCGGGTTCAATCGCACGATGAAGACGACGACAAAGAAGACGCCTCATTTCTCCCCATTTCTTCGGGTTTTGTAGAGAAAAGAATATACAAAGCCAACCGGGAAAGAGAAATGGGATTTCTCCCCATTTCTCCCCAACCTTTTCTCCCAAACAAAGGAATCTGCCTCTTTTTCATTTCCTCATTTTTCATTTCTCTGTACCAAACACCCCCTAAGTTCTATAATCTGTAAAAAGAATGCTCTAACGTTATAAGATTAAAGTCTTTATAATCTGTAAAAAGAAGTATGCTCTAACTGTTATACAAGAAAAAACTAATTCTTGACGAATGTTTCTACGATGACATTGGTTGTCGCCAAAGGCCCACTACACGACAAACCAATCTGCTTTTTGACTTTGACTCCTTATAACCACTTCCCTGTCGTCGCAAAGGACATTTATATTTATATTTTCATTTTTTTCCTCACCTAAAACGTAAATTTCGCGGTGAAAAAACCCGCCATTTATTTAGCTCCTTCTGCGACGAAAATAGTAGGATTCTGCGACGATCCATAAATAGGCGATTATTATTATGTTTTTGCATTAAATTCTTTGAAAGGGATACAACATCGCCACAAATGTAAACAAAATATTATTTTGATTTTCTTCCAGAACGCTTTTCGTAATGATATAATCGTCAAATACTAATAAAATATCATTTTTCATTTTCTTGTAAAATAACCTTTCGCGATGACTTGTCATTGGTATAGGATTTGGGCTTGTAGTGACGACCCGTCGTTGCAGAAACCTTTTTTGAGGGCTACGACAATTTGTGACGAAATGTCACCACAAATGAGTTTTAGTGACAACTTTTGGACAATTGACGACGACTTTGTTGTCGCCAATATGTTTTTTTCTTGTAGTGATTTGGAACCTTATATGGGGAATTTGTTATGTTAACCTCTAAATTTGTTCTTGATTTATATAAACTCTAAATTGAGTAGCTAACTTAGATACAATTAAAATAAATCTACTCTTTAGTTCTTTCATAATCATAGTTCAGTTCAAACTGATACAAGTAAGAATCCAACCCATAAACATAAAACACAACCAATTTTGTATATAAACTAACAAATGCAACGCAAATTTGTTAAAGATCGTCTCTAAAAACTAATAATTGTTACACTCTTTCGATCAAAAAAGAAATAGAAATTTGAACTTCAAGATACCCAAAACGTTAGAGGTGCAATAGTCAGAATCGATGTCAAATTAGAAGAACAAGAAAAGAAGGGGACGATCAGTCGATCAGATATGCAATTCCATACAATAGAACATACCGAAGAATAGACAATCGTAAATTCATAATAACAGTGAAGAATCATCGACCGGTGAAAAATTTGTTATGCATAGCGATAAAGAAATTAGGCTATTTTAGAAATATCAATGCATATACGAATGTATAAGATTTTTTTTGTTCGGGGTAATATGGTAATTTATATTAATCATATTCTCAATATCAATTGATAAGCTACTTGAAATGATTATCTTTTGAGAGTTTTTCGAAGATTATATATTCAACAAACCCTTCCATATTTTGACACTTAAACGAGGTTAGAGTGCTTTGGATTTAGAAAATCTTATTCTCTCATGGCCCCTTAATATATTCACAAAAACATTTAATTATTTATTATTATTATTGAAATGCATTATTATTGTTATCATTAAAAGATATGGATTTAAGAGATTTTAATTAAAGATATTAACTAAGAAATAGTTAATGCTCATAAATATTAGTTTCCTAGTATGATAAAAGAAATAACTGATGCAAAATTGCAAACATATGAAATAAGAAAACTTGTTCACCAACAAAATAGAACACTGATGGAAGTAACTAAACATGAACATCATGTGATTTCCCAACTGCAAACATATAATAAGCATATTTTAAAAATTAAAATAAGTTATCCTGAAGAGAGTTAATTACTTAAGCATAGGGACAAAGAATAAACCCTCATAATATTCCCTACTAATCTTATATTTATAAATTAAGTTCTGATTTTAAAGATAACTTAGTCTAGTTGTAGTAATGATTTTAAAACATAAGATATTATAAATATGAACAGATTGAGATTTTTAGGTCTATCAAATAAGTCAAATAACAATTATAGAAGATCAAAGTTAAGTCTAATGACATGACAGTTGTCACCCCGCATGGTGAGTTGTTAACTTCGAGCTTGCGAAACAAAACTCCATTTATACCATCGGTACAGCCAACCCAATATCATATTAATATTATATCATTTTTCTTCACTTTCTTTCTTCTTTCCAATTTAAAAGTTTGTATAACCTAACACAATATAACTCAATATTTCCTTCACTTATTTTTAACTTTTTTGTACATTTAACTATTCAACAAAATAAAATATTTAAAAATAAAAATTTATACAAATAAAGTTTTTATAACATTAAAACTAATAATAATGTTTTGGTTAAAAGACATTAATAATAATAAAAATAAATTTCATTCCTTGCGAAAATAGCCTTCAAAACATGTCCCATAAGATAATTGTGCGGGGTAATGTAAAGCTCGAATTCTTTTTCAAAACTAAGTGTAGTTTCACTTCATTTTTTTAGTGCCAACGCTTATTCCGATAATGGGATACTCCGAAACGTCAACCCACGCTAATACTAGTTCCTCGTCTGTAGTCTATGCTATTGATTTTGCTCGTTTTTCAAAAAAAAAAAACTTTCCCGCTTGCGTTTGTTGCAATTGTTGTGTCCGATTCGATTGTGGTGTTTCTGGTTGTTGAGTTTGAGGAACATATTTATCTTTTTACAATTTTGGTATCTTCAATTGGGTCGTGATTCAAAACTGGCCCGTCACAACTTGAGTACTGAAAGATGATCGAGGAAGCTAGAAAGGAAACCCTGTTAGAGAAACCCTTGATACGTAAATTGTTGTTGAATATAACCTTATTGCATAAATTATTGGAAGCCCATGTACGTGTCTTGTTGCTGAATATAACTTTGTTTTGCAAATTGTTGGAAGCCGAGGGATGGATTATCCGGAGATTGCGGGTTGAACCCGAATTCCTCACTCAGTTGCGACGGGATGTAGGTATCGTGAAATTTGAATTGTTGTATCAAGGGAACCACACTCAATTGCTTCGGGTGTGGTCTTACACATGGCCTTATGGTGGGAAACACAAAGGGTGGAGGGTGTGTTAGTAAAAGAGATTGTTACCTATGTGTACCATTTGATTGTAGTATTTTTTTTTAAAAAAATTCAAACATTTAAATTTTTAAACCTTATCTACTCGATAATATTACAACTCACAATCGTTTCTACTCAAAATTTCAAACATCCCTTCGAATATCTCTATTCTTTTAAACACTCTACTCACTCACCCAAACCTATGAATTCAAGCTAAGGCAGTAGTAAATAAGGGTGAATGTTCTAACCGAATTTTCCAAACGGAACTGGTACCGGTTATAAGTTTTTTGAATTAGTTCGATTCCAAGAAATCTACTTTTCGGTTAGGGTTCGGTATTGGCTCCGGTAGTGGTGAGCTTATTGACTTGGACTTTCCCGAACTGAACCAGTCTTGTTAGGATTGAAAAGTTCTTTTAAAGGTTAATACTGATGAAGGATGTTACTGTTTGTTTGTAGTTAGTACGGGTGTTTAAAGTTAATATTGGTAGTGTTCAAACTTACTACTGCTAGTACAAAGGTAATGCTGCTACAACAAAGTTACTACTGCTTGAAGAAATTAATGTTGTTGATGAAGAAACAAAATTAAAGTTGTTGTTCGTGATAAGGACGAGTTTCTTTATTTTAGGGACGATAATTATGAATAAGATGCGTTGTTATCTATCCGTAATTAAATGATTCCGTTAGCGTAAATATTTGTAATCATTTTTTCATTATAAATATCCATATGTATGTAGAGGTAGATAGATATATGAATAGATAGAGTAATTAGAATTTAGTCTCAAGATTAATTATGATCCTTGCAATAGAGAAGTATCGTACGTCTGTTGAATCATTGTTAATCAACAGACCGGGGCTTTTGATTGTTATTCTGTGTAACTCATTGAATCAAGTTATCAATTCTTGATCCTTGCGATAGAGAAGTATCATATGTCTGTTGAATCATTGTTAATCAACAAATTGAGGCTTTTGATTGTTATTCTGTGTAACTCATTGAATCAACTTATCAATACATTATTCATTGTTACTCAAAGTGTTATTCCGCAAACTTCTTTGTTTATTCTTGGATTGTTCGTGTGTTTAAGTTATTAAATCGATAATGACAGGTCTCTTATCGGTATCACTACCTCTTATAAGTTTTCAGTTCGGTATTCGGTTCCAGTAAATCAACAATTTCAATTCTGGTACTTTTGGGGTCGGTACTAGTTTGGTCCAATTATGGTACCGAGCTCACCCTTAAGAGTAAATACTAGAAAAAATGGAATTATAACCAATTCTATTGAAGATATAAAAAACGGAACCATACAAAATATAGAAGAAGCACGAGAACACAAAAAGGAGCTTAAAATAGTAGCCCGCATATTCTTTTAAAATGAATATGAGGAAAATTGTGACTCTACATAAAAGAGTTCACATTTTGAAAAAAAAATATCTTAATTATCTTGAATTTGAGAAAATTGATGACTACATAATGTCAATTGCTTGTTTGGACATGGTAGGTAAAGTTGACCTTCATGTTGAAAGGAAAAGAAGTTTTACGTATAAGGTTGATCATTGTGTTAATTACATTTTTGGTCCTTGTGGTTTACATGAAATTTCACATTTAGTCCTCATGCTTCAAAAATTACGATATTAATCATTATGGTTTATATTTCGTTGCAATGTTAGTCCTTGGGGCACTTAAAAAGACATAAATGCCCTTTTCATTTTTTGTTTCTGTTTTTAAACTCAGAATAATAATATTTATTATTTAAAATAGTAAATTAACAAAACATATATATATACCTCCCCTTTCCCCATGAATCCCCATTACCCTCTCTCTCTCTGAAATCCATACAACAACAATCACCATCCTGCCGCCGCCTTCAAAGACGCGCGACACCATAGTTGCCACTTCCAACAACGCCGGCCACCATCACTGCCTTCGTCAACTTCATCATCCCCATTGTCAATAGCTCGAAAGCTTGAATTTTTTTCCTATCTTCTCCTTTTAGGGTTTGATTCATTATTGGTTGTTCATCAATTGGATTTGTTCAATCTCATCTTTTCAAGATCTGTAAACACCCCTTATCCTCTGTTTAGGGTTTAATTTATTGTGTATTTTCAGGTTGGGTGGCAGGTGCGTATTTGGGGTTTTTATTTAGGTTTTGTTCTGATTTTCTTTTAGGTTTGTAGAATTTTCAAATTGCTTGACATGTAAGTTGCTAGATTTGTTCATAAAGAAGGATGTATTAAGGGTTTTTATTTTTGTTTAAGCTTCGGATTTTTTTGTGGCGCTGAAGGTGATGGTGGTTTCAATGGATTGAGGCGATGAAGCGGGCGGTGGTTTCGGTGGATGGAGGCGGTGATGGTGGGTGGTGGTAGATGTATGCTTGTGGTGGTGATAATTGCCGGTGATGCTTTCAATGGTGAAGGTTGCGGTGGTTTAAGACTTCTGGCGGTGGTAGGCGGTGGTGGTGGTAGGCGGTGGTGGCGGGTGGTTTAACTCACTTAAATAGTTTAATACTAATTAAACGATGATTATAATTTTTTTAAATTATTGTTATTTAATAACAAAACTGAAATTATAATTTGTTTTTTTAAAATGAATAAAAGTGGAAATAAAAGAATAAATTATAAGGAAAAGGGCATTTATGTCTTTTTAAGTGTCTCAAGGACCAACATTGCAACGAAATGTAAACCATAAGGATTAATGTCGTAATTTTTGAAGCATGAGAACTAAATGTGAAATTTCATGTAAACCACAAGGACAAAAAATGTAATTAACTCTTATATTTATTTAGTCTTAGAATGTTTTTATGTCTAGTAAAATTATCTAGTTGTATTTTTTTTCAATGATATTTTAGTTGTATCTTTTAAGTAAAGTTATCTAGTGTATTTTAAATTTTAATTATCGTAGTTTAATTAATGTCAATGTTATATTTTAAAAGTATTATATTAATTAAAAAAGTTGAAAAATATTAAAAGGTCAAAGATGATCATTGTCAATGTTTAATAGATTGAAGAGGCCAAGAGGGAGAGTGATGTAACAATCAGAAAGATGTGAGTGATGAACGGTTATCATTTCCGCCACTCTAAATAACATCATATCTAACTTTTATAGAAGATCAAATTAGTCTAGTTGAGAGATTTTATATCTTTTCCTATTAGTTCTACATACTCATCTTTCTACAATTCTATCTATGAAATTAAGCCAAATGTTAACATCGAGGAGATGAGAGAATAATATTAGTATATTCCATATTTTATAACTTGGGATAGAATAAATGCTTCTATCAACACCTATCTTAAATGTTTTATATTTACAAACAATTTAAATGAAAAGTATGATAACCATTTTATCGTTTACTTATTTAAATATTTAAAACTATAAAAACACATGTCATAAATACTCTAGGTCTTTTTCTCTTATAATTAAACAGACTGGAGAATAAATTAAATGGATTTAATACAAGGTGATATGATACTTTAGTTTTTTTTTTTGAACGGCGAGTTAGTTATTAATGAGATGGGTTCGTAGTAACATCCATATATAACAGTATGTGAGTCCCAAATCATGCTCCTGAGGGGAATACGTGCTGTATTAAACACAAAAGAATATAAAGTTACTCCACATTTGAGGTCGGCCTTAATCACCAATGACAAAAGGGGTATCCGGTATATGCCATAATGGAAGAATTGGTTGTCAGGAATATTATATTATTATCGGATAAGGATCTAAATAATTAAATAATAAAAACTAAATCATGGAATTAGGTTTAATAATTCCCTCATCAATTATATTTTATTGTTAATCTTGCTCGTTTTGCGATCCAATTATGGGAGTGCACTTTTGTCATCCGGTTATTAAAAACTAGATTAGATTATTTACATGTTTGTGCAATATTCTACAGGTTAATATAAAAATAATAAATTAAACATTAATAAAAAATATTAAATAACTATAATGCATGACAAAATATGAATTTAAATTAATGACGACAGACAACGTCAGCATTCAAAGCTAGGGATGAAAGCATATAATATAGGAGGGTTTATTTGAGAATCATCCTTATTGTGGGTACTGCAAGAACCTATATTGACACTTGATTAAAATAAATCAATGGCTAATAAGTGTGACGGCTCATTAATGACTAATGATTGACTCATAAACGTGAGGTATTTTTAGGAAAATTAAATCAATCTAATAATGACGTAACCACCCGGATGCAATTCACAGTTGAGTAAGCTTATAGACAACCAAAAATACTGTGAGAACTAATCTTAGCCGTTTATTTGGTAAGTGAAATTCATGGATGAAGCGTGGGGATAGAGTGTGGCAAGGTGCATGAAATGAATTCATGGGTGGGTGATGACATTGAAAGAGAGAGAATTAGACGGCTTAGATTTGTTCTTGCAGTACTCGCAATAAAAATGATTCTCAGATGAATTTTTTCATATATATATATATATACACACACATATATAGGGAAGGTTCATTTGAGAACCAATCTTATTGTGAGTACCACGAGAACCAATCTTAGCCGTTCATTTGGTAAGTGGAATTCATGGATGGAGAGCGTGGGAGGATTGAGTGTGACAAGGTGCATGAGATAAATTTATGAGTGAGTGATGACATTGAATGAGGAAGAATTGGACGGCTCAGATTGGTTCTCGCAATACTCGTAATAAAAGCGGTTATTAAATGATCTTATATATATATATATATATAGTAAAAAGTTTATTTGAGAACCGTTTTTATTGCGAGAACCAATCTTAGCTGTCAAATTCCCCTCCTTCAATTGGATTGTCCACCCATGAATTCAACTCATGCACCTTGCCATACTCAATCCCCACGCTCTCCATCCCATGAATTTCATTTACCAAATGAATTGCTAAGATTGGTTCTCACGGTTCTCGTAATAATAATGGTATATATATATATAGGAAAAAGTTCAAATGAAAACTGTTTTTCGTACGAGAACTGCGAGAACCAATGTTAGTCGTCCAATTCTCTCTCCTTCAATTTGATTGCCCACCCATGAATTCCTTACATGCATCTTGCCACACTCAATCCCACACGCTCTTCATCCATGAATTCCATTATCCAAAATAAACGACTAAGATTGGTTATCGCGGTTCTCGTACGAAAAACAGTTATAGTTTAAACCCTCCCATATATATATATATATATATATATATATATATATACTACTATATAAAACATTTAATATTCTCTCTCCTCTTAAATTTTAAGACTTCTTAAAATTCAATCAATATAAAATCTTGAACCTTCATTTAATTTAAATTAATCTCATCCACTCAATTTTTAACTATTTTATTCTCTCCTAATTTACTTTAACTTTTTATTCAAAATATATTCTTTCATACTAACACAATTATCCACCCACATCAACATAATTTTTAAAATCTTATTAACTCTTCTCTTTATTTAATCAATATAAATCTTTTTTCTTATTTTATTATCTTTTAGAATTTATTTCTAAAATTAATAAAATAGTTAAATGTAAATAAAAGAAAATTTGAAAAAAACCGGATATGTTGTTGTAGAAAATTTTTCCGTGACATTGAATCGCGCGAATAACATATCATTACATTTTTTAAAGCGACATATTGTAAACCAAAATTTATTTACCGCCGCAATATTGCACGGGTATGATGATAGTATGTATATATATATATAGAGAGAGAGAGAGGGAGGTTCATGCGAAAAGGATGTTATTTGCGAAAAGTCCGAGAAGCGATCTGGACCCTATGATTAAATAATTGATGGTTAAGATTAAATATGGCAATTTAGTAAATAAATGAAAATTTAAGGATATCTATTAAATTAATAAAAGGGTAATCTAGTAATTAAACTTCTCTCTCACCTATCTACTCTCTCTCTCTCCCCCGTATTACTCTCCCTCTCTCATGCCACTCCCTTTTTTAAACCCCGTCTGCCATTACATATCTAACTAGAAAAGTAGAAAACAAATGGGGAACACTAGCCACCCCACCGATGTACGTATGTCACCCCCGCCGGCGATGCACACACACCATCACCACCACCACCGTGGATACACCGCCGCCGATACACCCATACACCTCATGTCGCCGATGAACACATATACCTCTGCCGCCGATGAACTCAAGCACCACCATCAACGGGTAGTCATATCCAAGAAAAGATCTTAACCCTAGCGCCAACAAGCACCTCTGTCGACCTAGTCAAGCGCCTCTTGGTCGCCGCCGCCGCAGTCAAGCGCCTCTTTGTCAAGCGCCTCTTGCCGCCGCCGCTGCAATTACGAACAATCGCCGGCCCTCGCTGTCACTGCCTTCAAGCACGGTCGCCGGCCCGGCCATCAAGACCAGTTGTTGGCCCTCGCCACCGTTGCCTTCAAGATCAATCTCTGCAATGAGCCACCGCCACCGCGAGTTTTACAGATCTGAAGCAATGAGCCACCGCCACCGCCTCCGCCAAGCCCTCGACGCCGCCGACCACCGCCTTCACCAAACCACCACCTCCAATGAATATCTCCGATGGGTTTAATTTTTTTATTTAATTTTTATGTTTTTTTTAATTTTGTTTTTCATTTGTTTTATTTAAAATTTTTATTTTTTTATTTTCTTCTCCAAAATCAAAACTAGTTTGTTAAGTTTCTTTTATGTAAATTTCTTTTCATCATTTTTCTTTTTCTGATTTTTTTTCGTGCATTCAATCATGTATATTTTGTCATTTTTTCTGATTTTTTTTCTTGTATTCATCTATGTATATTAGCAATTTGGCATTGGTTTTCAATTTAATCCTATTTTTGTGAATTGTGAACACGGGATTTTAATTTTTTAGAGGTTTTAGATTATATGGTTCTTAGTACGTTGTTAATTAGTGAACAGTGAGTAATAACTAGAGAAATTTGTCTGTGTTCATTGTTGAATATTGTAAATATTTTAACAAAACGTTTATATTATTTGTTGTGTTCAGTATTGAATATCCTAAAATTATCTTAAAAACGAGTATAGTACTGGTTGTGTTCTTTATCGAACACAAATATTGTTGATTGTGTTCATTATCGAATACAAATAAACGTGGTGATTAGAAATAAGTAAGTGAGTATTTTTATAATTTTTAATAAGTATTCATTAATAAATCTCAAAAGATCGGCTAGTAGATAAAATAATAGTTGAATAAAAATATTAATTGTAATTTTAAGTAATAAAAAATAAAAAAATACTATCAAAATATTGTGATTCATTAATGAACAATTGAATATAGGAAGAAATTTTTTAAAAAATTAATTTGAAAAATAATAAAAACAAAAAAATAAACAAAATCTAGAAAAATTTAATTAGAGAGAGAAACTTTTAATTAGAAAGAGATAAATTAATTAAAGAGATGAGAGAGAATATTATTGTTTACAAATTTACCCTTTTAAATTAAATAAAAATATTAATTATAATTAATGTGAACCACAAGATCAAAAATCAATCAATGGTTGAGATTGTTTCTCGCACTTTTCGCAAATAAGAAGCTTTTCGTATGAACCTTCCCCTATATATATATATATATATATATAATAAATGGGAAATGAAACTCCTAGAAGTAAATGTAGGTAGGTTGAAGTGGAGTTCCTTTCGAGTTGGAGCACATGGGCCCATATTGAGAAGATTTGCGGCAAAGTATGATAAATATGAAGTCGTTTTCCTTTAATTATTTTGACGATATCTTAAGTTTACCTATTGTATTTTTCCCCCTTTTTTGTAAAAGCAAATTCATTAAAATAACCATACAAAAAACGCTTGGATCTTGCCATAAGCCAAAAGACCAAGAGAAGACCTCAAACACCAACTATACAATATTGAATAAGACTAAAAAACTACGATCAAGATGTTAAGTAATGTCTTATATCAGATGAAAAGTGACTTTGTAATGTGTTTAATAAGGGTATTAGGTTATTTTACTTATAACCAATTGGTTTTGAGTTGGAACCCTACAAACTTACTTAAAAAAAGTATCTTAAGCTCATGACTTTCTACTTTATATTATATATGTTTCACATAAAAATAACTGTTACTGTATTCTATTCTATGTAACTGTTATTATATTATAATTTGTGATTGTGATGTTTGGCAAAAGGATTCCTTTCCTTTATTTATTGATCAGATATACAAAAGAGAATTTCTCTAAAATAAGAACGAATACACATCGCCACAGTAGTAAAATAATCTTCCAAAGTTATCTGATTATCTACTAATACATGATAATTATCTATTATAACAAATACATACTTTCATTTATGCACATTTTACATCAACAACTACCACCTTGTTCACTTATGATTTTTATAGCGGTGGATTTTCAAAGATAAATGAGTAAATATTACTAAAAAGGCAATGTAACTATATATTTTGTTATTTTTCCTATAAACAATAAAAAGTTTTTATTTGAATCATAATACCTTTAAATATATAGATGAGAAATAGATAGTAAATTCATAAATTAATAAAAGTTATAATTATTATATATAACAAAATAACAATATACAATCTGCTAATAACAATATACAATCTGCAAACTTGGTATTTTTGAAATAGTGAAGCAAAGCACGTATTGGTTATGTCACTTATATATATATATATATATATATATATATATATACTTTTTTTCAAAATCTCTCGTCATTTCTGTACCGTATGATATGTAAAACACTGTGGGCCCCACCAAGTCAACATAGGCCAGTTGACTCACATGTGATACCCAATTCCAGAAAATAAAGGGTCAAAATGGACATAAACAGAATTTGAAGGATGTGCTAGGAACATAATAAAAGCAACAAAACCAACGACACTGAATTTAGCTGTTACAATTCCGAACAACGGAAAAATTCAAGGAAAAAGGATAAGTGGGGCCCGATGGTCATGCATTTAGCCGTTGTACATAAACCGTGGTGTATGATAGGCTGTCAAAGAAGTGCCCACAGAGGATTGGACCCCACACCAAGAACCATTGATTATCTCTTCACATGGTCTTTGCTGTTTTAATGGGCCCACAACTCCACTACTTTTCCAAACTCTTTTTTCTGTTAATATTTGCAATAATAGTCCTATATTTTCAATTAATTTCAGTTAACCCCTTCAACAAAGTTATTGTTCAAATAAGCATCAAGCAGGGTTGAAACTTGAACAAATTTTGTTAAACCAACGTAGGTGCCTTAATGGAAAATTTGTATGGATTATAACACACGCAATTTAAAGAAATGTCGGTCTTTGTCTTGGATATTATTTATGAAATAGATATGTTTAATGAAAAATATGTATGGATTATAATACACGTTGTTTAAAACATAACTCATTCCCTAATGATTAGGTTTGGACTTTATCTTACCAAAACGAGTAATGTAATAGCTGCAAGATGTTTTACGATCAAGTGACGTGCAACTTTTGGTATTTAATTTTGTAAGAGGTGTGGAAAACTAATCATGCTCAAAAGCTTTAGTTAGTTAAAATAACAAAAAAAAATTACAACAAATGGCTATTTTAGATAAAAAAATCTTACCTTTGTAATAGTTGTGAATGATCCAGTAATGTTTGTCGAAATGAATTATCCTGTTGATATAATTGCGTTTGTTATTATATCTACAAAACCAATATCCATGGATTCATAATGGCCTTGCTTTGTGATGTTTTATAACTTTAACAAGAATATTATATTATCTTAACGAATATACAACTACAGATATTACAAAAACTCTACACTAGAAATTGTAAATATTTAACTATTATCTTAAAGTGACTATAAAGATTTATAAGGCTCTATTTGCGAAGAAATAAAAACTTCATGGGCTTATTAGCAAAATTCAAAAAGTACATGGACTATCGTTCAAACAATCTCAAAATACTCAATTTCTTTCGCTTATCCAAAAATCAATCATTTCCTCTTTATAAAGACACACCCACCACCACCTTTGCAAAACACCCAAAATCTCCATTACCAGAACCTTAACTCACTGAGTTATAGCTAGAGGGAGAGAAACGTAATACTTTTCTAGAGAGAAAGAGAGAGTGAGAGATGTCGAAAGAAGTGAGTGAAGTCGGAGAAACAGCAAGAAGGGATTATGTCGACCCGCCACCAGCACCACTCCTTGACATGGCGGAGCTAAAGCTCTGGTCGTTCTACAGAGCCCTAATCGCCGAGTTCGTCGCCACTCTCCTTTTTCTTTACATCACCGTCGCCACCGTCATCGGTTACAAGAAAGAAACCGACCCATGCGGCGGCGTTGGCCTCCTCGGCATAGCCTGGGCCTTCGGCGGCATGATCTTCATCCTTGTTTACTGCACCGCCGGTATTTCCGGTAAGCCCCTTCTTACAACTAAAAACGATGCCGTTTCTGTTAATCCTAGGTGATGAATGTTTTACACAACCCGAGAAACTTTATTATGGTTCAATTATAGAACTAATTGTTTATATGTGGTTAAAAAAATATGTAGGTGGTCACATTAACCCTGCGGTTACATTTGGGCTATTCTTGGCAAGAAAGGTGTCATTAATAAGGGCACTGGGTTACATGGTTGCACAGTGTTTGGGTGCGATTAGTGGTGTGGGTTTGGTGAAGGCGTTCATGAAAAGCGACTTCAACTCATTAGGTGGTGGTACAAACTCCATTGCACCAGGTTACAACAAGGGTACTGCAGTGGGTGCTGAGATTATTGGTACCTTTGTTCTTGTTTACACCGTCTTCTCTGCTACTGACCCTAAGAGGAGTGCACGTGACTCTCACATTCCTGTAAGTTTTACTTGTACCTTCAGTTGTTATTCATGTTCATACTTAATTCTGCATACTAACATGCATGGTCCCAAACCCAGACAAAGTGGATTTGAGGATTTAAGTTGTTATTGTTGTACGTTGTGCATTGAAACTTGTACTTTTGTAGGTTTTGGCTCCACTGCCAATTGGGTTTGCAGTGTTCATGGTGCATTTGGCTACCATACCCATTACTGGAACTGGTATCAACCCTGCTAGAAGCTTTGGCGCCGCTGTTATTTACAACAGCGAAAAAGTTTGGGATGACCAGGTAAGCTTTAAGTTTTTCTACAAACTGCACACACTTTGTCCAACTTTTAATGCATGATGTACAAGTTATTATAGCTCTGTTGACATGGATAGGGAGGCTGGAGGGTGTTAACTTGAGGAAAATGACCATGGTTGGTTCAAATTTCAAATCCATAGCGATGTACCACTGTTTATGCATGATGTACATCTCTTGATGCATAGTATGGTTGTACATAGTACATAGGTGTATATGCGATTATACGGTTTACACAGTGCATCGGCATCCTTTACTTGTGCATAACGACTTGTACATAGTCCAATTGTATTATAAATTATGCATCGAAAGTTGTACAGTGATTGTGGAGTTACAATTGGTGTGTGTTGTTGGTGCAGTGGATCTTCTGGGTGGGACCATTTGCAGGAGCTTTGGCAGCAGCAGCATACCATCAGTACATATTGAGGGCTGCAGCCATCAAGGCATTGGGTTCTTTCAGGAGCAACCCTACAAACTAAAATGAGGGAGGGCATATGTGTCTTTTCTTCTAAATTATTTCTTTCATTTTTCAACTTTATTTATTATGTTTGTGTATTGATGAGATGTGAAGGATGAATGTTTGATATTTTTTTTAATTTAATTTTTTTTAATGTTTTAGATTTGGTTGTGTATTTATTTGGTTTTGATTAGTAAATATGGTGGTGATGTTTCGTTTTATCATTATGGTTCACCTACTACTTATTTTGTGTGTAAATTCAGTCTAAAAAAAGAGATAAATGTTGTGAATATAGAGAGAATAGGAAGAATAGAGATGGGGTTAATTATGTATCAATTAGTTTTCTATTTATAGGAGTATAATACTTATATTTAAGATTCAAAACTCATATTTAAAGTAATATATATCTCTAATAATATTATATAATATTATGAAATAAGAATATTTATATATTCATTAAAAATATTATGTCTTGTTAAAATCTTACTGGATAAAAGTCATAAAATCCAGTGTGAAAAGAACAAAAATAATCATACAGATCTTTACTTCTACTATGATCAATAAATTAGTAGGATGTGATTTTTACATAACAAAAGTAATCATACATAATAATTTTATGTATTATTATCTTATACCATGTATATCAACTATTTATATCTTGTTATGTATGACTAAAAATTGTTGTATATGAATCGGCTCCGTAAATTAGTTGGTGCAAATAGACTTTTGGTAGATTTTTTTTTAACAGTGAAGTTGTGTTAGTGGGCTGGATCCGCCGTGACAAACCCTCCTCCAACTATTTTCAGAAACCTTCATAATAAGACTTGTACTCAGGACCTACACTATAGGGTAAAACTCTATATACCATTGATACATGAAATGGATATCCAAACAAAAACCAAGGCTGACCTACCATTCCAAATTCCAAAGAAGCAGTTGTTGATGCATGCAAATTTAATTAGATTCTCTCAAATTTCATATTCTGACACATCCAAAATTAAAAAATATATATAAATTATATTTAAACACAATAAATTTTGTTTTAACTATCATTATATATAATTAATTTTATTTTTTTTAAATAGTATAACAAACTTTTATAATTCTCATAATGCATGTAACGTGTTATATACTATAGAAGTTATGACAAAGTTCATTATATACAATGGTAACTAAACAATAGACACATAAAAAAGTTGTTTGCATATAATGAGAGAATTATAAAAATAAATTCTATTTTTTAAAAAAATTTAAAATTTGTTGTATGCAATAGTTACTAAGAAGATCATTGTAATTTTATGCAATTCATCTTAAAAAAATTAACTAAAAGTTTGAAAGTTTACCTAGATTTTGTGTTGTTGAAAGATCTACTCTTTTTTCCAACACTTTGTCTGATCGTTATTATTATGAAATTTTTGTTTATTTTCTAAAGAGTTACATATTAATAACGTGTTGTAAATATAGAGAAAACAAGAGTAAAAATAAAAAGGAAGAAGTTAATTATGCATTAGGTAACGCTCTATTTATAGGACTATGATATATAAATATATTCAAGATTCAAATCTCCTATATAAGGTAATACATATCTTTAATAATAATCTTATATGATATTAAGAGATAAGAACATTAATTCTATAATTATTTATAACAATGATATAATTATTGGCGATAAAGATAGCTAACTATAAAAGAAACGAATTTTAATGGATGCATAAAAGTATAAAATTATAAAAGGAGAAGTGATAATAAAGTATATCCATTTAAATATTATGTTTAACAAATTAAATTTTGTTGATATTAATATATTAAAGTTGTCAAAATTAATGTTTATCGCATTGTGACATTTAATATTTCTTGTGTTATTTTATTTTTTATTAATTTATTGTCATTGTTTATTATTATTATTATTATTATTATTATTTACATTAATCTTCATTTTTCAAGAACAATTGATGAATGGTCATGTTAAACACCATTGATGAACACAAGCACCATTGATAAACCCTAATATTACACAGACTGGGAATTCGTGGGAACCATCGACACCGCAAATCAATTTGGTATCATCAACACCACTGCCTAAACTTGTTCTTTCCTTTTGTTCCCTATAGAACCGTCGACCCTTCATCACTGCCACCGCCCCAAAAAAAATTATCGGCCATCAGAACCATATATGGTCGGAGATCCATGGGAAACACCATAGAACCATCTGTAGTAACCAACATTAAAAACCTACAAAAATCTAGAACTTCCAATATCGCATATTTGTCACATATCGATTCAAAAGCATAAATCGCCAAATCTCTTACAATTTGTTTATAATCAGACAAGCTATAACACTCAAGGCTTGAACTCCTTTAAATTAGTTAAAACTTTAACTATATAAAAACAATTCATATGTATTTTATATAAGAAAACAAGATGTGTAACTAGAGGGACTAATTTTGTCAATAATTAAAAGATACAAGTTCAGGGACCTAATGTGTAAATATGATAAAGATAAAAATATAAAAGGGCTAGGAATTGAAATTAAAGACAAAAATTACCTCAACTAAATTGAGAGAAAGGTTGGAGCATTTTGTGCAAAAGAAGGAAGAAATTCACAACCAAAATTCTATTATAAAAACACAAGTATCTAACAATTAAGCAAGTATGTTAATCACTCGTTTCTTTTTTGTTTGTTTGAATAAATGTTCATATTAATACTTATTAGTAGATTAATGCAAATAAGATTATTTTAGTAGTTAAAATGGTTACTAAATGTTGTTTGGGATGTAGAAAAACATTTCTAAGTGGTTAGGATGGAATTTGGTAAGAAAATTAATCCAAAACAACAGCTGTTCGGATAATAGCTTGTTAGGTCTCATGAATACACGACCTGTGTAGCTCATGGGCATGCCTTATTATTAGGTCGTGTTAGGTCTACACGGTCCGTGTAAAGGTACACGACCCGTGTAGGGCCCTAGGGGCTAGGACAACACATGCCATATAGCCATATGAGCCTATGTGGGGTTATGGGTACACAGTCTATGTAGATTCTTACCTGGCCCGTGTTTCAAAACAGATTATGTTATTTCAATTTTATGTTTATCATACGTGATTAAGAAGGTGACTAATTACTTGTATTTCCGTAACGAGTAGTGATTTGAACTTAACTAAAGGTGAGCTATATTAGACTTTTTATATATGTTCATTATTTGTATGATACCACGTTACTATGTGGAATATGTGACATTTATATATTTAGCATATTGCTTTGTGTAGTATAACTCAGATCTAGCACAATACAGTGGCTCAGAATTGCAGCCCTGTGACTAGTACTAGAGGTCGTCATAAATTTCATAACTCAGTTATACTAAGAATTGATTAGGGTTTCTAATCATATCATACATTATAATTACATATCTATCATACATGGCGAGATAGTATGTGAGTAAATCTTACTCTTGATGATATGGGAGAGTATACCAACTTTATGTGTAGATTTTTCATATGTGATATTCATGCATATGTTCATATTTTTAGATTGTTTAGTATACCCACTAAGCTTAAAAGCACACCAGTTATGTTTTATTTATTTTCAGGAGATAACAAAGGCAAAGGAAGGCTCTAGTCTAACTATCGTATACAAGTGTTCATTCGGAAGAAATTAACGCCTCTTTTGTATATCCTTACTACATCTATAGATCATCTTTTGCATAAATCTACTTTTAATCTAAATATTAACTTCCACATCAAAATTTACTTAACACTTTTATGTAATCTTAAATCATTTTAATTAAATATTTATTTGAAAATCCGGGGCATTACACAAGCCTATTACAAATCGATTCTAAATCGCTTATGTGTTACAAGAATCCTAATTTGATACATCATTGCATACATATAAAGAAACATTGTAATTGATGAAGAACATTAAAATCACTAATGAATAACAAATCACATGAGTCGCCGATAACCTAAACTTAAGAATCGAACATGTTGTAACCAAACGAAAGCCATTACATGAAAGGGGGAGGAGATGGTTGTGCCGATAAGGTCCAACGGTGGCCAGATCTTTGGTGAGGGATTGCTCAGCCAGCGGCAAACTCTGTAACGGGTTAGTAATGGTGGTGATTATTCTGTGGTGCAGGTGACTATTTTGGTGTTTAATTTAGGATTCTTAAATTGGAAGATGATTGTAGTTAGATGGATTAGTTGTGAAGATTTTGGGATTTGATCTTCAAAGTAACAATAATAAATATAAAAATAACAAAAAAAATAAAGGTGATCTCTAACCTGTGATTGCAAGTCAAACTAAAAAACATTATATTAAACTTTAATTTCAACAACTTTAATGTATCTATATCTCTTATAACTTAGTAAGCTTCCTATCATATGTGGCATGTATAATTGAGCTTCAATTTTTGAATCCAAGTCAATTAGGATAGGTGGGTAGATGATGTGTCAACATATTAGGAGTTTGGGTTTGAAGACAATGTATATTCTCACACAATTATGGCTCCTTAATTCCCTATAGTCGGTACATTAATGCGTATTAAGTAAAATTTCAGTTTTCAAGAAGTATTATGCTACCATCGGTTACCACATGTATTATGTAATTAGTGTATTAAGTATTCTTTTCGGTTATGTCTTAGCAGAGTTATGCAATTTAATTAGTGTCTTAAGTATTTTTTTCGGTTATGTCTTAACATGTATTATGCAATTAGTGCATTAAGTATTATCGGTTACCACATGTATTATGTAATTAGTGTATTAAGTATTCTTTTCGGTTATGTCTTATAATTTATAAGGAGAAGTAAATTTGGATAGTAACCATGTAATTATTTGTGGCATCCAACATTGATCTTCAATTTGTGAATCTAAGTTAATTAGGATTGGTGCGTAAATGATGTGTCAAAAAATTAGAAGTTTGCTCACCTAATTGCTCTTCCTTAATCCCCTACAGTCGGTTACTACCAAAGTTTAACATTAATGTGTATTAATCCCCTATTATAACTCCCGTGATTTTTTTAAAATTTCACCATTTATAAAAACCTTTAATTAATAGCAAAAACATGCAGCGGAAGTCTTAAAAGTCATAAATGAAAATAGTTGTTTTCGCCATAGAGGCGATTACAAAATCCCTCATAATATAAACCACAGGGTTACGACCGCAATCATTCAAAAGGTTAGTACAAGTTCAATGTTATGAATTTATTACATAACCGGGTTGTTCGTTGATACCAAAATATAAACCAGAACTAATACTACCCTCCCCGCAGAACCACAATCTCTAAGTCACCTACGCGAGTACAAGACACATTTCGAAAGAAACAAGTGGCAGCTTACGCTAAGTGAGTCAATAGGAGTTGTAAATCAAAAATCATAAAATAGGTTCTTAAGTAGAAATATGACATATAAATAAATACCATATCCCACCCTTCACGTATTTGACCCGTACCGAGAACCCGCAGATCACATAGTACCAAATGGGTCAAAGATTCACAAATCATTTCATGAAGTCAATCGCACATAATCATAATCATACCGCATTATATTTCATAGATCATATTGCATCGTAATCGCATAAATCGTATTGCATAAATCATATCGCATCATAATCGCATAAATCATGTCAATAGGGTGATCTTATTGTAGAGTCTAAGCCCACACTAGAAAACCCAAGGTTCAGTACTTGCGTACCCGGCCAACCTATGTTTTCGAGCGGGGCGCGACTCCCACCCGAGAACATAAATCCCGAGACTCCGCTTTCGCTACTCCGACGGTGCGAGTAAAAGTACTGCGTTGTCGTTCTAGTGCGAGTCCAAACGAAGCCGATCGTATTTCAGCTTCTCCTCACACTCACGTGATGTATGATCTAGCCTCCTTGGCCTACATCACTCCAGTACTTGAACACCGAGGTGTCCGCATACCACGTGTCAAAATAGTCATCTAGAAAGACCAAATAACTCTTGTTAGCTAGCACTTTAATCCTAGAAGGTCAATCATGCCAACTAGGCCCGCAAATCCGTAAAATGGTAATATCGTATATTACCCCCGCCATTAAAACACATGCATGCAATAACTCGTAACCAGCTATATGTAAATCGTATCAAAATCGTGAATAATCGTAACATGCGCATTTCGTGTTTGATCATGCATGCAACGAGTATTTAACTTAGAACACATAACATGTATCATCAATCAATATATAGATATATGTATAATCATCTTTATTTCGAAGATAAGGTTTTGTCTATGTACTCGGTTTTGTAAAAGTCTACTGAACTCACCTTAGTCCAGAAAATAAACACATGATCTAGATTCGACGAGCTATACTCTCGGATTGTCAAGAAATCGACCTCGACCATCTCGAATAACCTAGATATGTGAAATAATGCTTCCGATCAAAGATATACGCGTCGCGAACTTAGAAAGTCCATCAAAACATGCTAGAACGACATGCATGTAGAATATCAAGCCACACAACCGAAATATTAGCTTAAGTCTAGAAGAATATACCTTTCGGGGTCACCAAAGCGAAACCACAGTCAAAACTACGCCCGAAACGCTATCTCCGTTCACCCCACACCTCGAATACGAGTTCTAACGAAACCCGACACCCTTGATCGTTCACTAAACTTGGTTTCTCTCGAAAAATGGGCAGAGTAACGAAATGGTAGAAGTGTGTGTGTGTGAAAATCGGATGGAATGAGCTTGTATTTATAACCCCCTTGAACCTGGCCAACGCGTCGCGTCGCGACGTACTGACACACGCAACCTTTCCTGACACACGCTACCGCCTGGCACACGCAACCGACACGTGTCTAGCCGCCCAGACGTGTCGCGTCGCGACCTCGGTTATTTCAGATTTTTCATTTTTCTTTTTAATTTAATTTCCCTTCTTTTCTATTACTTTTCTTTTCTTTTCTTTTAAATAATAATATTCCTTTATTATTATCAACAAGTTGAGCTTTCGTAAATAGTATTTATTTCTCGTTAAAAATTATTACAATATTCGGGTCGTTACACCTATCATCGGTTACTACTAACAATTTATGCAATTTAAATAGAAGTAAATGTGAATAGTACTACATTTGAGCTTCAACCAAGGTTTATAAATTCAAAAGCTTCCTTTTTTCTTCGCTTTAGTTTACGCATACTAAAGTTTCTTTCTTTCTTCACTTTAGTTTACGCATATTGTATTGTTAACACATTTGGTAATTTGTTCAAAGATAGTGACGATATTAGTGAGGTAGTTTGTTTAGTTGGAATGAAGTTCACTATTTGTGCTAAATCTTTTATTCTTTACCTATGAAAATTGACCTTTATGTTTTCCAGGTGAAGAAAGTTATCATTGTTGTTTTTAGCGTTGGTAATGTAATCTTCCTACTTTTTTCGCTTTAGTTTATGCATATTGTAGTGTTAACATATTTGGTAATTTAATCAAAGATAATGACAACATTAGTGAGGTAGTTTTTTTGGGTGGAATGAAGTTTACTATTTGCGCTAGATATTTTATTCTTTACCTGTGAAAATTAACCTTTATGCTTTCCTGAAGAACGTTATCATTGCTGTTTTTAGCGTTGGTAATATAAGCTTCTTTATTTCTTCGCTTTAGTTTACTCATATTGTAGTGTTAACATATTTGGTAAATTGTTCATAGATAATTGCGACATTAGTGAGGTAGTTTGTTTAGTTGGAATGAAGTTCACTATTTGTGCTAAATATTTTAATGTAGGATGATGATACAACCAACAAAGTTGTGATTGATAGTGATGATTGTGAAATTGTGACTTCTAAGGTTGGCTCAAAACAACTACCGTTGGTCCATCCGGAAACCGTCTCAATATTGATGACAAAGATGGGGATGTAGACGGATCTACTGTTGTGAATAAGAAGCCTGTGTTTGTGAAGAAAGAAAAAGTTTGAAGGATTTGAGATAGCTACCATTTAGATTAACGTCTTTTGTTTTTTACTTTTATCAAATAAGTAGCTTAATTATTTTTGTTTGATAGTATTTTCCAACCACTAATCACCATATGATAATTAGGTAATTTGAAAATAATATACTTTGGTTTGATTTTTAAAATATAAGTTTTCATATTTGAAATTATTAAACACTTTGTGTTGTGTATTAGTATATATGTGTATATTGTTCAATTAATCTCTACACATAATATGTTTTTGTTTTTGACTTTTATTAAATAAGTAGCTTAATTATTTATCTTTGGTAGTATTTTCCAAACACTAATCTATTTCACTATATGATATTTAGGTCATTTGGAAATAATATACTTTGGTTTGATTTTTAAAATATAAGTTTTCATGTGTGGAATTATCTAACTCTTTGTGTTGTGTGTTAGTATTTATATGTATATTGTTCAATTAATCTCTACACATAATATGTTTGTATTTCGGATTTGTTATACAATGATTTCCTAATTTTAATGTTAGATGACGATACAAACAACAAAGTTGTGATTGATAGATATAATTTTGAAATTGTGACTCCTAAAGTTGGGTCGAAAAACAAATATCGCGGGTTTATCCGGAAAACGTCGCAACATTGACGACAAAGATGGGGATATAGAATGATCTACTTTTGTGAATAAGAAGCTTAAATTCAATTTATATTATTTACATAAGTCCATTTTTGTTATATATTTTTAATAAATTACTTGTAACTTATATGTTACTAGAATAACCTAAGACTATATATTAAACTACACAAATTAATTATACATTAATGATAATTATTACTATTAAATAGCAATTATTATTTACAATTAGTATATACTCTATTTCTCTAACCTTATAAATGATTAATATGTCAAATATATTTACAACCCAGTAAAACCAAATGAATGATTCTCTAAATATCAATTATTGAAGGTTAACAATACTTATGTAAGAAATGCAACAATACCATAATGCAATGAGTGAGAATTTGTGACTCTTAAAGTTTGGTCCAAAACAAATACCGCTGGTTTATCCGAAAAACGTCGCAGTATTGATAACAAAGATGGGGATGTAGAAAGATCTACTCTTGTGAATAAGAAGCTTAAATTTAATTTATATTATTTACCCATGTCTATGTTTGTTATAAATTTTTGATAAATTATTTGTAACTTAAATGTTACTAAAATTACCTAAGACCATATATTAAACTACAAAAATTTATTAGACATTAATGATAATTATTACAATTAAATAACAATATTATTTACTATTAGTATATACTCTCTTACGATTTATGCAACCTTATAAATTATTAATATGCTAAATCTATTTACAACCTTGCAAAACCAAAAAATAATTATCTAAATATCAATTATTGTAGGTTAACAATACTTATGTAAGAAATCGAATAATACCATAATCCAATGAGTGAGAATAAAATATTTCTCATTTATAATAATGTAAGTCTTTATCATAAAATACAGTCTTTATTATTTTATCTACTTTAACATTGTTGTATGTTTATTTATTCTTCTAATTATTAAAATTATTAATGCTAAATATATTTATAACCTAGTAAAAGCAAAAGAATGATTCTTAACATGTCAATTATTGTATGTTAACAATACTTATGTAACTATCAAAATTTATTACTCACTAATATTAATTATTACTCTTAAATTGTAATTAGGATTTATCATTATTTTATACTCTATTACAATTTCACTAGCCTTGTAAGTTTTTAACATCTCAAATCTATTTACAACTTCATATTCATAAGATTGTATGATAAGATTCTTAAGAAATCCAATAATACCGTAATGCAATGAGTATTGTTTCACCTGCTTCGATATTGTTGTTTATTTATTATTCTAATTATTAAAATTGTTAATGCTAAATATATTTACAACCTAGCAAAAAAAAAATAATGATTCTCAAACTAATGATTTTCAAAATATCAATTATTGTACGTTAACAATATTTATGTAACTATCAAATTTTATTAGTAAATAACTTTACTATTAACTACACTTATCATGTAAAATTTAAATATAAATGCGGGCCTAAAACCTAGTTAATATCAACACAATTTAATTCATTACACAAAATATTAAAATGGGTATACTTGGTGTACTTAACTCAGTTGTAAATTAGTGAATGCATTGTGATAAGAAAACAAAGCTAAAAATCTAAACGAACTTCTTTTACTAAAAATGCCGGTTGTAGTTTTTTTTTATATTGTTGCTACAGTGGATGCAGTAACGTGATTAAGAGTTTGTTCAAACTTTCAGAAAGTTTATACCAAGCAATTCCAAGAATACGTGCACTTTGACTTGTGATTCTAAGCTTTCAAGTGTTGTTGCAAGCCTCCTAACATGCTTTCCTCGCTTGGATATGACCAAACTATGGTGCTGAAGCTTTGAGGATCATGAGAGAGTGTTTTGGTGGTGAAAACCCGGGACTAAGCCAAAAGCCGGCCAACTGTTCTCTTAAATTGAATTCTGTTTTTATAATTGCTGAAACATGGGTCCTTGTGTAACACCGCAATTTCAACCTAGATTTTTCTTTTAAAATACTGTGGAAGCGATAATATGTATATATATAAAGGATTTACAACTGAATATAAGAAAAAACAGTTTTCCAAGTCATCAGTATCTCAAATACCAGTGTTACAAAAACAGCGACTCTTCACAAAATAATGTCAAAGTGCCAGTCAATTATTCCCCAAGCAACTCCCACTCATAGTCGAACTGAAAAACTTACCAAAACCTGTGAAACAGAGTGAGAGGTGGGGGATTAGCACAAAGCTAAGTGAATGAATGTTAAACCGACAAATAGCATTAAAGCATCCGAAAGATACAACAATAAACAAGCAATTGAGAAGACCGGCGGTTCTGCAAGAACCTACAACCAATGCCGGCCAAAGCAAAGGTTTTTCGATAGTTCATTTGCTATTCTCACACAGTATTACCCCTAAGTTGTAACGACTGTATCAAAATATCCAAATACTGATTAGCCGATAGCAAACGAACCCAACCCATATGCCTAGCCGAAACTAACTTCTCACCGAATCATGTGCACATACCAAAGACGCAACAATTAATTAACACATAACCAACTAATCAATCATCAAACAATAAGTCTATCCAGGCATCAATCCAAAACAGTTGCAACCATACAAATACAATTAAACCATATGTGAGTTAAACATCCACTCACCTTATATCTCCAAATCACCAACTCAGTAATCTAATTTCACCGAGTCTTGTCTCCTCCTGAGAACACAGGATAACCAGAATTAATAATCAATTCATAATTATCTCAAATATCAAGTTTAGCACCAACGGGTCAAAACCAACCCGTTGCATTTCACATGTGAAAACCAAAATTTAGAACATGTCTAAATTACACACAATCTATATTCAAGGTACTAAACATGTTACAAGCATCAAAACATGTATAAAGCGCATATATATAACAATTCACTCGCAAACGGGTCAAAACCAACCCGTTATGCCTAACATGTAAAACCAACTTGAAATACATATCTAACAGTCTAATATCACTATATATCTGATAGTAAACATGTAGGAATCAATGAAAATGCATAAACCTTACCAAGCATCATATCATGATTTTAAGTAAGCATATATTCCAAATAATATCCCATACATGTTATCCAAAATTAACTAACCCAAGTACATCATATTAATCATGCTAGAACTAAGTTTAAACAACAAGAACATAACGCAATTGAAATAATGCAGAAAAACAGACAAAACTGTTTCTGTCAGTAGGGAACGCGTCGCGTTCCATTATTGGATGCGGCGCGTCCGTAGACAAACAGACCTGCAATTCTGTTTGTTTTGCACAACTTCAAACCAAAACATCTAAACACAGTCTCAAGGCTTGGAAATGTACTTGTAGCAATTGTAATGTGGTACCAAGCTCATATAACATATAAACCATAACAAAAAACACAATAATATCATCAAATCATTCAAACCCATTTCATCTTCAACCTCAACATCCATTTTAACATGAATTTTAACACCAACCATGATTTTGGAGTTATAAACTAACACCAACCAAAACACATAATTTTAACATGAATTCAGTCCCATAATCATCATATAATTACTACTAATCATCAAACCAAACTAATTTCATCAATTAGTCAAAACCCCAAAATCAAGAACCCTACTTTGAACAAGAAAGCATGGTAGAAGCAATAACCATTCAAGAGCAATTACATACCTTTAATTGATAGTAAATCAACACAGATTTGCAAGGAATCAAGAATTATATGGCTGCCTTCTAACCAAGCAAGAACACAAAGAAAAAGATAAGTTCAAAGTGAAAAGGTGGAGGTGGAGTTCACTGGATATGACTCACGCCTAATTGCACACAGTGCACTTATCTGCCTTCTAACTCACAGTTAATTAATTAAGCAATCCTACTCAATTAGTTATTTACCAACGAGGTATTAGTCGTGACCCCGATCTAAAACGAATTCATATAAATAATAAAACACTTAAAAATAAAATATATATTTTCTCATTTTAACCTCATGGCTTTAAATTAAATTAATAATTCTGTAAATAAAGCAATTAAACAAATAAACAAATAATACACATACCACAGTATATGTCTTACTAGGCCGGTGTCTAGGGTGTTACACCTTGCGGCCGCAAGCAAACCTTTTTACGACAGCAAGATGGGCGATGGATTTGACGTGTGCCGGGTGTAAGTTGTCAAGTGGTGGATTAGTAGATAAGGGGCCCTTATGGAAGCAAGGGGAATCCTTTGCGGGCACAAGGGGTGGTTGTTATCGAACCATGACCACTGAAGTTGCAAAACTGAACTTTACATTTCTGAAGTCCCTTACGGCCGCAAGGGGATTCCTTTGCGGGGGTAAGGGGCACTTTTTACCAAATCTTCGTTTTTCTTTGGTTTTGCACTTGATTTGTCCATTTTTCTCACCCCACGCCCTTTTAAGTCTGCATGGTGAATTATAAGCAAATTATACCATTAAATAGACAATTCACATTGAAAATGAGTTAACAATGGGGCATTTTGGCATGTAAAACATGCATAAAAACGCATATATCAGCCAACATGTTGCAAATGTCACGAAACACTGTAACTTATTTGAATTTTGTGTATGAAATGAACATCTTAATTTCTAACTTGGTTATGATACAACAAACCTAAAATAAGGCCACAGTATGGAGCGAAATCTTATTTGAATTGCAAGCAGCAAAGCAGCCCAAAAAAAAATCCAAGAGCCATTTAAAGGCCAACATGTTGCAAATGTCATGAAACACTGTAACTCTCTCTAAATCATTATCAAAACCCATTTATGTTTAGGGTTCATATGTTTTGAATGTGCAATCCCTTATACTCATGTAACTGTCGGAGAAATTTGACTGTAACCACTATCGTAATCCATTTAGAAGTCGTCGTTGTAACCTCTATCGTAACCACCGTAACCTATCAATGAAGTCTTGATTAGGGTACGTATGCTTTGATTCAGTGATTGTCATGCTTCAGTTTGTAATATTGTAGATTGTAAACCATCAATTATGAGTAATGATTTGAATAATGGTGGTTTATAGACTACTGATTATGTTTAGTAATTGATATTTATTAGAGTTTTGCTCTAACTTTGTGTTGTTTGGATTGAACGAATCAAGAATTTGGGATAGTCAAACATAAATATTATTGTGTTTCGGGTTTCTAGTCTACGTTTACTAGGATCCCCGAAAAAACCCTAGATGGGGGTTGGGGCGAGACTGAGATGGGTTTTGAAGTTAGGTTCATGGACATGGATGTTAGTACCCGTTTGAACTATCATGTTGTCATTCTTATTTGTATGGGTCACTTGATATTGACTGAAGCAATGTGCACAAAACCTAAAGAGATGTATTCAATTAAATTACAAAGATTTTTGTAGGGTTGCAACAATTCATAGGCGTGTGCTAAAAAGATTGTGTGATAACTTAATGAGCAAATGTTATACTATTAATATTATCTCTCATGTATGTTTATTAAGGAAAATTTGTGATCTTAGCCGTCTCTGTTAATGATATGAATATTATTAGGACACATAAGGATATTCACGAAACAATAGTTCTTTTAAAAGAACTTGAAATAAATGACCTTAGAAAACCAAAGTACTGAACTAGTTTACAAATTGAACAACTGCATAATGGAATCCATGAATATCAATCAATTTATATTGAGAAATGTTGCAAAATGGACAAATCAAATGATGGTCATTAAATCACTCAATATCGACAACGATCACTTCGCACTTCTGACTTGGTACAATTGGAGCTCTCAAATATATTGCTAATTGTACTAGACCCGACATACCTTTTGTAGTTAATTACTTAATTTGTTTGTTAGTTTTAGTTAAACTTATACCAAATGATATCACAACATGATCAAACACATTTCAGATACCTTCAGGGAACTATTGATTTAGGTTTATTCTAACATATCAAAACAAGAGGTGGTTGTTTACACTGTTGTGAGTTATATATTTGACCATCAAACAACCTAGATCTCAAGAGGGATATATTACATGAATGGGCTCACTGCCATTTCACGGTGCTTTAAAAAACAAACACTTGTTGTGACATCATCAAATATCTTTGAAGTCATTGCACTACATCGAAGCTAGTAGAAAGTGTGTGTGTGACTAATATCGATGACAACTCTTTGTGTGCGCTAAAGGGGAGAAAAATTCGACGGTGATTCGTGAAGACAAATGCATGATGTGTTATACAACTAAAAGAAGGGTATATACTCACAAGATTTTCTATCATACACTCAATACTTGATAAAAGGATGCTTAGATTGAAACAAGATATCATCAATTTAGTAATAATTCAGTAGGTCTTTTTACGATGTTATTCCCTACAATAATCTTCATAAAAGTGGTTCACAATATCGGGATGCGACGTATTCATAACACGTGAAAGATGTCAACATGGCGGGAGTTAATTATACGCTCCATTTTTTTTCGTTCACTAAAGTTTTTTCACACAGGTTTTGATGTGCGTTAATCATATCAGGTTTTATATTTTTAAATTGGAATCACCAAAATATTGACTACAACACAAATATGCAAGTGTACCTAATAGTATCGCAGTATAGTTCTAGTAAGTCTGAGTATCGAACACTTAAGAAACGAATATGATTTCAAATTTAAAAGATTTAATTATTATTAGTCTAAATAAAGTGAGTAAATGAAAGAATTTGAGAATAAATCTAAGAATGCGATAAACAATATTAATTAGACAAAAGAGATAACAACTTAAAAAGTAAAATAAAGTTAAAATATGCTTTAGAAATGAGAGATGATTTGTACACAACATGATCTTGCCATACACAACAAATATGATTTTTATGTCCCTAGAATCACATAATCTTTTATTCTCGTCTATATATTCAAGAGTATGATAGTTCAAATAACAACTATTTAATATGTATAACCAAAATTTATTATATACAAATTATCTCATTTTAAAAATATGCCAACTGTCCTCTAATTACTCTCTAATATTATGAAGGAAGATTGTTAGTTTGTAACAATTTTATAATTTTTGCGTACTTGTAACGTTTTTTTGGTTCTCTCTTCACTATGCAATTGCATCCTCTTGTTAAAAATATTCTTCGTAACGCCACCTCTTTGATAACCCCTTCTTGAGAAATAGAAAGAAAAACCCTACCAGAGTCGCGCTTTTCCTTTATTCTCTCTCTATCTCTCACCCTTCTCTCTCTATCGCCGTCGCCGCAGCCGGCCTCCTTTCCTGTTATCCCCATTCGCCCAATTGCCTAACTCATCCAGATTTCAGGTTTCAAGCCGGGATAAACAAACCTAGCTGAAGGAATTGTGTTTGGATCTCAATCAATGGACGATGTATGCGAAGGGAAAAACTTTTCCTTCCCAAAACAAGAGGAGAAGATCTTACAGTGGTGGACTGAGGTCAAAGCATTTGAAACTCAACTCGAGAAAACCAAAGACCTACCTGAATACATCTTCTACGATGGTCCTCCTTTTGCCACTGGCCTCCCTCACTACGGCCACATTCTTGCTGGAACAATCAAGGATATCGTTACACGCTACCAGACCATGACAGGGCACCATGTCACACGGCGGTTCGGGTGGGACTGCCACGGGCTGCCAGTCGAGAACGAGATTGATAGAAAGCTAGGGATTAAGAGAAGAGAAGATGTGATTAAGATGGGGATTGACAAGTATAATGAGGAGTGTAGGAGTATTGTTACAAGGTATGTTGGGGAGTGGGAGAAAGTAATTACGAGGACGGGGAGATGGATTGATTTTAAGAATGATTATAAAACGATGGATTTGAATTTCATGGAGAGCGTTTGGTGGGTGTTTTCTCAGTTATATCAGAAGGGCCTTGTTTATAGAGGGTTTAAGGTAATACTCTGATCAAATTGTTTTGTTTTCTGTTCCTAGCAGATACATTCTTTAATTCAGCATTTCTTTAATTTTTACGTATATATTTGTGTCTTACTAAATACGTTTAAGTGTGTAACACCTATTTGTGGTGGTGCTTTTCACCATACAGGTGATGCCATACAGTACTGGCTGCAAGACTCCACTATCCAATTTTGAGGCTAATTCAAATTACAAGGTAAAAAATTCATTACCTTTTTTTTATTTATTTTCGAATCCACTTGTTTGTTTTCTTACTTATTCTGTTACGATTGTTGTATTGGGATCTCGCTACAGGAATCATGAACTTAATCAATTCATAAGACTGACTATAAACCTCAAAGCTGTTGTAAATGTAAGCAAACCTGTAATAAACACACATATTCAACAATAAAGACATAGTTTTAGATTAGTTAATCCAGTAACAGGAGTTTGTGCCCAAGTGCTACGAAACCTCTCCTCTAAAGTGTTATTGGAGTTGATACCTTAACCCTTTTGAAGTCTACTTCTAGTTTGACAAGCCTTTATAATATTCTTAATTTAGTAATAGTCTTTTTATATGTCTTTGCTAGAAATTTGATATTGTTTTGAAGTTCCTAATTTGGCTGACTTATATTGGTTCGTTTGAAGAGGGTATGTAGATACTAATTGGGAAAATGGTATGAAGAAATGACACAATGTAGTAACTGACATCATGGCAGAAGAAATGGTAGGCGCCCTCACAAAAGTCATACCATGATAACAGAAACTTTTGAAAGATTCAAGTTTGATTAAAATCTAGCATAAAACACCCATTCACACAATTTTAAAGAAGCAGTCTTCGATATTAGGGCAGGTGATACAAGATTCTAACCCATATCGGGTTTTCACTTGCTTTGTGAATCAAATTAGATTGAATTTAGATTTTTATGATTTTGCCAACAGTGATTTTAATTATTCTGAAACATGTTTTCTTACCGAGTTAGAAATTTTTTGGGGATATAGTTGCTAAAGATATTACTGACATGTGCTTAGGCTCGGGCTATTCAAGATACAACTTTGGCATCTAGTCTTGGCTGACTTTATTGGCTTCTGGGAGTCTTGTGCTTTCTTTTTAAGGTTCAAGGAGTGACGCTCACAAATCATTAGATGAAGACAAGTAGCATTCTGGTCCATCTTTTTTAACATTATTAGATTAAGACAAGTAGCATTCTGGTCCATCTTTTTTAACATTTTGGTTTATAAAAGAATTGTTTTCTGTTAATATACTAAACAAAAAAGAGGAAGAAACTAGCGAGGCTTTCTGTTTTTTTTTTTTCACATGTGCTTTGCCTTTTTTTGTCACTCTACCTCTTGAATATTTTTTTGCCAGTTATATGCACAAGGGTAGCTACATCACCTACATGTAAGTGGTTAATAAGTTGTTAATCTAGGATACAGTTCTGTAAGGTTCATGCTGTGTTTGTTGATGTTAACTGAATGTCAGTGGTTAATTGATGTTAATAATATTATTAAATTGTTAACATTGATGCGTGCGCGCGCACACACTCATATATATACATATTTAAATATAACATTGTAATACATTTAACACTCTCCTACTTTACTTAATCTCTTAAAATTTCAGCAATCTGAAATTACTAATATACCCTTCAAATAATCTCTTTTTTCAACCATACACTCTCTCTTCTACTTCACACACTCACCAATAAACATACTCTTCCATAATTATACACTTTCCCACCCACATAAAATAAAGAAAATAGTTGTTTTGTTATTTTTTTTAAAACTTGGTTTAAAGTTGAAAAAAAAAGAATCGATGGAAAAAAGAGAGAAATGAAACGACATATTACCGGGTAGAAACAATTTGTCGAATATCATACCCTTATATTATATAAAATGGCATGTTATCCGGTAGAAAATATTCTCCGCCGCAACATTACGCGGGTACAAGTCTAGCATGTATGTATACATACACACACATATAGGGAAAAGTTTATTTGAAAACCATTTTTATTGCGAGTACGGCGAGAACCAATATGAGACGTCCAATTCTCCCTCTTTCAATTCATCCCAAGCACCCTGCCACACTCTATCCCTCCACGCTCTCCATCCATGAATTTCAATTATCAAATGAATGGTTAAGATTGATTTTCGCGTACTCGCAATAAGAACAGTTCTCAAATGAACTTCTCCATTGTAACCACCATTAATGCTCATTAATGACTTCTTAATAGAGGTATTTTGGCCTTTTATATATTTTTCCCAACCGTGAATTACGTCTGGGTGGACCATCATTAAAGAGTGAGACTTGATTTTTCCAAAATACCCCTCATTAATGTGTCATTAATGAGCCACTAATGAGCCGTCATTTATATTGGCCACTGATTTATTTTAATTAAGGGCCAATATTGGTTCCCGAGGTAATCACAATAAGGACAGTTCTCAAATGAACCCTCCCCTATATATATATAAATAAATGTTAGTTGAGATCATGCTTCAGTTCATTGAAGTATCTTATTTATGTTTATCTTCCATTTTTCCTATTCGACTCTTTTAACAACTTGTTACATACAAATCTTTTAGATTTGAAAAGTTTGTTAGCCTTTATTTTTACTTAGATGTGGTGAACACCTTGACCTTTTTTGTTAAGCTAGACTATGAAGAGGCCTTTGCATCTGAATTTCTGAAGGCGCCTTGTCTCTTGAATAACCGTGATTACTGTTACAAAACACCCAAACAATGAATCACATCAATTTTACAGTATTATTCTTTCTCAAATCTCATAAAGCATGCTGCTAATGTTGATTGTCGTATTATAATTTCATATTATTGCTACATTTACAAGGTCAGATAAATATTATTTTGAGTTGGCTATGTGTAAGGCAAAGTTTAGATATTTTGGCATACTGGCATCAAATCATGTAATATTATACTGTTATAACATATACAAGTTCATATGCGTTATTTTTTTCTTGTTGTACATGTCAATTTCTTTATCATTTTCTTTTTTTGTAGATTTTTGTTTTTTCTGTTATAACTTTGCCTTGTGTCACGGCGTCACCTTTTATCTTTTGAGCAGGATGTGCCTGATCCTGAAATAATGGTGACGTTTCCAATTGTTGACGATGAAGATGGTGCTGCATTTGTTGCATGGACGACCACACCATGGACCCTTCCTAGTAATCTTGCACTTTGTGTCAACTCAAATCTTGTATATGTAAAGGTTAGCAGCAAAATGCTTACTCAGATGGTTGGAGTTTTATTTTTGATTTTTTATGAAAATTTGATTCTAATTTTTTAAATGTAATCAGGTGAAGAGCAAAACCAATGGAAATTTTTTTGTAGTTGCTGAATCTAGACTATCAGAGCTTCCAGTGGAGAAGGCTAAGAAAGGAACACCTAATGGAGCTGTGGATGACAATAAACTTCCCAAGACCAAGGGGTCATCTACTGGTGGAAAAGCTAAAAACTCCGTGCCTGCTTATGAAGTATTGGATAAATTTCCAGGATCATCACTTGTGGGTAAGAAGTGAGTGTTTTCTACTTAATCACTACATCTCTATTCTTTTTTTCCTTTTACATTTTCCCACTTTGGAACAAAATTAGATGAATTTAGTGTAACTTAACCAGCAAGTTAAGATGTCAAACAACCGGTAACATAGTAAATGACTCTGTGAAGAAATATTTTATGTTGCTTTTACCTAACTTCTTTCTGTTGTATAATGACGAATTACTTAAAAACTTCATCATTGTATTTCAGATATATGCCATTATTTGATTACTTCAAGGATTTCTTGGATACGGCATTCAGAGTTGTTGCGGATGATTATGTAACTTCTGACAGTGGAACTGGAATCGTGCACTGTGCTCCTGCATTTGGTGAAGACGATTATCGTGTTTGTGTTGAGAATCAAATAATTAATAAGGTGCGACAAGCTGCCTTGATAATATAATTTATGTCAAGTTCATGTCATATTTTATCTGTGATACTTGGCCATTATTCCTCTGTTCTTTTTTGTTAGTTTTTTATATGATGTATGTGGGTCTATGTATGTATATATGCAATACCTGCTCACAGGGTAGAAGTCAGTTGGATCTGTGGTCTTGATCCTATGTTACTTGTCAGTTTTTTGAGAGATTTGTGCTTCTAATTGCATTAGTTGTGTATCTATATGGTTAATAATTCTTGTAAATGCCATCACATTTTGTACAAACATGTTAATTTCATACATATTCCCCCGGCCCCCATTTCAAAAAACCAGATTATACTTATGTTCATAATATGTTTTCATGTGTTAATGTATTTATTGTACCTTAATCTTGGTTTTTCCAGGGAGAAAATCTAGTCATGGCAGTTGATGACGATGGCTGCTTTACGGAGAGAATTACTGATTTCAGTGGTCGTTATGTCAAAGAGGCAGATAAGGATATTATTCAAGCTGTGAAGGCGAGAATAGTTGATACTCTTACATGCATTTTTTTAAAATTATGGATCGAGGCTTATGCTTGGAATAATATAGTTTCCAATTAATTCTTAATTCTCTCACCATTTTGTTAGCACAGACTTTGAGCATCTTTTTTGAGTTTTGGGCAACACCTTTTCAGATAATTTCTTTTTTGCTTTGGATGATGCAGGATAAAGACAGACTAGTCAAGTCTGGAAGTTTTACTCATTCCTATCCATTTTGCTGGAGATCTGATACCCCTCTTATCTACAGAGCAGTTCCTAGTTGGTACTTGTCTTACAAATCTTTATAATTAAGAATTTTTGATCTATAATTTATTTCGTTCTTTTTTTTCTGTTATCATTTTGGTTATTGGATAAAGTGTTATCATCAGTAGTTTATCTTGTTTCCTGGTCAAGGTTTGTTGCAGTAGAGAAGCTGAAAGATCAGTTGCTAAAGAATAATGAGGAAACAACATGGGTTCCTGCTTTTGTGAAGGTAGGAAAATTATTTGAATATCATTTATTGCTTGACTATTCATTTTTTTTTCAAATAGCCTTTCCATTGCTCTGTGCTTGGCTTCTCTTAAACTTTTCTTTGTTTTAACTGTTTTTGCTGTTGCACTCTTCATTTTCCTTCACCTCTATAGGTTTTCTCTTGAGGGAGAGAGGGTTGGGAGAACAAGCTGCTCGTTGTTTCATTTCTAGTACTGTACTTAGAAAATTAAGTTATTATTTCATAGTTTCTTGCTTATACCGGGATGATTGATAAATCGGCTGCCAAAAACATTAAACTGTGCAAAAGGTCCTTTTTCTAAAGATCCTAGATCTTATTTTCGTAAGTTTATTTCAAATTGTTCTATTGTACCACTTTTCTTTTTGGGAACAAGAAGTTTAATGAACTAATGGTCAATACATACACGATTACTTGTTTTTCTGCTGGCATGATTCCTGGCTGTGTTCTCACATGCTTTCCAGATGGAAAATTTTCATCCAATGCATTACTTGAACTTCATGTTGTGAACTTGTGATGTACACGTGTTACTTTGCACGATAGGTCCTTAAATGCTATATTATGTAATCAGCTATTGATGTATAAGTGCAACCAATCGTACCCTTTCTATTTAATTTAGACTTCTTTCAGCCATTGAACCTACACTAAGTAGTAACTATTTGTCCCTGCTTTTACATGAGATTCCAGGAAAAGCGGTTTCACAATTGGCTGGAAAATGCTAGAGACTGGGCCATTAGTCGAAGTAGGTTTTGGGGCACTCCTCTTCCTATATGGATTAGTAAGGATGGTATCGATGTTGAAGTTATCAGTTCCGTTGAAGAACTTGAAAGGCGTTCAGGAATGAAGGTTTGTGTTCTTTTAGTTTTTTTTCCTTTTGCCTTTTGTTGCTGGTTGAGATTTGTTCATACTTGCTGACTCCTTTCTCTCCCCTTCTCACAGGTCAATGACTTACATCGCCACAAAATTGATCACATCACACTTCCCAGCCCGCGTGGTCCAGAGTTTGGTGTGCTTCACCGTGTAGAGGATGTAAGAAAGTCATATTTACTTCATTTAATTGATTAGTTTGTTAAGGAGCTCTTGCATATATCTAGTTAGTGATGGAAATTTATTTTGGTTTTAAAATTTAATCTGGAATTCTTTTCTCTCTGCAATCTTGTCAGTTGTTGCAACTTCCCTAATTCCCTTGTAGAGGGAACTCTACTTTTCCTTTTTCATTTTTCTAAATCCGTAATAAATAAAGGTGGATTGGGAATCCTCGGTTTAGATCCATGTATTGTTTTGTCTGACGACAAGTCTGTTGCATGATTTCAGGTATTTGACTGTTGGTTTGAGAGTGGGTCCATGCCTTATGCATACATTCACTACCCATTTGAAAATAAAGAATTTTTCCAGAAAAACTTCCCTGGACATTTTGTTGCTGAGGGTTTAGATCAAACTCGTGGATGGTTTGTTTCTCTTCCTCCTTTGTCTAATGCGACTGCGAGTTGAATTCTTTGTTTACCTTTTTAATCATTATCATCCACTAGTTATTAATGGAGGTGGCAATCTCAGCTCAAGTATTATTATTTTTTTGAACAGCAAAGCAAAGAATACCATTACCTAAACAACATCCAATACACCAAAGTTGGAGAACCTGCTATACTTTTGTGAGACTTAAAATTATACCAGGAACCCTAAAGAAAACCTACGGCTAAACAAAACAGTCGAAACTAGCTCAGCCGGTATACCCAAAGAAGCATAAACAATAGAAACTAACAGGAAAAGCATTATAACTCATCTGGGAACCTAATCCATTTACCGAACTCCATTTTTTACAAAATGCTTCAGCGAACAAACATTCTAACAGCTGCAACTGTAAATTGAACATCTTCTGCAGTTTCAATTTTGATTGATTAAATACGACTGAATTACAGTGTCTCCAAATGAAATAGGGGCTAAAATCGAAGCTTTCATCTATCCTTTATTAGCGCTAACTTTCAGTTATTTGCTTGAACTAATAATTCCTCAAACTCGAACAATTACCAAAAGAAACTCCCTTCCAATCAAAGAACTTCATCCACAAACAACAAACTTCCAGGCAGGAAAATAAAGCGTGATCCAAAGTTTCGATTGGGTTCTCACACCTTGGACTGAGCGTTGAATGAAGATTTATTCCCAAACGATCTAATTGATCTCTTGTAGGTAACATCCCATGCGAAAACCTCCCAAGATAAAATACCAATCTTTTTTGGCATAACATGTTTCCAACCTGCAGAAAAGACCGCACTGCCTCCCCCAGCAGTTTTTTATCCACTGGTTTCTCAAATAATTAACCGTAAGTACTCCTTATCATGAAGTCACCATCTACCCGAGTCTTTAGAATTCGGACTAACCGAATTACTTCAAAGTATATTTAAAGCCTCTAACTCTTCCAACTCCCTCTAGGATCTCTTCTCCAACTCCATTGATCTTTCAAATGCTATCTCTAAATAAACATATTTTTTTTCCGTATCCAGCGAATTTAATTCACGAAATTTTTCAGCCAATAAAAATGGACCTAACCACCTCTCTCTCCAAAAGCTCACAGAATCCCCATCCCCTACAAATTGCCCAAAAGACGGAGATAAGCGTATACCCAACTAATCCAACTCTTTCTCCACTTTAGAATACCATCTCAAGTAAAAACCTAATCCTCCCCATAAATATATTTAATTAACCAAATTGTCCGAACCCATAACTGCTCCTCTCTTCTGTAAAACCTTTATCACCATTTTCTTATAAGACCGAAGATTAACCCCCAAGACTCCCAATGTTTGAACCCCCATTTTGAAACGAATTTAATATTGTATCCCATTTAACCCAAGCAATCGGTTCTCTCTCACCCAGGTCTTCCCCCCTCCCCAAAAGGAATTTTCACTTTTTCGAGGAAAGATAAAACAGATTACGGGGCCCTAAACAATGAGAAATAATAAAGTGGAATACTACTAATAAAAGATTTAAGAACTGTCAACCTCCCACTTTGCGACAACGATTTGATCTTCAATTTTGAGAGTTTTGCTTTTGCTTCAACCTTTTGACAGACCCCTTTCCAGTTTTCTATTCTGTCTATCCGAGCTCCAATAGGTAACCCCAAGTAAATGATCGGTAGTTTTTCTACTCCACAGCGCACAGCGTCTGCCTGATCCTTTACTTCCTCCAAATCCACCCCAATTCCTATAAGCTTACTTTTGAACAAGTTAATCTTCAAGCCTGCCAGTAAGTTACTTTTTATGACTGGATAGATTCATCTCATGTATTATCTCTAATGGGACAAATAGGTAAAAAGAAGTTAACTAAAAGTAAGATGGGCTCAATGTGCTCAAACTTCAAAGTATTCGAAAGGGTATTTTTAAGGGTAAATTGCATTAAAACACAATGAACTTTGTCTTAGTTATCATTATATACAATCAGCTTTATTTTCTTGAAAATAATACAACCAACTTTCATAATCCTCACATCATATGCAACTTGTTGTATACTATGAAAGTTATGTCAAAGTTTATTGTATACACTGGTAACTAAACAACAGACACAAAAAAAGTTGTTTGCATACAATGAGAGGATTATGAAATATAATTGTATTATTTTTAAAATTTTAAAGTTGGTTGTATACAATGGTAACTAAGACAAAGTTCATTGTATTTTCATGCAATTTGCCCTATTTTTAATGCAGGTTAGTCTGTGAGATCTTTTTATTTAAAAAGCTAGATTCTTAATTGTAATAATATATTTTTTGTTATCATGTTTAACACATTATTAATAAAATTCGAAATTGAATATGAAAGTATTTTATGTCAACCGAACCTCATGTCTGTTTTGACCTCTTATCCCAGTTGGCTCGCCCGTCCAACCTATTTTGCTCCCTAGTGTAGTTAACGGCGGGAATGCCAGGCCCTAACGTCTATGCCAGCAGTAACATGCTGCACTTTTTGCTGTTGAGGGCTCGAGGCGTGATGCAAGTGTTAAACTTTTTTCTTCGATCTGGAAGATGAAAATTGCTTCATAAGTTTAGATCGTCATCTTAAGTAAGGGGTCTTTTGGTTGCACAGAATGCTATTGGAAGTAGTGGAATCTTTCGAAGGAGCTGTTATTTTAAGGAATCATAATATGAAAGAATTGGAATTTGAAATGAAGCAATTGGAATGTGTCTCACCTTTTGTTGGTCGAAATGGAATGAAGTTCATAATAATAACAATTATAGCTGCATTTTTAGAGATTGAAACAATGATAATAAATATTTATAACAAAATATTAAATAATACCGAATATATAAATCATATTACGACGAAATAATTATAATAAGATCGTTGCTATATTTTTTTTAATTATTTATACAAATAACAACAATAATAGTAAGATAATAATATAGTATAAATAATTATACTAACTTCTTTGTAATAAAACCATTGATGGTTGTTTTTGACAAGGGAATTTATATATTATCCTAGAAATTTACCAAAATATCCTCCTAATACAACTTGGCCGAAATCCATAAGATGTTATTTATGCCAAATGGCATTAGGACTTAGGAGGATTATATTAGAGGATATAGTCAAAATTTCAATTTCAGTACATTTGGTTCATATGCTAGGGAATTTGAATTCCTTCATATGATTGAATTTGGGTGATTCCATTTCATTCTCTTTTTCTTAAAAACACTCAACTGAATGGAATTTGGATTCTAGTTCCTTCCCTTTTGCCATCCAGACAATCCATGTAATGCAATACGAATTCCAGTTTCTCTAGATTACTGTGAATTCTAGCGAAGATTGTGGTTTGTGGCCACTGCAAATCTTACTATTCTAATAAATAAGTAACTTGGGTGCCTCTTGTTTTTTTCTGAAAGGTGTGAGTGCCACTTGTTACTTCTCTGTTAACCTAAATTTTCATTTTCCTTAGAAATATCAAAGAGGACACGTGTCATTCACAGAGAGTTTACTAATTTTTCTTAGCTTTGTTACACAGTATTCTAATTTAATTAGTTAATAATATATCTGCAATAAACAATTTATTGCATATCAATATATGCAAATAAAGTTCTACTATTGTATATCCTATTGTTTTTTTAACTATTTTGTAAATAAGTTTTTTTGATACGATTGATGTCTGCATAATTAGATTAAGGAAACATGTATCAAATGATATTTTTGTTCACACTTTTTGTGAGCACATTATCAATGTAAAATAGTATTACTCAAACTACCGTGTAATACATAGGTTTCTAATAGTCTTGTGGTAATAAGTAGTTCTCTCCCCTCTCCTTTATCGCACCTAGTTTTCTTCAAGAAAGGTTTGCTGTTAACAGAATGGGAAACTACAAACTCTTTAGCTTGTTTAAGACTATATGTCTTGTGGGAATTTATCAATATGCAACATATAATATATAGTATTACTCAAACTACTGTGTGTTACAAAGGTTTCTAATCTAGTATAATTTGAAGTAGTTCTCTCTTGTCTCCATTATGGCACCTAATCTTCTTCAGAGCTTAATTTATCAATATGCAACATATAGTATATGGTATAACTGAATTCACCGTGTATTACACAGGTTTCTAATCTAGTATAATATAATGTAGTTCTCTCCTTTATGGTGCCAAATCTTCTTTAAGAAAGTCTGCTTTTAACAGAATGGGAAACTACAAGCTCTTTAGCTTGTTTAAGACAATTTTTCTCATGGTAATTTATCAATATGTACTATCTCTCTATTAAGATTTAAGGTATCTATCTTCTTATATTTTCAAACTGAGATTAGTTCTATGTTTCTATGTTCAATTGTGTTATACACACAATCTGGAATCTTCCATTCAGGCCTGAAAATGCCTAATAAATTTAATATAGCTACTGGCAATTGATATTATAGTTCAAATTGATAAGATAAAATTATGTTTTTTTTTTTGAACAGCGAAGTTATGTTAGTAAGTTAGTGGGCTGGGTCCGCAGTGACATCCATATAGGGCAGTATGCGAGCCCCAAGCCACGCGCCAAGTTAGTAATTAAACACCTTTGCCTGGGTTTGAACCCAGGACCTCCAAGGAAGGCTTTGCCTTCCACCTCCCTCTTAACCACTAGGCCAAGAGATCATTGGTAGATAAAATTATGTTATACGACTAAACATACGACAGCTAAAGGAAGACCAACTTTATGATTTTATTTACAAGTGGTCTACCTCTGAATGTTGCAGGTTTTACACTCTCATGGTTCTGTCTACTGCATTATTTGGGAAACCTGCATTTAGAAATCTCATATGCAATGGCCTTGTGTTGGCTGAGGATGGTAAGAAAATGAGTAAAAGATTGAAGAACTATCCTTCTCCTATGGAAGTCATTGATGATTATGGGGCTGTAAGTGCTCCAATTTTCTCTTTGAATTTATCATTTAAAGTTCTTGATATGATAATACTGTCTTGGATATGGTTACAGGATGCACTGCGGTTGTACATTATAAATTCTCCAGTAGTGCGTGCTGAGCCTTTACGTTTCAAAAAGGATGGAGTCTATGGTGTTGTGAGTAATCTTCATTACCTTTTGGTTTATACATCTCTTGCAAAATTTTGGTCCTTATTTTTTTCTTCTGTTAATGTGAAAGATGGTTATCTATGCAGGTCAGAGATGTATTTTTACCATGGTACAATGCATATAGATTTCTAGTCCAAAATGCAAAAAGACTTGAGGTGGAGGGACTTGCGCCTTTTCTTCCTTCTGATCGAGCCACTTTACTGAACTCAGCAAATGTGCTTGATCAGTGGATAAACTCAGCCACTCAGAGTCTGGTTCATTTTGTTCGACAAGAAATGGATGCTTATCGACTCTATACGGTAAGTTGGTTATTAAGTTTTGACTTTCTTGCTTGTATGTAGTCATCTATATTTGTACATATACATTTATACATGTAGTTCAGCTTTATTATCTGAGTTGAGTTTCTTCATGGTATTGCATATCTATTAATCATTCATATTCGTGCTTCCATTGGATACTAACCTATAAGTTAATTTGTTTGCAGGTGGTTCCTTATCTCTTGAAGTTCATTGACAATTTAACTAATATATACGTACGCTTTAATCGGAAAAGACTGAAAGGCCGCACTGGAGAAGAGGACTGCAGAACTGCTCTTTCGACTCTCTATCACGTAGGTTTTTTAAATTTCTTTACATGCATCTACAATCGTTAAACATTATTGGTTTGTCTGATCTGTTATTATAACCATAATTGTTGCACTTAGCAGCTGTGCATCAGAGTATTTACGGAATTTTCTGTATTGTTCTTCTGTATTTTGTTTAAGTCTTTAAGATGCTTTATGATGTTTCATATACTCGTAATTAGTTTGTATAATGTTTTATTGCAATGGGCTTCAGGTGCTTTTAACTTCTTGTAAAACAATGGCTCCATTCACACCTTTCTTCACTGAGGTTCTTTATAAAAACTTGCGAAAAGTATCTAATGGATCAGAGGAAAGCATCCACTTTTGCAATTTCCCACAAGTTGAAGGGAAGGTACTGGTTTTGTTACAGGTTTTATTCTTGTTCTTCCTATAGAATATTGGTTATTAATAATGTTGTTTCAGGGGGGAGATCGTATTGAACAAAGTGTTAATAGAATGATGACAATTATTGATCTTGCACGTAATATCCGTGAGCGCCACAACAAACCTCTGAAAACTCCACTCAGGTACTAACATAATTATGGTGATTTGTATGTTTGCCTTTATAGTTTATTGTACTTTTCTTTATAAGTCTGAGTTACATGGTTTCAGGGAGATGATTGTTGTACATCCAGAGGCTGAGTTCCTCGATGATATTGCTGGCAAACTGAAAGAGGTCAGTATTGATCTATTTTTTCTTGCGTAATCATGTGTATTTGCTTTTTTGTTGTATTTCACTTGCTGTTGTTGGTTTATTTGTTGAGCATCTTTTTTTTCTTCATTAATATTAAAGAACGGTTTTGCCTTTAACTTCTCATTTTATTTAATGCGACTATTTGGTTGCATTTGCATCACAGTATGTGTTGGAGGAGCTCAATATTAAATCTGTTGTGCCATGCAATGATCCTTTGATGTACGCTTCCTTACGGGCTGAACCTGATTTTAGGTAATTTTGATCTCTTCTATTTTTCTGTTTAATCATTTCTATTATGTTACGTTTTTTACATATGAATCATGAAATGACTTATCTTTTATTGTTGGTGTTTAATGTATCAGCGTGATGGGTAGAAGACTGGGCAAATCAATGAAGGTGGTTGCAGAGGCAGTGAAGGCAATGTCACAAGAAGATATTTTATCATTTGAAAGAGCGGGTGAAATTACTATTGCTACTCACAGCTTGAAGCTCTCCGATATCAAGGCAAGTGGTGGCTCTATTTTCTAAGAAAATTATAAAACTTCATTTACTTAAATATTAACTTCAAATAGCCATGTTGGCATTGTAGATTGTGCGTGGATTTAAACGCCCTGATGGTCTGACAGAAGAGCAAATGGATGCATCTGGTGATGGTGGGAAACACTCACCACCTTTATGATATTATGTTTAACTAATTAATGATTGATTTTCTATTTTGACAAGGATTCTATTACTATTTTAGGTGATGTTTTGGTTATCCTGGACTTGCGCCCTGATGAGTTCTTGTTTGAAGCTGGTTTTGCACGAGAGGTATTAATATTCTATTAAGATTTGACACTTTTATCTCTAAGATGTTCCATGAAAAGTGAAAGATCATTTCTGTCATCATTACGAAAAGCTGGATATCTTCTTCCTTTTTTGAAAGGTGTTCAATACATTTGATTGATAATCAAGCATCTTAAATTATTCGTCTAATTGAAAATTGCAATTTTTTTTTCCTTGCAAAACTTGTTTTTATGCTGGTATGGGTTTCTTTAGCTGCAGGGGATAACATATTTATGGTAAATTGACTCTTCTAGGTTGTTAACCGAATCCAAAAGTTAAGGAAAAAGTCTGCACTTGAACCCACCGACTTGGTGGAGGTTTACTTTGAATCTTTGGATAAGGATGCATCAGTCTCCAGCCAAATTTTAAGATCCCAGGTAATTTTTTATGTTATCGTGCAAGCCCCTTCTATTGGATAAAAATTAGAGGTGGCAATTTCTGCTCAGTTTCTAATGAATGGGTTGATCAGCATCAAGTGAAACGGGTCGATGTCAGTATGTCACCCAAAGTGTATTAAAAATGCATACAGTCTCATATCCCATCATCAAAAAAGCTAGATTATATTTAATGATGCAGCTTCTATTATCATATCTAGCGCATTAACTATCAATGAAAGTTATAAAATAGGGGAAACTCCGAAATTGTTTGCAGGCCAACCTTATCTGGCTCGTACTAAATTCATCTTTTTTGGTCGGTTGGTCCTTTATCCAATTTGCTCAATTTGACATTTGGTCACCTCTATCTGAATTTGAATATATACCAGCTTATGTCACTGACCTGTTGCTAACAAAACTTTGAATAATGCTACGTCCTTTTTTGCAGGAAGCATACATCAAAGAGGCGCTAGGCTCTCCTTTACTTGACTTTAGCATGATTCCAAAACATGCTGTAAGATCTCTAACATACATAGCTAAATCTTTTGTCTGCTTTCTTGTAACTCTACTCTATTAGGATTTGCGTTAGACGCCCTCGTGTGAGCACACATGCACTGATGCACATATATCTTACTTATCAGTTATCACACTATTCTAGTAAATAACTTTGTTGGCACTTGTCATATTTCTTTTATCCTAAAATTTCATTTTCCCGCCCAAACCAAAGTCAAATAAGCAAAACAAAGTCTTTTTACCATCAATTTTGAAGTCACAATCTCGTTTTATTGCGGGTTCTTAAAGTTCCTTAGATGTTTGTATTGTAACACTGCTTTGTTATCTAAATTTGCAGGTAATCATTGCTGAGGAGACCTACCACAACATTTCAAATTGTGACTTCAAGATTACTTTGTCAAGAGCTGCACTAGTATTTAACCAGAATTCGATCCTTGAATTATATACAGGTAAATATTGCTCTGATACCACCTGATGTAGCATGATTGATACACAATATTGTCACACATATGCACAGGGGAAAAGGGGGACGGGTAAAAATGTATAATATTGTTTAGTGGACGCTAGGGTGAGAAATCTCTTCTCAAATCTGGAACAAATTATAATGAAAACATAAGCAATTTCTTTTATAGTAGAGAAATGATAAGACTATTCGGAAGAATAGAAAGGGAAAGCCAATGGTTTCTTTTAATGGTGAGAGAACCATGAGCCAAACGACAAATGTAGCTGGTGAGCCTGCAACAATCGTTGGTTGAAAGAGAAAGAAAGAGATCGGACTAAAGGAGATTGTTATTGGGATATGGGCTGTTAAAAAGATCGAGTATAAATCTATAATTCAAACATTTGATCCAAAACTATCGAAATTTTGTATAAAAAATTTCTCAATTATCCAAAGTTTGGATATCCAAATGTAAAGTTTTGTAAATTTTTTAAAAAAATTTCTGGATTCTGGTATCAATATTCTAAAATTTTGGACATTTTTAATGTCTGAAAATCTAAAAAAAAAAATTTTTGATTTTTGATTATTGCTTTTTTTAACATTACTGTTTTTGATACATGTACTTTTCACATTGAAGTGGATTTGTGTTTTTTTACTATCAACGTTCAAAAGATGGTTATTTAGTAATTATTTTTTAATTTACTTTATGAAATTAATTGTGTTAAATATTTTGGGATATTCAGATGATCGAATTTTTGGATATCGAAAATCACTATCTAAAGTTTCTGATATTCAAATTTTTGGATAACCGATCTTGAGTGCCCATAAGGAGGGAGTAGTTATCTCGTAAGCATGCTATTGGTGACCTTAAAAACAACCTGGATTGATTAACCCTTTTAATAAATGGATTATAATCGCCTCACTAAGACTTCCTATGATTAAACTTTTTCAATTTGCCTACACTGTGTGCATGTTTTCTAAAAAACATCTGTCTTGGGCAGGGGATGCAAAATTTTCACAAGCGTTGCAGGTATACTTGCTCTCTAGGGATCATGGGAATCTGAAATCAGAATTTCAAGCCGGAAATGGGAAGGTTTGTGCCAACGAATGAGCGTTTTTTACGCCATAATCTGAATTAACTATAAAGACGTGATTAATGAGTTTGTAAACTTGCAGGTTAAAGTGGATTGCATTGAAAATCAACCTGCTGTTGATGTTGTTTTAGGGCAACACTTGTTCTTGACAGTTGCAGATTACTTTGTGAGCACCAGAGGTTGATACAGTTTATGAAAATCAAAACGAAGATTACATTTATTAAAAAGTAACAAAAGATCACAGGCAATAATGAAGATACAAAGCTACTTGAATCGAAGAAGTGAGATTTTTGTTGCTACTTGACTTGAAGCTGTTACACTATTGTAGTGTATGTTAAGATAATATAGTTGTGTGCTACAATTTATTTAATTTTGTTGACATGTGGTTTAACAGCCTTACACAATCAATATCCAGTTTTCAATTTGAAGTTGCAGATTTCTTTCTTATCTGGGAACTGGTAAATAAAAGTCTTTTTATTTAAGACTTTTCAGCAGACAAGAAAGGAGGAAAACTCTGAGTCGTCGGTTATGTATTTTCTATCTTTGTAATCCTTAGGCTGGGCGTATAGCCCTTCCCGATTCACTTCGGGTTTCTTCGGGTTGGGTGGGTTCTTCGGGAATACCCCTACCCCCATTTCGGGTTCGCCTCTCCTTTTCCCATTTCCGGTTCCTGCACCCAATTGCACCCGAACCTTTTGAATATTGTACGGATAAGTTGTAAGTCGGATAGGAGAGCGTAATAACCGCTAGTAAATTTTGTCAACCGACTTTGGGAGTTGGCGGTCCTTCCTCCATGTTCTTGTTTCCTTTTTCTTTCTTATTGCTTTCTTTCTTATTCCTTCAACCACACAAACACATATAAAACATTTGAAAGCAAGGAATCAAGATTGAAGTTCCAAGATCTTAGATCATCATCCTCTTTGATTAGCAAGTGTTTTATCTATTCCTATTTTTATTTTTAAAGGTTTGGAGTGTTAATGGGCAATTAACCCAAATCTTGAAAAGATTGTTCAAATGAGTTTTGACATATGTTAGTCGACTTCTTAAGAGGTTAGGAAAGTGTACAGATGGTTAAGTTTTAATTAAAAACAGATTTGCGTGTGTTTGGATATGTTTAAATCTGCAGGAAAAAATAAGGTTGCGTTCTTGCTGTTCATACAACACAACACGTCGGGGTATTGGACACGAAGCGTGCGGGTCGCTGGAAAGCTATTTTGTTATTTTCAAGTGTTGATACATAGGTTATGATTATAGGTTGAAACATGGAAAAAATGTTTCATTAAAGGACATTAACACATATCTTGGATCACAAGTGATTACCTCAAACTAGTACTCATAAATAGCGATTCATGAGTTAATATAGCTCTATGTAAATGCACGTACAAGTAATATGAATAGGTACAATATTATAAAATTATAGATACGAGATTGAGATAAATATTATGTTTAGTTTAAGTGGAAATAACTATCGATATGCTAAACAGTTAAAGTGATACACCTAAAGAATTATACAATACTCGTACGGATGTGTTTATGGTCATATAGATACTGAAATATCTATGGTATAACATGTACAAATATAATACCTACGTGGATATAATGATAATGACACATATATATGTGCTATGATTATTCAAGTATAATTATACGAATAAAGTACTTTTATGTACACCAGAATAGTCATTCAGATACAAGTGTTATGATTACAATCACAGTATACATATGTGATTTACAAGTGTAGTATTTATATTAATATAATTACAACTATACATATATGGGTATGAAAATACGGCACCAATACATACACAATTGTTATAAAGCTACAAAAAATAACTACAATCACACAACTATACATTCAAACAAATACAAATACGTGTATAAATATCTATATATATGTATAAAATAAAATTCAGTATTTTAAATATGGCGGACACAACTGTATCTTATACAAACACAAATGTGATACAGATACGATTGTTATACAAATACTAATGTGATACGGATACATCTACGACGTGTTAGCACAACTATGTTTATTGTAGTTGGGATACAGTTACAGATACAATGTGTGAACACAATTGTCGTTACAATAGTTGAAATATGGATACAATCATATATATATATGGATACAGTTATTATACAGAGTTAGTTACAGAACATATATGCTTACACATAGGTTATTAAACATATATAAATACATAAATATTTATATACAAACGCGGTAAAGAATTACAAAATATATTAAAGAATAAAGTTTAATCAGATTGTAAAACAAGTACTTATTTTGGGTTGTTCACTGGGCTTCATAGCTCATCAAATACTCTTAACATTTTTCATGTACTTGAAGATTTTTGGATGTGGATTCAGTGAACGGGTTCATGTTTTGCAACCAACTTATACAAAGATTATTTAGTGTCAATTATTTCCCGAATTTTGAATTAAACGTTAAGTGTTTGTAAAGATTTTCAGCTCATGCTTCCGTTATTATTTCTAAACTGGATTTTTTTTGTTGCAATAGAGTTCGCTTATTTACGAATATTTTCATAAAGGTTTATTTTGAAAACGGGGTGTTACACCAAAACTCTCTAATGGAAACTTTGTTGTTAATTTAATCATTCTCTAGCGAGGATCCATCGTTCATCGTTGTTTTTTGGTTATGTTCTTCGCTAGTTAGCCTCCATGTCGGAGTTCATTGGTGAGGTTTTATCATTCCTTCTATGTTTGTAAGATGGATTTTAATCTCACATTTCTTATTTTTTTCAAAGGAGTTAATGTAAGTAATTTGCTTTTATTTATTAGTTAAACAGGTAACTTCATTTTTGGTGACTTGTTAAAATAGGACTTGAATTTTTTTTATTAAGGGTTTGGCTCTTTCCAAAATTTCCACCCTTGTTTTACTACAAAACCTTGATGATCTGCGACCAGAATTTCTTCGTGGAGGTGATGGTGAAGTCTAACTAGCCTCCCGAGTCCTATCACCTATTATTGCTCGATTTAAAAAAAACAAGAGCAACGTAGTCACCACGGCAAACCGCCGACATAAGATTGATCAAACCGTTTATCACCGGGGATGAATTCTAGTTAGGTCACAAAGGTTTCATGGTGGTCAAAATATGAAAATTCTGACTAGAGCCAAAAAACTACTCGGAAATTTCAAACCTTTACTTACTATGACAGTTTACCATAAAGTAGATTACTTGTTTGGATAATAAAAAGGTAAATTATCTAAATCAATTCTTAAAAAAATATTATTCATTGAGTTTAACCTCTTTTTAAAAGTGGTGGAAAATGTGATAATATATTTTAGTAGTTCAAAAACAAACACCAACAAACAAGATGTTGACCCTTCATTTTTGTGGATTGTTTTGTGTCGGTGCAAGGAATTTTAGGTTAAAAACTATAATACACACGTGTGCGCATACATATACTCACACACATGAATGCAGTTGAAATTATAACGTTATAGAAAATTCATTGGGAATGCATAGTGAACAATGAATTCCCATTTTGAATATATTCATATCGATTATATGAGAAATATTTCAAAAAGTTATGAATAATCGACACGTCTACATAGATTAGACATACACGCATACATATCCTGGAAGTATTATAGATACTTCAAGCATGTATAATAACTCACTTAAATTTGCAAAACAATATTAATAGATATCCATTTCATGTTACAAATTGTAAACATTTATGAGTGGTATATATTTTATTACAAAAAAGTGATGTTTTACTCTTAATTTGAAGCTAGTGTGTTAGTTATAAAGTAATTGTTTTTAACATTTGTCATAACAACAATATTTATACAACACTTGGATAAGAAAGTTAAATAACTTTAAAACCGTTGTAACTCTCAAGAAAATGTTTTTAACATTTGTAATTACAAGCTTATGCTCGTCATCCATGGTGGCAAGTGAACTTTAGTGGTCAGTTCATGTCAAGTTCGCTAATGCAAAGGGAGGGGACCTCCTTTGACCTATGTAATTTGGACTTCGAAGTTTAATATAACTTGAACGTGCTTGAATTATGTACCGCCTCACCTGTTTACAAAACACACTGTAATTCTTAAACTTACACTAAAATTACTAGTAATTTTAAGTGTTGGTACGGTATAAGGCGGAGAAATAAGATAATGCATATCTATATCTTTGTTTTTACTCGGTGTGTGTACATTAAGCCAAACTTATGGACGATGGTGATCTCTTATCTTATAACCTTGTTGCTATGAAAATACAGTGCTAATGAAGTGATAGGTAGGGATGGTCCACATGATCACCTCTAACTTGAGAGTCATTGCATGCATAGATTGTAAATGTAGGTAAATCTCACATATAGTTGATTATGGTGTATTTATATTATCTTGGAAGCTTCTTAGGGTTTTTGTGAGTGTCTTTTTGTGTGTATTGTAAAAGAAGGCGGTGATGGTGAATAATTGGGAGTGATGGTTTCTCAAAAATAGAGAAATCGAAAACAATACAAGTAATGAAGATAAAAAGATAAAAAAAGTTTTCGATAGTTTCGGAATTTACTATGTTTTTATCCGTTAGTATTGTGGTTTTTACATGTAATTTGAGCATACTTGATCAAAATGTATACCTAAGCTTGTTTTGGGATGTTTCAAGTGTTGGGTATTGGTGGCATCAAGAAACGCAATGGAAGCTAAAAACGAGTAAAACAACTTTCTAGAAATGCCAACCAATACACCCACCCAATGGACCAAACTCTAAACATATATATAACAATGCAACTAAACAAAGATGAACAAGGTCAAGAAGTATACCAATCGAGATGTCTTCTTTCCTTGTTGTTGATGAAGGTGTTGGACGTAAGAACACTAATGAGTGTTTTTCTATCGGTATCCACATCAAGATAGTTTGATCCCTACTTGCTAGCGTATTTGGACGCCACCAAGACCGCCATATAGAACTAACACCACTTGAAGATCAAATGTGCGAAAGTCATATTCCAAGTGTGTTTGAGAGAGAATGAGAGTCAAGACTAAAGTCAAGCAACCTTAGCCAAGTCTCTAACTCATTTGACTAGTCATATGATGTAACATCCGAAAACCCGGCCTAGTAGTAGGCGGGCTAATGGTAAATTGAAATATGTTTAGTTATGCATGTTTAAATATTTGTTACGTGATTAAACGAGTATGTGATATCGTATGTATTTATGATTAAATAAGATTGAGTTTGACACGAGAGTTATAGAAAATACCTCGATCGTATGTTAAGTAAATTGGTTGAGAAAGACAAATTGTTGGAAAGTGTTTAGAGAAGATAAATTATACCATATTAATTGGATAGCTAAAATAAGTATGTATAGAAATATATAATATGCTAGAGGTGATATTATGACATTATGTATGTAAGTATGTATGTATTTATGTATGTAAGTATGTATGTATTTATGTATGTTAGTATGTATGTATATGTGTATATGAGTTGGTGGGAAAGGTGATGACACCTATTAATGGAGAAGGTTACACGTGTGTGTGTGTGTGCATGTGAACAATTGAAAGAAATCTGATTTTGAAAGAAGGAAAAGAAAGTGAATGTGTGTGTATGTGTATTCTCTGGAACAAAGAAGAACAAAGAAAAAGAAAACTGGAAATTTCAAAAGTAGAGATTTGGTGATTCAAAATTCAAAATAAAGGTTAGCTGATAATCCATACATGTTACTGATTATTTGGTTATGTTTTTGATTGTGTTTACATGGCTAAATGGAATTTCACCATTGTTGGGTTTTTGAAGAAAATGGATGAAATGGGTTTTGATGATTTTGTTATTTTTTAATTGATTAAAAAGTGTTTATGATGATCTATGATATGTTGCATGAAGTTATATGTATGTTAGGGATGTTTTTAATCGAGAAATATAAAGTTGATATGAAGAAATATGAGTTTTCTTGGCTGGAAATCCGACAGTTGATGATCTGCAAGAATGAAGGTCGCGGCACGACACTTGAGGGTCGCGGCGCGACGAGTAGCGGATTTCAAAAGTCCGGGAGTTGCAAATCCGATAAGAGAAAACCGATCCTAGAAATCCGAATGTACGAAATCCGACTCTGAAATCCGAGAAGCATGAAATCCGACACTTGAATCCGAGACTTGAGACCCGGATTTGAAATCCAATGGCGTCGCGGCGCGACGGGGCCTGTTTCTAGAAATGTTGTTTGTTTTGTTTGTTGTTCGTTTGGGAAAAGTTGTATTGTTAATTATATGATTAAATCAAGTTATTTACATGATTAAGAGATTTAAATATATGTTGAAAGATATATTTATATATTCGAGACTAATTCGGTTGTTGCTATGTTTTCAGCAAACCATAGACTCGGTGATATTAGACAACTGAGCACGTGTGATACGAGGACTGAGGTGAGTGGAAGTTTACCCACGGGTGGTTTAGGTGGTAACATTATGAATTGATGTACTGAAGGATTGTTTGAATGCAAAGATTGTTTGTTGATTCGAATATAAGATATTTGACTGATAGGTTCGTTATGCGAAGATAGATTGATTGTCATGCCATGATAGACTGTTAAGTCTGCAATATGCTAAATGAGAATTACATGTTCATATATGTTATATGTGAAAGAGTTTTGATTGTGATTGTGACTGGAAGAGTATTTGGATTGTTTGAGAACCGACTTCTGTGTAACGGGTCGGAAGAGATCAGCTTCTGTGTAAGGGCTGGTTGGGGTCAGCTGCTGATGCAAGAGCTGGGCTTGCTTACGGTTGGTTGAACAGTAGTAGCTCCTCTGTTGCATTTGTTGCTCAGAGGGGAGTATACTGTGCCAATCGGCAGGGAGCTATCGGTAAACCTTTGCTTTGGCCAGCTTTGGTTGTAGGTTCGGCAGAACCGTCGGTCCTCGGGATGGAAGAGATTGTTGAATTGACGGATTGATTGTTGGGATTGTTGTTCAGAGGTTCATTTGTGAATTGAGATTGTTGTATGCTTGTCTGTAGCTTCCATTCACTTAGCTTTGTGCTAATCCCCCACGGTTGACTGCTTTTTGCAGGTTTATGTGAGTAGCTGTGTAACACCGTATTTTTAACCCAAAAATTTTCACTTTTAATTACACCTTGGAAGCGTTTTTAAACCACAAAGTAATTACAACTAATTACAACCACTGTTTACAAAATATCAGTATTACAAAACACGACTCGTCACAATTAAATTATCAGAGTCCTAGGTGATTACTCCTCAAGCTAACCACTCTCAGCCGGGCCGCTGACTTACCAAAACCTGTAAAAAGAGTGAGAGGTGGGGGATTAGCACAAAGCTAAGTGAATGGAATATCACAAATCAGATATATCAGCCAGAACCGCATGATATCAACAACCACAGATAAGCACCCTGGGAAGACCGGCGGTTCTGCAGGAACCTACAACCAATGCCGGCCAAAGCAAAGGTTTACCAATAGTCCATTTGCTATTCTCACACAGTATCATCCTCTGGTAGCAACAAATGCATTCTAAGGTCCTGATACTGCTTAGCCAATAGCAAATGAACCCAGCCCATAAGCCCAGTCGTAAACTGACTTCCCTTCCAACATGTATACATATCACAGAATACAACAATTAACATTCATAGTTAATTAACCAACAGATATACAATCTCTCCAACAATAGTTGCAACCAAACCAGTACAACTAATATCACCTGTGAGCAAACATCCACTCACCTCTGGTTCTCAGATATTTCCACTCGGTGATCTAATTTTACTGAGCCTTGTCTGTCTCTGAGAACACAACAACAATCAATTAGTAATCAATTCATAAATATATGTGTCAATCATATATTTATATCCTTTAATCAAACATAAACATGTAAGATTCACATATGAATACACATATATCACATAGCATCATACAATGCAAAACAACAAGCCAAAACTGTCGGATTTCATGAGAAATCCGACACTTATATCGGAATCCGCAACCTCTATCGGATTTCACCATCAGATTTGAAGGAATCCGCAACTCCACCCGGATTTTCACACTTATTGCATTTATCTTGTCACCCACAATCGGTTTTCACAATTGGAATCCATCATCGGATTCCACACTCGGATTTCAAAAGGATCGGATTTTAACATTAGGATTTCACACATCCGGATTCAACACCCGGTTTTCCACTCGGTTTTGATCATCAACACTAAATCCGCAACCTTCAACCCTTCCATGAATCCGACAACTTCAAACCTTGTGTAATTCATCTTTCCAGTTTATACAATTCACATACAAGTTCATATAAACACATATAAACATGTTTAAACATGCAAGCATGCATATTAAACACCATAAAACCATAAGAACACCAAGAACATCAAATCCGATTACTTCATATGATAACAAAACCCACTTAAAACCGTAACATGCTTATAACAACTAGCATGTTAGCAAGAATCATATAATCATCAACCTTTGAAACTTGAATCACACAATCAAGAAATCAGAATTCCGATTGTTGCTCTTCTTTCTTCCTTTCTTCTTTGCTCTCGGTTTCACACTCACTTTACACACACAGTAATAACTTCAATGTAAAGTAATACCAACACACACCCACGTATACATCTTAATTGAGCATGAGGTGTCATGGTTTTAAAATACTAAGCACATGCACACACACATATCACCGTATACATACATACATACATATATATATAATCCATATTAATTAATTAAATAATTAATTAATCAAATTAACCATTAAATACCAATTAATTAACATAATAATTCACGTGTAACATACCCCAATGTCTACGTTTCTACTAGGCCCAATCTCAGGATGTTACAAGCTGTTTAGCTTTGTTTGTGGAAAGGGGAATTTGACCGATACTCTGATATTGTGTTTTGAGAAGAGACGAGCCACGTTTTATAATCTTTTGTAACACAAACGAATGTTGTGATTTGTAAAAGTACTTTGTATTTTGTGGATGTTTATGTTAAATGAAATTAGAGAATGCTTCCGCAGCGTTTTTTTTTTAAAAAGTGGCTTAAGTTTTACGGTGTTACATATGACTCATAAGGAGCCGAAAACTGTCCTCGTTAAGTTAGATTCAATAGCCATCAAAGTCACATTCAAACTAGCCTTAAGAGACCATTTAAAATGGCTATTTGTAACACCGTGATTTCGAGAACGAAATTTTTCTTTTTAAAATACAATTTAATATTTCAAACTGCGTGGGTTTGACTGTAAATAGAACAATCAAACCTGTCTTATATTTTAAAAATGCAGCGGAAGTAAAAATACGTGGCAAACTATATAAACATTCAAAATGATGCCACAAACGACAGTTGGTGTTACGGAATACATAACCCGCTGACCATTATCTTAAACAGACATAAACATAGTTCAACAAAGTTTAAACATAAAAGCAGTGTTCCTCCCAAAGCAATTAACTACCCGCAGGCTCCCGAGCTCACTGAGGATTACCTGCACATGTGGAGTGTAGCATCTGTTAGCTATAATAGCTAGTGAGTACCAAATAGCATGCAATCAATATAAGTACATCACATATCATCAATCATGCTCAGATAGTTCTATCCTAGCATCTCGCGATGAGCTGGCGTAGTCAGGAGGTAGCATATCTTGCAGGGGAGCTAACCCGACTCAATGCACCAAACTGGGGTACCAGACACATCAACCGCACCGGTGGGGGAGCTGTTAAGCATCCACCGTTGCGTTTTGGAATCAACAGATTCCTCTGTTGTACAGCCGCAGCTATACCCGAAGAGGACAAACCTTGTCCGGGGCAAACCTTGCCCAATAAGTAGGACAACTTGGTCCGGGACAAACCTTGCCCAATAGATCCGTACCGATCACAAACAGATAGTATGATTCAACCGAATCATCAATCAATCAATCATCAATGCGCGCATATATTCATTTATCATCATAGCATACACCTAAACAAGTGCATACTACATTGTGTCAACATGGTAAGTTCTAGCATTATCATGCAATCCTACACTTAAACAAGTGCGTGTACAAATCATGGTATACAATTCTGTGATCATTGTTAATATATGTTATAGGTATATTAATTGTTATGTCGTTCGTCACTCACCTGATAGGCTAGAATAAGCAAAGACCTTGCTTTGGCACACACGGATTGTCAATTCAACCTATAATACCAAGACTTAAGCATCAATCATTTGAATACGCGAGGAACGTCTAGGATACTTGAAACAATACCCTAATGATGTTATTTTACCATTAATTAACTAACTATAGCAGCCCAAGCAACAACACGTGAATACGTGGCACAAAACAGCACATTAGGCTGTGTGCAGGGGTGTCGCGCCGCGACACAGCCTTGTGTCACGCCGCGACCAGTCTGCAGAACTGTAGCTGGTGCTTGTTTTGTGCACAGCAGGCTCATTTTAGCTCATTTCAATTCCAAATCAATTTTGGTAAAATTCTAGTCTTTCATAGGACCATTTGACACTTGTGGAAGATTTCTAACATCAAAAACTCCTATCCAATTAATTCATACGAAAATCACAATTAAATGGACAAAGATGTGCGCATAATGGCCAAAACTTGGTGTAGACCAATTCCAAAACTTGCAACACACCATATACACCTAATATGATGTATTGAAGGTGTTGCAACTGACCAAAACATTTAAACTCTTTGTTTGGTATCATTTTCCAATTTCTTGCCTATTTATGGCCTATTTTCACTATTTTAACCAATTCAAGCAAAACAATCATTCCAATTCAAAACCAATGTTCTAATCAATTCATACAAGTCATATGAACCTATTAGAACCTTAAAAATCAGTTCTTGATGTGTAAAAACAGATTTAGGCCATTTTGGCCATCTTGACCCATTTAGGCTAAATATTGGATTTGTGCATAAACACCACTTCTAATGCACCAATTGAGTTCTAATCAATCCTAACAAGTTATAAGATCAATTAGAACACTAAATTTCAGTTCTTGAAGGTCAAAATCAGTTTGACCCGTATTTGACCAATTTTGACCCATTTGAGCCAAAATTCAAAACTTATCAAGAACACTACTTTAATTCATGGAATTGGTTCCTATACACTTATAAATGATATTAGAACCTATTTCAATCATAAATTTTAGTTCTTGATTGCTAAATCAAGGAACCCACTTGTAAACCTAGAATTTCAAGTCTTGAAAGGCATAATCAAGAACAAGGATTAATTGGCACTTACAATGATCAAAGTATGATTAGAAACAACTTGTGGGATGATTTTGATCCTTATTTAGCTTCTGGAACAAGAGTTTATGAGTTTTCTTCAAAAACCCAAAATTCAAGAATGAGGAACAAGTCATGGATGAAGCTTACTAGGTGATGGAGATGATGAAGATGATGAGTTAAAGCTGATTTAATCTTCAATTTGCCACTTAAATCAGAACCTTAGATGATCTTCTTGTTGGTTTGTAGCCTTTCTTCTTCACTTGGCAAGAACAGAGAAAAGAATGAGTGTGTGTGTGATACGTATGAAGATGTGTGTGTCTGTGTATTGATAAAAAGGCTGGACCGACTTGTGGGTATTATTATCCACAAGTGGGTATTTTTGTTCCCCTTTCCAACTTACAACTCATCTCTCGTTTAACCGTTTCAACTAACGAGGATATTTTTGGAATCCTCGATTGAAACCGTTCAACATTTTATAATCTTTATCTATATTTATTAATATTTTTAATAACCCTTTTATTTATTATTTTTCATATTTCATATCATTTCCTAGAATATATATTTATATTATTTAATTAAATTAAATAATTGACGTACCATATTCGGACACGTGTAGGCCCGTTTTGAGGATGTTACACTATTACAGCGTTAGGCATGGTTGTGCTCCACGAGGCACATCCGTGCTGGCCCAACTGGACACACCCAAGTCATGCCCGACTTGGGCTCGTGCCTTAGCACTAGGCATGGCTGTATCTCTATAAGACACGCCTGTGCCGGCCCCATATGGAATGCCCTAAACACATCGGTATTGGGCCTGTACCCGACAGATGGGCACGCCCGTACCTCCATCAGGCACGGTCGTGCCCGGGCCTTGGTGATTTTCTCCCTCTCTCTCGTTCAAAGGAGTTGTCGGAATCAATACTTAGCGTGTGATACAATAGACCTATGACTCATCGGTAGTGGTACCAACTTGTGTGCGTCCATATTGTGGTTTTTATATGTCATTTGAGCATAATTGATCAAAATCTATACCTAAGCTTGTTTTGGGATGTTTCAGGTTCTATCAGAGAAGCAGCAGAAACCGGTTGTAAAAGTGAAGAAAATAAAGTTCTAGACGAAAATCTGAAGCTCGTGCCATGAGCCACATGCCTGACACCGCGAGGTAAGCTTTCACATCTACAAGCAATTTATCTTGCGTCGGAAAGAGTTACGGGTTATTGGAACACCATGCTTCGTGCCGCAAGCTCATCGACATGCCAGCATTATAAATTCGAATTTTAGGGTTTTGTTGGGTAGCTTTTTGCATGAGGGTTGACTTGAAGACATCCCTGGAGGCTGGAGCCAAGAACGACCAAAGAAGACCATTCTTCACCTCTTTTGACCCAGGAATTGAGAATCACCGATCAATCATCATCGAGTGTCATACGGCTTGTTTAGATTTCTGAATTATACATGGGTTTTACTAGATTTTTGATTGTTTTGAGTCTGTCTATGGGCTAATTATCCTATGTATTCATTCTAATGATCAAATCCTAGTAGGATTCTTACTTGATTTCATTCGTTAATGTACAGTTTGATGCTAGTTTTATGTTTATTCAATCAAATATTTGATCTTTTTGGTTTTAATCTTCGCTTCTTGATTCATGGCTTATATTGAATATAAATCGGAAGTTTATATGATGTATTTGTCTCTTTAAATGATTTGTCTATGAATTATTTAAGGGTTTATTCGGACAAATAATCAGGATCTTGTTGTCATAACTGAAACTGAAAGATATGAACTTTACCATCACGGACATAATAGGGTTTTGTTAAAAACTGTTTTACTCGGTTGATAAATTATGAACTAGGTTGGTTTTAGAGGCTACATTCAATCGGAAGTTGTCTATCAAATCTTTTACACACTAACTATATGGAATCGAGAGTGGATTGTAGTAAAGTCAATCCGGGTTAATCAATTAAACTGATCTCGAGAAGTATTGAACTAGAGGAGAGATTTAGAGTGGATACATTCTTTAATCTTGATTTTCTTTTTTTGATAGTATTAGCATTAGTTTAGTAGTTTAATTAGTTCTTTTAGTTAATTCAAATTCTTAAAACTGAAAACCCTTTTTTTAGGATTATTATTATTCTATCATTCACCTTTGTTGCTTGTAGTACTCTCTGTGGTTATGATACCCATACTTACCTCTACTGTGTTATTACACGATTAGATATACTTGCCTATTGTTTGTGTGCTATAAAAGATGAATATTGAACTTATAATTTTATAATTTAGATTTGACATATCAGTTATCAATTTTAAGAGAGTTTATGTGAAATAAGAGAAAACATAAAGAATGATTTGAAGCAATAAACTCAAAATTTTATTTGAACCAAACTTAAAAATGATGAAATTGATACTTTTACATTTTACAAATTACAAAGCGGTTAAAATTTAAATGAGCAAAATCAACCGTCGTGGGTTGAGGGTTTGTATGGAGCAAGTGCAATACAGTGATCCAAATCTGTAAATACATAATAAATTAGGGGCTAGAACTGGAAGTATCGATTCTTCAAAAACGAGACTGAACAAGTAACTTGGGGCAAAAGCAGCCCTAATTCCCCTGCTGATTGCTCCAATAAGTTTAAGAATTGTGCGATTGCAATAGATCTTCTTTCGGGTAATTTTAGGGTTACAATCGAGCTCTACAAGCTTAATGTGTGTTACTCAGTTCTATCTTCAATAACTTGATTGCAATTTTACAGAGAAAAATGACTCAGGATGTTGAGATGAAAGAACAGCAGGTCCCAGCAGCTCCTTCAAATTCCACTCCATCTACCATTCCTGTTTTACAGCGTAAGAATGCTTATGATTTTGGGTTTTATTGTTTTAACATTTATGTACTTTTACATCTGTTTCGGATGGAAATTATGTTTGAATCCGTGTTAATTAATTAACAAGGGATGTTAAAACATTTTTATCAACCGTATGAGTTATTGCTACTACCTGCTTTGTTTTTATTTGGACGACAATGGTACCTGAGTAACTGAAAAGTTTGGATTTTTTTATTCGGAATTCATGTCGAATTGATATCAGATTTGAAGGAAATTACGGCACTGATTGAGACGGGAGCATATGCTCGTGAAGTTCGTCGGATTTTGAGGGCTGTTAGGCTGACCATTGCATTGAGGAGGAAGTTAAAGGCTTCTGTAGTTTCTTCGTTCCTTAATTTTGCTCTTGCTCCTGGATCGGAAGCCCACTCACGGCTATCTTCGTATCTTCCAAAGGTTAGTTTTCCTTGTTTAGATTGTATACATGATTGGACTGTAAGTGTTTAGAATTAGTATATCCACAATTCAATTTCAGGATTTATGCTGATGCGCATGTCTAATACAACTACTAATCAATCCTTAGCCAAAATATGTAACAATTGTAACAATTCTGATAGAACTACCGATAAACATTTAGCCTAAAAACTGAACAAATGTACCACGCACTTTAGCAAAGAGAAAACTATTAATACGAGCCCACCTAGGTTCAGAGTCTCGATAAGATAGTAGTTTGCTGAGAAATACGTGCGAATGACAATTTATCAATCATACAGTAAGTACAAAGATAGTAGTTTGCTGAGAAATACGTGCGAATGACAATTTATCAATCATACAGTAAGTACAAATCACTTAGTGAACATTGAGTAAAGGTTGGAGTGAAGGGTCATTGTCCATGTAAAGAAAATGAAACTACATAGTTTTACTGTGTTTTGACCTTCTTACGAGGGAACATTAGCAATGATGGCTACTTAAGTAATAAGGAACATATATAACTTGGGTCAGAATACCACATGATTTTGTAGTTCGAACATTATTGCACACACCAAGTGTCATGTCCTGACCTGTTGTAGATTCTTCTTAATCTCCCAAACAGAAGGGAAAAATGATGAGGTTGGAGAACTAGATGAAAATTGATGTCACATATCTAAACCTGTATACATGAGTTATCACATTTTATGGACCAACACACATACAAAGATGGTTTTTTTGAGAACTTCTTAGGTGGTTGTTGATATAAGTTACCTACTTAGTACTTATACGATAAAGGTTGGAAAAATACCTTTGAGAGAAACTAAACGATATGAACCACAACAACAACAATGCCTAATCCCGCCTTAGCAGGGTATGGAGAAGGTAAGATGTAAACGGTCATACCTCTACCCATAGGTAGAGAGACTGCTTCCCGAAAGACCTCCGACAGAAGGAAAAAAAGAAACAATAATAAAAACAAGAAGAAAAAAATAAAAATAAAATAAAAGTTAAAATTTATAAAATAAACAGGATAAAATTAAGAAAAATAAAATAGAATAAAAATAAAGATGATAATCTCATACCCTGTAGGCCTCTAATCCCTATATATAACAATAATTAACTTATCCCCTAAGATTATACATCATCTATAATTAAACTCTAATAACTTCCATAATTAGATTATTTATAAAATCTAGATCATATCACTAAGGTGCTGTTTAGTTCGAGGGTGTAGGAATAGGGGAATGGAGTGATTGTGGAAGTGGGATGCTTGGTATTTAGAAATGGGTATAAATAATTGGAAAGAGTACCCAAACATTGGGGACCTGTCAAACCAGGGTAGGGGGGTAGGTTTTATAAAAAAATTACCAGCTTTGTTCTTCTCATCCCTGCTCCTGCTTCTTCTCCTACATGTTCATCACTAACCTTCCCTGCTTTTCCTCCATCATCCCATTGACCAACCACCCTGCGGCCCTGCCCCTTTGCCAAGCGTCCCTTGATTTTCCTCTTTACTGTTGCTTCTTCATTCTCCAAGTCGTCTTGCCTATCATTTCAGATCTGCATCTGATCTGTGTAGTTATTTTCCAAAGTGAGCATTAACTCTTATTAATTTGGACATTAATACTACTTCCTACAAGGTTTCATTAATAAAATCATTCCATTATTTATAAATAAATAATGTGCCTGATGGCAATGAGTATGACACGTAGATTCTGAAAATTAAGTTGTATAAGAATGATCGGAGGACTGAGATTTAGGTCCTGATCTGTTGGTCTGTGTAACGTTGTAAAATTGGTGACTTAAACAAAATTATTGCTTACTGTTGCAATTACTATTGATGCTGCTGTAAGAAATCTCTCTGGTTTTGCATTTGTCATCTACATGAAAGGAAGGTGTGATCAATCTGGATAAAATATCAAAGGAGAGTGTCTGCCTGATTCTGAAATGATGTCATTGTCTGTGAGTAAACTCAACCATCAAACCAAACAACAAGGTTGAAACTCATACCCAAACTGATAATCTTCTTGTTCCTGTTGCCATTCCACCCTGTAATTAAACCCATCAATTCCCATAGTGATTTCAGGGCAAGTAACTAAATATCCCTAAAGCAACACTAGTTAAGATAGTTTCATCTCCCAAAACGTGTTCCAAAATGAGTTCATTTGAATTTTGGAGGCATATACCTTAAAATGTACTGCCTAGTAGAAATGACCTGTATTAACCAAAGTTTCATAAGGGAGGCGGTTAGGGATGTAAATAAGCTGAGCCAAGCCGAGCTTTAAACTAATCGAGCCTTGCTCATTTAAATTATTGAAGCTCGAGCTCGTATTTTGAGGTTCGAGCTCAGCTCGCAAAAGATTATACGAAGCCCGTGATAGGCTCGCTAAAGCTCGTTAAAATTATTTAAGTTTTTTTTGAACAATAGTTTAAACTATATAAGTAATAAATAAAAAAGACATTTTGAATTTTGAATTTTTTATCTTTTTCGTATTTAATCGGATATAAAGACAATTTTAATTTTAATTTTAATTTTTTCATATTTAAATATTTAATGATATAAAAATATATAATTTAATTATATAAGTAATAAATAAAAATATATATTATATCAAAGCTTATTTAAGCTCGCGAGCTTAAATGAGCCAAACACACAACTACACAAGTCCTGGCTCGTTTGATAAATGAGCCTTAATTTAAGCTCGAGCTTGTTTAGGCTTGGATTGTTTCAAGCTTGTAACGATCTGAGCTCGAGTAGCTCAGCTCGTTTACATCCATGGAGGCGGTTATGAAAGAATTTTGAGCGAGTGAAATATACCAAAGGAGGGTGTTTCCGGAGCACATGGAATGACATCCAGGGTGAATAACCTTTATATTTGCATTGAGATGAAGGTTAAGTTTCTAATATACGACTATATGTCAAACTAGTTCTTAATAGTCGCTTGTTCTAATGAAATAGGGTGATGGATAAGAACATTGAAAATTTTTAAGAGTACAATGACATTACCGGGACATGCTTGATGGAGTTACTACTCTAAAGGACAACTTGTGATCTTCATAATTGTTGGTGGGCCTGGGTAAATCATGTCTATCACAAAGTGCTTGAGTGATCTTGATATGAGCTCAGTCAAGTTCAGATCTTCCCCTAATGTGTCAAATCCTATGCTTAAAGCATGCTTGCGTATTGATATAAAGCTTTTTATTTTATATTTTATTATTTGAAGCTCCTGAAGTTTTAAGGCTCATACATGAATCATGAATGGTGTATAGTATTTCTTCTCTTAATTTATCTTGTTATGGGTACTAAGTTTCTATACCTTTAACAGCTTGTTGATAGATTAGGATATAACGTTGTACATACAGGGAAATTTTAAAACCTTGATTTGAGTTTGGACTATGACATGTTTTTCTATGAACAGTTATGATATGTATTGCTTTTAAAAAAAAATGTTCTTTGAAGGATGATCAAAACGATATGGAAGTTGATACCGCATCATCTGGTGCTCAAGCTACTGTGAAGCATTCCCCGGAGCTTGAGATCTATTGCTACTTGCTTGTGCTCATATTCCTGATTGACCAAAAAAAGTACAGTGAGGTCAGCATGTTTAATTTGGTTGTTTTAGAATTGCATTTTCTAGGTAAGTTTGTATTGTTGGTTACATAACATCAGTTTTACTTTCTCATCATGAAGGCCAAGGCTTGTTCCTCAGCAAGCATTGCCCGTTTAAAGAACTTGAACAGGAGAACAGTTGACGTTCTGGCGTCCAGGCTCTACTTCTATTACTCTCTTAGCTACGAACTTACTGGTGATCTCTCTGAAATCAGGGGGTGTGTGCTTTACTTGTTTCTTGTTTTGTCAACGTCTCTGTTAAAAATAGGACATACATAACCATAATCAATCACTGTATGTTTGTTCTGCCTTAATAAGAGCATGACGTTTATTTGCAGTAATCTTCTTTCTTTGCACCGGGTTGCTACATTGCGTCATGATGAATTGGGGCAGGTTTGTTTCTTCATCACATATCATTTTACTGTTAGTAGTTGTTGGGAATGCATTTGTTTATAATTTTTATACCCAGGAAACGCTTCTCAATCTGCTACTTCGCAATTACCTTCATTACAACTTGTATGATCAAGCCGAGAAGCTGAGGTCTAAGGCACCACGTTTTGAAGCTCATTCGAATCAACAGGTATTCTTTGAAAACATTATCTTTTTTATTACTTGTTTGATTTTAGACTCTTCTATTGTACCGGTGAGTGCTTATTCTTCTATAAGTTATGTTAGGTTGAGTTTGGATGAATGTTTAATTAGATTGGTGTTTTGTTTTACCTCCTTGTTTGTGTGTTTATTATGTGTTTCAGTTTTGTCGCTACCTCTTTTACCTTGGGAAGATTAGGACAATCCAGCTGGAGTACACTGATGCAAAGGAATCCCTTCTTCAAGCTGCTCGTAAAGCCCCTGTTGCTGCACTTGGTTTTCGAGTTCAATGCAATAAGTGGGCTGTGATTGTCCGTCTACTTCTAGGAGAGATCCCTGAGCGAACTGTTTTCATGCAAAAAGGCATGGAGAAGGCCTTGAGACCGTATTTTGAGCTGACAAATGTGAGTCTATTTTTCTCAGTTTTCACTTATAGTTTCTAGTATCCTTCTTTTGAGCTGACAAATGTGAGTCTGTTTTTCTCAGTTTGCATAGCAGAGCAACTAGTTAGGTTGTTACTCGTTGATGATTACCATGCACCTTCTTGAGCCACAAAAAGCCAATTCTAAAAACAAATACCATGTGTAGGTTGAAATATTTCCCTTTAGTTAGGTGCCCTTCCAATTAGAAGTAGGAAGATGGTGGGTTGGTTAACTTGTTAAACGGGATGAAACTGGTCATCTGCTAGTACGGACCTGGTGGTGTAGGTTACGTTGACTTGCAGCCATTTTTTTTTACCCCTTTTCAGTTTTCTTTTAGAAACTAATTGATGCATTATATTAGAGGTGGCAAAACGGGCGGGTCGGGTCAGTTTGGGTAACGGGTCCAAACGGGTACTTTTGAAAAAAGTATCAAACGGTTCCGGGTCAAAACGGGTCTGGGTCAGAACGGGCTCGGGTCAAAACGGGTCGTTTTAAGAAAAAATGCTAACAATAACTTGATTTTCACTACATTTAAGAAGATATCATCATAACTTGACAATTATAAATATACTAAAACTCAATCATTGTCACTCAATCATAAACCCCAACATTTGCACATCAATCTTATACCCCAAAAATATCAAAATTGTAAGAACAACAATCAAAAGTTCAAGACTAATAAGTAATAACCCATATATATCAAATACCACAAAACTATCAAATACAAACTCATTCTTTCCCCTTCTCCCTCCATTCTGTCCTCATCTAAATATGTAAAAAGACAAACAAAAACCTATCGATTAATATTATAAACATAAAATGAATAAAAAAAATTAAATTAATTTAAAAACCTTAATAATTGTCGGAATTAACGCTTCAATATCTTCTCCAATTTCTTCCTCAATTTCGTCCTCGTCTACAACATATTAAAAGAGTTGAAGACCCTTATATGTATATATATGTGTGTGTGTGTATATATATATCAAATATAACTACCAACCGATCCGTGAGTTTTAAGAATTATAGTTTGAAATTCATAAGTTATTGGGCTTGGGATGTTACCTTACATATATATTATGGGAATTGGAACATTCCACCACAACAGGCCTTCACTCTTGATTTCAAAAATGGGTTCCTTGTATAGTTCTACTGATCTAGTTTTTATATTTTGGTAATTTGAGATAAAGAATGTTTATTACTAGTTTTAGTTTTCTTTTTTGTTTCAGTTTCAGTACCAAAACAGTAGATGCTAATTATGAAACTAGTCAAATTTTCATACCTCAAGTCAAATACAGAAAGATGTCTTGGATAAACATGGCAATCAAGAAATCCATGTGGAAGCTAATTGTAAAACTAAGACAAATTTACATGACCTGGAAAGTTATGAAACAAATCCATGTGGGTACGGAAACAAGCCATGTGAGTATTGATACTAAAACCTAAACTGGGTATGGAAACATGATCTCAAAACATCCACAAAACAACAATTTCTTCCTAAACTGGGTATGGAAACTAAGCCATGTTTGGGATTTATCTGCTTATTGTTTTCTCAAATAAGTGGTTTTGGAATGAACTAAGAAACTTCAAATGAGCAGTGTTTAATGAGCAGAGTTATATGAAAACATAATGAGCAGTGTTTAATGAGCAGAGTTAACTTCAAATGAGCAGTGTTTAATGAACAATAATGAGATGTTAACTTCTAAATTCATTGGGACATTCTATCGAATACATGGTGTGCAAGAATAATATGCCATGGATTTGGAAGCAACCTGTTTGAGTGATTTCCTTTTGTTGCTTACACTAACAGATTATGATGCTTACAGTATCTTATACATGAATCATCAGAACATATTTCAATCGCAAACTAAAGAACTCTACTATTTTAGTTCTATCCATTTTAGACAAAATTAAAGTTACCTTCAATCAAGTGAATATCTATCGAGGGCATCTAGCTCAATCGGCTTCAAATCTTAAATCGAGTGATTGTCTAACGAGGGCAGAGGCTAAATCAGCTTCAATCGAGGGCTTCGAATATGCAATCGAGTGAGGGCAGAGGCTCAATCGGGTTAATCGAGGGCTGTATGAATCAAGTTCTGGGCTTCAATCGACCGATGAGCGGATGAGAAGATTGAAAGAATGAAAGATGTGCTTCGGTGAAGAACTGAAGATGGCGTCTCCATGTGTCTTCCGTTGTCGACTGCAATGGCCCAGTAACACCCGTCCTCCTTTTTCTTCCTGCCCATTATGACCCGTTTATTTTTTTTATTTGCAGCCCAAAATCACCCGTTTGTTAGTAGTTGGTTTTGTTTATTGCCCATTTAAACCCACATAAAAAAAAGGCCCACGCCCATTTAATCCATATATTAATATTAATGGTTCAATTGGACCAAAAAATGAATGAATGGGTGAGTTTTGCCACCTCTAATTATATATGAGGACTTAAACAACATTATTACAATACTGAAGCTCTAAATCTAAATAGGAATGATTTGTATGCTATGCCTAAGAAGGAGATAATGACACATGAGAAAATTAAAAGCAAGGATTTGGAGAGAGAAAATGACCAAGCCATGTGTCAACCAATGAATGCATTAGGCATATGATTAGGTTGATTTATTAGGCATATATATATATATATATATATATATATATATATATATCATTACTCAACTAAATATATATTAAAAAAATGACTTAGGAGGCTGTATACATTAACTATTGTACTTTTGGGCCACTTTTAACACGTTTGAGTCATTCCCCTTTCAATTATGACTTTATATGATCCATGTGATGAGCTAGAGATGAAACACTTTCACCCCAATTCACAAGTTAATGAGTCGAAATTGCCACCTCTACATGACTAACTTTCATTATCAAAGAATATGACATCATGCATGCATGAAATTTTGCATAAATTTAAGATAACAGAATTTACATAAATTGAAGAGTACTCTTTATCATGCACGAATTGTCCTCTGTTTTCAGGCTGTTAGGATCGGAGATCTAGAGCTGTTCAAAACTGTTGCAGAGAAATTCTCTACGACTTTCAGCTCAGACCGGACCAACAATTTGATTGTGAGGCTGCGCCACAATGTGATAAGAACTGGCCTCCGTAACATCAGCATCTCCTACTCACGTATCTCGCTTGCTGATGTGGCGAAGAAGCTGAGACTAGACTCACCAAACCCTGTAGCCGATGCCGAGAGCATTGTATCCAAAGCTATCCGTGATGGTGCTATCGATGCCACGCTAGATCATGCGAACGGTTGGATGGTATCTAAGGAAACTGGTGACATTTACTCCACAAACGAGCCTCAGCTGGCCTTCAATTCTAGGATTGCTTTCTGCTTAAATATGCATAACGAGGCAGTTCGTGCCCTTCGATTCCCTCCCAACTCGCACAAGGAAAAAGAAAGTGCTGAGAAGAGGAGAGAGAGACAACAACAGGAGCAAGAGCTTGCAAAGCATATTGCTGAGGAAGATGATGACGATTTTTGATTTGGATCGTGCTGGTAGTCATTGTGGTAAGCGCTTTTGCCTTTGTGTTTTTATAAATCACTGTTTCAGTATGTTAAAATTGAATTCTGGGATATGGCTCGATTTGTTTTCTCTACCAGAATATAAGACTGTTTTGATTCGGATCAAGTTGACTATGCTTTACATGTCATATTTATTTTAATTGAGTTTATGTGTTAAATCTGGTTATGACAACAGTTAAATTCTAGAAATGCTTTATGTGATGATTTGTTCTACAGCTCTTCCCTTTTCCCCCCTCCCACCACATTTGAGTCGGAAATTTCAACTCGTTCAAGTGAAAACAAGTTAAGTCGGGTTATCTCGACTTAACGGGCCTGGCAGAAAGAGAAAAGTAGCTATAAAGGAAATACGTTTGATGGTTTGGAAGTTGTTTAAAGTGTATTCAAGTGCTTTGCATTATATTCGAAACTTGAACCCAAAAGCGAAAATTCGTTGCTTTTTTTCTAGTTAAGTTATGGCGGATGTTAAAGTAACAGAGATGGTAGCTGAAAGTTGCTAATGATCCAACCAGTTTTTAACTGAATTGGTGTGTTTTAAAAAAAGTATTTATCACATAGAGGCAGTTTTAAAAGTATTTACCGTTTTTGTTTTTTTCTCTATTTCTCCTGATCTTCTTCACAAACAAACGACAGCTGGAAAGATATCCGTAATATCTTCCATCCCAAGACGCTCACCCTGCCCCCCCCCCCCCCCCCCCCCCCCCCCGAGGGCCGTGGTTGGCAAAGAGGTCAACCTACAATTGATCTATTACCTCTCAAGCATTTCTCCTCTCCTTCACAACCATGACGCTGCTGCCTTCCTTGTAGTTGACGACCACTCTAGCAAATTGATCGATTACCTGTCGAGCATTTCTCCTGTCCGTTGAGCATTTCCCCTGACCAACTCGACTCATCATCATGTAAAGTAGGTGAGCATAGTTTTTATGAGCAGTTTTTAGAGTGTTTTATTGCAATCGATATGAAGTAATTGGTATCAAAAGTTTTCGAGTGGGTTAACTATGGTCTATGTGTATCAAGTTTGTAAAGGTTGATGTTGTATAGAGTTTCAAAGGACATCCCTTAGAAATGTTGCTCGTGTTCAACCTAAAGGTGGTTTCCAGCGGCACAATGACAACGACGGTGTGGTCATTGATGGCCATGGTGATCATTGGCGGTGGTGATGTTAAATGAAGAGATAGAAAATCAATGTAAATCAAGAGGGGCTGGTTCTTAAAATAATTTTGCTTTTTAATTAAACCGTCATAAATAAAGTGTTCAAACGTGGATATCTAGATTTAGAATATGAACATTGTAGTTCTGAAAAATATATCATACAACATGAATATTTTACCCGAGATGGAAAATTAGAAGATAAAAAGTGTAAATCTAGAACTTGATGAAACGACAACTCAAATAATAAAAATCGTAAAAATAAAACACGAAAATTCAAGGTGTGGTGAAATTGCAAATCAAACCGTGATATGTAGTTTCGAAACTAAAATACGATTTGGAAACCATTAATTAAAACATAATCATTTTAGTGATTAAGTAACCGAAAACTTTAAATTCAAAGAACACAACATACTAAAAAATGGATCTTTTGAAGAGAAAATTCTGTAATGCTTGAAATTCAAGCATGTTCTAATTTTATTTTCTTTTTGATTTGTAGGCGTACATAACAATATCGTAACATAATTCACGTTTTGTTGTTATTTTTCAGTGAATAGTTTGTTTGTTATGAATTTAACAAATTTCACTTTGAACTAACGATGTTGGAAACAACCAACATTAGATATATGATGTTATTTTAGATTTATGTTTTGTTGGTAATTTTAATGTTATCAAGCCATTTAGTATGATCGGGATTAACATGGAACTAGCCGATTCTATACTTAGTTATAATTCGGGTTTGGAGGTGCGGAGTGCACACTCGAAGAACCTTATTAACTCTCAAAATATTGTATTTGTTCATTTTAATTTTCAAATATCACACATATCTTTGTTAATATTTCAAAGTATCATATTTACAAAATTATCATTTTTGTTACTTTTTAAACTATATATTAAAATATAAGTTTTAGAGTTAAACATATACATTAAAAAAATGATTTTTTTAGTTAGACTCAATAAGAGCGGACGGAATATGAAGGATCATGAGCTCGTGATCCTCCATGAGAGCATGTCATCCTCATCATGCTATTCTGTAGCTCGTTGTCACCTTGTCCTTCGGCATTCATAACCCCCATGACAGACATTTATATTATTTTTCTCAACCAATGATATGCATGAAAATTAATTGTGTAGGTTTTGTGTTAACAGTGATATCAGTTATTACTGTGATAAGTTAGTTATATGCTAGTCATGCTGATATGACTATTAATCATAACAATAGTAACAATCATTACTGACTGTGCTCATGTCATGTTGGGTTCAAGCAAATCCATCAAACATAAATCCACCACTCGTGTAACCAATATGATTTTAGAAAAAGGAAATTTCTAATATTTATGAAACATATTGAATGCACACATTTAAAATAACAAAATTTGGATTGCATAGAAACATTATTAATGGTTGATGATTTTTGTATAACAAAAAATTACTGTTTGGGCTATTAATTTTGTGAATGAGAATAATGAGAAATGATTCTTCCACTTATTAAAGTAATTCATTAAAAAAAACCGATATGTTTAATTAACTTATAATATAATTTTAAAAGTATTATACCATTCATGAATGAATGTAGAAAAGTTAGCTCTCAATAATAATAGATAATAAGTTGATAGAGTCGTAAAAGTCCTAATTATTATGTATAAAAAAATAATTGCACACAAATATCGCCAATTATTAATACAAGTATACAACCAAATATTTGGGAACAAGTAGTAGAAATTTTAACTTGTAAGCAAAATACACCCCTCAATTATAGGATACGACAATAATCACACACCCACACAAACAACCAACTGATTTTTTCTTCCACGTATGGCTACCACTCCTCTCTCCGCCCGTCCCACTCACGCCTCCCTTCTCGGCGTCGCCGGCCGAATCCGACTTCACCGACTGCCGATTACGACGCCTAACTGTCACACAGTTGGAAAAGGATTCAAAACCGATGGACTGGGGGCCACCTCCTCTCGCCGCTCCTCATTATCAAGATTCGTCGTCCTAGCCGCCGGCGGTGGCTCGGCTGCCGATGATTCGTCGTTCGAGATGTCTGTTGAGACAGCTTTGAAGCTACTTGGCGTATCGGAAGGCGCTTCCTTCGATGATATACTTCGAGCTAAGAATTCGGTTTTAGCTTCTTGTAAAGATGACCAGGAGTCGATTGCACAGGTTTATTTGGCTCCCTACGCTCGTATTCGATTAAATTGAACTTCTATTAAGTTATAATAAAAATTCTTACAGAATATACTAATTCTACACGTTCGAAAGCTATTTTTATCTTTTTTTGGAATTTTCGGACTAGAATTTGCTAATGTTCGATGATTACGTAGAAAATGCTAGTTTAGATCGAATTGCATATAATTTCGAAATTAGGGCTTTTAAGGTTTTTGCTTATTTTGACTTGATGTAGTAACTATTATTAGATAATTATATAGAAAATGACCAGTAATTCGGTTTTATCTTCTTGTAAAGATGATCAAAGAGTCGATTGCACAGGTTTATTGTTTCATACCTCGAATTCGATTATATCAAACTTCTATTAAATTTTCCTACAGAATATGCTAATTTACCCCACTTATTAGTCATTTCAGGTTCGAAAGTTATTTATATCTTTTAAACATGTTTTCATTGAAAATTGCTTATATTTGATGATTATATAAAAAGGTAGTTTTGATTGAATCGCATATTATATCAAAATTAGGGCTTATATGCTTATTTTGACTTGATTGTGGTAACTATTATTAGAACAAATATGGAGATAGGAAACTTGAATTTGATGATTTGGGCTTGAAATTCATGAAGTTGACTATGTTACATTGGTATATGATGATGTTGGGCTGTTGGCTGTATACTTGTTTTATGCACATAATGAAAGGTGAATCTTAAAAGTTGACTGGTATTTGAACAAAAAAAAGTGCATCAGTCAGATTATTGATGGAAATCCTTTAGACACGTCTTCAGTACTCAAAACTACTTACGCATGGGTCATTGACTGGGTCATGTGCTTCAATTTATCAGTAATTTCACCTTAATTAGTTAATTCTGCTTTAGAAAAGATCTTTGATGTGGATATTAGATATTAGGTATGCTAGATCATCTTTGCATCAACAAAAAAGGAACCTACCTGTAGTTACAACTATCTGCTGGTGATGCTCGATAGAAATGGGCAGTTTAATATGATGCTGTTGTTTCCTTGTTAACTAAGTTAGCTGAAGGCATAGATTGGTACCTTATCTGGCAGGCATGGATAATATTTCTACTAGAATTTGAACTTCAAAGAGCATTTTATGGACTATCGTCTTTATAGGAAGAGTGAATCTTGGATGTCTCAGTTGGTGCAAGTTCCCATTGACCACTATTACACCCCTTCGATGAAACATTAGCTTTGGCTTAGAAACTTCCTGGTGTCCTCATCAGCTTGTCCTTATTGGATCATCATTACTTTCAATGGATGGGCTGATAGGGGAGTAATCGAGCCGAGTTGTCGCTCATCGCCAAGGTTGAGCTCAACATTTAAAATTGAAGCTTGAAACTTGACCCAAGCTTGAGCGAGCCTCATTTTCAAGTTTGAGCTTGATCGTGATGAACTAATAATATTCAAGCTCCGCTCAACTCAGCTCGAACATTGGTATAAAAGAAATTATTGTAGTATTAATCCAGAGTAGTGTTAATGGACTCGATACTTTCAAGTTTGGCTAGATAATATTCTACGCTATATATTATATTTATACACACACTGACACACAAAGGTTTGGCTTGGTTACACCCTTAGCTAGAAAGCCCATATTATATAGACGCACCCTGCATATCTACAACTTATATAGAAAATATCTTCCTGCTTGCATCATAGATTTTAACGAATTAGAACTGTCAACAAGGGGATTTATATGCATGCTCTTTGCCTCTTTGTTAAACATGAATAACTTATAGATTTATTGAGGATATGGGTGTAGCAAATAGTCAATTTTGGTCTCCCTTTTGAGCTTCTGCATGATACAGTTACTTAACTAGCATGTTTTGTAACTAAATACAAGATGTATATGATTCACATCAACACAAAATTTCTAAAATTTATGATATATATATATATATATAGAGAGAGAGAGAGAGGGAGGGAGGGAGTGAGAGAGAGATTCACAGCAATACAAAATTTCTAAGATTAAATAGAGGGGTGGGGGGAGATGTAATTGGTGATGTTTATTAATATATCTTGTTGACTTGTTTTCAAGTATCACCTTCCATCAAAATATAAAATTTTGAGTTATTTCACCAAGTTGGATCTGAACAGGGTGATGGATAGCTATGGAAACAAAGTAAAATTATTGTGATTGGTTCCAATTTACTGATAGAGTACAAAAACTTGCCAGGTGGAGGCTGCATATGACATGCTGTTGATGCAGAGCTTGTCACAGAGGAGAGCAGGAAAAGTTGTAAATAGTAGCATTCGTTATGCTGATGTTAAACCTGTAAATGCTCCTCAAATGGGATCAATGCCTCAGTGGGTACAAGGTGCCTTAAAAAATCCACCCCTTTCAGTAGAATCACCATCTGCTCGTGATTTGGGCATCGAGGCAGGAGTGTATGGAGCTCTAGCTGTGTTAACTTATGTTAATGGTGCCTCTTCTCCAGTAGGGGGTTCCCTTTCAGGTGCTGATGTTCCGGGCCTTATCTTGGCAGTTAGTTTCGGGGCGTCCTTATATTTCATGACCAAACGAAATGTTAAGCTAGGTACGACACTTCTCAACTTATTTTTCATTATCTTCCCTAGACTATTCATCTTTAAAATTATTAGATGGTAATTTGACCCATATACCTATAAATGGGCCGCTTTGGTTATGTTTTATCCATAGTTGGAGAAATGGTTTAAGCTAAAGGATTTAACTGAAACGAAATTATTCAAATGGTTTGAAAGCCATCTGAAGTGTATTGAATTGCATAAAAATCTCCTAAATCACTTTAGTAAGAGAAGTTTGACTATTTACTATGATAATAATAATATAATATAGGTTCTTTTAATCATATTTAGCATATTAGTTTGTGAGCAAACTACACCTAAATGTATCCAATTATACATGTATTACTGTTGTATTTATGGTACTTCAAGACTTACCTTTTGATTTACTAAACTTCCAAAAGTTACCTTAAAGTGAATTTGGTCACATACGATAGAAAAATGATGTAAGTCACTCAGTTGTAAAAAAAATTAATTACCTCAAAAAGTTGAGTTTTGGAAACTAGTTAAATCAAAGAATCTAAGTAACAACTACCAAGAGATAGGAAATCAGGGAAGAAAGGATAGGTTAAAATTGAAATGGAAGGTTTAAAAAATTCTGAAAGTGAACTTCGTCTAATGAATATCTCCCCAGCCCAAGCTTACAGCTGATACTCTCAATCGAAAACAATTCTTGCCCGCACCTTATTATCTTCCCCTTTCTCTTTTCTTAGTTTGTGTGTGCATAAATTACCTCCCCTTATCTCAGCCATACATGTGTCTCTACTCTCTTGAGTCTCTTCCTTGGGTACACTTTCTAGGGCCTGGTCCCAACATCTGATCATCTAAGAAGTAAGAACTGGCCCCATAGCTTTATCCCTATTAATTGGGGCCTTTCAAAGATGAAGCTCGTCTCCAATCCTGAATTGAGGGACTCACTTTGGATCGAATAAGGATCTTCCCAAGTAGCATTTTTGTTGTGTCAGGGAGCTTAAGCATCTAATCCAACTTGATTAACGATCTGGAATGGGCCATAAATAAAAGGCTGAGAGCTTCTTATTGATGCGACGAATTAGAAATCTTTTGACAGTGAGGGCGGAGTTCAAGGAACACTCCTGTTAAACACTGTGAATAATACATATCTATGGTGCTTATTTGCAGCAGTTTTCATAGCAAGGTGATATTGAGCTGTTTGAGTGCCTCATCGCAATTCAGGAGATCCTTGGAAACTGCCTCACAACGAACTTCACCAGGAACAATCTGAAAAGTGAAGGACGATGACCGGCCATAAAAAACATCATTGGGGTTGGTGTTTGTGGAAACAGATAAGCGGTATTATGCTAAAACTCTGCTCAAGATATCCAATAGAGCCACGTTTTTGGTTGCTCAGCTGTGAAGATAGGCCACTGGGTGATAGGCTGAGCTGTATCACAATTTACTGTAACTAGAATTTATCTTCCCAGAACTTGCTAAAAAATAGAGGTTCTCAATCGTTCAACATATTTGGGGATACCAGGTAGTTGTATGTTTTCCCTTTGAAACTTTTCATCAAAAATTCAAGATAACGGGTGCTTAGGAGGAATAAAATGGCTGTATTTGGGGAGTTGGTCTAACATAACAAATATTGCTTCTTCATACCCCTTGGATTTAGGTAAGCCAATTATGATATCAAGGGAACTTTCCTCCCTAATAGGCGAAGGGATTGGATAAAGACCATTAGGGGATAGTGTTAAAGACTTGTACCATTGGCATACATAAGAGTCCTGGACGTAATGTTTAACCGGCTTTGGTCATTCCTAACAAGTGGACTTGAGATCTGTAAAAGCCTGAATTTGACCCCCAAGTTGGCTATTGTAAAATTCATGTAGTAAGTTTGGGTACAATTTTCATCTCATCTCTCGTGGTACAGTTTTCCAACAATTAGAGAGGAACCCTGTTAAGAAAAGGGTCCTTTTAATGGGATTTCCTTCTTTTAGCATGTTCCCTAGGAAGTCAAGCTATGCTATGATGTATGCGGCCTAACCATTTTTGTGGCCGTTTCCTATACTCCCCCTGGCCATTCAAGATGCTTACCCAGCGGGGATTGTAACATGTCCCTTTTGAGACTTTTGAGGTCACCTACCCGTCAAGAAAGGGGTCCATTAATAAATTGGTGATTTTTTTGAACTTTCAACCTCATCCAATGTTCTGCACCATCCAGCCAAGTCAAGAATGAAAGTAGAGCACAGTTTCATCAGGTAAACGGGACGGAAGAGGGAATCAGCAGCTTGGTTTTCTGTGCACAGCTTGTTACAGATTTGGTATCGATAACCCATTAATTCAGTGATTTATTTCTGTTTGATCAACAGTGATGATTTGTTGACTTGTTGCTTAAGCTAGTATTTAAGGCTCTTTTGGTTGGTAAAGACAGTTAAATGTCATGTAGCAACTAGCAAATAGGGCCGCCAATGCTGAATAGCTAGGACAAGACTGATGATTCCTTCGAGTATTGCAGACTTGTTGAGGTTGTGATCAGAAAGGGTCCTACTGTATTATGCTATGGGTTGCATCAGAACTGCCTCAATTCCACGCCAGAGGAGTTATACTCGCTCTTAAATGGTTCATAGAAGTCGGGTAAGGCAAGCACAGGGGCAGAGACCATCACCCGCTTAAGTTCTTCAAAAGTAGCTAGAGCCAAGGATAACCCATCTTTTATAGTCAAATCAGTCAAGGGCCAAGCTATCTTACATAACCTTAAATAAAATTTTCAATGTGAGACCAAGGGTTCGACTAAAATTGTTTCTAGGTATTGGCTACTTACTCTAGAGTGGAATTAATTTTTGAAGGGTCCACTGAAACCTTGAAACCCTGAACGCCCTGCTGTAATGATATGGCCAAGATACTCGACATACTGTATTGCTCTTCTTCTTTTTTCTGTCAACAACTCGTGTTCTCGAAGAAGCTGTAGAGCAGTGGTGAAGAGAGGCAAATGTTGCTTGCAGGTGCAAGTGTAATAGGATACTGTCAAAGAAAATGAGTAACTGCTTATGTAGTAATGACCTGAAAACCCCCTGATACTGGATGTGCCAATTGAATACCACAATTCCCAAGGTTCCACCCAGGCTATTCTGAGAATCAGGTCCAACGGCCCAAGTGCATAAACAAGTGCATCGATGACACAAGAGAAAGACCCAAAAGTAGTAGTTTTACTGTTAAAGAAATCTGAGATGACAGATGCCAGTATTACCATGAATATTAGAGTTAGGTTTAGTTGAATTGAAGGACTTAGTTGGTACCTGATCAGCTAAGTAGTCTGGAACTAACAAGACTGGGCTTATCTGTCTATCGATCCCAGTCATGTTTGGAGCACTAGGCCTTTCAACTACTAGCCCCATTAGGCCGTGACATCTTCCCTTTTGCATTCGTCCAATCTCCATGAATGGAAGTAGCAGTTGCAACATGTCGAGCCAAATCCATCACATTACACACTTTTCCCCAATTCTTGATATCCGACTGGAGACCTACAACCAACATTCCGCTGTACTATTCCTCGGATTGATTGTTGATTAGAGCTGACATAGTTTCAAATTCTTCAATGTGTTAATCTATTCTCCTTGTTGAGATAACGATCCCAATGCCTTTGAATCGAGTCATCAGCTTAACTTGGAATTTTTCGACAGAGGTTTGTGGGTGTTTCGTAAGTGCAGACCTATCCATGAGTATCAATTTCTAGAGAGGAGGGTTGGATGTACCTGAAAGTAGAGTTTCAATTTCGAATGAGGTTTGTGGGTGTTTCAATTTCTTGATAAGGAAGCTTCACCTTCGCCATGGAGAAGCGAGAGGTCTTGGAATGATTAGTTCTGACTTCTTATGAAGTTGTCTAAACCCTCTCTGACTTTGAGTTTCTCTGGAATCATATTCTCCAATCACCGATGGTCCCTTCAGCTGTGACGCACCAGCCTTCTCACTGTTGGAAATCAGAGAAGAACAACACAGAAAAATATATATATTCCACTGAAATTTTGGTGTATTATACACGCACTAAATGTTACAGATCTTCTACACATTTATATTTTATGAAGGGTTGCCTTGGAAGGGACACAACTCTTCAAAATCAAACTGTCGAGGGGGGGCATAACTGCCCTCTTAACAGTCCCCAACTCCTCTAACTAATTCAACTAACAATGTATCTAATAATTACAATTATTACCCTAAAGTTTAGTTTACATTTTTAACATTCCCCTAAACTAAACTTTGACACATCATTACAAAGCTGTCCAAACATCTGCAGTAGAAACTCATCTTCTAAAACATCCAAATCTTCGTCTTGAATCTTTTCATCAAAGACGGTATCAACGTTCATCTAATCCATCTGAAATCCTTCCTTCCCAGATTCTTATAATCTGAGTTAAACAACCGATTACTTAAAAAATCTTGAACACCATCAACCTTTGATGTATCACCAAACACCATATCCAAACTCTTTTCATCCAGATCAAATTCATCATCGAAAACTGTAACTCACCATCATCTTTCATTTGTTGAGTTGCATCAATCTTTGATGTTAATAAAACAATCAATCTTCAATTTTGATGCCACCCATCTTGACATTATAACCGCTTCTTCCAACCCTAGATTTTTTCACTTGGATTCCTCATTCACTTGTGTTCTACAGAACTTCTCACAAACTCCATCAAGATCCACTTTCTTCAATCACCAAAACACAATCTTCAACCCTTGTCCAAAATCTTTTCATTTGGATCACACACATCATCTTCTTCACACACATCACCATCGTTTCCACTCCCACCACCAACCGCCATCGCCAAGCACTACCAGCCGCCACCACCTACGGTAGGGTGGGGGTAGGTGTAGGGGTGGGGCCGGGTAGGGTGGATAGGGTAGGTAAGGGCGGGGTGAGGTGAGGTGGGTAGGGTAAGGGGAGGGAAGAGAGGGGAGGGGTGGGATGGGGTAGTTAGTGCAGGGGTAAGGGTGGGTGGGGTAGGGTAGGGTAGGGTAAGGTAAGGGTAGGAGTGGGTGGGGTAAGGTAAGGGTAGGGTAGGAGTAGGGGTGGGGGGTTGGTGGGGTAGGGTAATTTGGGGTAGAGTAGGGTGGGGGTAGGGTAAGGGTATGATGGGGAGGGTAGGGTAAGGGTAGGGTGGGGTGGGGGTAAGGTGGGAATCTGTTGTGATGGAAGGATTAACCGGTTAGGGTTAAAATAAGGTTAATCTTGTCTTTTGTCAACATTCCGTAGGAAAATGAATTCAATTCCATCTAACCTATTACAGGAATTGAAATCCATTACCTACAGGAATATTAAAATTCCAAAGAATTTGATTCCATCCCAAATAATTTTACCGAATGCAAAATATAACGGAATTTGATTTGAATTCCATTCCATTCCTTCACATTCCGGTGAAACGAACGGGACCTTATAGTTTATGAAGGGATGCCTTGGAGGGACACAACCCTTCAAAATCAAACTGTCGGAGAGGGGGGGGGGGGGGGGTGTTAACTGCCTCTAACAACCCTCAACTCCCCTAACTAATTCAACTAACATTTAGCTAACAATGTATCTAATAATTTCAATTATTACCCTAAAGTTTAGTTTACATTTTTAACACTCTTCAGTGACCTGTCTTTTGCCTTGATACTTCTGATAACCCGGCATCCTTTTTGGAAGGGGTCTGGGCAACTCGTTAAGGATTTCTTTCATAAAATGGACCAAATGGAAGAGACCTTCATGTTACTGGAGAGAGACATTCTCATCCTTTTTTGCCTTGATACTTCTGGTAACCCAGCATCCTAGTCTGCAGCTGGGTACTCACTCACCTGAGGTTTTTAAGTAACTGCCAAGAGATAGGAAAGTAGGGAAGGAACGATAGCTTATTATTGAAATGGATGGATGAACAAATTGGAAACGATAGCTTAATATTGAAATGAAGGGAGAACAAATTGGAAAGATACTTAGCCAAATGACTTATCCCCTGCACAAGCTTACATCCATTACTTAAAAACAATTCTCACACATACCTCATCTTTACCATCATATATAACTACATCCCGTTATATCAGTCCTACAGGATTCTCTTAAATCTCTTCTTCCGATACACTTACAGGCCTGAGCCAACGAGTTTATCAATGAAAATGGCCCATAGCATTATCCATATCATTAAGTTATAAAGTATGATACATACAATAATAAACTTTGTATAGCTGGATACTTGGATTCATTCAAGTGTACTTTGTCCTAGTTATATATAATATTCCAAAATGTTTGATATAAATTGTGCAGGTCAGCCCACACCTGGGTAACCTGCATAAAAATTAGCTGTTACTTGACCCACCTTTCTGTCACCTAAGAGCTTTCATACTACCACTCCTTTCATCCCTCGGAAATTTCCGAAGTTTGACTTGTTACATATTTTAAGAAAATATTTAACTGCTTTTCGGATATTATAAGAATCTCTGAGAATAAAGACAAGTAAAGAATCAGTCTCTGAGAATCTCTGAGAATAATGGATAGACAGTTATTTTAACTTGGCAAATTTCCAGGTCAGAATTTGTTGCAGTTTTCAAGAAATGTCGGGTGAAAGTTGAATGTGACATTTTCCACATCACAAACTCGTGGAATATTATCAATTGCTTTTATTTAAAATTATATGTTGATGGATTGTAAGCTTAATTAGTTACTCACTGTTTCCAGGGAAGGCGACTGTGATAACCATAGGTGGTCTAGTGGCTGGTGCTGTGGTGGGATCTGCAGTTGAGAACTGGCTGCAAGTAGATATTGTCCCATTTTTGGGCATACATTCCCCAGCAACTGTGATAAGCGAATTTGTTCTCATTTCTCAATTTTTGGTCTCCCTGTACTTGAGCTAATCGAGACCCAAAATTTCAAGATTAAATTATGATAATCTTGAAATGTGGTTATCTAGGATGTGTATTGAATATAATGTACAAAATGAATGGTTTTAGAACTTAAATCAGTCAATAACATCTCTTTCTTTACTATGGAGTTATAAAATTTGATCTTGAACTATACATGTATCTAGTTTCATCAGTAATATCTGTGCTGAACCATCATCCTTACTGGTACCTTCATACATCAAATATAGAGTGTAATACAACTTTGACTGAATGATGTAGACGTCATTATACTTTTTTTTTTTAACGGCTCCTAGATCTAAACCTCAATTCGTCCACTACAGGACTTGAACCTATGACCTTTTGGTCAATGGGCAATCATCACACTAAAACACCTAAGTGCTTACTACTGGGCTATAACCAGTGAAAATCACTGTTTTTATTGGGATCTGGTAGGTTTATTGTTGACTCGTTGCTATTTAAAATAAAGCTAATGACCCTGAAGGCTTGTGCGATTAACGAAGAACAAATTTTATTTGCTAGTCTTCTGAAAATTTGTACAAGGAAAATGGAGTGAATCGATTGACATTTAGAAGTAACAAATTCAAGAAACAATCAACTTTTGAGGATGAACAACTGGAAATGAAGTTTTAGGAAGAGGAAGTGTGGAAGGTGGTGAAAGCTTGCAGTACCACAAAGGCATAAAAACCGGATGGGTTCAACTTTACTTTCTTTAAGAGGTTTTGGAATATTTTGAAAGATTGCCTATTGAAAGTTTTAGCGTGGTTTTGGAGGATAGTGTTATAAACAAGGGATGTAACTCTTCGTTTATAGCATTGATTCCAAAGATAAAAAAATCCTTTGGGCTTGGGAGATTATCAAGCGATGAGCCTAATAGGAATTTACAGCAAAGTTATAGCTAAGGTGCTAGCGGAGATTGAAAATAATTGTGCCTATGCTAGTTGGAGAAGAGCAAATGGCGTTCTTGAGCAGGAGATCAATTTTGGATGCATTGCTAATACCTAAAGAGGTGATCGGATGCTTAAAAAGAGACAAAAGGAAGAGTAAGAGACAAAAGGAAGAGCGTGGTGCTTAATTTGGATTTCAAATAAGCGTACGGTAATGTCAGTTGGCAGTTTTTGAATGAGAATATGAAGTGCATGGGGTTTGGTCAAAGATGGTGTAAGTAGATAAATGGATGTACAATCTTCAAGACTATAGGTGCTGGTAAATGGATCACCAACGAATGAAGTCTCCGTGTCAGGTGGACTTAGACAAGGAGACCCCTTGTCCCCATTCCTATTCTTGTTAGCGGTGGAGGGTCTGAACATGTTGTTGAAGGAAGCGCGAAGGATTTTCATAGGATATGCGATTGGTGCACAAAAGAAGCTTCGTATCTCGCATTTGCAATATGCATATGTAATAATTTTTGGTGAATGAGGTTTGGAAAATATTAAAAACTTATCGAGTATTTTGAAATGTTTTGAGAAGGTGGAGGTTTTGAAATTAAACTTGCAAAAGTCAAAGCTACTTGGATAGGGGTGAATATAAACATGGTAATGCAATGGGCGGAACTGCGGAAGTGTATGTTGCGGAGTGGAGCAATTCCTTACCTTGGGTTAGCCATCGGCGCAATATGGGTCATATAAAGAATTGGAAGCCATCCATAAGTAAGATGAAGAACAAATTGGCCGGGTGGAAATTAAAGACTTTGTCGTAGGGAGGGAGACTGACATTCGTCAAATCGGTATTTTCGAGTCTTCCCTTATATCCTTTTTTATGTATTGTGCCCCGGAAGCAGTAACTAAATTCCATGAGAAACTAAGGAGAGATTTCTTTTGGGGTGTGGGGGGTTAGGGGAAAGAAAAACAATGAATTGGGTGGATTGGGATAAACACTAATGACCTTTGAGAAGGCCTGAAGGGTGCAAATCTAGGACTACTCAGGAAATGGTGGTGGAGGTTTGTTACAGGAGAGGGATTTCTGAAAAAAAACAATTTAATGTATTTACGGGGATGATGGGGGATTCGAGAAAGAAGCGAGGGAATCAAAGGGGCTAGATTGACTTGGAGCATCATAGTCAACATAGCAAAACCTTTAAGTGGGTTAGGAATCGTGAAGGGTTCCTTTGGAAAGAGGATGATGAATGGGGCTATGGTTCAATTCTGAGTGGTTAAATGGCTGATGACATTATTTTGAAAGACAGGTTTTCTAGATTGTTTAACCTTGAAGTCTCTAAGGAAGCTGTGGTGTGAAGGATAGGGGAGAGAAGTGGAAGGATAGTCATCAATGCTAGATTTGTTTGATAAATTAAACAGTTATATTTTATGAACTTTTGAGCATGATGTTATTGTACTTGTGTAGTGATGCATCAAATAGCTTGGATCATGAAATGAATGCATTGAAAATTGTTGATCCATATTGTATGATGCATGTGCATTGTTGTAAGAGTCCGGACTTGAGTCGAAACTGGTTACCTCAAGTGACCTTTGTGGTCTTGGGCATATAAAAGTGAGTATTTACACATATCTACTCTACGCCAAGGCAATAGGAGCTTGGATGAACATAGAGATGTCGGGTGCAACTAAATGTATAGGTGCTATCCGTTTAGGGCCCTAGATGTGGCTGTTGATGTGGGCTTCCCCCCATTGGGATCAATGCACTCCAGTTGGCATATGAGTTTGGTGGACTACCCCCACATCGAGTTGATTATGGTTCATAAGCATTGGTTCTACCATAATAAACGGTTTTATTCAATGATTATATTTTGTGTTAGTTGTTTTGTATTAACCCTTTGCATTCACTTAACCTTCCCGGTTAACACTTGTTTTTCTACTTTGGTTGTGTATCCGCATGATCTAGTTGAGGCCTTAGCTAGTGAGACTACTCGGTTGAAGTTCAGGTTGCCTTGTTACAAGCTGAGATCCGGGTGTATTTGTCATTGGTCATCTACATGCCATAACACCATTTTGAAAAATGTTATATCTAAGTATGCTTTATGAAAAGTGATCGTTAAAATATATATTTTGTAAACATATTTGATTTTAAACCATTTGAGAGTCAAGGATCTAATTTTGTAAATGATTTATGTTAGTGCTTTCGAAATGAATATTTTATGTTTTATAAAAGTTTTGATTTGGAGTGAAAAAAATCCGTTTGTTACATGACCACTGTGACTAAAACTTATAAATTATTAAATGGAATAAAATAGTAAATTTAAATAATATTCTGAAATATAAGTTATAAGTTGTATTAACCGATAATTTAAATTAAGTGACTCGTAAGTTGGTTTCATGTACCTTAAGAAGTAAGAACTATCTCTATCTTCTCTTCATTTGGGAAGTACTAGAAAGAAGAAAGGAAGAACAAGAAACAAGTTTTAAGCTGCATAATCGAATAAAGGGTTACACGTATAATTATACTTTTGAATCATTGTTACTTCTACTATAATTATTTAACTCTGAAATCATACTTTTGAAAAAAGAAAAAAAAAGAGTAATTCTATATATCTCCCCTTCATTATCTACATAGCCCCCTTGATTTGACATATGTGAGTGAAAAAGCAACATTAAAAATATAACATTCTTGATTTGACATGTGGGTTTATAAGGAGAGGGGGACTATATAGTAGCACCCAAAAAAAATAGGCTTGAAAATTTGGGTGTTACACGTATATTGTAAATTTATGTTTTTAAGTGCATATTAGTTATCTTGGTTAAGGTAGATGTCTTGTGTTTAATTCATCTTCTTGATTAAAGAAAACGTGTTCTAACCCAACTATAATAATCAGGTTTTTTTACTTTTTCCTGCCCAACCCAAATTAACACAAAACCCAAGTAGTACACATTCCAAATCAACGCAAACAACCCAAATATTTCTCTCAGCTTACTCTTTTTACAAAACCAAAAAAAGGGAAATCTTCGGTTTCGTTAGGTTGCCAAACCCGAAATGGTGGAGGAAGGAAGGAACCCGAAAGGGGTGTAGTTGTGCTCCCGGAGGAGCCACATCAACCCGAGGGCCATACGCATGGCCTAAAGAAGAATAAGAAAGAAGGCATAAGTATTTAACTAGAAGTTGCTTCCAGACATACAATGCCAACAATGTTTGATTAGATTTGTCAACAGCCAGAAAAGTAAACACAAATATTTGATTCATCAGGTATGATAATGAACCATTACATTGTATCAAGTATCAACCTCTTGGAGCAAGTGTAGTGGGGGTCGGTTTCGGCTTGGGTCCGTGGCCATGTGGTGTATTTCCAGCGTCAATCGTGGTCCTCCTTACACTGTCGTGGTGAACGTGGTCGGGGTGAGACAATCGGCATCCACATTCAACGGGCCAATGTTAATATATATAATTTTTTTACTCCTCCAATCCTCTCCTGTAAATACAATTCTTCATTTTAATCACTACAAACTTTCTTCTTCATCTCTCTTCTATAACATTTCACCAATCGCATATACTTTGATCAACACCATGTATGTCAAGTTCTACTTCATCTTTTGAGAACTACGATGGTATTTTAGTAATTTATTTGTGTATTTAAAAAAAAAGTTAATAAAATTTAAAAAGTGCGGTGAAAAGTGTACTACTATAGGTGTATTCTTGGTGTGGCAGTGGTGGAGAAGGAAGAGTGACGTGGCGCTAAGGTGACATCCGGGATGGTCCTGCGACACTGCACTTGCTCTTACATGCTATTATGGACAATCCGGTAACAAGAAAGAAACTGCTCAAACAAACAAACAAACAAAAAACGAGAGTAGCAGGCCCTTTTCTACTTATAAAACCAGCCGGCAGAGAACAATTAGCATAATGATTCAAGATTCTTGTCCTGATTAGAGTAATTATAATTTAGCTTGTCGGATGCATTGAAAAGTAGTGCTTATTGAGATCTGCAAAACATTATATTATTCAAAATCAAGAGCATGGCACACTTTATGGTGCTATAAAGTAGTGAAGGTGATCTACAAAACAACAAACAGGGAAACAATCTGTGCAGAATAAATCTGGTTATAAAGGACAACAGCTAAATATATTTGATCAGTTTACAATCTCTTTCTTTTTCATATTCAACAGACTAACAAAATCAGACATCTTTAATGCCCATAACTATGGTAGGATTAACATTCTTAAAATGGCAGTAACGACAGAAGAACAATGTTTGCTGTTCAAACAGCTATAAACTCTGGGCCCCTTTAAGGAATACATAATGCTAAGACAGTTATTTATAGGAAATAAGAATCACAAAGGACCAGAAAGGAGTAATCAACCTCTGACAAAAGTCAGCTATGGATCAGAATCCTTGTCATGTGAGGATTAGGATCAATTAATCTATTCAAAAGTATCACATGACTTGCCAACATGTAAGCTGCATTCTCACATGAGTATCTCCTTCACCCTAATCTAACACACACAAAGGCAGTTTAAAAGGAAAGTTGGAATCTTTTTCCAAACATGCTGCTGGCATTTTGGTTTTACAGCTACAGTGCCAGCCTAATCAGATCTATGATAGTATGATGTGATTATCATGCCCAAAATCAAAAACCCCAATAGATAAATGGAATCAAATCAAGCAAACCAACATAACTCGCTTATGCCGTTTCCACTAATTAGACACTTCAAGTGATTTGATCCTTAGAGAAACACGACGTCATGAATACAAGGGGAATAGGAGAAATAACTGAGATTCATTACTCAAATACTCAATTATTACTTGTCCAAATGATTCGATCCTTAGCATAGTTGGATGTTCTACCTGAGGCCAAATAGGTCCAGGGCTCCAGGCAGCTTTTATGGTCTATTCGAACTCAAAAGATAGAATTTTTACGATGACTAGATGATAATATCCCAATAATACTTAAAAGAAATATTGAGAACTCCATGAAGCTTCTGCAAAATCTATTCTGGAAAAGACTGCAAAACTAAGAGGACAAATTCGCGAAATTCAATCATTCTACTCCAAGTTGTTATTTCTAACTCAAAAGATTATTGCCACAAAGATTCTAGTTATAACAATGACTAATTGCCAAAAGAAAAACAGAAACAACATGAATTGCAAAATTGCATAACTTAATAATTAGAGAAATAAACTAATGGCAACTTCTGAAAAATCTAGTTCTAACTTAATAGAAGCGTTGATTAAATTAAACACAAAAAAGGAACTTAATAAAACATATAAATCATACTAATAATCAAAAATAACCAAAACACCCTGAATTGAGGAAAAACATAGTGCGAAGAAGCAAACGATTAATATTGAGAATGAACCTCAACGAAGATGATCAAGATTCTTGCGGTTTCTCTGGCTTTTTGCAGAGAATCATATGCATTGGGGTGAATATGCCGGTTTCTCCTCCTCTGGTTAGATAATCGGCTGTCTTAAACAGCATCTCGTGAACATCTACGGTTCCTTTTGGCGCAACCCCGAGCGTCTCAAGCACCATGACTAAAATATGGTTTCTCCAATACGCAATTCGCCCCATCTTCAACCTCGACCACCATGGATGCGACGGAGGTTTCGCCAAATCCTTCTCTTTCACCACCTCAAACCCTACCTTCTTCGCCACCTGAGCAATGTCGGAGTAACTCCTCAGCCCCGGCAAGGCGTCACCTCTCTCGATCCCCTGAATGATCTCCACATGTTCTGGATCTTCGCCACGGTATAATTCGGTTGTTACCCATTCATACGAAACGTACATCGATCCAGGCTTCAAAACCCTAAAAATCTCGCCGTACACATCCTCCAGATTCGGCGCGTGACAAGTCGCCTCTATCGAGTACGCGCCGTCGAAACTGTTGTCCTCAAACGGCATTTCTAGAAAGTTCCCGCAAACAACGTCGCATAGCTTATCCAATCCGGCTTTCTTATTATGCGCCTTCGCTCTGCTCACTTGATACTCATTAATCGTAATTCCAACGACATTACAACCTGAATGTGCGGCAATTGCACGCATCGGACCTCCGACACCGCATCCGGCATCGAGAATCTTCTGTCCAGGTTTAACCCCAATCAGATCTACCGCCATATGTTCATGGATTTTGGTGGACTCAAGGTTCGATTTCCCAGGGATTGCTGGAGAAAAATGAAACGATTGTCCCCATCCCCATTCGTAGATATCGGTGACGAGGTTGTAAAAGGTATCAACGAAGGCCGGAACATTCTCCGCCTTCTCAATCTCTTTGGGACGGCGGAAGAAAGACCAGTACTGATTGTAATTGTCTTGAACCTTTTCACGTTGGATTGAGCCTCCGGAGAGTTGAACGGCGTGTTTGCCTTTTTGCTCGGCGGATCCAAGGATGCAGACGAACCAGTAAAGGCCGCCGGCGAGGAGAGAGGCTGTGCAGACGAGAGTGAGGGAATCCATGGCTGGTGTGAAGAGAGTGTGAGCAAGTGTTTTTGGAGTGTGGGTGCGCTTCTTATGCGAACCAGTAAACGAGGTCGACTTTCTCTGTCTTTGAAATAATAATAATAAATTAATGATTTTTGTTTATTATTTCCGTAATTTTATAGTAATAAAACCATATATTTTTGTTTTCTTGAATAATTATGAAATAATTGGTATTTTTAGTAATTCTTCTATTTAAACATTTCTGAGTTGAAGTGGTCCCCATCACGTTTCGCCACGTCAACCTATAAGAGGCTATATAGGTATAACGCCATAACGGGTAAGACTTTCTTTATTATATTAGTTTTGTTTATTTTTTTCTATCTAACTCAAATTAATTCAAAACCTAAATAGCACTTAAGTCAAATCAATCCAAACAACTAAAATATTTTTTTATCTCCTCACTCTCATTAAAAAACCAAAAAAAATTAAAAAAGCCTATCATCTAGTTCGGTTTGGCAGACCCAAGATAAACAATTTAGGGCGGAACCCGAAACTCCCGTAGGGGTGTTCATTGGGAACCCAAATGAACCCGAGTTACCGCTACGTATGGTCTTACACAAAGTTTTATCTACCAAGGAAATTTTAATGATTTAAAAGTCGATTTTTTTGTTGATCTGGTCTTTTTTGAATTTTCTTTTTTTTATTTTTAAAATATATATGTATGTATATATATATATATGTGTGTACATATATATACAAACAACAAAAAAAACATTGCCTACAATAAAAAAATAAACCTATAATATCATCAATCCAAACACAATAATTAAGTTTGACATATAATACAAAAAAAGAAAATTCAAACATCAAACAACAATTGTCATAGGCTTACAATCAAACTAAATTAAAGATTTTAAGATATTCGAGTATTATATGCATCAAAAAGAACTCCATCGAAGAGGAAAAAAGGCGATGGAGGCTACTGAGATAGACAATAGAAAGTTTAAGGTTAAAACTTAAAAGTTTTTTTATATCCCGGGTTGATTTACACCGGGTCGACCTGTTCAACCGTTAACCGGGCTGGATCACTCTGGGCCAGAAATTGTTAAAAAAACCGCTACATGTTAACCCGCTCTAGGCACCGTGTCTTAAAACATTGGGAAATTTATTGAACAAAATAAACTCTTGTTTTCCCTCTTTTTTTCTTTAATTTTCGTCTTAATAAACTCAAAAACACTTAAACTTGATATTTCTTTTCCCTTTTAAGAAATAACTCAATAACACAATGAGCTATTTATCGTATTATCATGTCAGATTTTTACACTTTTCATTTAATTCATTACTCAACTATAGTGTGGATGCTTCTCAAGACTTCTTATCACATCAAATTTAAGAATCGTTTCCTGCCTAAGTAACCAATCAAAATAATGAAATAAACATTACAGCTGACCCACTATATCCCTCAACATGCATACATGCAGCCTTCCCTGCATCGCATGCTCCACGCACATCTACCACCCAAACGCGTGGTGGCGTGGCAAGCGGTGATGACCACCATGCATGGCCACCACCCATGTGCAAAACAACCTCCACTCCTCATATTCTAAGTTTTGAATTTGATACTTTAAACTATTTGTTGAGTGAGTGAGTGATGAGACTAATGTTGGTCGGAATACCCATTATGTTCTGTAACAATGTTCATGTGGTGTCTATAAGAACACGGCTTTCCATAACGATGTCAGTTGTTTACACCTTAATTGGCACTTTCATCTCAAAGATGGAGTAAAGTGGGGTGGACGAGGTACAACACTTGAAACATTTGGTATAACTTATTATTTTATTTTAATTTTGTTTTGTCTTAGATATGAAAAAGATGGATGGGTGGAGTGAACGAGTATGGGTTAGTAAGATGTAATACGATAGAATTTAAGAGTGGTGTAAATTAGATCCGACAAGTAATCCCCTAAGCTATTTGCAATGGATGATTTTTTTCATATATCTATTAACAATAATGATACATGCGTATTTCTCCAACTGAAGTTAATATAAATTGTAAAGTCCTAATACTTTGTCATTTTAGTTAATCGTGTTGATAAATAGATGATGATATGTAGTTTTATTTTTTTATCTCTTATTCTCTCTTACTTTTTGTTATACATCGTCTTCTTATTTATTATTTTTTTAACTTAAAATGAAAAATTAATTTCTTATCCCAGAGATTTCAAGTTATGATTGAGCTATAAAGATTTTAGACAATTGCTTTGTCACATGTAGAGTCGTCTAGTATGTGAGGCAAGGTTTCAAGCTGTCACACCCCGCCTTGGCGGAAACACGGGATGCGATGGAGAGGATCGTCATAACACATTGATATATGAATAGAAAATTTTACTAAATGAGTTCACACCAACGTGTCACGACGTTCCCCGACACAAGAGGAGACTTGTGCCGTGGTAAGTCACTTCACGACAACCATAGTCAACAATTTAAAACAAGAACATACGAAACAGTTGTTCCCACAACCCGGGACAAGTATACGGGGCTACAAGCCCTAGATTTATAATAAAATCCAAGTTCATAATAGCATAGTAAAATGAAAGAGTCCTTAGTCAACTGCCTATGTCATGCTAAGACTATCTAGGGTCACCTAAACTCCTTAGGCATGGTAATTAGCATTACCTGAAAATGAACACTCGAAAATGTCAACATAAAGTTGGTGAGCTCGCAGGTTTAAAGTAAAAGCATAGTTGTCGTGTAAATTGTTTAAGTAGGACAATTGTGCACGTATAGCATGTTAAGCGTGTAGATGTTGTAACAACATCCGAACCACCAGGTTCAATAGGAATCAATATGAATCAAATCATTGTCTTCCAAGCAGTTATAATAGCATACCCAGCTGGAGCATAAACCGTTGGCTCATAGGAATATAGGAATCAATAGTCATCAACCAACAACAAGTAGTCTTTGCATATACATCACATAAGTTGTCCAAAGTAAATAAGAAATAGTCATCACGGCATAAAAAAATTTAAAAGAGGGTTTGAGTGTCATTCTCCCCCGAGAAATATAGTAAAAAGGGGCCACGAGTACTCACCTTAGTTGTGGGTTGTCACTTGAATCTTAACGTGCTCGGAAATCTACAAACAATCGTATAATCTAAGTTATATTCTATTCACGCGTAGAAGTTCTCTTTTGTACTAACCTTAAATTTAATTAGGTTTCGCGTTTAAGCTTTACTGTAGGTTACATGAGGGCATCCATTCCTTGGGCCTAACTCCAATATACATATTTGAGGTTTCAAACCTTGGTTATTTTCCTTTTCAAATGTGTATGTTAAATCCTGAAATTTTGGGTAAGCTTTATGTATTTTTAAAATAATTTAAACGTCCTAATTATTTTCCTAAACTTTTAGGGCAGAGGTCTTAATGTCTTTATTATTTTATATAAATTTTTCTAGGGTTTAATAATATGTTAATTATTTTTAAGAAATACTTTAATTAGTGTTGGTCAGAAAATGCCTTCAGTTTGCGCGTCACAAAGTTTTTATTTCTTTAAAATACTAAACAACCTTAATAAAATCTAAAAATTTTATAGTAACTTAACAACACTTAAAACTTCATTCATATAAACGTTTGTCCACTAATTCGGATATTTGAATGTTTTAAAACATTTTAAAGTTTTTGACAAACAAAAAGTTTTTGTCCAATTAAAATAGAAAATAAATACAATAAATTCTAATATTTTCTACAGTGATTATAAACACTCTAAAGTTTATCCATATTAAGTTTTAGGCTTTAATTCGTAGTCTTGGATAAGTTGTGATGTTTGAAACTCTGTTATCGAAACCCCCTAGGATTTCCAGATTCAACAACAACAATGTTTTTAACTAATTAAAATAGAAAACCAACTTTATAAATTCTGAAATTTTTACAGGACTTCGAAATCTCATGGAATATGCTCCAGATTTATTTTGAAGAATTTTCGTGATGTTTAGAATAAGTTTTTGAAATATCAAACTCAGTAGGTTAAAACTGTTAGAAATCACAGATCTGCGCATCTAAACGATTTTGATTATTTGGGTGACCAAATCAACTTAGTTTTGTATGAAACCAGTTAGAGATGAAAGAAGACTCAAAGAACTTATTTTTAGTGTCAAGAATAGATTTTTTTCATTCTGTTTTGGCCGAGATATGGCCTATTAAAGTTAGTACATATTCTGCCCAGATTATAGGTTCTTGTTCTTTAAGTTTTAAATCAAATAGACCAATCCTTGGGGTTTGATATTCAACCAAACACATCAAAATCATAACTTTATGTGTGATTAGGATGTGTTTAATCCATCAACCATGTTTTACATGCAAAGAAACAAGAAGAAGAAATTAAAGATTATAGAGGAACATTTACATACCTAAACTCCTCAAATGGAAATCAAAGCCACAAACTTTCTTGAGGATTGAAGTGAAATGGCTATGGAGGTGTAGGGCTGGAGAAAAATGTCGAGAGAAAGGGAGAAGAGGGCTGGGGGAATCGATGGAATGGTGAGATGGATGTCTAGGGAGTTTGTTAAGAGATCAATTAAGGATAGACTAATTTGAATTTAAAATTTGAATATACTTATTTATTTATTTATATTGTTATCCCTTCGGCCAACTTAAATATATATACATTTTATTTATTTTTATTTCATTTCATTTTTTTTTTCTGGCCGTAAGATATATATATATATATATATATATAAATTGTATTAGTATTATTACTTATTATAAGTTCCTAGTGTTGCATACATTTATTTCTTGTAGGTGTGTTTAACTATTTATGTATTATATTGACTTATTAGGGTTACCACTTTGAGTGATATTTAAACTTGTCATCTAGTATCAACTATTATCCATATATTATTAGTATTAGTGTTATACATTTAGTTGAGGGATTCATTCACCCATACTCGCTCTAGAGACATTTGCTCGATAACCTTGTACACTAGGAATCGGTTAAATGTTCTACCACCTTATTTGAAGAATTTAGACATATATAACACCTAATTCTAGTATTTACTAGACCTTAGGTATCACACAAGCACATAGATTTAGGTCGTATAACAAGTTAAACTCAACTAACCTGTTTTAGGTGACGGATGTCACACAAGCAATTAAAATTGTGAAACTTTTTAGCGCTTTCCTGATTAAAGATATATTGACGGAGTACAGTGAAATTCTCTCTAATTCGGTAAAGAATCTAGCAACCTGTTTTATGCATTTTATTCTATATTTTGTGGAAGGTTCGTAACAAGAAAGTTTGCACATCCTCCTTTGTGATAAGACTTGTTCTTTATTTAGATCCACCAACTTAGGTCCTTTATTGGCTATGATATAGAATCAAGAAAAGTTAAATTTTAATGGATGCGTCGGTGCAAGGCTTCAATTGAATTATAGATTTCAATAGCCTTGTTATGATATAATGGCTTTGATTTGTTGTTTTAGTATGTTTTTTTCTGGATCAAATGTTGTTTAAATGCCCTCACCCACAATTGAGTTCGACGGTACAAGCTCGTTCGGTAATTAATTAAAGTGTATGTATAGCCCTCTTGGTTTGATTCAGATTCACTTTTGATTACTAGTTTTTTATGTGTACCGATCATCTATATTCTTAACCTTTATTTAAATGCTTAAGTAAAGAGGTTGAGAAACAAATGTATTAAACTTGTCAGCGTCTAATGGAGACAAAAACGAGAATCTTACATTTATCAACTACCATGGTTGTATAGTGATTAGATTACAAGGACGAAATCTTATAGGTGAGTAAATTCTCTAAGACCTAGAATTTTATTATAGTGTATATTTATATTTATTTATATGTTTACTTATTATGTGACAAATTGCCATAAACGTGCTAGTTGACTTTGAAAGTCACTGGCTTAAAAAGTTAATAATCGCATATTTGGGTGAAATTGACTTATAGAGTCAATTATGTATAGGTGATTATTTTGAAAATTAATTAAATGTGAAAGTTGTAATTTGACTTCTAAAAGTCAAATATCGAATAGAGTGGTCAAACTTGACGAAAATGGTTAATGTGTAAGATGGATTGTGATGTAATTAAATTTAATAAAGTGGTTTAAATGAAATATAAATAAAAAGCAGAGTATTAGATAGAAAATTATAAACTTTGTGTTAGCGAGTAAAATTGCATGCCTGATCTTTATGGTGTTAAAATACTGGTGAGCCTAATAAAATGGGTTAACCGTTTCAATGAATCTAAGAACAAAATAGCAGCCAACTTTAAAGACAACATAAGATAAATAGCAGGTGTAACTATACAGACTGCGTATCTTATGTCATATTTGAAGTTAAGGTGTGTACTTTTTCATGTTCTAGCTTGGGTTTGATGAACCCGTATGGGATTTTGATAACCAAATGGTGCACGTAACAAACATGTTGGTACCATTTTGATACAATGAGAATACATATGATCAAAATTTGTGATTTAGACTAAAAATAAGTCACCGAGTCAAGTTTTGTTTTCGTGGTCTTAATTGAGGTTATTGATAACTTGCTAAAAGTGGTGTGAGAAACATATTCAAATTGTATTATGGCTAATAGAAAAAGTGAAATAAAAATAAACCGTTGAAGGTGAATTATTTGGACTTGTTTATTTGATGAGACCATGATATGTTTGTAAGAGTAGGTCGTATTTATTCCATATTACCATGAGGAAGCACATTACTCGTATCAAGTTTGTGGATATGACAATGTCTGAAATAAAGAGACCGAAATAGTGCAGGTGGTTATTAGTTTGCAATCGGGCTAAAAGAATCGTCTTAATAAATACCAAGGGGTTAGCTTTTGCTATTAGCCACTAGACGAGCCTTGTACCATGCAATATAGCAATTTGCATAAAATTTTCTCTTACACAACAACATAGATCAAAGCACATTTTACTTAGCTTGCGTAGGTGTTAGAACCAATGTCCATTTTTTATAAAAGTAATGAATTGTCTTGCATTGCTACATGTTAGTGTGGATCCCACTGGGGTTGGACAAGAGAATGGGGAGTACAAGGATGTGGAGGTAACAACACGATTATGTTGTTGTAAGGCTTAGTGATGTCATGTTGAGCTTGTGTGACCATGTGATAAGTATGTGTATGAGGACCATAGTGGTTAAGACTCGACTAAGGTTGAGGTTGGACTGAAATGGAGGGGGCAAAAAGGGTCAGCATCATGAGTTAGGATGGAAGTTAAGTAGTATTGTTACTAGTAGTCGGGGTGAGGGAGAGAGACATCCTTGTATTATAAGGGGAAGACAAATGAGACTTGAGAATTGACGAGCAATAGGAGAAAGATCAAAGGAGGAATATAAGATTCATTTGAGGGAGGTTTGATGGAAGAAAATGAATCAAAATCAAAACAAGACTTATCAAAAGACCACGCAATGAGGGGTTATGATTATCCTTTCAATATCGAGGAAATTACGACCTTGAAGGTTAAAAGGATAACCGATAAAGACAGTGGTTGCAATACCTAGCTTACGTAAGGGGAAGATGTATGGGTTGGCAGAGATAACCATGAGTACGAAGACAAGAATATTAAAAGGTTATGGCCGATGTCATACGTTCAGATCTTCTATTTTGCTAGGAAGTATAAGGGGCAAGATACATGAAACTTAATGTCATTAGCGACAAAGAAGTCATGTAGAGATCTGCTATTAGATCTGCCTCCATGATTATATTGAATATTTTGTTTCACACTGAAAATGAGTTTTAACAAAGGCATGAAATGCGAATATTTGGACAAAGTATCAAATTATATGTAACGAAATGAGCTAAGTGATCTAAAAGACTAAAAATAGGTCAAAATATTTAATGACATCAACGTCAATAAAATGGAGATTTCCATTGATTCTAACACGTGATGTCAAATATAGACTCGACGAGACAACAACAGACTCATATACGAAAAACAAAACTCTTAGATACGAAATACCGCAATATCATGTCACCGGTGTAACCCACTTGTTGATGCCAAAAGGGAATGAATATGAAAAAAAGAGCAATAGAAGAAGCAGTGTAGGTAGAATTTGTATGGAGATCTCTAACAGTATCTAAGAAGATTTTGAAGGGTCGTGTGATCCTTCGTCGAGAAACCATGTGGATGAAATTCCAAAGAATATATATTATTTTTGGTTAAATGATGAACAAAAATAAGATTTCCAATGATTTTGAGAGTGACAGGAACAATTATAAGATGATAGGGATGATAAGGCAGACACAACCTTACATTGCATTATGTTCATTAAAAACGTTTCTTTCATATAGAAACAAATAGAGGTGAACATTGAGACTAATCCAAACTGATTAAGGAAAAAAGATTAAAATCAGATCAGAGCAGGTTGGTTGGTCCTGGTTCGGTTTAGACTGACAATATAGGGTCCGTCATCATTTTCAGATCTCTGGTCCTAAAGTGCTCACAAGTTGGTCTTAAGTCATGGTCTAAACCGGTTTAGAAAAAGCCTGACAAAACAAGTCTAATTCGAACAGAACCGCTGCTCCCACAAAATCATGGGCGGACCCAACTATAAGCTAGTGGTGGCACGGACCACCAGTCAAATTTGCTAACGGAGTAGAAAATTTTAACGTTTTCTAGCCGGTGCCTGCCACCAAAATCTAATGAAAAGTGAACACTTAAAAAACGATAAGCTATAATTCAATCTTCGATTTATACATTTAAAATACTTTAATTTACCTTAAAAATAACAATTTAGTTAATAGGGTTTCATAAAAATTGTGTTTTATTTTGAATTTTGACTCTAAAATACCGAAAAACAACTGAAACTTCATTAACCTAACCAAATTAAATGGAAACCCGAATAACACTTTTAGTTTTAATTAATTATATTTTTGCTATTATATGGTGCCTCCGGTCAACAAATATCATAGGTCCGTCCCTGCACAAAATTTCAATGATCTAAATTGTAATACCTTTTGTGTTTGCTCTAGGGGTGTTCATAATCGGATATATGGATATGGATATTTGAAATTTCGGATAGTAGATTTCAGTATCTTAAATTTGTATTTAAAATTTCGGATACAAATAATTGATAACCTGAATTATCCTATTTAAATGTTACAAATAAAATCCAACCGTCCAAATATTTTAGTTGGAGAAAACGTTACTCAAACGTATGGATGGCAATGTGGAATTGAAATCAAAACCTAAATGGGTTTCTACATATATGTAGATCACACATACAAAATGGGCATCAAAACACATCCTAATTTTATCATGTCTTTTCTAGTTTAACTTCCATAAAAAATAATTAAAAAACAGAAGCATGGCTTAAATTATAGATTCAACAACAAAATCAATGAGCAAAGTGAAAAAGAAAAAAATTCCGGTCGAACCAAACAAGAGAAAACTTTAAACTTTAAATTATAATGATTGTTCTTTTTTCAATTTTCATAAGATCTAAATCTGATTAATCTCGGTGTCTCATACACGCATATAGAAAACGATAATCAAAAGAACTTTAAACTTTAAGACTATGAAAAGATGAAACTTTTACACTTAAAAGGTTCATAAAAAAACTTCAAACGTGAACTATTTTTTGTACGATAACTGTTTGTAACAACATTAATGACTCATTAATAGGGATATTTTGATCATTTATATATTTACCAACCATGAATTGCGTCTGGATAGATGAATCATTATTTAATAAGGCTTGATTTTTTTAAAAACAACTTTAATTAATAAGTCATTAATGAGCCACAAAAAATTATGAGTCATTGATTTATTTTAATCAATAGTCAAGATTGGTTATAGCATTTCTTGTATGAAAACAGTTATTGTTTGAACATTCCCCTAGATTTGTTAGGGCGCCCAGACTAAAAAGAGATTGAGAAATTGAGGTACCAAACATTTAAAACCATTAAAACACGAGGAGATGTGAACTTGGGAATGAGTCAATTACTCGGTTAAAACATTGAGATGCCGGATGGAAACTCTAAACATGGGGATTACATAGTCAGAGATATGAACTTGAGAAGATCGAACATAGGGCATGGGCATGAACTATGAAATAAGTGAAGATGAAGTGTGTGAACTATGAAATAAGTGAAGATGAAGTGTGTGTCGGCTTTCTTTTAGCAAAATCAAGGTTATCTTAGGCCTTTTATTGAAAATTTAAAAATTAAACACACGCATATATTTTGGATTATTCAGATATCCAAATATCAATATGTTTTAATTTAAAGAACCACAGTGTCAAGGAGCCACTTCCAAATTTTCTTTACTATCAAAGTCCGAAAATCCAGAAAATTGAAATTCAGAGAATTTCGGATTAGATGTTTCGGAATTACAAGTATGGTGTCGGGTACATATATATTTGAACAACCCTAGTTTGTGAAGGATCAGAGTCAAATATAAGAGAAATCAGATGATTCATTCAATAACGAAAAGAGGGCTTATATAGCCTTACAACCAAACAAAAAATAGAAAAACTAGGATTAAAACTAGGATAGGAATTAAGCTGATAAGTACTTATCCAAAAAGATAAGTATTAAATAAAACAAACTAATATCTATCATCTATTATTTAGCAAAATAACTATCGAGAAGCATCCAGTGAATTCCAACAAATTCCTCCCCTTAAACTGAAGTGTCAACCAGCATTCAGTTTAATCTCCTCTTGCATGTACTCCAATTAATCCACGCAGTTTGATAAATATTTCCAAGCTCACCGGTTTAGTCATTATATCAGCAATCTGCTCTTTGGTTCCACAAAAAACCAACTTCACAATTTCTTGATTTGTGAGATCACGCAAATAATGAAATCTCACATCAATATGCTTGGTCCTCCTATGCATTACTAGATTTTTTGATAACTTAATTGAAGAACTATTGTCACAAAAAATCTCAAAGGTATCACATTTAATTTCATCAAACTGCTCTACAAGTCCTTTTAACCAAACACAATGACAAGCACATGCAGTTGCAACCACATACTCGGCCTCCGTTGATGATAGAGTGACTATGGGTTGTTTCCTTGAACTCCAACATATTGCAACTTTGTTTAATAAAAAAACATAACCTGATGTGCTCCTTCTATCTTCCGTATCCCGTGCATAATCGCTATCAGTGAATGCTTTTACCTTAAAGTCACCATCTCTCTCATACAATAAACCAAAGTCTATAGTGCCCTTCAAGTATCTCAATATTCTTTTAACTGCCAGCATGTGATCCTCCTTTGGTTTTGCCATGAAACGTGAAACTAAGCAGACTGCATACATCATGTCTGGTCGAGTAACAGTTAAATAAATTAAACTACCCACCTGCTGCTTATACAATGTGGCATCAACATCCTCTCCTCTTCCTAGCTTAGTTAAAATAGTGCCCGGGACTATAGGATTTTTTATGGAATTACAATTCCACATACCAAAATGTTCCAAAACTTCTTTTACATATTTTCTTTGGGATATATGAATTCCTTTTTCATTCTCCTGAATTTCTACCCTAAGAAAATATTTCATCACCCCTAAATCAGTCATTTCAAATTATTGTTTCATTGAGGCCTTGAAACTTTCACACAACATATCATCATTACCAACATAAATAAATCATCAACATAAAGACTTACAATAATTAGCTTTCCCTCGAGCCGTTTGATGAATAAAGTGTGATCGTAGCTGCTTTTCTGGAATCCTTCTTTGGTGAAATAGCCTTCAATCCGACTGAACCATGCTCTAGGAGCCTGTTTTAGTCCATATAGTGCCTTCTTAAGTCGATAGACTTTATCCTCCTCACCTCTTTTAATAAAGCCCCGAGGTTGCTCAACAAATACAACTTCTTTTAGTTCCCCATATAAAAAAGCACTTTTCACGTCTAGTTGATATACCTTCCAGCCTTTACCTGCTGCAAATGCCAACAAGCTTCTTATAGTGTCCCACCGAGCCACCGGAGCAAACACTTTGCCATAATCGACCCCTTTCTTTTGAGAATATCCTTTCACCACCAATCGAGCCTTATACTTATCAACTTTACCATCTTCGTAGCTTTGTTTTGAACACCCATTTCACTCCGATTTGTTTTGCACCAGGTGGCAATGACACGAGCTCCCAAGTCTTATTCTTTTCAATAGCTTGTATCTCCTTCTTCATTGCTTCCATCCATTTTCCTTCCTTGGCAACTTCTTCAAAAGTTGTGGGGTCTCCATGAGAACTAAACATTTCCATGTTTGTTTCTTCATCAGTAAACTCTCCCCCACTTTCATAATCATGCATCCAATTTGGTTGCCGTCTATTTCTACTTGTTGGAGATGTTTCTAGTTCTTTTGCATTGCCTGTATTTAACGGAACTTGTATTGTTTCTTCTCCGGCAGATGGAGCATTTTCTGTTTGATCAGCATGTTCTGTTCTTGTTACACCTTTGTCACTATCCAAATTGAGCACTTCAAGTCTGACCTGCACATCATTAGTGTTCCAATTCCACTTTGATTCTTCATAAAATATGACATCTCGACTGATGATTATCTTCTTCTGGATTGGATCATATAAATGATAAGACTTTGATTTTGTGCTTACTCCAAGTAACACACACTTATGGCTTTGGTCATCAAGCTTGGTTCGTAATTGTTTTGGCATGTGTACATGCCCAATGCTGCCAAAAACTTTGAAATAGTCAACACTTGGTTTTATCCCACTCCAACACTCCTCCGGTACTATATCATCCAAACGCTTGTGAAACTTCTATTTAAAACATGACATGTCCACTTTACTGCTTCTGGCCAAAAATACTTAGGCATCTCCTTTTCGGCTAGTAGACATCTAACCATATTCATAATCGTGCGATTTCGTCTCTCGGCTACCCCGTTTTGTTGCGGAGTATAGGCTGCTGTCATTTGCCTTTTAATTCCATTTTCTTCACAGAATTGATTAAAAGAGTTAGACGTGAATTCTCCTCCTCGGTCACTCCTTAGACATTGTATGTGACCATTCACTTCCTTTTCAACCAAGGTTTTAAAGTTCTTGAATGTAATAAAAGTCTCGTCTTTATCGGAAAGAAGGTAAATCCATGTCTTACGAGTATAATCATCGATGAAGACTAGAATGTACCGTTTTCCGCTTGGAGAGGTAGGACTTATAGGACCACAAAGATCTGTATGTATAAGTTGAAGTTTCTCAGTTGCTCTCCATTGACTTCTCTTCATAATAGTGTCACGGTGTTGCTTGCCAACATTGCACACTTCACAAACCTTTGTTTCCCCTTTCAATTTAGGCAATCCATTCACCATTTGTTTCTTCTGCATGGTTTCAATGGTCTTATTGCTCAGGTGACCATATCTCTTGTGCCAAAGACTTGCTTTATCTTCTTTATTGACATAAAGGCACTTGTTGGGAAGGGGTTTCATGGTTGCAGATACCATAAACATGCGATTTTGAGTGATCTTTGTAGTAGTAATTAAACCTCTCATGGGATGATATATTTTACACATGCCAGCTTCAATTACAAATGTTACTCCCTTCTCTTGTAATTTCCCAATACTCAAGAGATTGGTGGACAATTCAGGAACATAAAATACATCTGTAATAGTTTGAATTATTCCTTCAATTTCTATCCATACACTCCCTTTTCCCGTAACACTCAACCTCGAGTTGTTTCCCAGTTTCACATTATGTTTGAAACTATTATCAATTTGAATGAACCAATTTTTATTACCTGTCATATGATTGGAACACCCCGAGTCAAGATACCAATGTTCTTGGCTGCTTGTTTTATCAATTTCAGCATTCACCATTAATAGCAACTCTTCTTCTTCATTGTACTCGACATAATTTGCTCCTTTGTCGATATCAGGACATTCATATCGAAAGTGTCCAAACTTCTGACATTTGTAGCATTGAATTGTGGCTTTGTTGAACTTTGTGCGTGCTCTACCTCGTCCTCTTGAATAATTGCCACCTCTTCTTGAATGGTTACCTCTTCCTCTACATCTTCCATGATTAGGATCATGTTCAACTTTAGCAGCTGTTCATTACCACTCTTTCTACGTACCTTCTGTTCATGCACCAGTAAAGAACTTTGTAACTCATCGACCGTTAATTGATCGATGTCTTTGGATTCTTCAATTGAGCAAACAATGAAATTAAAATTCTCTGTTAGAGTACGTAGGATTTTCTCTACAATTTTGACATCATCCATGTCTTCTCCACAACATGGCATATCATTAGCAACCACCATTACCCTGCCAAAATAATCGGTAACAGATTCTCCCGTCTTCATTTCTAGGGTTTCGAAATCTCTTCGAAGCCTCTGTAATTGAGCTCTCTTTACTCGAGCATTCCCTTGATACTTGACCTTCATAGAATCCCATAGCTGCTTTGCAGTATTCTTCTGACTAATAGTCTTTTGAATAGACTTATCGAGAGCCTCGAACAGATAATTTCGAGCCTTTAGATCCTTGAGTCTAGACTCGTCAATTGCTTTTTGTTGTGCTGCCGATAGTTCTACGTCATCACCAGGTTCATTGTACCCTTCTTCGATTACACCCCAATACTTTTTCGATCGAAGCAAATTTTCCATGACCAAGCTCTAGTGGTCATAGTCACCATCAAACTTTGGTACACACGGAGTTTGAAAGTTGTTTGATTCAGCAGCCATTCTTCACACTCTCCTGTTTCTCTATTGCACTTCTCAACCTAGCTCTGATACCATATGAAGGATCAGAGTCAAATATAAGAGAAATCAGATGATTTATTCAATAACAAAAAGAGGGCTTATATAGCCTTACAACCAAACAGAAAATGGAAAAACTAGGATAGGAATTAAGCTGATAAGTACTTATCCAAAAAGATAAGTATTAAATAAAACAAACTAATATCTATCATCTATTATTTAGCAAAATAACTACCGAGAAGCATCCAGTGAATTCCAACAGTTTGCTCTTCAATACATTAGAAAGAATGTTGTGGCAATTTCACTTCCTCTCATAGATAAACCATTTGATTTGTTTTAACTATATCAAAGCAATAAAGGAATTTCAACTTTCAATTGTTAACCGATATATATTTGATTAGAAGTAAATTGGCTCTAGGGTATGTCCATTTGGCGTGCTAGTGCCATCATGATTTTGAAATAGAAGTAATATCGCAAAGTAGTTTTCTTGTCCTTTTTACGTAATATATCCTTTTTAACCCTAATTACACCACAATGTACACAATCAAAATACATACGCACACACACACATGTGTGAGATCAAGATTAGGTTTCCCATTGTAATGTACTAGGCACCAAAAACTAAAATATTTGGCGATTTAACTTTTGAATCATGAATTTTGTTTTAATAAAAAGAGTATAATTTATAATTTGTAATTTTTTATATTAAACGATAAAAAACTAAAATAAAATAAATTAAACCGGAAATTTGTGAAAATAAACAAAATGGACCGAAATTCAGACTCACGAACACAAAGACCGTCAAATCAAGCATGTCTAAACTAAAACTAGACAAAAAAAAACTTAAACCAATCCAAGCCTCGACTCTCGACTATGACCGTTCAAAAAACCAAAACAAGACCGGACTAGGTGAAACCAGTCCAAAACTAGACCTAGATGGAATTAGTGGTATACCTGTGCGGTGCTCGGGTACGTAAGTAAAATTTTTAAATTTAATACTTTTTATGCATGCTCTTTTAAAAAATATAAAATTATTCACGTCTAAAATTTTTTAGTGTAACATTGATGTGTTTCTTGTGTTCATTATTTTTAATAAAGGTAATATTTATGTAATGGATAAATGAAGAACCACCCTTATCACGTTAATTCTTATAAATCTTATCTATTTTTTATATAAATTTTATCTTAATAAAATAAAATTTTCAAAATTATTATATTTTTAATTATTTTATTGAAAGACCAATAAATTAGTTATTATATCAACTATGATACTTAGGGGAATGAATATAAAAACATATAAATTGTGCTAAGAATTATCTATCACTACTATTGATGGATAATAAAAAATTAAGAATATACTAATTTTTTTAAAATGTCATATTATAATAAAATTTATACCAAAACGTAGAGAAAAATGAGACGGTCACGAATATATAATTATTTTTTCTCTAAAAAAATATATCACAAGTTATTAAACATAATTTATAAACAACTTATAATTAATTACATTAATATATAATTTTTATAAAATCAACTCATATTTTCATACAACCCCTTACATGTTTTATAAAACACCCTCAAAATTTTTATCAAAACCCTCCTCGAATTAATTTGAAATTCACGGGTTTTTTGTATTTATTTGATATTTATTATTGACATACTAAACTTTCTCACCGCTCTCTCAAAAATATACATATTAAATTTGGTCAGCACCAAAACAAGAATTTGTTCACCACTAAAAGTCTAAACCAATACAAAAACGCCAAATTGGATCTCAAAGTTTCCATGGTCTACTTGGCCCACCACTCGATAACAAGTTTGGGTTAAATAAGGAATTGCTAAACTGAGACCCGATTATTCTTGTTTGGGTGTTCGGGTCGGATCAACAGGCCTGGGCTTAAGTGCTTAACGCTACACTCTTCCATAGAAGGCGCATCAAGCTTTTCTATAACAAGCCGCCGGCGTTTTCTGCTCACAATCAACGCCATCGCTCTCACAGCAAGCTGTACGCCGGTTGTACGGTGAACGGTCTCTCTATTCGCACAGGTATTCATGTTGTTTCTTAACTTATTTCATCTGAGATTTAACCTTCATCTAGGGTTTTAGGTAACTAGTGGTGAAAGATGTGACAGTGATTAATGTGCCGCGTGTACTTTACGATAGGTTAATGCGTATTGCTATAGCAGTAACATCTAATATCATTGTGATGTTCAAATTCATTTTGTTCTATGATCTCTGAACGTATTCATTTATTGGTGCTTAACATTTATATAGTTTGCGTGAAGACGTGTGCTTCTTTTGAGATTTGACGTTAACTTAGGGTTTTAGAAAGAAACTTGCTAGGTTATTTCGCGAACTCTAATGGCAGTTCTCGAGGGGTATGCTACATTTAGTTAGAGCAATGCAAATAGCTACAAATATATAATGCATGTGTCGTAAAATTTAGGACGATTTTTATCGCTTTATCATTCACAAGATTACTGATTTGATTGTAGTTGTTGTCATAGAGTATATTGGTTTGAATAAGGCTGGGCTTAACACAACTGATTAGTTCTAGTTGTACCAAACAATTAGTCTAAGCATACAATGTTACAGTGTATTGAAAAGTCAATCTCAATTCCAGCCTTCTAATGTTCTTGAAAGCTTAGCTTTTTGTATGGGTCGAGGATTGACGATATATGATTTCTATAACTAATGTTTTTTCAATGGTTAGGACGGAATATAATCACAGGGATTTCAAGATTTTGGTATAGAAAGCAATGTCCATAGTTACTCGATCTAGAAGAATTTTCTCTATTGTTCTCAAGAGCAACAAGAATCCTCGCTTTTATTCAAGTGTCTCTGCAAATGGTCCCAATGAACCTATCATCTCTTCGTCTATTCTCAGTAACCAGCCTACATCTTCAACTCCAATTCCACCTCCACCTCCACCTCCAAAAAGTGCAGCAGCGGGCAGAGTAGGTGGACAACCATGGAGCTTCCTCAAGTATACTTTAATTGCAGCTCTTACCGGAGGTGTTGGCGCTGCTGGTTATGCAACCTACGGTATGTCTTTTCTCTCCACACATGTGAATCTCAGAAGTTGAGTGTTTATTGCAAATCTTAAAGGACTAGTAATTTGCTTAACACTCTTTTGTATTTCATTCTTAATTGGAAAGAGAAAATATACAGAAGAACAATTATCTATAACAATTACAACCTTAAAAGGCTTTGAACCAAAGTCTGACAAAACTATTAACGACACATCTTAACCGTTGCTAGTATTTTGGATCTACATCCAGGTCTTTTTTATAATTTTTTTGTCTGATCCAAGTTTATCAATATGATGATTACTTGTTCAGTTGTTTGGAATAAAGATTGAGGGGGATGTTCATGCTTGATGCACTTAGTACAAGTAGGATGTTTTGTCTTCTTTTTCTTCTTATTCTTCCATATTAACACACACCTATATTCTTTGTTTGCAGCATACACTTTAGAAGAAATTGATGAAAAGACAAAGGCTTTGCGCGCATCTGCAAAAGTTTCTGTAGGCGATGATTCGTCTTCTTTTGATGTGAGTATGACTTTGTAAAATTTCTCCATTTCTATATGTTTGATGGCATGAATGATATTAGCGCTGTAACTGTTGCCTTGTGCTGGTAACTCCAAAATAGATGATCGTTGGCCACTGACTTACTGCTTTCACTCAAATGCCACTGTTTAGTGGTACCATTATGAAACTGCTTCTGACTTATGGTATTAGATCACGTCAAGATTAGGTTTTATAATCTTTCCTTTTTTTTCTCTTGTGTCTCTCCTGTCTTCAGCTGGAGACAAACATGTTTGGAGTAGACAATATGAAGTAAAGGCTACAGGGTTGAGAGCTACAAATACAATTGAACCATGTGGTCTACGAACATGTTACAGCAGATAGTACCTCTAAACCAACTCCATGTGAGTTTGCTAGTGTCACACCCTAAAATCCCGAGGCTTGGCATCTAAATTATATTTCTAAATAATCTTGCAGCGGTGTTTCTATCCAAACGTTTTCATCAATGAAAAGCTCGACCATCTTTTTTAACTTCATGTATTCTTTAGTACCTTTTCTTGAAGATTGATTCAGCACCAACACTTCTCAAATATTGTTCATATGTACTGTCACTTTTAGCTGCGATAAATGCTAGGTCAGCTAGCTGGTGAGTGAGTTCATGGGGTTCGCTTTACAGAATATTGTTTGTAAAACGTTCGTACTTCTAAAAACCATAATGCACTTTCAAGAACATATACATATCATACGGTTTGCTTTTTGAACAAGATATAAGCTGGAGGTCTTTCGGGAAGCAATTTCTCTACCCCAGGGTAGAGGTATGATTATCTACATCTCACCTCTACCATATCCCGCTTGTCATTATTATTGTTGTTGTTGTAGAAGCAACAGAAAATTTTCATTTTTTCCAAAGCTGAAGGAGTCTAGCACCAACGTAACTCCAGGAAAAATATTGTTTCAGGGTAGTAGTTCTTTCTTCATCTAGATATTTAGAGTATTTTGATGCTTGAAATGGGATAGAGTTTGAGATGACATAAAGCAAAAATTAGTTATCATGACTTGTTTTCCACTCTTATTCTAGGGATATTAATTTAAGCTTGAATTGGCCTTGTTTTTCCATGTCCTTGAAATTTTTGTTTGTGCTTTATTTCATCTTAATCCTTTCACAAACTACAGTTGTAAATCTACAATTCGGTATACTGTTTATCAACCCAGTGCTCCTTATTTAATATAGGTGTAATCCTGTTCTCTATTCAAGTTTTAAGACAGTTAAAGATCATATGCTAAATCAATGTTTCAGTTGGACCCATCTGATGATGGAAGACCTAGAGAAAACACTATAAAGGAACCCAATTGAACATACTGGCTTGTTATTCACTTTGATGCAAATTACGATTAGATAGAATGTGATGGCTGTGGAGGTGGAAACCTTAATGGGAGCATTCTAAAATGGAATTAGGATACCTTGAACAGTGGGTGTTATGTTCTTTAACAAGACAAAGGTATTCATCTCATGTTGTTCACATGAAGGAGACATTCCACTGTAATACTCAAGCTGAATGATCAAATTGTTTTGACGTATAATTATCTTCTCTTGATTGAACCATTTTTAAACCACATATGTGATAATACAAAGATTACATCTGTGTTCATTCATGAATCATCTTAACTGTCATATTATGATCATAGAATGTGAAGCATCAACTTGTAACATACGTACTTATTTTAATGCAGAAAATTCAAGCTATGCTAAAATCAGCTACAACAACAGGTTCGTTCTGAGTGCCTTCTTCTAATGCTATTACTACATGCTCACTATTTTAAATGCTGGGCTTGGGCCACCTGAACGTGGAACAAAATGTCTTCACTCTGTATGCTTCATGAACTTAATCATCCATGCTGGATCTATTCTATCATAAATGTTGGTTCATCTTTGTTACCAATCTGCATCGAACCTCATGCTTTATGTTCATATTTGGCATATATTGTGATGGACTGCATATTATTCTGATGATGATTTAAATGATGGCTAGTAATATGACATTTAGGAGGAAGACATTTAGACTATTGCTGCTGAGCATCTTATGCAACTTTCTCGACCTTGATTCTCATGACAAAATTCACATACCATCGGTATGTAGAAGAAGTTAGTAAACTAAAGATGGACCTTATGCTTGATTTTTATATGGTTTTCCAATATTGCACAAAGTGGATGGAACCTCTAGTATACTAAAAACTATATATTTTCAAGACATTGCTATGAGGTTAGTTTACCAAATCTAAACAAGAACAGGTGGGAGTTAAGTGAGCCTAGAGCCCAGACCCCAAGAGTTTACGCTCTCTCAGAATGTCTGCCTCTTACTGATGTACACTGAGCCTTGCCCGCCTTGGCCTACCACCCATATGTTAATGTGATAACAGTGAGTCTTGGACGCTGTAGTGGGCTAGTGGCAAGATTGAAGTATTGAACAGATTACAAAGATTAATAGATAAGCACCTATTGAATTAGAGCAGTGATTTGAGAGTGGAGAGTGCTATTAAATAGAGAGACCGAAGAATAAGAAGATAAAAAGCAGTGGTCAGATGCTATGAAACTATTACAATGATGGTGTAAGTTACTTGGAAAATAATAAAAATCTCCCACAAGATTGGAGGTATGGAGGGCATCATGGATCCTCTCTTTTACTTATCATCATGCAGGGCTTAGTTATTTTTTACTTTTGATGCATGATGTTGTCAAACATGAGTGTCCATATTTGATAATAAAGATATTTTGACAAACCTCTTGTGTGTCCTTTACTTGTTCTTTTGTTAAATTTTAGCTTTTCTGTTCTAGGTAACTTTTAGCTTATTTACTCATTGTGTTTGTGGCTTACTCCTGTTTCAGTTTCTGCCAAGTTAATTGAGCTTTACTTGGATCTGCGTGCTTCTACAGAAGAACATGTTCGAGTATGTATAAGTTATTTCAAACTTCTTACGCTTTGTTTTCATCTTAACCTTTAGCCCTTTATCTGCAATCAGTTTTAAACACTCCATTACATTTGTTTTCTCGGTTTTTGCTTATAATTCTGGTTCTTTGCAGGGTTTTACGGAACCCTCGTCAGAGGCGCTTCTTCCAGATTTGCACCCACAAGAGCAGCACGTGTTTACTTTGGTTTTGGACCTTAACGAAACTTTACTATATTCTGATTGGAAGGTAAATAATGAATTTCATCATTGCTTTTGCACTTTCATCTTATTTTACAACATGGTGGGTTTAGATGTTGACAGTTGTTTTTTCTATCATGTATGTACTTGAAGCGTGATCGAGGTTGGAGAACATTTAAAAGACCTGGAGTTGATGACTTTTTGGAGCACCTAGCTCAATTTTATGAAATCATAGTGTACTCTGATCAACAAGCCATGGTATGGTCCTCCATAGGCCTTCCCCCCCCCCCCCCCCCCCCCCCTCTCACGCTGATGTTGTATTCTTCGCGATCTCAGGCTTCTGTTTGCGTGTGCAGTATGTTGATCCTATTGTTGATAGACTGGATGGAAAGCATTGCATAAGGTATAGGCTATCAAGGGCTGCAACTAGATATCAAGACGGGAAGCATTATAGAGTATGGCGTTACCTTTAATTTTTTATTGCATATTATTGCATGGCATTCGTTGAGGGGTACGGGTCAAAATGGGTAATTCGTTGGCGCGTGTTTAAAAGGATTGGTCTCTCTACCTGACTGTCTCCATATTACCTCCCCCATACCTCTTAGGTGGGATTAGGTGGTGTTGTGTTTATAAGGGTTGGGTTGACTTGGAACACTTTTATTATTTTTCTTAAATAAATAACAGTGTGTAATATGATTACAAATATTATATTATTTCTAAATAATACATCTTTTTAAGAAAATGTTTTAAGAGGTTTTAATGCATTAAAAGTACACAATTGGAGACTTCTACCTGGTTAACTGATACGAATACTCCACTGCTACAAAGTGATGGGAGTAAGGGCAGGATTTGGCAGGTTTATTCTAGAAGGGGAAAAAGGGCAAATATAGAAAGTGGCTAGAAATTAGTTAGAGAGGATCTTTATAAAGGGAGAGAGGGTGAGTGTGATGATGTCATATTATTTGCATATTCTGTTGTAATGCCTCTTTGCATCATGCATCGAGAGAGGGATTTTCCCTGGACCCTTTTCTGTAATTTGTTCTTCATTAATTCCAATTGCCTTCCTCCCTAAATTCCATTGTTAGTGTTCTATTGATTATCATTTCCCTATCATTGGTCCGACCTGCCTCAGACCTGCTGTTGTCATTCTTTTCTCTGTTTGTTCTTCGATTTCCGGCGGAGACTCGTTCTCTGCAATCTCGTGTTGAACATAAGGATGAAGTCATTAAGGGGTTGCAAGCTGATATGGTGGAGATCAAATCGGCAATCCAACTTCTCAAAGCAGATCGTATGGAGTCTTGTGAGTTTCATAAGGTGATGATGGGTTGGGTGAAGCAGCAGGGTAAGCAACACGTCGATGATTCTGGGGTTTTACACATTAAGAGATGAAAAACCTTGATCACCCCATTCATAAGTATTTGAGTTGAAATGGCCACCCCCGGTTTCTATACATTACAATCTTTTATCTGCATCTCTTAGCAACAAAAAAATGTTGACAGTTGATTTGCTCAGAGGTTTTGGCTGTTGAAAACCTTATATACTAATTCCTCTAAGAGTATGGGAAGTTGCCAAAAGAACCTCGTCCTCGTTTGACCAACCTTTTTTAAAGAAATTTTCTTGCCCTTAGATGGCTTGGGTGGTTGTTAAAGCTTGGGTGGTGGTTCTTGTTGAAAATTGAATTTGTTGATAATTTTGCCAATTTGTGGTGTAATTTTGTTGGGGTGGGTGATGGAAATTGTCTTGGCATTTGGTGGTAAAAAATTCAAAAAGTTGGAATAGATTTTGGGGTTGTGGAGGTCGGTTTGGTGAGTTTGAACTTTGAAGTGTTGCTTGATGGTAAAGACGAGTTACTGAACCATTCAAAGTTCTCTATGGTGAGTTTGAGAGTGTTGTATGTGAAAAGAAAAGAAATGTGATTGAAATTGGTAGACGTTTGGGGTATTCATGGGGAAAAGTTTGGAATTTTAAAGAAATAAAAAGAAAAAACGGCTAATTTAACTGAGAAAAAATTATCAATGAACTATGCCGTGGTTTCCTATGCGCTGAGCCAGCAGTACCCTGTGGTGGTATGGCAGCCAGCCCTGACCACTCTGTGGTCCCTTCCCTTCACGCCCAAACCACCCCCACTCTCCACACTCCAAGTGAATCAGATATAGTCTTAATTTTTCACCATTTAAATCCAGTATGAAATGGTGCTCTCTCAAAAGTAGTTGAATACTTGAATGTCTTTATCCTTCAACTAATGCAATGTCTGACTTGACACATAGCTTAATAAAATAGAATGTTTTTTTTTTTCCAAATATCATAGATTGACTTTTTATCATTCAATGAAAAGAGAAGATGGAAGCATATGGTGGACCAAAATGAATAGGCATTTTTAACATGAAAAATGTTCCAATTTTCATGGCCATGAGGGAGTACTTTTAGTTACCACGATATATTCACATAGCATGTATCATTTCGTGATTGCATCACCAGGCACCAGTGGAATAAGCCTCGATTAGTCGATTTGCACACAGTAGTAATTGTAATGTAACTGATAAAGCATACAATGTTGTTTCTCCTTGTAGGATTTGTCAAAGCTTAACAGAGATCCCTCGAGGATTTTGTACGTGAGTGGTAATGCTCTTGAGAGCTGTCTTCAACCAGAGAACTGTGTACCAATAAAACCATGGAAATGTGAAGCTGATGACACAGCACTTGTGGATCTTATACCATTCCTTGACTGTAAGCACTGGATTATACTACAAGTTAATGTATATATTATACTTTCTTAAATGATTTTGATGCTAGGAATTTTGGCCGACTTTATTGCAGATGTTGCACGTCATAGACCTGCTGATATTCGACCTGTATTAGCTTCATATCAAGGACGTGATATAGCCAAAGAGTTCATTGAACGTAATAAAGAACATCAGAGGTAAGTTTTAGCTCTTTTTGACTGGCTTATAACTTTTTAACAAGTTGGCTAATCCAGTCTTCATGTGGGGCCTAAGTAATGCATGCTTTGTTGAAGGTTTTTTACTCCATCCCAAAACAGTGCCACAATTTTTATACTGGGATTTCTCACGATAATGCAATTCTTTCCTTTTCAATGAAATTTAAATCCTAGATCATTTTTAGCTGGATACTTACCGATGCGAACATTAAAGCATTCCAAATGGGCTATTTTGTCAAACTTGAAAAGTATTTTGGATATTTAACAAGTAATCAAAGGTATGTAGTAAACTGTTGCGAGTGTAGATTTATTTGGGACAAAAGGAGTGCTATTTCATTATTTCTTCGATAAGTATGGTTTTTACCATGCTCATAGGGAGAGTGAAGGTAGAATGCCATACCTACATAAAAAGTCTGTAGTCTGTTGACCTTTCAAGGTCTAACCTTTTACTGAAAAGGGGAAATTGTCTTTGTGCTACTAATATAGGTTTTCACTTACCGTAAAAAAACATATTTTCTCGTGGGGTAATAAGTGGCCTCTTCCCCTGCTTAGGTGAGAAGTTTGAAATTACTTTAACAAGTTCTGGATGTTACTACATTATCCATTTGATAGAAAGTATGACAGATGTTTCACAAATGCCCTCTAAAGATATACAGTGAAATCTCGCTGATGTACACCTATAACAAAAATGCAATCAACAAAACGTACCCTTATTCTATTCGTTGAAAATTTTGTTATAGTTTCAAAAGCATTTTTATACTTGATTCTTTTAAACTCTTGTCTTTTTTCTTATATTTGTACTGTTTCCAAGGATTAACTGAAAGTATGTTCTGATAGTGGACCAAACTAGCTACTTGTTTTCTTCCCACTTCTTTTAAATAATATGTTTTACTTGGTAATTGAATTAATCTCCTTCCATCACCAATGTAATATTTAAAACTCAAAAGGGAAATCAAAATTGAGTTTGCAAAAGTAACTTGAGGCAGTTGTTACAAAACAGAGAGATAATATGCAGGAGTGTTGTGGGCTTCTGATAGGCTAACATATATACTGTGATGATTCAGGAGAATGCAGGAGCAGAAGCAACAAGGGCGTCTATGGCGACGCTGATTAGATGGTTTCTATGAGGAGATGCTGATAATAGCCAAATCCGTTGGCAGATTTGAGATGGAAAATGATGAGGACTATAAGATAATTGTTTTGTTTAGGCAGATATCATATATTAACAGGAGTAAAAAAACAATCTAGTTACTGGGATCTCGTTTCTTGCCATGGCATTTTTTGGAACCCTGAAGTTCGAGAATAAAACTCGTACATGGCTGCTATTTTTGCCTTTTGTGTTGCAGATTATATTCTTTTGCTTTTGATTGAAGGTTTTCTTGTGTAGCAGAAAATGTCGAAGTTCCTTTTTCATTCCATGACTTGGTTATTTGTTTGATTATAAGTTTAATATGAATGATTTGATGTGATGAATGTCTATTTTAGGGTTCTAAGTTTGGGGACAAATGTTATTCAATCTAACAATGAATACACAGTGACAGTACGTATCTTTCGACCCCACCTAGCAATTGCATAACTCTCTTAAATAGTATTGATTATATATTTTCCCATGATGTTTACTTATTGAGTAATATAATATGTTTTGTTACATATTTAATAAAGTATAGAAAACTATTGATGTGCTAGACGAATCTCTTCTCTATATATAATAAAAAATAGAATAATAATATGTAATGTTAGCAAATTGGAGATGTATCAAACCAGCTACGCATAAATTTGCCTGTTGAAACTGAAAATCGATTACATATAATTATGTCATCTATTTAATTAATGGATACAAATGGTGTGTTCGGTAACGGGCTTACGGGGATTATTGGAGTTTGTGATTTTAGTTTTCATAATCTTCCTTCCTTTAGCCATGTCGGATGTTAAAATCTTAAGGGGGATTATTAAAAACATATTCACTCGTAATCTTCTAAAATAATAGCGTTTTCAAGTAGTTTGTGGATTAGGCTTGTGATTATCAATTAATTAGTCAAACTTTAGCTCTAGCTCTAGCTAGTTTCATCAAACACACCTAAAGACTTTCCTAATTGTTAAGCAATTCCTTAAAGTCGTGTAAATATATTTCTTTTAACAATGAACTGATTTTTATAAAGCTTATATTATCATAATTAAGGGACATTTTTTTTTGTGTTTTCTATTTATGAGATCTTGTCAAAACCAAAACCGATATTTTTTGTACCGAATGAGAATCGACGAAAGCCTGGTTGTTGAAGAACCTACGAAATAACATTAACAAAAATAAAATTAAAAACTCTATTCGATAAATTGTTGAAGAACCTTGAATTGTCAAACGAATTTGGAACAGGAAAACACAAACAGAATTAGAACAAAATCGTTGAAGAACCTTGAATCAGCAAACCCAAATTGTTGAAGAACCTTGAATCGATGAATCATTGAAAAACACGAGTTCAAAGTTTGAACTGGAAAACATTATTTTAAACCGGAACCTTAAACTCTCAAAGGACCTTAGATCGACAAAACCCAAATCATCGTGGTTCTGGAGTTTGGATTGAAAAACATGAATTTTGAAACCCAAAATACAACATTGATGCAAATTTGTTCAAACTCCACCGCACTACATCAATAGACAATGATAGATGACAGTGGATAATGATCCAATATCTACTTGTGTATGTGTATCCTAAAGCTTCATGAACAAGAGAGATGAAACATGAAAACAAATGGAAAGACCGGTGATTGACCTATGAAACATTTTACAAAATTTGTTGTTATTTTTAAGAAAACATGGAGATTATTACATACAATAAAAATTCAGACAAAGTTTATTGTATTTTAATTTGCCCATCATTATTATCGTTGATTGACCGATTGGAATTCATTTTATCGTTCTTTGTTATTTGTTAACGAGTGATAGGAAATGCATAGTTTAAATACTTAAAGGGGGTAAAGGGTAAAATTGGGTTTAAGTTGTTAGTAGTTTCTTAATAAATAGGGGTCAGTATCTCTTTTTTAGTGGGCAGAAATTACATTACGTTTGGAGTCTTGTACTGTGCTCGTAGCCTTTGGCTACCAAGAGAGGGTTGTGCCTTGGACCAATCTTCCGATTGAGGAGTGATTGGGGTTATCTTCTTTGTTCAATTTCAATTCCTTTTACTAATTCTACCTGAATTTTGCAATTTCGATTTTTGGATCTGTATCATTGGTCCGACCTGCCATCGCTCTACCACAACGATTTCAGTTTCAGTTCATGACAGTAGGAATTTCTTGTTCAATTTAAGTTAAGGTTCTTTAGTATTTGACCTGCGCGGATTTGGAAGGTGCGGATTTGGAAATTTCCGATTTGGTATGTGTTGTTTCGAAAACTATTGATTTGGAAACAGTCGATTTGGAAACAAACTATTGATTTGGAAACTGTCATTTTGACCAGCCACGCTCTACTACCTTTGCTTTCAATTTTTGGCTCCAATTGCAATCACGTTCGGTAAGTATCGATTAATTCAAGTAACCGGTCTGTTCTTTTGTGGTGCTGCCGATTTGAGAAATTATTGATAGCTATTCACGATTGCTTTGCACCTACCGATTTGTCTCTATTTTGATTTTGGTTTTGGTTTTGCTGCTAGCAATTTCTGTTAGGGGGACTGTGATTCGAATTGCAACACCTCACTGCAATTCATTTGCTGTCGATTAAGGATTTGTCTGTTGATTTGATTGCGTGGTTTAATTTCCATGGAGACTCGATCTGTTCAATCTCGTTTGGATCTTCACGAGGAGCAGATTCAACGGCTCCAATTTGATGTTTCTGAAATCAAATCAGCCATGAAGACCTTGGAAACAGATCGAATTGAAGAAAGGGAGTTTCTTCAGGCTATGTTGGGGATGCTGAAGCAACAAGGTAAGAGTTCTACTTCTAATTTTAGTAGGGTAAAGGGGTCTAATGGTGAATTGATCGAGGGAAAGGGCTCGAGTATTGTCGATTCCGGTAAGAGGGAAGGCGGTTTTGGCAGTAATGGCGCATTGGAGGCTGGTGGTGGATATGTTCATATTTTGGAATCTGGTGGTGGAAGTAGTGACTTTGGTGGTTTGGATTGCCAAGTGGCGGAATCGACTGCAATGGTAAGTGAGGACGAACACTTAGATGCTGATGATCAAGGGACGGATAGAGTGGTGATGGTGAAGCCTATACAATCAATTGGATTGACAACACTTTCTCCATCAATTATGGAAGGAAAAGTCAATTCGATTTGGCAGTTAAGACCTCTCACTATTTGGGTTAGAAATGAAATTGAAAATCATAGTTTTATGATTAGGAATGGAAACGGGGCGGGTTCGGGGCGGGTTTTGGTTGCCCCGTCCCCGAACCCGAAATGAAAACCCGTCCCCGTTCCTCGTCTGGGTGTCTGCCAAACCCGACCCGACTAAAAAACATGTTAGTGAAGTACGAAACTATACAAAAAAATTAATAAGAACGTGAAATGATTATTTTATAAATAAGAACGTAAGTATCATCATTAACCTAAATAAAAAACTTAACTAAAGTAGAACTTAAAAGAAGTTAGGGGATCAAAATTCAAAATTTAACAAAAAACTTCATTACTTTAAAAACTTCTCCATTAATAGATATACAATCGTTCTCTTTTTGTATGTTCATACACATTATTATATACATAAATATATAAAACATATATGTATATAAATATATAAAAAAATATATAAACATATATCGGGGCGGGGCGGGGATAGTGTGCCCCGGCCCCGAACCCGAAAAATCCACGAAAAAAATCCCCGAACCCGATCCTAACCCGAAATTATTATCCCCGACCCGACCCCGAAACTTGTCGGGTTCGGGTTGTTTTGCCATAGATTTGTTTAGTTATGGAGCAGTTTTATGAAGGGTTCTACAATAGTTTGACTCAAGTTGTTATTGATGGGGACTCTTGTCGGTTTGAGGAGATTCGGGTTTGCGATTTACCTCCGGGAAAACCACCAGATTGTTGCACTTATTTGAAAGCAAGTCTCGAGGACAAGACTTTTTCGAAGGCGGGAGTAATGATAGGAAATGCATAGTTTAAATACTTAAAGGGGGTAAAAGGTAAAATTGGGTTTTAAGTTGTTAGTAGTTTCTTAATAAATAGGGGTCAGTGTCTCTTTGTTAGTGGCAGAAATTACATTATGTTTGGAGTCTTGTACTGGGCTCGTAGCTTTTGGCTATCTAGAGAGGGCTGTGCCCTGGACCAATCTTCCGATTAAGGAGTGATTAGGGTTATCTTCTTTGTTCAATTTCAATTCCTATTATTAATTCTACCTGAATTTTGCAATTTCAATTTCTGGATCTGTATCAGAGTGCACCATCATTTAATCGTGTACCAATTCGTCATCATTTGGTATCAGAGCTTTGGTGCAAATGGTCGACTAGATGTCACCTCATGGACGTTGAAGGCCCCGTGGTTTTGTTAGTCATAAACAAGTAAAGCAAGGCAACGGCATGAGTAGATTACTGGTCATGATCCATGTGATACAGATATCGGTCGTTTAGTACAATGAGTACGGAGAACATGAGCTAACGACGTATAAAGAGGACGAAACACCAATTGACGTGGCTGAGGTTGACTGTGATCGAAGAGGTTCTCGTCATCCAACATGTTCTAAGTGTAATCCTGTTGAAACTTATAAATTCTTTGGAATTCAGTTTCATGGTTGGAAATTAACTAAAATCACATGGAATAGCCGATTAAACAAAAGTCATAGAGGGGCGGTGTTTGTTTAGATTTGATGATTTGGGATGATTAAGGAAGGTTTATTAATCTATGATTGATGATTCTCTAATCAACTGTTATGCCTGTGATTTATGGGTTAAGTCATTAAAAAAATAAATTTTGAAGGTTTAGCAGAAATAAAGACTAAACTTTAAGGTTTAAACCAGTTTTAAAACAAGAGGCCGGGAATGACGTATTAATCTCGTACCTAGAAAATTCATCAACGGATTGTTACTATCTTGTAGACGAAATAAATAAACTTATATAACGGATATACATAATGCACAAATGAATTGTATATGGTGCAGCTATTGTCTAACACAAAGATCTAGTTATTTTTTACCTTTTAAAACACAAATACATGCAAAAATGCTTATATAACATTCATAGTAACAGATCAAATAAGAGGTTATACCTGTTATTATTCATTGGGAGGTAGAAAATATTATACAACAAATCTTAAAACATAATAATACATTGTTGTTGTCTAATATGTCTCCCTCTACAGATTAGGACAACTGTAGCTTGGACCGCGGTGGGTTTTAATGTCGTCACTCGAGCCAAGCCTGGAGGTAGATGCTGAATACCTAATGTTATATGTTGAATGTTGGATGCTTAGGGGTGTGCTAAATGTCGCAGTTGCCAGACGTGTTAGCAAGACAAATGACTACCCTCTGGTTATTCAATACGCTATCTCAAGCTAAGGTCGGAGAATGACTCGAGCTTTGACCGTAGAAAGAGAAAATGTGGAGTATGTAACTACTTGGTGAACAAATCAGGAATCTGAATGTGAATAGAAATTAACTGAATACACAGATTTCCTAGGTCAACTTTTTCGCGAATAAAATGACAGACAAACTTCTACATGTATTGTGTGTGCACGAAAGATTATATTGGAAAAGCCGAAGGTTGATCAACACACCAAGAAGAAGGCTGTATCTGTTAAGGATCGACAACGTATATGAGATTATGAGACGGAGGCCATTCCTAAAAATGTTTTTTGTATTTACTATATATAAACAATGACCATTAGTAGATTATATAGCATTACAAGAAATAAACATAAAACAAGTATTTCTGAAAGTAGAGGAAGGGTTGGAACATAACTTAACATAATATATGTAGTTTTGAAGATCAGTCATAAAACCCATATAGTAATCACCAAAAACATTTTTCTTTTTTATATTATAAATTATATAAACTTATTTCCCTGCACTTTATGTACACTTACCGATAGGCAATTTGGTTCCGAAAGTCTTAAAACTTAAGTATCTTCTTAAGAAAAGTAGCAGCTTGTGGCTTCTTCATCTTCATTATCATTCTTCATCTGAGCTGTCAGCATCAAAAGATATGATAAACTCTAAATTGTTACCTTCTTCAGTGTTCTCATTCTCATTATGCCTCTCTGGGCTCATTTGTTCAAGTCGCATTAGCCTTTGGATTTCCATGTCTCTCACTGATGTCGTATGATACTTCCAACTAGTGTTTGGCCTCCACTGGAAAACACCAAGCTTGCATCATTCATGTAAGAATCTGATAACACTTGAATAATATCTTAACTGGAATTAAAGAAAATGCTAACAAAATACAAAATCAGACTGTTTCTGAAGCACAAACCGTCTCTCTAAATGATGCTCGATTCAACCCTGATTCAATAATCAAAACAAGCATACATGATACATCTATGCTCTACTAACTCCTATATAAAGAGCTAATCAAGAATGGTAAGAAACTGATGCTATAGTTGCTGCTTTACCTATTATGATTGCCATATAGATAATAAGGTAATGATATAGATATATATGTAACACAATATAGCTTATTAAATACGGATATACTGAATCAAGAATAATCATTATGAGTAGATATTGAATATAAATGTTATAACACTCCATCTAGTTGATGTGCATGGTGTTATAAAAGAGGGGTGTGATTTACAAGTTTGATTGGTCTAGTAGGTATAACAGTTTTTTTGGATGCTGTTTGTTTACACAATTCCACTCAGTTTCCTGTTCTTTACTTTGAAAATTCCATCTCAATTCTTTTAACAGGAGGTCTCGATGTGTACTTGGGACGATGAAAATGGCTAATGTTACATAACCTAAGTGGATATTGTCATCACCATACAGTAACTATTTCAATAAACCACAAGAGCGGCAAGGACTTACACCACTTCAAGAAATTACCAACTTCTTTGCCGTGATAAAACCTACCTATTCCTCATTCACCAAAATCATAATCATGTAAATAACCATATCATCCATATACATCATCATGATCATCAGCATCACGAAGATGGATCCCCATGAATTAGCCAATGGTAAGAACCTAAACAAAAGGAACATAAAAACCTTCTACATACAGAAGAAATCCATGAAAGTAATAATTCCGTCCTCATCGTCAGCGAGCCAAGTATTATGGAACTCAAACTCGACTTGAAACGCTACAAGCTGTCTCGTCTCGATTACCCCCCCCCCCCCCCTAAATAATGGCCTAAAAGACATTCGTTGAAAAACTTATTTTGTTACAAAGTCGAACCCTTTTTGCTCGCTGCGATTTCCAAATTAAGCTTCTAACTTGGCAATGTGGTAAAACTATGTGCAGCTATACTACAAAGACAGCTGAGAACAAGAAGAACAAAGAGCAGCAGATCATACTTTCATTCATTCAGGATTTCCATGTCTGGTAAGGACTTAATTATCTTGTATAGAAGTTAAAAACATATGCAAAAAACTAGTGTCGGTATGAAAATTATAACACGTCAGAATTTCTTGCAAGTTTGTATCATTATGTTGGAGACAAATTGGTCCTACATTCTATGATTGGGGAGCCTTCTTCCACAAAAGTCAAATACTATATATCGCATATGTCAATAACTACTATCCCTATGGCTACGCAAGCAAGAAAGAATAGTTAAAATTAGAAATGCAGAGCACAAATAGAAAAAAGGACAATCATACATTATGATCCACATTGAGGGTAGAAAAGAAAAGGTTGACTAACAATAAGCTATAAGCACAAAGGTATTTAACAAAGTCAGAAACAGTTAAGGGGGATATTTTTGCTTTATGATATATACCAAGTAAAATCTAACATCATAAGTCATAACACAAATAAATCCATGAAATCAAATATTTTGTGGCAAGGAAACATACCTTGTTGATATTTGTTGGGGGAGGTGCCTTATCAAGTGCTGTTGGTGTCCAGATCTTTATGTCCCTTTCAATACCACTGCTTGCAAGCATAGGTATATGTGGATGAGGTTGGATACAGTTCACCACTCGCCTATCTGCATCCATAACACGTGCAACCTCTGCATCCTTTTTCCTCCAAATGAACATTCGTCCACAATCTGACCCACTCACAACATAGTCACACTTAGGTCCAAAGAAGCCAACACCCTTCACTGTCATACAGTTCTGGTGCCCCTTGAAGAGTTGAGGGCCCACTTTCGAATCAGTTTCCATCTCTGAATCAGAATCAATAGCGAGATTATCATCTAGAATTGCATTTATGTTGCTGCCCCATCCCATATCCTTAGAGAAAAGATAGATGAAGTCTTCACTGTATGAAACAAGGAGTTCACGCTCATCTGAGAATGCTAACCCTGTAATTGCTACATTCTCATCGCCTAATAAATGCTTGGGACAGAAATGGTCAGCTGGATAACCAAAGGAAGCTGAAGCATCATACCTATATCTTCTGATATCATATAATCTAGTCAATTCATCTGACCCAGCGATCACAAATAAATTAGGGTTTACCGGATCAATAGCTATTGCATTTAGAGTCACAACTGGCATGTAACTTCTACCACGCACTGGTTGGCAAATGAGAAGTTTTGTAGCCTCTTCTGTCCTCAGATCAAACTGAAAAACGTGGATTAAATTAGATAATAAAGTGTGTGTCTGTGTGTAAGCTGGGACACTGATATGAACCATTACATGATACCCAAAACATGGTGATTTGCTAATTCAAAGAACAAGAGAAGTGAATATAGAATTGAATGTAAAGTAACCAGATTCAGTTGTGACTAACATGTTGCACCAACCCATCTTCACCACAGGTATAAAAGATGTGTGGACTCCCAGGTTCACTGGCTAGCTTATGAGCTCTTCCTCTATGTCTTGCAAGGAATTTTGTTTCTACTTTTCCACATTCTAAGATAGTTGCATGCCTCACCTTGAATCAAAAACATGTTCTCAGTACAGATTTCCTACTTGTGATCAATAGCATCATCACAAAGAGAAAATCTGATTAAAAAAAGATTCTAAAAGAATAATAGGCTGGTAATATATGAATATCACAAACTTTAAGAAATTAATTCTATACCTGTCCATCAGCAGCACAAGTAACAATGCTTCGCTCATCAGTTTCTGGCATGATCTTTGCCTGGAAGACATTGTTATTGTGACCAGAATCAAAGGCAAGTTTAATATCCCCAGTTTCCCAATCCCAAAGTATAACTGTCCTGTCATCTGAACCAGACACGAGAATATTCCCATCTGCATTAAAGCTCAAAGTGTTCACACATCCTCTATGGTTTACCAGCTTCCTGTCAAGTTCAAGTCTCAGGACAAGATCCTTGTCATGAAAACAGTTATAAAAGTGCTGTCAGCATTTACAAGTTGCAATGCACTTAACAGAAGGGCATGTGACAACATGATCTCCTTCATTGTCAATCCAATAAAGCAAGAGAATAAATATAATAAACTTGTAAATGAATCAAAATGAGAAAAATCAATCATTGACAATTCATATGTGCGTTTAAATTATGATATCTGTGCTAACTTTAACCTAATAAGGTAAGCATGCAACTCATACATGATAAGACAACTCAAATTCAGTTGAAGGATCCCTAAAAGAGATCTCACGGGAATATGAATATTGTTGTTATTATAGAAAAAAGGAGAAATGCTATGTGTAACATATCTGGATCATGACTTAGAAGGAAAGTTCTTAATGATAGATATAGGTTACCGAACACATGAAAGGAAACTTCAGAGAATTTTAGGTCTAATTTTCCCAAAAAATACTTTAGGTCTTAAAAAAGTCAAAAATTTCTCAATAGCTATTTCTCAAAGCGCTATAGATTTTTTGTTTGGAAATGTATCCATATGTATTTATCAAGGCACTCTAGAAGTTTCAGAACATAGCAACTACCAATATCACCAACTCCCACCCAATTTCCTTTCATCTACTTGGGTAAGTAGATGATTTCGCATATATTTACAAGAAGTTATTTAACTACTTGGCACCCGCACTTCAAGTGTAGTTTGCACATGTATCCATATCTACAAGTTATTATCCTACCAAGGAAATGAAGATTCCCACTATCTCAATGACACAGCAGAATTCTCAGAAAAATGTAGATCTCTAGACAGCCTTACAGATTTAAACAACTTGGCACCCACACCTTCAAACCGCCATCACTTGATCACTATCAAAAACCATGTTGAAATCCAACTCCCAATAACCATCGCAAGTATAACTATTAGCACAAAAGACAACTTCAAAGTAACAGAAAGTATCAAGCAAATCAATATCTATTGCCTCTCATATAGACTACGAAACCTTATTGCTAATGAGTAACATTGTGACGAAATTGTTACTCAATGGAACACCGGATATTGACATCTTGTTATGAAAAGACTCATTATGACAAGAACACTCATTGCCGGCTCGTGTATTAACAATGTGGCTCAACCTTGTCACCCGTTCATGTGTAGTAGATCCTTAGGCAAAGAAAACAAGCAGAGAAAACACAGAAAAACATATTGTGAGTGATTGATAAGGAAGGAGTCTCGAACTGCACAAGCAATAAGCCTGATAAGTGTGCCCTAGAACTGAATCAGATCATCTGCCGATCAAGCAATTGATCTATCTACCTGCTTCTAAATACACAGATAAAAAATAAATACATATATGCAAGTATACAAATGACTGAAACAGCAATGACAAGCACGGGATGAAATATATACTTCGGAAGCAGCGAGACGGTGGGCAAATTTCCTGGTGGAAAGGTGGCCGACTTCACGGCGGCAGATATCAACCATCGCCATGTCGATGCTCGCTTTGTCCCTTTTCTTCGTCATCATCCTGCGAGGCTAAAAGCAATTAGACACGCAACAATTTGATCGATCTTGCACAAAGATGAATCGGAATTAATCCAAGAACGAATTGAGGTGGAAGTTGATTATGAGATAGCAAATCCGTAGAAATATAATTTCTTAAAATTGAAAGAAAAGCTGCATCTGATTGTAAGTAAATACCTGGTAGAAGTAGAAGTAGACGAATCCATTGCCGGCCCTCTGAAGCTGCGGATTGAAGCGGTGTCCATGGGAGATGATCACACCTTGATTTATACTCCTCTCAAACTCTCTCTTACGCACGCAGCTACACTTTCGCAGTGTTGTCGTACGCTTTTAACATGACTCCGGATTTATATTAACATTAATAGGTGATGTCATAATCTTATTAAATAAATATAAATATTAAATTGTTTAAAACACCCTTCATCTAATGAGCATGTAACTTAGATATTACGTGTGACAGGTGATATTAACATTATATATTATTTCGTCATCCGCTTATTTATTTAGTAATTATTTTGACTAATTATTTAAATAAATAACTTAAAGTTTTCAAGCTCCTATTAATATCTGTTGATGAGTTTAGATCGTTAAACCTTGTTTATTATTTGGTTTTCAACACACTTTGGTTTCTAATTTCCTATAAAAATATATATAAAAATTGAAGGTTAAACAATACAAGCGTTTATTGTTCGTTTGTTAGTATATATTAATAAACTTGATTTTTATTCACGGTAAAAGATATTTTATTATTTATATATATAATTAAGACAGTAATAAAAGCGAATGTGTAATTATTGGATCCTCACCCTATATATATATATATATATATATATATATATAGGAAAAGTTTAAATGAGAACCGTTTTTATTGCGAGAACTGCGAAAACCAATCTTAGCCGTCCAATTCCTCCTCCTTCATTTGGATTGCCCACCCATGAATTTCTTACATGCACCCTACCACACTCAATCCCCCCCCACTTTTCATGCATTTCACTTAAATCGAATGCGTAGTTTCCGATCGAATATGCAGTTGACATAAATTGAATATGCTGTCATAATATCAACCATTGATCATCTAAATCTAAAAACTGAGATTGGTTATGTATTTATCTTTATTATATATATATATATAGAGAGAGAGAGAGAGAGTTTATGTTTTTTTCATTTCGATAAATGCAACATCGTAATACCAAACCACTAATATATATTAATGCCATGATCGAGATTTACAAATAAAATGAAAACATTATTCTTGTATTAAAATAAACAATGAGAAAATCACGATTCATACAATTTGGCGATAATATATGATTTATGAATTTAGAAAGTTGTTTATGAAAATTGATGGACGTTTTATATAAATATAAAATAGATAATTATGAAGTACATCTATGAATATTTATTAAGAAAGCTTTAGTTTCTGAAAATGTATCCAACTTGTATATTTTGTTATTTTATATATCAGACTTTCAAACTTACCATTTAATGTATCCAAGTCTTAAAAGTTACCAATTAATATACCTTGTTACCTACACATTAGGTAACTGATAATTTCTTTTATTTATTTATTTTTAGTATTACAATATTTTTCACCTCATTATTGTTGCCACCTCAGTATTTCATGAAGAACAATCATCATCTTCATCCTTTAAGAACATTCACTTCGGAATTGAACCTGTAAACCTTAATTTAAGTATCCAAAGTTGGGATTTAAACATTCACTAAAAGAACATACATTTATGAACATCCATTTAAGAACCAAAACCTAGAATTTAAGCAAAAATTGATATGCAAAGAAATCTGAAATAAGAATTCTGTTGCAGATCTGAAAATGAAACATATTTGCAAATGAAATTAAGACAATCGATTGAATAAATCATTTCACTATACAAATCAAAACATACCCTAATCTATAAAACCTAATCCCAAATGTGAAAACCCTATTTCAAACCTTAATACAAGGAACCATTAACAAGTTGCAAGTTGAAACATACATGCAAATCCCCTAAAAGATGAACACATGCCTTAAAATCAAAACCCGAATGTTGTTAAAACCAGAATCGCAACCTATGGATAAGAGTATTGTAACATTTAAAGATGAAGACTAAAGAAATCGAACCCTCGATGAAGATGAAAAGGTTTCTGAATCCAAATGGTAAGTTAAAGCAAATCAGAAATCACTGATGGTTCATCTTTAGTTTACCTTGAATATCTGCTTTCATGAGTATTGTAACCTTGAGCCGTAAAGATATGAACAAAAGTGCACATAGTTGAACTTTGAGCAGATCTGGTTTTACAGAAATGGAAATCAAATCAGAAACACTCGAGGAAGATGAAAATTGAAACCCCATATGAAATCAAATCATAAATCGCATGAAGATCGAAACTCTTTATAAAACCAAATTAAGATCAAGACCCACATGAAACCAAATCAGAAACCATCGAGCCTTGTTGAAATTACAGATGGTGTTTAAGAACCCTAAATCAAGCCTTTTACGAACAAGAACCCTAAATCAAGTCTTGTCGATGGCAGACAGTTCGAACAAGAACCAGCAATTGATCCTTCTTGACATTTATGTAAACACATTGTTTCTTGATAATGATGATGAAGTCTTGTTCGAACAAGAACCCTAAGGGTTTTGTTTCTTGATGACGATGATGAAGCACAGATGATGGTTCTCATCAAACACTAAATAAAAATAATATTACTTAATTTTGAATTATTTTTAAAAAAAGAAAAGGCATGTCATCATCCAAGTACAAAAAATGGTAACTTTGAAGAGTCAAATATATTAAATGGTAACTTTGAAAGTTCGGTACATAACTACATACAATAGTAAAATATGATAAGTTGGATACATTTTTATAAACTGAACCCTAATTTTTTTTTTGAACAGCGAAGTTATGTTAGTATGTTAGTGGGCTCGGTCCGCAGTGACATCCATATAAGGCAGTATGCGAGCCCCAAGCCACGCGCCAAGTTAGTAATTAAACGCCTTTGCCTGGGTTTGAACCCAAGACCTCCAAGGAAGGCTTTGCCTTCCACCTATTAAGAATGATAATTATTATTAAGAAGGATAATTATTAAGTAAAAGATATAAATATAAAATAGATAATTGTTAGGAAGTATAATTATTAAGTAAAAGAGAATTACTAAGTAAATTTATAATAATAAATATGAATAATTAATAAATAAGTATAAGTATATTTAGAATAATAATAATTTAATTAAATAATTAATTAGGAGTTGATGATGTATTATCGTAGGAGGATTACACGTGTTACCTAATATCATGTATATTAAAATAATTAATTAGGAGTTGATGACATGTGTCTCCTAATATCCCGCAAGGCACATGAGATGTCTCTAATAGAAAAGTTTATGGTTGTTAATGTAAAGGACCAAATTAGTAATAAAATGCAAATTATAGTGACTGTTAATATAATTTTAAAAAAATAAAGAACGAAAAGTGAAATTTTTAGTAAATCAGAAAGACAAAATTTATAATTTATTCTTATTACAATTACATCTCATAAATATTATATGTTGTCATGATGTATGTAAATGAACTATTATAAAATATTACAGTTACATCTTCTAAATATTAGAGTAAATTATAAATTTCGTCCTTGTGGTTTGCACGAAGGTTCATTTTTTGTCTTTTAATTTTAAAAATTACATTGATGGTCACTATGTCGAGTTAGCAAAAAAGACTAAACTCGTAATAAAATGTAAACTGCAGTGACAATTAATGTAATTTTTAAAATTAAAGTACGAAAAATAAAGTTTTGTGGAAACCATATGGACGAAAACTGTAATTTACTATATTGTTATAAGAAAAAAAATTATATAAAATATTAATAAATATGATTTAATCTTTAAACTTTATATTTTAAAATGTTTAAACCATAAACGTTTTTAATGAACATTTGAACAATCAAACTTTTGTAACTAGATATATTAGCCACTTAATTTCCTATAACAAGTTTTAAACCTCAAAAGTGTTGCATATAACCAGACCCGAAAAAGTGGTATGAACCTGGCACGAATACGAAATGGGTCAAAAACGGTTTGACATGAAATCGACACGAAAATAAATGGGTCGGGTTAGGGTCAACCCGAAATGACCCCGTATTAAACTATAACATTTTAAAATTTTCTTTAATACTTGAAATTTAAACTTTGAAAAGAAGATTATGAATTCAAATAAGAAAGTATCATCTTATGGCGCTAAAACCCGTCAAACAAAAGTACAAATATTTAAACGTTAAAAACTCAAAATAAACAATAAAAGATTTACATTTAAAACAATAGTATGTTATTTTGGTATTTGTTATTTTCACTATATGATTTTGATACTTTTACATTTGATTATTTGATAGGTGATACTTTAGTATTTTGAGTCGATTCATAATACTTTTTAATGATAAATAATTTTAAATTATTCGGTTGTTCAATGACATTATTTATTGGTAGTTGATAGAAAAGTAATACATCATTTTTTTATTATATTCATTTATATAAGTGAATAAAAAAGTAAAATCAAAATTTGAATAAACACAAATAAATACCGAATTTGAAATTTGAATACAATCTAAACGAATATTGATTATTGAAGTTAGAATATAAACGAAAATCATTTTTGAAATTCTTCCAGAAAGTTGAAAAACAAACATGGAATTTGAATATTGATAAAGAAAACCGTATCTGAAAATCGTACTTCAAAACCATATTCAAAAACCAAAAAATTCTCGTCGATGACATCTGACCTAAATGAGTCGACCCGAACCCGACACGAAAATAAATGAGTCGAAATTGGGTCGACACGAACCCAACCCGAATTGACAGCCTTATGCGTAAATATAGATTAGTCCTCAAACTTTACACCTAAAAATGGTTTAATCCTCAAACATCTTGAGATGAAAGCAATTATTAAATAAGTTTAAGGCTTAAACTGTTTTTAAGTGTAAAAGTTTGAATATTAAACCGTATTTTAGCCACAAGTTTGAGGTTTAAAATGTTTTATATGATGTTTGAGGCGAATAATTTTTGGAATTCCTTATTTGAGATACCTAATTTTCTCCTTGTGGTTTTAAGGATTTATGTTTTTTTGTTAGTTAGAAAAGGGACTTTTTTAGGTCATTCGACCACTTCGCCGGTTTTTTTGTGGGAAAATAACGGGAAGACCTTCGCTAGAGGCTAGCCCCTCCGACTTCACCAAGGGCAATGCTTCTTGGAACCCCACCAGGGGCGCTGCCTCCGGACTTTTGTGTTTCTGATATTAACTTAATTTTTCTGAACGTGCACTCTACATCTCCGGACTCGAATTATAGCTAAGTCTAATTTCGGATAGTCTCACATAAATACTGATTATACTAAATGGTTTAATGACATTAAAATCATCAACATGTTTTGAATCGCCGACAAAGGCTTGTTTACCTTCTGCATAAGTTCACCGCCTTCATTAATATCGATTTCGATTCTGATTCCGATCATTGTTATTGTTGTAACAAAATAGCTCTTATTGTTATAACAATATATCTGATGAGATATCAAAAGCATTTTCTTAAATTGGATTGAGGATTCTAAATTCTTACGACGTGTTTAGACTTGATTTTGTGTCGCAAGAGAAGGTGGCCGGTTTCCTACTAGGTATATAAAAAATCTCTTTTTTAACTCAAAATAAATAAATAAATAAACGCCTTAAATTCAAGAAAAGGGCGAGAAAAATTGCAACGATTTTATACCTTTTTATGTAATTTGCTCTTTATTTATGACATCTTGTTTCTTTATTTACGTAACATAAACGTTAATCATTTACTAAAAGAACAGTTTTTAGCTATCATAGAATTAAGAACAAATAGTTCCAAAAGTTAATTAAATTTTAATAATGTGTTCAATAAAGTCGATGTAAAAAATATAGTCCTAAAATTTTAATAGTCAATCACAGGTGATTCAGTATACAATTACATGTGATTTGTAAAAGCATCACATATGAATTATGAAAATGTCACTCCTCCCAAAATTATAAAATGCAATATGGACCGTTGATGCCATTGATCCAAAAGCTAAAATTAGTCCCTTTGGACTATAAATTAAGTATGGATTATATAAACATTCTAACCAGCTGTTTTAATATTACTAAAATAATAAAAAGAGTTAATTACAAAAATGGTTCCTGTGGTCACAGATTTTCAGTTTTAGTTATTTAACTTTAAAAATTACGAAAACAATCACTGTGGTTGTCACTTTATTTTACTTTTGTTCCTTTAGGTTAACTCCAATTAAAATTGACCGTTAGTCAAAAGGTATATTGATCATTTTCCCACTTATTCTTGTAACCAAACATTCTCTTACCTTTTTTTCTTTTATTATTATTTAACTTTCTTTTATTATTATTTAAAACAAAGTAAGATTTTAATTATATTCAAACAAAATTAGATTAATTCAATAAACAAATAAAATTGATAAAATTTATCTGTTAATTGCTTTAATTATTTTTAATGGTTAATACAATAAACAAATAAAATGCAGATTATTTCTAAATTAACTTGTTAATTACCATAATTAATATATGAAAAAAACCAATATCTCTTCAATTATGTGCAAATCTAACCTGGAAATTGATTGAAACCCCACAAGAACAATCTATAACCAATCTCTACAATTAACTAAAATCCCACAAGAAAAATTGATATGAACAATCAAACTAATCTGGAAACTGAATCACACATAAAAAATCGAATACTGCAATCAAACCAGTGGCACATAAAAAATCGATTCCAACAATTTGGAAATAAAAGACTCAAACCCTCTAAATCTGGTTGCTCGACTTCAAAAATCTTCAATCGAACCAATCATACACGAACAATCGAAGATGAATCAAAGAAACCCGAAAACTTTCAAAACCAAAATTTCATCAAGAAACCCTAATTTTCAACTGTGGTGGTTCAAATTCATATGAGATGGCAAGCAATGGACCAACTGTTGTGGTTCAGATCCAGATGAGATAGAGAGCAACGGACCAACAGTGGTGGTTGGTGAGCAACGGACCAACAGTTGTTTAGATCTAGATGAAATAGCGATGATGGTGGTTCCGTACCTGGTGATTCTTTGATGGTGGGGGCGGTGTCGGTGGTGGCGGCGGAGTGAGGCGGTGGTGTAGACCGGCGGAGTGAGGTGCTTGCTTCAGATCTCAGGGACGTGAACAACAGTGGTGGTGGCCGGCGCTTTTGAAGAGACAAGGGAGTGGTGGTCGTCGTGCGGTGGTGGTGACTAGTGCGGAGGTAGTCGTGCGGTGGTGATGACCGACGGAGTGAGGTGGTTGCTTTAGATCTCAGATCTCAGAGTCTTGAACCACAGTGGCGGTGGCCGGCGCTCTTGAAGAGACAAGGGAGTGGTAGTGGTCATGCGGTGGTGGTAACCAGTGTGGAGGTAGTCGTGCTATGATGACCGACGGTGAGGAGGTGGTGATAGTGTTGATCTAGCACCACAAAGAGAGAGAGAGAGAGAGAGAGAGAGAGTGAGTGATGGAAGAGTAGGGGAGGATTAGGTGTTAAAAGGTAAAATAGAATTGAAAAAATGGGTGTTTGGTAACAAGCTTAAAGGAATGGGTGTTTGGTAATAAGTTTAATAGGTGATACGTGTTTGGTAACAAAGATAAGGTGTGAAAAGACCAAACTGCCCTTTGACTAACGGTTAAAGTTAATAACAGTTAGCTTAAAGGACCAAAAGTGAAACAAAGTGACTATTTTCGTAATTTTTAAAGTTAAAGGACTAAAACTGAAAATCGGTGATAACCATATGAACCATTTTTGTAATTAATTCTAATAAAAATCAATTATACAACTTCATTATTATCTATTGAGGTTTTGACATTTCCCTTAAAAAGAAATTTAAGCAATGAAACCAAGCCATATATACCATACCATACCATATCAAACTGGTTATTCCAAGCTTTCAACTCTTATCAAAAGATGTAATTCCAAAATCCTCATTTGTCCTCTTCAAACTTAAATCTGTATAGCCCTTCAAACACTATTCCAAGCAATTTTGTGCACAATAAACATCCCCCAAAGCTCAGATTCTACATTTGGACTCCTAATTAAGGAGCATCAGGTTTGTCACCATGACAACGCTGTACACCATGCAATTAAACTTGTACCACACCCTGTTCTCATACTTACTTTGGAGCTTCCCATGTCGGAGGAACCCGAGTCGGGGTAACCGGTGGAGGCATGTTTCGGATATTGATATCAACCGGGTACAATCTGTATTCGACATCGTGTTCTTTAAAAATCCGCACCATTTCATCGATCACCGCACCTTTTCTTATGAACCTCTCACCCATGTCTTGAAAGTTGATTTTATGCCTCCACCATATTTGTAACTTGATCTTGTTTATTTCCTCCAAGTTCAAAGATACCACTGTTATATCATTCGGATAATAATGGTCCTTCTTGCTCTCAATGAAGCTGCCAAAAACCCGAATCAAGTTACATTCAAAACAGTTATATAATGACAACTAATAATCAAGTGAGGCCGGAGATTTCTTATTTCTTACTTGATTATTCTTTGCTTCATGACAGCTAAGGTTTCAGCTGGAGTAGTGATATGAATGAAAAAATCGATTGAATCCCACATGTCAGGACTCCGGTAGTGATTGCTGATGGCTCTTGTAGAGAGAGTACTGTTTGGAAAATAAACCTTCTCGTTGTCCCATTTCAGGAAAACAGTAGTCAAAATGTTCATCTCTTCTACGATCATCTGAAAAGCGTGGGTTAAAGATTCAGAAAATATAAAAAAAACTATGCATTTCACGCAGAAGTTTTGAACATTCTTTTTAATACCTGAACTCCATCAATCTCACAACGATCACCAACATCAAAAGGGTGCATGACAAACAAGAAGATGATTGCCTCAAATATAGTCTTGCAGGTGTTTCCAAAGATAAACGCCACCACAACAATCTGGGAGCTTATAAAAACTAGAAATTTGCTCGTTGCTATGTTCAGTATCAGAAGGCAAATTACCACAATAATGATCCCAACCAACACATTCACCATTTGGTGTAATTTGTTGACTGCTGTTTTTGTATCGTTTAGTGTCAATGCAAGTGCTTTTCGTTCTCTGAATGCATTAACCTGTAAATTGGCACCAAATGCAACATAAAATTCACCGGTTTCCACCAATAAACAAATCTATAAGTCACAATCAAGTAAATATGGATTTGAGGCTTTCTGATTTAAGCTCTTACCACCCAAGTCTTCAAAGCTGACTTGCTAACTTTTTCATCTCCAGGTGTTCCTACCAAAAGAGACATGGTTTTCACGGCCTGGTCTTCTCTCAGAAAACGCATCAGATCGTTAAGATATATGAACCTGCAAACAACAAACTTCCCCTCCTAGAATCTCAATCGTGTGATATGATTGTTAAATAGTTAGTAAATGTGTTTTAAAAATGGATATAAGAACATACTTGGAGCCAGCCCTGGCCACATTCATGAATATCTTTCGAGCTGCACGTTTGGCTTCAATTTCACTCCTGATTTGTGTTACCGATTCATCCTCTTGTGTATTCATGTCATGTAACTGTTCATCCAACGTGCTCAATGTCCCGAGACGAACAATTCTCATCAATCTTTTCATGTTCCAAGCAGATACATTCTTGGGATTAAGCCTATGCAAGTGATCAATTGATATCCCCTGCTCCTTCTCATCAATCTTGATGGCAACAGGAGGGGGTTTTTGTAATCTTCCACTCCCAATTCCCCTCTCACTCTTTGATGGAAATACATTCTCCCCAAGTTCTGGAGGCACATTAGCGCCTGCATTCTGAAGCCTATGTACTTCTGCCATTGTTTTCTCCTCTTCTATTTGATTGTTTTGGATCTCAACCAAGGGCGGGCCAGAAAGTGTCTCGATCACATACTGATTAAACAAAGCTTCTTGAATCCGATCAAAAAACTTTTTGACATGAAATGAAGATGCTAGTACTTTAACCATGAGGGTTTTGACTAGCCACAGTGATGTAGCCACAAGCATACACACCATCAACTTGTTCATGACTCTTAGGAACCCGTTGTGACCCTCAACTTTCTCATCAAACATGTAATGCCAAGCAATTAGAACCAAGCCTAACCAGATACAATTCTGAACTGGCTTTCTGATACCATACACGAAGTATAAAACCCGTTTGCGTAAAAGGAAATTTCTCTCGATAAAGAAAACAATAAACCTTATACCCCAACCAGAGACCAAACGACCACATATCAAAACTAGTACTAAAACCTCCCATTCCCAAATGTGAAGTCCCCTGACTACTTTTTGCTTCCAGTCTTTGATCAAAAGTGTGCAAATCAACGCCGACAGGATTAAAATAAGGCTAATCCATTGAACGAGTGTCAATGCATCGAGTTTTGCTCTTTTGAAATCATCTGGATTATCTTCCTCAAACAAGGAATCATCCTCCTCTTCGGTTTCGCCTCTTGCCAATATACCTGAGGGGCGTGCTAATAACCCCGATCTGTATTGCCCTGACTTACCAGCTGGACCTGATAATGGAACCTCGACCTCGACCTCAGGTGGATCAATTAATCTGGATTGTTGTGTTTTGGTTCGCATTATAGTTGCTCTCCTTTGAAACGACGTGCATTTCAAAACCTCAGCTGCGCCTTTGTCTTCGCGGATTGAATTGCCCAAATTGCTCGATTTCCGCCTAAGATGATGTTGCGGTTCTTGTAATCGAACGTCATCTAACTCTTCGTCATCTGATGATTCTGTATTTTGCTTCGCTTGATCACCTCGTTCATGATCCGGCTCAATATCAAGCACTTTCGATGATCGATCAGGCTGTTGAAACGAAACTTTCAAATCTCTTGAATTCGAAACCCTACTATTTGGATTGACGCTTTCATTATTGATCGTACCTTTATTAGGACTATCTGGAATATTCTGATTAACAACATTGCCGAAATTACTTCCATGACGAAGCTCGTCCATCTCCAAATCCATATCCAACGTCATTTCGCCTCCCGAGTTCTTCTGCTTGTTTAAAAACTCTCCGATCAACCGTGACGGCGGATCCTCCATGCCACCGCCACCGCCACCGCTGCTGTCTCGTTGGGCGTCTTTGAAGACGTCGTAACTCAAGTCCCGTCGAAATCTGGTCCCGTTGTTTCCATGCTCCCCATCCCTATCTTCGCCATCGATTTTGACGATAACTTCGCAATGATCGACGGAGTGAGAGGTGGAGGGGTCGTGATCGGAATGGATCGGTAGGTGTTCGTGGTGGGAGTCGTCGACGGCGCTGGCGGAGCTCTTCCGCATGTGCTTGTTGGAACGAGGAGATCTGAACGATTTCTTGAAAGAAGCAGGGAAATCCATTGATGGAAAAATCTTCACGTCATGCAACGAATCAAATGATTGTTCATCGGAGAACCCATTTTCAAAATTATATAACCAGAATGATCTCTTGAAGATGCAGGGAAATCCATCGATGGAAAATTCTTCATGTCATGCACGAAATCAAATGAATGTTCATCAGAAAATCCATTTTCAGAATTAATTAATCAATACAGGCGACGATAACGTTTTTGGTTGAAACTCAAAAAGTTGATTTTTGGATGCACTTCAATTCGCCACCCTGACAGACAAAATGATAATATCATTAAAAAAAATAAAATTACTTAATTAATTGTCAGTGTATATAATAGTTTCTTAAATTCTAATAGATGTGATAATTTTACATCGTTTAATAATTCAAACATGTAGAAATATAAATTTTAGTAAAAATAAAATAAAAATGTTTTACTAAAAAAAATGATTAAATCCTCGTTGTAAAATCTACCATAGAATAATTTTCTTTGTTTTTTAGATGATGGTTGATTCGGTAACTATTTATTATATTTTACATTATTAATATTGAGAATGAGAATGATAGTAAAAACTGTTGATAAAAGTAAAAGGTGTTATAATTTTAATTTAAAAAAAGGCAACATGTGTTTATAGTAACATTTATGATTCTTTTAGAATAGTAATATGATTATTTTTAAAATGGAAAAATAATTATTGTGTTTATTTATTTGCCAAAATAAAGTATTTTGGTATTTTAAAAAAATAAAAACATATCATTTTTACTCTTATCTCAGTCATAAAGGTTGTAATTATACCAATTTTGAATCACGTTAAAATATTTAGCATAGCATGCATGATTTAATATTATTTTCTCATAAGGTGAACATGCGTGAGTTATGGTAAAAAAACAGAATCCTGAACTTTCATGTATTGATAAATAGAAACCATTTTTAAATTATTAATTAATTAATTGACAAACTAACTTCATGATTAGTGATGATTAGTCTATTTTGTAATATTAAGTAACTTTTAGGGAGAATAAAAAAAGGAGGGGTGTAATGTTATAATTTTCCTAACACGTAAATAATATTATGTTTTTATGTTTAGTAAAAATAGAAACCTTATAATTATTATTGCTAGATTAGATGTCTGATTTAGTTTAGAAAATGAAAGACATTAAACATTAATTAAAAGATACTAAACAAATATAAGATGTGAAAATATGGGAATTTTAAAAAATAATAAATAATAATAATTGGGAAAAAAATATGTTCAAATAGTTAAAAAATATTTATATAATAAATAGTTTAGAAGTCGGCTTATTGATTAGAAATGGAAAAAACTGGAGCTAGCGCTCTTTTGCGAATTTAAAGACTTCCTTTCTTCCACGGCAAAATCAATCGCTAAGTCATTTTTTGGTGTGGATTTTCGTCGTTGCATCAACATTACTATATATGTTTCTAAACATACATACAGATTTTACTACCCATTCTTATCCCCTTCACTACTACTGCATCATAGTATTAACTAAAGATGTTTGTGTGAGAGTGATTATGTTTTATTTAGGTTTTATGATGTTGGATGAAGTAGAATTTGGTTTCCTTTCTAAGTAAAGAAACCCATTTGATTGATTCAAGTCCGCTAACAATACGACCATGAGACTTGAAAGCATCTATACTGGGTTCAGCATGCATCCGGCAACGTCTACGTTGATTTCTGGCTTCAATTGGCAACCATTACATCTCCTTGGTGTTCAGCTTCAAAACTTTCCAAGTGTTTTGTAGGCCTTTTTGTTCTGCTTTGGTTACTTTGGCATCACAAAACAAGCTAAGCTGCTGAGAGATTACACTAGTGTTATTTTGGCATTCAAGTGATTACAATATTTTTAATCTTTGATTAAAAGGTAACTTTACATTCTCCAAAACATATTCTTCAAAAATCTAAATTATCAAAAGTCACTTGTGTAACTCTAGACTATTGCAGATTCTACTAAACATGAAGGACTTAATAGTAATTCTATATTTGAAATTTACAAGGAACAGAAAGTCTAAGAACTGACAGCTTTTATATACGTTACATAGTACTACTAGAGTTACTCATCCACTTTTACATTACATATATAGTCTTTCTACTGTGGTTTATCTCCAAACATAAGATGACAACTTAAACAACACATGTTCACAATTTTTTACATAACACTTACAAACATTAGATCCTATTTAACTGTTCAGGGTCCTCTCTTTTTATATCCTTATCTTTTCATTTGCCTTTTCCATTTTTTGTGTTATATTCCCTAATGCTAAAGATGAATAGAGACCCATAAATTGAAACAGGCTAGTCAAAAGGACCTTTCTCATGATATAAACAATTTTTTTCTTTTTGGGACTTACCGAAATCGGGATACAAGAAGTGAGATTCACTTCTACTCTTCATTTTCTGCTTCCATCTCTCCATCCACATCATCAATAATAACATCATCATCTTCATCGTCTTCGTCGTCGTCATCAGTCATGTTTTCATCATCTTGAAATATCCATTGCTCGAGTTCATCAATTTCCTGATAATCATGCATGTAGATATCATCCAAGTTATCCCATTTATCGGTCCCGAGCTCTTCCCCACGAGTCATCAAGTTCAAGAACGGTCTATTTACAGCTAGTGAGTCGACTAACTCATGGTTCATGGGTGCAGCTACTCCTAACCACCTCAACCCAGGGAAATAAGGTTTCTTCAACCACCGGAAGGCAAGTTTGGAAATCCCACCACAGTTGAATATATCCAATGATCTCAAACTACTACCATGCCACCTGTCACCATCAGCCATGGTCATTGATGCTAATGCCATCACCGACATATCACCAATTAGAGGACATTGTCTCATTCGTAGGTCAACAAGGGGAATTCGGTTCTTTACAAGGAAAAGCACACAACCATTTGTGAGGTTAGGCAGATTAGACAAGTCCAGTTCACGTAATTCTCTGTTAGACCCACCATTGAAAAGAGAAGAAACACACTTGCTTGTGAGCCTCTTACAACCCCTAACCGATAATTTAACAAGAGTGCTTTCTGCACCCTTTTGTAAGTAAGATAAACCAAGATCAGTTACATCAGTTCCATCTAACAACAAAGTCGTCAGTTTTGGAAGCTTGCTGATGGCTTGAAGAGCTTTATCACCAATATTTCGAGAATCTCTAAAGTCAAGCACAACAAGATCCAAATTTGAAGCCAATTGCTGGACAGCAGAATTTGTTAAGAGGTTACAGCATCTTAAGCTTACCAACTTCAGTGCAAGAGAAGTTGCATACATGTCATGGAACACGAGATCGGTCATTCGGGTCCCGTTAAAAACCCTTAGCTTGTATAAGTTTGTGCAAGCATGCAGGAGCGTTTTAAAGCCAGTATCTGTGACCTGACAGAACCCTCCAAGACATATGCTTTCCATACTTGCACATTTGTCAGCCATAAAAAGAATGCCTTGATCAGTAACTTTTCTGAAAAATGTTGGGTTGAACTCCTGGCTACGAATAAGGGAAAGGTGTTTTAATTTCCCTTGTTGGTTAATTAACTGAAGACCTTCATCTGTAAGGTCAAATGCAAGTCCAGGTTCAATGATGGGTTGATCTCGAAGATCTAAATGGGTTAAATGGATGAGATTATTTGATATTATGCCAACCATGGTGTTGGAAATGTAGTCCACTGAAAGGCAAAGTTTGTGAATATTTGGAAATACTTGAGGAGGAATATGATTGGGCGACTGATTTGGCGAGACAGTGGGGCTAAGCAGCTCTGTAACCATTAATTGAGTTATATATCCGATCTGAAGATAAGCAAGTTTTGCAGAAGCCAAAATCCAGACTCGTGCAAAATCAGGACGGCTAAATATTGAGACATCAAACATCAAGACAAGTTCCTGAGGTACAAAAGAAGGTTGTAAAATATCACATTAATTTCAGTCTATCAAAAATTCTGAAGAACTTGTTAGTGATAGATAGCTGACATACAAGTAAACTACAAGTTGGTCCTTGAACTTACATTCAATCTGCAGGTTTAGTCCATAGACTGTTTTTTTGCACTTATAGTTTAAAACCAAACTAAGTCATAAGGATCAAGTCCACATCTTTAATGTTATCAGTTGGATGCATTGATAATGATATGAATTAGCTAGATAACACTATAAAAGGGTAAAAATGTCAAATTGAACTAATCAACTAAACATGAAGAATCATTAACATTGAATCAAAATGTAAGCATTAACACGAATATTCAGTTATTATTTGAAATTTCTAGGATTCAAGTGAAAAAGGTTAACAGAACAAAGAATAGAAAGAAAATCCATTCAGTTACTTGAATTTCTATGAATCCAGATTCCACAGTGAAGCAAATTTAGAAAAAATAGATACGCCAAATCAAAATAATAAACCTAGATCCAAGCAAGGAAACCTGAAGGATAATACAAACCTAAGTTTTCTTCCTTTCAATCTTCACTTGTTTTCTTTCTTTCTAGATACCTACCAGATAATGGCCTAAGGGAGAGGTGATAGATAAGATCATAAATCGTCGTGGTTTTAAGATCCACTTCACCATTTGCAACTCCAGACCTTTATTTTCTCTCAACAGAACTCAAAATTGGGGCATAACTGAGTTATAAGTTCAATGCATAAACGATATTCATATGCAAAAAATTCAAATAGTAACTCACTACTCTACGCCCTACAGAAACTTCAAATTGGGTTAGATGCTACCCCAACGAGTAATATTTCGAAAAAAAGAAACTTTTATAAAAGGCTTTTAAAAATAAAGTAATAACACTTGTGATATATTCTAATAAACAACTGCATCAATCTAACATCCAAAAGGAAGTACTGCTACTATTAATTTATCATTTCAGCTAGAGCTTGAAGAGGGGCATAATTGAGTTATAAGTTCAATGCATAAACGATATTCATATGCAAAAAATTCAAATAGTAACTCACTATTCTACGCCCTACGGAAACTTTAAATTGGGTTAGATGCTACCCCAATGAGTAATATTTCGAAAAAAAGAAACTTTTATAAAAGGCCTTTAAAAATAAAGTAATAACACTTGTGATATATTCTAATAAACAACTTGATCAATCTAACGTCCCAAAGGAAGTACTGCTAGTATTAATTTATCATTTCAGCTAGAGCTTGAAGAGACTAATCATATGATCCACTGCTAAAGGGTCTATTCATTTTCGTAAGATGCTCATAAACAACTACCCCTATATAATATAAGAATAATAGCAAAGAAATAAAATATTATTGAGGCTTTAAAATTAAGAGCTTAATGTAAGAGGCAACTTTGGTATTGATACACAAGATATGCCTTCAATTTTTATCTCCCTTCCATATGACATATCAGAACCAACTAGAGACCAATTTCCTTGCGTTGGTTTTTACCTCTTAAAGGTGTAAATAACAAAATACGACCTACTCTCTCCACAAACCGCAAACGGAAAAGACTTGCGACCTGCTAGCTAAACAAGAGACTTATTCTCAATTTATATTTACATCATGGAGTTGAGGTTGCATGGTAATGATATTCTATAATGACAGTCACAGTTTTAGGAAGGAAACCTCTTTTAGTTCCTATAAAAAATAAACACTTTTATAAAAATAACATGATCTAAAGAACAGCTTCAACTTCAATATTCTCTTTGTTTTTTACTATCATTTTGTTTTTTGGCATAAAGAAAAGAATTTTATTATTCCCAAAAATCTTCAACATAGTTAAATTAACTACAGGGACAATGAATTTTTATCATTCATCAATACAACTGTATCTCAATTGATAGTGTGATCTCCATCACAAAGAAAACAAAAACAAAAACCTAAATACTAAACAATGTGCAGAGAACCCCGGAAAGAAGTCTGAATGGATTCAAGTTTCCAATACCCAAGCTTGTTGTACCATATGTGATACTGACATGAAGTTTACAATTTTGCTTGAACAGCTATTTGAACTTGATTTTTAAGTACTATAACCAACCAGCATGTAAATTGCTAGTTAAACCCAAAAGTTTTTCCTTGCAATCCATATTGCCAAAATTACACATGCCCCCATGAATATCAGACTCATAATCCCACAAATAAGATTTCTTCTAAACACCAAGCATTGCATGTGGAGCTAGATTAATATTAATTGTTGATTTCCAAATGATCAAATTCTAGCAACACACTAATTCCTCAATGAAGGCATAGACAACCCGCATCATGGTCCACCACTATTATTTATATATGTTAATATATTTAATTAAGAAGGGTCACAATCAATACCCTTTCCTACATTAAGCCCAAGTTGTTCTCTTGAACTTGAAACCTTCACAACCAAATAGCAATAGAAATACATCCTCTGGACAAATATTATCTTAAAGAGGAACCTTGAGGATAATGACTAGACCATTGACAGGGAAGTAGGGAACCCAAGGTGCCAAACGAACCTTAAAAGTTGAAGCATTTAATGATCGGTGCTCTAGGATTAGTAATCAACACATCTCTCCCATTAAAACATGCAAATCTATGTACATCTAACAAGATATGGTTTAGGGATTAGGATCAATTCTTATGGTTTTGCAGATACTGTATCCTCCAATTAGAACCTACAAATCTATGCTACAGCCAATGTGAGAGGAGATATCTGCATAAGCCACCAACTTCTTAGACTAAACAGCCAAACATGGAAATATACCATTACTCTGTTACATTATTGAACTACGCTTTTTCATACATACTATATCTTCTCAATTCTTTGAACCATTAGACATTTTTCTCATACATGGTGTTAGGTAGAGGTCCTATCTCAGCGTACATTACTTACACCACCACAATAATGTTGTGTAGGATTTACCCTATAGAAATTTGACACGTTCCATTATTATCTATATTTTCAAAACTAGTGTTGTAAATATCAGTCTCGGCGGCCGATAAATCAGTGCCTCGGCGGTTGTCGGCGGTCAACCGACCTAGAAATTATAGGATCGTTCAAACTTATCGGACTTGGCCAAAATCGGTGCTTGGCGGTCAACAAAATGGTTTGACTTCATTTTAAAAACAAAAAACATAAAAATTTGTTTAGGGTCTAGGGAATGGAAGGGGAGTTGTATTTAGGGTTTAAACTAATTATAGACTTATGGTTTTTATTTTTCAAGTTCGTTAAACTTTTACTTATTGACTTATTTTACTAGCATAATGCTAATATTTATTTATTTTTAAATAAATTCCTTTATAATTTAGAGTCCCCGCCAAGAACCCGATTAATCACCGCCAAGGCCGATTAATCGCTTGAAGGTGGTCGACCGACTGTATACCGCCAAGCGATTTTTACAACCTTGTTCAAAACATAATAGGGTTCTTAGGAGAATAGATATCCAGATAGGATTTAGTAAAACTATGCTAAAATCTTTATAGGGCTTTTTATGGGAACATCCGAACATGATAGGGATTCTAGGGGACCCAGAGATCTTAGTAGATCAACTAGGCAACGGTTTCACAATAACAATTACCAAAGATTACCACCGTTACATAGTAGCTTTAGCTTTATTTTAAAAAGTCTACCGTTGTTGTCTTCTTTTTATAAAGACTACCAACATTGGTAGTCTTTATATTACAGAGAAAATGCAACCAACTTGATTGCATCTTAATGAAGTTATGTTTGTCCCAAATATATAGTAAATAATGCAAAGACACTGAACATTCCATCGTATGAAGGACTAGTCTGTCACAAGTTTAGCAGCTGATAAAAGATACATTCGACTGAAGTATTTCAAGAAAACGCTGTAAATTTTGTTCCAAATAAACCTCAAATTTCCCTTAAGAATGACCGAAATTTCACACCACGAGTAGAACGATAAATTCTTAACATATCAGTACTCAACAAGATGGCAAATCTTTTTTATATTTGGCAGCAGAACTTTTTTCTCGGATCTTCCAATATCGAAAGCCAGAAATGCTTAGTTTAGAACTACTAGTAGATCTTAAAAAGTGCACCCATTAATCAAAAGACAAATCTGCATATGATGTCCTGCAGTTCTAGCCTATGCTCTGGTAGTTAAGTACATGGTCACCAGACTTGCTGGAGCCCCGCGGTCTCCGTTCCAGATAGGACTTCTGAATCACGGTACATTTACATTCCATAAACTATCTGTATGCAATTTGGTTTGCAACAAATGGCATTCCTAATTGTCATTCATTTGCGCTCCGGGAACGTTCGGTTAGCAGTGTGGTTTGCAAAAGATGGTGTTCCAAATCCAGAAAGTGCATACATGGAGGTCACAAGTACAAGATTAGGAGAGATGAAGGAAAATCAATTTGAAAGTTCAGATACTTACAAGACTATTATGTATTTCTTACCACTATATGGTACATTGTACCACAGTACCAAATAAAGAAAAAAAAGCACCACAACCACTAACTAAATTTGGTGATTAGCGATCCCAATTTCATTCAAATATTCAATATTTCCAAGTGAACCAATTTCTAGGTGACTATGGTTATGCGGTAGATGTCAATGTGAGCGACTGAGCGGGGAAGGAGAAGCAAAGCACAAGCTTTTCTCAAACACAGATTGTCACCTTTAACTGCTTTGTCATACTAGCAACAGTGTACTTTAAACTCCAATATCTCCCATTGATGGAAAGAAATAAAATGGAATGAAAAAGACACATCCCTTGTTAGTTTGAGTACTAAAAGGCAGACAGTAATAGTTGCCCATTTTGTTATGTAAATCACAGAAATGGACCTTCGGAGAGCCAACTTAATTACTTATTAATCCCATCAGGTGATCACGAGAGGCAGCCATTCTAACAAGTAACAAGTAATAAAACCTTACTTCCAATTGAGTGCAACTCCTGAGTAACTCCTCAAGGTCACAGACATCATGTAAGTGTCCTCGATTATCAGCCACAGAACTCACATACAGAGACCTGGAGAACACGTATAATGTTGCTAATTAATTGTAAATACTTGCAAGATTCATCAATCATCATTACACATCGTCAGATTCTCTAGGATAGTAGGATCTAGTATATGTATATTGTAAGCTAAAATATGAGTGATAAACCAAACGCGTAAGAAACAATGGTATGTAATTATTTATGTAAGTAGAGGAGCAATTACGCTAAAAGGTCACCAAAAAGAATTCAGCCAAAATGATTAAATACACTAAAGATATATCTCCATCAGCAACAATGTTTTCTCATTTAAGATTCTTTCTCTAAGACTATAAAGACTTACGGTTTTATGTGAAAACAGAGGACCTGGAGGTATAATTTAGTTTAAGGATCAAACAAATTAGTTTCAAATTCTTGAATTTTTGTTACAAACTAAACAAAATGATCTGTTGGTAGTATTTTTACAGAGTTCATTAATTAATGAGCGATTTAAAAATCATACAATTCATCTCAATGATGAAAATGAAAACCAGTTTGATTGATCTCGGAAGTCAAACTCTGCCTCTTTTAGTCATATATTAACCTCTTTGTTAGGGACTGGTAGAGTAATCTAGATCCTGTTGTTGATTTCCACCATAAAATTCGTAATTTTACGCTTTGTATGCAATCATCAATAATTTAACAACATGCGAATTTGCAGATCCTTACAGTGAAACCTATACGATATGTATTTTTCAATGCAGAAAACCAAATATATATGGAATCAAGTTTAATTGCACATATAAACAAGCCATGGTAGCTTAAGTAAATAGACAACCACCTTAGGTCTTTGCACCGTGCTCCGACCTCATAAAGAAGCTTCCCGCTAAATTTGTTGCAATTCCGGAGCGACAGTTCTCGCAAGCCAGGCTGAAGAAGATGACCGATGGACGATTCATTCAGCCTCTTGCAATCTAGCTTTAGGCTACGAAGCGAAGCGTTCGGTAACAATAATCGCCGTAACCAATCAATCGGTGCAGCAATTTCCTGCAGAAACAGATTTTCCCCAAAACAATTAAGTTTAGATGCAAATCAAAATCAATAAGGGAAATTTTGATATATATGGATTACGATGCTGCCATTTCCTCTTTCTAAAAACGAAATAGCAGTTAAGATGCATGCAGTAATCAAAGCGAATAGATTCATTACGAGTAGGTGGAAATTTGGGAGGAATTTGAAGATGTCTTGAGCGCATAGTCGAAAACTTTTGCAAGTGAGGGAAATGGCGCAGATGGAAGAAACATCAAGTTTCGTCATGATTGTGGCGAGTACTTCCGACGACAGTCGATCGAGGCTCATTTCTCCGGCGTTCTCCTCTGCCGGCGACTTGTACTTCAATTTGGCCCTCCGATTCGAGGACTCCGGCATTTTATCCGGCCCTCACACACAGTTTCTTGATCTTTGGCTGAAAATCAGGTGATAGGAAGGAAGGGATTCAATTAGGACACAGTAACTGCATCGGATCTGAAAATTAAATTGATAAAAGTTTGGGAAAGAAAGCGGATATATTGCGTCTGTGAGTGGATCAATGTCTGGATTTTGATTACTTTGTATCAATGAAATATACGTTAGAGACGATTATTTAACTGATAATCGTTAGTATGATCATCTTTAATTAAAACTAGTTCTTTATTAATTTTTTTTTTATAAATCCAACATATTCATTACTTTTTAGATGAAAGCATTTTTTTATCAACAAATTATTTCAAAATTTTGTTTTCAAAATCTGTATTTGAATCAAAAATAAATTGATAAAGAACTAGTTTTAATCAATAAAGATAATGAACTAACGATTATCAGTTGATATATATACCGAAAAATGATCAAATAATCATCCATTTTACACTTTTTACTTTAATTTTCTTTTTATTTGATCTCATCCCGAAATATATAACTATTTGTATAAATAAATATAATAATTATCTGTTGTAAATAAATATAATAATTATCTGTTATAAATAAATATAATAATTATTTGTTATAGATAATGATAATGATGCAATAATGGATGTTCAATTTTTTAACCTATTTTTGTAGTATAGATAGTTGAATACATACCAATGTAATGGTAAAAAGCATCTTCTATATATGGTTTACAAGTTATATAATTCTCTACTTGTTATTTTTCTTCTCTTCAATATTACTAAGTTATATGGAGTATTAATATTAGAGTAATGTTATATATACCTGATAAGTTAACATAAAGTTATGTCTAATACACTTAATGATTGACACATGTCTTAGATATTTTCTCTCTTATAATCTGTACCTTTAATTTTATCACGTGTCATTATCTCTATTTAGACTTACATATAAACACATATTGTAGTCATATTATAACATAATTTCTTTTATAAAATTAAAAGAATTGCTTTGTTTTTCCAAGAAAATACTAACAAATTTTTTTTGTTTCTGCAAATTTATGTATTTTGAAGGAAAAAAAAACCAAAATTTTTTAAAAGATTACAAATAAAATAAGATTAGAAATAGACGTAAGAACGAAAGAAAATGATAATGAGAAAAACAATATTGTTTTAAAAATTAGTGAAGTAAATCATTCAAAGACTTAACCATTGGATTATTTTTTACGATAGTCCAACTCTAAATTATTTTTGTCTAATTAGAACAAACAAATTGTTTAGAATTATTGTATATTGAATTGGTATCACTTTGTAACGTGTTTAACAAGGGTTACAAGTAACCTCACTCAATATCAATTGTTTTGAGATAACCTCACAAACTTATATAATATCAAAGTCATTATTAGAGTGAGGCCAGCCAAACGGTCACACGCATTCTACATAATCTATAAATATCCACGTGTTAGGTGCAAAGGATATCACATATGAAGAGACATGTTGACTATTTTCTTATATCTGACGAATGTGATTTTACAATATGCTTAATAAGAATCATAACTTACTCCACTCATTGCCGATTAGTTTTGTTAAACTTAAGGAAATAACTTTTTGAACAACTTACTAACCAGTGAAAAACAATACACGGATAAAAACACTCTAAATATGTGATTAGTAATTAAGTTCACTGCTGAACTTCGATTCACAGCAATAGATTATTATACGTTCATCCATCACGTATCCATCCACGGTTGCTCATTTTCTCGTTTCATTTCCATAATCATTTAAGCTTTCAGTTTCAACATCATAACCACCGTCTTTTGCAACTTTTGTCACAAAATCTACATGCCATGCTTTACAAGTGGCTCATAACCTCAACAACATCAAAACTATTGTTCCTTAATGATAGCATTCTTAAGCTTTCCAACAACACTCAAAAGTGTAGAATTCCCTTCACAGGCTTCCCTTAATATAGTAAGCCTCCTCTCTAATTCGTGCTGCTGTGCCGACTGATCTTCTGCTTGTTCCAGTTTTTGATAAGTTGTGGGCTTCTCATATTGTATAAGTTTTACCATCATACCCTACCATAAACATATACATTTATAAGCACGAACCCCAAGATTTGACGTTTAAAGAAAACATTGAATACAGTTGTGTTTTATAGAACAAACCAGCAACATACTATCCACTTCTTGGGCGAAAAAACACTTGGAACCAGAACCAGAACCAGAACAGGTTCTATTTTTGTAAAACCTTTTATAAGTGAAAAGATTTTAAAATTGTTATGTATGCATGCATCCCCATCATGATTTTAGAATATTCATATAAGATATTTTAAGAACTACTAAAATAAATTTGAAAAAAAAAAGATAGAACCTTAATATAAAAAATATACCTCATGCTCTGATTTACGGGAGTAATCACGTAGGATAGATTTGGCCAACTTATTTCGTAATGAGATTTTTTCACCAGTATGATTTCCAAAGAGGAAATATGATAAATGATGAATGACCAATGTGAATGCAACTGATTTTCTAGTTTCTGATCTGTCAAGAGCACCAGAAACCCAAGATTTTACATATGCTTCCAGAATCACTTCATCATCCTGTAGAGAAATATATACAAAATTACGGGTAAGTAGCATTAAGAGTGGATAAGCACTCTCACAGTTTATTAAAGTAAATTAGAAAAGAAGTTAGAGTTTTAACTTCTTGGAAATCTAACTCAGTAACGAAAATACGTGGTATGCTTTGCAATTTTGATCCAACGGCATGAAATTGAAATTGGATCAAGAATCAGCTTTAAAAAAATTAGGGATAACCGGTTAAATTCCAAACCCTCCGATAGATTAGAAGTGGCAATTTTGAGCCATATGTTTTATCTTTAAATGGCCATACATGTAGAATGAAATTAGCTTAGAATTTTGGACAAACAGGTTTACAGGGATCAAAGGTCGGACCAAAAGACGCCCCAAGTGTTTCAATGCGTAAAACCTCCAAAATTATTTTATTAAAAAAATAGTTTACTACTTAAATAATATGTATAATTTTTATAATCATATTTGACACGTGAAATATTTAATAAGAAAACTTAGTTTCTACTTTCTAGACTTAAAAAAGTATTTGGATCCAACTTGACCTGTTTCAACCATTAACAGGAATGACCCGTTTATCCGGCCCACCCGTTCGATCACGTTTATCCTAAATCTAACACAAGATAGTAAGACCAAAAACAACTTACCTCCAGAGGTTCCAGGTATCCTTCCTCCTGGGATAAGCATTTTCCTAATGGTGGCAAAAGCTCAAGAGCTCTAATATTTGATAGTGCATTCCAAGCAGCAAGTCGAATAGGGGCTCCAACACAACGATGTAGGTACACTGAAATTTGCTTACCAAATAACAAATCACCATATGATGCACCAGCAAAATTTTCCACAAGAGTTTCTACAAACGTTGAGTAACTGTCATGTATCTCCTTGTCAAATTTCAAAAAGTCAACACTATTACTTCGTCCAACTTCTAACAACTTTTTATCAAGAATCTGTCCATAAACCTCCTGCAGATTGCTGTAAATATCCCTAGTCTTCTCTTCTTCAAGAATATCAATCCCAGCAAATAAAGTTACAGATAAAGCATGCAGTTTCCAAATGACTGGCACATTATTAATGGAGTAGTGGAAATTTGCAGAAACATGACTGGAAATTGCTTCTAGACCCAAAATAAAGAAAAGCCCACTTTTGGCAACCTCCAGGAAGTTAGGCTTGACAGGAAGGTTGACCACTTTGGTGTAGTCAACTGTTGAGATTGGACTGAGAAACCAATGATTGGGAAGTGGTAGCCTCTGATGAGCCCATTCCGTCACCAAAGAAGTGTCTGCTGATATGTCAACATCTTCTTGAATTGTGTCGAGAGTAGATCTGCTTCTTTTGGAGGTTCCTTGTTTACTATCTCTAGCTTTGACTTTTGATTTTGACTTCTTTAAATGCAACCACCGGTTCTTGAAGTGGGAAGTTAAATTATCACTAAACATCAAGTACTCTTCTTCTGTATACTGCCATGCAAATGTTAAGGAACGGCGAATACCAAAATCAAGATACTTGAGAATTCTTGGCTGTAGCAAGATATCAAACACATTCTCCATTATAAATCCATCCCTGGGACCCACAAGTAAACAAAGGTCAAAGGCACAATTTACTCTCTCCATTACAATGTTCATCTCTTCATTTGTGAGGTTATCTTTTTCTTCAGCAAACTCAACCAGAAAGATCTCAAGCAACAGAAGGACCAATCTTGCATCCACTTGGGTCACTAAAATGTTAAACGACCAAAACCCACCGCCTGCAGCCCCCCATCCAACACCAACACCAGGAGCAGGACCACCTCGTCCAAACATCTCAACAGATTGCACGAGTTGACCTGAAGTAGAAGTCAACTTCATCAAAGTGGTCAGCAAGGTTGCCATCTCAGATATAGAACACTTGAGTATGCCATCGGTAAGAATTTTATCAGCACTTGCTAAATTCTGATGCTCAAATGATGAGACGTTGATATCGGCATTAGCAAGCTTGATCAATTTATCGACTGAAACAACAACCTCTACCAACCCGTTAAGGCAACATATAGAGGCTAATGATGTTTCTTGATCGCTTTGATGTCTATATTGACACAGAAATTCAAGAAAAGAGCCAACATGATCAGTACCACAACTGTTAAAGCACAAAAGCTGATTCTTGATTATGTGCAGTCCAATCTTTGGGATGAATTCAGGTAGCCACGGAAGATTCCCACTTAAAATGCTAGATTTATCTTCAGGTATCACACTTTTTAGAACACCAAAAAGAAAGTGCATAACTGCCGATATTACCCATAACACAGAAGTCAGCCCTTGATTTATCGTTTGTCCAGATAACAAAAATAAACTAGATAAATAAGGATCATTTTTTAATGATGCCCACTTAAGTGCCAAATCAATCATGGGACCCACATGGGTCCAACACCAAGTCCCTGTCTTATTAATCCCTGTTGACTGGTCATTCTTCTGTGAGTGCGAGTAAAAATTTGGGAGTGTTCTGGTCAAAGCCTTGAGAACCAGGTATGATTCCATAGTAATGGCCGTGAACTCGTGAAGAATATTTCTTTCAATTAGTTTGTCAAATGTGGGAATGTCTAACCAAATGTAAAGAGCGGGAAACAGCTCTGAGAAGTAAGATACACAAAATCCGTGTTGAATGCAAACCTTCCAAAACCTAAGCTGTTCAACCAGCAAAGCTGATAAAAGTTTAAACTTTTCAGCATCTATGTCCATCCATTGATCAAGAGAAAAAGCACAACGATACAAATGCCACGTTAGCTTCTGGAAAATTCCATTGTCTACAAATTCCATACACCTTTTTCTCTCTGACCTAGCCATTACCTTTTAGCATAACATAATTTAACAAAATAGAAATCGTCAGATTATCTTTTAGCGAACTGTTTAGATAAAGATTGCGCAGATGCTTACGTACCTTCATAAGGATAACAGATTTTATTTTTGAAAAATTGACCCCCGTTAGGTCTTTTGTAGTGAACCTGTGGACAACAACTTGAACTAGCCTCTCACACTTCATAATTGCATCTGCACACGTAGGGGAATGCCTTGCTATTGCAACCAGTATTGAAATTAGGCAATCTTCCAAAGCAGGTGATGGGTCAGACTGGAAACATACAGAGTATGTCATCAGCTAATGTTCAACTAATAAGTCAAATTAGTTAGTAATTTGACTTGGAGGACTTTTAAGTAAAATAATACTTACCTCTAGTAGATAACGAATTCTAGGAAGGATTCCCATTCTAACTAAGCCTGCTGCAATATCCTGTGTAGCAACCACAACATCATCTTTTATTGTGTGTTCATCTTCAGCCTCGTCATCCCCCACAATCTTATCAAATGGAAAAATATTTGAGGGTTTAGTGTTGTATTTCCAAAAGCCGCCATGAAGAAAACCAACATCAATGTTGGGTCTACTTCTAAATACAGGAGCTGTACACACATCCTTCTCATAGATTCCTGTTTTCTGGAAGCAAATTGTATCTTGTGAGAATTAAGATAAAAATAATTAAATCTAAGTTCCCTTGAGTAAGGAGCCTTACCTCAGATATATCAAAGAAGAGTTCATTGAAATCGTAACTCAGAACACACTGAATGACTCTTGCACAAGCGATAACCACAGAATTATGGTTATCATCAAGACACATCCTATGTGTCAGAAAAGATCCGTTAGATTGCAATATTTCATTCTATATAGAATTACAAGCAGAAGAATTAGTTAGTCATCCAACTTCATCAAGAACATGAATTTTTTTTTAAAAGGAGTTTTTCCCGGTTAAGGCTCCTCCCGGGGGCGCCAAGCCTTTAGCTCAGATGTACGCGATCTAAGCGGTTTTACCCGTGGCTGTTTCGTAAGCATCCCCTTGGCCATCCCTAATTGAAACCCAGCGGGACTCAAACCCTTGACCTCCCCTATGGGGGGCAAGTGCTTAACCCACTAGGCCATCAAGAACATGAAATTTGATTTCAAATAATGATGATGAACCACAATCTACTCCACACCAAAATAAAAAAAAAATTGCAGTTTGACTTTTCAGATCAAACATCAAAAACAACAACTCTCCCTCTCTCACTCACACACATGAAAACTTTTTGCTAATTATGTTGGAGCTTCCATTTTAAAACTGTAAAGAGAATGACAATGATGCTAAATTTTGAAAAATTATGAAGTCATGGATTGAACCACAAATGTCAATTTATCGATAATTTGCAAGTAATCCAAAGTGATGGGAAATACGAATTAGTATTGTCAAATCCAACAAGGCGACAAAGCTGAAAGAAATATTTTAGTCAGACCTGACTGTATAGAGGATACCACCATAAGACGTATGAATTTTATGACTAGTAGCTTGATTAGAAAATTTTACCAATGACAGCTATAATGAGAAAGGTTGTTTATATTTTGAGAAAAGATCTAAGAAGTTCAAATATTTGGATTTAAGAAGAGGAACTTCAGGAGTCACTAAATGTCTCAATCACATTCCCTCAGTCCCAAAAAAAACATGCAAATTCATCCTTCTCAGGACGCGCAAAGATATTTAATAATCCCATTTTTGGAGAAGAATTCTCTATTTGAAGTACCGATTTTCACCCTTGGGAATCATTGAAAAAAGTAGTGATTTATTTTGAACAAGATTAGCTTTAACATAAATACGGAAGTGCAACATAGCATAGGTATATACCTAATAGTCAATGACTTTACTATATTGCATGTCAGAAGAAACCTTAAATTCTAGTTAAAGAGGGAGGGTGTGTTTAATAAAAAAGAGGGCCGGGCTTAATTATCATTGCCAATATCACGCATTTGCTCTCCGACTTCTATTTATATGCATGGCATGCACCCATGCAGTGTCCTAGCTCCCAAAATAAGCACCATATGTCAAAATAATCATGTTCTGACATGATATGGATTTCAGTTAGGAAATTCTAGGATTTACCTGAGTGACAAAGCAAGTTCGGGTTCTGGGCCTAATGCAAAAGCCCAAAGAGCTTCCCAGTCAACAACCTTGTTCTGCTTACCAACTTTCAGAGTTGCCCCTGTCTGGTTTCTGCTAATATTATCTTGTGCTTTATAAAGAACAGATGCTAGATGATGCAAAGCAAGAGCCCGTTGTCCTGGAACCTAATATGGAAATAGCATCAGAATAGGTAAGAATGTTATGGTTTTACATTGTATTTTCAAGGTTGCTGGAACAGACCATTATTCCATATTTCCTAGACAAATACACTTTGACCATAGCATCAAAATCAAACAGACAGATTTTCAAGTAAGTATATTACATGAATATTACACAACAATTTGAGAGAGGTCTTATAACCTCTTTGAACTGTGTATTATGGGTAGAGCACACAGACGATAGAAAATTAGAAATACCCGTTGATCTTTAATTTAGAAAGTAGTCTGCTTAATGGTATAAATAAAAAAGTCAAAATGCTTTTGTGTATGTGAGTGTGTGTGGAAATGGGAGAATAATGAACAATATAACCAACCACACTTCTGGTGAGAGCTAATGCTTCTTTGATGGTGTAACCAAGAGCACCAGGGTCACCCTCAGTTCGAAGAAAATCACGCTCTGAAGCATTTTCACCACCATAAATACCCATAGCAGATGCAGTACCTAGAACAGGATTCGAAAGGAAAAGAAAGTAGTTAACAGCTGATCGACAAATTCAAACTAGTAATAATAGTAAAAATAACAACTACACGAAAGCTGATGAAATTGATCATTAAACACATATAATATTTAGCATGTCTATGGACTATACAAGTTAGGTTGAATCAACAGGTCCATCCATAACAATACATGATAGAATAAGTTACATCTCATGGGATAACAAACAGTTGAATAATACAAGACAAAGATTGAACACACCATGTAAAAAATAAATTATTTCAACAATAAACAACAATCATATGAAGAAGATGCAAGTGAAAATAACATAGTTATCATTACCTGGTACCTGACCATAATCCTTTATAACATCTCCATCCAAAGAAAACCTTAAATCCCTTGCAGCCTCAACATTTGTACTCCAGGCATCCCATAAACTGCTAGCAGATGACTTAATTTCTGGCAGATTTTTTCCCTCTGACCCAGCCCGTGCATGATTTGGGTTCATTACAACCATTTTCTCGGCATTATCACTCACTGAGAGCAGAGAGGCACTCGTTGATTCTTTCTTATTCTCGCCATCAATCACTTTGCCATTGGAGCCAATAGCAGAGCTAAAAATTTTCTTTTTCGTTTTATCTTGCCCCCTTTTTTGCAATATCTTTATCAATGCTGGATTCATCTTATTCATTATCTCAGCCTGAGCCTCTGCAATCTCATCAGCAGACATCTTCTCCAATCGAGCACGATTCTCAGCATCAATCTCACTCTCGATACTCGTAGAACCCTGTTCAATATCCACCATAACCTCCTTCCGAGATTTTACCATCTCTTTATTGCTTGATTGTATGTCATTGTCAAATTTACTTTGGATATCATCAATACCAATGTCACTTTTATGATCACGGTTTTTAACTACTTCTGATTTTGTGCTGCTTGATTCCTTTATTAAATCACGTGGCTTTGCATTACCATCTATTTTGTGTTCTTTCTTGTTACGAAACTCATTAGTATCATCACTGTTCATGAGATCTCGCCACCTTCTGAAATCCAAACTTTTCGTCTGATTCCTTTGAATGGGATTCGCGTCAGCTGCAACCAGATCAAAGTTTGTATGGTCTTCATCTTCTTCATCGTCTTCCTCGTCATTACTATGGGTGCTTAAACTGCTAATCCTTGGAGCCCAATGCTTTAAATAGCAAGCTTTGTATCAGTTTACCATTTCAAGAGTTTCTTAGTAACAGGAAAAAAGAGCTTGACTTACATAGGACTATGGAATATTTTTATTTCCCCACTTGAATATGGTTATTGAGCATAACATCTTTTAAGAGCAAAAGGAAGCATATTCTACATGTTGATGAAGTAAAGTAGTAAACTCTGTTTATGTGCTTAAAAAACAACATATGGAAATCTAATTCATATTTCTGCACTATATACTTGTGATTTCCAGCATTAATCTTCTAGCATTAATCAGTACACAGTAAACTTGAAATTTATCATCAAAAGGTGATTGGGACTACATGAGGTAAGAAGATCACTAACTTGGCTAGTGCTTTCAAACACCAAACAAACCTAAGCACTAAATCAGATATCAGCATTGCCAATGGCAAAACATCACAAAAAGGTTTTATGACATAACCCATAAGTTCCATAACTGCTATGATCGTTTTCCATCAAGGTCTAAGATAACTTCAAAACTTCAGAAGAACTTATAATAATATTTGAGGTTGTGTGTGGTCAGTCATCCTATTTGTAGTCAATATCCCCAACTAACACACATGCAAGAGTCCATTGTAGCAGACTGCTTTAGCAAAAATGCAAAAGAAAAAAAATAAGCAAGCATATGCCATCATCTAAGTCTTTAACAACTAGACAATGTAAAGATTCAAAAGACTATCGCAGACTTCCCCTACGTAGCTAAATGTTACACTATTAGGTAAATTTTGTACCCTAAAACATTGTGACATAGCTACTCCATATACAATCAATCAGATTTTTTATAATTACTTCAGGTATATATAAACGAGAACATAATTTCCATTTGAAATTCGAATGAACTCATGTAAATCACAAATATAAACCGAACGAAGCAATACGAGAAACAGCTATGATCTTACAGGTCCGTGAGAGCGGTGTCGAGCAACCGGAAAAGGAAGAACAGTGACCTGAGGTTGTGATACCGGCTGGTTAAAACCCTTTTCGATGATACCACCCATTACACTTGAAGAAACGTCATTTTCACTGATCTGGATACCAAAATTCTTCTTCTTCCGGCCTGAAGATGAGTTTTCCCCATTGATGTTTGCTTTCTTCATTGTTTTCCCCAGATAAGTGGAAGAAAACAGTGTATTTTTTAGAACTTATATAGTATATAAATTAATTCGAGTTGAAACTATCAATTGGTGATTGCCAGAGCTAAGAAGATCGGCGCTACAGGAGCAGAATGGGGACGACGACCACCGGTCTGTAGGGGTCTGGCGAGGGTTTTGACCAAACTAGAGGAGAACCTTGCTAGGGCCTTTCTTATACCTTTCCTTTGATCGAATTACATAATTTGTCCCTATACTTCTTTTTAACCTACAGATTTCATCATCAACTAAATTTTTTGCCTTTTTCATCCTAAATATTTTCGTTTTTGTTGAGGAGAAAGAGTAACAAAAAATAGACACTAGTCATTTAGTCGTTTATCAGCTATTGGTTTGATGTTTATTCGTAACTTAAATTAGCTATTTGATTAACGAAAAAGTGTTAAAATATAATAAACTTTGTCAAAATAAATATTGTATGCAAATATGCAATTAACTTTATTAATTGATATTTTGTTTATCAAGTTACCAATTTTTTCTTGAATTTTGAACTTTTTTAATTAGTATGTTCATATCTTCTTAGGAGTGTATGGGTTAGCTTATTATTTTAGGCTTAAACTTATTAGCTTGTTTATTGTGATGAAGAAAATGATAAGTTTGAAAAAGATTTGGGATTGGTAGTTTAGTAATATGATATGGTATTTTGATTTTTAGATCAGTTTTTAAGCATTAAGTTGATTTAATCTTATTTAAAAAAAGGAGTTTGGATATAAGTGTAAATTTCATGGTTTTTGAAGGATATTGATGTAGTTTTAAAGTTTGTAAAGACATTGAAGTAATTACGAAAGTTTTCAACAATATAAATGAAATTCTCCCTTTATTTTCTTAGATATCATAGTAATTTAATCTATATCTTTGAAGATCGTTATTAGCTAAGTTGCTTAAGTTAAAATTAAATGATATAATATGTATTTTGCTATCTATCATACAATTGTTCAACATGTAAATCGAAAACTACGTAATTTTATTTCACGCATATATCATTTACCAATGCAATGACAATACCCATTCTCTTTCCCCGGCATTATCATTCCCATTCCCATTACCCAAGCGCACCCTTAGTAATGACAATTTGAGGATTATGTTCCCTATTTTCTTAATATGTTAATCCATGTATATACATACACACTATAAAGTATTTAGTTTATTATCTTCATCTCTTAATTTAAAGTTACTAATTTATCCGTTAATAAAACTAAATAGAAACCAGATAAATGTTCAATATAGTTTTAATTTAATTTATAGTCTTAAGGGACAATTTATAGCCATTAGATTTTAAGATTCAATGGTCCAGATTCAATCTTTGATTATAATCAAAATTGATATATTTGTATAAAAGAGGACATTTATGACTTTTTAACTATTGGTCCCCACTTTCTCTCTCCTCTAATTTATTTAAAATTAATTATCTCGCAAACTGTTAATCGTTAGACGAAACGAATTATACCGTTGTGATCCTTGTGTTCCCCTCTTTTATTAGAGAGGTCAATTGATATACTTTCAACAAAAAAAATTTCTCGTTTTGTTAGATTAGACTTAAATTTTATTAAAGTATATCACATGTGATTCATATAGGTGTGATCAATATAGTCTTTATAAAATTATAGTTTGATGTTTGATAATCCGGCAAAGTGCTATGGTTTAGTAACAAAAAATCAACAATTGAAAGTGATTCTAAGTTATTATGTAACGCCCCAAAAACCAAATTTAAAATATTAAGATCAAACACCTATAAGTGTTCGCATCTCAAAGTTTAACATAAAAGCGGAAGCATTACTTGATTGAAAAACTGATGTATCAATAGATACGCACAGAAATACTAACATAAGTTTGGTACCAAAAACTTGATATTTACAAACCAGGCGTTAATTTCAAATAGTTTATCAAATGCTAGTCAAACCGAAGATTTGCCCTTGTCTTTGTTAAAACCTGCAAAACATTTTAAAAATGGTATTTGATAAGCTACGAGAACTTAGTGAGTAAACCGGACTAAACATCATATAAATACACGTATAAGATCATATGAAAATAATACACGTATGTCTGGCAAACAATGCTAGCCTCTGGCTCTAGACCCAGGGCAGCAACATGGGTCACAGTACTGTACCATAGTTGAGCCTTACTGGACTTAGCAGTAAGCACCCCACCTCTGAGACTTACTGCACAAAGCAGAAAGCTTATACACACATATGAATAACATGACATGTCAATAATTTGATATAATAGCATACATGTTGCACATATGAAGTGAAGTCTAGAAGACTCACCTTATAATCAATAATGTTTGTATACTAGTCCACAATTGATTATATTCTAGTGAACACGCCATAGACAAGTCTCTACATGAAATAATACCAAATAAATATCAATCATAAATTTCTGCTGAACTTAATAACTGAATAAAACACTAGGCACGCCCGTGCCTTCTACGTAGGTACCCCCGTGCCTATACCCAAGTACTCCCGTGGTCTCAAGGCACAATCTGGGCCTTTCTAGAACAGGGTACGCCCGTACCCTTTTGGATCACGCCCGTACCTTTCAGGTACGCCCTGGGGCACGGTTGGATCATGAGGGGCACGCCCGTGCCCTTCAACTGGCAGCAGCAATTTAAGCCGACTTACATACTGTTCCGACCAAAACTTAACATAATCCTCTTTTAAACTCATTCTGATGCTACTGAGGTGTTTTCCTACACCCCAAACAACTTCTAAACGAATAATAACAACATTAACATGTTCAAATCTTTGATTCACCATTGAATCTTCTTAAAACCCATAAACCTTCAAGAGATGATGAAAGTTCTTACCTTAAGTGCATACAGTTGCTATGATCTTGCTAGAGCTGCTTGTTCTACTGAGTTGTTCAAAGAAAATGAAGAAGTTAGGGGCTGGTGAAGGTTCTCGTGAGTTTGCAGAGAAAAGAATATGTGAACCTTTGACTTCTATAGTCAAAGGTGGTGATATATACATATATATACTTTCATCTATTGACACAACAGGTCCCTGCACTTAAACAACTTATAAATTGACGGTTTTAGCCCCTTTAGTTTAAAACCACATCTTATCATGTATATCCATTTATAACTCGTATATCACGTTATACACTTTTTCACATAAACTTAATAATAAAATTCTGGGTGTTACATATTAGTTGTTTCATAACACATGTGATTATCTATCTCTTATACATGCACATAATTACAGGTGATTAGATTAAATGCAGCATTTTTATTTCACATATTTAACATAATCAATCACATGTGATTGCGTATTCAATCACATGTGATTTTGTACAGAATCACATGTGATTGAATACCAAAAACATAAGATTTGGTATTCAATCACATATGATTGCATATTTAATCACATGTGATTTTGTACAGAATCACACGAGAGTTTGTACAGATTCAGATGTGATTGAATACCAAAAAACATGAGATTTGGTATTCAATCATATATGATTGCATTGGGGATTGTTCAAACGAGAACCATTCTTATTACGACAACCAATATAAAAGACATCGAATTCGAAGGAGAACAAATATGGACCTTTGATAGAGGGGATAGGGTGTTGCTAGTACACAATATATGCATTCATGAGTAGACAATGCAATTGGATTGGGTGAAATTGAATATGTACATACATGTATAAAAGGTTTTAAGCAAACGTTGAGTTTTAAACAAATATTCAAAATTAATAAACGTTAAATGATATATAATTTAAGAAGATAAAAAATTAATAAAACAACACATGTAATATCAACACATGTAATATTGTTATGAATCACATGTGATTTGTTAGAACCTAGAGGAGGGGTGAATATGTTATATGCCCACTTTTTGGAGTTTTTAACAATATTTGCAAGTAATTGAAGAGTTTAAGGAAGAAAGATATCACCAATGAAGTAGTTTGGACACAATGATTTATAGTGGTTCAAGCAAGGGTTAACAACCTTGCTCTACATCCACTCCTTGGCCTCACCCACCAAGAGTTGCTCCACTAACTTCTCTCTTTGAAGGTAGAGATAAACCTTTTACAACTTCTCTCTAATTCTAAGGCTAGAGATGATCCTCACTTCTCTCTAATTCTAAGGCTAGAGATGATCCTCACTTCTCTCTAATTCTAAGGCTAGAGATGATCCTCACACAATTACAAATATACAAGAAGGTAATGTAGTGTTTGAACTTTGAAGGCTTTTACTCTTGCTTCATTCTTGTCTTGAGATGTTGAATTTGTATCAAGAATATGAGCTCACAAGTTTTTGTATATGTTCTGTGTTTTTCAGATTTCAAGAGCTTGGTAAAAAACAAGACTTGAGTTGCCTTAAATAAGCAAAAAGGTGCAAGCTCAAAAAGTGTCCAGCCTGTCCACGGTCGACCGTGGCATCAACCGTCGGCCTGCTGGAACTTTTTGAGACTTGTGAATATAGACGTTGGCCTTTTACCAAAATCACACACAACCTATTTTTACCATAAAAATGCACTGAAAAGAAGCTTAAGAAAAGTTGGGTTAGTGTCATACTTCTTAAGTTTGAATTTAATCATAAAAATGGTAGTTTAGAAACCAAATGCACAAAGCATGTTGGAAGTTTACCTCTTTGAGAGATTCCTTTTGCTAAATATGGTTTTGGCTTATTTCAATAGAAGATTATGTTTAGTATTTGCCAAAATAGGAATTCATTTGCTTTGACTACCAAGCTTGTGATTTTATAAAAAATTTCTCAATTTTTATAAAAGTTTTTATAAAAATTATTTTATAAAAACTTAAACTCATTTAATTATTTATTTTGTAAGCTCATAAACTTTGAACGTTTATTTGTAGGAATCTTCGACATCGGCTTCTACTTGAACTCGGATCTTGACGATTGGAGCTTGGCCATTTGATGAAGCTTATTTTGTAGATCATAGATGAGAATATATTTGATTGAATATATATATGTATATGTGCACATATGTTAATGTTAGTACATACAATTATATAAACAAGTTATATATTTTTGTGTCAACAAAAGAGGATATATTTGTAAGCCTATTTTTTCCAACAATCTCCCCCTTTTGTTGAAGACAAAAATTTATAACTTGTATAAGAATTGTATATATAACTTTAACATGTTAACATGTGCATATATACATATATATTTATATATTCTTCTATCTTCTATATATTCTTCTATCTTCTCCCCCTTTTTTGTCTTAAACAAAAAGGAGACTCCCCCTTGACATAAGCTCCCCCTTCTCGTAAGCTCCCCTTCACGTAAGCTCCCCCTTGAACGTAGAGCTCCACTTCTTGAGATGTTTGATCTAAAATATATGGAAATACTACCAAGAACTTGCCAAAGATATGTGAGTATAAACAATATTCTAAATATGCATTTATTACAAGCCAAGGTTCAAGTAACATAATTCATGGCATAAGAATCACAGCAAATAGTAGCAAATATCATATCAACAAACAATCACCATAACTACTTCCCCTTGAATCACCACAATTTCTCTTGTCATGACACTAGATTTGTAAAAGACCTTTGCTTTGTAAGAGCATGACAAGAGGTAATATACTTCAACATAATTGAGAGTGTGTTCAAAGAATATAGCAAAGTCCTTGACAATATGTTCATAATGTGTATGTGTCCTAAAGTGGAGAATGAATTGAAACTTTTATTAATCATGTGATAGCTAACGTTAGTTAAGATATATTAAGCATGAATAGATTGAGTTTAGGCATTAAAAGACAAAAAATTAAAATTAAAAATCAAAAATTTCCAGTGGGCTGACGGTTGATACATGGTATTGACCGTGTATCAACCATAGGTGAGCTGTTTGAAATTTGACTTTTTGTCCTTTGTGACATGATATTTATATACTTATCATACTTAACCAACACTAATATCATTTATTATTTTTCTTTTACACAAAGAAAAACATCATTTTCAAACCAAATATACTTTTTTCTTCTTAGAAATCTCCTAAATCCATGATATTACATGATTCTTTGGTGCACAAAGAGAGTTCTAAGAAAAGGAGGAAGAGATAAAAGTATACCTTTAACAAGAAACTTGTGAAGATAAGAAATCATGAGACGAAGAATCTTCAACCGTGAATCCAACCGAGCCTTTGATCGTAACTTCAACCGTAAGGTAAAACATTTTTTTTTGATGATTTTCAAGCATTTTGAATTATAAATTTTGAAAATGGCGGCTAGGGTTTGTAGGGAAGATGAGATGAGATGAAGTGGAGAGGAAAGAGAGAGAAAAGGCAAAATAGGGTCAAAAATCCGTCAGGCCCACGAAGGTCGATACACGGTCGACCGTGATATCGACCGCGCCTTTTGCTTAGTTTTTGAATTTAGTCAGTGATCCGACGGTCGATCCACGGTATCGACCGTGAGTCGACCGTGGTTCTTCTGGAATGTATATTTTGACCATTTTCATGCATTTAGGTGTTATTTTCAAGGAACATGTTCCATCATTCCTAAACCAAGTCGTAACATTTCAATTTTTAGTGGTTTAGCGAATATGTTGACAATATTTTCACAAGAAGCAACTTTTTCTATATTTATATTTCCTTTTTGCATATTGTCACATAGGAAATGATGCCTAATTTGAATGTACCATCTTCATATTGTTTTATTTGAAGTCCAAGAAAGTAATTCAACTCATCCATCATCCTCATTTCAATTTCATTTTGTATAAGATTTGAAAACTCATCACACAAATCTTGACATGTTGACCCAAATATGATATCATCCACATAAATTTGCACAAGCAAGATGTCATTTTTCTTTTTCTTTGTGAATAATGTATTATCAACTTGACCTATACTATATTCATTTTTCAACAAGAATGATTTTAATTTATCATACCATGCTCTAGGTGCTTATTTAAGGTCATACAATGCTTTTCTAAGATTATATACATATGATGAGGTCTTCAAAAATCAAAACCGGGAGGTTGACATACATAAACTTCCTCATTTATAAAGTCATTTAGAAAAGCACTTTTGACATCCATTTGATATAATTTAAAATTTTGAGTACGGCCATAAGCAAGTAGACTTCAAATTGATTCAGATCTAGTAACCGGAGTAAAGGATTCATCAAAGTTTATCACTTCTTTTTGATTATATCATCGGGCTACTAGTCTAGCTTTGTTTCTAAATACTCATTTAGTTCCAATTATTGTGCGACCACTAGGTAAAGGTACTAAGTCCCAAACTTGGCTTCTAGTGAATTGATTAAACTCTTCTTGCATTGCCATTCCCCAATTTTTATCCTTAATTGCCTCTTTAATATTCTTGAGTTCTATGTGTGACACACAGGCAAAGAAGGTATTAAGGTTTTGGGCTTGGGATCTAGTGAGTCTTTGATTTAGGTTTCCTATAACTTGAGTTATTGGATCGTTTTCTAACTTTGATGATTTCATATGGTGTTTTACTTAACATTGGTCTAATCAAAGCTTGGAAAGACCTATTTTTCCTTTCAACAACCCCATTAGATTGGGGAGTGTGAGGAGCCAAAAAGTTATAAGAAACTCCATGTTTATCACAAAATGCTCCAAGTTGCGCTACATTGACAACTTCTCTTTCATGGTTGGTATGAATTGAGATAATCATTCAACCCAATTGGTTTTGAATTTTCTTGCCAAGATTTTTGAATTTGTCAAAAGCTTCAATTTTTGTTTTCAAAATAGTGTCCATGTATATCTAGAAAAGTCATCTACAACAACTAGTGTGTAGAAGTTTCCTCCATAGCTTTGAATTGATGAAGGCCCAAGGACATCTCATAGTTTTTATAGCATTTTAGATTTATGAGATGAGTGCACTTGTTTTTCTATCTTACATGCATCACAAAAACGATTATCGAATTTAACATTTGGTAAGACTCTAACAAGCTCATTTATAGTCAATGTTTATACTAATCTCATGTTAGCATATCCTAGTCTTCTATCAATTATAGATGCAAGACATACTTGTGTTAGGATTATCACCAAGTCTACATGTATAGAGTCCATTTCTCCTACCACCTTTTACTAAAACTTTATTATCTTTGCATATCAAGCTTTCATATTTAGAGAATTTAACATTTAGATCTTTATCACATAATTGACCAATACTTATTAAGTAGTAAGCTAAACCATTAACATGCTCAACATTCAAGAATTTGGTATTGTCATGAAGAGTGTTACCTTTACCAACTACCTTTCTTCTTAGGTTACTTCCAAACACCACATGTCCTCCATCATACTCCTTGTATGAAGTGAAGAGTTCTCTATTACCGATCATGTGTTTTGAGCAACTATTATCAAGAATCCATTAATGAGACATAATCTCATTTTTGTTGCACCCCTACACTTGTGTAATTTTCATTCAAGCTTTTGGTACCCAATGTTTCATGGGTCCAGGATGGTTAGTATCAAAAACTCCTACTCTAATCCACCTTTGTGTAATCTTGAACCCTTTATGATACCATGTGTTCATAGAGTTAATAGGTTTATGAGAATGTCTTGATTTTTGAATTGTATTTGATTTAGGTTTCTTGAATCCAAGTCCATGCCTTGTAGTTGGAGTATAAAACTTTCTCATTAATTCATTACTTGCAACCTTTGGCATACAAGTGGAAGAACTAGAGACAATGTTGCAATTTTGAACTTTTGGAAAATTCCAGTGAGACGACGGTCGATTCACGGTCGATACCGTGGGTCGACCGTGAGGCTCCTGGATTTTTTTTCCTCTTTTTCTTTCACAAATTTGATAGGTGTTAAGTGACTAGTTGGCATGTTGTTTGAGTTATTTGAGAACCCAAGACCACCTTTATCTTTTGATGATTTTTGAATCTTTAACATCTTATCTAACTTGGTTGAACTATTTTCAAATTTTGACAAGGTGGTTGTGTCAAAATTTGTCTTTAGCTTATTTTCCAAATCTTTCAAGCTTGGAGATATATGAGAAGCAATTTTACTTTCTAGATCTTTTATTTTCAAGTTCAAGTTATCATTTTCATTTCTTAACTTGACATTTTCCTTTTTCAAGCTTTTGTTATCATTTTTTAACTCCTCATTTTTAGCAAGTATTTTAGAGCTAAAGTCACATAATTGATCATATTGATGGTCATCATTATCACTATAGTAGCTAGAATCGGAATGTACCTCACTTGTCTCAAAAGCCATGAGACATTTTTCTTCTTTTATTTCCTCTTCTTCATCACTTGAGGATTCTTTGACATGTTTAGCTTTAAGTGCAATGGATTTGCTCTTTTATTTCTTTAGCTTGGCAATCTCATCATCTTTTTGCATGATTACTTCATACACCTTGAGATTTCCTATTAGTTCATCCATTTGTAGTATGTTCAAGTCCTTTGACTCCTCAATAGCCGTCACCTTTGCTCTCCATTTTGGTGAAAGAGCCCTAAGAAACTTTCTTACAATATTTTTGTTAGAGTAAATAGTCCCAAGTGCCTTGAGACTAGTAACAATAGTATTAAACATTGCAAAAGCATCATCAATTTTCATATCATCAAATATTTGAAATTGTTCATATTGTTGCACAAGTAATTCGATTTTGTTATCTAGAACTTGGGCATTTCCTTGATGTGTGATGACAAGAGATTTCCAAATAGCATTTGCACTTTCACACATGAAAACTCTTTCAAACTCTTTTCTAGGTAAAGCATTATATAGAAAAAGTTTTGCTAGAAAATTTTTTGAAATCATTTTCTTGTCTTCTTGATCCCATTTTTCTTTAGAGGTTGGAACATAAGCATTTTGTTTAGAGTCAAAGGTTTTTGGAACATGATCTCCTTCTTCAATAATCTCCCAAAGGTCAATATCTTTGGCCTTTACATAGGTCATGAATCTCTGCTTCCGATAGCAAAAGTCTTTTTCTTCAAGAAGTGGAGGTCTAACCATAGAATTCCCCTCTATATAATTTTGTCCCATTTTATCAACTCAAAAATTTTTGAAAAATATTTTTAGAAGATTTAAACAACTTTTCAAAAATTATCTAGAGCAACTTGCTCTGATACCAATTGTTAGAACCTAGAGGGGGGTGAATAGGTTATATGCCAACTTTTTGGAGTTTTTAACAATATTTGCAAGTAATTGAAGAGTTTAAGGAAGAAAGATATCACCAATGAAGTAGTTTGGACACAATGATTTATTGTGGTTCAAGCAAGGGTTAACAACCTTGCTCTACATCCACTCCTTGGCCTCACCCACCAAGAGTTGCTCCACTAACTTCTCTCTTTGAAGGTAGAGATAAACCTTTTACAACTTCTCTCTAATTCTAAGGCTAGAGATGATCCTCACTTCTCTCTAATTCTAAGGCTAGAGATGATCCTCACTTCTCTCTAATTCTAAGGCTAGAGATGATCCTCACACAATTACAAATATACAAGAAGGTAATGTAGTGTTTGAACTTTGAAGGCTTTCACTCTTGCTTCATTCTTGATCTTGAGATGTTGAATTTGTATCAAGAATATGAGCTCACAAGTTTTTGTATATGTTCTGTGTTTTTCAGATTTCAAGAGCTTGGTAAAAAACAAGACTTGAGTTGCCTTAAATAAGCAAAAAGGTGCAAGCTCAAAAAGTGTCCAGACTGTCCACTCGGCCTGCTGGAACTTTTTGAGACTTGTGAATATAGACGTTGGCCTTTTACCAAAATCACACACAACCCATTTTTACCATAAAAATGCACTGAAAAGAAGCTTAAGAAAAGTTGGGTTAGTGTCATACTTCTTAAGTTTGAATTTAATCATAAAAATGGTAGTTTAGAAACCAAATGCACAAAGCATGTTGGAAGTTTACCTCTTTGAGAGATTCCTTTTGCTAAATATGGTTTTGGCTTATTTCAATAGAAGATTATGTTTAGTATTTGCCAAAATAGGAATTCATTTGCTTTGACTACCAAGCTTGTGATTTTATAAAAAATTTCTCAATTTTTATAATAGTTTTTATAAAAATTATTTTATAAAAACTTAAACTCATTTAATTATTTATTTTGTAAGCTCATAAACTTTGAACGTTTATTTGTAGGAATCTTCGACATCGGCTTCTACTTGAACTCGGATCTTGACGATTGAAGCTTGGCCATTTGATGAAGCTTATTTTGTAGATCATAGATGAGAATATATTTGATTGAATATATATATGTATATGTGCACATATGTTAATGTTAGTACATACAATTATATAAACAAGTTATATATTTTTGTGTCAACAAAAGAGGATATATTTGCAAGCCTATTTTTCCCAACATGATTATACATTAATAAAATTTAAGTCTAACCTAACAAAATGAAGAAAAAAAAGTTTATCAAAAGTATATCAAGTGACCTCTCTAATAAAAGAGGGGAACACGAGGATCGTAACGGTATAATTCATTTTGTCTAACGACTAACGATTTGTGAGATAATTAATTTTAAATAAAGTAGAAGAAAGAGAAAGTGAGGACCAATATGCAAAAAGTCAGAATTGTCCTCGCTCATATAAATTTTAATTATTATCTAAGATTAAATCTAGACCATTAATCTTGATATCTAATGACTAAAAATTATCCCTCAGAATAATGGTTTTTATTAGGACTATATTAAATAAAACCCATAAAAACCATTACAAAGAGTAAATTAAATCCATAATAACTAAATATTTGTAATAAAAAATTAAAAAAACCAAGTAAATACAAATTAAATTTCAACACATAAAATATTAATTACGAAATTAAAAATCAAGTAGAGATATTTTCTTTTCAAAAATCATCTATATTTTACCGAACATGCAAACCTGAAAATGCAACTGCCTTATCTAGCTAAACATTTTTTGTTCTCCATCACAAATTTAAGTTTAAAAGAAAACATAGATATGATTGTGTAATAATTATGTTATGCCTAAACATAGATAGATGAAGATAACAATTGATACAAACTTGTTAATTGTTATCTTTAAAACAATTTAAATAAGTCTACGTTAAATAATATTGTACTTATAAACCATTTAAGTGAAAAGTTGTTTATCCTGCAAACTATTTCAAATAAGTAAACATAAAATGACTTTACTATTATTTATTTAAGATCATCCGTAGTCGCTCGTCGTCACCATGGATGACGAGCTTGTTTTCCCATTGTCGGCTCGTCATTGGAGTGGGGAGGTGCTCGTCGTTAGTCGTCATTGAGTTGCTCGTCATGGTGGTGACAAGCTATAACGGCTCTTTCACTTTTTTTTGCTTTCTAAATGTTGTAATGGTAAGAAAATGAAAATGGGTAATAATGTGAAGGTTAGTCGTGTATGTCATGACTAGAGCTGTTTAGCCATGACTATATTATAGGCTGAAACACTAAAGTAATAGTTAATCATGACAGTCATAGGTGGTCTAAATAGTTTGAGTACTACCATATATGATGAACATAATAAATTATTATCCTCTTCAAAATTGCTATTCTAGCCTTTTTAACCCTCTAGCCACATCAACCACGAATGAAGCTGAGTATGAATTTAACCCAACTTTGAAGAGTATTGTTAAATATGCTATGCTTTTCCAATTTTTTATACAAGGTATAGACAAAAGGTAAATATAACAAAGGGGAAATGATGTTTGCGGCTAGAAGCACATGTCTTAGATGTTTTCGTACCCACAAACACCTAAATGAGTAAATAATGAAATGACTAACATACCCCTTATTTTAATTGTTTGTGAGCGTGAAAACACCTAAAATAGGTGTTGCCCGAAGCATATATGCTAACCCCTATAACAAAATGTCGATTAATTCAAACCTCATTGAATTAGAACAAATCAAACTTCGGATCGGGTTAACTCCTAAATCACAAACCAAACCGACAACATATGAAATTTTCTTTAACTAAAAACAAACTGAAAGGAATGCAATACCATAACCAAACAGCATCAATATACAACCCAGAAACAACAAATTATTTTCTTTTTTTAGAAAATAGTAAAGCATGAGAATTATTTTCACAAATCGAAATTTTACGCAAGGAGTGGCACGTCATGAGTCATGAAGAACGTATGTACACTTCAATTTTTTGACTTGTATCATCGGGTGTGGTCTTGCCCAATCTCATTAGATGTTAAGATGATCCAATCCATCCTGCAAGTTCATACGAAGTAAAAGAGTTAGATCACTTAGAGAAACAGACGGTTTTAGCATGGGTAAGTCAAAACATAAGAGGTGGAAATTAGTGGGCGGGTCACGGGTCATATCAGACTATTTTTAATATGGGTTGGGTTGACCCTCAAACATCTTTCTTGTCCATTTTTATAGACAGCTAATGTCAGAAATATTAAAAATCGTAAATTAAAACTATTTGGAGCGCTCTAGCCTCTAAGCATGAACGAACACTTTGCAATTCTGAATCTGTTTAATTTGTTTGACCTATTTGACCAGTTTTCCATTTAGCTAACTTCTTTGATTCGCTACAAAGGAATCAATGGAGCCTTCTAAAAGTACCATGCTAAACAAATAATAGCAACTTTTAATCTATAAATAGAGCTAGTTAGTAGACCATATTGTTCAGATTCCACTACACAGCCCAAATTTGCAACTAGTACTTTTGTCCTAGGTTGTGAAAAGAATACTGATTTGATTTTGATCCACAAGGTTATTAAAATATCTAGTTGGAGGACATTGAGAAATTTGACCAACAGTTAAAATTTTCCACAAATCACATGAGCAATCAATGTTACAATAGAAATCCTAAAAGTGTTCTTAGAATTTCATAATCTTATAGAGATCTTGATGGATACCAAACAGAAAGACGGTTTAGCATACAGGTAAGACATCCTCCAAAGGTTCTATAATTCTAAAGCAAGTGTTTCGTCATGTTCTTAGTCCAAACAAAATTCAAGATCCTATAATAATCCTACCAACACTTGCATATGTAAGTAAGCTAACTGATAAAAACATGTGAATATCATGTTCTTTTCACCACTTGCAATAAAGACTCTGTATGAGAGATTAATAAACCTAGAAAATGTGACAATAGCAGGCTTTTCCCGTTTTGTTGCCACTCATAATATATGTTCAACTAAAATATTAGCATATTTACATGCTACAGAGCCCAAAACCCTAAAAGGAACCATCATTAAGGCTAAAACGAGCCAGGCTAATATCCAATGTGAACACATAATAACTCCCCAACTCAACCTTTTTTAAGAAGGACGCACAACCAACTAAAACCATTGATGTTTTAGTGGAACGAACTCTTTATTACTCAAACCAAGGCTATCCATAAAAGAATAAGGCAAAAGGTCAAAGCCGAATCAAGATACAAAAACGAGTTGATCAATGCCCAATTATGATATTGTTCTGCATTAATTTTACAAACATGTATCATATTGAAAACTTAGCAGCTACACCTACAAAATTCAAGAACAATTCTATAAATCTCATAGTCAAAACTAATGCTATTCATGAAAGATCAAAGGTAAACCTCATGTCCTCACATTCACATATGAGTAAATAGTAATAATTCACTTCGCAACTTGATCAAAGTTAGATGATAACAATGTTGTGCTAAGTTCATCAGAGATTCATCCCATAGGCAAGTTTTAACAGTCTAACAAGTAGCACCATCACAGTTCAATATCTGGTTTGTTAATTAGATTTTGATCTACTACCAAATCAAGCTATTTCAATAAAAACCAAACACATAAGTTTAGTAAAAAGAAAGAATGCTTACTTCCAAAGTTAACTGATCAGAATGAAGCCATTGAGGAGGTGGCCAAAAAAGCTGAGAATAACCAGAGTTGTTAGGAATAGCACCAATGCCACCACTTTCCAAATCAAACACACCCACACCTCGACTCTTCATTAAACCATCATCTTCCCTACTCTGCCCTGTAAAGAACACACAATTTCCTTTACAACCAGGGAATTCAGAGGCAGAAGCCGAAAACCCGCAATTATCCCCCAAAAACAGCATTCTATCACCTAAATTTTTCACCTCGATCCATTTCTGTTCTTCTTTATCCAACTTGTACACCTCAAGTTTCACAGTCCTCTCACTCATGAAACAATCAAAATCCTCATAAAACTCATAATTCTCATCATCATAATCAAAATCATTTTCAGGTCCAACACTCAAATATTTATCAACCATAAATAATTCTCCCACCGATTCCACCAGAAACTTCTTATCCCCACCAAACACAGAACCCGCAACCACCTTCAACGACGTCGTATCTGAATTCACATCCACAATTACAGTTCTGCCGGAACTATCCACGGCGTAGAACTCCCCATTAAAGAATATAACGTCGTCATAAGGCGACGGCAGATCATTAATTATGTTCCATTTCCTTTCACCATACTTCAACAAAGCCAATTTCCCAGAAACGTGAATCGTCAATAACACAAACCCATCAACACCCGAGTAAGAAAACGCTACCTTTTCCATATAAAGGGTAACGGAATCCCCAATCGAATTGGCATTAGGACGATAGCTAATGTATTGTAAGGCATACTCTTGGCCTAATTCCGTAACCCTAAATTTTAACAAATCAAGGGATCGAGGGAAAGTGGGCAAGAGGGGTATGAATTCGGATCCAGTTAAGGGATTCATCAAATGGGTTTTTTGAGGGTTGTCTCTTTCGACCTTGATTAGCCATGGAACATGGGTTTGCTGGGAATCAGGAGGATCAGGTAAACCGACACGGAAGATGGTACGTTTGGAGAGGTAGAAACCCCAGGTGGTGTCGGAGATTCCGGCGTTAGGGAGAATCGGGAAACGGGAAGTGAAGGGTTGAATGGAGGATCGCCAGGAGGTGCAAACAGATCGGAAACGGAGAAGATCGGTGTCGGAGATGAGGTGTTTGGATATGAGATCAAGAAGCTCTCTGGGTAGTTGAGACCAGTCTGCCATTTCTCCAGGATGACAATGAAACCCAAATCACACAAACAAAGGTTTCCCAATCGAAACCGAAGTGTTGGAAAATATGACAACTTAGCAAAATTTATGTATACTTTTTCAAACTTTAATTATGGAATTTAACTTTTTTTTATTCCATTTAACTTTTTTTTTGTTTTAATAATAATAACAACTTTTATATTATTTTATATGTTGGGATGACAATATTATTCTCGTAAACCATTTAGATAATTCAAATGTTATATTTATTGTAAAATTTTAAGAATAACGTACTTAAGTTTGGTGCTTTCAATAGCATAAATCATTTTCTTTTTTATATTCCTTTTAGATAGGTAAATTATACAGAAATTTTCATTTACTTCTTCGTACACGATTTTATGTTAAAAACGATAAAAACACTCTTGAAAATCATTTGAGTTTTGTAACATTCACTTTATATGTATCACTAACTTATAATATAGATTCAAAACTATTATACCTTAGTTAATGAATAAATTTTAGAAATAAAAGAATCATCTCACATTTAAAATATACTTAATCCAAGACTTTGGTAGCTTCTATAGTATTATGTTATAACTATATCTTTTTTTTTGCTAAATTGCCTTCGAAATGTCTATATTATAATTTTCTTCAAGTAATAAATGTATTGACAGATGATTGTTAGGTTTTGAATATTTATAACATAATCACTTTATTCTTCACTATTAAAAAAACGATAATTATTCAAATTTTGAACCTTAATTTCTTAATTGTATTATTCTTCTTTAATTAATAACTAAATTTTGTTCAATTACCAGTACATACTGATTCCTAATTATTATTATGTCACTAGTTTCTTAATCATGCATCTAAGAAGACTCGCTGTGGGATATTTTGTTAATATAATACTATTAAGAGTTGATATAGAATCTTTTCTTTTCATATAATATAATATCACTAGTTTTGTTTTTATGTAGACATGTAGTTAGCTACTAATTTGTTATAAGTTAGATAAGAAGTTATCTAACCACAACTAAAGACCTTTTTTTTTTCTTTTTCAAACATAAAAAACGCTCGGTTCCAATCTACACCTATGTCTATAGAAAGGACTTGAACCCTCGACTTCAATTAGACCGCCATAGCTTCATTCCTGAGACCTGAGTAGTTATTTGGACCCAAGAGCAACACAACAAAAACTAGCATATGAAACTGGTAATTAGTAGTAAACAAAATGTCAAAATAAAACAACTTAACCTGAAGAAAACAAGCTCATGCTATTATCATCATATGATGTTCATCTACTCCCTGACAGCTACATTAAAAATAAATAAAAAATAGTGGTGCAAACTAATTCAATGGCGCTCAGGAGCATTAGGGGATACTTTGACAGCAGCATATGTCCATGGTTTGTCCATGTCAGCAGCTTTAAGATGAGTGTCATTATTTATAGGAGCTGGTGGAGATGAACAGAATGTTGGAGTGGCAAAGGGAGAGGAATAAGGGGAGTGTTGGATTGAGAATGGACTGGGGGACATTCTCTTTTGAACAGGAAGGCCTCCTAAACCTCCTCCTCCTCCTCCTCTATTGAAGATTGACACAGATTCTGAAGCAACACAAGATTTGGTAGCATCGTCTACAAAGATGACATCATCGATTCTTGCCATTATGTTAAATGCCAAGCTCTCCATCACCCTCGAGTAGCTTTCAAGAATCGACTGCCCAACATCCTGCAACAGCAGCAATATTGCTATAAGAGAAATATAAATTACATTACGGATATGTCAAACAACTTAATAGAGGTGGCAAAATTGGACGGGTTAGGCGGGCAGTTTATAAAAAATATGTAGGATGATTTATGCATTGAAAATAGGATTCGGGTGCCTTTTGTTCCTTTTTGGCTATTGTTATTATACCCTTTGATCCATTGAAGATGAAACAAAATCTGAATCGACCCATTCATAAGTAAATGGGTTGAGATTGCCACATCTACAACTTGAGAATAAGTAGCACCTGGCCCAAGATGGCTACAAGTTCTTAAGACCTAAATCAGAAAATGGTGAGGTAAAACGCTTTTGCAATGCAGAAAAAGATAATAAGGCTCCCACATACAAGAAGCCAAACTAGCTTAGTAATTTAATCATCAATGGTAACCTATGTGCATGCATTGATATAATATAACCAAAAAAATATAAAAACAAAAAGCTAAGGGATGCATACTTTGCATAGATTGTGTATTCAGATGGTGTTGTATGCGTACCTTGTTATACTGAATTTTGCTCATATCCAGCGCAGTTTGTGGAAGGCCGGGAAAACGAAGTCTCAAACTATGGAGCAGGGTTTCTGCTCTTTGTAATAAACAATTGTTCTTATCACCATCAGCAACTAAGCCCTTAACCTTTGCACTCCATGATGAACGCTTACCTTTTGGATGCTTTTTATGCTCTTTTAGCTTCCATGCATGGATAGCTGCCTCAACCCGATTTACTACTTCCAGAGTATGGAGTTCTGATGACAAATCTAGGCAATCAAGAAGACATTCTGGAGAGAATTTTTCTGCAGTTATGTAGCGATAGATGATTTCACCTAAACACTCTTTTCCATTCTGCATTAACATTGGGTGAAGAGAGAGAAAAAGGACAACAAAATCAATTCTTATATCTCACACATGTAAAGAACAATATGGAAGAAGATCTACTCAAAATAGTTTTTCACTTGTAGTAATAATTAATGAACAGAATATAGAAATTTGTTCCGGAATTCAGAAATACATAAGACGACTTTCATATCAGGTGGTCAGTTTATAATCACTCTAACCCACCCTAGGGGGTCCTGCAACGACTAGTCTCACGACCAACACAAAGGCGGAAAATTGCATAACCCACGGCCAAAAGAGATGGGACGAGGTTTGATCCCTGGACCTCGACTATAGATTTCATGTCCCCAACCACTAGGCTACCATCACGGGAACATAGTGACAATTAATGAACAAAAGATAGAAATTGTTTTCTACATCTCCGTAATTCCAGAATCAATAACACAAATTTGATGTAGTAGCAAGGTGTGTATATCTAAATTTTTATAAGGAATAACTGAATAAGTACAGACGTTTATGAGCTTCATATCTGCCAACATACAGAAAACTATTCATATGTATGATATAGTTGGTATCATCTTCCTTCTACGAGAACTATCAAAAGTGTGTAGTAGATCTGATTAAATATCCTCTAGACCAGAAATAAACCCTGTATAAATCCCAGATGTTTTCAAATTCAAAATTAGAGTTATCTGTATGCATTGTCGTAACTTCTATTCCCTCAAACATTATAGAAGGACCCCTTTTTCCTTGGCTCCAGACTAAATGAGACAATGAACTTTAGACATGAAAAAATTCCATCTTTTTCCTTGGCACCAGACTAAACAACCATGATTATACTATAAGAAAAATCAGTTTCCTAAATTCGTATTTAAGTCTAATTACACATATATTACTTTTAAAAAATTGGTAGCTTGTTTTAACATGTTTATAAAAAGATGAACATATTATCTTTACATATTAATGCTACAGGCAGCGTAAAAGATGACAGCATCCCAAGCACATCATATATAAGCATGATCATACCTTCATTTTCACAAAGGGGCAAAAGGGGGATTTGAACAAATGACCACCAAGGTATATATATGTATCGTGTGTGGACAGAGCTCTAATAGAGGATGAACTTCTGTTAATTTTCAAAATTGTAACCGAATGTTCTTTCATTTGGAACACTGTTGGTGTAAATCGAAGGCCAAGTAAGGAAGATCAGATTACGTAACTATCATTCAGTTATGTCCAACCAAATGATAGAAGATTGAAATTATCCAGAATTCAGATGAAACTTGCACCATAATTACTCATGCATATCAGTATATCACGTCACTCTTGTAGTCTTTTTATCCCAATTTAGAGCACATTAAACTTATATATTGAAACTTTAATACACAAGATTAATGAGTGTTAGTTGCAGTACATAGGAACCTCATCCAGAACAAGCCAGTACATCTGGAAATGGTGTAACATTGCTAACTAATGGCCTAGGAAAAACGTCACATCACACCTATACATATCCTTTTACCAGTCGTCATCAATGTCACTGCTTAACCTAAAAATCAATTACAGTTAAGAAGCTAAAACATTGCTACAGGCAGGGGAAGAGAAGGGACAATATTATATTAACATCTTTAATTACAAAACAGACCAAATGAATCTGTTATACACTTTCCAGTTTCCACCCTTTGCCGAATTTTCCGAGCAGCGGAATACTAATTTGCAAAAGTGAAAAAAACCTATGAAGTACAGGTCTTACATTTGACCTCAAAATTATCAGTACTTGATACTTGTTATTATTAGATTTAAGTTTACCTGGAATAACTAACAATATATGGCAAAATAGGGGTGTGTGTCTTAAACTAATGAGGAAACAAGAAAGCATTGTAATTACGAGACAGTTGAAACTGAATGACTATCATACATAGACAAAACGTAGAGCATCCACCCTATCATAAAATAGAAAATAAAATAATGCACGTCAAAAGAATATATGTGTGTTTGTGTGTATAGAAAGATAAGATACATTTCACATGATCCCGGCCCGGAAAAGTGACCGACCATATACTAATGAACTTATAATCATAAAATCAACTTGATCATCAAATTATAAATTGTAAGTTCATAACTCACGCCTTTAATAGGTTTCCTAAAATCTACTATCCTGATATTATATAACCAATTAACCACTCAGACTGAAAATGAAAATGACGGGTGGATATGTTTTTAGAAAAATACCAACAGTAGAAAAGATAATTCATCCATGACAATAGCCATGATCAATCATTTTGAATACAGCAAGTAGCTAGATCAACATGTCTATAATTTCAAAGTAAGGCAAAACTTTACTCAAAAAATCAACGGCTTGAAACCATACCTTAGGCAATGTTTCCAAGTAAGCACTTGGAATCTCCATTTCAGCAAGTACATTGCTATTTATTGCTAAGGCTGCTTTGAGTATCTGATTTGTGCAGTCCCTGCACTGCTGCAACTTCTTTCTAGAATCCTCCGATAACCCCTTTGGAGGAACCTTTGGATAAGGTAACCACCACTTTTCTTCCTGCCTAATTGAAGGCCTCCCTGCTGGGAGATTTGATGGATATGCATCACAACTGTCACTTTGAGCTAAAACTATCCCACGATCAACATAACAAAACTCCGTATCGCAAAACCCCTCAAGCATACCAATTAACATAGCATCGATCTTCTTCAAAGCAGGGAGATTCACACGCAAATCTGACCGTGGATGCGGGACCATTACTTCATATGTACCTCCACCAGGAAATTGTTGTATGGAAGGCACAAGATCTACAATGGAATCACTTACTGATAAAAGCCACTCCATTTCCCTCTGCCACATGACCTTCTTCTGCAATGACAGTGGCTCTAACCTCCACAATTCTCCAAACACAGAGGCTGTCATTTTTTAATCACATACAGATTCTATCAGAAAAAAGATAGTACAGTCAAAGATGCGTAAACATTCGAAATATACATATCAATAAAACTAAATGGGAGAAATATACAGACCAGACAAATTTGTTATGGCATTTGAGATTGCTAGGGCTGTGCAAACTCCTTTGCCCCCTCCAGACATGTCTTCTCCAAGAAGAAGCTTAGCAAACCGTTCCTTCATCATGTCGATCTCTGCAAATCCATAAAAAGTTGAACAAACACACTGACGTGATCAGAATATAGGAAGCGGGTGGTTCTTGAATACAAAGCCCATAATTAAGTTGTCGGCATACACATGTAATAAAGAAAGTAGCTCTAAGCCAGAAACTCAGATTTGTTAAAATCTAATCGTGCCCTAGATACGGAGGATAGATGTAGAAACTAATCTCAAGCTATACAAAGCCTAATCACTGATTAAACCAATGTATACCTGCAACCAACATATACATGCCGTCATGCCGGGAGATAAAACGCACACAAAAATGTCCGCATTGAGCAAGCAACAAAATTATTCTGATTTTGTCTCAACTAGATAGATATAATTTGCATCACAGACATATACAGAAAGAGACGGAGACAAACCAGATATATCAGTATCAGCTTGTTTTTTAGGCTTCTTCTTATCCCAAACCATCACGTCATTCTTCCCGCCAAACAGCGGGAAGGTGAACGGCGTCGACGGAAATACTGAATCGGTGACGGAAACTGTTCGGAAACCACCGTGCGGAGAAGATGTCAAGGAACTGGAAGCAGCGCCATGGTTGTAGCGGCGATCAGAGAAACTGCTGGAACTTTCACACTCGCTAACGTCAGCGCTGAGACTGTAGCTCTCATCGCAACATCTCTCACTGCTAGTCCTCGAGTTATTGCTGTCATTTTCATCTTTCAATGGAGATACACTCCCAGCCATATCATAGATTCCAATTTGATGGATTGTTCGATCGATCAGAACTTTACCTGGATTTCGATTTCCTCAAAATTAGGGATGTTATCGGAGATTAGTGAATTCACCACATTTTAGAGGCTTGTTAAAATCACAGATCGCCGGTGATGGTGGTGGGGTGGCGTTGGTGGTGCTGTGAAAGGGGGAAGAAGATGATCTAAAGCAATGAAAGTAAAACCAACGGGTGGTGATGCAGACAACACACGTTACTGTCAGACTTACTGCGGTGAAATTCTTCATATAGCACCCTTATATTATGTTGGAATGACATAATAGACCTTGCTACCTTGTTGGTTTTAAAAAACCCGGATCTTTTATGAGCGAATTACAAAAATAGTCCATTCAGTTTGCCAAGTTTTGAGAATTTTTGTCTCTAGTTTGAAAAATATAGAATTAGTCCCTAATTTTATGTTTGCTTAGAACATTTATTTCTGTAGCTAGCCACCGTGATTTCGAACAACCGGAATCGAATAACTTGACCGACTTGATCCAAGTTTGGGTTAATTAGGTTTCGATATTCGATAACCGGATTAAATTTTATGTTACTCTAATTGAAAAACGGTTATAAAAGAAATAAATTTGGTGACCCGAATAACATAATTAGCCTATTCTTGTCTTATTGATAGGAGTGTACGTTCGGATGGGTCGGTTTAATCCGATCCGATTGAGTAAGTCCAATTGGATTTTGGTTTTGAAAAGTGAGATTCGATCCATCCAAGCAATTTTAAGATCCGAATCAAACCAGCCAAATTACAATTCGTTTGGATCGGTTTTTACAATTCGGTTTTCATTCTTACATAAATACATGCTTTAAAAGTCGAGATATTTTAAAAACTAGATTCGATACATATACTATTAAGATTAAAATATAGTTATCCAAGTTATAATAACTAGTGAGACTAGTGGTTTTATAAATATACAATTAAAAATAATAAGTTGTAAATAAATATAAACATGGCACGTATGAATTACTTTGTTCCACTAGTGTTATATAGATATGCATGTATATTCTTATTCGGTTTAAATTACAGTAACCAGAACCAAACCGGAATCCATAGTAATTATTCGGTTTTGATCCAATCCAACCCAAAAATCCAAAATATTCGAACCAAATAGTCCGATCCAAAATTTTCGGTTCGGTAATTCGGTTTTATCCGATCAGTGAACACCCCTACTTATTGATATCTTGGTTTCAAACTTTCAATAACATTACAATTTACAAAGCATTGTGAGTAGGGATGGAAAAAAAAACCGAAATCGACGGGGAAAACCGAAAACCGACATAAACGGGGTGGGGCCGGGGAAACCCGATTATTTAAACGGGGAAGGGGACAGGTTCGGGTTTGATGATCCCCGCTCCGATTACCCGACATACCCGATTATAATTTAATAATTATATATATATTAATATACATAAAATTAATTTTAAATATAAAATATACAAATTATTATACACTTTCATACAACCTAATTTTAATTGTTGTCTTTATTTGAATTATTTGGTTTTGATATTTTGGATGCATTTAAATTCTGTAAGACTTTATTTTCGTTTCAGATATGTTTGTATTCGATAATGTCGTGTAATTTAATATAATAATTTTCTAAAACTCGTTGTAAAATCTTAACGATAACAAAAATTGCCTATTTAACCACATGTTTATATTAAATTGGAATACTCGTTTCCCCGCGGTTTTCCCCGGTTACCCGACGGGGGTCCCCGTTTAAATCCCTACGATTTTTTAAGCAACGACAGGTTCCTGGACCAATCCCCGTCCCGTTACCATCCCTAGTTATGAGATATTAGCATAAATTTTTTGGTGATGTAATAGTAATACTAACATTTTACTTTCTGCCATATACTATGGCTAGCCCATTGGGCTATGAACAAGTGTTTTTTACTACTTTCATGTACTTTGAATTCCTCTGCTTCGTGTGTTACATCTAAATGCAACACTGTTTTTTTCTTTTGTTTATGTTTCATCTAGAGAACTAATATTGATACTCTTAATTTTATATTTTTCTGCTATCGTATAAAATGTTTTACTTATATAGCATTTTGAAAAGGATGTAATTTTTTATATGGATAAGTTTGTTGGTCATATAATTTCTGAAAGCAGTCTTTCTACTTTAAATCTTATCTCCATATACTCTAATTTGGCAAAATTAGGTATTGTTGTAGCGTCACATAATCATAAAATGTGAGGTTTGAACTTTTTTGCTAAAGGATCTTGATTACAAGTTTTTCTTTTTCTTTTTTTTTTGTTCTCTATGTTGCTTGGTGAATTTAAGGTATTTTTTGTTAGATAGCTCATTACATTTGTCATGGATATCTTTCATACAAAGTTTAAAATTACTTTCTCGAAAAATAATTTCTGTTTTTAACTTTGGTAAAATTAGTTTTTCGTTAATATAAAGTATCAAAAAAAGTTGACGGCAATGGTAATTGGCAACACCCTTTTACGATGTGAAGACTTGTACACAACAAAGTTTTATCATAGATAATAATCTTAAATTTTGTACCCTTACGAAATTATAAAATATTTTTCTTATTCACATATTTAAGAGTATTATTATCTAAACGCATAATTTTTGTTGTGTATAACAAAGCTTGTTATGTACAAATCATCTCCTTTTTACGATAATAGCATACATAATAGTCGTAATGGCAATTGCAGCATCCTAAACAATTGAATGAATTTAGTTTACGTATAGAAACAAAGAAAATTGACGGTAACGCCGTATACGTAAATCATTTATGGTTGGGATTTTTGATATACGTAAAATAAAAACAATTTAAATGAATTTCAACAAGCGTCAAACCGATTAGTGTCACCTCTCTCTTTCTCCTTCCTCTATCTTTCTCTTCAAGTATTTATTCACGACCTGTTTTTTGTTTCAAACAATTATGCTTTAATCAATAGTGTTCGAATCATTTTATTATTATTATTATTACTAGGTTTTAAGCCCGTGTAAACACGGGTCTGTATGTACGATATTGTTTAAATGTATTTTGATTTATATAATTTTTTATAGTAAGTAGAAAAAAATAGGTGTTGTGCGACAAAAATTAACATGTAAAATCTTTTACAACTTCTTATTAAATATATGTAACCGATCGAAGATTCTTATTTTCTAATATTGAGATTGATTTCCTTTTGTAATGTGATCACATAGCTAAATTATCTCTTTATATTAGTACTTTCAAAAGTCTTCAATGATGTTGCGGGATCTGCTCTTTCATCATTTTGTGTTGTTGGTGTCAATTTAAACATGCTTTTGTTTAGTTTATACATATATTTTAGGTACTTACAGTTGTGTTGTTGGCGTGTTTGCTTGATTGGCTTGATTTTCCTTGGCTTCTTGGTGTCGATCTATTTGATTTAAAGTTGAAATGTTTATTGTTAAATAGTCTACACATGTAATGTATATCACATTTAACATATGATATATTATAAATATATGTATGTGTATATGTTGCAATGTTTATGAAATCTAAAAGTTCAGACGCATGCATACATACATATATATATATATATATATATATGTATGTTATTATCGGTACTTCCATCATTAATTGTTATGATATCTTCTTCTATAGCATTACTAACCTCTTCGTCTATAGGGATGATTTTTTGTCCGGATATGTCATCCCTTCCATTACGTGATCAAACACGAGATAATGTCCTGGAATGATCTTAAGAGTTGTACATAACTTTTGTCAAGTTGTGACACATAAACCAACCCGTAAAGTTTCATTGAATGCCATATTAACCTTATACACTCGTAAGTGAGTATATATTGCATGTTTTGTATAAGTGTCAAAGTTGATTGATTGTAGAAATTAATTGCGTAAGTCCTACATTTGAGATGTTTGACATGTTATCTTTGATTGAATGACATAATATTGTTTGAATGTACGATGAGGATATAATTTGTACATACCTGATAGGTTGTGGTTTGTTCACGAAATATGGTGAAGTATTTTGGTGTCCCAAGGAATAGTTGTCCTGTATAGTATATATGTGGTTGTATATTCCAACACATTAAGTTTGAAGGGATTGGTTATTTGGAAATATAGTATTGTTTTAGGTGTAATTGCATAATCTCTAATTAATTTATACCAATCTAGGCCATGTATTTTAATTCTATATTGATTAATTTTTGTGAATCGGGTGTTATAAACATGGTTTCTATTACAAATAAAGAATGGTACATCCTACAAAGATAATCAAATGAAGATGCTTATTCATTATAGTTGTATGCCATTTCCATAATATCACTTACCTATTAGATGGATTGTCTTTGTTTGTATCAAAATTGCGTGAATAGTACATACCACCCCATTTTTATATGACTTTGTGTAATTACATATATTTTGTTAGGTTACTATAGTAAGGTATAAGTTATAAAAAGATTATAAAAAATACATAGCAATATTGAAAAATGAAAAACAATATAAATTAAATTTTATAATAAATACTTACATAGTTGTAAATAAGAAATAGTTAAATTACTATTCATTACACTACTATATTGTTGGATTTCTTATTAAACCTATCATATAATCTTATGAAGCTAAACTTGTCAATGTATATGGTATATTTATAATTTGCAAGCTTTAAGAAATTGTAAAGGAATATAAAGTAATGATACATAGTAATTGTTATTTAAGAATAATGATTAACATTAATATCTAATTACTTTGTGTAATTACAAATATATTGCTAGGTTACAAAAACTTTGTCAATAAAATTGGTATTAATTACTATAGTAAGATATAAGTTACAAAAACTTTGTCAATAAAAGTGATAATAATTAGTTTATTTAATAGTCTAATAAACTTTGTTTATATATTCAATTTTAAGAGTTGTTTCACTTGATTTACATTTAGAAGTTAGGATCAATTTGTTTTTATGTTTTTTTGTTGTCAAAGGGTAGTTTATATTTGTATTATGTGCTTACATGGATTGATGTGTTGAGAATCATTCTCTTCCTAAAATAATTACGTATATCATTGCTAACATAACACAAATATGAACATATTTTATGTAGCGATTAATTAAACAATATTAAACGCATCTAATAACAAATAAAACAAACAGGTACATAATTCCAAAAATTAAAACATAGCTTTTAAAACTCAAAGCAAAGTATGTTAATTCGAATGGACCTAGTCATCAAATAGTTAAATAGAATAGTGTTTGTGAAATGCTACCAACGATAATTAAGGTACTTATTTCTTAAAAGTAAAAAACGGAGAACACATATCAAAACAATAGTCATGCCACATTCTTTTAACTTTTTTCTTTCTTAGGAAACACAAGTTTCTTCTTAACATTAACATGAACAGATCCTTCAATATCACCATTTCCTTCATTACTATTACGATGTTTTCTAGATAAGTTTATTGTAATTGTATTGGATCTAACCTCAGGAGTCCCACTTTCACAATCACCACTATCATTTTCAACTTGATCATTTGAACCATCATCCTACATTCAAATTAGTGAAGAAATAAGTAAGCTTCATAATTCTACTCACTCTTTATGTATCTTTCATTGTTAAATAAACATGAGTAAAAGCATAGAATATCTTTAATAATTCCACCTCAAGAGGAAAGTTTACAAGCAATCCAGCCTCATTACTTACATTACCAACAGTGTAAACATGGTAGTTATTGGTATTATTATATTTCTCAATACTTACCATAAACACACATAATTTCTCTACCATTATTTTCAACTCATCAGGGGACAAATCGGATTCTATATGTTTGCAGCGAGAAACTTGTAAATGTCATAAACACTTATTCCAATAAGTCTAGCAGCATCACGATCAAAGAGACAAAGAGATATAGAACCAGATGTGTCCATTACACGGGTTTGCAACTTATACCTACGATTAATATAGCGAGGTATATCTTGCAATTAGTATACACACAATAAAAAAATAGTTACTTAAAAAAATGGTATTGTTACATGTACTCATAGTCAAAACCCGTCTCACCACATTTTTCACATTTTCATTCCTTGCAATCTTCAACCGTGTATTTATCTAGTGTATCATCAACAACACCCTCAAAAACTTATAACATGCAACGTAATATCAGAGTTGATCTTTTTTAACACACAACACCTTACCAACTATGGTAACTTTCTTTACCTACAAAGTTTAAAGACAAATATTTGTAAGAAAATAATAAAAGGGTAAGTATACATTTTGAAAGTTATTCCAAGTATATTAACTACCTCGGTAATGTCACACAAATTGTTAATCAAAACATGTTTACAAACGGAAGCAAACTCACTCAATCTATTATTAATATTCAAACATTCCATATTTGGATACTTCTCGGGTGTGATTGGGAATTTGGGATTAGCTAACATGCTATGTCATCATAGAAAGTTACACACGTAATTGTCAACACATAACAAAAAAATTAAATACACAATTAAATCTATTTTGTAAGCATATACAAAAAATTAAAATATACCACTCTTTCAAATTTAAAATGGTAGGATCTTCAGAGTTGAAACCCAAAATAGCAATTCGAGACACCAGGTTTCCCTATAACATTACAACTAAATACCTAGCCAAGCACAGGATTCACCAATTGTAAAACAACTATTACGTGCATATTTACATCACAAGCTAAAAAACCCTCCATAAAATGGTTAGCATGCTCAGCCCAAAGGGTGCAGCGTAAGCGTTGCCTCATTTTTTTCCCCATTTTTAGGTATGTCCGCAAGATCAACACAATAAAAATTCAGGAAATATTAGACAAACATCTATTTAATAAATTTAAAAACTAAAAGGTTGGTCGGAATTAAAACCAAAAGAAATTATACATACTTCTCACTTAGTAGTTAGAAACAAACCCTCCATGCAGAACGTCCATCATTTGATGTATCAATGAGATTCATGTATCCACCTAGCACACCAACAACATCTACATACCAATCCATCAAACAGTATAAAAAAATTATGCAACAAAATCTATATACCAAAGAACAAAAATATAAATAAGAATATGCTTAAAACAAAATTACCTATTGTTTGCTCTTCCTCAACTTTCTTTTCAAGAATGTTGTCAAATGTCGCGAATGAAAACATGTTGACTTCAAGAGGAAAACCATTGCTTACATCTTTCAGATGAGTGTGTGGCAGGAAATTAACTCGGTAGGCATGTGTACTCATTTTAACACGAACATTGTTATCTGTCACACTAAAATTATTAATAGCATAAACACTACACTCAACAATCAAGTCTTGAAATTTCATTATCAACCCTTTCTTCATGGATGCGAAAATCCTAGTTCCCTTTAAACAAACAAAACAACCTAAAAATGTATATAATAATTGTTCTATCTATTCCAAAAGTTTAAAAATAACATACATACCTCCTTATCCATCAAAACCATTTCAATGCTATAAGCTTCCGACGGTTTCATATACACATGCTGTTACCACAAGCGGAGCACATGAATCTTGATTCTCCAACCATCGGTATCCGGGTTAACTTCGCTTAATAGATGATATTGGGATGCCATTTTCTTAGCGGCAACAAAAAAAACACATAAAAAAGTATGTGTTAACAAAAAGAAATTCAGGATGCTAATTAATCTATAAACTCATAGAAATGAAATTTGAAAAAGCTGCCATTACCTTCAACCCACAATTAATTGAAATAACCAAAAATACAAATTAAATTGATACTTAAATGACATATAAAAATCATAAAGGCCTTTAACTCCCAATTGATTGAAAGAAACGAAAATACAAATTAAAAAGATCAAAACGCCTAATGATGTAATAAAAAATAAAAAAAATGGATGAATCAATAAATTGAAAGACACCTAATTACTTGAAGTATTAAAGAAGTAGAATCAATAAATCAAATAGTATTGGATGAATACAATCTAAGCCCATTTACATTTTAATTTGAGCCCAAATGGCTAATTTCTTGACACATCATCAAAGCATGCCTTCTAATTAGCTTAGAATAAGGAATTATCATTCTATAATTGGTGCCACATAGGATAGGATGCTTCTTAAGTTATAAGGGATATAGATTATTATTATTTAATAATAGAGGTTTATGTTAATTGGGCTTTGTTGGGCCTATTTAATTGGTTAAGAAATAGATGAGTTGGGCTTTTAATGGATATATTAAGTTATTAACAAATATAAGTGGGCTTGGACTTTTATAAGGGAAGGGTATAAATACCCACCTAGGCACAACCCCCAAGGCAACTAACGTTTCTCTGCCTGTGTGTGCGTATTTCTTGAAGCCAAGAGCAATAAAGGAAAAGGATCATCATTTTTGCACATTCAATCAATACTATTCAATAGGAGATCAATCAGGTAAGGTTTCCTAAGCCTTTGTAGCCTTGAAGATGTAGTTTTTACACTATTTGATCATGTTCTAATGGAGATTGAATTGGGTCAGTGGTGTTTGTAGCGTGAGTTAGCCGGGAGAGAGATTTGAGTCTTAATCCCTTGAAACTTAGTAGAAATCTAATTAATCTTGAAGGGAGTTGTTACACGGGCCGTGTTGAACTACACGACCATGCTACACAGCCTCCCCTGATCTACACGCCTCGTGTACACGACCGACTCTGCAGCCTGTGTTCCACACAGCTGCCGTTCTTGACAAAAAACATACCAAAGCATGATTCTAACATCTTAGGAGTGTTTTCCTACACCCCTAAATAGTACAAAACACTATCCAAAATAACTAGAAACAGAATTACCCATAATAAGCTTTGATTCATCCTTATGAACCATTTCGATCCATTTGAACTTAAATTCAACAAAGCTACACATACCTTATGCTATGTGGATTGATAGGATGAAGTTATGATGAAGAAATATTGTTGTTCTTGATTCAAGTTTGCAAAGAAATTGGGCAGCTCTATATTTGCAAATGTGTTTATATGTGTTGTGTTTAAAATCATATGTATATATATATAGAGAGAGAGAGAGAGAAAAGTTCATGCAAAAAGTCATTATAATGCTATTAAATTAAATAAGAGAATGGTAAATTAGACAATTAAACACATAGTTATTCTCTCCCCCTTCTCTCACGTACGTTTTTTCATCCACAAATTCACACACTCATAATTCTCTCTCATATATCCTAGCACTTCAAAGTTTAAACGCTAATTTCATCCCCAGATCTCCGTTATCTCCCTCTATAGCCTCCATCCACTACTGTTCTGTAACACCCAAGGTTCGTAATTCCTAAGTTAATAATTTAGGAAGGATAATACGTTTATACAAGTTGCCTTTATGTGTTTAGATGTGATATTAAAACAAGAGGGGTTAAAACTATCAAATTATAACTTGATTAAGTGCAGGGACCTGTTGTGTCATTAGTTGAAAATTATATATATATATATATATATATATAAGTCGCCAACTTTGACATTAGAAGTCAAAGCTGGCATTTTTCATCTGCAAACTCATGAGCTCGATAGTAGAACCTTAGCAACTCTCAATTTCTTTGAAGTAACAGCAGAATTAATAGCTTACAAAGATCCTAGCAAGAATCCAAGACTTGAGGTAAGGTTTAAAACCTTTGTTCTTAAGGTTTTGTGAGTTTAAACACATGATTCAATGGTGGAATCATGTTAGGGATGTTTGATTTTGTTTAGATTATGTTTATCAGTTGTACGAGGTGTAGGAAAACACCTCTAGTCGGTTTTATGATGATATTAGCGGATTTTTGGTGAAATCCGACAGTTCTTGCTAAGAACAGTCTACTGGGTCTGTAGTGTACATGGCCCGTGTAGCGGTACACGACCGTGTAGTGTCAAAGGCGGTCACAGGGCCATGTAAGGTTATATGGTCGTGTAGCATGAGAGGTACACGGCCCGCGTAGAGGTACACGGCCCGTGTAGGGTGACTAGACCACACTGGCCATGTTGCCAGCTTAGGTCATATAGCATATAAGGGACACGGCCCGTGTAGGCCCTATTTCAGATCAGAATGTCCTTATGTGATATTTATGTATTATTTATATAGGAGGTGATTGGCATATTACCTGTATCATTAACATCTGTGGATCGTTGTATAATATTATAATCAGAAGGCGAGTCTTCTAGACTTCACTTCATATCAGCAACATGTGTAATTTCATATTAGATTACTAACATGCTATGTTATACGTGTGTATATGTAAGTGTACTACTGCAAAACCCGAAATTTTGTAAGTTATAATAAATATATATATATATATAATGCAAGTTAAGTAAATTGTAAAAAATTTAAGTGTTTAAGATGTTATATATATACTACATGTTGTGTATATAGATGGTAAGTATGGGTAATAAATTAAAAGGGAAAGATAGAACAAGGACCAAAGATGTAATTTGTGTGTGTGTGGTTATAAGAGTTAAAAAGAAAGAAAAAGAAAAAGAAAGGAGAAGATATCTCTGGAAGAAAATAGAGAGAGAGAGAGAGAGAGCTTGGAAAGATGAAGGAAGAAATCAAAGGGAAGTTGATGGTTTATGTGATTAAACTCAAGATTTGGTGTTGGTTCTTCATCCTCTTCACCATTTGAGCTTGGATTGAGCAAGAAAGAAAGTAACTAGTCAAGTGGATTGCAAAATCAAGTGACTTCTAACTTGTTGTGATTGATTTTAGCTATATATGTTGATTTTGGTGATTCTTGGTTAAAATTGGGTTTTGTTTGAGTAAATGGGTCAAAATCCTTGAATTGAGGTTTGATTACCCAAGTTTTGATGAATCCTAGTTATGGGGTTGTTTAGTGGTATGTTTTGGAAGTTAAAATAGTTGTTTGGTTGCTGCAAATGAAGTTTTGGGGAAAGGTTTGGTTTTGGTCGGATTTGCAGCAAAGAAAAACAGGGTATTGTTGCTGTTGCAGGGTCTCGCGGCGCGACGAGGCTTGGCCTGCACGATGAGATTTTCCAGCAAGTTTTTCGCGGCGCGAGTTTCCCTGAAACCTCCAAAAATGTTATTTTGACCTGTTTTGACCCTATATATGCTTGGGGATTGATTCCTATGGTTATAGGAGGTTTATTTGGAGCCTTTTAAGACCCGAAAGGGTGTCTAAGTCTAGAATTGAGTCTAGAAACCTTGTTTTGGTTAACTTATGTAAGTTAACCTTGTGTTTTGGTGATCATAGGTATATGATCATGTGTTGAGCTTTGGCTTGGATGGGGTTGTGATCCTCATCACACCCTCAGGTGAGTACACCCTGCGGATACCCAACTGTTTGATAAGATTACAAGTCATCATGTTGTGTTTTGATTGTTTGGCAATTGTTTGATGAATCTTGATGATTCAAAGGATGTGGATTATGAATTGTTTTGTAACATGAATTAAACAATTTGAGATTATTTATGAGCTTTGAACTTCTGAATATGGAAACTATGCAATTGTTTTATGATGCAGGTAATATGATTAACAACTGTTTATGTAGCTTTGAACTTAAAGAATGTGTAAACCATGGGTTGTTTTATAATATGGTTTACTTGAGTGACACGTGTTTTATGAAACCTTTGGGTTTAAGAATGAGGAATTGTGTATTTGATTCAAGATGTGTTTTAAATGATGGTTTTCAAAATAAGACCATTGCTCCATGTTGGAGATGGTCTATGTTTAAATTGTGATTAACTAATGGATTTGAAACATGACACTCCATGATGGAGTAAGCTTTGATTTTGAAATAATGAATATGATTTTGAAATAGAAGATATGATTCTGAGTAAATGAATTTCATGTTTTCAGTTAAGTTGTACTTTGGGCATTGAGATGCCAACTATGAAATGATTCTGGATAAATGAAAGATATGTTTTCATAAATGATGTTTTGGGCATTGAGATGCCAAATATGGTTTTGGTATTTGTGGCCTTATTGCATGTAATATTTGGCCTTGATGGCAAGTGATTTGTGACCCTTCGGGGTAAATGATTTTATGAGCCTTCAGGGTAAGTGATTATGTGACCCTTCGGGGTATGTGCCTATGTGACCCTTCGGGGTATGTGCCTATGTGACCCTTCGGGGTATGTGCTTATGTGACCCTTCGGGGTATATGTGCTTCAGTCCGGACCACTGTGTGATATAACTCTGTACCATAGGGTTCCTAGTCATTGAGACGTACACAGATGTTCCTGTGGCTTCGGCAATTGGGGGACCGCGAGGTACGGGTGGCTGAGGGATCGGTGCAGAGAGTAGAGGGGTAAGTCAGTAGACCATCATGACCGTGTGGGTTCACTGGGCTGACGAGCCACCGAACCCGGGGCAACACGTGTGAATTTGGAAAACAGGGCTTACACTCCAGATAACCGTTGTATGGTTGAGTACTTCGTGCATCCCCCACCTTGACGGGGTGATATGGTTATCCCCCATGTGGGCACGTGTTGACCGTGGCTAGCTACCACGTGGATACATTGTGGCCCAATGGACAGACCCGCATCCTTATGTGCTATTATGTGTGATTTTAAAAGAATATTGATTGTCAAACTTATGTTTTCAAAAGTGAAAAAGGATGACTTGGTTTTGATAAAACAAATGTTTTTGGATGTACTCACTAGCTATGTTTATAGCTAACTCTGTGTATAAAAATGTTTTGTATCTGCAGGTTGTACAGAGGCCTTGGTGAGGCGGGTAGATGCCTTGGGCATAGTTTTACTTGCAATTCCGGTAATATTGGATTTCCATGCTTTTGATAATGGTCGTGAGATTGACTGTAGTAACACCAAAAGGTTTTGGGATTCATATGTTGGAAAGTTAATTGATAAATTGTACTGTATTTCATTGAAATACTTCAAGAATGTTATAATGCTTCCGCGATAAATTTTAAGGGTTTTGTGTAAATATGGTTACAAATTGATTTTTGAAAAATTTAAATTTGGACTAAAAATCAGGGTGTTACAACTGCTATGTGCAGTAAGACTCAGATGCGGTACAGTACTGTGACCTATGTTGCTGCCCTGAGTCTAGAACTAGAGGCTAGCTTTGATTGCCAGACATGCGTGTATTATCTTCATGTGATTATATACGTGTGTTCATATGATGTTTGGTTTAGATTACTCACTAAGCTCTCGTAGCTTATCAAATATTGTTTTTAAAATGTTTTGCAGGACGCACCAAGGACAAGAACAAAGCTCTTGTTTGACTACTTTTAGTTTTAAATGTAAAACACTTAACGCCCGTTTGTGTAAATATTCCACTTTGACAATACACTAAGTTTGTACTTAAGGGTGTATCTTTTGGTACTAGCACGGTTTTTGCTATAAAAACGTTCCCGCTTATGAATTTCAAGTGACATGCGTGCTTTTATGAAAATATTATACTTTTATTTCTTTTATTGAAATTGGGTCGTTGCATGTTCATCCAGTCTCTCTAACTTCTAGTGCAAGCCGTCGTGATCTACCGACCTCTGTCTACCGCTACTCATCAAAAAACCTATTCAACCTTCGGTCCTCACCCATTGGAGAACCCATTCAATCTTCCATCATCGCCCATTCAACCAATTGTATCCTCCATCCAGTGTTGTTCATCAATCGTTGCAAATACTCACTAGGGTTTTTCTAAATAGTCAGACGTAAAAGGTTAGCGGCAACGATGATAGCAGCGGAAGCCGACGGCGAGCGACATAAACCCAAGCACCTGTGTGATAGTAGCGCGAGCCGAAGGCGAGCGACAACCTGGTGGGTGGTGGCGATAAGGTCACTCGACGGTGGTGGTGGCCACATAGTCCCCGTTGTAATTCGACGCTGGAAGATCTACCACTGTCCCCCCGTCTGTTTTTTTACGTCTCCAACTGTCAATCCCTACCGCCCCTACAATCGCCGCGCCCCTTCAATCGTTGATGCTTCTTAATCGTCGCCGCACCCTTTAATCTTATTTCTGTTTTTTCTATTTTTTTGATAATTTTTGTTTCTGTATAGGTTGTTCAATATTGAAATTTTATAATGGTTAATGGTTATTTTTGTTTTATTCTAGTAAAAGAAATAATGTATTATCTACATATTTATCAATGAACATACAAAACTAAACAAGAAGCACTAGAAAATACAATAACCAAAAAATTATAAATTGTACATTGTATTCACTAATGAACACAGTATACATAACGAAAAATTTGTAAATCCTAAGTTGCGTTGAACACCATATTAATAATAAAGTAAAAGTAAATTCATAAATCTGGAAAAAAATTAATTAGAAAGAGAAAAAATTAATTAAAGGAGAGAGAAAAAATTTGTTTACTAATTTACTCTTTTGAATTAAATAAAAATAATAATTATGATTAATGTGAACGATAAGATCAAAAACAAATCAATAGCTGAAATTGCTTCTCGTATTTATCACAAATAAAACACTTTTCGAATAGATCACCCCCTATATATATTACACTATCACAATATGACAGATTCAGCCCTTGCACTTTTTAACTTTAATTTTAACTATTTAAGCCCTCTAGTGATATAAGCATCTCTTATATCATATAGGTAGCTCGTAGTATTTATAACATTTATTTATTTATTTATTTATTGTTGTTAGGAAATTTTAAACCTTGGGGTGTTACATGTCGACAATCATTTCAAGCCATATTTTCCCCTTGAAGAGAAATCATTTTCTTGCCATTTCTTTACCAATCGCAAATGAATCTCACACACATACATAGGATGACCAATCGTCAAAAAGTTATATTTACCCAGAGTTATAACAACAAAGAGAACTCATTAAACCGATCGTCAAAGGTTTTTAATCACTCACATATACATAGAGATATACACAGTGAAGGAAGTTTCATCAAGATTCTTGCAGTGTTCATATGGACATTGAAAGAGGTCAAGTGGCTAAACGTCCAGTTGCAACACGTTTTGAGTGCTATAATATTTATCAAAAAAAGTTAAAGGTTAAATCATTTTAGACTTGTAAAATTTAGAAATTAAAGTAGATTTTTATTGTCATTACCGGTAATAGGAGATCAAGTGACAAACATTCGTTTACAATAAATTTAAGAGTTTATATTTTATTAATATTTTATATTGTTAAACGTTTTAAAATATAAATTTAAACGATAAAATAATTCATACCGTTTAACTCAAAATAATTTATATTGTCCATAATAATCATTAATCCATACCAAGGGGCCTTTTTATACAGAAAAGTAGAAAACAATCGACACGAACCCCGTTTTCTTCCCGAAAAACGTTGGCACGCACGATCATTCAAAAACCCATTCGAAAGGGATACCGTGTCTCGCAATTTTCAAACAAAACCCCTTCAAATCAAATCAAATCCAATCCTCCTTCTGTCCTCTAATCTTCTTGCTGTCATCATTTCCTTTCGTTTACAGGCGGCGTCACAATGCATGTGAAATCTGACTCCGATTTGACCAGTGTTGAAGCTCTAACACCGCCGCGATCACCTCGCCGGCCGCTCTACTACGTCCAGAGCCCTTCCAACCACGATGCCAACGACAAGATGTCATATGGGTCAAGTCCATTCGGGTCTCCGGGTCACCCAACACACTACCACTGTTCTCCCATTCACCATTCCCGTGAATCCTCCACTTCCCGGACGTTTTCCGCCTCCATTAAGAACGCCGTCGTTAGGGCTAACCACCATGGTCACGGTGGAAAACCCCTTTCTCCCTGGAAGAGGATTGAGGATGGTGACGTGGAGGAGGAGGATGACGACGACGTTGACAGTGGGGTTCCGTTTAAGTTTTACGTTTTGTGGTTCGTGTTGTCCTTCGTCTTCTTGTTCTCCGTCTTCTCTTTGATTTTGTGGGCTGCTAGCGTTCCTTACAAACCCAAGGTTTCCGTTAAGGTGCGAATTTTGACCTCTTTTGATTTTGAAGTTGAATCGCTTGTTTGAGCTGCTAATCGCGAGTCAACTCAGTCTTGGAGATCAAACTTATGAAAAATAAGAAAATAATAATGGGTTGTCTTTTACGTAGTTATAACTTATTAATAGAAATGTGGTTTCTTAATCGTATAATTTTGGGTCAAGAAAGTTCTTAGCTTACTAATGATTCGTATAAGATTCTAATTTTGACAATCTAAGTTGACTTTGTGAAATTCTTGATGTAATATGCGTTTATGTATCAGAGTTGGGAGTGTTAAAGATGTGAGAAACTCAGATAACATCTGAGTCAACTCAGTGTTTTAGCTGGATAACTCGTTTAGCATTTACTTTCTGTCAATAGCAGCAGCTTTAATCAGAATTTGAATTTTGAAAAACCTATTATTAATGATATGATATGATGTTAAGGCTTTTTTTTTCTTTTGAGCAGAGCATGGTGTTTGACAACTTTAATGTACAATCTGGGATGGATGCAACAGGAGTACCAACGGATATGTTAACTTTGAATACAACAGTTCGAATCTTTTACCGCAATCCAGCCACATTCTTTGGTGTCCATGTGACCGTAACTCCTATCGAAATTCATTACTTTCAACTCAAGCTTGCTTCTGGTTATGTAAGTTCTTGCTATGTTTACTTGTTGATCTTAATGTTAAAAGCATTGCCATTATATTGCTAAGCCAAAGCGCCCTACACTTTATCGAATCCTTTAGTTTCAGGTTGAAATAGTACCAAAAGATTGAATAAGTGTAGCTTTTTTGTTAGATCTTAAAACTTATAAAGGTTCTAAAAGTTGAGAGTAAGAAAACAGAGGTAGGGACAGTTTAGAGATTATGTTTTCGGAATATTGTAAATTTGAAATAAAAATACGATAAACCGATCTGATTTTTACGTAAACGTATCGCCTACTGTTATTTTTAACACATTTGATAGGCTTGAGTATGCATATATGTTGACAGAATTAAGTATATAATATATATGCCATTGAAGACAATAAAGGGCTAAGTTTACGTGCACACCACAACTTATTAAACAAGTGAAGTGCATATCACATACCCATTTGTGGATAAGTTCATTAATATCAAAGTATATACCTGGTTATGTTTTTATTTTCTTTTATCTGTTAAAATTTAGTTGTACATTCTTCAATATTGCATACCCTTTAGTCTTGATTACAAACACTAATGAACCGTGCATATGTTGTTGTACATTCTCGAGTGATGAGAGTGTGCACTTTCTGTTTGTGCATTCCTTGTTGTACGTTATACCATAGTGATGAACTGATGACTGCATATGGAACTTATCCTTTTACCCATAAGTAGAATCTTGATTGTATAAACACTAATGAATCTTGCTTTTTCGACAGCACGTTCTGTCCTTGTGTTATGACTTTGGAGCTAGCTTTAAGCTTTTAATTGCCACCAGTTTAAAAGAGGATAGAAAGTGAACATTAAAAAACAAAGTTATGTTTGGAATGATTTAATATTACATTTGCATAAAAAAACACAAAGAAAGCATTCATTTTAATTATATCCAATGTAATGGGTACCCTGTGGTCAACATTGTTGGGTTTAATAAGAATATATGCCTTGGGATGTGTAATGCTACTGATTATGGACTCTAGAAAGGTAACCCCACCCCATCCCCTCCAAAAAAAAGAAAAAGAAAAAGAAAAGTAGAAAACACACAAACACACAAGGAAAAGAGAAACAAAAACTGCACACATCCCTCCTATACAAATGCAAAAGCTAGCCCTAGTGTTCTGATGGGTTAGTATAGTTATGTATGAACACTGGCATGGTTGAGTGATTGATATTAGAGAGTGGTCCATATTTTCCAAGCTGGTGCAAGTTTTGGTTCATATCTGGAGGTGTATAGATAGATATACAGTTTTCAAGACATTTTAGTTTATTACACTGTATCTCATGGGCCCCATGCTGAAAGTGAAATGTGAAACCCCACTGTCATCACTTTGTCACATGAATTTCTTGAATGGGTAATTTGGTCTTTTCTTATGAGAAATATTCTAACAATGTTGAAATCTTGCTGTATCTATATCCAAACTTACAGTAGAACATGTGTATTTTTGCTTTCACTGCCTAAAACACTCATTTTGTTTTTCTTTTCTTCCCATTCTGAGTTGTGTTTGGACTTCTAAGAATCAAATACTAAATCCATTATTCATATCTGGTCGGTCCCATGTCGTGTGTGAATTAGAACCATGAGTCCCTCGTACAGGTTGTGGGTCAGTACTAATACTTCATCATGGTTTAACGATGATCTGGAGTTTATTTGAGTCGGTCTACCGCTCAACAGCTTAAGGTTTTGTGACGTGGCACTTTGATGCATATGAACTTCTCCAGAAGTTGAATCTTGACTTTTAACATTCACAAAGATTCTGTTAAACTTTATATTCGGCGATGATTATATTTGGTTGCGAGGAAAAGGTTGATAACTGGATAGTTTAGATCACCTGGATGTTACACTGGAATACATTTTAAGCTAAAAAGTCAATATAACTATTGTGCAAATTGACTTTGACCTAGAAGGTTTTTGAGTTTTTCTTTCTGATCTGATTAAAACAGGTGAAGAAGTTCTACCAATCAAGAAAGAGCCAAAGAGTGATTGTAGCGCAAGTTTTAGGGTATCAAATGCCACTATATGGTGGAGTGTCGCCTTTCAATGCTGCCATTGGCCACCTCAAGAATGTAGTAGTTCCTGTTAATATCACATTTGTGATGAGGTCTAGAGCATACATTTTGGGGAGGCTGGTGAAACCCAAATTCTACAAAAATGTGTTGTGTCAAGTCACATTACGAGGTAACCAAATTGGCAAGCATGTAAACTTGACCGATTCTTGCATCTATCGTGATTAATCCGAGGAAATATTTGCATCCTTTAGTTTGTTTCGGTAGGTAACACGAGCACATAATTGAAATGTCAAGTTATATGGATTGGTGATATTTGGTAACATATCAGTAACTTTATTTCTTCAAGAAAGAGTCTTCACAAGAACTAATGAGTTTAATTCGTATACACCGTTCTTTGTTCTTTGGGTTCTATGTTTATTTCTTGTAAATCTTGTCAAATTTCTTTCATTTTCAGCATGTGTAGGAGTTATCATAAGTCATTCATAAGGATCTGGATTATGATAACTTTTATAGCAATTGCGATTTTTTTTCCGGTCATGCCAAAATATAATCGAATGTGTTTTTACCAAGAATTTTGATTTTGATGTTATGTATATATTATCTTAGCATTGTCATTATCGTGCAAAATGGGTCGAAAGAGGGCTGGTTATGGTGGGTTCCGTGAACTTGTCGGATGTTTGCTAACAGCAGCATGTGATTAGCTATAGCGACAAGCAAATCAAATGTTTCTTGTAAGAGTGGAGGAAGTGTTCCACCCATTCATACTCATCACACCAGTCATGTTAGTTTTTATTAGTAACACCGACCCGTACTGCATCAAACCATCACACCCACAAAAGCGTAAAATAAAATAAAAGAAATGAGTGTTAACCACAGTGACTGGGCTTCTCAATAAAAGAAAAATTGGAAGTGCCATATTTCCGTTTAAAACAATTTTAAGGAAGATTTTGTTGAAATAAATGGTTGGGATGTTTGGGGAATTGTTAGATGGTATAGGAACATGGTTCTTGAGTCATCCCCAGTTGTCTGATTTTGTGGTCGAGTTCATGGCCAGACAACGATCACCAATAGCATGTGCATTTGTCGAAGCCCATCCCCTTGCAGCTGGATGTATGAAAGCTAACTTTACAAACATCTTAGTTTTCGAAATTCTATAATAACTTTTAGCTTTCTATAAAATATAGATGATTTGGTTTTTTTCTTAGAGCAGAAGGATTGGGGTGGGTCGTGGGTAAGGGTGTTAATGGGTCAGATCTTGATTTAGATCCGATCTGCTCTATTTATATGATCTAACGGATAAAAAAACTAGATCTATTGACCTAATAAATGATCCAATAGGTCGACCCATTTAATTGGATCACTACGTGGGTCGATCCGAGTTATGTCTGGGTTGATCAATTTAATATTAAATTACAATTTTATTTTAACGATCACCAACCATCATCAATTTATTATTCACCACCCACCATAGACTGCACCGCCACCTACCAAGTACCAACTGCCACCACCACACGTTACCTCCCTCACAACCCTTCGCTGCCACCACCATCACGGCCACCGTCGTCACCACCTCCGCCCACCGTTACCACCCCTACCACCCGCTGCCACCCGTTATTGCCCCCACCACCCGCCTCTGCCACCACCGTCACCGTCACCGCCGCCGACATTGTCACCACTACCACCACCACCACCACCACACACCGCCATTGCCGGCCTAGGTAGACTGTAGGGTGGGGTGCGGTAGGGTAGGGTAGGGTAGGGTGGGGTGGGGTGGCGTAGGGATGGGGGGTGAGTGGGGTGGGGGAAATATTTGATTTACTTATTATATAAATAATTAATATTAAATGGGTAGATCCGGGTCAATATACAATAATAATTGATCTGATCCAAATCTAATTAAATGGATCTCATGTTATTAGATCTGATCCAAATCCGATTAAATTGGTCGACATGTCCGGTAAGATCTTTAAAAGATCCGATCCTATCTGCTTCATTAACAGCCCTAGTCGTAGGTGTGGGGTGAAGTAACCACTTAAAGGGCGTGTCTAGTGTTAGTGCAAGGGTTAGGGGAGGGGTGTGATGAAGGTGGGTAAGGGAGGTGACCGCACTAGTGAGAGTAAGGCGTGGAAAAGATGTAAATCCAAGTTGGTTGTTTCTTTACTTTTATTTTTAATTTTTTTTACTTTAACAATTGAGGTAATAGATTGGTTTAAAAATATGGTGAAGTGAGAAGTGATCACTATAAGAATGAGTGATGGAAGAAAAAAGCTGACATGCCGGTGTGATATGTGTGGTGGTAAATAACTACTCTTACCTCTCTTAAACTTTTATCAAGATTGTTCGGTTCCCTAATTATATACGTGCAACCCCTAACATTAAGTTATACTAGCTTAATATCCCATGTATAAACACTCGAGATTGTTAATATAAATTTTAAATATTTATTGTGTGACACCTTAAACATATAATCACAATTCACAAATTGGTGCCAATAGTTGTTACTTGTTAATGGAATTAGGAATTAAGAATTGACATGAGATCCGTTAGTTGTTGGTGTAAATTGCCCAACAGATTTGCAATAATAGTTTAATCATTAATTATGGTTTCGTTGAAGATTGTTTTATAATGACATGAGATCCGATTAAGAATACGAGTAACCCGTTCCTACTTAAGATCTGCGCCCAACTCAAAATTCATGGTTTAAGGTTTTTGACGTAAGAAACTCTTCGTTCGTTAGCCATTTTAAAGGGGGATGATTAGTAGAGAATAGTGAATAATGATAGAACAAACCATACATTCTAGTAAATACCAAGTAAAAATAATATAGTTTGGATTAAATGTTTACAAAATAGTCGAAGTGTCTATTACTCTACTAGTTTAAATGTTAATGTAAATACACGAGTAGCTATAATTATTTATGTGAAAGTATTATTTTATATTTGTTTAGCTAAATATGTTACGGGAAAAGTGAGTGTGTAGTTGTTATGTACCTAACCTTAGGTGTGGAACCCCCAAATACGACGTCGTTTTTAGCAATTGAATAAAAACCCAGCTTCTCTCAACTTCTCTCTCGAATTCATTTTTGGCTGCTGGTTAGAAACAAAATCGGAATCACTTTCATAAATCCAATCAAGATCAGTAAGCGACTTTGTTCGCCGGAGGAAACAAAATCACGACGTCATTTTAATGGTTACAAAGAAATTTAAAACAAGATCAACCCTTGTTGGCTTCCTTCTCGGTTGTGGAAGAAACCTACTCTGCTCAGCTCAAGTTCGCCATAAAATAGCTTCTTGAATCAAGTTACTGAACTATAGACCAAAGTATGAATGATTACGATGAATCGGTAGCTTTATGGTTCAATGTGCTGGACTTGCATCTCCAATCTGCTTTGAATCATAATTTAGCATCCTTATACATAGAAAATCAATGCCAACATATTGGGTGTAGTGCAATCTGGAAAAGAGAGTCTGATTTGGGTTTGTGTAGTTAAGTTTGCTAGTCGATAAGAAACTTGGATTGCATTATCAATTTTCCTTGATTTCTGTTTTATTCGAGCAAACTGATGAGCATATTGATTTTAAACCTCTTTATGATTCATCCCTAAATAATTGATTTTGGAATTCAATCTTGAAGTTGCACTGCATATAATATTATGTGTTTGATGTTGCACCCCATATGTTCTTCCAAATGCCTACATTTCTTTTGAGGTTTGCTTGATGAAGCTCCATTAGTTTTTGCTAACACTGTAGTTGATGATCTCCTATGTAGATAATACTATGCACTACCTCCATTAGTTATTTATAGATAAAGGTCACAAAGAAGTTTATACAACTTGGGAGGAGCTCCATAACCTACCGGAATATCTCGTATCTTCAATATAATGTTGACCATGCTAGTTTAAATGTTATACTTGTTTGTAAATTGCATGGTTCATATGTTCCATTGACAATTCCAAATGGATGACATGTAAAATATATAATATTTGCAGGCATGGAGCATGAAGTCTACAAAAATGTGGAGCACAAAGTAATGGTAGATCAGGAGCTTTACAACCAGAGAGCATTTTAGCCAAATTCACATAACCAAACTCATGGTGTTGGGCTTGACATCAACATATTTACAAGATGTTCCATTTAGAGTTTGTGATTTAGTTAGTTTAGAAGATTGGTCAGCTGTATTTTGTAATCTTGTTTTGACAGTTTAGTTAGGTGGCTTTAGTAACATTTCTTGTAATTTCTATTTTGAGAAGTTTAGAATAACTCATGTATGTGTTCTTTAATGGCATGTTTTATCTCAATTAACTTTACTTTATTCCCTAAGAATGTTTTGGGAGGCCAACTAGTTGTAGATAGATAGGTGGGTATTGAGAACTTAGAGCATACAAATGTAAACTTAATGACCCATAAATCAACATTTGAGAAAATATCCAACCTCCCAACATCAAAAGGAACTGAAAAGTCCATTAAATTGTAGTAAATTAACGTTAAACGGGTCAAACGAGATTAAACTGAAGTGATTTAAAGTTAAATTGGCTAAAAAGGTCAAATGGGTTTAATTTGTAGTGAATTAACTTTGAATTGGTTAAACCTGTCAAACAAGTATTTTTACAACTTGGACTTTGTATAGGAAAAACTACCATAAAGCACTTGACATTACAAAGCACTTCCATATATTACAAATTTTTTTTGTGAAACAAAACACCATTGCGAAAACTCCAACACCATTACAAAAATGAATCAAAGCACAACATCCATTTAGCACAAAGCACTTGAAACATTTATTCTCATCTCTATGTCACTAATTTTCACTAACTCACTTTACCAGCAACAAAAGAATAAAAGTAACAGCGGCAAACTAGATCCACAACACCTTCACCATTTTGATATTATTTGTGGCTGTTACAAACATAATAGATAGTGGACTGCTACAGAAATTAATCAGAAAAAGAGACTTTTTTTTTTTTTTTTTTTTTTTGTTAAATGACATCCTAGTGAAGCATATATATAATCGAACACATAGTATGCGTTTCATAATAACTTCTTACCATCACTCATTTGATAGTCAAATAATTCCCAAGCTTTGTGGTCTTCATCATGTAAATTACAAGTTCAGGCACACAACAAATCTAACAAAATGTCTAACAACTCAACGCAAATTTAAATTGGAAATTGTGATTAATGGGTTTGAAATAATAGAAGGCACAAGAAGTAGCAGGGGCGAAGAGAAGATATATGTAGTTGAATCTTGAATGTGAGTGTCGATTTTGATTCTTGCATTGACCATTACAAGGGGTACGTCATACATGGTTTGGATCAAGAGGGTAATAGTTGCGGAAATTGATGGGTTTGAGAGGGTCGAATTTGTGATAAGAATTCAGAGAAGTGTTTCAGTTTTTGTAACAGACATAGCACACAACGATTTGGATACAGAACGTTGCATCAGCCAAATTCAAGAGAGAATTGAGAGCAGCAAAAAATGAATTCGAGAGAGAAGTTGAGAGAAGCTGGGTTTTTATTCAATTGCTAAGAACGAAGTCGTATTTAGGGTTCCACACCTAAGGTTTTACTTTCCCCATATGTTATTGTTTTGTATGAGCGAAGAATATGCAAATCTGAAACTTTCTTAAACTAAAATAGTTTTATATTAATTTTAGTCGACATAGAAAGGATGTAAATTTTGTTGGTGATTTTAGTGTCATCGGGTCATTCTAGTGTAATGGATTTTACAGATTACCAATGGGGTTTAAATCTTGATTTTAGACAAGTTAGGAGGTTCGGAGTGCATAATTGTATAAAACGAGTTTGATCTCGGTTCGAACCAATGGCGGGTGTCAAGGGGCTGCGCCCCTTGCGGGGTCCTAGAGACAACTCCCCTTATATATGGGATAAAATCAATATTTAAATGAATTGATCTTATCTTTGATAATAAGAAGATTTCGAATTCTATATAAACCCTAGTTCGTGGTCTCATATAAGTGCTTTGATACTAGTTGTTTCTTCAAGAATTATTCCCATAATCTGAATTTCGTGTAACTCAGACATATGGTCGAAATATTATATTCGGATAGTGTCTACATAAACCTTCGAGCAATCCATGCTTATATACAATTTTAGAATCACTTTCTTCCTTCCCGTTTTAACAAAATTTAATTACGATAAGATTTGAATTATATAATAAATATAGATAAGCACAAAGAATTTGAATATCTTTAATATTGTATATAAGATTTAATAATTTTATTTCTAAATAAATGTAGTGAATAAAACAATTTAAAATAGAGAAATAGTTTAACACAAATTAAATTGAGTTAAAGTTAAAACTTAGTTTATTTTTTGCAACTTAAAATCAAAATAGGATTTTCAGTTTTAGTTTAAAAGAAATAGTTAGGATTTAATTTTGTACTAAATAAAAGATAATAATTTTTTAATTAAATTGATGAAATTTGGGGTTTGTCGTGTACTAAGAACATAGGTATACTTTAGTGAGACCTTTTCTTCTTCCTTGCCAAGTCTTTATAGCCTAACATCAAAATTTGTTCACCCTCTCTTTGAAGCCTTACATTAATAAAACTTGTAGTCAATGGTTATGAAGATGCTATTAATTGAAAAGAGTTACTTAACCCTACATGATGCGGAAAAGAGTTACTTAACCCTACGTGATGCGGCGGGAATTTCTTTCAAAGTGAACAAAATATTAAAACCAACATTCAAACACAAATATTAGATAAAGTTAAAAAATCTAAATATTCCTTTATAAGTTTTAATGTAATATAATAGTTATTCAATAAATCTATTTTTGTGGTATTATGATTTTGAAAGATAAATTTTTAGATAAATATTGTAGTACGATAATATTTAGGGTAAACTGTAGCAAAATACAACAAACTTTTGGTAAGTTGTCATTGTATACAACGATCTTTAAATTTTTTTAAAAAATACAACAAACTCTCTTATATCTCCTATTGTATACAAGTCACCTTTAAACATCGGTAAACAACCGGTTACTTTTATTTGCTTTTTTGATTTTTTAATTTTTTACAAGAATCCTTTGAAGATTTGTACAAGATCCATCTCAAGCCTTCAAATGCTTTCAAACTCACCTGGTCAAACTTACCTTCAAACACACTGGACGTTCAAACACATCGTTCGTGTCAAACCACCGATGTCTCAAGCCTTCAAACGCCACCACCACCGTCTCTTCGAATCACCACCACCTTCGCCACCTTCGGTCCACCACTGTTGTTGTCTCCTCTTCAAACCACCGCCGCCTTCACCTTCAAAATCATCACCACCACAGCCGTCGCCTTCGAACCACCACCACAGTTGTCACCTTCGAACCACCACCACAGTCGTCGCCTTCGAACAACCACCATAGTCGTTGCCTTCAAACAACCACCACAGTCATCGCCTTCAAAATCCACCACCACCGCGATTAGGGTTTCTTGCGTCGAACAACCACAGTCGTCGCCTTCATTTCCAGATTTTGTTTAAGTCTTGGTTCAGATGATTGGGGCTTTTATGATTTTAGATGAATGGGGATTTTATGGTTTCTTGGTTAAGATGATTGGGGCTTTTATGGCTTTTACAATCTTCAAAATCTAGTTTATTTACAATCTTCAAGATCTAGTTTATTTACAAATCTAGGTTTCATTTATGTTCCTCTCCTTCTGATTTCTTCTTATGTGTATGATTCGTTATTTCTTCATTTGATATGTTTTTAAGTTTCACGTTTAAGGTTTGAAACCTTCATTTATGTTCTTGACATTTCTTTATTTGTGTGTGATTGTTTTATTTTAGTTTGTATTTATTTTGTTTCATGTTATTTTTTTTTTTGTTTTTGTTGTTCTTATGGAATTATGATTTTCAATATAGATTGTCTTCTTGACATTTTAGTTGAAGATGTTCTTCATCTTCAAGAACAAATAATTTTTGGTCGAAGATGTTCTTCATCTTCAAGAACAAATAATTACAAAAATTGAAAAATAATTAGGAAAAATATTAGAAAATCAACATATGACTTGTTACCTGCTCAACAAGTTACACTTTGTATACAATGTATGAGTTTTAAAAGTTGATTGTATTAATTTAAAAAAATAAAAGTTCGTTGTATACAATGGTAGCTAAGCCAAAGTTCATTTTATTTTAAAGTAGTTTGTCATAATATTTATATATCAAAAGATAGATAAAAATGAGATTGTCATAAATATATATTCTTATTTACACTACATTATATGTTATAAAAGAAAAATAAATAACAAATTTTATTCAATATTTACGTAAAATAATAATTAAATTAAACTAACACATGTGAAGGCAAAAAAAAAAAAGAAAAGAAAAGGATGACAGGTAATATAATGAGAATAACGAAGACATTAAATCGAAATTAGCCAAAAAGAAAGATATGATAGCAGTTACAAAACTGTCACAGACATGGCTCGAAGTCTCGAACCCTTGGCCATTATCCTAAAAAGGCCATGCTTTACCCACTCCGCCAAGATTTATATGATATTATTTTCATCCTTTAATTATATAACAATTACCTAGTTGCTAATCATAGCTTCAATTGTTATATAGTATAATATATATATATATATATATATATATATATGAGTTGATCATATTTTTTATCCCTGTGGTTTTTACATTGGTTCCTAACTTATCATATTTACGGTTTTGGTTCCTAAACAATTAAACTATCTTTCCCCCTTTTTAAATTTATTTTCTAATTTTTATTCAATTTTTAAATTTGTTTTAGAAGTCAAAAAATTAAAAAATAAAAGTAAAATAACTCTCTTTCATCTCTCTTCATAACTCTCTCTGTCATACTCTCTTTATCCTCTCTGTACCCTTTCTCACCCATCACTCACCACAACCACCTCCTCCAGCACACCACCGCCACCTACCATCACCTCCACCAACTCCAGTCACCCCTCCAACACCACCGTCACACTTTCAATACCATCGCCACATCACTACCACCTCTAACACCAATGCATAATCTTACAGTTACCATCTGATAACCACCGTCACTACCATATGGTACCCATAACCAAAAACACAAACTAAAAAAGCCATTATCAAGAAGTACTCGATGGAGACCATGAATAAAAATTAGAAAATGAATTAAAAAAAGGGGGCATGGGTAGTTTAGTCATTTAACTTTGGCTAGCGGAAGAAGTTTGATAGTTTAGACTTTAGAGAACAAAACAATAAATATGTAAAGTTAGAGGTCAAAACCGTAAAAAAACCAAACCACTAGAACCAAAAATGTAATTAACTCTATATATAAGTACTATACAAAGTAGTAATGAAATAATAACAAAACGGTACTTAACATAAAATTTGGTAACTAATTATGATTAGAGAAGTAATCTCTCAAAAGTAGATGTGTGACCATGCCAAACATTAACTTTGTGTTTCCTAAAACACATGCAATGCCACACGCCCACACCCCTTAGGTCAAGTGTAGTCCTATGCTTTTTTGTGCTTCATAATCACATTACATGATCAACCTCACAAAATCACATTTTCATACTTATCTATATATTTCTAATTTTCCTCAAATATTACATCTATACACTTCTTTTCAAGGAATTAAACAACACCAATAATCACATTTTCACTCTCTAAAATCACATCTACGTGACATACCCTAAAACCGAAAAAGGGATCGATCTCTTATATCTAACAAAAACATGAACTTTGATCACTAACAACTGAAGCTAGCAAAGCCTTCTCCAAATCATCAGAAAACCCTCGTTCGAAAAGATCAACCAAGTAGTTCATGAGCTTCGAGTCACAAGGTAGCGTGATAGGCCCGTTTTTTGGCAACCCAAACTCGTCCTCCGAGATCCTTAAAAGCTCCAAGAAAACATTGTTGTTTAGATAATGCAGTGGCATTACAAAACGACTATTGTCTGTAGCATAAACCACAAAATGACCTTTGTAAGTCGCCGAATCGTTTCTTCTATTTGAAAAACCCTTTTTCGAAGCCCCAGTCCGCCATTTCTGCACCATTTTCACAATGCTCTTAAGCGTCATAATGAAGAATATATTGCTCTTGATTTAGCTATCTCAATCTATGAAAGTAGAAAATAATATTGTTTGTTTGAAGTTGTAGATAAGGGAATAAATTCTAGTACGTATTTATATAGAGTGGCAATTAATTAATTAATTAAGGGATTGAGAGGGTCTAGGTACGTAGGTTTGGAATCATGGAATGTTTAGCAGCAACAACATGTGATTAGTTAAGTAAACTTCAAATGTCCCTCGTACCCCCAAATACGAGGACACCGTTTTCTGTGGTACACAAACCACATAATAATCTGAACTGAAAGTGCTTTTTTTCAGTTTCAAAGTATCGGGACCATTTTTCTTGAAATATATAGGTGGTTGATATGTATTCGGACTCGATGGTTAGGCTTCTACAATATGGAAACACTTGTCGAGGAAGGATGGGTTGAATGGGAAACACATACGTAGGTAGGTAGGTAAAGACGTACGCTACTAGAAAAAAATATTTAGAGGATGATAGAAAAATTGATCATAAAATTAACAAAGAAATTGTTTGGAATATAGAAAAAATATATATCTATATATGATGTGACAAGAGTAAACATTTAACCTAAAGTTTTTCAGGTAATTAAATACATCATCTATAAGACTATGTTTAATTAAGCAAGTTCATTGTGATATCTAAGCCTTCTAATGTGTTTAGTTGACTATAGTTTTGTTATGGCAAATTTGTGGGAATTTCATTGCGCTTAAAAATAAGTCAAAAGTGATGAATAGTGTAATAATAACAAGGATAGTATTAATAAAAATTAGTAAAAAAAATTAGTTTTCACTAATAATGATAACCGAATTGAAGAAATGAAGGGTTTTTATTGGTTAATTTTAGATACTGTTTATTTAACTAAATTGTCAGAATACTTTTAAAGAATCTTTATACTCTTTAAAGATACTTAATTCATTAAAAGTATCTGGCTTTTCGCATCACAAGCTATATTTAAAATCGGTGTACCTGTAGTTTTACTTCAATATGTTTCTTACGATATATTTGACAAAACTAGTTGAATCCAAAATGTTTGTATAGAAATTGATAATGTATGTACCGGACCTCACTAACTAAAGCACGTCCATACTCCATACCAGATGACCTCCGGCTACTTGAACCACAACCTCCAGCTTGAGAAGTCAAGACATAGACAAAATAGTGTAAAAGGAAAAGCTAATCTGCAGCATACCAAAAAGATGATCTAAAAGTATGTAGGATAACTGTTTGACAAATTACTTGTAAAAAAGTATATATAATAACATAAAAGTTCAAGTTCTCGTAAGCTACTTGAGGAGTTTCTTCTAAAACGTTTTTTCCCCATTAAGCTCTTCAACACTTGACAACCAAGTAAAACTTCTTAACCGATAAGTGTTTTGAAATGTTAAAACAAAAGTTGTTATAAGTGTTTACTTTTTACACTAAACATACATAAAATAATAGCAGATATGATATAGTTTTAGCATAATAGTTTAACACTTGTATATAATATTTAGCTCAAAATATGTATTATGTAGTCAATTAGGGGTACCACCGTGTTGTGTTCGAATTGCTGTGTCAAAAAAATTGACCCAAACCAAATCTATTTATTTATTCGTGTCAGAATTTAAAACACTAACACGTATATGTGATACCTGTGTAACCTATTTAATTGTTTATGTTAGTGTGTTTACGGGTTATTTACAGGTTGATGGGTTTTTAGAGGATTGACGGGTAGTAACCTATTTAATTGTAACAAATTTAAACCACATCGACTATCTATATAATTTTTAAATGTAAAGAAGAAAACCTATAATTTGGTCATAACCACATTGATGAAATTTATGTTTAATCTATGATTAATTATATGTAAAAATATATATTTTAAGTTAAAAAATTATGAACGCAGAGTAGAAGATATTTAAAAAAAAAATAAGAATAAATACCAGACATGACAGTTATTTTTTGGGATATGATACTTTCACTTATGAATTGTTTCATCAACATAAGATATAACATATTTAAAACTATCTTACATAAGTTAGTAAAATATATACATTCCTTAGATAATAAATTTAATAAGTAGAAGAATCATTTCTCTTAATACTAGAAATCAAAATTTCACGTGTAAAATTGAATTTCACTATTACCGAAACTAATTTACAGAAAAGAAGTCGGTGACATGTACATATACTTGAGATTGTTTCACATTAACGCCATTCACCTGCTTGTCTCTTTCCTACTCCACCCCCAACATTTTTTTACTCCTTTAAATGTTTTATAACTTCAAAATATTCCATTTTTATAAATCTATTTTCTTAACTATAGCTGATTTATAAGTAACAAATTTTATATACATTTCTTAGTTTAGCTTGTTTACTGTTTTTATTTAGCTTGTTTACTGTGTGGTGATAATAGTATTTTATTTGCTATTAAAAACATAAAATATATCAAAGTTAGCATTTTCGGTTTTGTCTGATACATACCCGTTATAACCGAACCGTATCTGAATCTACCCATAACTGATACCCGAATATTAAATACGGTTCGATTAGCGGTTAATATCCTATCATTTAAATAACCGAATTATCCCACCCGAATATAAAAATAATTTTTATATACGTAAATCATCACCCAATCCAAGTTAATGTTATAACTGTTTGTACACAGTGTTTTTGCTCTTGAATTAGTGTCAACCATTTAATTTTTTAAATCTTTAAAATTCAAACAATAAAATATTAAACTTGATATAACACAAATTTTACTAATACTAGTTTATTAATAATCATATCAATAATTAGAAATGAAATGAAATAAACCACTAATCTTTTATAAGATAACGATAACACCCTATCTGATACAGACCCTTCGATCAATAGCGTATTGCAACTAAAGTTCGAAGTTAAACTTTAAAGTGTTCAAAGTCGAGAAAGTAGATAGTAATCTACATATATACGCTTCATAAATATTTTTAATTAGTAATTCAGAAATTAACTACTTTCAAAATATAAATTCAATAATTCTTTCTGAAAAAAAAGAAAAGAATATGAGTAATCTTTTGATACATTCTCAACTCCCAAGACAAATCCATGTTCACCGACATTGTTCATTAATTAATATTATATTATATAAAAATAATAAAATAAAGATGACAAATATCTATATAAACCCCGCCACAGACACATAAGAAATGATACAGATGTACGTATACTGCATATCACACCTACAAACACCAAAAAAACACACTGCAGAAACAATGGCGATCTTCTTCTACTTTCTCATTACACTTTCAATAATTGCATCTGCAAGTTCTTGTGATAGATGTCTGCATCAAACTAGAGCTGTTCTTTTCTCCAATGCTTCTGCTCTTTCATGTACCATTTTCATTATTTTTTTAAAAAATAATTCAATTTTGAGATTGACCAAGATAATAATATTTCTTGAATTAATTTAATGGATAATTTGATAATTTCAAATTTCTTTTATAAAATTTGTAGATGGAGCTTGTGGGTATGGTTCATCTGCTCCAAGTTTGTATAATGGCCATCTTGCTGCTGCTGTTCCTAGCATTTTCAAATTCGGGTCGGGTTGCGGTGCTTGTTTCCAGGTAGGTATACAAGTTTACATATTTGACCTTAGTGTTTGATGATTTTGGTTGTAAATCGGTGGAGGGTACTAATGTAATTTTGCAGGTGAGATGCATGGATGGTAAGCTGTGTTCTAAAACTGGGACTCAGGTAATAGTGACTGATTTGAATAATAAGAACACACAGACAGAACTGGTGTTGAGCAGCAGAGCTTTAATGGCAATGGCTAATAAGGGCATGGAGCAACAAATATTAAAACTTGGTTATGCCAATGTGGAATATAATAGGTACAAGTGTTTAGTTTTTTTTTTGAACAGCAGCAAAATTTTATTAAAATAAAAACATCTAGCAAGCTACAAGAAGATTACAATCTATATAATAGGTACAAGTGTTTAGTTTTTTTTTTTTGAACAGCAGCAAAATTTTATTAAAATAAAAACATCTAGCAAGCTACAAGAAGATTACAATCTTCAAAATTACATAGAAATTTTCAAAATAAAAAAACAGCACTAACCATTCCGGCTCATTATTTTCCCTACATTTCCCTAGTATTCAACCAAAACTAAGTGTTTAGTTAATTAAGGCCAAATAAATTTTAATTGGTCAAAGCTACAAGAAATATATATGATTGGTGACATTTATGACAGAGGGTAGTGTTGGGCTAATGAAGTGGTGGGCTCCACTAAGTATCTTGATAGACCTAATAGAATAGAGGATTAGATTGGGCTACACTTATCCCATTTGGTACCGGGTGATTCTATTGATATCCGTTATTATCTAAATAGCTCTCTTAATGTAACATTTGTAAGTGAAAAAGATATATTGGAAACTACGTATGAATGATTTGACGTATGAGTATTTAAGAGAAGGAAAGTCAAATAGTAGTACCCGTTGTATTTAACAAAATCTCAAATGAATGATAGCACACGTTTTTTAGTTTTTCGGTTTTTGGTTTTTCCGTACTCTAAATTATATTTCTGGGTCCGTATCTATGATAAGTTATATTTTGAATTTAACCTACTTTATGTGTAGAGTACCTTGTGATTACAAAGGCAAAAACCTAGCTGTGAGGGTGGAAGAATCAAGCCAAAAGCTCCATTACCTAGCAATTAAGTTCTTGTATCAAGGTGGCCAAACCGAGATCGTTGCCGTTGATATCGCCAAGGTAAATCTTTGTCACTACCACAATCGCGACACAATTTTCTGATCGAAAACTTACATAAGATGCTACATTTTCTTGTTCTTAAAGGTCGGTTCGATGAATTGGAGTTTTCTGAGTCGAAAATCTGGTGCTATTTGGGCCACGAGTCGGGTTCCAGACGGGCCATTGCAATTCCGGTTAGTGGTGACATCCGGATATGACCGGAAGAGAATTTGGGCCAAGAGTGTGCTCCCGGCTAATTGGAATGTTGGCATGTTGTACGACTCTGGTGTACAAATTGATGACGTCGCTGAAGAAGGTTGTGGTCGATGTGATTAGATTTGGGAACAGTTTTATGGTGTATTTTGTTGTACACTCTGATTTTCTATCAATGATCCTTGCAAATTATATATAATTTATAAATAAAATTGCAGGTAAACTATTGTTAACTATGTACTAATGTTCCCTTTTGCTTAAAAAAATCTCATTTTACTAGTTACATTGGTAACTTTATAAATATTATTTTTTAAGCCAAGACATAGCTATAAATTTCAATTTTGTATAAAAAAAATCTTAACCTGATACTATTGGATTTTATAACTAGTGTAATACCTGTGTGTTGTTCGTATTTCGTATAATCGTATAATCACATCGACCTGATACAATTTTGTATTACCATACGTACAAAGCAATAAAAATTCAACCATCGCACCTTGTGCAAGTTGCAACATAAGATACAGTGACTTAGAGCCAACACATTTAGGCAATCATTCGTGGTAACCATAATATCTATAAAAACATAGGCTTTAAACCCATAATTCAAACATGTACAAAAAGTAAATAAGAAACAAAATTAAATTAAAGCGTACGGACAATTATACATGTTGAATTCTAACATGAACTCTAGAAAGCAACCTAACATTCAAAAACTCCACATCATATCTTATTTACGATGCTTAGTAGCTTAATTTTCCACTCAATCCTTGGATTGTTTAAAATTCATAGCTTACTTGGAAATCTAATCAGACATCCTTACATGGAATACAATATAATCTTAAAGTATTTATTTGACACTACTCCAATTTATACATCAAGTTGGTAATAATACTATTAAAAATAATTGGCTTTACAACCTCTAATATGTTCAACTTTCTAGCTATCCCCTCTCGATGTACCCACTTTACTTATATAATTTCTAACAAACATATATATGTTCGCATAACAGCATAAGCCCTCTATATTTCAATACAATATACATACTAGTGATGAGTACGTACATGTGTTCATTGAGTTGGGCATTAGGTAAGTGGTAAACAGGATGAAAATGGGTTTATCAGTTTGAAACCCAACCAGAGTATAACCACGTGAATCAAACCACCAAAATATTATTACCAAACGTGAAACCATAACAACCCAATATCCATATTTACCGTACCAAAATCGAGTTAACTCCGTTTTACTTGGATCATGCGTGCTTAGTGAGTATATATAATCAATTAATTTTATATCCTGCTTATTTTTCTCTTATAACTTTTAGCATATAATGTTTGATATAAATATGAATATATATTTATGACCGTCTCCTTTTTATCTTTATTTTGATATAAACTTTATAGTAACACAATAACTTTAAAAAAAGTATTTATTTAATATTATAATTTGAAAGTCTAATTATTATGTTTTAGATAAAAAATTAGAATAGTTCAATGAGAGTTTTTTTTGTTAAACCTTTTTCCTAGTGTAATGACTAATGAATATAAACGATGATGTTAGACGTAATATGAAAAATAAACTTACATCGATTTAAATATGAACCAAATGACGCATTATGATCATAAATAATTAAAATTTCTTGCTTTATCTAATTTGTTAGAATGTTCGTTTATATATTTTATTTATTCACTACACAAAGATTTAGGCATGTTTGTTTAGGTAATCAAATAAATTTGCAAGTTTATTCTCTTGAACTTTAAATTTTTTTTTTTGATAATTGATATATTCCGATGCCATGGTAATTAACATATGATTTCAGAATTATATAGAAAATAAATATAAACTTTTTAATTATGTTTAGTAATTGTTTTGTTTTCTGCTTTCATCTTTAAGGAGAAAGTTATCAAACTGAAAACAATTTTTGAATTTGTTTACATTTTAAGTAATAACATTAACGTATAAAAATTCTTAAATTAGAATTACTTCGGTACATAGAAATTGAAGACCGGAAGTAACAATATGCTTAAATCCGTATAAAAAACGCTAGAAAAAGAAGTTTAATTGTTCACTAATCACTATGTTAGCCGTTTATATTTATTTACAACATTTACCATATGTTATTTTAAACAGTAACAAACTCCCCCTTTTTAATAGGACATTTTATATGGCTGTGATTAGTTTCAAGTTACATCCAACGATTATAAATAATTGAAACATGACTCACCGTCGGTAATATATATACAATGTCATGATACATTTTTAATAAAAAAATTTGAAATTTACCATCTTTTTATGTAAAATTGAAATCTACAACCTTTTCTTTACAATAAATTAAAGTTTACAACAGTTGTCGGTCTAAAAAATTACAAGTTTTCTTTATTAACAAAGGAGGTGTGATTCTTTCACTTATTAACAGGTAATATAGCTTTAGGGATATTATACTTTTTGTAGATAAATCAATTTTAAAAGTGGTAGCGATTCTGATATTTATGTTGCATTTTTCGACAATTAATTAACCTTTAATAGTGGTAGTGATTTAAGAAATGCTTCTAGATGAAATGGAAGAGGCTTGGGAGACAGTCAGACAGTTATGATCAATCAAGGACTTGAAAGTTGATCTTTTTTGCAAAAGGAAAATATATGGTACAGCTGCTGTTTAAGACGAATAGTGTCACAAAGAAAATAATTCCTGAGTCAACATCTTGACTTGAATTGTTGGAGTCAAGGTTGAGTCGAGTATGCAGGTCGTCTTAAATTTTACTTTGAATCATCAATAATCTTTTTATTAATATTTAAAATACAAGTGATTATCCGCTTAGGATTGAGCATGGGCCTAAACTTGGATCGAATCGAAACCCGAATATTGTGGAAACTTAGACCGAAGATCAGATCATTGTTAAGAATTCAGGTTCCGTCAAAGACCTGTTAGAAAATGTAACCGGATTTCTTGTACAATCGTGGTAATCACTTTCCAAATTCGATATTTTGACCCTTTATTATGCCTGGGTTACACAAAATCCGAATTGGGATAATAGTAGAAGTATCAAATCTTGTTCTTGGCACAAAATCGATTCAGAGAACTAGAGAGAATTCAAGGAGTGTTTTTCATCCAGAATTGTGTTCCAATTCAAAGATGTTTTTGCATAAAAAACCGTTTTTCGTCCAGGGAGCGTTGCCCCGCGTATTTTACCAGGACCTACCTAGACTAATACAAGCGTGTACTTCACACTCTCCATACTTGTTTTAGAATAAAGTTAAATACCTTTGAAACACACATATAAATTCCATTACACAAAATAAACCAGTGACGCTAAAATCACCAACAAGACCTGTTTGGAACAAGTTCGGTCCGAGCCCGGACCAAAATGCCCAAAACTTTGAGTTTCATACAACTTTCTTTTGAAACAAATTAATTAGTATAGATGCAAATCCAAAAAATCTTGGTGATACCCAAACTTTTGATTGAATTTAGAAATAGTAAGAAAATGTGTAATATACAGTCGACGCAAAGGAATCGATCTTTAGGAGTAAAACGGAGAAAATCTCTATGTACTCGTATATATTATATTCAGATTCAGATTGGAGAAAGTGTAAGAGAAAATCTCTATGTAATCTTTATCTCTCCTACACCGGTATTATTTGGTTATTATTGGGTTTTTGACATGTTGGATATTGAATTGCCAACATAACCGCTAAAGCTACATCGAAAAAATAGAACCCTTAGATGACTATACTACTCAATATATAAGAAAGATGTAGCGTTTTGATCACCAAGAATTTCTTTTAATCTAATGATAAACGATTTAATCTTAACAATTGATATCAGAACAAATCATGGGTTCGACCCCTACCATATGTGTAAATTGTTAGGTATGGGCTAAAAGCATTTACGTAATTCCAATATTTGAAACCTAATTTTTTTATCATCATATGACTATCACTCCTTTTATCTATTTTATTTTATGAGCTTTGTTGACCTATTACTATCAATTTATCATTAAAAAGGGCAAAATTGTCCATTAAATAATTGTTAGCGCAAGCTGGCCCCTCCTTCAATTGGATTGCCCACCCATGAATTCCTTACATGTACCATGCCACACTCAATCCCTTCACGCTCTTCATCCATGAATTCCATTATCCAAAATGAACGGCCAAGATTGGTTCTCGCAGTTCTCGTACGAAAAACAGTTTTCGTTTGAACCCTCCTCTATATATATCATTATAACTTCACCATTTCTTTCTAGTAGTTTCTACCACTAAGAAACTAAAGCACTAGACGTTTTAAGTTTAATTATCGAGAATGAAGATGATTTGTACGCAATACAAATTGTTATACATAGCTAAAAGTGTTTAGATAAACTATTATACCCTTAAATATGTTGATAGAAAAATTAATATGGAACTTGTGATTGCATACATGTCATAATTTTTATGCATAACAAATTATTATTGTATACAAATTACCTCCCTAAAAGATAAAATGTGTGTTTCATAAAATGAATTTGTAGATTTTATTTTTATTAGACCATATGTAACGATTGCTCATTGGTAGGCTGTTCAACCAGACTGGCGAAGTTGAGTATTGACACAAACAATTAGAGGACGAGCTTCCCTTCTACTATTACATTAGCTTTTCTAATATATGACTATCACATGACTAATAACTGTAGTAATGACTATCATGACTCATAACTACCATCACTAACCGTTATATCATTATCCATTTACATTTTAATTTTCAGTTACATAAACAATTTATTTATAAAATAATAAAAGTAGATATTTATAAATATTACAATCACAATATTACAAATACAAATTCAAAATAAAATTTAGTTTGGAAAGGAACTGAAAGTTGCCAAATATGTTCGACGAGATTGCTTCGAAGATTATTATATGTATCTTTGTCACGAATCTTTCTAACGTTCCACACCTGCGGTGCGAATCTCTAAGCAACCGAACACTGTCAGGTAATGTCGGGAATTTCTAAACCTTCTTCTACGAGGCTTATTGTGCATCCTTGATCTTCAATAAGAATATTATGCAAGTATACATGATTCTTGTTAATTTGTTGATGGTAGTATGTCTAACTGGGTTTTTAACTATTGTCGCCTAGCTTGAAGAACACCGAACGCTCGCTCGACATTCTTTCTTGCACTTTTCTAAACTTTCTTCGCTTGTTATTTTGAGGACACTTAACACTCTCAATAAACACACCCAATTCTGGGTATATGTTGCCGGCGAGATAATACCCCTTTGTATAAGTTGCTCTTTAAATTCAAAGGTAATACCCCCTTTGTTTCCTCAAGTATGCTTCCAAGTAGAAATCAAATACACATTTACAAAAATATCTAAACACTTGGCTGCCGTTTTTTCAACCATGTGTAAATAGTCATTAAAAGCGTTAGGAGCGCTGCCAACGCTAATTTGCAATATGGGATTCGTGCATTTTTTAATAACAGTAAAACCAAGCGCTCCTATAGCATTTGCTCGTTGTACAAAATATTTAAAGTGATCAAGAACATGTTATTGAGATTATGGGGATATATATACCTTCGACTATCTTAAAAAAATTCTTTTCGCATCCAAAATCTTCGTCTAAACATCTTAAGAGTGTAGGGCATTCATTCATATTTCAATTCAAAGAATGGTTTGGCTACGACAAACGTAAACCATTTCTTGCTTCTAAACATAGTTTTAGTGTTCGTTGTTGTCCGGAAACTCATCTTGTATAGCCAAGTAAAGAACACCAAAGGACATCAATTGCCGTAAATAAAGAAAGTTTTATAGCTATTTGTGGATGGGTTCGGAAGAATTGAACTGACGGTGTCTCGCTAGAATAGTCTTGCATCAAACGTTCAACGGCTCCAGATCGATCTCTGCGTATGTACCTTTGCTTGTGTGTTCCTTAATGTAAACTTTCGGCCTCATTCTCTAACAACAATTGAGCAGTGAGCCAGTGATCCGTACATACTCCATAATTTCCTCGTCTGAAAAAGATAAAAGTTTCTCGTATGACTTCATTTTTATAATTTGTAGAGAGAATGTATATATTTAGAAATGGAAGTACAATTTGTCATGGACTAAAATATATATACACACATTACCGTGCTTATTACCATTGTATATTTCGACCGTCTAACTACGGCTATCTAAAAAAAAGGAAACGAGGGAGTTACTTCATCATTGGAACGACGAGGCGAAGACGACAAACGCCATAGTAGATGACTATTGATGACGCCTATGACGAGCTTATTTCAATGTGGTCTAATATATGGTCTTTGATAAACTAGTTGTGTGGATAGTATATATACCCACATAAAATGACACATAACTAATTAAAAGCCAAGTGGAAAATGTAATGAAGTTTAAACAGTATTATTATAACTCCATATACTAAAAATTATACCTAGTTTTATAAACCTACTAGAAGCAGTTTCTCTTTTAGAACCTAGCTATGTTTTGAAGGAGCAGTAAAAATTTGTCTAACACCGATTAGTGATGGTGACAACAATGATGGTTGGCGGTCGGTTGTGACTTAAATGGCGACGTACAGTTGTGGTAGCGGAGTAGAGGGTGGTGGGAAAGGGGCGGCGGCATATGAGGAGCGGCAAGGGGTGGTGTGGCCAACTTTAGAAGTCTGCTGACATCATGTTGAAGCAAGAATGAATTGAATATAGTTTTACTTGTACAAATTCTTGCAAAAAAACTTTGGAATATGACAAGATAGTTGTAAATTTAATGTTATTATCACATTTAAAGTTGTAAAAACAAGAAGAAAAGGTTGAAAGGTCAATTTATTTATTTATTTGGAAAAAAAGGAAATAGATAATGTACCAATAACATCATCACAAATTCATGAAACAACCTCACAAGTCATTATTACCTTTTCAGCATTGGCCCATTGATAGAAAATTCCACTAATACCACCACACCACTCCATTATAAGTCATTTGGAATTCCACAAAGACTTGAGTCAATGCTGCCCCCATTTCCTTTCTTTATATATATATATATATATATAGAACAAGAAGAATATATTGTACTTCTCCCCCATAAAAAAAAGGAAAAAAAAAAAGAAAAATCGTCATGGAGGTGAGTCGGCTGGAGTTCGAATTGCCCGGCTTCCGGTTTCATCCCACCGAGGAGGAGTTGCTTGAATTCTATCTAAAAAAGATGGTTTTAGGTAATAACACATGTTTTGAAGTGATTGGGCTGTTGAACATTTATCTCTACGATCCATGGATCCTACCAGGTAACTTTTCATTAATTCCTACTCAAATCAATCTTTTCCAGTCATGATTCATGTTTCACTATTATAGTCATAGACTTGTAAAACTGGAATGAGGTTATATCATTTACTGGTGTAATTGCAGAATTGTCCAAGATTGGTGAGAGAGAGTGGTACTTTTTTGTGCCAAGAAACAAAAAACATGGTAATGGAGGGAGACCAAACCGAACCACCAAAAACGGGTTCTGGAAGGCAACCGGCTCGGATCGAAAGATATTCTCCTTGTCGGACACCAACAAGTATCTCGGGTTGAAGAAAACTTTGGTTTTCTACAAAGGCAGAGCACCTGGTGGAAGCAAAACAGATTGGGTCATGAGCGAGTACCGGCTGCCTGATTCTTGCCCGCTATCAAAGGTAGTGTAACATACTAACAAACCTTTGTGTCAAGATAAATATCCTTAATCTCAGTCGAACTTTTCGGTTTCATGAATCATCTTACTTGGTAATTGGCAGGATATAGTGCTGTGTAAAATATACAGAAAGGCAACTTCCATCAAGGTGCTGGAGCAAAGGGCAGCCAGGGAAGAAGCACAGCCCCCACCATCTCCAAGCTCGAGTCAGAATCAAGGTCAACATTTTGACTTGTTGGAAATATCACCAATGATATTGAGCCACATGGGATGCCACGCCAGCGAGAATGAAGCCAGCAAGAAACATAACCTGAAATTACCAATGGGGGAAAAGAACTTATCCGAGCTCCGGTTACCAAAAAGCGACATGGATTGGAGTCAAGATCCACAGCAACGTAGTCCATGGATACAAGATCTTATTTTCACCCCTCCTCCCTACGCCAATGTACTTAATTTCCTTGATTAATTGTGTAAAACTATGAAAATGAATGTAGTAATTACTGTCATCGCTAATGTAAAACCGAATAATAGTATTAACTTATGCCATATTACATTAAAAATGTTGATGAGCCGCTCAAAGAATAGACGATGAACAAAACAACTATTTACATGAAGGGTATTACTGAGATGGATTTTCTTTCGAGTCTGTTCTCATTCTCATTTTGCAAGTCTTGGATCACGGACCAACGAAATGAAAACTAGAAGCTAAACGAAACAAACGGGCCCAAAAATCGAGGATACACTAACTATCCTACCATCTACTCTTTCTATGTTAAAACATAAAGAAGTATAAACTACATCACTTAGAAAATTGTGGTCTTTTTAAGGCCATTTTAGCACTCAACAGGGGCCGTGTGTCATTGTGAGCTTTGGCTGATTTATTTCATGTGTATGTGAACTTGACACCTGATGCACTCGAATGACCAGATGGCTTGAGCTCCTGGAATGAAACAGTGTACATGTGTCTATTTGACCTCTATCGAACCATAACTTGGCAATTTTCTGTTGCATACATTAGTTTCACTCCATTCTTTTCATGGTTCTCCATGAAACTTGCTCTTGCTGTCAAGAAGTTCTGTCTTCTTCAATTCGCAGTAATAGCTCTTCACAAGCTTTCAAAGATGCAGCTGTGAATCTTTCCATGGCCTCAAAAACAAGCCGAAGATTCGTTTGTGCACTAATGCTTTTACTAGTCTCACTCTGATAAACTGCTGAGAGACCATTACCTTCTCCAGAAGAAAGAACTATTCGTTTATCGAGCACTTGCAACTCTTTACGAATCTTTTGATCTTCCCTTTCCAAATCTTTAACTTTTCTCTCCATGTTCTTATGCATTACTAACCTTTGTCTCATTTCTTGCTTATCCCGTTCCCATAACTGAAGAACAACTTTCACAAATTCCCTCATTGACCCCACCACTTCCTTATCAGATATCTGGTCCATGGCTTGAGCCCACTGGTTGCATATTATGAACACAGTTGGTGCACCTATTCGGCTAGGAGAGAAGGGAACAGGTCCATCAGGGGTTTCTTCAGGGATGTACAAAAGACATTTTAAAAGCCAGTTGTTTAATGATGTCACAAACCCTTTTTGTGATCCAAACCAACACGAGAATCGAAGAGTCCAGTTAAAAAGACCATGCTCTAATTGTAATGTGGCTTCAAGACTCTCATCAGAAAAGTGTTTCTGAGAAGCAATAGCGTCTAACCGTTTAGCAGCTCCAATGGCTCGACATTGATTACGATGGCACTCGAGCATCGATCTCCACATTCGTGTTAAACTGTAGATCACAAATTACTCCCAACTCAAATCCTGAATTCTAACATTTACATGAACTAAAAAGAAAACGATTTAACATACCCTTGAATGAATTCGTTTAGCTGTGGCCACAATTCTTCATCTCTCAATTTGTTTATCTGCTCGGAGATTTTATCCACAACTTGAATTGCAATTCTAATTTTGGTGGAAAGACTTCTAACTAAAATTCTTGTTGCGTCAACTTTATGCTGTTCAGCACCCTTTTCATCTAAACGTTTTAGTTTTCTTTCTTTCTCCTCGTGGAGCAATCTCATTTTCTCCTCAACCTAAGCCATACATAACGATTGCTAGTTACTTAAAAAAAAAGTTCAGAAACACGTGTTTATATTTCCATTAAAGGGAATAAAGTCAACATACCTTAACTTCCTCAAACAACTTTTTCTCCCATAAATAGAGCTTATGCAGAGTAGATGAAAGATTTTTAGACCTTGTTCTTAACTCTACATCGGCCTCTAGGTTGGCTGGATTAGAGTTTTTAGAAGTTGCAACTGCTAATGATGGTGAAAATACGTTCAACATCTTTGAGGGAACTGATTTAAAGATATTAGTCATAATAAAAGTCAGCGGCTTTCAGACATTTGAAGTGAAATTCTTGAAATATCAATATACAAATAATCGAATTTACAGTAAAATTTGGACCTTGATAGGCGGCGTGTTTTCGGTTGTGCGGAACTTTTCCAACTTCAAGAATCTTTGCTAGTTCATTTCCGGATTCTGAAGCTCGATCGAATTGGATTTGAATCTCCTTTACAACTTCTGAATCATTATGAAACTCATGAAGAGGCTTTTCCCCTCTTGATGTCTCTCCTTTATCCACGACATGAACTTCGAACTCAACTGGTTCTTCTTCAGGAACACTTGGTCCACTACTGTTATGCAAATCAACCACAGAGCTTTTTTCACTCTCATCATCAACCACTGCTGCTTTTTTTGAGTCTACATTACGACCACCACCTTTGCTGCCACCAACACCACCACCACCACCATCAACAAATTTCTGGTTTGTGGAATGTATTTCTTTGACAACTTCTTCCTCATAGTAATCTTCCTCTTCCAAATCAGGAATACCCTCTTCCTCCCTCACCTCTCTTGAATCCCAACTTGGCGTATGCGTAAGCGGAGGGTAGTAGCTTTCAAAAGTTTGGAATGGATTCAAGAAGTCCCAGGTGGAGCTCGGTGGCGGGGGAGGCGGAGGTGGTGGCGGAGGTTTTGAATTGGAAGATGACGCCTCTGTCTGTAAAAACTGTGGAGGTGATGAGACACCACCGTACTGTGGTTGTTGAGAAGAAGAAGAGCCGAAAAACTCACCGTAATTAGAGTAATTATTGGTATATGAATAAGAATTAGGGTGCTGATAATTATAATTGTTGCCATAATATGATGATGAGGAAGAAGCTTCACCGTAATGTATAGTCTCCGGACTCATTGGCCTTTGCTGGTACACAACAGATTGAGTCGGTTGTTTTCTCATAAAATTCATTGTGTAACGACTTGGAGGATAATCTGCCGGAGGATAATAACCAGCGGGGGGGTAACCTGACGGAGGATAACCTGTAGGTGGGTAATTTAACGGAGGATAACCGGGAGGAGGGTAATTTGAAGGCGGGTAACCGGCAGGGGGGTAACTTGACGGGGGATAATCGGACGTAGCATAACCGGCGGTTGGTGGGTAAAATGGGGGAGGATAAGAAGGAATATCGTTTTCATGAGGATCATTATAGGTTAAATTACTGTACCCTTGATGCTGATGCGGCGGTGAGGAACCGTCATCAACGGAGTGCAAATGAATAGAACCATCATCGTCGCCAGAATCTTCATTGGAATCAGAATGAAAGTGAATGTGAGACGAACCGGAGTAGGAATGTGAATGATCATGAACAACCGGCGGCTTGGAAGACTCTCCTTTCCTTTGAGGAGGAAGGTTGAGAACCGGAGATGGAGGGCTATCACCGCCGTGCACGGAGGCGGAGTGAATTTCAAAAAACAGATGCAGCGAAACACCAATGTTTTTCAGAGAGTGACAGTAAGCTAAATGAGCTTCGGCTAAAGCATAACGTTGCTGGATGGCATCGTCAAGCAAGGTGCATCTCTTCCTACACAGCGCCACCGCCGGCGACTCTTCCGGCTTGGAGCCCACACAGCCCATACAGTAACAATTGGTATAAAAAATCGAATGTTTTTTTTACCAAATTGAAGGCGAAAAAGGGCTAGAAATCGAGGGGTTTCAAAGAGGGTAGATTGAATTCAACAAGGGGATTGAAATTTTAGGGATTCGAAGAGAAAGGGGGAAAGGGGGCCGGTGAAGGAATCTTTGACAGCGGGGAATATCTCGTCGGTTTGTAGAAGTACCAGACAGAGGTAGAGAGAGAGAATGCATCGTCGGTGTGTAGTGTGTGAGAGAGAAAGGAGGAGTGTGTACTTTTAGAGAGTGAAAGTGCGTGTGTATGTCGATGCCTGGTACAAGTATATCTTCACCTTGCTCCTTGTATTTTGCCATATTAGCTAATTTCGTCCCTTTAAATTTAGAAATGACAACATTCTTCTTCACGGCGTGAGAATTCTTTTTCAAGTTTGATGGCCCCTCTGGAGATGATAACGGTCAAACGTTATGGTGGTGGGTCCGCCTGGTGGCTGGTGTTCTAGACATTAGTTTAATTTTATTTTTTTTAATTTTCATTTTAAACTGTAATATATTTATGGAAAAAAAATTAACAAAGACCGACTAGGTTTTTTAATGCCAAGTTTTTGTTCTGTATGTTATTCGAACATAATATATATGATATTACTAAATTTCTAAAAAATTATTCACTTTATGCTTTTATTTTTTATTGTTTTCATCTTTTAAAAAATATTATTTATCTAGCAAAGATATCATCAACCGAAGTATGCTGGGGATAAATATTCTTAATTTCGGCAACCGTTTCAACAACTCTATTCATAAAACTTCTTAATACATATTAATTTCATTAATTAAGAGCTTTTAAGATGTAATTGGTGTTTATTTTAATTTTTTATTAAGATCTAAAACTTTTTTCAAAGCTATAAATGAGTATGAGATGTATTTACGTTTGAAAATTTCTTAATATTCTACAATGCCCATACTCCAACAAATAAGTAAAAAACCATAATCTTCACCTCCTAAACTATCGACGTCCTATAATTCAATGTGGAATAATACTTCAATCTTCATAGTTTATCTTAAGTCATGCTCTCAATGTGTAATCACTCAATCCAATGATGACGTTGAAAAGCTAAAAACCGTGAAGTTTGCATACTATATTGTGTTCTGCACTCTAAAACATTTGTATGTCTCTCATGTTAGTATAGCCTTCTCTGTCTTTTTCCTACCCTAATGTCACATCATGCGTTATATTATTTTTTTCTCCTCTTTATAAGTTATCTCTCTTACACCAAACTCAAGTATAGTCTAACCCAACTAACCGAATCTTTTTCCTCCCCTTACTCTCTCTTACACTTTAAAAAAAGAAATGAAAAGACCCGGGTAAGGTCAAGTGGAGGAAACCGAACCACCTACCCGATGGTAGGGGCGTACGGGTGTTCCCCCAAGCTATCTGATGAAACCTGGCGCTATTAACAATCACCACATACGTGTCGGGTGCCCTTATTATGCAAGTTTTGTTACGATAACCTTTTTTTTTCTTTTTATAATATTTTTCAAAATCTTTTTTTATGGAGAGGTGGTACATTAAGTTCAAGATTTCCTTGATGTCTCCAATTGGACAGAACTCCATGTGTAGATATTTAAGTGATTCACTTTATTTTAGTTACACACTAGAAAAGCACTACTTAATCTTGTTGTTTAACTAAGTCTCAGATTTCGGTTAGCTGGTACCCTCAACGAGACACCTTGAAAAAATCCATGACGAAAACACGTTGTATTCTGGTATAACTTTTGATTTTGAGTTCGAGGACGGGGTTGCCATACGCGTCCTTTTTGACCAATCTCGTATCAACATAAGTTAAACCGTATAGATCATAAATAATAGACACACAGGTACGACGATGATTCTTAACACTATGTCCTTGGTTTGAGATAGCTAATGTATGTCCTTTGCATGCTATATTACATATTTTATGGTTAAAAGCAAAACTTACAGTCAATTTTAGCCTAGTTTATAATTTGTGTTACCAAAGTATAAAAGTCATCAAGAAAAAAACATTTGAACTTTAAAAAGAGATTTATCTTAATCAATATATAACATATTAGATTAAGATTATTGTTTTTCAATTAAGTGTACTAAATATGCAAAGTACCAATCAATCTAGTGCATATTACTTTTTAGAAAAAAAAACAAAGATAATTTATCAATAAATGCCTATTAAAAAAAGATAAGGACACCAGGAAGGTCTCCAAAAAGGTGACTAAAAGAAAACCAAAATAAAATAAATATTATAAAGTTGCTTAAGAGCTCTAACATGGGAGTAGGAGCGAGCGATAGATTCCAATAAGACGAAAGACAGTTTTATAAGAAAAAAACGGATGAATTATATATATTTCTATTTTATATTCTTATTTATCTTTATTTCACAAGATTGAGATAAGTGATAAAATTAATGAAAAACATGAAAAAAAAAAGTTAGTAAGTATGAGAATGAATTAAAAAATTTAATAGTAGAAATATAATTTTTCAAAAAAAAAAATTCAAAATTCCATAATTGGATTGAACCTTTCGATTCAAGAAAGTGATAAATCATGGAATGATTAGCTGCTTCGATTAGTTGGATTATTCTATTTCTTATAGTTAATTGTGTTAGACTAGTAAACGACGTTAGGCCATCTCTTTAGAATTTGTAATGTAATAAATTTATGTTGACTATCATATTTAAATTGTGTAACACTCTTTTTCCGAAGGTTACTCATACGATACAAAACAGAGCAAAAATCTAAGAATTTAATACCTCAAACCACTAGTGATTTGCTCTCGATCTCCTTACCCTTCAATTCTCGTATAAACCTGCTACATGGAAAGAAAATGCGGCTGAGCCAAAAGCCTAGTGTGGGGATAAAAAAAATACAAAAATATACAATACAAACAAGACATATCGAATACTATAACCGACAATAAATAACATACTAATATGAAAAAAAACCATAACTAAGGAAGCAATGGGGTACGAAAAATCTGAGATCAATAGTACCAACACTTGTATAAAAACAAGCATCAGCAAATAAACAATGGGTACATAGACCTACAGATCCAAAGTACCAAACAATGGTAGATAAAGTGTTGGGCACTACGCCTCTATCCACAAACAATAACTATGGTTAACCAATACGCCTCCTAAAACCCTTATCACCCCACAATGAGGAGACGCCGTAACCAATCACACCGTTACAAAAGTGTCACGCCACCGGTGCCATAGCGATGCGCCTATGGTACTCCCATAGGTGGTTAATAGCTCGCATACCCAAAGTAAACAATAAGACGATAACAATGAACAATGAATCGAAAGGAGGTAGTAACAATAAGACACTAATACTACTCAATCTCAATAGGCAACTATAAGAGGTAAATAATAATGAACACTAATTTATATAAGACGTGAACAACTTATATAAATTCATATTTGATTTTGAATTGAAAATACAAGGTTTTAGGACTAATTTATATAAAACGTTTTAACAAGATAGATTGAGAAAAACTTGAATTTAAAGAAAACAAGAATCCTTATTAAAATGTAGATATACGTACAATGATACTAGTCAATAGGACCCAGTAAACGAAAACGAACATGAATATTTATTGACGAATTACTAGCTATAAAAGGAGCAACGAATACGAACAAACGATTTTTTTTAACGATAGCGAAAGTATAGAAATCCGTACAAGCAACTATAATAATAGTAAGAGAAGGTAAGAACCCGTACCTTGCTTTCACGATCAAAGATATTCAAACACTACTAATAACTCAAAGTAAATTTCTCTATACACCTCCTAGATAACAAATATATTTCATTAGTACTCATAGCTTGCTCCTATTCCTTTGTCTTTGTGTTTATATTTTAGGATTTATACCTTTCCAGATTTACCAACCTATTAACTTGACTTTTCTACATCAAAACATTGGTTGTAACTATAACTCAAATCATTAAAGCAACACTTTATGCTACATATCCCTTTCTAAAATCAGATTCTATAGTTTAATAAAGAATTGTTTACTAAAAGATGTTTCTGGACTAATGCACTCTCAATTCAAGCTTGGTGATCATACCCACCACCATTTCCAGTTGGTAACTATCATACATCCTATACATACAAGTGATCAACTAATTCAACTCAACATTGAAAAGGCCATAGACTGTAGTTATCGTGATGAACATAATCGGAAAATAGGGCCAGTAGACTAAACACAGATTCCAACAGATTGCATAATCACATTGCCACATAATCGAATTGCAGGTCATAGTGGTTGTAATGGTCGAGGGTCAAGAAGGGAAAGACTAACCTCAATAGCCACCGTACAAGAACAATGACGCTGAACTCGACTCCCAACCTAGCTTAATTGCAGTTCCGACCCTCGGTAGACCTCTGCCCCTCGCTGCCTTGCCAGTCGCCCATCCTCTCACTCTCTCTCTCGTTTTCAATTTGAACACACAATGTAGGGTACCATTGGTATATATCGCGTTTCTGGTTGACGACAGTGAAGGATTCTATCGATTCATCAGGCATTTGCTCCCATTTTTCGTCGTTGGTTCCGGTCGTTCCCCCGCAGGTAGGCGTTAAATCCTCGGATAAGGTTTAAGACTCATAGTTGGACTAAATTTCATTTGTGTTTAAGTTGATGGGTGAATTCAAGTTGGTTAGTCCATTTGTCTAATTCTTGGCCAATTAAGTTCTTTTTTGTTTTACTAATGGCTTCATTATTATTATTGTTGTTATTATTGTTATTCTTATTATTGTTATTGTTATTATTGTTATTATTATTATTATTATTTATTTATTTATTTATTATTTATTTATAAATACATACACACATATATATATATGTATATATATATTTTTTTCAGGGTATTATAAATTGTGTGTAGTACAGTCTCGTCTCGCTTCAATGAGTCTAGGTGGCAACTCGGAGTCAACCGGAGCATCATCATGTACCTCTCTTTTATTGATGCAACTAAAGAATCCTTCTTGTGGCATGGATATGCCAAAGAGTTGGAAGGAAGCGTAACTTGTTTTATTAAAATGTTGCAAAAGAAGAGGAAACAAATAGAAAGGTAGAGCAAGTGAGTATTTGCTTTGTTAATAAAGGCGGAGTAAGATTTGGAATGATGTGGTGTTAAATAACAAGTGAAATGTAGTATGTTGAATGAGTACTCTCCTATTTTTAAATTAGTCAATGTTGATGATATGTTATATTTTCCTATTCAGTTCTACAATAGCAACATATTTCTTAAGATTTTTAAGCTCTTCGTTATCTTTTTACGGAGATAATTACAAGATCTTGTCATCAAATGATCAAATCCTAATGCCCATTTGGTTGGTTTATAGCTTTTCTACAAGTTATATGATGTTGTGCGTTTATGTGAGAGGTTATTTCACAAAAAGGAATTTATTTACTTTTTTTTTTCTTCCAAATGTGGGCAAGTCTAGTCGAAAACGCATTTGAAGTTTTCTTGAGGTTTGGCACACCAAACTTGTGATAAATACAACTTTTGGCACCAAAAAGCAAGAAAAGTAAAGAAGAGAGAGAGATTCGTGTGGACTTTGATTTGCTTTGCTTTCTTTAATTAATGGGAGGAAGTGATCCAAACATAACAAAATTGGTCATACATAACAATTTTATGAATCATCAACTTGTATCATTTACAATAAATATTTGTACCTTATTGTGTATGACTAAAAATAATGTGTACGTATCATGTCCCTTTTTCTTAATTTGCCTTTTCAAGGCTCTTCACGGGATTAGTAGTCTCCGTATTGGATACAACCTCTGCAGAAAATAGAAAGAAAATAACCTTTTACCCCACTAAAAGATATGACTACAACATGTCATCGGCTTTCATTTGCTTTTTCTACAACTCTAAATATACTTTCAAGTTTTCTTCATTTTTTTGATATATTTGTAAAATATTATGATAAAATTCGTGTTTCTAGGGTATAGAGTATGAAACTTTTGGATTATTAATTGATCAAGTATGGCACACTTTCTAGAACCTATATTTATTACAAAAAAAAAAAGTTAACCTGCAGATAATTGAAAGATATTTTTCGGAGTGTGTAATTTCTTGTTCGTTCTTCTATTTATAGATATTTATTTTGGTAGATGACGAACAACGTGCGTTGTAGACTTGGTTTTAGCGAACACCTCAAGAGACTGTGTAACACCGTGATTTCTAAAAATCCTTATTTACTTTACTTTTTAAAATATCATCCGTACTTACACACCCCCTACTCTTAACTTTAAGAAAACATACAATATACGACCCGCCTAGCGACAAGCAATAAACCAATTCAAACCACAGTGTCGCTATCATTGCAACAAACACAAACCCCAATCTGCCTGTTCAAAAGTTAAACTATAAGTAATAACGATAACATGTCGAAAATGTATCAATCTAAAACATCAATAACTACCAAAAAGGACAACCCAATCTCACCAATCCGAAACCACCCAAGCAACCAATACAAGTACAAGATACATTTCAAATAAACATATTTCAACTTACAGCTCGTGAGTCAACAGTAAGGTTATGAAACAAAGATCCCAAAATATTCATTTACAATAAGTAATGGGGATCATTAGTTAAGTAACTATTCTCGTCCTAATCGTATATTTGACCCAACTCCAAATTCCCACAAGACATACAACACAAAAGTGTGTCAAATATTCTCATCAAAGAACAAACCAAACCACATAACCGAATCATAAACCATATTCAATACCATATCATAAATATGTCATTAATCATATCAATTATCGTTCCATATATTGTATCTTAAACCGTTCCGTATACCGATAAGGTAACTATTCCAAATTCATTACTCATGTGACAAGCAACTCGTGTACTAACTAGGTAGCTACTTCCGGTCCGTACATAAGTACACCTTAGTCACTACTTTCGCTACTCTAACAGTGTAAAGCACAAGTACCTCGATTTGTCATTCAGTTGAAGGTACTGACGGAGACTCCTACGTACGACGCCTCCCAACACCTACATGGTGTTCTACATATGACTCTCGTTAGCGGTCACACATCACTCCAGTATGCAGGCACACAAGGAACCTACATTCCATTTGCCACCAAAGTTATTTAGAAAACCCTGCAACCCGAATGGCTAGTACTTTAATCTAGGTCATTACTTATCAACTAGGCCCGAAGACTATATATGAGCAAGATATGTTTCTACCCCCGCTTACTAATGTGTGAAAAATCATGTTTTAAATTTAAGTCTAAAATCACCTAAGTTTCACAACAATTGGAATATTTTATTAAACTAGATTCCACTAATTAACCTAAACAAATTAATTAAAATGAGGATTTGCTTAAACAAACTAATTAAACAAAATTAGCGACCAAAAGAACAATGGTATATAAATGAAACTAACTATAAACAGTATCGAGGATATAACTTACAATAATCAAACACATAATTCAGAAATCAAAATAAATCAACCTATGAGTTTCATCTAATCTAGGTAAAACAGGAGCCTCAACTCATAGACAAGCTAAAAAATAATAAATACAAAAAAATTAAGTTTATAAATCATTATAAACCGATGATAAACAAACCAAGTTAATCCTATAAAAGTTGTGGGCTCCTCTTGACACACTGATTTTCCCGTTGATCAGATCTAATATTTCATCGCTGCTTTGCTTTGCTGCTTGCCGTCGATTGGAAAAAAGCTACAGCCTCCGTTTTGTTTTTGATGAATAAAAGTTTTGTGGTTTGCGGTCGTAGTCGTAGGTCGTGATTGACAAAATTGTTCAATTGAATTCTAGCCGCCATGATTTATAATTTTATATATCTTGATTTTTTTTGTCTTTTACGCCATACCTAGCTAAATATAAACAACTTTTTTTTTAATATGCTACCCCAACTTTTGTATATTTTTTCTGTTTTTGAGCGTTAAATAGTCAAACTTTAATTAAGAAAATCTTAAATATCATTTAAGCTATAATTTGACTCGAAATAAATATATATTATATGTTAAAATACGATAATATCAATTACTAAGTCTATGCTAGAGAATAAAAACCATAAACCATGCATTAGCATGTAACTTTATGGATTACATCATGTCATATTAATTCAAATCATCAAGCATGCAACACTTATGTAAACAGCTCTATCATATATTATAAACCTATCATATATCATCATGCCATATCATATACTAATACATTCTCACAACGGATGTACACGTTTTAACAGTAGCATGCATGTTTCATAGGAATACCTTAATAGTCAACTAACTAAAATCGGGTCAATAATGGGTTGAATGGATCGCTTTGACCGGAAACCCGGTCAGCTGGATACGGGTCAAAAAAAGGGCATCAACCCAGTCATTGTTGAACCACTCTCCCAACGGGTTCACGGGTCAAACCGGGTTTTACAACATTGAGTCTTGTCATAGCATTTAACCATCCGATGGTGGCTTAATTATATTTCGTATTTAAACCATGTTATATCATTTCATTCTAGTTACAGATCCTAGTCACGTATTAATAGATTCGATTACCCAATTCAAGTGCAAGTGAATCATTATCGTTTAATGGGTAACGAGAACCCTTATAAAAATCAGTTTTGTATGTACTCGATTTGTAAATTCTATAGAACTCAACTCATGTCCAACAAAGTGAGTAGGAACCGGTAAGGATGTTGCGCGCAATGAAGTATTGTCTACAAGAAACCATGAAGGAGAAAAGGTTGGCTTGAGTTAGAACTTAGAAAACAATGTTTGTAGGGAGAAGAAAGGTTTTTTATAAGTATTTTTTTTAATATTAAGAAAAGATCATTTTACCACTTATAAGTTATATCTTTTATAAAAAGGGTGTCTTTCACATCAATAAGCCTTTGGAAGGTGATTTTTGGAAGAAAAAAAAAACAAATACCTATTTTGTCTATAAATTTGCGACTTGTATATATGTGTAGTTTTGGGTATGTGTTCTTGAATTTGTTATTTTTTTAAAAAGCTATTACGAATTAAAGTCATATAAAAAAGCTAATTAAACTAATAAGACTAAAATCTAACTTAACACCGTCATTTTAGAGCAATACAGAAATACTTAGGCGTTTGAAAATGTTTACAAAATGTATGCAACTTTTTAAACTTATTTCGTACTATACTAAAATTTTAATTTATTGATATAGTATTAATACTTTGAATTTTGATTTATTTATATCGAATTATGATTTGTTTTTATCGTTGTTATTATTGTTGTTATTGAGATGACAAAGTCTATCAGACTATCATGACCAACCAAGTTTTAGACTTTTAGCGATAGACTCGTAAAGATGGCCGAAACATATATCGGTGTATGACAAACCAAATCGATGAAAATCACAAACATGCACATTGAAAGTTGTAGACATGGCCTAAGTATGTTTTTGTTTGAGATATCTATGAAACCAAACATCAACAACTATCACAATCAGAACCTTAAACCCTCAATCAAACTAAACAATTATCCTAGATTAACACACACACACACACATATAGGGGAGGGTTCAAACGAGAATTGTTTTTCGTACGAGAGCTGCGAGAATCAATCTTGGCCGTTCATTTTGGATAATGGAATTCATGGATGAAGAGTATGGGGGGATTGAGTGTGGCAGGGTGCATGTAAGGAATTCATAGGTAGGCAATCCAATTGAAGGAGGGGGAATTGAACGGCTAAGATTGATTCTCGCAGTTCTCGTACAAAAAACAGTTCTCGTTTGAACCCTCCTCTATGTGTGTGTGTGTGTGTTTTAATCTAGGATAATGCTAATCGGTTCATCAAACTAACCTTTGCAAGGTAGGCCCTGGACACGGGCAAGCAGAATGGCCGCAAGCGGGCCGGCCGCCTAGGACCCAAAAACTTCACGGGCCCATTTTTGAAAACCTATGTATATATATTTATTTTGTGATAAAATAAGCTCTACACTAGTACAATCATTGAGGATAAGAGAGATGAAAAATAAACAAAAAGATGCATTAAAAATAACAAAGCAACATTCAAATTTCATATGTTCAATGACCATCATTATTCACTATTCTTCCTTGTTATAGCTATCGACCCTCCTAAAAACGCAATCAACCTTTCGGTTAAGCTTCTTCTATAAATCAAGAAGTTCAATTTTATCTTACTATAACTAAACGCAACTATTACTATTAATCTGGAGGCTAAATGCAAAAAATATTAACGTTAGTTTATTGTTGGATGATTCTACTTAATAAAATATAACATGTGGCATTGTTGAAGAAATTGTAACTTTTTAGAAAAGTTTGTATTGCATATGTATTTGGTTTTTTTTAAACAAAGATATATTATAAACACATCTAAAAAATATTAAGGATCAAAAGTCTAAAATCCAATCTATATTTTACTTATTTATTTTTATCATATTTTAATACTTTTAAAGAAGACTTTTTTTTTTCAATTTTTACCCAAAATCTGGTATATGTTTAGACCAGCCCTGACCTTCGCATTAGACATTTAGACACATTTTTAAACAAGCCATCGTTACACCATAAAGCACATTAAAGAATGCTGAAACATTCGAAGGTAAAATATTTGTAAGCATTTTAAATTATTTTGGAAGTAACTAATTAAATAATAGTACATGATTACGAAATGAACATCATTATATCCATATATATTTTGTCAAGAATTGATGGCCCACTCGAAAAGGACTTGCACTACTAAACAAATCAAATGAATCGATACATGATTATTATTTGAGTTTTAATCAAGTGATATGATATGTATTCATAAATGTTGTGTGACGGAGATATTTTAAACGAGCGTGCTGCGACGGGAAATAAAATACAGAATAAATAAAACATTAAAATTATATGCAAACATAAATATAAAGTAAAGTTAGAATAACCTAAATAAATCCTTATAAGACATCTTCTAATATAAATAAAAGACTAATTTGATAAAATTTATTAGACGATTTGAACCATTCATTTAGAATAATATTTAATCTTGATCATTTATTCACTTAAAATTAAAAAATTAATTTTGACTTTTTAGAGTCAAAATTATTAGAGATAATTTCATATATGCCCTTTATTAAATCATATAAAATCGTATTTGCCCACTTTAATTTACAAATATCATATTTACCCTTTATATAATATTTCAAAATATCATATTTAACCAAATTTTTAGTTTTATCATTCTAAAATATTTTATAATCATTTTAAATTCCTTTTTAATTATAACCAATAATTTTTTAACTTTATTACCATTAATTGTACAATTATAATTGATGACTTATATAAAAAATACAATCACGTTTCTTCGTATCATGATATCACGTTTCTGCCGTCAAGTCTGCCCTCTCACTCGCGTCAATGTTTCCACCGCTGGTTTAAGTGTTGATGCCGTATGTCGTCATTTTTTAAATTCTCATTTAATTTGCGTTTTATTATTATTTAATACGTTTTTATTAATATTTAATATTATTATTGTTTAAACCAACCCGTGTATCACACGGGCATTTAGTCTAGTAACATAATATAACAGTTATTCAACTAAACATAATTTTTTAGTATTATGATTCTGAGAAATAGTTTTTTAGATAATTATTATATTATGATAAAATTCATTTTGAAATATAAATAAAAATAAGATGGTCATAAATACATTATCATATTTATAACATTATACATTACAATCCATAAAAAATTAATAGTTTTAATCTAATAGTAATAAACTAAAATATAAAATTACATTTACTTCAATTATAACGAAGGTATAAAACAGCGGAGGCAGCAGGAAGTAAAAAAAAGAGGAGCAAAGTAGCAAAAAAATGTTAAGATAAAATACAGCCAAGGCATCAGCAAAGTAAAAAAGAGGCGCAAAGCAGTAAAAAGAGTTAATGGTCAAAAGAAGGCTTGAACCCTGTACCTTTTTGTAAGAAACAAAATGCTCTGGTCAATCTGCCAACATCAACTTTGTTAACATTTACATCTTCTATTTTATATAACAATTGTTCATAACTTTCTGATAATTGTTATTATATATAATTGTTCAACTTTAGCAATTAGGCCGTTATCACAATGGTTACTTATTATTTTATGTGTGTAAAAAAGTAAATAGGATGGAATGGTGTTGATTTAGCACCGTGGTGAGCCATCCACGCGGTGTTGCATGTGTCGCCCACACCATGGCGTCGTAGTAAATTCTAGGTGTGGAATATTTCTCCACCTTTCATTGTGTTTTGTAAATGTCGTCCAAACTCAAGTTTTCTTTTTTCTTTCTTTTCCTTTTTGATTTGTTAACAAATAATAGGTGAATCATATAATTTGATGTGATGGAGAGTGACAGGAAGTGACTACTACGTTGTTAGATAGTGAGAGAAAAAAAACTGACGTAACAGTATAATGAGGTGTTACTACTCATACCACTCAAACTAAATAAATCTAAATTCATAAAAAAAAATGACTCATATGTAACAACTGTAAAAAAGAAAGGAGAGAAAGAAAGAAAAATAAATAAAAATAACATACAAATACAATATTACATCTTCATACAGTTATAAAAAGGAAAAGAAAAGATAGAAGATAGAACTTAGATTTGATCTAAGTTATAGTCACTAGAATTGGGAGATTTGATTGTGTTTATACATAATCTAATCTTCCAATAACAATACTTCAAAACCCTTAGGAAACTGAGATAAAACAGAGGCTAAAAAGAGGAGAATTTTTGTAAGTTTTGAAGCAAAATAGATATGTTCTTGATGCTGACTGAAATTAGTTCTGATATAAAGTTCTATTTAGTCTTCAGTCACTACTGATTTTATAAAAAAAATTACAGTAAAAGTGTGTGTTAAACAGACTATAAAGTTATATGTTTTACTTGAAGCTTAATGTGTTATAGTTAAGGTTTAAGAAAGTAGAACAAAAGAAATTAAAAGCTTAAATAGTCATTAATGGAGGAAAAAAATGATGTGTGTGTCGCTTAGTAATCTGCGAAGCAGAAGATTAGAAAATAAAAGGAGGTTGCACTTGGGCCTTAGAAGCTGGGCTGCAGAAAAAAGGCGGAAATAGTTGGGCCAAGAAAATTGTTTATTCCCATACATACATACATACATGTGTGTGTAGTTTACCCAAAATACACGAAGTTTTGTGATGAAGAATGATTGTAGCGTTAGATGTGAGGAGAAAATGCTACAAAGTGAACTAGGAGATCATTATATCCTTAAAATATGAACTTATTTGTTCAGTTATGATGAACATAATTGTTCGGTGAAAAGAAAACATTTTTATGTTCAGTAAAAACAGAACATTCTATGATTGGTAATAGGTCGATATTCTATCTTTGGTAAACGGAAAAAAGGGAACGTTTTTATGTTTAGAAAAGGCCATCTTAATTATTTTATGAAAAGGGAATATTTTTATGTTCATTAAAAAGTGAGAATTGGTTTCTGTAAAAAGATAATGTCTCAATTTGAGAAATGCTTGATGATATGAACCGACTTTGGTGAATGTGTTTAAGATACATACGTATGTTAAACTTTCATTAAATTGTATATTGTAACAACTCGTCCTAGATAAAGGGTGAAAAGGTGTTAAAGAGAGACAATTTGTAACAACTCGTCACATATGAAAAGATGAATGAAAGTTAAAAAAAACTATAAGTTCAAAGTTGTGGACTACTAATACCTTCCACCATGATTTTAAGTTGATGTCGAAGTTATTGGGCTAGGCTATTACTTTGGATTGTGAGATGTTACAAGAGGTGAGACGTTACCCCTCGGGTTGAAGTGAGTGTGGACTCAAGCAGCTCTCAGGGTTTGGATTCTAGGTATGTTACCTAACCATGTTTTATTGGGGAAGTTTGTAACAACCTATCCTAGATAAAGGGTGAAAAGAAATCTAAGTGGGGGAGTTTGTGAAACTCCGTCTCACATGGATTGATGAAAGAAATTTATAGCACCTTATAATTTTAAAGTTATGAGATACTAATAACTTTTACTATTGGTTTTAACTTGATTTGAAAGTTATTGGTTAAACCATAGCTTTGAATTGAGAGGAGTTACATATGTTAGCTGTGATTTTAAAATGAAAAGGTTAATATTGTACTTTCATATGTTTGGGTGTTGTAATGCAAATTTATGAATACCATGATCGGAGTAGCGTTAGGTGACTTAAGATGTATCTAATTTGAAAATGACATTTAGTAAGACAATGGAAAAAGTATGATGGGTTCAAAGAGAAAGAAAATTTTGCAATTTGCTTAAAAAGGTTCGAAAGTTTTTTAGGCTTGAAAATTTTAGTGAATGTTTAATAAAGGATAGTTATGTTAGTTTTTTGGGATCAAAATTTAAAAGTTTCTATTGTGTGTATCAAAAATTTAATTTATTGCTATTGTATGTAATTTGGTTACCTAAAAACGTGAAAAACTTAGAAGTTTAGTACATACAATAAAAACACACAATAGCGATAAATTAAAAGTTCGATACACACAATAGAATTTTTTTAAACAATAGAATTTTTTTAAGTCCAATAAATACAATAGCAAAACATAATAACTTGGATAAATTTTGATAAACTAATATCACTAGTTTTTTTATAACTAAAATCATAAGGCTTTCGTTACATAGATACAGTATCATTAAAGTATACATGTAGTAATAAGACCGCATATTTTAAGGTTTTATATAATACATGATTAATAATTAATAAATCTTCTAATATTAATAAAGGATCAACTTGAATAAAATCTATTACATAATCCTAATCATTATATTAAGATAAAAAGTTTAATGATCAAATATTAACCGTTCATTTTGAAACAATTAAAATTCAATTTTGATTTTTCTGGACTTTAATTAAAATTAAAATTATTAGAGATAATTTTATATATGTCCTTCTTAAATCCTAAAATATCGTATTCGTCCATCTTAATTTACATATATACCATATTTAACATTTATAACATTTCAAAATATCATATTTAACAAAATTCTTAGTTTTATCATTCTAAAATATTTTATAATCATTTTAATTTTTTTTAATTATATCCAATAAACGTTTAACCTTATTGCTCTTTATGTAAAAATAATGATCAATGATTTGTACAAGAAATAAAATCATGTCTTTTCGTATTATGATACCACATTTTTGCCATCGCATATACTTTACCCCCTCGGACCGACGTTTCCACCACTGGTCTAAGTGTTGATTCCTTATGTCATCATTTTTTAATGCTCATTTCGTTCGTGTTTTATAATTATTTAATATTTTTTATTATTGTTTTTGGTTTTTTTAAACCGGCCTGTATATCTCACAAGTCTCTAATCTAGTATATCAATAAAAGGTTAATAAAAATTTATATGATAATTAAATTGAAAGTATGTAATAAAAGTTAACAAAAAACAATTGGTTATTGATAATAATTAGGGTGTGTTTGGCAAAAGAGGTTGGGGCTGGGCATGGGCTGATTAATTAATAGTTCCAAACCCAAACTATAAGCTAATTGAAAGGGTTTTTATTTTTTAGGCTTATGAGGGCTTATGTTTTTAATAACCCCTCAAGATTGTAACACCCGAACATGACTGGAGTTTATGAAAACTAGAATCTCAAGCCCTTATAAGTCCGTTGTCGAACACACCCTTAATAAATGTTGGACGAGACTATTAAAGATATATAATTGCCTTTAATATAATAATGGTTATTAAATAAAAATCATTTTATAATAAAAATCGATAAATTTTAATAAAAAATTGCCGTTTTAATAAATGGGTATTTAAAACTAAGAACATTTTTTATGCTTAAAGAAATATTTTCATAAAAAATAAATACTCAATATGATGTGGTGTCACAAGTAGACGGTGTGACTAAGCACACACAAAGGTTTATTAGCACAGTTTATGGTATCAATATTTTGTTACAAAACTGAACTTACAATTTATGTTGATAAAGAAAACTATACAATACATTCATTAGTAATATTATTTGTTTACGTTATCTTTTTTGTCGATAATTTACCATTTAAAGTATTGAATATTTTTTTGTTTTTTAGTTTCTTCCAAAGACAATAAAATTAGATTATAGAACAACAATGTGTCGTCATGCTAATCTTTAAGAGTGGGTGTACTAGTGTAGTAGTTCGTTATGGGGCATTCCTTAAAAGAATTCTTATCGAACACAACTATTACACATAACTCTAAGTAAGAGAAAGAAATAGGAAATATGAAATGACAAAAAGAAAAAAAAGTATAAGAACGGCCCAATTGAAGCAATGAAAACACGCATTTTCAGATTTCCTACATAAATAACTTAAACCAAAACAAACGTCCACAACTCATAAATTAATAAAATTTATACATATACAATAGGTATAAGCATTTAATAATATATGATATAAGTGATTATGCATAAATTGTTATGTATGGATAATTTATGTTCCGTGTGAATCTCACCTATAAATTAAATCAAGAAGTTAAAAATCTGACAAGAAGTAAAGCCCACTGGTGCTTTTTTTAAGGCTTGTTGAATGAGCGAAGATAGCCTCATGCACTATTTTTGAAGAATTGTATGTAACTTATTTCATAAGTAAACACTTAAAAATAACTAATTAAATGAATAAAGTCTTTATATCATTTTAGTCGTTAAGTCCTAAATACACAAAACCTTATATACATACATATATATACATGCATAATCACAAATTCATACAGAGTGGTCCAATCGTTTTAAGTGGTCTGGACAAAAATTTAAAATAGTCCCCTAAAATAATAAAATACTCATTTTATATATACTTAAAAATATTTGTCTAATGCATGTAAACCTAAACTAGAAGCCTAGAAGAGTTGCCCCTACATGAGAACTTATATAGTTATATCAATCACTTTGAAAGCTAATAGCCTAATACCCATTTAACCTTTAGAATCATACTAGTATGTACGAGGCATTCTAAACATAAAATGAAGGTTTTTAGATAAGATAATCATTCCCATAAACAAATCAAGTTAGAGATTTTAGTTGTAAAAAAAGATGATTTTGACAACTCTTGCTTTAAATAAAACTAAAGCCACCAAGAATAATATATGAAGAATAACAAATTGGATACTCGCAGTTAAAAAGAAAGGAACTTCTAAATCGTCATAGCACTAAGGGTGCGTTTAGTACAGAGAAATGAATTGTAGAGAAATAATTGCAGAGAATGGAATTACAGAAGAAAACTGGGGTAAATTAATTGCTTTTTGACAGGGTTTCGTATTATAATAGATATTAGTCCAGCATCGAAAAGTCAACATATGAAACTGTATGATATTAATGTCAAACTCCATTGTATTGGATAATGTGGGTCAGAAATAGTGGGGTAGTACAGAAATGGTACAGTGAAAGACAAAACAGATTCAAAAAGTATGGAATAGATTGTTAGCCGCCCAGAGTAGACAGAAAAAATTACGTAGATAGACGAAGGTTACCACTTCAGTTTTCAGGGGGGGAGACAATGTATCATTAAAAGTGTCACCGTGGAAAGACGTTACTAGATTCAGAAAGTGTTGATTATAGACCAGATTTTTCAGAAGAGTTTTCATATATTCATAACACCTTTCATGTGTTATATCTTAACAGGTGTATAGCAGTTGAGTCTGCAATTGTTTTGTTAGAAGATGTTAGCATTGATGATAAACTATAATATGTGGAACGGCATATAAGTACGTCAGAACGAAAGGTTAAGGCTTTATGTAATTAACAAATTGGGCTGATTAAGGTCCAATGGAAATACAGAAAAGGATCCGACTATATGGGAACCTGAATAAGATACGATGAGAAATAGTCCAGAGCTCTTCAGCAGTTGATTTCGGGGACGAAATCATTTCAAGTGGGGAATGTAACAACCAGAATTTTATTTATAAGTTAAAATGAGAAAGTGTATAAAGTAATATACGAGTTATAAAAGGATATACGTGATAAGATGTGGTTTTAAAACTAGAGGGGTCAAAAACGTCAAAATGGAACTTGAAGTAGTCAAGGGACCAGTTATGTAATTAAGGGAAACTTATAAGTATATATATTGACTTTGTAAGTCAAAGTGTTAGAAAGCAAGAAACATAGTCAGTAAACAAATGTTGTCCATTTCCTCTTTAGGCGATTTTGATGAAGAACAGAGAGATCAAGCATTTGATATCAACATCTCAGCTCTATAATCATCAAGGTATGATTTATGGCTTTAGTTTTCAAGTTAAATGGGTTTTAAAGAAGATTCAATGGTGAATCAAAGATTTGAACATGTTAATGTTGTTATTATTCGTTTAGAAGTTGTTTGGGGTGTAGGAAAACACCTCAGTAGCATCAGAATGAGTTTAAAAGAGGATTATGTTAAGTTTTGGTCGGAACAGCATGTAAGTCGGCTAAAACTGCTGCTGCCAGTTGAAGGGCACGGGCGTGCCCATCATGATCCAACCGTGCCCCAGGGCGTACCTGCCAGGCACGGGCGTGACCCAAAAGGGTACGGGCGTACCCTGTTCTAGAAAGGCCCGGATTGTGCCTTGAGACCACTGGAGTACTTGGGTATAGGCACGGGGGTACCTAGGTAGAAGGCACGGGCATGCCTAGTGTTTTATTCAGTTATTATGTTCAGCAGAATTTATGATTGATATTTATTTGGTATTATTTCATGTAGAGACTTGTCTATGGCGTGTTCACTAGAATAATATCAATTGTGGACTGGTATACAAACATTATTGATTATAAGGTGAGTCTTCTAGACTTCACTTCATATATGCAGCATGTATGCTATTATATCAGATTATTGACATGTCATGTTATTCATATGTGTATAAGCTTGCTGCTATGTGCAGTAAGTCTCAGAGGTGGGGTGCTTACTGCTAAGTCCAGTAAGGCTCAATTATGGTACAGTACTGTGACCTATGTTGCTGCCCTGGGTCTAGAACCAGAGGCTAGCATTGTTTGCCAGACATAGGTGTATTATCTTCATATGATTTTATACGTGGGTTTATATGATGTTTAGTCTGGTTTACTCATTAGGCTCTCGTAGCTTATCAGATACTATTTTTAAAATGTTTTACAGGTTTTAACAAAGTCAAGGGCAAAGCTTCGGTTTGACTAGCATTTGATAAACTCTTTGAAATTAACGCCTGGTTTGTAAATATCAAGTTTTTGGTACCAATCTTATGTCATTATTTCTGTGCGTATCTATTGATACATCAGTTTTTCAATCAAGTATTGCTTCCGCTTTTATGTTAAACTTTGAGATGCGAACACTTATAGGTGTTTGATCTTATTATTTCAAATTTGGTTTTTGGGCGTTACAGGGAAGAGTTGTAACATCCAGAATTTTATTTAATAGTTAAAATGAGAAAATGTATAAAGTGATATACGAGTTATAAATGGAAATATTGTGATAAGATGTGATTTTAAACTAGAGGGCTAAAACCGTCAATTTATAAGTTGATTAAGTGCAAGGACCAATTATGCTATTAGTTGATACTTGTATATATATATGTCACCAACTTTGACCTTAGGAGCTGCAAACTCACGAGAACAAGATCAGGTCCTTAGTAACTCCTATTCTTTGAGCAAAACAGCAGGACAAGTGCATAGAACAAGATCATAGCAATTGTTCAAGTTTGAGGTAAAGTTTAAACATTTGTTCTTGAAGTTTTGTAAGCCTAGTTACATGATTCAATGGTGAAATCATGTTAGAAATGTTTTGTATTGATTATATTATGATTCTCTGTTGTATGGGGTGTAGGAAAACACCCCTAGACGATTTTATGATGATAGTATCGGATTTCTTGGTCCAAATCCGACAGTTTATGGTAGACAGTTTGCTGGGTCTGTAGCGTACACGGCCCGTGTAGCGGTACACGGCCGTGTAGTGTTAAAGGCGGTCACAGGGCCATGCAGGGTTACATGGTCGTGTAGCATGAGAGGTACACGGCCCGTGTAGAGTGACTAGACCACACTGGCCATGTTGCCGGCTTAGGTCGTGTAGCATATAAGGGACACTGCCCGTGTAGGCCTTGTTTCAGACCAGATTGTCCTTATGTGATATTTTATGTATTGTTTATATAGAAGGTGATTGACTTATTACCTGAATCATTGACATCTGTGGATCATTGCATAATATTATAGTCAGAAGGTGAGTCTTCTAGACTACTATTCATATATACAGCATGTGTGTTATTATATCAGATTACTGACATGTATTGTTATCCATATGTGTGTATAAGCTTACTGCTTTGTGCAGTAAGTCTTAGAGGGGGGGGGGTGCTTACTGCTATGTTCAGTAAGGCTCAAATGTGGTACAGTACTGTGACCTATGTTGCTGCCCTGGGTCTAGAACCAGAGGCTAGCATTGATTGCCAGACATATGTGTATTATCTTCATATGATTTTATACGTGTGTTTATATGATGTTTAGTCTGGTTTACTCACTAAGCTCTCGTAGCTTATCAGATACTATTTTTAAAATGTTTTGCAGGTTGTAACAAAGGCAAGGGCAAAGCTTCGGTTTGACTACTTTTTGATAAACTCTTTGAAACACTTAACGCCTGGTTTGTAAACATCAAGTTTTTGGTACTAAACTTGTGACAGTATTTATGTGCGTATCTTTTGATACATCAGGATTTAAAACAAGTTATGCTTCCGCTTTTATGTCACACTTTCATACGAACAGTTATATGTGTTTGATCTTAATATTTCAAATTAATGGAATTTGGGGCGTTTCATATTAACATATTACTAACAAATGTGAATGAGAGAGATTAACATATTACTATTAAAGTCACAACAAGTACATAAATCACAAGTCTATTAGGCAAATAAACGTACAAACTTATACACCAGAGTGCTGAGAATAGTCTATGAAACAAAAAGGTAAAGATTGAGACTTGAGATCGAGCTGGTCGTTTTAAAAAGAACAACAAGATTTGAAACTGTAAACGTTTATAAAGAACATGCAGCAAGACCCGTGAAGCAAAAAACCCTAAAACAATATATAAACAAGATTGATTCTGGTATCGATTTGCACATAAGAAAGAACAAGTTTTATATATTGTGATTCAAAGATAGAACAAAACTTAGAATATAGTAGTTTAAAACTATTTGCAATTTGCGACAATGATGAGCCGATGAATTGATGAGATGAACACCGATTTTGAAATTGAACTGATGAACTAATCGACGATCATTACTTAAGAGATGAATCATCGATTGTAATTCAAAGGAACATGCGATAACCATGAACTAATCGACGATGGTGTGGGATAATGGACCGACTATCTTCTTTTTCCCTTTTCAAAATAGCCTTTTCCAATTCCAACGCTTCTCGAATTTCACGCGAAAAACTGAAGAGCTCCTCCTGCCTGTTGCGACCTGCTTTGGGGTCTCTCAAATTTTCACTTGGGCATGCTTCCACCTTTTTTTTCTACTGGGCTTACCATACATGTATGTGTGTGTGTATATATCTATATCTATATATAAATATATATAAAGGGCTGAATTTTTACTAGTGGGCCCCTAAAATTTTCGGGCCATAATATACCAAGCAGAATCATTTTCTAAAGTTGTCAAAATCAACTAGAATTAACTCAAAAATGTCCAAGAAGCAAAAATCTTGACAAATATAGACATTTCGACAATCCAAGTCATACTATTTGAACCTCCTCCAGTCCTCCATCTCATATACTAAACATGTTATATCAATCATTTACAATTTTCAATCCAAGTTATACATTTACATATATTACATCAAAGGGTCAATTTAGATTATTAAGGGTTTTAAATAGATTCATCCTTTTTTTTTGTCAAATTAATCCGGTCCATGTATTTTTTGGCTTCTTACTAATCATAGAACCTAAAGCTATATAAATAATGTCGGATACTTTTTATTACTACTTTCAAGTCATTGGTTACTTATTTTTACATAGTAATAGTAAAAGAATGTTCAATATAGTACATACATAATTCATATTTCTAAGGGATTAATTTTAGCCTTTGAAATAATGACATCAATGGTCCAAATTGCATTTTAAAATTTTGGGAGAAATGGTATTTTCGTAATTCACATGTGATACTTTTACAAATCACATGTGATTGCATACTGAATCACTTGTGATTAAATATTAAAATTTTAGGACTATGTTTTTTATATCAACTTTATTGAACATAACTCATATAATTAATAATATATAATAAATGTTGGATGAGACTATTAAAGATATACAATAATGGTTATTAAATAATAAATATTTTATAATAAAATCGATGAATTTTAATAAAAACTTTGCCGTTTTACATTTAAAAACATTTTTATGCTTTTAAAAAAATATTATTTTTTATAAAAAATAAAAAGTTTGCTCAATATGATGTGGTGTCACAACTCACAAGTAGACGGTGTGACAATATTTTGTTACAAAACTGAATTTATAATTTCTGTTGATAATGAAAACTATACATTACTTTCATTACTAATATTCAGAAATATTCAATACACTTCTAATTTAATTTATAGTTTTGAAAGATAATTTATATCCATTAGATCTTAAGATTTAATAGTCTAGATTTAATATTAGATTATAATCAATATTGATATATTTGTATGAAAGAAGACATTTATGACTTTTTAACTATTGGTCCCCACTTTCTCTCTCCTCTAATTTATTTAAAATTAATTATCTCATAAACCGTTAATCGTTAGACGAAACGAATTAGACCATTGCGATCCTCGTGCTCCCCTCTTTTATTAGAGATGTCACTTAATATACTTTCGACAAAATTTATTTTCTCATTTTGTTAGATTGGACTTAAATTTTATTAAAGTATAATCACATTTGATTCATAGAGGTGTGATCAATAAAGTATTTATAAAATTATAGTTTGGTGTTTGATAATCCGGCGAAGTTATGTAGTTTAGTAACAAAAAATCAACAATTGAAAGTGATTCTAAGTTATTAGTTGTTTCATAACACATGTGATTATCTATCTCTTATACATGCACATAATTACAGGTGATTGATTAAATGTAACATTTTTATGTCACATATTTGACAGAATCAACCACATGTGATTGCGTATTCAATCACATGTGTTTGCGTATTCAATCACATGTGATTTTGTACAGAATCACATGTGATTGAATACCAAAAACATAAGATTTGGTATTCAATCGCATATGATTGCATATTTAATCACATGTGATTTTGTACAGAATCACACGATAGTTTGTACAGATTCACATGTGATTGAATACCAAAAAATATGAGATTTGGTATTCAATCATATATGATTGCATAGGGGATTGTTCAAACGAGAACCATTCTTATTACGAGAACCAATATAAAAGACATCGAATTCAAAGGAGAACACATCTGAACCTTTGATAGAGGGGATAGGGTGTTGCTAGTACACAATATATGCATTCATGGGTAGACAATGCAATTGGATTGGGTGAAATTAAATATGTACATACATGTATAAACGGTTTTAAGCAAACGTTGATTTTTTTAAGCAAACATTCAAAATTAATAAACGTTAAATGATATACAATTTAAGAAGATAAAAAAAATTAATAAAATAACACATGTAATATTGTTATGAATCACATGCGATTATTCATTAATAAAATTTAAGTTCAACCTAATAAAATGAAAAAAAAAAGTTTGTCAAAAGTATATCAAGTTACCTCTCTAATAAAAGAAGAGAACACTAGGATCGCAATGTTATAATTGGTTTCGTCTAACGATTAACGGTTAGTGAGATAATTAATTTTAAATAAATTAGAGGAAAAAGAAAGTGGAGACCGATATGCAAAAAGTCAGAATTGTCGTTTCTTATATCAATTTTAATTATTATTTAAGAATAAATCTAAACCATTGATCTTGAAATCTAATGGCTAAAAATTGTCCATCAGGACTATGATTTTAATAAGGACTATATTGAACAAAACCCATATATATATATATATAGGCAAAAGTTCAAACGAGAACTGTTTTTCATAGGAGAACTGCGAGAACCAATCCTAGTCATCCAATTCCCCCTCCTTCAATTGGATTGCCCACCCATGAATTCCTTACATGCACCTTGCCACACTCAATCCCCCACGCTCTTCATCCATAAATTTCACTTACCACTTGAATGGCCAAGCTTGGTTCTCGTACGAAAAATAGTTATCGTTTGAACCCTCCACTGTATATGTATATATATATATATATATATATATATATATATATATATGCGTGTGTGTGATTGTCATCCTATTAAATTGCATCCCCTAGCTAGTCTATTATTTTAATTGGACCATATTTGAAATTCCTTCTCCGTTCATGTATATATCACATGTATTATTTTGTTAATGTTGCCATAATCAGGTATCCGGTCCGGTACGGTTTCAACCGGTTCGGTCCGGTTTTATGCCCGTACACAGCCCTAATAGAATTGTTTATCCTTTATATAATAGGTTGATATATGTATGTATATATATATATATATGTATATTTAGCTTTAGATTGAATGTGATTTACTACTATCATCTTGCATGCATGTGGGTGATCGAGCTTATAAATCGAATTTATTAAGTAATCGCAATCTGAACTCATATATATAACACATATATAATAATAATACATAAGTATCCGGCCAGGATAATAATATTATATTATAGAATATTAACTAATTGTGAAGATACATGGATCTAGAACCACGTACGTTACGTACACTTATTTGGCCGGCCGGAAGATGTTTTAGTTATTTAAGAATGGCTTAAGTTTTGTAGTCCATGGGACCATGAGGCTCAAAAAGGTTAGCCAAAAGTCCATTTTTCCTCATTCGGTTCATGCCCATGTCTTTGCACAATTGATCATTGTACCAAATTTCCAAAGCACCAATCGACGACCTATAATCATATTCCCCACTTGCTTGTTTCATGTATTCGTCCCATCTTCTAATATCTTTCCGCATCTCATCTACGCTAGGTAGCTTAAACGCACCTTCAAGAAGCGCCGCCACCCATCTACCCCTCATTTCCGAGATGTAAATATTTGAAAGACTTTCTGAAAATCCAATTACCGCTACTTGTGGGATCTGAGGATGAATACATTCCCTGGAAACATTATATATCATCAATTATTAGTCTAATTATGTTCAATTCTCTAGCTCATTTATCAAAAGTACGTAGTAAAAACACGACTGGCCTGTAAAGAGGGACACGTGATGACCCTGCAATGAATTGCTTATGTGTTGATGATTTGAAAATGCCTTGGAGTTTTTCTTCACCTCTAAATCCAGTAGCAAAAATAACGATTTCTGCTTCTATTTGAGAGTTGTCCTCGTGAATCAAAATACCTTTTTTATAAAAGCTAAAACTTCGGGATTTCTGTAATTTGATGCTTTCTTTCTCGAGATCATCAAAGAAGTTATGAGGATCCGGCATGTATACAAGCAAACATGATCGGATGTCTTTCGAAAAGCTATGTTGCGGCACCATGTTGAACTTTGCGAGAGGATGCTTCATTTTTACGTGGCTTTCAACGAGTTTTGAGACTCCCCAATGCTATGATCGATACATTTGGTGATCAAAATCACACACACAATAACTAGAAGATTCTTGTACATGATAAAGAACAAATAAAACACACACGATCAAATTCAGACACGTGCACGCACGTACACTAGCTAGCTAGCTAGGTGTTTTAATTCTGGCGATAAATAATTGTTATATATATTAGCAATACTCATTAGTTTAAGGGTTTAAATGTAACTTAGTAATTAAAGATAAGTTAGAATTTGGATAAGGATTAGTTAACTTGTTCAACAAGGTTTTTTGGAGAACAAGGATACCTTTATCTATAAATAGGGCTTGTTAGTTCTTTGTTTGACACATAAGAGAAATCATTGTATTCCTTGATCAATTGTTAACTTGTTAATAAAGAGTTTTACAATTGAGAGAAACTTCTTGTTCGTGTTCTTGTGAGTTAGAGTGTGAGTGCTGGGAAAAACGAAATTCTGAGTTCGTTCACCGTTGGATTGTCGATATTTTTGGACTGTAGGCCCTGGAGACATTATTATACGTTCTGACCGTAGGGATTTTTAATTAGTTTGTTCTATCAGAAGATATTAATTGCCGAAGCTGACTGCACAGATGGGAAACACGAAATTTGAAGTAGAAAAGTTTGATGGGAAGAATGATTTCGGCCTATGGAGGGTGAAGATGCGTGCAATGCTTGTTCAGCAAGGTTTAGCCGCTGCCCTTGAGGGTGAAGCTAAGTTACCAGCCAGTTTGTCTGATCACGAGAAGTCAGAGTTGCTCGAAAAAGCTCATAGTGCTATTATCTTATGTCTTGGTGATCGAGTTCTAAGAGAGGTAACAAAAGAGACATCTGCAGCTGGAGTGTGAGCGAAATTAGAGAGCTTGTACATGACTAAGTGATATTGCCGTATTTAGATATATATTTTATGTGATATCGTATTTATTTTTAACCAAATATTGTTCGTAAATGAGTCAAAAGATACTTAATACCTTAAATTGTTGGTTTTTAGGTTAAAAAGGCGGATGATTAAAGGTTTTGAGCAAAAACCAATGAAAGTGAAGAAAACAATAAAAACTGGCAACTCTGACATACCTCTATTGTTTTGATCATATCTCGCTCATACAAACTCGGATTGAAGTGATTTAAAAGACCACGGAAACTAGACTTAAAATACCACAATTAAATCCATGGGCTGGAATCAAGATCTGGGCTGAGAAAACAATTCAAGTGGGCTGGATTTTGGGTCCGTGAAACACAAGTATTATTTAAGATGGAAAAGTAATTATATTTGGGAGTGCATGTGTGGGACGCAACAACAGTAAAGAGGAATTTTATTATTTTTTCTATTGTGATGGCTGGAAGTAGTTAAAAGATAGTCCAATTAAAAGACAAAAATGGGTACTACGTGGGTTGGACTCGATACAATTAAAGGTCAACAATTAATAATAAATAGAAGAACAAGTTGGCTGAAATTGTTTTTGTGATTTTAATACGCACTGAAGCCGAGGAAATAGAAAACGATAGTGATAATATCATATCATTGTTTTGAAGGAATTTCAGTTGGGTGAGGAGTTTTAACAGATAAGTTCAAGGTTTGAGAGAAGGTTTGGAATTTTGACGGGATTGACTCGGGTTTGCCACCATCGGTTTATAATGGTTTGCAAGTTCTGTTTTTTTTCGTTTTTAATATTTTCTAGCCTGTCTATGGGCTAGGTTTTCTATTTTTCACCTTGATTAGATGAACCCTTGTTTATTGGTTTGATTTGTATGGACTCGAATGTTTATCAATCGTATAATCTATACTGTTTAGCTTTTTCAAAGATCCATTCGTGTTAAAGTTTTGATCTTTATGCCTATTGCTAAGTATTTCATAGTTGAGATGACCATTCCATCTATGTTTGCTTTAATCATGAGTTTTTATGACCATTAGAATTCATGACTAGTGATTGACCAAATCCTAGGGTTAGGTTATAAAGTAATTAACTTTAATGTGTTTGACAATTGCATGCGATGACCATTCGGTGTTAATTGATTGATTTTGTGACCGGTACAAATCAATAGATTAAGTCTAGCTTGATACGAATTTATTGACTAATTGTAGGAACAGCTAATGCCATGACCGTTGAGTTAATGTTTCTATAATTATAGGGCTAGTGAGTCTGACCAAGAGATCTAGCTAATTTAGAAATCGGTATACAATGAATAATATCCATTGCACGTCCATGAGATTGACCGTAGACGAGGGGGTAATCGAGTCTAGGTGAGAATACTTCGTATTGATTGTTTCAATTCCAAGCTCTCAGCTTTATCTTCCTTTTGAGTTGTTTTCTCTTTTGTCTAATTAATATTTCATCGCATTCTTTGATTTATTCCCATATTTCCCATTTACTCGCATTCTTTAGACTAATTAATAATTAAATCTTTTAAATCTGAAATCATACTCGTTCCCCAAGTGTTCGACACTCGGTCTTACCATAACTATACTGCGATACGATTAGGTACACTTGCCTATTTGTGTTGTAGTTAGTATTTTGGTATTTCCACTTTTATAAATTTAAAACCTGATCTGATTCACGCACATCACTAAGTCCTTGGCGAATCGTCTTTATCTGAAAAAGAGATTATACACGTTCTACATGAATTCAGGTAAGAAACTTGAAGATCATATAGACGAGTTTAACAAACTAATACTTGATTTGGAGAATATCGATATTGAGGTTGATGAGGAGGATCAGGCTCTTATCCTACTCATATCCTTGCCTCAATCCTATGACCACTTTGTTGATACCTTACTTTATGGGAGAGAAACATTAACCATGGAGGATGTTCTTTCAACGCTGAATTCAAGGGAGTTGAAAAGGAGAGCAGACTCGAAGAAAGAAAGCGGTGAGGGATTGGTTGCACAAGGCAGGTCTGAGCATAGAGATAGTAATCAATCTAGGAACAAGTCGAGGTCCAAGTCAAGAAAAGGGTTTGTTAGGAAGTGCTATATATGTCACTCAGAGAGTCACTTGAAGAAAGACTGTCCCCAGAAGAAAAAGAAGAAGTCAAATGGAGTTGCAAAGAAAACCGATCAGGGTTAGGGTTCTGGTTCTGATGGTTATGATAGTGCAGACGTCTTGGTGGTAGTTAAAAGTGGTACACTTGCTGAATGGATTATGGATTCAGGTGGTTCATACCATATGACACCTATGAGAGACTATTTGTTTGACTTTGAGGAAATTGATGGTGGTACAGTTATGTTGGGTGATGACAGACCATGTGCTATAATGGGAATTGGTAAAGTGAAGCTACGGATGTAGGATGGGACAACATATGTGCTGGAGAATGTAAGATATATTCCTGAACTGAAAAGAAATCTAATTTCTTTAGGCATTCTTGAAAAGGGTGGATATACTATCAAGATGCAAAATGGCAGAGTTAAGGTGATTAATGGTTCCAGGGTGGTATTGATTGGAACGAGGAAAGAAAACTATGTTTACTCATTGGATGGAAAGGTAGAAATTTTTGAAGCTAATGTTGGTGTTCATGGAATCAAGAATTCTGCTAGTTTATGGCATAAACGACTGGGACATATCAGTGAAGCAGGGTTGAATGAGTTGAACAAAAGAGAACTGTTAGGCAAGAATAGTCTAGGTAAACTTGAATTCTGTGAAAATTGTGTCTTGGGAAAGTCGACTAAGATAAGATTTGGTCGAGGCCAACACACTACAAAAGGAGTAATAGATTATCTTCATGCAGATCTATAGGGGCCTTCTAGAGTGGAATCATTGGGAGGTGCGAGGTATTTCTTATCCATTGTTGATGATTTAAACAGAAGGGTGTGGATTTCAGTTCTGAAACATAAGCATGAGGCCTTTTTTAAATTCAGTGAGTGGAAGACTCTGGTGGAGAATCAAACAGGTAGGAAAATAAAGAAGCTCAAGACTGATAATGGTCTTGAATTTTGTAACCGTGAGTTTGATGACTTATGTAAGAAGAGTGGGATTGCTAGGCATACGACTGTTGCAGGGACTCCGCAACAAAATGGTTTAGCTGAGAGAATGAACTGAACTCTAATGAACAAAGTATGGTGTATGCTGATCGAATCTGGTCTACCTAAGACGTTTTGGGCAGAAGCAGCATCTACTGCAGCATATTTGATAAATAGGTCACCATCTTCATCAATTGATTTGAAGACTCCTATGGATATGTGGTCAGGCTTTGCAGCAGACTATAGTGTATTAAAAGTGTTTGGCTTTGTTGCTTACTCACACATTGATCAAGGAAAACTTGAACCTAGGGCAGAAAAGTGTATGTTTCTAGGATACCCTGAAGGTGTCAAGGGTTATCGTCTTTGGAGGTGTGAAGATGTGAAGCCTAAGGTTGTAATCCGCAGGAACGTGGTCTTTAATGAAGATATGGTGTATAAAGATACTTTAAATGGAAAAGATGCCCAGGATACTCGAGATAGGGTTCAGATTGAGGTGGATCTGAATAATGACAATCATAAGGTTGCTGAAAATGAGGAAGAAACTCATGAGGGTAATGACAACAATGTCGAAATTTCAGAAAACCATGAAACATCAGAACCAAGTCAATCTAGTAATGGTGATTATAGCCTTGCTAGGGATAGACCAAGGAGACAAATTGTTCAGCCTATAAGGTTTCGAGATCAGAGTAATATTGCTGCTTATGCTTTTGCGACCACAGAAGAACTGGATACTCATGAGCCACTATCATTCCATGATGCTATCACTTCAGTAGAGCGAGACAAGTGGATAATAGCTATGGAAGAAGAGATGAATTCTCTTATGAAGAATCAAACTTGGGAGCTAGTAAAGAAACCACCTGGGGAGAAACTAGTTGGGTGTAAATGGTTGTATAAAAGCAAAGAGGGGATTGAAGGTGTTCAGAAACCAAGATATAAGGCGAGGTTGGTAGCTCAAGGTTTTACTCAGAGAGCAGGGATTGACTATAACGAGGTATTTTCTCCAGTGGTAAGACATTGTTCTATCAGGGTAATACTCTCACTAACTGCTTGTAGAGATTATGAGTTAGAGCAGCTGGATGTCAAGACAACGTTTTTACATGGTAATCTTGATGAGACCATTTATATGAGGCAACCTCCAGGTTTTGAACAAGGAGCGGATAAAGTATGTTTGCTAAAGAAATCCTTGTATGGTCTGAAACAGTCTCCAAGACAGTGGTACAAAAGATTTGATGAGTATATATGTGGTAAGAGGGGGGGTGAATAGGTTATATGCCCACTTTTTAAAGTTTTTAACAATATTTGCAAATAGTTAAAGAGTTTAAGGAAGGAAGATATCACCAATGAAGTAGTTTGGACACAATGATTTATAGTGGTTCAAGCAAGGGTTAACAACCTTGCTCTACATCCATTCCTTGCCCTCACCCACCAAGAGTTGCTCCACTAACTTCTCTCTTTGAAGGTAGAGATAAACCTTTTACAACTTCTCTCTTTAGCTTACAAGAATTACACTTCACTCTTGCAAACAAGGTTAAGATAAACCTCACTTCACTCTAATTGGAAAGGCTAGAGTTGATCCTCACTTCTCTCTAATTCTATAGGCTAGAGATTATCCTTACACTATTGCAAATGTATATGAATGTAATGAAGTATGTGAACTTGAAGGCTTTCACTCTTGCTTGATTCTTGATCTTGAAAGATTGAATTATCAAGGAATATGAGCTCACAAGATTTTTATGTATTCTGTATTTTTTCAGATTGCAAGAGGTGAGTAAAACACAAGACTTGAGTTTCTTTAAATAAGGAAAAAGTTTGATGCTCAAAAAGTGTCCAGACGATCCACGGTCGACCGTGGAATCGACCGTCGTACTGCTGGAGATTTTTGAGCCTTGTGCATATAGACGTTAGGCTTTTACCAAAACCACACACAACCCATTTTTACTATAAAAATGCACTGGAAAGAAGCTTTAGAAAAGTTGGGTAAGTGCCATACTTCTTAAGTTTGAAATTAATCATGAAAATGGTAGTTTAGAAACCAAATGCACAAAGCATGTTGGAAGTTTACCTCTTTGGGAGATTCCTTTTGCTAAATATGGTTTTGGCTTATTTCAATAGAAGATTGTGTTTAATATTTGCCAAAATGGGAATTTTTGCTTTGACTTCCAAGCTTGTGATTTTTATAAAAATTGTCTCAATTTTTATAAAGGTTTTTATAAAAGTTATTTTATAAAAACTTAAACTCATTTGATTATTTATTTTGTAAGCTCATAGACCTTGAATGTTTATTTGTAGGAGACTTTAACATCGACTTCTACTTGAACTCGGATCTTGACGATTGAAGCTTGGCCATTTGATGAAGCTTATTTTGTAGATTATGGATGAGAAAATATTTGATTGAATATATATGTGTATATGTGCACATATGTTAATGTTAATACATACAATTATATAAACAAGTTGTATATTTTTGTGTCAACAAAAGAGGATTTATTTATAAGCCTATTTTTCCCAACAGTGTATACTATAATACAATCCTGGGGAGTTCATATATCTACTACTGTATGTAGATGATATGTTGGTTGCTTGCAGAAACAAGTTTGAGATTGAGAACACCAAGAGGTTACTAAAGGCAGAGTTTGATATGAAAGAACTTGGAGAAGCAAAGAAAATCTTGGGTATGGAAATCATCAGAGATAGAGGCAATAGAACCTTAAAGTTGTCACAACAGGGATATGTAAATAAAGTTTTAAATAACTTTTGAATTGTTGATGGAAAGCCGGTTATGACACCTTTAGGTTCACATTTCAAGCTATCATTGCCAGATTGCCCGGTTAAAGAAAATAATGTAGAAAAGATGAGTAAGGTACCATACGCGAATGCTGTAGGAAGCTTGATGTACTTGATGGTATGCACTAGACCTGACATAGCTTATGCAGTCAGCATTGTGAACAGGTATTTGGCAAATCCAGGTAAGAATCATTGGGAGGCGGTGAAATGGATATTGAGATACTTGAAGGGAACCACTGATGTGGGTCTAGTGTATGGTAAAAGTCAAGGGGAACATGTTGATATTACTGGTTATGTCGATGCTGATTATGCAAAGGATCTTGATAAAGGAAAGTCTATAACCGGGTACGTGTTCATGGTTCAAGGATGTGTGGTGAGTTGGCGAGCCACACTACAACACATAGTGGCTTTGTCTACAACAGAAGCCGAGTATGTGGCGCTTACTGAGGCCATAAAGGAGAGTATTTGGCTGAAGGGACTTTTAACAGAGTTGGGGATCAAGCTAAGATCAGTAGCAGTGAATTGTGATAATCAAGGAGCAATTCAACTCTCAAAGAATCAGATGTTTCATGAGAGAACGAAGCATATCAACGTGAGACTTCACTTTATTAGAGAGATCATAGAGTCTAAGGAAGTAGAAGTGGTGAAAGTTGATACCGAAGATAATGCTGCTGATTACTTGACAAAGATAGTGTCCGGATCCAAGTTCGCGCATTGTATGAAGATGCTAAGTATCGGGATTAGCTAAGTTGTTGTGTTTTGCTAAACACACGAATAACATAAATAACACACAGGATCAAATTATTCACACTCACGTACAACTGATCATAAAACTCAAAGAACCATAAGTTTTGGCCCCACATCCCATTTATTTTCATCATGCAAGATTTTTATGTAAACCGTCAGTTTTTTCTCTCACACACACACACATATATATATATATATATATATATGGGAAGATTCATTTGAGAATCTTTTTTATTACGAGGAACCAATCTTAGCCGTCAATTTATCACTCCGCGTCGTCCCCTTTTCTGACCTATCATCCAAGGACCATTTTTTTGTGAAGGTTGTTTATTTTGGATAATGGAACTCATAGATGAAGAGCGTGTGGGATTAAGTGTGGCAAGGTGCATGTAAGGAATTCATGGGTTGACAATCCAATTGAAGCAGGGGGAATTGGATAGCTAAGATTGGTTTTCGCGGTTCTCATAATAAAAATGGTTCTCAAATGAACTTTTCAATATATATATATATATATATATATATATATATATATATATATATATATATATATATATATATATATATCGAGAGAGATAGATAGATAGATAGATAATTAAACAAGTTTTTATCTCATTCTAAATTAATTAAGTTTGCTAACATATGCTAATTAAAAACGTACATATTTTAACGTTTGTAGGCAGGTTTGAATTATAATTTTCTGATGATGGAGCTAGGGCCGGGAGGGACTTACTAGAGGTGAAAGTAAAGTCGCCAGTAAACCAAGAAGAAAACCTTCGCCGGGCTTATGAACCAGAAGCTCCGAGAATCGATTGAAGTAGAAATACGTCAACGGGATTCCCCATGGAGCCCAGTCTGGTAGTTTCCAATGATCACGCCGGTACACTATCGTGCACGGATGTTCCGCTCCTGCAAATTTATAACATCGGCAATTAATTAAGTTTTAAAAGATCACCGGAGATGCAGGTTATATATAATGTGATCGCCATGTGACCATCTTCAACTAACCGTTAATCGACGAGCACTCCCTTGCGATATCAAGCCCTGTTTTCCCGAACCCCACAACCACCACCTTCTTCCCTTTCACGAGTTCCGCAGCTCTGTCGTGATCCATGGCTGAGTACTCTAACGAGTGTATCACCTTTCCTTGGAAAGCTTCTGGCCCTTTTCCGGCAGGGAATTCCGGTATGTTTGGAACATCTTTAAATCTTCCCAGACACAGAATCACAAAATCCACACTGTAAATCTGAGTGGTGGCGGTTTGAGTGTTTTCCACGGTGACATCCCACTTCCCCTGCGGTGGAAACGGTTCGCCGGTGCCGTTCCAGAGCGACCATTTCCTTGAAGATGGTCCGTCGTAGCTGATTTCGTTGACTCGGGAGTTTAATTTGATGTGGGGTGTAAGATTAAAGTGGGTAGCGTATGATCGGAGGTAGTGTAGCATCTGTTGTTGGGTTGGGAAGTCGTCGGTGACGGAATCCGGCCATGGGAAGTCGGAAAATTGAAACAGAGATTTCGGCGACTGGAGTCTGGTGGTTTTGATGGTTTTAGCCCAAACGCCACCGATGTCGGAGTCTAAATCGAAGACAATGGGATTAAAACCTTTGGAGAGACAGTATTTACAAGCAACGAGACCACTGATTCCGGCTCCGACGATGGCCACTTGCTTCTTATCCATTGTTATCTCAGATCGATATGACTGCAGTTGCAAACGTCTCTGTCTCTAGGTATTTATATATACGTACGAGCTAGACACACCTTCAGCACCTAACTACCTAATTACAATGATAACTAATATATATATAGTACAGTACGTAAATTATTTTTTAGGCAGAATAATAAAGTGGATTACAGAAGTTTATCGGGATTATATATGTATTAGGGTTAAAGCCATGCGTATGGGTTTATGCCTCGGGTTCATGCGGCTTCTTCGGGAGCACCGCTACGTACGCCCCATTCGGGTTTCTTTCTTCCTCCGCTATTTTGGGTTTGACAATCTGACGAAACCGAAGAGTTTTTTTTTATAGAGAGAGAAAATATTTAGATTGATTTCGGATAAGTGCTACTTGGGTTTTAAGTTAATTTAAATAGGAAAGAAAGAAGAAAGAAAAACTGATGTGGTAGCTGATATGATATTTGGGTTAAAAGAGTGCTACGCATGGCGTAAAAGATGAATTATAGTTAATGAGAAAAATTAACATGTAGTAATTAAAATTTTGCTATGTAGGTTAGTGTTTAGAGCAATTACAATGTTCGTGAGGTGCTGATCGAGGGCTTTAATTAAATGGTCGGACGATCACATGGGGTCTGTCTGTCTATCGAAGGACATACAAGATAGCGAAGATACAAGTGTTGCTGGTACATGAGATCGGATATTTAGGTAATAACAGGAGAACAAATCTTAATCATTAATTTGATGTTGATTTATTATATATAACGGTCGTAATTCACTCATCGTAATTTATAGTTGGATAATGAATAAAATAAATGGTAAAATATAGATCCAAATTAAATAAAAAATCAAGTTTAAGTCTCTTATTCTCTCCTAAATATATAATTTCATTGAATATATATATATATAGAGAGAGAGAGGAGAAAGAAGTGACGTGAATGACGAGAAGTGACGTGAATGACGAGAAGAGACGTCTGTCGTAGTGTCGTGTGTGAAGGACGATTGAATTTGAAGAACATGTGTTGCAATACCCATACTAGAATACAAAGATGATTAATTTTACATGTGTTTTAATGTTATTTTCGTTATTAATTTGGAAAAGTTCAAACAATTAGGTACTATTTGTTTTGTGAAATTTGAAAAAATGCAATTGATTTAAATTTCATTAAGCCCACTTATAGAATGTATTTTCATTACTTAAGAGAAAATAAATATTCTAACAAATAAGATATATTTCATTTAAAAACAAGTTTACCAAACACAATATAACAAGTAATTTGATTTCAATTTAATTCAATTCTTTCGAATTTTACGAAACAAACTAGACTTTACTGTTTTTAATACAATAACTACAAAATTGTTTCCAACATCATTAATGACTTATTAAATAGGTATCTTAGCCATTGATATATTTATCCAACCCGTGGATTTTGTCTAGAAGAGTATCAATATTAATAAGTGAGACTTGATTTTTTTTTAAATATTTCTCGTTAATGTGTCATTAATAAACTATTAATAAACCTTCACAATTATTAATCATTGATTTATTTTAACTAATTATCAATACTGGTTTTTGCAGTTCTTATAAAAACAATTCACGTTTTAATTCTTCCCCAATTATATATATTAGATACTTGTTAATTAATAAATAAAAAAACTCTTGTTAATTTCTTTCTTTAAAATCTCCTTTATTTTTAGATGATAATAATTAATTTTTAAAAATTCACATTTAGAAATGAAATTTTATAAGAGTAACAAAAATGCCTTTTTGTTAGAACTTAACCCCGATAATAACTTGTACAAAATGATTTACACGTTTGTTTTTATCCATCTCCTATTTATTTTTTCTTTTTAATTAATGTTACTTAATCCACATAATTTGTAATTCAATAATAGTTATCAAACTTGACAAAGTGGGTTCGAATAAAAAATCGCTATTGTTAGAAATATATCTACTTCATGATTTAATTGAGATTGTATGTTTTTATTAAGTTAATAAAAATTATAGTTTAATTAACCATAAACTTATTTATGTGTCTTATGTAAAGTATTTAAATTTAATTTTTTAGCTATTATGAATATTAAATAATTATTGCAACCTGACGACCGTCGCTACCTAACATTGCTCCCGCAATCTTCACCGGCCACTAGATCATTAAGAGTTGCATCACTCGATCTGCCCATAATACACCACTAACGAAATCACTATTTAGACCGATTCTGTTTTATATTATTTAGTTTAAAATTTTTGTTAAGAAAACTTCATTTAACTAATTCACTTTAGTTATTACTTTGGTTATTTAAAACTTAACAAACAAACAAATATTAGACTTTAGGGCATATTGTATGAAAATACAATAAACTTTGTCTTAGTTATCATAGTATACAACTAACTTTAAATTTTTAAAAATAATACAATCAACTTTTATAATCCTCCTGTTGTATGAAATTAAACAACTCTTTTCTGTGTCTAGTATTTAATTACTATTATATACAATAAACTTTATCATAATTTACATAGTATACAACAACTTTCATACAATATAAGGATTATGAAAATTGATTGTATTATTTTTAAGAATTTAAAATTGCTTGTATACAATGGTAACTAAGAAAAAGTTCATTCGTTTTCATGTAATTTCCCCTAGATTTTTAATATAAAAATTAATTTACCATTATAATTATTACTAATATGTTACTAACGAGTTAACAATGACCGGTATGTATGTTGTAGTGGAAAACAAAAAATAAAGATGTATTTAAAAAAACTAACATGCAAACATAAATACTTGAAATAAAAAAGATAAAAATCTATACAAGTAGATGTAGATATATGGTGAAACTTTATTTTTAAAAATTCATATAGCATTCACAAAATTTGCTTCAAATTCAAAAATAATAATAATTAATTTACATTAAACATTATATATTTAGTGATAAAACATGTAAAATTAATTAGATTAGTATGATAACAATAATAATAATAATAAAAGATTGATAATATGAAATTTGCGCATCGAAAATAATATCAACATAAGTTGCATGGTAAAAAAATATATAAAGCATGTGTGGAGGAGAATCACCCCCCCCCCCCCCCCCCGAGTTACAAATAGAGTAAAAATCTAAGAATTTATAACTCAAACAACTTGTGCTTTGCTCTTGGTCACTTTACCCTTCAATTCCCGTGTACACCTGTCACATAGAAAGAAAATGTAGCTGAGTCAAACGTCCGGTACGCGGATACAAAACAAAAATAATACGAACAAGACATATCAGATGTAAGACTAACAAAAAATAACCAACAAATATGGAAGCAGAACAATAACTAAAGAATCAATGGGGTATGACAATTCAAGCTAAATAATACCGACACTTGTATAAAACAAGCACCAACCGATAGAAAAGGGGTACATGGACCTGTAGATCCAAAGTACCAAACAATGGTGGATGACGTGTTGGGCATTACGCCTATTAAAACCCTTATCACACCACAATGAGGAGACGTCGTAACAAATCACACTGTTGCCAAAATACGACTCATTAATGCTTCTTTAATGAGCAATTAATGAGGGTATTAATGACTCATTAACGAGCCACTACTATTAATAGCCATTGATTTATTTAAATCAAGGGCTAAGATTGATTTTCGCAGTTCTCGTTTGAACCATCCCCTATATATATATATATATATATATATATATATATATATATATATATATATATGGGAGGTTCATTTGAAAACCTATTAGTGTGAAAACCGCGAGAATCAATTTTAGTCATTCAATTGGTAAGTTAAATTAATGGATGAAAAGTGTGGGGAGATTGGGTGTGCCAAGGTGTATGTAAGGAATTCATGTGTGGACAATCCAATTGAAGAAGGGAGAATTAAACGGCTAAGATTGATTTCGCGGTTCTCGCAATAAAAATGATTCTTAAATAAACCCCTTATATATATCAATGGTCTAATGGGTAGGAAGGAAAAAAAATCTTAGCATGACTACGGACTAACCAATACACACTTTCAATTTGAGGGGGTGGGAGTGATGGATTTCATGACTCTCACTCTCTAACCAGCTACCTCAATAGCTGTGTGGATGCTCTCAGGGGCGGACCCAGGATTTGAGATGAGTGGTAGCACCGGACATATGATTTGAAATGAGTGGTAGCACCGCCTCGAAAAAATCGGAATTTACACTACGAAATGGTAAAACCGTCTCGAAAAAATCGAAATTTACACTACGCGGACAAAATTGAGTGGTGTCCCGTGCCACCACTCGGCTATGCCTAGGTCCGCCCCTGGATGCTCTTGGTCTTAGAAACAAATTTATCAAAATGAGTACATATTTTCAGATTTTTACCGATTCAAGCCCCTCCCAAAAAAATCACTAATTGAGCACTAAAGTCTTTAAATTGCCAAATCACTACGTCTCCCATACACTAATAAGTATATTCCTATAACAAATAATTTCTAATTTATTCTGTTTTATTATATAAATATAATTTTTAAGACACGTATCGAGTCACTACCGTCGATCACAATTTCACCAAGAAATGATCAATGTGAAACGATTTTATATTTCCCAAGAGATGAATAGTTACAATCATAATTAAAGTGCTGACTTGTGATATAAAATTTTACTTTTTGTCTATTACACAATTTAAAGAGAAATTCGTATTATAAATATAAATAGCCTAATTGTTCAAGAGTACTAAAGATTCTCATAGGCCTGTTCTCGAGTTATTTTTTTGGAAGGAAAGAGAGCGGAATGGAAGGAAATAATTAGTGGTGGGTGTTCTCAAGTTTTTTTAAGGAGGAAAGGGAGGGGGAGGAGGGGCAATTTTACCATTTTTATGGTTTAAAACAACCCTCCCACTTTTGGGATGATTGGGAGGGGGAGTTTTTAATTCCTTCCCTTCCCTTCCTTTTTCTCCCCTTTCTTTCCCTTTCCTTTCCTTCCCTTACCTTCGTTTAAAAACTCGAGAACACACCGATAATAATGGTGTCATCTTCTATAGTTCAAACTATTAAAAGAATATATTGTCAAGCAGCATATTCAAGGTAGACAATGAATGTCAAAATCACACTACTGAAACAAGAGTCAAAGCTTTAGAAACACAATTCTTCAAAATAACATTCCTTAGAGCAAAGTTCGATAATTGATAAGTCATTTGTAAAGAGATAAAACACTTATGAAAACATGAGAGAATTGAATGGGCCGGATTTAGGAATATATATTTTCTAGTAATTTAAGAATGACTCGATCAAGTTTTGATGTAGTCCATGGGACCATGAGGTTCAAAAAGGTTGGCTAAAAGTCTGTTTTTTCTCATGTGGTTCATACCCATATCTTTGCATAGTTGATCGTTGTACCAAATTTCCAGAGCACCAACCGATGATCGATAATGATATTCTCCACTCGCTTGTTTCATATATTCATCCCATCTTCTGATATCTTTCTGCATCTCGTTAACGCTTGGTAGCTTAAATGCACCTTCGAGAAGTGTTGTCACCCATTTAGCCCTGATCTCCGAGATATAAATATTTGAAAGGCTTTCTGAAAACCCAATTACAGCTAGTTGTGGTATGCGTGGATGAATACATTCCCTGGTACGTAATTAACATTATCATCGGTTTTAGACTTGTAGCTTACTTACAAGCTCTAAATTTCAATTCTCTAGTCATTTATCAAAAGTACGTAGTGAAAAACGACTAACCTGTAAACAGGGACACGTGGTGATTCTGCGATATGTTGGCTATATGCGGGTGATTTGAAAATGCCTTTGAGTTTTTCTTCACCTCTAAACCCCGTAGCAAAAATAACAATGTCTGCTTCTATCTTTGAGTTGTCCTCATGGATTGAAATCCCATTCTCATAAAAGCTAAAGCTTTGAGATTTCTTTAACTTTATGCTTTTTTTCTCAAGATCATCAAAAAAGTTGTCAGGATTTGGCATGTATAAAATCAAACATGAGCGGACGTCTTTTGAAAAGCTATGTTGTGGCACCATGTCGAACTTTGCGAGAGGAAGCTTCCTTTTTATATAGCTTTCAATGAGTCTCGAGACTCCCCAACGCTATGTTGTGATCGATTAAACACACACAATAAGTAGGTATCTTTGTGATAAGGAACAAATAGTAACTACGACTGAATTCATCTACATATGAAAATGTGAGAATGCTTAACCGTTTCATAAACTTCAAATGACCATATATTGACCGGTGGCGGAATTCCTCAATTGTTATTTACATATATTATCATTCAGTTAAGATTCTCTCTATCTTCTGATTAAATATAACACACCATCTTCTTTTACAAACATAAGAGTGAGTTCCTTATTTTAAGTCAAGAATATATATTCTTTTATAGGTTTTACTCTCGTGTTTATAAAATAACATGATGGTCATGTTTGATTAGTTAACCCATTATCTTTTATAGGGATCAAACCTAATATTATTTCTACATTTTTTTAATAAGCAGGAGTTTATTGTAAATCTGGTGGAATTGCGAGTTTAATTTATATATATATATAGGAGAATGTTTATTTGAGAACCGTTTTTATTGTGAGAACTGCGAGAACCAATCTTAGCCGTTCATTTTAGATAATGGATTTGATGGATGAAGAGCGTGAGGGGTTGGGTGTGACAGGGTGCATGTAAGGAATTCATGGGTGGACAATCCAATAAAAGGAGGGGGAATTGGACGGCTAATATTGGTTCTCGCGGTTTTCGCAATAAAAACGGTTCTCAAATGAACCTTTCACTATATATATATATAGGGTAGAGATCAAGTAAAAAGAAAATTAAAGTAAAAAGGGTAAAAGGGATGATTATTTGATCATTTTTCGGTATATATATCAACTGATAATCGTTAGTTCATCATCTTTATTGATTAAAACTAGTTCTATATCAAGTTCTTTTTGATGAATCCAACATATTCATCACTTTTTAGATGAAAGCATTTTGTTCATCAACAAATTATTCCAAAATTTTGTTTTCAAAATCTGTATTTGAAATCAAAAAGAAATTGATGAGAACTAGTTTTAATCAATAAAGATGATGAACTAACGATTATCAGTTGATATATATACCGAAAAATGATCAAATAATCATCCATTTTACCCTTTTTACTTTAATTTTCTTTTTACTTGATCTCTACCCTATATATATATATATATATATATATATATATATATATATATATATGGGAATGTTCATTTAAGAACTGTTTTTATTACGAAAACCGCGAGAACCAATCTTAGCCGTTTATTTTGGATAATGGAATTCGTGGATGAAGAGCGTGGGGGGATTGGGTGTGGCAGGGTGCATGTAAGGAATTCATTGGTGGGCAATCCAATTGAAGGAGGGGGAATTGGACGGCTAGGATTGGTTCTCGCGGTTCTCGCAATAAAAACGGTTCTCAAATGAACTTTTCAATATATATATATATACTAGCATCATACTCGCGCAATGCTGCGGCGATAAATAGTTTTTGGTTTATAATATGTCGCTTTCAAGAACATATCATTACATTCTTGAAAGCGACATATTGTAAACCAAAATCTATTTACCGCCGCAGTATTACGCGGGTATGATGCTAGTATATATATATATAGGGGAAGGTTCATTTGAGAACCGTTTTTATTGCGAGAACCGCGAGCACCAATCTTAGCCGTTCATTTTGGATAATGGAATTCATGGATGAAGAGCGTGGGGGATTGGGTGTGGCAGGGTGTATGTAAGGAATTCATGGGTGGATAATCCAATAGAAGAAAGGGGAATTAGACGGCTATAATTAATTCTCGCGGTTCTCGCAATAAAAACGGTTCTCAAATGAACTTTCACTATATATATATATATATGCTGCTATCTTTATTTAATCTTTTTTTTTCCTTCATAAAACTGTGTAAATAAATGCTAAAATGTACTTGTATTATGGAAAAATGACTAGTACTAATTTTATATTATTGGGTTTGAGAGACTTACCAGAGGTGAAAGTAAAGTAGCCAGTAAACCAAGAAGAAAACCTTCGCCGGGCTTATGAACCAGAAGCTCCGAGAATCGATTGAAGTAGAAATACGTCAACGGGATTCCCCACGGAGCCCAGTCTGGTAGTTTCCAATGATCACGCCGGTACACTATCGTGCACGGATGTTCCGCTCCTGCAAATTTATAACATCGGCAATTAATTAAGTTTTAAAAGATCACCGGAGATGCAGGTTATATATAATGTGATGGCCATGTGACCATCTTCAACTAACCGTTAATCGACGAGCACTCCCTTGCTATATCAAGTCCTGTTTTCCCAAACCCCACAACCACCACCTTTTTCCCTTTCATGAATTCCGATGCTCTGTCGTGATCCATGGCAGCGTAATTTAACGAGTGTATCGCCTGACCTTGGAAAACTTCTGGACCTTTTCCGGCGGGGAATTCCGGTATATTTGGAACATCTTTGAATCTTCCCAGACACAGAATCACAAAATCCACAGTGTAAATTTGGGTGGTGGCAGTTTGAGTGTTTTCTACGGTGACATCCCATTTCCCCTGCGGTGGAAACGGTTCCCCGGTGCCATTCCAAAGCGACCATTTCTCCGATGATGGTCCGTCGTAGCTGATTTCCTTAACTCTGGAGTTTAATATGATGTGGGGTGTGAGATTAAAGTGGGTCGCGTAGGATCTGAGGTAGTCTAGCATTTGTTGTTGGGTTGGGAAGTCGTCGGTGACGGAATCCGGCCATGGGAAGTCGGAAAACTGATACAAAGCTTTGGGAGCCTGGAGTCTGGTGGTTTTGATGGTTTTAACCCATACGCCGCCGATGTCGGATTCTAAATCGAAGACTACGGGATCGAAACCTTTGGAGAGACAGTATTTACAGGCAAGGAGACCACTAATTCCGGCACCGATAATGGCTACTTGCTTCTTATCCATCGTCTCCGGCAATGCAATCTCAGATATCTTCTTTGTGATTTAAATAGGATTTGAAATCCATATATAATAATGCGTCGTGGAGCTCGTTTCAGAAATTATTAATTTTTGGTTATGATGACAGATTATTTGGGCATAAACTAGATTACAGATGTTTAGCAGGGATTATTTTCGATTAAAAAATGAGTTATTTAATAATCTATTATTTATTATTGGTAACAATGGACAGATGATTTAGGTAACGTTGAATTCATGTGTATTTATCCTTTCTTTTCTTTTTAAGTTTCTTGATTACATAAATAATAAATACTTATAAATAAATATAATAATATAAGTAAAGTCTTTGGGGGTAAGGAGAGTTTTACTTTATTACGAGGTTTCGAGTTCGAGTCTTATTATGTGAGTTTTCAGGAAACAATGGAGGAGAGTTTTAATCTCTCATGACGCGTGACTTGAAACTCGCATAAAGTCTTATATGGATGTCGTTAATATAACTTCGCTATTTAAAAAAAAGTAAATTCTTTGGTTATTAAATGTTATTTATATGAAATGATAATTATGAGTTGGTAAAAATTGTACGTTCAAATTGAAAAGTTACATTTAACACAAAAAAAGGCTTTTACAATATGACTTTGTACGGTATATTTTTTTGTTAATTCGTGATTAATAAAAAGCGGCTTTAAATCTTTTAAATAAAAATTTCTATTTAGGCATATGTTAAAATCAATTAAAAAGATTTAAAAAAATGGTCAATAATAGTTTAACCATCTAAGTTTTTATTTAATTTCGGTTTAAATATTAAAGTTTATCTAAATGATTTTACAATAAAACTTTGAATTTGTTATTATTTAAACTTCAAAGTTTTTTTCAATTGGTTTAAACCTTGAAATTTTGTTAAAAAAACTGATTAATCACTTAAGTTTTGTATGATTTTCGATTTTACCCTCTCTACTTGATTATACATTTTAGTTTTATTAAAAAAATTAAGAAAAATTTGAGGGTTAAACCATCTTTTAACAAAAATTTAAGGGTTAAATTGTTTGAAAAAACTTTAAGGTTTAAACAAAAAAAAAGATGTAACATTAACCTAAAAAAAGGAGTGAATTACACATGTTTTCATTTAAAGTATAAATATATATTTTTTCTTAATAAAATGGATTTTCTTTTAAATTTTACCACAAGTCTTTCAATTGTATTTTATCACTCCTTTACGATAAGAAGTTTGAAATTTTGAAAACGATTATCAAAAGTTTCCCTATTTCTAGTAAAAAAGGAACTCAAAACCAATTTTTCCACCAAATATATCCACTTAGTACATGTTTGAATTTTGTTAAACCTAATTTGGATTGTGATCAAAATGAAACAAAAATTAGGTTAGTGCTGAATGTTATATTTATAAAAGGATAAATTGTATAAAAATACAATAAACTTTGTCTTAATTATCATTATATACAATCAACTTTATTTTAAAAAAAATAATATAATCAACTTTTATAATCCTCTTATTATATGCAAGTTGTTGTATATAATGAAAATTATAGAAAAGTTTATTGTATACAATGGTAGCTAAATACTAGACACAGGAAAAAGTTGTTTGCATATAATGAGTGAATTATGAAAGTTGGTTGTATTATTTTTAAAAACTTAAAGTTGATTGTATACGATGATAATTAAGACAAAGTTAATTGTATTTTCATTCATTTTTAAATGTATTTTACTCTACTCAAATTGGTTAAAAGTGCATTGGTTATTTCAAATAACCATATTCTAAATGCACATCTATAAACTAATTTATATTTGAAGGAAATTATGAGAGATTGCATTTTTATCTTAAAAGTTTTTTATATCTAATTAAGGTTAAAGAGTTCAAGATTATAGAAAGAAAATCAAGCCTCTATAATCTCTCACAATCTCACTTTCTAACACATCATTTGGACGACACTGTAAATATTTTAAATTTATATTCGAGTTTTATAGCAAATAAATTTCAACAGTTGTTAAAAAAATCCAAATAAATGATTTTCGATTACGACATGATTTGCGCGTTACTTAAATGTATATTACACATAAATGTGTTATTAATGAATATAATTTTTTATAGTGTTATGATGCATGAAATCGTGATTTTATAAACTGAAAATATTGAAGTAATGATTTTATAAGATTTACTTATAACAAGATGAATGTAAGGAATTCGAGTTTTTTTATAGGTATAAAAGTTGCTATTTTTTTAAGATTCTGGGTGTTACGTATAACTAGATACATAAATATGAAAAGAGATAAATAATTAAAATTTTTAAAAATTAAATATAATTACATAAAATTATTGACGCGGCCTAGTAACGACAGGCTAAAAGTGTAAAACGTTGACACTTGACACACCACCATTGCTTTTGTTTCACCATAAAAAACTATTTACGATTTTAAAAGAAATTTAATACTCTTTCTCGACTACTTAAATTTAAGTTAAACATAATTTTATGTAAGTAATATAAATGCTTAAACAATAGTTCAATTAATTATTTGCTTAATTATTTCAACTAATTTATGTAATTATTTTTGACAACTCATTAAACATAATCATGCATCTTTTTTATCGTTTTTAAAAAATTAAGTTAAAAACCAATAAAAGAGTTGATGAGAAAAAAGAGAAACAAAGAAATTGAAAAGAAGAAATAAAACGGATATGTTGTTAAAAGAAACTATTTGCTGACACTGTATTTCAAAAGTATCACGCACTTAAATTCTTGAAACCGGACATGTTGTTGAGCACAAACTATTCGCTGTCGTTGTATTGTACGGGTACTATGCTAGAATATAACAAAAAAGAGTGTTGTTGGATATATTTTTCTCTCTCTCAAATACATATGTTATATCAATAGATCAACCCTTTGAAGAGTAATTCCTATTTGAACAAAGTCTAATTCCGAATCGCGAGATACAAAATAAGTAAATGGCCAAAACGCATTAAAAACACAATCAACCCAAGTACCAAATAACTAACAATAAAATAAGCTTATAAACTATATATACCATAAACAAGCAACAAACAACCCAACCCAACCCAACCCAAAAGACATTAATTATCCAAAACAACAAAATAGATGCCATGCTGCAAAGCTGTCATGGAATGAAAGCCCATAAAGTTATAAATAATAGGTAAATCAATAAAACCAAACATGGTAGATGCAACCCAGCCACATTTAACTTGCAAAATTGCAGATTCAACAGTATTAATTAATTACTAAAACTTGGTAACATTGTACGTATATGCAATCATATTTACTACTTCTAGTTGCATCTACACCAACAAATTCGCCTTCAATGCTTTCCTTGACTATCAAATCCACAAAGGTTGAATCGCCAAATACTCCAAATGAATTAGAAATGTGAATGAATCAACAAAATCACATTTGTAACTCATTAACATGTAAGATCAAAAGGTTTTTAGACTAACGGTATCAAGGCAGGTTTTTCTTCCCTTTAAAGTTAAGGGTTCAAGTCATGTTGTGGGTATAATGTGTACGTTAGAATGGTGCAGGGCCGGCCCGGGCCTGGGCCACAAGGGCAATCGTACAGGGCCCAAAATTTCGAGGGGCCCACAAATAAAATAAAGCCTCTAAATATGTATTAAGCCTAGAAATTAAAAAGGATTACGCCCAATATTATGAAAAGGGCTCTGAAAGCAGGCTGTATTTCTTTTTTGTTTTGGCGTGAATGAATAAAAAAGACTGAAATTTGAAACGACAAACATCGGGAAGGAGAAGAAGAAAGATGCAGAAACTGATGGGGGTGTCCATTCATCTCCTTCGCCTCCGCAGTCCTCGTCATCGCCTCATCCGCATCGCCAAAACATTCACGGATCAAGATATTTTTGTTTGTAAGCCCGTAAGTTTTTGTTCTTCCTTAGTTCCTTATCCCGTTATTGCTTCAGAAAACTGAAACAAAAAATTCTTGTTTGTAATTTGTTTTAAGGTTTCTTGCCTAATTGTTTGTCAATTCTCCTCTGACTTTGAATCCGAATCGTATAGAAGATGTCACCCAAAAAGTGCATAGGTTAAATGAAAAACTAGCTATGATATTTATAAACACAACTATAAAACCCTAATTTTATGTGGGCCACCGTACACGAGATAAGCACAAGAAAATACAATTCGGACTCTAATTTGATCTACCACGTCGTGGATCAATTCGCCACCTCGTGCACCCTACGAAAGTTCTCAAAACTCCATGAACTCTCCCTTCACGCCATGCAACAAACTAATTCTCCAATACAAGTTAATTCCATGTGCAAATTAATTTGTCTCCATGTTGCACGTCGAGAACAAACACTTCACACACCGTGTTACCTTCACTTCGAAATCCGAAACTTTTTCTTCGATTGCCTCTCGTCGTGAACCGTCTTCCCCACGCCGTGAACCATCTTGGTTTAACAAACCAAAATACAACGTCACAGTCTTCATGTCAAGTAACCAGTCACCTCGCCAAGCTCCCCTTAATTAGCTTATATTTTCAATATTGTACTTTTAATTTCAAGTTACATCTAATTAAAAAATCATCATTGAATGATTAAAAAGTAACTTAATGCAAACAATCTGTGTACAAACGTCCTTTCAAACTAGGTAAATCTCAAACAATGTATATGCAATTGGATTTTTATAGATTAATACCAATTTGAGCTATTTTCTCGTAAAGCAAACCCAAAAGAAAAATGGAAAAGAAAAAAATATTCAAATTTTGGTTTCTAGGAGGAACATGTGTAAGTTGAGAAGAATCTTAAAGATGTACAGCGAGATGAACATAATCAACATAAGCATGTGTAGGTTAAGAAGAAATTTTGATTTCTCACATGTGGTGTTTTCGGCCGCGTCAAAATCCAAGCCTTAAAACCAGGTTGCTCGAAAAGTTGAGTATTTTCCTCGTTAGATGAGTGTGATTTTATAATGTGTTTAATAAGAATAATGGGTTACTTCATACATTATCAATTGGTTATGAGCAGAAACCCCACAAATTTACACAAAATATATAAACCATGATGATTGTAGCAGTTGGTTGTCGTTCTTATCATTGTGTAGGACAGAATGTAATTCTAAGAACCTCGCCAAATGGTAGTTGTTTGTCATTCCGTGTCGGTGTCTCTAAATAAGACCATCAGCATCCATCTCACTCTTCTCATACTCTCTCATGTGCCCGCTTTCCCTTTCATCTTACTTCAACCCACAAACCCTCACATTCATCTCACATCTTCCTTCTTTATATTAAAAAAATAAAATAAAATAAAAAGGCAGATAGAAGAAAGATAGAGAAAAGGAAGTGAGAAAAATGATGGAGAAAAGGCTCACGGGTTGGTGAACCAACTAGAGAGGCCTCACCAGCCCTCTCTCGTAGACCAATACCGACAGCCTGATGGTTCTTTATTCTCAACGATGATTCTTTGTTCTCCCTAACATCCGTGTTGCCGTTGTCAACACTTATGAACGAGTTGTTTAATCAAATGCTATTTTTTAGATAATTTAGTTTGTAACAAGTAAATATCTTAATAAAAAGTTTATTTAAATAATTTAGTAGATACACACTACTAGAAAAAAGGTTATTTCCGACGGTAAATTTCGTCGGAAATCCATTGGAAATGGCCTTTTTTAACGGATTTCCGACAGATTTTGTCCGTCGGAAAAAAAATTGCGACAAGAATTCCGACGGAGTATTATCTTTCCGACGAATTTATTCATCGAAAATCCGTCGGAGATTATAATTCAAATACGACACAATGTTCATAATTTCCGACAGATTTCCAATAAACTTCCAACACATTTTGGATGAATTTTGACGAACTTCCAACTGATTTTTGACGAATTTACAACGGATTTCCGACAAACTACCGACAGATTTTCAACGAATTTTCGATCAATTTACGACAAATTTATGACAAATTTCTGACGGATTTCCAATGATCTTCCAACGGATTTTTGACTAATTTGTGACAACTTTCCTACGGATTTTCTACTAATCTACAACCAATTTGCAACGAAATTTCTGACAAATTTCGGACGCATTTCCAACCGATTCTAAATATAATTTGAAACAAATTTTGGCGTTTCTATTAAATTTCTACGCAATTTTCTAGGAAATATTTAAAACAAATATCAAGCATCCAATTTTGATAACAATGTAAATAACATAATTATAGAAAATATATAAACATTTATAAGCACATACCAAAACACATAAATTTGATAACAAACTTCAAATTGAACAAATATCCAAATCTTCCGGATCATACCATTTGTTAATAAGGCATTAAAGTATGCAAATAATTTCTGTTTAAATAATAAGCGATATCAATACTAGCTAGGAGGTAGGAGAGTCTCTTATTCAAAATCTTCAAATTATCATCCAGCTTTTCATTCGTTTGCATAGTTTTTTCCCATAATTGAGTCACCCGTTCTTCCGTGTCATTCAATCTTTATATCTACATAGTTAAACACATACAAATTACTCTACAAAAAAATGTCATTTAATAGCATACAAAAGGTGCCACAAAAAACTAAAAAAGTGCCACTAAAGGCCACTTTGGGAATCATCTGTTGGTTCTATGTGCACAAGACACAAATTAATACGATATTACTGATAATAAATAAACCCATAGGGTCACACATTTACAATCAATGGACACCAATTACATATTTGAATATGATTTAAATATGTTTCCAACTCGTTATATATATATAAGTATATATGCATTATTGCATATTATTATTTATGTGAAATAATAATATCACTCTTGTATATTGATACAAGATAATGCATATGAAATACATAAATATAAACATATGATTTTATATATGTATAAATGTATATTTGTTACAAGTAAATTGTTACTAGTAACAATTATATAAATGTATGTATATCCTTGTTACAAGTAAAGAGTTACTAGTAACAATCAAGTATGTATATAAAATACATGTAGATGTATTTTATACATTGTATGGCATGGTCTAGTATATTTTTATATATTTTAAAGATATAAAACTAGAAATCATCACAATAAACCAAAGGGGGGCCATGTTGACTTCTTGTATGCAACAATTAGACAAGTATGGTACCAAGAAATCAAGAAAGGAAGACAAGCAAAGAGGGGGCCTCCCTCTCCCTCTTTTTTACGGCCAAAACTAAGCCAAAGAGGGGCCTCCCTCTTGTTGTGGTGTTTTCTTGGTTTTTATATGCATGTATGTCCCTTTTGTGTTTACTACTACATGCTACCACCTTTGCTATTCTTCAAGAAAACATCTAAGTGTTCTTAGATATTTAAAACATCCTTACTTTATAGTATTGGTGTTTCAAGTGAGCAAAGTGTGATACTAGAATACATACTCATATACATACATAGTAAGTTCAAGAAGAAGAACAAGAGGTTGTTGCTTGCTTGCTTGAATTTCAAGGGTTGGAGAGACTAGCATCTTGGAGGTGTTGGACTCATTGATTTGTGGATACCTTGGAGGAAGTCTTCTCTTGGCTTCTCATAGATCAACCACTTCATCAACGGTTTACTCACGCTACAAAGGTTGTAGTTCTAAACACCCTATGGTTGTTTTGTTTCTTAAGGCTTGCATATGGATCATTGGTGGGGAGTTTTAAAAGTTTAAAATTGTTGTTCATGCTTCCGTTGCTAAAATATATTTTGAAAAACCGAACAAACCCCAACATCATCGACACACAAAAAAGTGCCACTAAGAGCGCTACAACTAAAGGTTTTTAGTGTCACTTTTTTTGTTTGCCGACTGTAAGGATTTTAATGACACTTTTATTTTTGCCACAATAAATGAGAAACACTTTTGTGATACCACCCATCTTTCTTAATTTCTCTCCACGTAGTGAACTTATTACTATTTACTATTCTGCAAATGTAAAAGAGAGTTTTACCTGAATATAATTATTTCAAGCCGGCCACCATTTCCTAGTTGGAAGCAAGTCCTCTGGTCCACATCCTGAATTAGATAAAAGTTAATTAACAATAAGTCCATAGTATTAATAGTTGCACACTAATTTTCAAGATTATTAACCATAAGTCTATAGCAAGATTGGCATACAATGTTCGCACATTACATAATCATGTGTTGTTGAAGCTGATAAAAGCCATCATAAGTCTGTAACAGAATTAGCTTAAATCCTAACATTTGGCAGGTGAGAATAAAATACATACATCACTCTTTGTTTAACCACATTAGCTCCAGAACATCAAAGTGAATCAATGCTTATGACCTACAATGAGCAAGAAAACCGAGTACGTATATCTTCTTATTTATAAGATAAATACCATTCAACAATTGGTTGATCTGCAAGAATAAAAAAGGAAGAATGTGAAATGATACACGAATAATGTTCATATTTACCACATATGATAATTTAGCAATTGATGAAAGCATACCAACATAAAGAAACGGAAATCCATGTAAACCATATAGCAATAACAAGAGCTATACATAAGTAAATGACAGAATTCAGCAACATTTTTAGCCACGAGCTTGTGCTCATTTGTGAATGTATCAAAGCTCACAAGAGCATATAGCAATAACATTTTGTAAGAACATATTTCTTAACTTGAAACACAGACAAATCTACCATTCCCTATCATTCAAAGAAGCTCTACACAAATAAGAGGAATGAATCATCTTAGTAAACAATAACCAATTGAATTACACAAATATATTTCTTAACTTGCATCATGGTAGTAATGTATTTAGGTATGTTACTTACATATTGTAGTACTTGTATGTCCTTAAGTTACGTCTCTCCCTCTTTCGCGTATATTTAAGTCTATTACAATACATCGAAAATTATCTTTGTAAACACAAACAGATCATTAGCATTAACATAAACAAATTACAAACTCCAAATTCTATCATTTATATATTTCAAATTACAAACTCAAAGTTCTTTAAGTTATATATTCCTGTTTCTAGTTATATAACAAATTCTAGTTATATATATTTCAAGGATCGCATAACAACTTCACGAAACACACAAACTTTTTTTTGGAAAGCCAAAATCAAAACCCACATAAAAAAATAAAGAAACTTGAATAAAATTAGCTTACAGAACATTGACATTTGCAAGAACCTTCAAATATTCCTCGTAAGAGCATCTCCCGAGTAGGTAATACACCATATCTATTTTCTTTAACAAAACTCAAAACCTGTGAGCTTCTTAACACAATATATACACATACACACATGTGGCTATATGTGTTCGAGTTGTATATAAACCGCAAATGGAACTCACCTTGTCAAACACGTGACTACCAATTGAGGATTTCATCAAATGATTCACATACCCATCTTCAAACAGCTGAAAATGAACAAGTTAATCCGTTATTTCTTCATATATTTTATCTAGAAATTATAAGGTTAAAGTTGAAACAATGAAATAGATAGGAAGATTTGAGATGGATATTGCTTGGAGAGAGTTCAGTAAACTCTAGAAGCGTTTTACCTCTGGAAGCGGCAGCCACATGTGAGGAGGGTGATGAAGAATTAGGGTCTAGAGTTTAAAGAGATATGAGGCGGTGGTGGGTATGAACTAATCGTCAACGGTAGTGGTGGTTGTCGAGGAGCGACAGCAGGGTTTCCGAGCAACAGCGGTGGTTGTCAGTTGAAGAAACATTTGCGAGGAATCATCCGGTGTGGAAGAACCATTGGCGGCGACGATGGTTTTTTTCTTCACGCACAATCAACCCGTCGGTCATAAACCAAGAGTTATGGCAGAATAATCAGAAAGGTGTGGAGAGGGAGAGAAGGGGTCTGTGAAATATTTGGGGGGAATGAAAAATATCAATAGGGTTTGGGGGAAGAGCAGCCTCATTAAAATACAACGGAGGGAAAACGAAAAGAAATAGCGCCAAGTTGAATTTTTTATTTTAGTTACTGTGGCACGTTTATATATTATTGAAGATTGTTTAAAATGATTTAGTGGCATATATATAATCTTGGCATAGAATCTAGGAACATATAATGGCACATAAACATTTTGTACCACTAATAACTATACACCTTAGCAGCAAAAAAAAGTTAAACGCCATTACAAACATTTTCTCTTTGAAGGTGTTTTGCATGATTATAGGTTCTTGTCACATTGTGAACAAAAGAGGTCAGGGGCGGACCCAGGATTTGAAATAGATGGTAGCACTTATGTATAGTTTTAAGAAACTTTTTGAGTATGTATTGTTTAAGAAAATAGACAACTTTTCTTTTGTTAGAAAAGTTATGGATTTTCTTGTTGGCAACTTATATATGTTTATATATTTATTTTGGGAAACAACCAAACCACATGCATGTTTGGTTGTAAAAGTTGCCTAAATATCAAGTGTTGATATATATGTTTGTTTGAGTGTATGTTGTGCATAACAAGCCATGGACCTTTTGTGATGTGTTGGAAATTCGATTTGGTTGTAAAATTATTTTTCATTTGGTATGTAATAATAATTTTACTTTTGTTTCATCTTGTTGTATTTTGTAAGTAGTAGAATAGTTTAGACTAGTTTACTTTTATAAAAATGTAACAAGATGAAGAAATGACCAAGTTGGAGTTTTCAAGTGTGGTGGAGTCAACCATGAAGGCTTGGAGTCATTTGCACTACAAGGAGTTGTTTTGGCAAGTGGGAGCTTCAAGTTCATCACAAGAGAAATATTTGGTCCTTAGTTATGACTTGGTATTTTTGTATGGCTCACAAAAATACCACTTAGGATAAATGGCTTGGTTATGCACTTATACATGTTATTTGTGTGTGTTTATGTTTATATTATTATGCATGGTTGAAAATGGGATTTTTTTGCATGCTAGATAATATTTTTACATAATATAAATCACACAATGGGAGTTTGGTATTTTAAGTTGACATAACATAAGATGTAAAATGAATTTTATATAAAAGGAGTTTTGTAAAGATTAAAATTCATTATGTCAAAATATATATCTTTATATATATATATATATATGAGTTTTATAAAATAGAGATTTTAAAACTCAACCAAACTCCATTCAAGCTTAATAATAAAATGGTTTTATTACAAGCTAAAATTGGTCGTATTTGCGCGCTCGAAACTACACACGTTAATATAGGATATTAATACTAGTTTAAAATTGAACGCGTTGAGAGTTCGTAAAATATGGATTTTAAGAATACTCAAGACCAATATATATATAAAATATGATTTTATCAAAACGTGGACTTATTATTGTATGCATGCAATACTAGTCACACGACTCGTTTTGTTTTATTTAATAAATATACAAAACGGTAAAAGCCCTTTTTCAAAACGTAAGTCTATGCCATCCCATTTTAAGACACTCGCTTGTTGCAACGACACTCACGTGGAGAGAGCATTAGCCAAACGCGTGGATTGTTTTTGTAACAACCGAGGTGTTTTTCCGCGAATTCCATGAACGTCTTGGGCCGGAAATTCACCGTCTTGAAATAGGACGACTTAATTGGAATCTTATTACGGAGAGAGCATTAGCCAAACGTAAGGAAGCCCGAGGCATAGATGGGATCAAACATGTCAAAATTGACAATCGTTGTCTAGGATCCCATAAAGATCTAGGAATTACATACGAGATGTAATTGGTAAACGTTACCTACCTTGTTGTTTTAACTTGATGGAGAGAGCATTAGCCAAACATTCAAGGTTAAGTTCAACTTGGATCCTAGCCTTTAAAAATTAAAGAATTTTATAATTCTAAAGGGTATTAATTATTAAAGGATTAAATATCAAAAATACTAAATTGAACTTTGTTAATTTTGTAGATGGCCCCTAACTCAACTACGCCCGTTAACAACTTATCTCTTCGTTCAATCTTAGAGAAAGAAAAACTCAATGGTACAAATTTCTTAGACTGGTATCGTAACTTGAGAATCGTTCTTAAGCACGAAAAGAAATTGTACGTACTTGAGGATCCCGTCCCTGAGGAACCTCCATTGACTGCGGCCAAAGCCGTTAGGGATGCTTGGGTGAAGCATTCCGACGACTCGGTCGAAATTTCATGCCTCATGCTTGCTACCATGTCTCCGGATCTTCAAAAGAACCTTGAGGAGCATGAAGCATATGAGATGCTTAGCCAGCTTAAGGAAATGTTCCAAAAGCAAGCGAAGCAAGAACGCTTTGAGGTCACTCGAGCCTTCCATGCATGCAAGATAGAGGAAGGTCAATCCGTTAGCGACTATGTGCTAAAGATGAAAGGATAGATTGACCAGCTTGCTAGGCTTGGATCTCCCATAACCAACGAGTTTGCACAGGATATGATCCTTAACTCGTTGACCAAAGCCTATGATCAATTTGTCATGAATTATAACATGAACAATTGGGAGAAATCTGTCTCAGAGTTGCATGGGATGCTTAAAACTGCTGAGAGTAAGATTCCAAGCAAAACACCTTAAGTCTTGATGATTCAAGAAGGGAAAATCAAGAAGAAAAAGAAAAACAACTCAAAAGGGAAAGGCAAAGCGAAGGCAAAGGGAAAGGACAAAGGCAAGCAAGTTGCCAAGGCCCCTACACCCAAGACGGCGGGAAAGGTTCCCAAGAATGACCCGTGCTTTGAATGCGGGGTGGTAGGACATTGGAGGCGCAATTGTCCAACCTACCTTGCAGAGTTGAAAAAGAAGAAGGCTGGCGAGGCTAGCACTTCAGGTATATATATGATTGAAATGTATACTTTTTCCATTAATTCCTGGGTATTTGATACCGGTTGTGGAACTCACATTTGTAACAATGTGCAGGGGTTGAGAAAAAGTAAGCTGCTGAAGCCAGGCGATTTGGATCTCCACGTGGGCAATGGAGCAAATGTTGCTGTTGAAGCCCTTGGAACTTTTGAATTATTATTACCAAATGGCCTGTACTTAATATTAAACAATTGTTGTTATGTACCTAGTTTAACTAGGAATATTATTTCAGTAGCTCGGTTAAGAGAATCTGGATTCACTTTTGGTTTCGTTGATGATGGCATTCGTGCCTTCAAAAACGACATTTTGTATTTTGAGGCTCGGCCTCTTAATGGAATATATGAAGTTAATCTTAAAAGATCTCTTGATGATAATTCTATATATACCACTAGCACCAAACGACCTAAGCATGACTTAAGTCAAACATACCTATGGCATTGTCGACTTGGTCATATAAACAAGAAACGCATTGCAAAACTTCAAAAGGATGGAATTTTAAAATCAAACGATTCTAGCTCATTTGAAGTTTGCGAATCATGTTTATATGGGAAGATGACTAAGGCTCCTTTCTCCGGTTCAAGTGAAAGAGCCAAAGATCTATTAGGAATCATACATACGGATGTATGCGGTCCTTTTAGATCAATGTCTAGGGATGGTGATAGATACTTCGTTACATTCACCGATGATTATAGTAGATTTGGTTATGTTTATTTGATGAAACATAAACATGAAACATTTGAGATGTTCAAGCTGTTTCAAAACGAAGTACAAAATCAACTCAACAAAACAATCAAGGCCCTTCGTTCCGATCGAGGTGGTGAGTACTTAAGCCAAGAGTTTATGGATCATCTTAGTAATTGTGGGATTATCTCACAACTTACTCCTCCTAGAACACCACAACATAATGGTGTATCTAAAAGGAGGAACCGAACTCTACTAAATATGGTTCGGTCTATGATGAGCCGAAGTACTCTACCCTCGTCCTTTTGGAGTTATGCTTTATTAACTGCTGCGCGCATATTGAATATGGTTCCAACCAAGAAGGTAGATAAGACACCATATGAGATGTGGCATGGAAAGGTTCCAAACTTATCTTACTTGAAAGTCTGGGGCTGTGAGGCTCATGTACGACAAGAAGCTTTAAGCAAACTCGATCCTAGATCTATCAAATGTAATTTTGTGGGATATCCTAAAGATTCATTAGGATATTATTTCTACAACCCAGCTGAGAACAAAGTGTTTGTTTCTAGGCATGCCACTTTCTTAGAAAAGGAGTTTCTTTCGAAAGAGGCAAGTGAGAGCAATATAGACCTTGAAGAAATTCAAGAACCACAAAATACAAGTCAGGTTGACACTAGCACTCAACAAACGGTTGTTGAACCTGAACAATTGGTTGTTCAAGAACCTACTGAAACACAAAGTGTTCGTAGATCTGGTAGACCTCGTCAAGAACCCGAGAGATACGGATTTCTCGTGTCCAATGATGAGATTTTCTTGGTAGACTCTTCTGAGCCTACTAACTACCAAGATGCTATATCGGATCCGGAATCCGATAAATGGCTTGATGCCATGAACACTGAGATGCAGTCCATGTATGAAAATCAAGTATGGGACTTGGTTGATCTTCCTCCCAATAGTAAGACTGTAGGGAGCAAGTGGGTCTTCAAGAAGAAGACAGACATGGATGGAAATGTACACACATTTAAGGCAAGGCTAGTGGCGAAAGGTTTCACTCAAACTCATGGTATTGACTATGATGAAACTTTCTCTCCGGTAGCCATGATTAAATCTATTAGAATACTTATTGCCATAGCTGCATATTATGACTATGAGATATGGCAAATGGATGTCAAAACGGCTTTTCTAAATGGACACTTAAGTGAAGATGTCTATATGGTTCAGCCTGAAGGTTTTGTAGATCCTAAATATCCTAATAAGGTGTGCAAGCTTAAAAGATCCATCTATGGACTAAAGCAAGCATCTCGAAGTTGGAATCTTCGATTTGATGAGAAAATAAAAGAGTTTGGTTTTATCAAATCAGAAGATGAACCGTGTGTTTACAAGAAAACTAGTGGGAGCGCAGTGGCATTCCTTGTCTTGTATGTTGATGACATACTACTCATTGGAAACGACATCCCGACCTTGCAAGACATCAAGTCTTGGCTTGGGAAGTGTTTCTCAATGAAAGACTTGGGAGAAGCCGCCTACATTCTTGGAATAAAGATCTATAGGGATAGATCTAGGCGTCTTATTGGCCTAAGTCAAAGTGCATATATTGACAAAATCTTGAAACGATTCAAGATGGAGAATTCTAAGAGAGGATTCTTGCCAATGGCACTAGGCACGGTTTTGAGTAAAGCTCAAAGCCCTAGCACAAGAGAAGAGCTAGATAGAATGAGTGAGATCCCATATGCTTCTGCAATTGGATCCATCATGTATGCCATGCTATGCACTAGGCCAGATGTCTCGTATGCTTTGAGCATGACGAGCAGATACCAGCAAAACCCAGGAGATAGCCATTGGATGGCAGTCAAGAACATTTTAAAATACTTGAGAAGAACCAAAGACATGTTCTTGATCTATGGGGGTTTGGAAGAAGATCTTTGTGTAAAGTGTTACACAGATGCTAGTTTCCAAACGGATCGAGATGATTCTCGATCACAATCGGGCTATGCCTTCGTTATGAATGGAGGCGCGGTTGCTTGGAAAAGTTCTAAGAAAAGTGTAGTTGCACAATCCACTACAGAATCTGAATACATTGCTGCTTCTGAGGCTGGACAAGAAGCTGCATGGATGAAGAAGTTCATTGCTGACCTTGGGGTAGTAACAAGCATTCAAGACCCCATAGAAATATTTTGTGATAATGAAGGTGCTATTGCCCAGGCAAAAGAACCTAGATCACATCACAGCACCAAACACATCCTCAGGCGTTTCCACTACATACGGGATATAGTGGATAGAGGAGATGTGTGTATTCGCAAAGTTCATACAGATCAGAATCTTGCAGATCCTTTTACGAAACCTCTTGCCTCGACTAAGCATGAGTCTCATACTAGGGCAATAGGTCTTCGCTTTGCAAGGGATTGGATTTGAATTGTAATTTAGTATTTGGATATTTTGGAACATTATGACAATATCTATTTTATCTGAATGATGTATGGGATATGATCACTTCATTAATATATATTGTGTTCTTTATTAGCATGTTTAAATCCATGAATAATTCTTTATTCTAAAACGTCCATAGTCGGTTATAACTATGGGAATAGTTATGAATTAAGACTAATGTGAATAAGTTGGTTGACTTTCATTCATGATGAAAGTAGGCAAAAGGGTTTGCAGCCAAATTCACTAATGTTTGTTAGGGAACAAACATTGGACATGACCCGCTCTTAAGATCGCTTCATGGATCAGTGTCATAAGTAAATCTTGAGAAAAAGGTGGTATCTTTGTATCCTTAGACCTGAGACACATATTGGGACTCGAGTATGAGGAGTATCATGCTTTAATGTGGTTAAACGCTATCTTTAACCGGGTAGTTATAAAGGCCATTATTAGGTATGATATGAGTCTTATAAGAGACGTATGTGGTCAAGATGGAATTTGTTTCTCTCATTTAATTGGGAGTATAATATCTCTGGGCTCTAAAACAAGTTGAACATTATATGAGAATTGATGACGATCCATGTCTCATGTTCAATGAGATGTTAAAACAAAGGGATAATTGATGACTTACCTATAACAACGATTTGTAGCTAGTGAGTTAACTTCGTTGGTGAAAGTGTTGATCAACACACTTTATTTATTATTAGGGGCAATGGGATGTTGCTAGACGTTCTTACCATTGTCTATATCGGCTTAAGTTGTAACTTGTGCAAGTGGGAGATTGTTGGTTCTATGTGCACAAGACACAAATTAATACGATATTACTGATAATAAATAAACCCATAGGGTCACACATTTACAATCAATGGACACCAATTACATATTTGAATATGATTTAAATATGTTTCCAACTCGTTATATATATATAAGTATATATGCATTGTTGCATATTATTATTTATGTGAAATAATAATATCACTCTTGTATATTGATACAAGATAATGCATATGAAATACATAAATATAAACATATGATTTTATATATGTATATATATATGTATAAATGTATATTTGTTACAAGTAAATTGTTACTAGTAACAATTATATAAATGTATGTATATCCTTGTTACAAGTAAAGAGTTACTAGTAACAATCAAGTATGTATATAAAATACATGTAGATGTATTTTATACATTGTATGGCATGGTCTAGTATATTTTTATATATTTTAAAGATATAAAACTAGAAATCATCACAATAAACCAAAGGGGGGCCATGTTGACTTCTTGTATGCAACAATTAGACAAGTATGGTACCAAGAAATCAAGAAAGGAAGACAAGCAAAGAGGGGGCCTCCCTCTCCCTCTTTTTTACGGCCAAAACTAAGCCAAAGAGGGGCCTCCCTCTTGTTGTGGTGTTTTCTTGGTTTTTATATGCATGTATGTCCCTTTTGTGTTTACTACTACATGCTACCACCTTTGCTATTCTTCAAGAAAACATCTAAGTGTTCTTAGATATTTAAAACATCCTTACTTTATAGTATTGGTGTTTCAAGTGAGCAAAGTGTGATACTAGAATACATACTCATATACATACATAGTAAGTTCAAGAAGAAGAACAAGAGGTTGTTGCTTGCTTGCTTGAATTTCAAGGGTTGGAGAGACTAGCATCTTGGAGGTGTTGGACTCATTGATTTGTGGATACCTTGGAGGAAGTCTTCTCTTGGCTTCTCATAGATCAACCACTTCATCAACGGTTTACTCACGCTACAAAGGTTGTAGTTCTAAACACCCTATGGTTGTTTTGTTTCTTAAGGCTTGCATATGGATCATTGGTGGGGAGTTTTAAAAGTTTAAAATTGTTGTTCATGCTTCCGTTGCTAAAATATATTTTGAAAAACCGAACAAACCCCAACATCATCGACACACAAAAAAGTGCCACTAAGAGCGCTACAACTAAAGGTTTTTAGTGTCACTTTTTTTGTTTGCCGACTGTAAGGATTTTAATGACACTTTTATTTTTGCCACAATAAATGAGAAACACTTTTGTGATACCACCCATCTTTCTTAATTTCTCTCCACGTAGTGAACTTATTACTATTTACTATTCTGCAAATGTAAAAGAGAGTTTTACCTGAATATAATTATTTCAAGCCGGCCACCATTTCCTAGTTGGAAGCAAGTCCTCTGGTCCACATCCTGAATTAGATAAAAGTTAATTAACAATAAGTCCATAGTATTAATAGTTGCACACTAATTTTCAAGATTATTAACCATAAGTCTATAGCAAGATTGGCATACAATGTTCGCACATTACATAATCATGTGTTGTTGAAGCTGATAAAAGCCATCATAAGTCTGTAACAGAATTAGCTTAAATCCTAACATTTGGCAGGTGAGAATAAAATACATACATCACTCTTTGTTTAACCACATTAGCTCCAGAACATCAAAGTGAATCAATGCTTATGACCTACAATGAGCAAGAAAACCGAGTACGTATATCTTCTTATTTATAAGATAAATACCATTCAACAATTGGTTGATCTGCAAGAATAAAAAAGGAAGAATGTGAAATGATACACGAATAATATTCATATTTACCACATATGATAATTTAGCAATTGATGAAAGCATACCAACATAAAGAAACGGAAATCCATGTAAACCATATAGCAATAACAAGAGCTATACATAAGTAAATGACAGAATTCAGCAACATTTTTAGCCACGAGCTTGTGCTCATTTGTGAATGTATCAAAGCTCACAAGAGCATATAGCAATAACATTTTGTAAGAACATATTTCTTAACTTGAAACACAGACAAATCTACCATTCCCTATCATTCAAAGAAGCTCTACACAAATAAGAGGAATGAATCATCTTAGTAAACAATAACCAATTGAATTACACAAATATATTTCTTAACTTGCATCATGGTAGTAATGTATTTAGGTATGTTACTTACATATTGTAGTACTTGTATGTTACTTACATATTTAGGTATGTTACTTACATTATAAGGTTAAAGTTGAAACAATGAAATAGATAGGAAGATTTGAGATGGATATTGCTTGGAGAGAGTTCAGTAAACTCTAGAAGCGTTTTACCTCTGGAAGCGGCAGCCACATGTGAGGAGGGTGATGAAGAATTAGGGTCTAGAGTTTAAAGAGATATGAGGCGGTGGTGGGTATGAACTAATCGTCAACGGTAGTGGTGGTTGTCGAGGAGCGACAGCAGGGTTTCCGAGCAACAGCGGTGGTTGTCAGTTGAAGAAACATTTGCGAGGAATCATCCGGTGTGGAAGAACCATTGGCGGCGACGATGGTTTTTTTCTTCACGCACAATCAACCCGTCGGTCATAAACCAAGAGTTATGGCAGAATAATCAGAAAGGTGTGGAGAGGGAGAGAAGGGGTCTGTGAAATATTTGGGGGGAATGAAAAATATCAATAGGGTTTGGGGGAAGAGCAGCCTCATTAAAATACAACGGAGGGAAAACGAAAAGAAATAGCGCCAAGTTGAATTTTTTATTTTAGTTACTGTGGCACGTTTATATATTATTGAAGATTGTTTAAAATGATTTAGTGGCATATATATAATCTTGGCATAGAATCTAGGAACATATAATGGCACATAAACATTTTGTACCACTAATAACTATACACCTTAGCAGCAAAAAAAAGTTAAACGCCATTACAAACATTTTCTCTTTGAAGGTGTTTTGCATGATTATAGGTTCTTGTCACATTGTGAACAAAAGAGGTCAGGGGCGGACCCAGGATTTGAAATAGATGGTAGCACTGGACCTAAAATTTGAAATGGATGGTAGCACCGTCTCGAAAAAAAATCAAAATTTATACTACGCGAAATCAAAATTTACACTACGCGAACAAAATTAGATGGTATCCCGTGCCACCGTTCTCTTACCCTTGGGTCCGCCCCTGAAAGGGGTAGCTTAGAAGTAGGTTTAAAGAGAGTTATGATATAAAAGAATGCATGTGTGTGTCTATATATAAATATACGAAGAATGTTCAATATAGTCCATAATTAATTTATAGTTCTAAGGAACTAATTTGCGCTTTTGAATCAATGACATTAACGATCTTGATTGCATTTTAAAATTTTGGATGGAGTGGCATTTTCGTAATTCACGTGTGATGCTTTTACAAATCATATGTGACCGTATACTTAACCAAATTTGGTTAAAAGATGTTGATCATGGTGAGCAACTTGGTCAGCTATAGTACGTCGATGGCGGTGGTGGTGGTCGATGGTGGCAACGGTGTTAATGGTACTTTTTTTATGGCAATAGTAAGTTGTGGTGGTGGTTGATGACAACAGTGGTGGTAGTTGGTAGAAGTGGCAATAAGAAGTGTAGGTGGTGGTAGTGGTGACGATCAACAATGTAGAGGTTGCCTCGTAAGTGGTGGTTAAAGGTTTTAGTGAGCGGTAAGCCTCGTAACATCCCTTTATATGCCATGTTCGGTTAAAGCTGAGTATATATGTCATAACATGTCTTGGTGAAGCTTAGTAAATTATTGCATACATGACATTATAATATTATATTAAGCCATAATAGTCGCATTAGTCCTTGTTCAAGTCACATAAGTCAGTAATGGGTCTTTTTTTAAATCACAGGTGAAATAATTCACCTTTGTAGGTCAATTATGTATATTAATGAATTATAACGTGTTTTAATGTGTTTTAAAAGGCCATGATGTGTTTTGGTACGTTATACAACTCACAATAGGTCATACTATGTTGATTAGGTCATATTGGTCTTTTAACAAGCCTTGATTTAATAGACTAAAGAAATTATAGCCACACTTAGTTGAATACTAATGATATTATAACATGTTCACAACGGGTCAATATGTTAAATCACAATGATATTGTCAATCGTAATCATAGACTGATCATAATTAAAGTAAATTGCTCATATGCATACTCTTGGTCGTTTATGGTAATCATGAAACATGGTTGGGTCATTGTATTGATTAATCACAATTGGATTTAGTTATTCACAAATAGAGTTTGTTGATACAGGTCAATCATAGTCCAACATGGTAAGTCAAGGCCAGTCACAAATCTTACTTAATTAAATTTGGTTAAAAGGCGTCGATCGTAGTGATTGTTGTTGTCTGCCTACTGATACACACATGTCGGTATTGCTACTAATCAAACACATCCCTATTGGGTCGCACACCGAGGATCGATCTCGACAGCACAAACGAGGAGAGGGAATGCATCATATTATTGCTTAGACTTGTAAAAGATAAATATTTTATTTTATTATTTATTCCGTTGCATTTATTTGATCAAAGTTTTGAATTTAAAGTAGCATTTAATTATACGGATGGTCCTATAAATAAAATCGGGGTGTTACACACATATACACACCTTGAATTTCGTCATAAATCCGTCGGCACCGTTTAATATTTTCCAACGAAATTCCGAAGGATCAATATTTGTCGGAAATCCGTCGTTATATACTTAGCTAGTCCGTGAGAAAGATGCTATATTTTTCAACGAATTTCCTACATATCACAATTTATCAAAAATATTTGAGAAATCCGTTGATATATAGGAACTCCAACCTTGGAAATTCGTTGAAAATATATTTTCCAATGAATTTCATACGAATCACAATTTGTCGGAAATTAGTCGGAACTCCGTCATTATATAATTAACCACTCCAACCTCGGAATTTTGTCAAAAATCCATCGGAACAATTTAATATTTTTCAACGAGTTTCCTATGGATCACTATTTGTCGAAAATCCTTTGAAAATTGTCGGAAATTTGAAGTTATATAATTAGGTACTTCACCCTCGGAATTTTCTTCGGCAAACTGTCAGAACAATTTAATATTTTTCAATGAATTTTCTTACGGATCACTATTAGTTGGAAATCCATCGCAAATTTGTCGGAAATCCGTCGTTATATAATTAGTTACTCCACCCTCGGAATTTTGTCGGCAAACCGTCAAAACGATTTAATATTTTCCAATGAATTTCCTATGGATTACTATTTCTCGGAAATCCGTAGAAAATCTGTCGGAAATCCGTCGTTATGTAATTAGTTACTCTACCCTCGGAATTTCGTCGGCAAACCGTCGGAATGATTTAATATTTTCCAATGAATTTCCTACGGATTACTATTTGTTGGAAATTCGTCGCAAATCTGTCGCAAATCCATCGTTATGTAATTAGTTACTCTACCCTCGGAATTTCGTCGGAAAACCGTAGGAATTTTCCGACGGATTTTTATCCGTCGGAAATATCCGTCGGAAAAAGCCTTTTTTCTAGTAGTGACATTTACCTATTTTTGTGGTTCTTCATGTAAACAAATATACTAGTTTGATTAAATTAGAAAAATTCAAATTTAGATATCAAAAGATTCTACAAAAAATTTGATGATAATGTTATGTATGAATTTTTGATTTCTAATAGATTTACCTCTCTTTTAAGAGATTTTATATCCATATGTATGTTTTACAATTTTACTACATATTTTAGCACTCTTTAACTATAGAAACAGAATCAAGGGAGAACATATTTTCAAAAATAACAAATCTAGACGTTTAAAATCTTGATCCGAGGGCTTTACAAATATGATGCATATAATAGATGCATCTACAAAAACTAGACGCACATACCATGTTTATTACTATTTGCATATGTTTTAATATAATTTAAAAGTTTATTGGTTTTATACTATTTTGAATAAAAATGAAAGTAATTTGGTCAATTTTCTTGATTTTTGCAATTGCATATCATGTATTATGCGAGAATGGTGTTTTTCCCGAAACCTTACCCATAAACATTTAAAATTTACTTTAACAATTCGTCGTGTTTATACATAAGGTGTTAAGATGTTAGGGTTGGATGGTGACCTATTTCCAAATATTGTGCCAAACATCTATACTACATTATAATATATTAGCGCGCGCGCACACACACACACACTCTCTCTCATTATATTTAATCACTTAAAATTTTAACAATAAAAAATTACTGATATCTCTCAAATAACCTAACTCTCACCGGTGGCCATCACCAACTCATTATCCCATACCAATTACCATCACAATTTCCCACCTACATTAACACAACTTTCAAGACCAGACAATTTTTCTCTCTTTTTATTTTTATAAATTAAGGTTTTCTTTTTGTTTTGTTGTTTTTTTAATATTTGTTCTAAAAGACAACAAGGAGTTAATAGGAAAAAAGAAATAAATAAAAACGACAATAGAAAATAAATAAAAACGACAATAGAAAAAGAGAAATAAATAAAAACAACGTATTGTCGATGTATTCATGTAATAGAGAGATAGTATGTTTATGTTTCTTGGTGTTCCATTCAATGAATGGTAATAGATAGTATTCTTGATCGGTCATTCTTTATAAATTAAGATTTTTTTGTTTTATTATTTTTTAAAATTTATTCTAAAAGTCGACAAAGAGTTAATAGGAAAAGAGTAATAAATAAAAACGGCACGTTACCGGATATAAACTATTTATCATCACAACATTCTAGCATGATACCTGTATAATACTAGAATGCTTATAAATTCCTAGTGATAGTATTGAATGTTTTATTAGTTTAATTATCCATTGTTGATATGTATGCTGTGTGCTTGTCAACTCATTTAGACACGTCAAGTGTTAAAAAAACAACGAAACAAAAAAGGTCTAGAATTAGTTGGAAAAATAAAAGCATCAAAAAAACATTTTTGAAATATGTATACATATGAACGAGAAATAAATAGTTTAAAGTTGACGTCTTGAAAAAACATTGAAGAGAAACTAAAAGAAGAATACGATATTGTTATCGAATAGCACCAAATGAAAATTTGTTATAACTAGGATAATTTAACATGTAGTCAAAATTATAAAACAAGACAAAGAATTTGTATACACAAAAGTCCTACAATTTATTTATTTATTTATTTAAAGTAAAAAAAGAATAAGAGACGGAGACAAACGTTGCATTGGTAGAAAAATAACAATCCTTTACCCCAAATCTTGAGGGTGCGCTCACACATTTTGACCCTTTTTCTCATTTAATTATTTACAAATCTGGAAACTCGTATATATCTTCTCCATCACAATTCCCATCCACTTCGTTCGTTATAATCCTGGTTTTTGTTTATGTGGATTTCTGGATTCTGTTTTTGTTTATAGAAAGAAGAACTAGGGTTTTTCTTTAATGGGTGTCGAGGGCGAGTCAACTCAAACATCCGTTGACGGTGGCGATGCGCAGATCAACCTCAACATCCGATGCTCCAACGGCAACAAGTTCTCGGTGCGAGCCACCCTCCGATCAACCGTCGTTGCTTTCAAGGATCTTTTGGCACAAAACTGCGATGTTCCTGCCAATCAACAAAGGTTGATCTATAAAGGAAGAATATTGAAGGATGATCAAACCCTAGATACTTATGGTAACATTTTTCTATCGTGATTCGGTTTCGGAAACTCTGACAGTTTAAATTTGATTTGATTTTGTCTTGTATTGTTATGTGCCTGAATGCGTCTGTAAGGCTTTATAGACTTGTGCATTGCTAACTTGATCTATCAGGTTTTAGTGATTTATTTGTCTTTGTGTTGATAGCCCCTTTCTGGACAAACATAAGCTGCGCCTTCACTAAATTATGAAGCTAACAATGACCAATATCATATTTAACCTGACAATTATAATTGGCTAATTGCTCCAATCCAGAAGATGAGATATATATTAACGACAGTCCTTATTATTATTCTAATATATACCCGCCAACATACCTTTCTCTGGCCATAATCCTAACACGGTGTTTGGGATTGCTTATTAAAAATGCTTATCTGTTTATTGCGTTTTGAATCAAGAATTAGCTCATTGAGGGTGTTTGTGATTGCTTATCAAAACTGCTTATCTACAATAATCTTAAGGTGCTTATTCCAAGCACCCTCTTGGTATCTTTCTGTCCTAGTGAGCAGGACTGCAATGATCTAGCATTTTCTTTATTGTGGAACTCAAATGCACAAATATAACTGAATTTGCGATTTGCTAGATTCCGCTCTCTGGGTTCCTGAGCTTAATGTCCTTGTAAGCAATGCTTGAGACATGCTTGAGTCATACTTGACCCATGGATATCGTCTAAACTTGTTATGTGCAAAAAGTAAATATTAATGATTTTATAAAGTAAAAGAAATATGCGTGGAATGTTAGTTACATCTAGAAATGAATGCTGTGCAGGCCTGCAGGCAGATCACACAATTCACATGGTGCGTGGTTCTGCTCCAGCACCGACTGTTACAGGTGCACCTGGTACTGGAAATGCTAATTCTCCTTCTCAAGGTGCTGTTCCCAGTGAAGGAGCTGGGTTAGGTGGTGCTGGTTCTGGTGCACCTCTATTTCCTGGGCTTGGTTTGGGTGGACTTGGGGGGTCTGGTGCATTTGGATCTGGACTTCCTGAATTTGAACAAGTCCAGCAGCAACTAACTCAGAATCCCAATATGATGAGAGATATGATGAACATGCCAGCAATTCAAAACATACTGAATAACCCAGAGATCATGCGTGGCATGATTATGAGCAACCCTCAGATGCGTGAAATCATTGACCGTAACCCCGAGCTTGCTCATATTCTTAATGACCCTGCAATTCTTAGGCAGACACTAGAAGCAGCAAGGAATCCTGAGCTTATGCGTGAGATGATGCGAAACACTGACCGTGCAATGAGTAATATTGAATCATCTCCTGAGGGTTTCAACATGCTTAGACGCATGTATGAAAATGTTCAAGAACCATTTCTGAATGCCACAACAACGGGTGGAACCACTGGAAATGATCCTGGGTCTAATCCATTTGCAGCTTTACTTGGGAACCAGGGTGCTGCTAATTCTAACAACCCTTCAGGAACAGGCACTGAAACAACTGTAGGGTCTGCAGCTCCTAATTCTAATCCACTTCCTAACCCTTGGGGTGGTACCACTGGTAAATATTTAAGGGCACGTTTGGTTCACAGAATCCTGGAATTGGAATTTAAGACTCCGTCCCATGACCTGTTTGGCTGTACAATTGGGTGGAATCACCAGATTTCATATATTAAAGCGATTCATCATTCCTTTCCCAACCAATTGGAATCTTGATAATTTCTTTGGGATTAAAGTTTTCTTTCTTTCTTTTTTTATTACAAAAACACCATTCACCCCATTCCATTGCTCGATTTATGCTTCGTATGTTTCAGTTCTATTTTTCCGTTTCTTTTTTTGTGTGTTTCTGTTGATAATTGCTGTTTCAATTTTTTTATTTTATGCTTCCTTCTTTCAACTTCATTAATCTGCTTTGTTTTTTCTGTAATTATTGTCACTATTTCTACTTTTTTCCCTGATTTTGTTGCTGCTTAAGCTTAGAATTTGTTACAACTTTAAGTCATAAGTTTTACTACTTTTTGTAATAATATCTATAATAACATGAGGTTGGATTCTTTATTTATATATATATATATATAGGGGAGGGTTCGAACGAGAACCGTTTTTCGTACGAGAACTGCGAGAACCAATCTTGGCCATTCAAGTGGTAAGTGGAATTCATGGATGAAGAGCGTGGGGGGATTGAGTGTGGCAAGGTGCATGTAAGGAATTCATGTGTGAGCAATTCAATTGAAGGAGGGGGAATTGGATGGCTAAGATTGGTTCTCGCAGTTCTCGTATGAAAAACAGTTCTCGTTTGAACTTTTGCCTATGTATATATATAATTATATATTGTTACATGTATTTTGCTGTTTACAATGTCCCTTGTAGAATAAGTAACATCTACCCAAAAAAAGTAAAACCAACAAAGAGCAATTTTCTCATTTTTCTCTATGTATGTTTCAAGTTCTTCAAAATCCAGCTATTTTTTACAGATTCAATTCCTTCCAAAGACATTCTGCAAACCAATCACCTCCTAATTGTTTCCTCATTATAAGAAACAAGAGTGTGTGCTGAAATTTGTTTGTTGAATATTGTTAGGTGGAGCCCCGGCAAATGCTGGTACCGGAGCACCAAATGTATCTGGGTTAGGTGGTCTTGGTCTACCAGGGTTAGACCGCCCAACTGGCATGCCTGACATGAGTCAGCTAATGCAAAACCCAGCTCTTTCTCAGATGATGCAAAACTTACTTTCCAATCCCCAGTATATGGAGATGGTATCTCTATACAGCCTGCACTATGCTTCAGATGTGACACTTGTTTTCACCATTTTTTTAAATTTTTCTCCGGTAATATGAATTTGTAGGTTATCAATCAGAACCCTCAACTACGCAGTATGTTTGATTCTAACCCTCAGTTAAGAGAGATGATGCAAAATCCAGAAATTCTTCGTCAGTTAACTTCACCTCAGATGATGCAGGTATACAGCTTGTTGCATGATTTATTTGACTGATGAAAGTTCTAGTTTGACCTTAACCTCTTATCATTTCTACTCCATTCTCTACAGCAAATGATGTCTTTACAGCAGCTTCTACCTCAGTTTAACCAGCAGCAATCACCTTTGTAAGTGGAATATGCGTGTTCACTGACGGTTTTTGTTTTTCTATATAAAACAGTTTATTTGTTGACTTGCGGTAACCATTCTAACTGTGGTGCTAACACCATTCACTTTTCTGTCTCAGGGACCCTACCCAAACTGGTGCTACTACAGGTAAAAACCTTCTGTTGCTGATTTTTTTTATTATCACGGTCCCATTATTTTCCATGTTAATATTATTTCAAGTTTACAATCTGCAGGAACACAAAACAATTCTGGAGTGGACTTGTTGTCATTGATGAATATGTTTGGTGGACTTGGAGCTGGTGGCTTGGCTGCTCCAAATGTGCCTGATGGTAAGACTTTACTTTTAATATGCTTCTTTCTTTACCATCAAACACATGGAAAAAGTATATTTATTACACACAACATTAAATAGTCTGATTATGTGTAGCTGTCAACAAAATTACAGGGTAGTTTGGATTGTATTTTGAAATTGTGCCTAAAAACTGTGATCTCATTATTGCAACTTAAGTCTCAATAATCAGTTTTTATTATTTAGATAAAAGGTGTGTTTCTAATTATATGATTATTTAAGGATCAGATGTATTAGATAATCAGATAATCTGCAGTTGGCCCTGCAATACCATAGGTGGGCTGCCAGTTTAGAGGTTCCGGTTTCAAGTCCTAAGTGGGTGTTTGGTTCGTGGATTTTAAATCCCTTGGGATTTCAAATTCTATTCCATCACCCATTTGGTTGGCATAAAATGAAAATGGGATTGTCTATCGATTAGGGCAAGATTAGGGCTTTACTAGTCGATTAGGGCAAGATAGAACTCTTCTATGCAGGGAAAGTCAGCAATGAATCCTTGAACGTGGTCTGGATAGGTGTGATGGTGATTTGGATGGGGCGATGGTGAGTAGAAATTGATTGGCGGGAGTCGTGAAGAGAAAGAGGGGTGTGGAGTTGCAAAGAAGAGAGGGATGTGAGAAATCAATCTGCGACATGGTCCGCGGTGAGAGTGAGGCCGGAAATTGGAATAGGATGGGTGCGACGGTGGATATAGAAATCCCAGTCCATATGATTTTTAAATCCTCCCCTCGCCCAAAGGATTGAGAAATCCCGCAACCATAGGATTTGAATTCAAAACCCCATGATCTCATGGGATTCTAAATGCAAATCCCATAAAATCTCATAAAATGACACGATCTAAGTGCCCCCTAAGAGTATGGAGAGTGGTAACCCCACACCTATCACACTGCTACATCATAACACTATCGTCACACTACACTTTTTCATGGTGTGGTCAAACTGTTATCACACCAGTTCCGGGATGGCGGGATCCACCTACTTTATTAATTATTCTAATAAAAATTTAATGTAAAATCAAACATCTTACATTACTTAAAAAATCACATTAATCAAATATATATTTTTTATGAATTTCCTCCGTTTGCTTCAAATTATACTCAGATCTTTTCATGTCACCCCTTGTGTTGGGGTTGCTAGAAACTTTATTTCCTTTAAACGGAGTTTGAAGTTCTACCTCTTTTTTATGTTTTCTAAATTCTTAGTTCTCCGATAAGCTTGTTTCTTAAACTCTCTCTTAGCGTTGATGATCCTCTCTCTACGTGCAAGCTGGTTGATCGTGAATGTCTGCTTCTTCGTTTTCTCTATTAGCAGGCATTGATGTTTTCCTCTTCAAATACATTATAATCTTCATCAAGATTAATTTGTGCATTTGCTTTAGAAGAAGGTACTACAGTTTTTGATTTTTTGTTTCTTTTTCTCGTTAGCTGTAACCATTTTTGTTTATCCTTCAGAACCTCTGATACATGTGTGTGCGTAAAAGGAGGATGATTATTTTGTTTATAGCTTTGGAGGGCTAGGCTTGCAAAGTTCCACCTTAGATTCATCACTTGCTCGGTTAGTCGGTTACTAGTCAAGTTGGTGTCTTGGTGATGATGGCAATGAACTTACTAACCTTATTATTCATAATTCGTCACTTGCTTGATATTTGATCTTTTGTTCTTGGCATGGATGTGACATTATTGAAGACCCATTCTTAATTCGGTACCAAAAGGAATCACCTTCTTTTTAAAGTTTCGCACCTTCTTGTCCTCCGATACGACAACCCAAGATTTTGCCAATAGAATTTTGTCTTCATTGCTCCATTGGGTTTTCATACCTTTGTTGCCAACTTTTGGTTGGCGAGAAAGTTCAGGAAGCTCTTCAAATGGTGATTGAACTGGAAATTGTTGCATTTGTTGAAATTGCGTTTTTTGATATCGTTGCCAGTTTTGAAATAGCTGTTGAAAATTATCTGCTGTGTTGAGAAAGATAGAATAGTGTGGTGGGTTTTTGGGAAGTCTTTGTGAAGATATAAAAGAGAGGAAGGGTGTGAATGATTTAAGAAATGTAGTGTTGTATGTATAGTGTGTTTGAAGAGTTCATTTAAAATAAATATATAAAACTAGCCGTTGAGGTTTAAAGAGCAAAACTAGCCATTAACTAGTAGTTGAGGTTTAGTCAAATCTCCGACGCTGTGCTCCAGTTTATCCCTCCGAACATTTTAAAAAGGGATAAAACAATATGTATTGCCCTTCAAAAAGGGATGACCTTTGTCTAACCATTTTTTGAATCTAATTAGAAGTATTATATACCCCCTACATAACAAAACGAGTCTTGTTTTTTCCCACAAGAAGGTTTTTTGTTTTCGTTTTATGTGACTAATTGCTTAAATAATCAAAAATTGCAAATCTAATTATTTGGTTATTAGAGCTTCAAACACACATTCAAAAGCTAACTTCCGCAATTAATTATTTTGAGTCAAATTTAGTAAATATAATCACCTTGAATTTGCACATCAGCATCTCAAAGGGTGCAATTCCTTAATGGTTGTGATTGGCGATGTTTAAAACTCGTTCCTTTTGATGAGTACTTCATCATTCTCTTTTCCACATGCCCATGAAAATGGCAGTTTTTTTTTCTGTTTACTTGGATTTTCTTGTTAAATTACTCATTCTGCATAATCATGATTACAAATAAGTATATGGTAATAATTTGAGCCCACAAGATTGTAGTTTGTTTTTGTTAATACGTTTAAGATGCTTAAATTACGTGTCTAGTCAATTGTTGTAATATAAGTTTATTTTGTTAAAATTAATTACTTGGTTTATAATGTTTATATGTATGTATGTATGTAGTGCCACCGGAACAACTTTATGCAACACAGTTATCACAACTTCAAGAGATGGGGTTCTTTGATACCCAAGAGAATATTAGGGCGTTACGTGCTACTTCAGGCAATGTTCATGCTGCTGTGGAGAGACTTTTGGGAAACTTTGGTCCGTGATGTTTTCTTGTGTTTAAAGATATAACCGGGGCTTGTAATATGATTCGGTTTTTAAGATATTCTTTGTAGACAAAGGGAGGGAGGGAGGGAGGGAGGGAGGGGAGGGGAGGGGAGGGAGGGAGGGGTGTGAGTGTGAATAATGTGGTCTGGAAAGATTATTTTTGTTGCAGCGGTGGAAAACCAACCTCCCTTAAGCAAACCTTTTGTTGTTTACTGTAAAACAGATTTGATAGTGTTCATTGCTGTTTTATCATGTTCCTTGAAAACATTGATTACTACTACTACTACTACTACTCAATGTATTAAACTGATTCATCTCCCACTGTGTAAGTGTATATGTACATATCTCTATCTATCTATCCATCTGTGTATGTGTGTTGAATCAACCAAAGAATATAAATGCACCTTTTTAAAGCAGCTATGATTGTTCAAGAATATATTTTTTCATTATTTATTAGAAATAATTTCTTTTTGGTTTTTGATTTGTAAAATATCTTGATTGGTATTGATGGCGTTGAAAGATTCTGAAATTTTGGTTGGACCAACTATTTTGATCCCAGGTCACATTACGTTATATTATTTTCACTCTTTAATCTGTCTAAGCTTGCAACCTTTACTTTTTGATTTATGTTATATCTAATGCGTATATGAAAATATAACATTTAAAAGGGTTCAATGATGTGTGAGCCCACTCTAAAACGTGGGTGAATAACACATGTCGGCATCGAGAGTGCATGCGAGGTTAGCCAACCATAGAGCGTAGTTGAAGGCCGATGCCACGGCCTTCAGCGAGTTACTCACGAAATCGGTACAGTAATGAATTAAGCATATATTTATGTGATAATTGATTCGGACATCTTGTGAATTAAGCATATATTTATCGGGAGGTCACGTCATATGACTAAAAGTCTAAAATGTATCAAAGCATTATTAGTCTTCGAAAGATACTTAATAAATTAGAGTAATAAAACCAAACCGTAGCTTCATCTCTAATGCATAAACACCAATTATCAAAACAATATTCCAAATGATTGACAAGCAATTAGCAAATTATTATTAAGAGTTAGTTACATTTTTGGTCCCTATAGTTTAGTGATTTTTACTGTTTTAATTCCTACCTTTTAGATTTTACAGTTTTAATCCCCAAATAACCAAACCTTTTAAAGTTTTTGTCCCTACTCAAATTAAAATGACCCATTTATCCCTGCCTTATTTTTTTATTCTATTTCTTAATTTTTAATTTATTTTTAAATTGTTTTTTCAAATTAAAAAACAAAAACTATCGGCCTTTATATATCTCTCTCTCTCACATACACACTAACACACATACTCTCTCTCTCTCTCTCTTACCTCATTCTCTCTCTGCTATACACTACCTCACCATCACCAACTCACCGTTGCCTAACCACCCCCACCAACACTACTCTTTCTAACTCTCTCTCTCTCTCTCTCTCTCTCTCTCTCCTATACACTACCCCACCGTTATCACCATCGCCACTTCCACCACCTCCAACACCACCGTCCATTGCCCACCGTTTAGCCCAAGACACCAGGATCGATTCAAAACCCGAAATCAAAAACCCTCTCAACTTGACAACACACCAAGATCGATTAAAAAACCCTCTCAATTTAAATCGATGAGAAGAACATGAATCTAGTACCCTACACACCAATATCTATTCAACATATACAAACACACACTCTAACGCCATGGGTGTTCATCGTTAATCTATTCAAGCCATCAATTCTAATGGGTGTGTGATTAGGGTTTCAATTAGGACATTTAATAAGTTGATTTTGAGTTTCGATCGAAGGTTTTATCATTTGATACTTTCAATTTGGGTTCAATGTTTTGATTGCAGGTATTTAATTAGCTTGATTTTGGGTATTTATCATCTGCTACTTTCGATTTTGGGTATTTAATAGCAGTGGTGTTAGATGTGGTGGTGATGGGCGGTGGTGTTGGAGGTGTGTTGGTGGTAGTGAGAGAGTCTGGATAAGAGAGAGATTTAAAAAGAAAAGAGATTTAGAGAGGTGGTGGTTGTGTTGGAGGTGGCGGTGGTGAGCTGGTGATGGCAGTAGGGTAGTGTATAGAAGGGAGAGAGAGTTAGAGAGAGTGGTGGTGGTGTTGAAGGTGATGGTGGGGCGGTAGTGATAGCAGTGGGGTAGCGTATAACAAAGAGAGAGTTGGAGAGAGTAGTGGTAGTGAGGCGGTGGTAATGGCAATGGGGTAGCGTAAAGTAGAGAGAAAGAGAGATAGATAGGGTGTGAGAGAGACATTTAAAGGCTAATAGTTTTTGTTTTTTTATTTTAAAAATTAAAGAATAGAATAAAAATAGAGTAGTGGCAAATTGGTCATTTTAGTTTGAGTATGGACCAAAACTGTAAGGGGTTTAGTTATTTTAGGATCAAAATCGTAAAATCTAAAAGTTAGAGACCAGAACCATAAAAACTACCAAATCATAGAAACCTAAGAGGTAATTATCTCTTTCATTAATTACTACAAAACAAATTGTTCTGTTGGTCTCATGCATTTATATATTAGAGTCAGTTACATTTTTTTTAAGAATTGATTATTTCCTAAAGTATAGTTATACTTTCTCATAAGCCTTGTATCAAACCACGTGTTATTTAATTTGATAAGAGGGTTAGGCAAACAAGTGTAACTTACATACATATAATCCATTTATTTACAACTCATTGAGTATGTTCAGGGGGAGAAATATGGGCTGTCTTTTTGGGAGAACACGTCCACTGTGATAATATGCTTCCAAGCTTTTTGTTCATGTTCTCGAGTTCTTAAAATGAAAAAAAGGAAATGATTGAAAAATCTCTCCCTCCGATCATCATAACTTTTTGAAGTAATAAAGTCAAGAATGTTTTTTTAGCCTCCAAAATCTCTCATTTTTCTTTATAAATACATAAATATATACTAGCATAGTATCCGTGCAATGTAACGTTTAGAAATAATACCTACTCGATAACATGTCCGTATTTTATAACGTAAGACTATTATATTAACGCATTATGATTATGATGATATGGAACAATTTTCATTCGCAATATATATATTTTCTTTTTCCATTTTCTATTTCTTTTATATCTCTTTTGTTTATAACTCTTTTTTAATTTTTAAAACAATAAAATGAGAACCATAAAGAATATTAAATATACTATAAAGTGAACCTTTGGTTTTAATTACACAAGTCATTTAAAAAATCCAGAAATATCTATAAATTTAGGTTACATGTTATAGGTTTATGAGTTCTACCTATACGTATTTTCTAATACTTAAATTAAAATATGTGTTATATGGTAAAATATTTAGAATAATTATTTTTGTGAAGATCCTTTCTATTTAATTTTTAATTTGTATTTAATATCATATATGTTAAAAAATAATTTGCATTGACTTGACTTTTTTTAAACATTATTTATTATGCAAGGTTTAGTTATAAAAATAGTATTTAAGAATCTATTAACTCCATATAATAGGTTTCTTATAGGTTTAAATAAGGAGTAAATTAATAATTTTAAATTACTTAAAATCAGGGGATGATCTTTACACAACAGATTTTTACCGTACACAATAATTAGTTATTGTTTGGACCATTATACCCTTGAATATGTGGATAAGAATAAAAGATAGTGAAATTCTAGGGTTATAATAGTCACAATTAGTTGTTTTTTGTTTAAGCAGAGTAGAAGCTTTATCTCTTCTTAACCAATGGTTAAAAGAACAAATATTTAATCGATTTTTAAGTAGAGGTATGTTTGTCTTGCAAATTCGACAATTGCCATCATCACTCACAATTCGACAAGAACAGTGATGGCAAGGTTTCTGGCGACAGGTTTGTTGAGCAATGAGTTTTTTTATTTTGATTTTGTTTATACAATTCTTTTTCTCGTGTCAGATTCCTCCCTTGATGAATCTATTTGTTTCAATGAACATTATAAATCGTAGTTTAGTAATTATTTTGTTCATCATTAATCATGAAAACTACTTGTGCATCTGAATTTCTTATTTTACTTTTGTTCGTTTAAATTTCTTGATAGTATTTTTTTACATGTATTATAAAATGTGGTAGGGTTGAATTTTCTATTTTCACCTTTAAATACTAAATTGATTATTACTGGTTCATCAATTATTATTGATGAACATGAAAACTAGTTGTGCGTCATCTTTTTTAAAAAACTATATAAGCCCTTGAATCTAATTTAAATGTATCCCGATTCGTTGTGCATCATATAACTGGTGATTTCTTGTAGTGCATCAATTTATAACTGACGAATTCTTGTTGTGAATCAAATCTCTTTATTCGTTGATAGCTACGTTTTTTAAAAATAATCACTATATTCAGGTGTGAATCTGATTACGTGATTTTATGAGGTTGTTATAATTAAAAGACTATTTTAGCCTTAACTAACTGATTTTAATTAATAATTAAAAAAGTTAGTTATCATCTCATGAATTGCTCATATTTTTCCTTACCTTTTGTAGCCTTTTTTTTTCTTTTTTGTATATCCATTCCCCAGGTAAGTTCCTTATTGTCATAGGTAAGTTACCTATTATCATAAGTAACTTGCATACAATAAACTAAATTTATAAGTTGTGTGTAATTTTAAGTACAAAATAAATTTGATTGCATACAATGACAATATTGATATAATTTATTGTATTTTCAAAACTAGATATAAGTTTGACTATTAATCAAACCACAAATGAGTTTAGATTTAAGTTTGACTTTTTGGTCAAAACGCATGTGACGTTACATTGAAAATTCTTAAATCATGTGTCAAATTTGGAAAAGGAAAAATTGCAGGGGAAAAGAGAAAATATTAGAGAATAAAATATAATTTTATAACCGAGAACAACCTGCGAAAAACATGGCCCAGTCTCATGATCTCTTGGAGTCCCTACCATTTCCCAAGCTCCAAACAGATAAACATCAAACATAACTGAATATAACTACCCCTCTCTCACACACAAACACACTTGCTGTGTGTAACCGTCGCCACCACCACCACTTTAAGAAACCCAATCTGCCACTTCTTCAACTTTTTCTTCTCTCTCGCCACATTATGAACAACGATATGATCATGGGTGCTACCACTAACACTGCCACTTCATCAGATTTACACCTCTGCCCTGCTTCTCCCGATGCTCATGAGATTTTCAGGCGAACTCTTGAAACCTCCGACGTCTCCGCTGGGAATATTCAACCCATCGCCACCATAAGGCCTCACCACCAGAACCCCAGAAAGAAACGCACAAAGATGATCAGACTCCACAACAGCAAAGCCATTGCCGGCGTTCATATCGGTTCTGGACCTTCTGGTAGCCATTCCGGTGTGATCACAAAGAAAAAACCTGACCCGAGTGCTCCCAAGATCACTCGTCCCTGCACTGAATGTGGAAAGCGGTTCTGGTCATGGAAAGCCCTCTTTGGCCACATGCGGTGCCACCCGGAGAGACCATGGCGAGGGATAAACCCACCGCCGAATCTCCACCACCAACCGCCAGACCATGACGGATTGACCCCTGTGGCTACAGAGGAAGACGAGTATGTGGCGGCATGCTTGCTGATGCTGGCCAATGCACCAACCTTTTCAGAAAACATTCACATAATTACAGCCCCCGCCGCCGCCACCACCCATACATCTGCCAGTTATGAACACCATCACCACTCGGGTTCACAAGACACATTAGCAATCCAAATTAACGACCCTGAAAGCCGGTTTGAGTGTTCAAGTTGCAAAAAGGTATTCGGGTCTCACCAAGCATTAGGCGGGCATAGGGCAAGTCACAAGAATGTGAAGGGCTGCTTTGCAATAACAAGAAACGATGCAGGAACCGAAGAACTCGCATATGGAGATCCTTCAAGTCACTGTCATAGAAACGTTGAAGTTTCGGGCAACAATCAGCAGCACAAATGCAGCATTTGCTTAAAAATATTTTCAAGTGGACAAGCACTTGGTGGGCACAAGAGGTGTCACTGGGAGAAAGAAGATGGTATTGTATTTGTTCCAACAGTGTCAACATCAGCACTTTCACAAGGGCATCCACCATTTAGGTTTGATTTGAATTCACCTGCAGTTGATGATTCCACCTGTTCAAGTTCAGATTTGGAATTAAGATTAGGTATGTGAAGTAACATAGATAGCATTACATAAATAAGTGTCTAATCTTATCTTTATATATACCATAATTTGTATTAATGAAGCTGTATTATAGGTTTAGAATCTTCATACACTCGTGTAATTCCTCAATAGTAGCTCGTATTTCGTTTGATAATAACTGATTTCGATCTCCTGCAATGAACCTACAACACTGGTTATTAACATAAACCATACTGTAACCAGCCACAACCTTAACCTGTTTATGTTTAACCATGACTCTGATCCTTGCAGCATCCTCCCATAACCCCTGTGCAGCATACATGCTTGATGCAAGCATGTAACCACTCGAGTTATTCGGCTCTAATTCAAGAACACAAGAAACCGCTTTTTCATGAATCTTTTCGTTCCCACTGTAGATTGTTTTGCAGCCACTCAAGAACGCCCCCCAAGCACTAGCACTAGCAAATTTCTCCAGTTTCTTGATCAGTGCCATTGCTAGATCAAGTTTCCCACCACGACTTAATAAATCAACCAAGCACGAGTAATGTTCTAGACTCGGTTTGACTTCTTGGTTTTTGATAAATTGTTGGAAATGTGATAACCCCTCCTCAATTAAACCCCCATGGCTACATGCTGATAACACAGAGAGTATAGTTATTGAATTAGGTTTTAAACCGTGTGTTTCCATCTCTGTTAGTAAACGTAAGGCATCACGAGGACACCCATTCATACCGTATGCAGCAATCATTGCACTGAATGATATAACATTTTTATTGGAAATCTGAAGAAATGCCTTCTTTGAGGTGATTATATCTCCATAACTTGAGTACATATCCAAGATGGCAGTCCCGACATTTGTCTCAGATGCCAGCCCTCTTCTTACGGCAATCGCATGTGCTGATTTTGGTCTTTTTAGTCCAGCATCATTGGAGCAGGCCTCGATTAAACTCAAAACAGTAATGGCATTGGGTTTCTCGTGTGCTTGGATCATTTCTTGGTAGACTCTTATTGCTTCGTCAGGCAAGCCACAATGTGTGTAAGCTGCAATCATTGTGCTCCAAGAAACAGTATCTTGGTTCTTAATACAATTAAATAGTTTTCGTGCTGCAGATATAAGATTGCACTTTGCATAAACATCAATCAGGGTATTGATCAATAACTCATTCACCTCGTAATTTTGTCTAAGGACAATTGTATGAATGCATTTGCAAATACGTAAATCTGCAAAATGTTTGCCTACTTGTAGGAGGTTCACTAATGTGACTGCATCAGGCCCAACTCCAGCCTTCTGCATTACATCGAAGACATTAAGAGCCTCCAAATATTTCTCGTTACATACTAATCCAGATAAAAGAGAATTCCACGAAACGATATTTTTTGTAGGCATATCTTTCCAAGCTTGCAATGCAGAATGAGGATCATTGCATTTGGAATACATATCGACCAAAGAGTTACCTATAAACAAATCATTATCAAAACCTTTATGAAGGACAAATCCGTGTAACATTGTTCCTGTAATAAGATCCTTTAAATTGGTGCAGGCTTTGAGTGCACTTACTAGCGTTTGGCCATCTACTTCAGTTCGGATATGTGATAACATTTCTGTAAAAATCCCCAAAGCAACACGGGCGTCGTTACTTTTAACATAACCGGAAATCATGACACTCCAAGTGATAACATCTCTGGTCGACATTTCATCAAACAGCTTTCGTGCAAACCCCATTGCCATTTCTGCATACATCCACAAAAGAGAATTTTGAACCGATAATATAGCAAAAAACGCAGTCTTGATCATATAACCATGCAATATCTGTCCTTCGTGTAAAGCTCTAAGGTTGCGAATTGCTTGAATAACAAGAACTAAAGTGGAAACATTGGGTTCAAACCGTATTGCTCGAGCCTCCATAAATGAAGATAATCCCATATCCATATCACCATGATCAATGAGCCCAGTAATCAGAATATTCCATGAAATAGAATCCTTGAACTTCATGGAACCAAAGACATTGAATGTGGAATCCACAAGCCCAGCTTTTGCATAAAAATCCATGATTGAATTCCCTATAGATGTGCATGATTCCACTCCGAGCTTAATTACAGATGCATGAAGCAGCTTCCCATGTGTCAATGATATTGCAGAACATGCCTTCAAAATGGGATGGAACAATGAAGGTTCTGTCAATTGAACTCCTGATTTGTTCAAGTCATTGAATAAAGACAATACCTCTTGCCATCTACCATCAATCGATAATTCCTTAATCTTTGGAACCCATTTTGAAAGTCTTGTAACTGGTATGATGGCCGGATAACGCATTGCGCACAATAGTTCAAGAAAACACAATCCACCCAAAAAGGACTTAGCTGTCCAGTCTGAAGTCTGCTGTGGCAGATATTTTCCATTTAAAGGGCATACGACATAAACCACCTGTTTGATCAACAGCATTTCTTTAATAAATTTTACATCAAAATTTTCTTACAGTAAGACCAATGCAGGATAACAAAATTCGTAGTAATTTTGATCACAACAATTAACACTCAGTCTTCTACTTCAAATTCTCAAAGAAAAGTTCATCATGAACTGTAATTAATAAAGCCTTAGAAATAGTTTGTATGTTAAAGAAGCATGTAGAATTCGTCTAGGTTTGTAATCAAATTCACATAATACTCTAAATTTCTATAGTTATGCAATCATGAACACATACTAAACCAGATAAACAAAAAATGACTTGAAATCCGATGATAACCGGTGACATTAACAAAGAAAAAAGAAAAGGGAACATAATAAAGAGATGTTTGTGTGAATATATAGGAACCCTAGCTATAACACACATTCAACTATAGCATGATATGAGAAGGGGAGGGAGGGATGTTACCTGTGGAGGTTGTAGTGGTTTTCAGGTCCCCGATAGAGCACACCCGTTAAATGTGGACGGTGACTGATAAATCAGCGATGGCCGCCGCCACCAGTAAGAAAGACGAAGGGAGAAAGACGTCCTGTGGTTGCTTTTTTCCTTAAGATACACATGAACCAATCAAATTCAAGGGGTTTGGATTATCAAACCAATTTATTGGAATTTAAACAATTTTATACTGTTGTCAGTTTAAATTTATAAAATTAAAGTAAAATTTAAATTAATAACTTAGAGAAATGTTAAATACAGTCTTAATTTAATTTATAGTCCTGAGTAACAATTTATAGTAATTAGATTTTAAGATTTAATGGTTCAGATTCAATTTTAGATTATAATCAAAATTGATATATTTGTATGAAAGAGGGTATTTATGACTTTTTAACTGTTGGTCCCCACTTTCTCTCTCCTCTAATTTATTTAAAATTAATTATCTCACAAACCGTTAATCGTTAGACAAAACGAATTATACCATTGCAATCCTCGTGCCCTCTTTTATTAGAGAGGTCACTTAATATACTTTTGGAAAAAAAAATTTCTCATTTTTTTAGATTGGACTTAAATTTTATTAAAGTATAATCACATGTGATTTATAGAGGTGTGATCAATATAGTCTTTATAAAATTATAGTTTGGTGTTTGATAATCCGGCGAAGTTCTAGGATTTAGTAACAAAAAATCAACAATTGAAAGTGATTCCAAGTTATTAGTTGTTTCATAACACATGTGATTATCTATCTCTTATACGTGCACATAATTACAGGTGATTTGATTAAATGTAGCATTTTCATGTCACATATTTGATAGAATCAATCACATGTGATTGCGTATTCAATCACATGTGATTGAATACCAAAAACATAAGATTTGGTATTCAATTACTTATGATTGCATATTTAATCATATGTGATTTTGTACAGAATCACACGAGAGTTTGTACAGGTTCACAAGTGATTGAATACAAAAAAATATGAGATTTGGTATTCAATCATATGCGATTGCACAGGGGATTGTTCAAACGAGAACCATTCTTATTACGAGAACCAATATAAAAGACATCAAATTCGAAGGAGAACACATCTGGACCTTTGATAGAGGGGATAAGGTGTTGCTAGTACACAATATATACATTCATGGGTAGACAATGTAATGGATTGGGTGAAATTGAATATGTACATACATGTATAAACAATTTTAAGCAAACGTTGATTTTTTTAGCAAACATTCAAAATTAATAAACGTTAAATGATATACAATTTAAGAAGATAAAAAAATTAATAAAACAACACATGTAATATTGTTATAAATCACATGTGATTATATATTAATAAAATTTAAGTCCAACCTAACAAAATGAAAAAAAAAAGTTTGTTAAAAGTATATCAAGTGACCTCTCTAATAAAAGAGGGGAACACGAGAATCGCAACGGTATAATTCGTTTCGTCTAACGATTAACGGTTTGTGAGATAATTAATTTTCAAAAAATTAGAGAAGAGAGAAAGTAGGGACCAATAGTTAAAAAGTCATAAATGCCCTCCCTTATATCAATTTTAATTATTAGATAAGATTAAATCTAGACCATTGATTTTAAAATCTAATGGCTAAAAATTGTCTTTTAGGACTATGATTTTAATAAAGACTATATTGAACAAAACCCTAATAAATTAATTTTCATATTTTTTTATTAAGGGATTAGAGGAAGTAAAACCATATTACCAAATCGATTAATTCTGAGCGCGGTCTTTGGTTCCTATATTTTGGATTTCTTGATTTGTTTGTACCAAAATCGAATTATTAGTATGGATTTTGGATTGGTTAGTATAATATAACTTGTTAGAGCCTTAGAGGAGATAATTATTCCAATCTAAAATTCAAACCAAATTATGGAAATATATAAGATTTTACTAAGTATTATAGATATAGACTAAACTAAATGTCTGTGTGATACACAGGTTGGTTTAAACGATAATATTAAACATTAATACAGACGTATTAAATAATAATAAAACGCGAATTAAATGAGAATTTAAAAAATGACGACTTACGGCATCAACACTCTAACCAGAAGTGGAAACATCGAAACAAGTGGAGTGCAGACTTGACGGCAAAAACGTGGTATTATGATATGAAGAGATGTGATTGTATTTCTTATATAAGTTATTAATTGTTATTGTTACAATTAAGAGTATTAAAGTTAAACGTTATTGGTTTAATTAAAAAGGATTTAAAATGATTATAAAATATTTTAGAATGATAAAACTAAGAATTTGGTTAATTATGATATTTTGAAATATTTATAAATAATAAATATGATATTTGTAAATTAAGGTGGACAAAAACAATTTTATATCATATAATAATGATATATATAAAATTATCTCTAATAATTTTCACTAAAAGTCAAAATTGATTTTTTAATTTTAAGTGAATGAACGGTCAAGATTAAATATTTTTTTAAATAAATGGTTCAGATCGTCTAATAAATTTTATCAAATTAGTCTTTTATTTATATTAGAAGAATAGCAGTTAGTTGATCATCTTGAATGAGTCAGCTAAACTATAGCTACTCATTCCAAATGCTTGGCTGATCCAGTACTTAAGATTAGATTATTATTATTATTATTAACGACCTTCATGATTTTGTTTTGAAATACACATATTATGACTTGTTATCTACTATACACGTTAAAACCTAATTAATTATACTTAAACTCTTAATAATCCATCAATTTCACACAAAAAACTCAAGCAACCTACCGCTTTTTCAGTTCTCCCCAAACCACTCCTCTCTCAATTTCCTTCACCTCAATCTCTCTCTCGCATTGTCATCATCAAATATCAATGGAAACAAAGGAAGCACGTGCTATTACTGTCAATGGTGTCATCGATAATTCCTGGTGATGTTGGTTTTGTATATTATCGCTGCTGGAGATGATTTACGTGAAAGCGAGGTTTATGTTTACCATTGTTGTCGGAGATGGTTCCATCTTCACCTCTATTTTAAGGTGTTCGATTTCGGTGTTTCAAATTGATTTAGGGTGCTTAACATCGAGATGAGGGTTGTAAATGTTTTTAGGTGGTGTAACGTTGGTGTTTTGTAGTAGCCGGAAACAATGGGAAAGGGCTGAGAAGTAGCCTGGCGATTGGTGGTAGCTATTAGCTAATAATAATATTGGTGTTTATCAACTTATAAATCATGCAAAAGATGTGTATTTTGACTTTTAATAATAATAAGAATTAATAATATTTTATAACAATAACAAGATTTTTGTGTGTGCTCTTCAAACGAAGAGTGGGGATGTTGAGACAACGGTGATGGGTGATTAATAATGGTGGTGTAAGTTTACTTGAATGGAGAAGATGATGGTGTGTGTGGTATTGTGTGTTTATTTTGACTTTATATGTAATTTTAAAAAATCTAAATTTGACTTTACTCGGTCAAATATAATCAAATACGTGGATGATTGGTAAAATAAAGTCTGGTTACTTAACTCGACAAGTCATTGTTTGTTACCTATTTTGACAATAATAAAAGTAAATTACTTATATTGACAAT